>BSBN01000424.1:2685720-4028580 GCA_027924645.1 Cunninghamia lanceolata | reverse complement strand
TGTGGCATTTTGCACTCACAAGGTCACTATGTGTATTCTTCACATTCTGTTGTTTTGACCTATGTGTTGCAAGTATGTGCCTAAACGGTGTTGTCATTGATGTCAACATATCCGTGTTGTCATTGGTCTCAACTATGCTCCTATCTTGTTGTCTATTTGTAATGAGTAAGATGCTTTGTATTTACTTATCTAAGCAATCTTGATGTTGAGGATATTGAGAAAATTAGCCTCTCTGGTAGAAACAATGAGTTGCAGTGGAAACAATGTATTGCATATAGAAAAATAGTCCAGAAAAATGCTCCACATTTTCTGTAGAATGAATATCTTTGTCTACAGATTGGAATCTATTTAGAAGTCCATCTAAAGATACTATGTTCTGAGTTTGAGCCTCCGGCATGAAGAATTGGGTGAGTTATGTTCACCAGAGTGAAAACAACTTTTTTGGTATGTTTGGAAATGACAGGGAGAAAGTGTTATGCTCCGCATTCCTTTGCATTCCTCTGCATTGAAGTATTTTGATCTACAGTTCTAGAGATAAGTCTAAGATAATGTTAAGTACCTTCAACTCCAATGGGTCATGATTTGGTGGTCACCAAGTTATCT
Source organism: Cunninghamia lanceolata (assembly GCA_027924645.1). Taxonomy (NCBI): domain Eukaryota; kingdom Viridiplantae; phylum Streptophyta; class Pinopsida; order Cupressales; family Cupressaceae; genus Cunninghamia; species Cunninghamia lanceolata. The sequence goes on along the minus strand of BSBN01000424.1, from coordinate 4,027,977 downwards.
TTTCTTTATGACAGTGGCTGACAGTGTTGTTCTTGTGCTCCGGTTTGGAGAATCTGATGGGTAAAGTGTTTGGGTATTGTGTGGATGTTTCTGATGATTATAATGTACTTATGGATGTCTCTTGATCATGTTCCTACCTTCAGATTGGTCCATGGAGAGAAATTTGGATCATGGTTGAAGAATTCTCTTAGAAGACCTAATGTGCTCACCAGTCTTGGTTGACTTGGTTGATTTCATTAATTATGGAGAAGCATTGAAGATTGTAGAGGCGTGATGTGATGTGGAAGATTGCATTTGAGTCCCAGCTAAGGAGCAATGTGATCCACATACATCTTTACATATTTTCCTTAGTTGATTTTGTATTAGGTTTAGACCTATTCTATGTATGTTTGTAATTCCGACCTTGGAGATTGTTCCAACGGTTGATGAATGTATTGCCGACCTTGATGTACATTCAAAGGTTTATGACTTTTATAAAGACTTGTAATGAATTGTGAAAAAAAATATGAATGTGTGAATATGATGAGATAAGTGCGAAGGTGTGAAAGAGAAGAGCAAAGAAGTTTTATTATGCTTCAAAGGAACTGAACCCAGGCATGGAGTAGATGCTAATTAATCAATTCACCATTTTGGCAGTGAGCCAACCCTTGGTAGTGAGTCACCCTTTGGCAGTGAGCCGTTCTTTGCAGTGAGCAATTTGGGCAGTGAGCCTCTGATTTTTTGGTATTGATATAACTTATATATTTCTGTGGGCTAACACCCATCGTGGTTTTTCCCTTTTAGGGTTTTCCACATAAAAATCTAGTGTCTTCTGTGTTGATTATGTTATTGTGTTGAAATTCTCATTTTATGCTTTCATGGTTATATTAGAATATAAGCAATTGATAATTTGATGTTCATAATTGGTTAAAAGTTTTAGGACAACTGATTCACCCCCCCTCTCAGTTGTCTAGTGTAGTCCAACAATTGGTATAAGAGATAATTATGTTATTGTGTTGAGCTTCTCATTTTATGCTTTCATGGTTATATTAGAATATAAGCAATTGATAATTTGATGTTCATAATTGGTTAAAAGTTTTAGGACAACTGATTCACCCCCCCTCTCAGTTGTCTAGTGTAGTCCAACAATTGGTATAAGAGATAATTATGTTATTGTGTTGAGCTTCTCATTTTATGCTTTCATGGTTATATTAGAATATAAGCAATTGATAATTTGATGTTCATAATTGGTTAAAAGTTTTAGGACAACTGATTCACCCCCCCTCTCAGTTGTTCAGTGCAGTCCAACAATTAGTATCAGATTGAGGTTCCTCAGAAGAAGGCCTAACAGCTTGAGGAAGATCCAAGATGTCTTATAAAAGGGAAGTTCCACAATTTGATGGGGCAAATTAGGCTCTTTGGAAGGTATGAATGAAAAGCCATCTCCTTTGTCTTGGTTATAAAGTATGGCTAGCTGCACAGTCACAATTTGTCATGCCTAAAGGTAGTTTGATGACTGAAGATGATATCAAAGAATATGAGTTGGATGTCAAAGCTAAGGATGCCCTGTTAAGTTAATTAAGTGACATAGTGTTTACAAAAGTTGTGGATCTTGAATATGCAAATGAGGTATGGGAGAAGTTGAAAAATTTGTATGAAGGAGATGATTCTGTAAGAGAAGCCAAGCTAAAAATCTTGAAAGTAAAATATGAGGGTTTGAAGATGAGTGAAGATGAAAACATAAAAACTTTTATGTAAAGAGTTGATGAACTTGTCACTGGAATAAAAGGTATGGGAGGAACTCTCAATGATAAGGAAGTTGTGATGAAAATTCTTAGATCACTACTAAAGTCCTACAGTCACAAGGTAGCTGCAATTGAAGAAGTAATGACTATAAAAGCTATTGACAGAGATCAAGTACTTGAAAAGCTTACATCATTTGAGATGAGAGAGTTTGGTGATGCATTGCCAAAAGTTGAGACTTCCTTCAAAGCCACTACTTTAGAAAAGATCTCCAGAGCTGAGAAATATAAGGTGGAACCTGATGATTTTGATGAACTTGAAGCTAATTTTGTTGACAGATTGCAAAGAGGTTCCAGTAAGTTTAAAGGAAAATTACCTTTCAAATGTTTTTCTTGTGGTAAAATAGGTCATTATGCTTCCATATGTCCTGAAAGAATTGAAAGGAATTTAAAAAAAATTGAGAATAGGCCTAGAGCTCCAAAGAAATGCTACTATGTTAGAGATTTTGATGATGAAGGTGTGACTGATGATGAATCTGATGATGCTAGTACTAGTACAAATGAATGTTTGTTTATTGCCATAAAGGAAGAACCTATGTCTACTAATCCTACTAGCTATGTGAAGGAAGAGAAACTAGTGGAAGAAAGTGCTTTGGCAGTTCAGGTTGAGAAAGATAAGGATGAATGGATTATTGATAGTGGATGCTCACATCATATGACCGGTGACAAAAGTAAGTTTGTGAGTTTGGAAAAGTATGATGGAGGACTGGTTAGGTTTGGAGACAATGCAGCTGGTATTATTTATGGAAAAGGATCTATCTCATTTGATGGTACACATAATACTGATAATGTTCTGTATGTGAAGGGTTTGAAGCATAATCTTTTGAGTGTTTATCAGATGTGTGACAAAGGTTATGATCTAAGATTCAAAGACAATGGGTGCAAGATCATGGAAAGCTCTGGAACTGTAATTGCTACTAGTAAGAAGACCAGAGGTAACATTTATCAATTAAGAGGAACTAGTGATTACTATTTATTGGCCCAAGCAGATGAGAGTTGGCTGTGGCACAAAAGAATGTGTCATATGAACTTTGACAATCTGGTAAAGATAAGTTCAAGTAAGACTATGAGAGATCTACCAAAGCTTGTAAAACCCATCAATACCATCTGCAAAGAATGCCAGTTTGGAATTAGACTAGGACAAGTTTCAAGAGCAAAGAGCAATTTTCTGCCGTCTGCTGGATCTAGTGCATACAGATCTATGTGTTCCTACAAGGGTAAGAAGTCTGCAAGGTGACAGGTACTTCATGTTGCTTATTGATGATTATTATAGAATGACTTGGGTTACTTTCTTAAGAGACAAATTTGAAGCCCTAGGAAAGTTCAAATCCTTCAAGGTAATGGTTGAGAATGAGTTAGAACTGAAAATCAAGTGTTTGAGGTCTGACAGAGGAGGTGAGTTCACTTCAAATGAGTTCAACATTTTTTGTGAAGAGCAAGGGATTAAGAGGCAATTGTCAGCACCTAGAACTCCCCAGCAGAATGGGGTTGTGGAAAGAAAGAACAAGATTGTTTAGGAGGCTGCTAGGACAATGATGAAGGAAGGAGGTCTGCCAGAAGTCTTTTGGAAAGAAGCCATACACACTGCTGTCTACATTCAGAATAGGGTTCAAGTGAAAGGTAATGGTACTAAAACTCCCTATGAACTGTGGTATGGAAGAATTCCTATAGTAAGATATTTCAAAGTCTTTGGAAGCAAATGCTATATCAGAAGAGATGAAGATCTAGGGAAATTTGATGCAAGATGTGATGAAGGAATCTTCCTTGGGTACTCTACAAAGAGTAAGGCTTATCAGTGTTACAATAAAATATTGAAAAAGATTGTTGAAAGTGCAAATGTGAAGGTGGATGATGATCGAGGAATAACATTAGATTAGAATGGCTATGAATCAGATGAACCTGCTACTACAACTTATGAAGATAAAGTTGAACAAGAAGATAGTTAAGATGAAGAAGAAAAGACTTTGGAAAGTGTGGCTAAAACCCCCAGGTATGTAAGAATCAATCACTTTGAAGATCAAATTATTGGAGATAAAAGTAAAGGTGTACTGACAAGAAGAAAAGCTGTTGAAGAACAAGTAAACTACTGTTTTCTCTCCACAGTCGAACCAAAAACTGTGAATGAAGCCTGTAATGATGAAAATTGGGTAAAGGCAATGGAGGAAGAACTATTGCAGATAGAGAAGAATGAAACTTGGGAACTAGTTCCTAGACTTGCTGACAAAAATGTTATTGGAACTAAATGGGTCTTCAGGAACAAGCTGAATAAAAATGGAGAAGTTGTAAGGAATAAATCAAGACTTTTGTACAAAGGATATTCTCAAATTAAAAGGATAAATTTTGAAGAAACTTTTTCCCCAGTAGCTCAGATTGAAGCAATCAGAATGTTTTTGGCATTTGCAGCTCACAAAGATTTTCTGGTACATTAGATGGATGTGAAGTCTGCATTCCTGAATGGTGAGTTAGAAGAGGAAGTATACATTGAGCAACCGGAGGGATTCCAATTGTCAAATCAAGGTGATATAGTATGCAGGTTGAAGAAAGCATTGTATGGACTCAAACAAGCTCTTAAAGCCTAGTATGCAAAGTTTGATAGGTATTTATTGCAATTGGGATTTAGTAAAGGTACTGCAAATAGCAATCTGCATTTCAAAATCAATGATAATTAGATCTTGATTGTTGAAGTCTTTGTTGATGACATTATGTTTGGAGGGAATGAAGGTATGTGCATAAAGTTTGCCAATGAGATGAAAAGTGAATTTGAAATGTCCATGTTTGGTGAAATGAATTTCTTTTTGGGTCTGCAAATTAATCAATCAGATAAAGGAATCTTCATATCTCAGTCTAAGTATGTGAGAGAACTGTTGAAGAAGTTTGGGATGGAGGACTCTAAACTAGTATGTACTGCTATGGTGACTGGTTGCAAGTTGAGAAAAAATGATGATTCACCCAAGACTGATTAGAAAAGGTACATATCCATGATTGGAGGATTTCTTTAATCTAACTCAAACTAGACCTGATATTGTGCATGCAGTTTGTCTTGTTGCAAGATTTCAAGCTAATCCAAGAGAATCACATGTGATGGCAGTTAAGAGAATCTTAATGTATTTAAAAGACACATTGGATCATGGCCTATGGTATCCAAAAGATAATGATTTCACTCTCAGTGCTTATACAGATGCTGATTGGATAGGAGATGTTGATGACAAAAAAAGTACAAGTGGAGGTGCTTTCTTTTTGGGAAATAGATTGGTTTCATGTTTGAGTAAGAAACAAGATTCAATCTCTTTATCAATAGGAGAAGTAGAGTATATTGTAGCAACATGTTGCACTCATTTATTATGGATGAAGTAGACATTGAAGGACATAAGAGTTGTGTATGAAAATGTAGTTGCAATCTTTTGCGATAATACAAGTGCTATAAACATCTCAAAGAATCTAGTGATGCACTCAAGAACAAAGCATATATCTATAAGGTATCACTTTTTGAGAGAAAAAGTAAATGAAAATGAAGTGAAGGTGGAGTATGTATCCACAAAGGATCAAATTGTAGATATTTTTACTAAGCCTCTACCCAAAGATACTTTTGAGTATCTTAGAGAAAAGCTAAGGGACATTACCCCTCCTACTATAAAATAAGATGCATAAGAATGCATCAATCCATTGGTATCCAAAGCCTCATTTTTGATCTGGATTGATGTTTTAAGGGCTATCCCTCAAGGGGAGTAGCTAGATATTTCTGATGAAGAAAGTGTTGAAAAATAAAGAAAGATCAGTGGATTAGAGCAGCAGCATGTAAGTATGTGCCATTTGCCATTGATGTCAAAGGGGGAGAGAAATCATGTGAAAAACTTAGGGGGAGAAAGAATGTAGATGTGTAAAGAGAAAGGGGGAGAATCTTGTCTTGAAGGTCTTTTCAAATTTTCACATCATATGTTGCCATCAATGACAAAGGGGAAGATTGTTGCAAGTATGTGCCTAAACGATGTTGTCATTGATGTCAACATATCTGTGTTGTCATTGGTGTCAACTGTGCTCCTATCTTGTTGTCTATTTGTAATGAGTAAAATGCTTTGTATTTACTTATCTAAGCAATCTTGATCTTGAGGGTATTGAGAAAATTAGCCTCTCTAGTAGAAACAGTGAGTTGCAGTGGAAACAATGTATTGCATATAGAAAAACAATCTAGAAGAATGCTCTACATTTTCTATAGAATGCATATCTTTGTCTGTAGATTAGAAGTTATTTAGAAGTCCATCTAAAGATGCTATGTTCTGAGTTTGAGCCTTCAGCATGAAGAAATGAGTGAGTTATGTTCACCAGAGTGAAAACAACTTTTTCTGTATGTTTGGGAATGATAGGGAGAAAGTGTTATGCTCTACATGTCATGCCTGCATTTCCCATGTGGTCACAACATGCATCACACATGTCATGTCCACATGTGTCATGTGGTCATGACATGAAATATAAAAAAATTTCCCACGATTCCCTAGAACCCCCTCGCACACGTAAGCGTGCTCGGTGGCGTATGCTTAAAGAGAAACAATACAGTTGTCGGCGGGGTACTAAGTACATGTGCACACATCCTGACGCAAGAAGGCCAACAGGGGGTCTTCGTGACTCAGTTAACATCGCTACAAGGTTAGAACTTTCAAGGCTCCTAAACCCTAATATTCGGAAGATTCCAGCAGCATAACGCCTCACGGGCATGAGTGGGATTTAATACACAAATTCTATTCTTAATACGTGGTTCCCTGATAGGGTTAACAAACTTCCTACGACTCCCTAATTATGATGAATTTACTCTTGGTCTCATTTATGGATCATTTTTCAACAAAGATTGATCATCCATTTACTATTCCATTTTCTGAAATTTAATATTAATTTCTTCTCCTTCGGACTTAGCATTTTCAACAAAGCCCATTCATTTGCCCTCTCTTCTGTTTCTTTGAAATTTAATTTTGATTGTATTTCTATCACGTTCACTTAACCGTTTCTCTGAAATTTAATTTTGATTGTATTTTTATCATGATCACTACCTCCTTTACATTATTCCTAATTTCTTAGAAGACCAGATCACAGAAACAGGGGTTACTAACTTCACTTGACTCAGTCTCCTAGGTTTCCGCTCTAGGTTTCATCTCAACGTTTGAATTAATTTTAATAATCAACTTGTTCTTAATTAGGATTAACGGTAGGATAAACTTACCTAGTTCTCTTAGCCCAGTACGGAAATGCCGTGCATTTTCTCCTCTTTGTTTTCCAATGTTAGTTTTTCTTTCTCTTTCTCTCTCTTTTATTTTCTCAATTGGACGTTTTCTAAATTTACAGTTGAGTTTAAAATGGCCACACATGGAATGCCTGTGATGGCTTGTTTGCATTTATTTTCAGTGTCCTTTGTAAATGGAAGGATCATATTTTCCTCTTCATTTTCCTGATAATTAATTTGTGATAATTGTTGAAACTTCCAAAATACTCTTTCTTATAAATAGAATATATATATATATATAATATTCCTTTTAATTTATAAATATATTTTTCCTTTGTCATTATTAATCTTCCCTAATAAAAACTTCTTTCTTCTTTTTATTAACAATTTATGGCCTCTCTTTTAAATTTATAACGAACAATTTATATATATATATTAATATTTTATGGTATTTAAATAGAATAGTCTTTTCTTTTTATAAAATCCCCAAGCTATATGATCCTTTCATATTTTATCTTGGGCTCATGAAATAACCCTAATACATTTTTTTGTCTTGCTTTGTTTGAATGGCAGGGAAGGAGATTGGAGGGCGGCGGCATACCTGTGTGTGTGAGCCACGGAAGGGGAAGGTCGAAGGGCATGTGTTAGAGGGGTGTGAGCGGAGGTGATCGCAGGGAGCGGCGGAGACGGTTGGAGTGGCCACGGTGACGGTTATAGCGAAGGGCAGAGGGAGGCCACGGGGTAAACGGTGGCCGCGGGGCACAAAAAGTGGGGGTGTGGGGAGGGGTGGAGCCCCACCTACACCTTACTACGGGGGGTGTGGGTGGGGCTCCGCCCCTCCCCACACCCAACATGTAATATCTACGGTAGGGGTTCAAACCGCCACCATGGTTTTTTTTATTTTTTTATTTTTATTTTATTTTTTTTAAAAAAATTTCTTTGTTTACTAAAAACACAAAACTGTGAAAATATTACTTATTTTGCATTTAAAATTTCTTTTGTATAATAAAATCTAATATATATATACCACCATTTTCTCAGTTCACTTTAACTCACAATTTCATTAATAAGTTCCTTGACTGTACAGAAAATACAGAAAATAAAGAATATAAATATAATAAATGAATATATATATATATATATATATAATTTGTTAAAACAGATTACTATCCAATAATTCATTAAAACAGAGCAATGAGTTAATTTAGTTTTGCATATATAAACAATGTATTTTTGAATTGCAACTCTGAGTTTAAGCTTCTATTCAATTCGTATTATACAATATACATAAATAAATCCCACTTTCCTTAATTAAATTTCTATTTCAAGTCAATGTTTAAAACTACATATAGTAAGCATTTAATTACTTGCGGGTAATTAAAAAAAAAAAAAACAATACTGTAACCCAATTTCATTCCTTTCATGGAAGCAAAATTACAACTTCGCCTATAACAAATTTAAAAATTAATATTTCCCTTAAGCTTACACAAAAATAATACTTTTACAAACTTAATTAAAACCACAACTCACTCACAACTTTTCTATTAGGGATAGAAAGCAAATAGACAATTCTAATATATATATATATATATATATATATATATATATATATATATATATATATATATATATATATATATATATATATATATATATATATATATATATATATATATATATATATATATATTTAAAACAAATTTCTTTTCTTAATCATTTCAAATGGTAAAACTTAATAAACATTAAAAGTACAATTATCAACACAATAAGGAAGGATTTCCTCACAATTCCAAAATAACACTTTTTACAACAATAGAGAGATAATTGTCTCACTTTGGAAATCAACAAGGAAGGAGCTATTAAAAGATCAAGCTCTCCTTAAGACTTAAGGAAAATAAAATATTTTCTAAGATCAAATAAACTTCTCCAAGCTTCACAATAAGTTCCCAGAAAACCTACATAACACACAAGGAAAAAAACACCACACAAGCTGCTCTCCTCCCTATCGTAGACCTGCAAGAGGGTCACCCCCGAGCTAGGGAGATCATCCACACACCTAGGGTATTCCAAAAATCCACTTCACAACAAGGTACAAACAACACACTCAAAACACACATACACCCATGGATAATTTACACAACACAAAAACTCAACCACAGTGAGTTTAACAAGGAGTAGGAGAGTGGACACACTCAACTCTAGAGTGTCACCCTTACAAATAATATAATCAACACAAATTTCTCATGGCCTCAAGCCAAACTTGATAACAAAATTCTCCAAGGAGTTCGTATTTTGACTCTCAAGGCAAATAACACAATTTCTCAAAGTCACACAAATGCCTTCAAATCTCCTCCAACCTAAGCCACCAAACTCCCTCTCACTTTCCTCTCCAAAAAGCAATTTTTTTCAATAAACAATAATCCTTCAAATTCAACAACCCCCTCTCCCTATCCCAAGTGGGATTAAAATAACCCAAATTCCATGAGTTTAGAGGAATGGGGAGGTGACACTTGTCACCTCCTCACTCTTTCCCAAACTACTATTATGTCCCAAGGGATGAGTGTTGGCTTATGTCACTCACCCATCCCTAAAGTCTTCCTTACCCCATACCACCTGTCATTTCTCTTACACATGGGAGAAATAAAAGGAGTTAAAGGAGGAAAAAGGGTGACACGTCTCCCCTACCTTCCTTCTTATGAATGACAACACAACTCCATGGGGACTCTCACCAATTGTGAGGGTGACTTGAAGTCAATTCCTCCATTATTGGTGGGTCTTGGAGTCATTTCTTACCTTGGGAATGGAAAAGGGATGGGCTTGAGTGTTGGTACCACCCATCCTATCCCTCCCATACCTCCAAATTCGTCACTTAACTTCAGTGTGAAGTTAAGGTGACCATACGGAGGTTACCCAAGGGTTACCCAAGTCAAAAGTAACCCTAGACCCATGGGGTATAACCCAGGGTCTACTTTAACCTAGTTAGGACACCCAGGGTCAAGTTAAGACACAAGAAAAGGGTCTCAAAAATTTAAATTTAAAAAAATAAAATTCAAATACAATTCTTACAACACAAATCATAACTCAATTCTACAAAAAGAGTAGACCTAACCCATTAAACTTCATGAAAGACAACATTACAACATTAAATCAAATATAGAGTTGATCTCGGTTCCTAGTGGAACTAGATCAACTTCACAAGGGATCACAACATAAGGTGCGGAATGATCTCTAGTATCTGTGGTTTGTTAGCCAAAACCTGCGCACTTAATTACAAAGTCAATTTCACATATAAATATCATAGCCAAAGCAATTTAAAACATGAATTCCTAATACATAACACAGTTCTCATAAACATAATGAAATCACATAACAATTTCCTTTCTAACATCACCCAATTAGTTTTCCTGTAATGTAACCGTTAATCGGACATCACCCAATTAGTTTTTCTATAAAATAAACATCTATCTAACATCACCCAATTTGTTTTCTCTTAAAGCAAACATCTAATTAACATCACCCAATTAGTTTTCCTTTAACATAATAAGGTTTAATAGTTTGAAAATCTAGGATCAACAGTCCCACAAATATAAAAGTATCAGCAACAGTAAGCTAAATAGTCACATGTACAGAAATGAAAAAGTGTAGGCCTCACACTGCATTCCTCCGCATTGAAGTATTTTGATCTACGATTCTAGAGATAAGTCTGAGATAATGTTAAGTACCTTCAACTCTAATGGTTCATGATTTGGCGGTCCACAAGCTATCTTTTCTTTATGACAGTGGTTGACAGTGTTGTTCTTGTGCTCCAGTTTGGAGAATCTGATAGGTAAAGTGTTTGAGTATTGTACAGATGTTTTTGATTATTATAATGTGCTTGTGGATGTCTCCTAATCATGTTCCTACCTTCGGATTGGTCCACGGAGAGAAATTTGGATCGTGGTTGAAGAATGCTCTTAGAAGACCTAATGTGCTCACCAGGCTTGGCTGACTTGGTTGATTTCATTAATTGCGGAGAAGCATTGAAGATTGTAGAGGCATGACTTGACGTGGAAGATTGCATTTGAGTCCTAGCTAAGGAGCAATGTGATTCGCATACATCTTTACATATTTTCCTTAGTTGATTTTGTATTAGGTCCAAACCTATTCTATGTATGTTTGTAATGCTGACCTTAGAGATTGTTCCAATGGTTGATGAATGTATTGCTGACCTTGATGTACATTCCAAGGTTTATGACTTGTATAAAGACTTGTAATGAATTACGAAAAGAAGTATGAATGTGTGAATATGATGAGATAAGTGCGAAGGTGTGAAAGAGCAGAGCAAAGAAGTTTTATTGTGCTTCAAAGGAATTGAACCCCGGCATGGAGTAGATGCTAATTAACTAGTTTACTATTTTGGTAGTGAGCCATTCTTTGCAGCGAGCAATTTGGGCAGTGAGCCTCTATTTTTTCAGTATTGATATAACTTATATATTTCTGTGGGCTAACACCCACCGTGGTTTTTCCCTTTTAGGGTTTTCCACGTAAAAATCTGGTGTCTTATGTGTTGATTATGTTATTATGTTGAGATTCTCATTTTATGCTTTCATGGTTATATCAAAATATAAACAATTGATAATTTGATGTTCATAATTGGTTAAAAGTTTTAGGACAACTGATTCACCCCCCCTTTCAGTTGTCCGGTGCTGTCCAACACTATGTTATTCATTGAAGCGAAGGGGTTTGCAAAATTCAATGGTTGTGATGTGACATTCATATTGTTAGTGTCAAATGGGGGAGGCACATGGGAGATTGTGGAATCTTGTGACACTTCTCCCATGGGAATGGTGGCATGTTCTTGTGTCAAAATTGTGTAGCTAGTGGATGGCATTGTTTGACCTTGGCTTTGTGCGATATTGTTTGGTGATGATCCCATAATTGCATTGATGTCTACCCCTGTGGGAAGTTTGGTGCCAGTTTGTAAGAGATGCATGAGGTAGTTTTGAGCATTGGAAGCTATTATTTCATCTAGGATACACAACATTCTAGGGTCTTGGGAGGCTTCCTCAATTTCTTATTCTATAATTCCTTGATTGTCTTCTTGCAAAATGAGGTTTTCAAAGGGATTTGGTATGTTGGAGTGAGGTTCGTGTTGCTTGTTAGATGAGGTTCCAAATCTCATTGTGTTCGTAGGATTATTGAGGGGATGATCTAAGGATTCGTCTCCCTTTCTTTTCTTTTTCAACCGTGTTTCCACCATAAAAGACTTGATAGATGAGGGAAATGGGGATGACCTATGGATGGCAATGCAAAGTGTACTATACTATATTTTTGGTATTTTTGGGATAAGATAGGGATGGTAATGCAAAGTGAGAATGCACTATGTAATGTTTTTGGTATTTTTGGGATATAAGTATGCCTAATGACCCTAAGGATGGTAAGGTAAAGTGACAATGCACTATACTAGTGTTTATGGAAATGTGGGGGTAAATGCAACTAAAGTTGACAATGCAAAGTGAAGATGTTCTATGCTAATGTTTTTGAGAATTTTTGAATATAGGGATGACAAGAATGCAACTAAGCCTAGGATGACAAGTGAGACTAAAGTTATGCTAGAAGCCAATAGGTTCCAATTTTTTAGAAGTTTGATCAAAGGGATACTAATGTCAAATTATGACCTTATCAAAGTACTAGTTGGATTAATCAAGACCTTGAAATGATAATGTTGAGGAGAATGGTGATTGAAGTGAGCTCAATATAGACTAATGAGTTGAGACACACTTGCATATTTGGAAAAAGATGAACCTAGACTAGACTTGTGAGTACTAGGTCCAACTTGTTTGATTGATTATGGAAAGAGATGACAAGGTCTTGTATAATCCAAGTTTGTAGCTATGATTGGGGTCAAGTATGATGTTTTCTCCTATTTCTCAACCTCAAAGAAAATTGAAACTAATGGTATCCTAGAAATGAGATGGGTTGATTATGATAACCTGAGGTGAGCTAAATGAAATGATTTGGAATGAACTAGCTATAGGATGATACCTAAACTTAAGAGAATGAAATGGATGGCAAGTCTTAGGTATGTTGACACAGTTGCAATTCAAGTCTGATAGGGAAGGTAGATGCTCAAAGGTTTCCGTACGATTGTGGTGTATTGTTTCTATGTTTGTTTGGGCAATTTATTTGAAAAATCAAAAGACACATCAAACATAGAAGATACTTGGCAATCAATTTGGCTATTTTGGCAACTCTTGACTTTGTAGCATATGTGTATGTTCAAGGGTTATCCAACCCCAATTTTCATGGGTCTTAATCACAAATTGAAAACTCTTCACACACATAAGACACTTCTTATCCCTAAGGTCATTGGCCAATGATGTGACACTCAGGCCCACAACTTGGAAACTCCTTCGACGCAAGGTAGGGACACCCTAGAAGGGGGTGTGTACACTCTTGTCTTATGAGAGAGGATGGATAGGGGCCTCCAGGACTAGAAGGATGACCCAATCACCCTTTCCCCAGAAAGCTATGTATAGCTTATGCTAAGCTGAGGATTTCCATCTCATCTCAAGGGAGCTCATATGGTGAGTAACTTCAGGGTGATAACCCTTATACTGAGAGTGACACCAATAAAAGGTCAATCAAAAAGGGTGGGCTTCTAACTAATTTATCTTCTAGTCACAACTCGAGGACTTACCACTTTGTGAGCGTCCAACAATCCACTTAAGGCTTTGACCAATCCTACTAGTGGTACTAAAAATAACTCACATAAACGTGGGTAGCTTGTACTTTTGGATTGGCATTGTATGGTGAAGGCTAATGGCATTTAGACTTGCTTTCGCCTTATCCTTTTATATAGTGGCCCAAGGGAAAAACTACTTTGGGTTTCCAATGAGTTCTCCTTGCAGATGTGTCTCAAAGGTAGGCCCTATCTAAAGGGTTATACAAAAGTGACACAAGTAAATGCTTTTGATCTCCAAGGTCATACAAAGATGTGAGGAGAGAGCATACACATAATACTTAGTCACACTAGCAAGAGTTCATTAACCTTTAGAAACCAAATGTGTGGTGTGAAAATGAAAGTGTTGAGAAGTGTTTTTGATTCCCAAGATCACATAAAGTGCGAGGGAAGAGCATACACACCTCAAAAAACAAGCAAGGTCACCAAACAAAGAAGATAATGATTATTTTTAAGCCCCCAAATGAGTGTGAAAACAACAAGTTATTGTTCATTTTATGCACCAAATCGAAGTGTTCCTATGATATCAAAACACACACATGAATGAATAGAACCTTGCATCAAATTCGTTAGTATTTTCAAACAAGTGTCTTCTCCCAATGAGTGCCACAAAGCTACAAATCAGAAATCAGTAGTAGAAAAACCCTCTATCATAATGCGCAAAATATAAGACATTAAGTAAACACCCCCTTTGAAGACCACCAAGACGAAAGAGGACAAGAAACCTGCCATAATCAAATCTAGAAAATGTCTAAAAATAAAGATCAATCATAGTAAAACTAACAACAACATCAGATAGTACACAAAATTCTAAGCAGTTTAAAAAAAAATTCATCGAAATCTGATGAAAAATTCTCATGATATGTGCGTTTGAAGTTGTACGCTAAGTTTGACTTTGAATGAAAAATTACCTAATAAAATGGCATTGTTACCTAAAATCAACCTTGCCACAACATAGCTGGGTGAACCAACTCCACAACACTACAAGTTTCATGAAATTTCATTACCATATGTGAAAGTTATGACCAAAAGAAAAAAAAGTCCTATTTAGGGCTTGCAGATGAAAGGGATTGGCCTGACAATGTTACTTGATCGCTAGTGGTCTGGGAGCAAGCGGTCACATGTGGCGGTCGCCTCCAGTGGTTTATCTGGTGGTTAGGTTTAAATGGAGCCCTTGATCTCCCATATGACAGAGGACCAAGATAAAGAAAAAAACAAAAGAGAAAAGGGGAGCGCTAGTGCCCCCTCCCCCTCTATTGGTCATGAATGTGACCACAGACTGTAGGAAGGAAATAACAAAGCCTAATAGAGACCCTAATAGTCGATGCAAAACCTAATAGAGGCCCAATGCCGATCAAGCCTATTAGGGATACCGACTGAGCATAGAGGTTTGCGGGCTAATAAGGATGCCGACCGAGTGAAGGTGGAGTTTTCAGGGCGTCAATGGGTGATTAGGGTTAATGCTGGCCAAGACCCTTAGAGAATAACAATGTTAAGTGACAATGCTAAATGACAATGTCTAAACCACCAGTGAAATGTTAAACGACAATGGTGGTCATGAGGATGAATTAGGGTTTTTGGTAGAAGGTTTAGAGATCTTGCAAGGTCAGTGTCAACTTAACCAAGTGTGGAAGGGGTAAGTTAGATGAGTGGTGACTGGAATGAAAGTCACCAGCAGTAGTGGTGACAGCTGAGGTTGGGGATCTGCTGAGTGGCATAATGGAGGAAGACGACACTGAACAAGGTTATGAGCGGAGTAGAGAGGTTAGGAAGTAGTAGCGACCGGGAGGTTTTAGGGTTCTAAGTGGTAGAATGGGAGATAGGTGTTAGGGTTTCAGGGTAGTGGCAGAATGACAGTCAGCGGTCAGGAGATTTGAACCTGCAATGAAATATTTAAATATGCAAATAAACCTTAACATTAAACATGCCACTAACAAAAATCAAAACCCTGCTATAAAAACCCAAATTATATTAATCCTGCAATCAGAGACATTAAACTACAAACAGATAATGCTTAGCACACTACGCCAAATGGTATGGTCTATCCATATGATATGGATCCATATGGGTCTGTACAGTACGGATTGTCATACTAAATTTTTTTTCAAAAAAAATCAAAAAATTCACAGTGAACAGAACTTAGTATGTTTTATGTCAATCTTCAGCTGCGAGGCCTTCCGGACGCAATGGTGAAGTCCTTTTCAGGCCTGGGAGAAATTTGCAGAGAAGTCGACAAAAAATACTTGATTCACGTTAGGTTCACCAAATGTGTTAGGGTAAAAACTGTCAAACATGCAGAAAATAAAGTACAACAAACCCTAACTCCCAATGGAGTGTAAACAAGCTAAGAAATTAGTCAAATAACACGAAATAACTAAGGTTCTAAGCTACAATTCGCCTTATCTCCATTGTTCTCCTTAATCTTTCCATTTGTCCTTAGATTTTGTAGGTTTGCAATGATCTTAAGAAGCTCTAGTGAGTGATTTAGCAAAATATCAGAGTCTACATCAAATTAGAGAGTTGTAAACCAAGAGAGATTTGAAAATGAGGCTGGAGAAGTGATTTTATAGAGGAATAGGTTTGAATGGATGGCTAGGATTGAATGTTTGACTTTTGATGAAATGAAGGGTGTAGATTGATTAGGGCCTCCCGGTCACTAAAGGACAAAGGACAATTTTTAATTTGAAGAAAATGATGAGGTGTGGAACATTTTTGAATTAAATAAATTGGGTCAATTTATTTGAGAAGGATAATGTGAGAGGACTTAATTAAATAAGTGGAACTTATTTAATTAAGGTAAGGCTTATAATTTAAATAAATGTTTATTTATTTAAATTAATAGGGTAAAGGGGACATTGAAAAGTGAATAATTAAATAAATAATTAATTAAAAATTAATTATTTATTTATAGAGGAAAAATAGGGGAAAATAGGAGAATGTAGAAGAGATGAGAAAATGTAATAGCTGAATGTGGAATTTGGCAGAAGATGGCATAAAAGTGGTGTTTGCAGATTCAGGACATTTTTAGGTGTCTACAGATTCATATCCATTAATCTCTAAAAACTTCTGTATATCTTCATCAACCTTAACATTAGCACTTTCAACAATCTTTCTTAGCCTCTTATTATAGAAACGGTAAGCTTTTCTTTTGTTAGAGTATCCAAGGAAAATACCTTCATCACATCTTTCATCAAACTTTCCTAGTTCCTCATCTCTTCTTATATAACATTTGCTTCCAAAAACTTTTGAAATATTTAGCAGTGGGAGTCCTTCCATACCATGGCTCATAGGGAGTCTTTGTGTCATTTGTTTTCACCTATACTCTGTTTTGTATGTAGACAATAGTATGAATTGCTTCTCTCCAGTAGACTTCTGGTAGGTTTGCTTTCTTTATCATTGTCCTTTCAGCTTCTTGAACAATCCTGTTCTTCCTTTCAACCACTTCATTTTGCTGAGGAGTTCTAGGTACAGATAGATGCCTCTTTTTCCCATGATTCTCACAAAACATGTTAAACTCATTAGATGTAAACTCTCCACCTTTGTTAGACCTCAAACATTTGATTTTCATATCCAATTCATTTTCAACCATTGCTTTAAACTCTTTAAACTTATCTAGGGCTTCTAATTTTCCTTAAGAAAAGTGACCCAAGTCATTCTAGAGCAATCATCAATAAATAACATGAAATACATGTCACCTTGGAAACTCCTTACTCTGGTAGGACAACACAAGTCTGAATGCACCAACTCCAATAGTCCTGTAGATGATTGATCCTTGCTTTTGAAGATTCTTCTTGTTTGCTTTCCAAACTGACATTCCTTACAGACAATAGTAGTAGGATTTGTTAACTTTGGTAGATCTCTCACAGCTTGGACTGAACTTATCCTTACTAGGCTATCAAAGTTGATATAACACAAACTCCTATGCCATAGACAACTCTCACTAATATGAGTCATAAGGCAATAACTAACACCAACTTTGAGATGATAAACATTTCCACCTATCTTCTTTCTAGCAACAATTATTGTTCTAGAGCTTTTTCTGATCTCACATCCATCAGTTTGAAACATCCATCATTTTGAAACATAAGATTGTAACCCTTTCTATACATCTGTCCAACACTCAAGAGATTATGCTTTAATCCTTTGACATAAAGTACATCATCAATGTTATGCTTTCCATCAAAACTGATTGAACCTTTTCCACAAATCTTAGCAACTTCATCACCACCAAACCTAACTACTCCACCATCAAGTTTTTCAAGTTTAATAAACTTACTCTTATCACCTGTCATATGATTTGAGCATCCACTATCAATGACCCAATCATCCTTTTCACTTCTAGCATGAAAAGCAAATATTATAGTGCCTTTAGGGTTACTCCATGCTTTCAAATTCTTTTCCTTTACACAACTTCCAGAGTTAGTAGAACCAATTTCATCTCTTATGGAAATAAATAAGCATTCATCATCATTATCATCCTCAAAGTTAGATTCATCATCAGAAATGTTTGCATAGTAATTTTTCTTGAGCATTCTTCCTCTGTTTTCCTTATTCTTAATTCTCAAAGCTCTATCTGGACACCTTGAAGCATAATGACCTATTTTTCCACAACTAAAACACTTAAAGGGCAACTTACCACTGAACTTACTAGTATTCTTTTTCATCCTTCTCACAAAGTTGGCTTCCACTTCATCAAAGTCTTCTAATTTTGATTCAATAGTCTTTTCTATTTTACCAACTTTAAAAGCTATCTCATCTTTTACAGTTCCACTAGGTGTAGCAAACTCTATTATTTCAAAAGCAATTAGTGTGCCAAGCAATTTATCTTTGGTGAATTTACTCAAGTTTTGTAATTCTTCAATAGCAGAAACCTTATGACTATAAGCTTTAGGAAGAGTTCTCAGTACCTTCAATATTACTTCTTGATCATCTATATTTCCACCAAGCCCCTTGATGCCATTGACAACTTCATCTACCCTCTGTAAGTAGCTTGTAATGTTTTCATCTTCAGACATACACATGGTCTTATAAGTGAGCTTCAAATTCTATATTTTAGCCTGTTTAATGTTCTCATCTCCTTCATAGACACTTTCCAACCTTTTCCAAATCTCATTAGTAGTTTTCAAATTCACAACTTTCACCAACTCAGAATTAGTAAGTCCACTTAAGAGAACATGTTTTGCCTTACTGTCTATTTTGGCATCTTTAATTTCATCTTCAGTATTTACACCTTTCTCAGGTATAGTGTAATTGGACTTGACGCATTTCTAGACCTCATAACCAAGAGAAATTAGAAAGACTTCCATCCTTACCTTCTAGAGTGCATAATCTGATCCATCAAACAAAGGAAGATCTTTCTTGTGTGCCATCTGGGATCTACCTCAAGTTGTTAAGCTTCCTTCAAAGGAACCTTGCTCTGATACCAATTGTTGAAGGTACAAGATAATTGAGAAGGAGGGGGGTGAATCAGTTGTATCAAAAACTTCAAACCCTCATAAACATAATCACATTCGCATCAGTTCATTTAAACCCTTAATCTATTATGAAGTTTAAACATGAAAAGCATATAACATAAACTTAAACACATCAACACCATGCACAAGAGAACACCAGATTTTTATGTGGAAAACCCTAAAAGGGAAAAACCATGGTGAGGATTAGTTCACAATATAATGTAGTAACAATACCGAATTACAAAGGTTCACTGCCATAGAGAGAATGCTCACTATAGGGGACTCACTATCCAAGTGGACTCACTACCCACTGAAAAAGAAAGAAAGAAGAAAAGAATGGCTCACTACCAGACTTTGAACTAATATAGTTGCATCTAACCTATGCATGAAGTTCAATTCCAATGAAGCTCATTATACATCACAACATACACAACACCTTCACAACATTACCAAAAATTGTAGACACCTTCTACTCACTACATCTGGTAGCCTGACACATGAAAGACCTTGCTTCCCTAATCAAATTTACATCACCACATCATATCCCCCATTTGTACATACATATCCATGAATCCTTGACACTTATTAATATCATCATTACCCTTGAAACAATCTTCAAGGTCGGCAACACAATCTTCAATCCTTAAAACAATCTCCAAAGTCAACAACCACACAATATTTGAACTAGATTTGGACCTAAACATTCCATGGAACAAGAGAATGAAGGAAAACCACTCTATGCCTTAGCTTAGACCCAATTCTATCCAAGAACACTACACAACACTCACATAATCATCAAATCAACTCCTCAATCAACACATACATTCAAGGTCAGCCAAACAGTGTAAACATAAGAAATTCTTGATCACATGCTTCTACAATCACAACCATAACCTGCGAACCATACACATGTGTTTAACATAATCTAGAACCATCCAAGAACATCTTGAAGTCACCTGGAAACCAACAAATTTAGCCACAACAACTTTCACCTGAGCACAACAACTTTCACCTGAACACAACTTTCACCTGAACTCAACAACACTGTCAAACTCTGCCACATAATAAATTTCTTTCTTAAGCACCAAATCACAAACCTTTTGGAATGAGGATAGGTAAGATCCTCATGAACACATATCCATAACTACAGCCCCTAAAAATTTTTCATGGAGGAATGTGGAGAAAAATACTTTCTCCCAAACACTTCTGCACAACTCAGAAACACTGTCAGATACTGTTCTCAAACTAGTGAACATAACTTTCACTTCACAGCAATCCAAAGCATCAAATTCTATATTTAACATATTCAAACATTTCTTGACAACATATCCAAACCGTACACTTAGATCTCCAACACAGAAGAAATGTGGAGCAAAACCTCAAACAATATTCTGTAAGTTAGAAGACTCTTCAACACACTATTTCCAATATTAATTAAATTTTCTCAAAAGCACTTGAAAAATCAGCAACAAGATCAATCTACTAACATCATCAGTACTTCTACAAGGCACTCAGATCACTTTAACACAATAACTTAATCAAATAACAACAGTAACATCAAAAGACACAGTTGACACCAATGACAATACAAACATGTTGACATCAATGACAACACTTATTAGCACATACTTGCAACAAATCACCCCTAGGAGATCCACTTCAATGGCTCAATTTCTGCTTAGAGATCTAAAAACCAAAGGGGGTGACACATAATTGAGGAAATGGTTATTGAAATTGATGGTTGGAGATGGTCTATGAGGTCAATTGGGGGCCACTATAGGGTTGAAATGGTTGAAAAGGGATTAGGGAAAGTGAATTTCCCATCTTGTGATTTTGGTAGGTCAAGTCAATAGGGTTAGAAAGCAACATAAATGAATTATTGACATAGGGTAATTGGTGAAGATGTAGGACCTTGGAAGGTTGGTTAGGAGAAAGGGGAGGTACAAAGAAAGTAAAGAACTTTGATCCACATGTCACCAAGAAGAATACTAATGAGAGATAATTTTTATATGCTTACATGTATGTGTTTAGGACTATAGCTCATCATTGGATTACCATGTAGGCTCATGTACATTTTTAGTGCTTATAGTCCCAACCTTATTTGAATATTGAAAATACCTCTAAATGGGATCTAGTCCTCATCTCAAGATGAGTATAATGGTAATAGGACTCTACAATGACATTGATAGCACAATAAGTCAAGATATGGATTTAAACCTTTATGCACACCCTCAATCATTGAGGATCACCATGTCAAGTAGAATTGAATGATCCTTCATTATGTTTAAAGACCAAATACTTCCAATCAACAAGTTGTCACAACTCCCTTGTCAAGGTGATCAAACAAGCCAGGTAAAATGGGACTAGAACATCAAATTTTTATATACAAGATAAGAGACAAGTGAATTCATGAAGTACATCCCCAATAAGGCTCACTAGACCCAAGAGCATCGTCAAGGCCATCAAAGAACAAGCAAGCATCAATTTGGCGTAATGAGACAAATGACATCAAATGAAACATATTCAAAATATGAGGACCAACTAGGACCAATGAAACCTTGAAAACACTTGCTTGAGAGCTCAGCCAAAGCAAGGGGGTCCCTACTTTGCTAGGGGAAAAGTGGGGCATGTGTTTAGGGCAGAATATGAGGAACTTTTAGTTGATGTCAGAGTGCTTATACTAGCAAGTCAACACACTGATGTCTGTGCTCCTACACATCATGCCGAATAGAATGTGGCTTCCCAGAGGACTAGAGTTGTTGTTTTAGAGGATGAGGTCACTTTTACTTCAGGAGATGGACAACCTTGGGGTCCACAAATTAACTTCTACTCATTCATGGGCTCATACACTAGGACAATCACATTCATGGATTTGTAGCCATTTCTCTTCATAGGGACATACTCAATGGACTCCCAAGCTTTCTTATTTGCTAGATAGTAGGAGGAAACCATGGAATAGAATCCCTAGGGGCTTTGTGGGTTAGAGATAACCTTGAGATCTTTTAGAGATGCATTTTTTATTGTAGAGTTTTTCTATTTCCCACTTGCATGGGGAGACTTGCACGCTTGAGTACACACTTTTTAATTTGTATATGTTGGAGAGAAAGGTAAACTAGTATGATATGGAAATCTGAAATATGTTTGCAAATCTAAAATTAAGTGTTCTTTCTCATGAAAAACTATTCAATCAAATGTGCTTAATTGTAGACACCATTAAGATATTTAAGGAATTAAAATTAGAAAACCCCATGAGATCATCACATAACACAATAATAACATGGAGAAACCCTTGGAAAAAAACTCCACCAAGAAGAGAGGTCAAGTATGCATTATCTTCAAAATAAGATTACAATACAACACACTTCCTTCAGTCCTTTGTCTTCAATCTGACAACACCTACTCAACAAAAGCTTCACAACAGGATATCTCACCACCACCCCAAATCTTAAATTTATAGAGATATTAGAAGAGGAAAAATACATAGAAGCTTCCCAAAACAAGAGGTATAGGTCAAAGGTAGCCTCTAGCAAAAACAAATTCCCTATCCTTTGGAATCCCCTTTGGAAAGTGAATAGACATTCAATTTTGGTGCCCAAAGTGAACTCTTTCCCTCCTTTCCAAGTGCCCAACTTGGTGAAACTAAACAATCACCTATATAGAACACCAATAGTCACTTAGCACTCCTTTCCAAATGCTTCACTTGAGGATTTAATTAATTTTTATCACAAATAATTATTTACTATTGTCAATGAACCACTTCATCTCTTATGAATGCATTTACAAACTACAAGTGGAATATTATTACAAATCAGTTTCCAATTACACCCTAGGCACCTAGACACACCTTGAAAAGGATGTTGGAACAATCTAAATGACATCAGATTTACAAGGTTGACGGAATCTTAATCCTAACATTCTCCCACTTGACATCATACATTGTAAATAAATTCATAGGAAAACAAATAAATTAATTAAGTGAAAGAAACGATGCCCATGGCCTCCCTAAACCAAGAGAACTTTCTTGTGCTCATAGGCTTGGTAAGAGAGTTTGTAACATTTTCTTGATTATCAACCGTTCTCAACATAACTTGTCCATTTGCAATCATTTCCCAAAAAAAGTGGTACTAAACATCCACATGCTTCATATAAGCATGAAACATTGGATTCTTTGCTAAATAGATTGCACTCTGACTATCACAACCAATCTAAATTGTCTTGCAATCAAAATGAATAGCTACACACAATCTTTGTAACCAAATTGTCTCCTTAAAGACATGGGTAGCAACCATATACTCTACCTCAATGGTGGATAAAGAAACCATGAGCTACCTCTTACTCATCCAACTTATTGTACCACTAAATAAAGTAAAAACATAGCCACTAGTGGACCACTGACTATCCAAATCACTAGCCTAATCTACATCAACAAATCCTTATGTCTAATGTCTTACCCACACTGTTAGTACTAGAATAAACCAAACAATAATCAAAAGTACCACACAAATATCTATGTATCCTCTTCACATAATTCTAATGCTCTCTACTAGGGTTAGACATAAACATGCTCAATACTCCCACTACTTAGGCAATATCTAGCCTATTGCAAACCATTACATACGTTAAACTACCAACTACACTAGCATATGCAACATTAGACATATCCTCAAAATCATCCTCACATTTGGAACACATTGAAAGTAAGCTTAGTGCCAATTGGTAAAGGAATTTTAATTAGCATATAGTATTGCATATTACACCTCTACAAAACAGTATTTGCATACTTAATCTGAGACAACCATAGCTTTCTATGTTCATTATCCCTCCTAATTTCTATACCCAATATGTACCTTACTATCCCTAGATCCTTCATCTCAAATGCACCTAAAAGTTGAACTTTCAGCTCTTTAATCATACCCTTGGTGTTACTAAAAAACAACATATCATCCACATACAAAAAAATAATTAGTATGTGATCATCAATGCATCTAATGATAATATAGTGATCCTCCTCACTTCTCACTAAACCAAATTTCAACACGAATGAGTTAAATTTTTGATACCACATCTGAGGTGATTGTTTCAAACCATAAAGAGACCATTTTAACCTACAAACCAAGTGTTCCCTTTTACATCAAAACCTTTAGGTTGTTGCATATAAATTTCCTCATCTAGATCTCCATGCAAAAACATGATTTTAACATCTATTTGTTCAATTTCAAAATCATTAGCAATAGCTATGGACAAAATAAATTGAATTGAGGATAATTTAGCAACAAGATAAAATATTTCACCAAAATCAACTCCCTCTCTTTGGGAGTATCCCTTGGCCACCAGTCTAGCCAAATGAATTGTCTCCTCCAAATTTATTCTTATAGACCCATTTACAACCAATGAATTTCATTCATTTGGGCAAATAGATAAGATACCAAGTGTCACATGAGTCTAGAGCCATCATCTCCTTCTAAATGGTTTGTTACCATGACTCACTATTATATAAAATAATTGCTTCCCTATAGGATCTAGGTTCATCATAAGAACTTAACAAAGAAAACACACAACAAAAACTTAACGGGCTATACTTGTCAATAGGATTCCACTATCTTGTGGATCTTCTCAAATGTGGAGTAAGGGATTCTCCTTATTTTTATTCTACTTTCTCAACCTCTTTAAGGTCATCATGATAAAAAATATGACTTGATCCCACTTCTTCCTCTCCATCGTCCAACCCATTATTTTGTTCTTCCACATGTGCATCTTCTTGCTTCAAATCAAAATGCACTATATTTTTCCCATTTTTATCTTTTGTCTATTTAGGAATAGAAATATCTCTAAACTCTGTGAAAATCATTTCTATAGAATAGACAAATTTTAAGGTTAGAGGATTCTGAATCTTGTAATCCTTAATATTCTCACCATATCCAATGAAGATGCATTTTTGTTCTTTTGGATCTAGTTTAGATCTATTCTCTTTAGGCATGTGAACATAAGCCTCATAGCCAAAAACCATTAAATGTAAAAGAAAAGGTTTCTTACCTATCCACACTACATAAGGTGTTGAATCAAGATCCTTACAAGGAGAACTATTTATCAAATAACAAGCAATATTCACAACTTTTCCCCAAAAACATATATCCAATTGCACAGCACTTAACATACTTTGGCTCTTTCCATCAATATTTAATTCATACTTTCTACCACCCCATTCTGTTGAGATGTGTATGGAGTAGTCTTTTACCCGATTATATCTGCATGCTTGCAAAACTCATCAAATTTATTAGAACAATATTCTCTTCCATTATCAGATCTCAAAACATTTATCTTACACTCTAATTACTTATCTACAAAGGCTTTAAATTCTTTAAACATAATGAAAAATTTATATTTATATCACATAAAATAAATCAATGTGGATCTTGAGGCATCATCAATGGTCACAAAATACCAAGATTTACCAATAGAATCAACATCCATAAGACCAAACACATCCATATGAATGATTTCTAATTTTCTCTTTGATTTATGATTTCCTAAAGGAAAAGATCTATTTTATTTCCCAAACACATAATTCTCACAAAAATTAAAATACTCATCAAAATAGGAAAAAATATCAACCAACTTTTTCTTAATAATAGTTTTTATAACTTTTTCACTTATGTGGCCAAATCTATGGTACCACAACATACATGTATTTTCATATTTTTGAGTTACATAGGTAGAATTACAAAAAGTAGTGGTATTCATCTTAAACAATGTTCTCAATTGTATTCACCCTTTTTCTACCACAAAGTTTCCCCTCACCAACCTGCAACCAGTCTTATCAAATGTTACTAGTATTCCTAAATTATTCAGCTTACATACAGAAATTAAATTTCTCACCAATCTAGGAATATGCAAAACACTTGAGGGATTTTTTATCCTCCCATCATTGAAACACAACTATACCTTTCCCTGTCCAACTATCAAATATGAATTATTATCCCCAAGGTAACCTCCCCACCATCATATGCCCAATATGAGGAGAACTACTCCTTATGAGGAGTCATGTGGTACAAGCATCCTGAATCAACCAACCAATAATCATCAGACATACTATTGCAAGAAATAATTAAGGATTCAGTACCTTCATCTGAGGACTTTTTTGTAGAGGAATCCCATTATTTCTTCTTATTTTTGAATTACTTCTTCACATGTCCCCTTTTACGACAATTCCAACACTTCACTCTATTATTTCCAAGAGTTTTAGATTGACCTCAAGATGTATACTTCTCTTTAGGCACCTTTTTGTCTCCCTTTGATCCTCCTCTATCTTTGGACCTTCCCCTGACCTGAAGATCATCTTTAGTATTATCCATAGTGGCTTTCTTCCTCATTTACTTTGTTAATAAAGTTGCAATAAGAGTATCCAACTTGTGATCTATTAAATTAGCACTAATAGAAATAATCATACTCTACCATGACTCAAGAAAAGAACATAGAAGCATAATACACTTATCTTCCTCATTTATCTTAATATCTACAAAGGTGAATTGACCCAAAATTAAATTAAATGAATTTAAATTCTTAGTTACTGATTTAGCTTCCTTCATTTCCAAAGAAAACAACTTTCTTTCCAAGTATAATTTATTCACAAGAATTTTAGATTGATAAAATTCACCTATCCTTTTCCATAGGGAATAAGTAGTAGGTTCTTCTGATACATTTAAAAGGATAGAGTCTGCAAGACAAAGCTAGATCGCCCCATGCTTTCTTATCCATCTTGTCCCACAAGTCTTTGCCAATTTTATTAGATTTTTGTTTCTTTGTTACCATTGTCCTTTGATCTCTCTCTTCTAGGAGATCCTCCATCTTTAGCTTCCATAATACACAATTAGATCCATTGAGTTTATCAATATCTATCCAAGATGTAGATGTAGTCATGGCTTCAACACACAAATTTGTAAAAAAAATTAACTATAACTTCTTCTACAGTTTAATAAACCTTTCAGCCATAGGAACCAAAGGTGATCAAGCTTTGATACCAGATGTTAGAAAGAAGGGTAAACTACTACAATATGGAAATTTGAAATTAAGTGTTCTTGTTAATGAAAAACCATTCAACCAAATATGATTATTTGTAGAATACCATTATGAGATATAAGGAATTAAAATAAAAAACATAAGAAATCAGCAAACACCATGAGATTGATGAGTGTCAGGTAGCACCCAAAACAATACACCTTTTTACCTTCCTTTTCCACCCCTTTTATTATGTTGTCTTGGTAATTACACCATAATAGAACTGATAAGATTTGTTTTAATTACAGTAATGAGATGAATTGCTGAAGGTCATGATTTTTGATTAAAGGACTAATGTAAAACAAACTAATGAAAATGTGTAGAAAAGTCTCTCTTTTTGCATCTACAAGTGTAGTTGTATGGGAAAAGGCAATTTTGAGCATCTCTAGAGATTTCCTAATAATCTCTGGAGCTAACATGAAGGATACTACACCAGATTCCAACATTTTCCCAATGTGCTGGAGGTGTTTTGAAGCAGGGGAGCCAAGGGTGGATTATCTTCAGAGCCATACAGGAGTCATGGGTGCATCTCTGGAGCTCCTGGCGACAACACACGTCTCTAGAGTCTCCTAGCAACAGTGTAGAGTCTCTGGTGCTGCTATCAGTCTACACCTCCAAAGGCAACTGTAGTGCTCTAGAGGTTACTCAGCCAACACCAGAATGATTAGGAGAAGACTCTAGTTGACTGCTAGGTATATAATTTCTCTTTTATTGATTTTGCATGAGTTCTTAAAGACTTATTAATACCTACATTTCAGGGCCTCGCTACCCAGTTGTTATTTAAGTTAAGACTCTGAATTTGGTGGGACTGCTGTACCACTAAAACCTATTTTAGTTTGCATGATTTTACTCTATAGTTAAATAGTTGTTAAAATAAGAGATTGATGATATCTCATAGATAAACTAATAGTTAGAATAGATAGACATCTCATCACTTTATTTGATATATGTTAAGGTAGAAGCAGCAGAAAGATAGATAGATTATTGTTATTAGATTATTGTAATATCTATTTTTCCAAATTAGACATACTTTTTGAATACAAGCATACTGATAGAATTAGACTAAAGAAAGACTATGTTATTATATTTTTGTACTGAGTTTTTTGCTTTAGTCTTTAGTCCTGAAGGCGAGAAGCAAGGCCCCACTCCCACCATCAAGACAGAAGGCTAGTATTTATTTGTTTCATTATCTTGTTTTAGATTCTATTAGAAAGATAGTTTACTGCTTTCATAAAGATAGATTCATTTCTGTTTAATAGTTGTTTCTAGTAAATGCATATTTTCAGTTGTGTGGATTAGAATAGGTCAATTCCAGCAATTTACCATTTTAGCATTGTTTTATTGTTTCCAAAATTTTCTTTTTCAGCAAACCAATTAGCAGTGTTAATCTTTGAAACAGTCAGACCAGTAGAAGTAAGCTACTGGACTGGTAACTATGAAACCCTTTATTGCAGATAGCCTAGGATACAACCCTAGATTTGACACATGAAAAACATGATTAAATGCCAAGGTCCAACGACCCTTGTCAACCATTCAACCAAATGTGATTATTTGTAGAATACCATTACGAGATTTAAGGAATTAAAATCAGAAACATAAGAAATCAGCAAACACCATGAGATCATCACATAACACATCATTAGTTCATGGATAAACCATTGCAAGAAAAAACTCCAAGAAGAGAGGCCAAACATGTATTATCTTCAAAACAAGATTACAATACAACACACTCCCTTCACTCCTTATTTGTCTTCAATCTTGTGAGGAAGCTAAAGTAGCAGAACAACTTCCTACACTAATCTTGAGAGGAGGATAATGTATAACTTTACAGATCTTTAATAGTTACAAAAACTTAAATATAAATAAACATAAATATCATGCATACAACAACACATTGATTTACATGGGGAAAACCCTTTGGGAGAAAAAACCCACACTCCAAAAGCCGCCCAATATATTATTCAAAAATCACAAAGATCACAATATACTTGCAGACAAAGCTTCTCACAGGAGTATCACCACTAGATATCTAGAGACAACATGACTGCTATCAGACTTTTAGAATTCATCATGATTCCGTAATCCTAATACAACGCCCTCATAAAATACGGTTACCTTCTAAGGCAAGACAAGCCAACAAAATATCTACCATCAGATTTAAAACCTAATAATGAATGGTCCATATTTATAATATATCATTAATTTAATGTATGTCAGCCATTTAACAATTTTTGTTAACAAAAAAATGTTAGCACGCATCCCACTCCACCCCATGCTCCCATTGTATATTAGACCTATCGGTGTAACTAGGAAATATATATAAATATATATATCCTATCAACAATAAACCTTATATAATTGCAAGGTTTAGACACATTTTCCCAACAAATCTCCCACTTGTCGAACACCTTGCAAGAGCAACGGGAGAGAGTAAATATTGTCTCTTAATTGCTAGGGGCCAAAAGGCCCATAGTCTCTAAACACCATCTAAACTTTTCTATGCTCACAGGCTTAGTTAAAGAATCAACAACATTAATCAAAATCTTTACCTTAAACAGCTTCACCCGGCCATCTTCGACCATATCTCTAACAAAATGATATTGTGCATCAATGTGCTTGGTCCTGGCATGAAATGTCAGGTTCTTAGCTAGAAAGATCGCACTCTGACTGTCAAAAAAATTGTCACTGCACCTTGTTTTATTCCAATATCAAAACACAGTCTCTTAATCCAAATGGCTTCTTTGCAAGAATGAGTAGCTATCATATACTCAGCTTCAGTAGTGGACAAAGAAACCACAGCCTATAGCTTACTCATCCAACTAATTGCATCACCAAATCAAGTAAACACACAAGCACTGGTGGATCGTCTATTATGAATATCACCTACCTAGTCTGAATCCACATAACCATGAATATCAAGGGAAATATCGCCTTCAGTCAAATTACTATGATAACACAAGGAATACTTTGAGGTACCACACAAATATCTAAAGACTTTTTTAACTGCATCCAAATGAACTCTACCAAACTTAGACATATATCTGGAAAGAACTCCCATTGCTTGGGAAATGTCTAGTCTAGTACAAACCATAGCATACATCAAACTTCCAACTGCCCTCTGGTAAGGCACTCTACTCATCTCTTCCATCTCTAATGGAGATGTTGGACAATCTGAAATAGATAACTTTGTTCCAACTAAAAAGGGAACACACAATAGTCTATAGTCCTGCATGTTAAACCTCTGTAAAATTGAATTAACATACTTACTTTGGCCAAGTCATAGATTTTTGTTCACTCTATCTGTAAGGTCCGAGAATAACACTTACTAAAAATAAATAACAAAAATTAAAATCAATCCAAAAATAAACTAATAGAATAAATAATATTAACTAAATAAAAATAAAGTGGAAAAAGAGAAATAATTAAATCTCTTCCTATAGTAACTCAACTCATGAATAAACTTTCATCAATAAATAGGATTACATACATTGGTGAATCAATGAGTATATCGAACAAGGCCATGCCTGTACAAAATATAGCCATGTAGGCTTTTACATGAATATAGAAATATATATAATATCTTCCACATGTGCACCATGGAATCTGAGAGAGAGAGTATCATCATGGTGATATCCACCCTGCCACAAAGCATAACGCTTCCTCGTGCTTCCCTACTGGGAAGCCTGACCCATCATGAGGGGTCTAGCAAACCAAAACTGGCTTAGGTGAGGGAATCTGGTGCTCTATCATACAAAAGAATAAATAGTAGAGAAACAACATACAATTGCAATAAATCATGCATCTTTTCTAGGGGGCACACGTACATGTATAATACCATCATTAATGGTTGTTCATTACGAATTTACTCATTGGAATGTCAAGTCTTCTACAACCAAAAAATATAATCACATATCACAATATAATTAAAATCAATCGTTCTAGTCACATTTCACATTTTCTCACCAATTTAGGAGGAGTCAACATTATTCAAATATTTAATTTTAACAAACATGCATAAGATGAGATTCAACAAATTCTTTAAACAATGAAAACTCTATGCCATTCCCATTCGACTTGGTATACCCACCATGGTTTGCAAGAATTCCTAACATAAGATCTATATGATCTACCACCTTCTAGGTTATCCCATCCTAACATTGTCCAATAATACTATCTAAGAACTCTCAATCTGAAAAAGGACAACCATTATAGGTTTAAACCTAAACCTCTATTCTATTTCAAGAAACAGGGATAATTTACCTCTAAGATGTTGGTTCTTACAATTTACCTAAGAATGATCTACTATATATCTTAAACCAAAATCACTATTGACCTTTAGGTTACACCTATAGATAAAAAATAAACATATGAATACAACTTTCTAGTTTATGCTGCAACAAAATATTTATCCATATGACTTAGCAATACTACTCTGCCATGATACGATCATTCGCATATCTATATATATATAGATTATCAGCGTGATACACTAAATTACACGATCATATTTATCTTTGCATTCAAATAGTCTTTTACACTCTCCTCGACTCGAAGAAATAGAGAAGAGTTTCTAAACTAGTCAAGTTGCCAATCTTACAAGAATGTCTTGTCAAGCTTTTATTATGCATGAGAAGATCGGTAGTTTGGCTAATTCGTCAATATTTCTAATTGAGTGGAAACAAACCAAATTGTTATCTTTAGACAGATAGATATACAAAATGTGGATTAAAAGATAACATGCAATTTGTTAGTCTAAAAGCATTTTGGAAGACCACATAACAAGGATTGTAATTATGCATCAGATGGATATCTTGGAACAGTTAGAAACTGTCAGACAGATATAAAGGATGAAGTTGAAAACTGATTCAATAAACATTCCTATCCTTAAATTATACCCCGAGAATAATTCAAGACCATATGAAGTGTAGAGATAGCATGACATGTTTAAGAGCAATCTCTTAGGAATTGAGATCGTGACATCTTTGGGAGTCAATATATGCTAATTCATATCATGATAGAAGTACCTTAAAACATAAAAAGAATTATGCCCACCCATTACTAATAAAAGATAAATACAAACAAAATAAATATAAATAATGTAGATTCAGATTGAAGAAAAGACCGCACCAGCAAGGGGCCTAACTTATCTAATAGAATATAGGTACAAGAGTATTTCCAGCTTCAAGATATTTACTTAATGTTGTGGAAGTAAAAGAAAATTTTGTGAAAGATGAATTGTTATCTCTTTTTCAACTGGAATGGGGTAAGTGCAAAACGATGGGGGGCCAAAAAGTGGCCAAATGGTTTAAAAAAAATAATAATGCATAACGCACTCGTGTTATAACACGAGCGCGTTATGAACTACTATAAATAAAAAAAAAAGCTTGTCATCTCATTTTATTTCTATTTTTCTCCTCTATCCCCGCAGCTTGCAAACCCTAGGAAGTGCACTCGTGTTTTGGAAAAGATAATTCAACACCAAATCTTGCTGATTCGTCGCCAAAATGCCACCACGACGTCGAGCACGCCAAAGGAGTGAGTTTTATTTGTTTGAATTTGTTTCTAAATAGGTAGGTTTGAGTTGATTTTTGATGTATATTTCATTAATTGTCAGGAAATGTTAATGCACCTCCTCCTCCTCCTCAAAATCTACAAAATCCAGATGAGGAAATACCTGCAGAACAACAACCTCCTCCGTCCATTCCTCGACATGCCCGTAGAACACAACAAAATATAATGGGGCAAATTGAAAACAACAAAAAAGAAATTCAAGATATAATCGGAAGGTTGAAAGATCCTTCCACTTCAACCTTGCATAGGTCCACGCTTGCTAAAACTCTTGAATCTATGTTATCAAATGTAGATTCAATTTGCAAGCAAATATCTAGTTGGATGGATAAAAGGAGATAGTTTAGAAACTATTATGTAGACAAGCTATCATACCAAGATGTGAAAAAATTACAAATTACAAAATTAGACTTGTGTTTGATTTTCACAAACCCACAAACAAATCAACCTCCATCCATTACATGCAAGAGGTTCCCTATCCATTGGTGCAACAACCAAGCGATAAGGGACAATTTTGGGCAGAGGTGGTGGATGGTTTTTGACCATCCTCCATGCAATAATAATGAAGTCCCGTAATACTTTTTGAGGAAACTCTACTGCGAGTTTGTCCTCAATAAAGTGCCAAACTATTTTGATATGCGGGACTTCTAGGGTAGAGGTTGGGGGTCAGCACAAGATAGACCAGGGGCACATGTTGACCCACAGCGGGCAGTGAGACGAGTAATCAGCAGACCAACCCATGAGCATGTTTCTATCCCTTCCATTGTGAAGGAGAGTGTTGAGGTCGATACACTTTAGTCCATTAGTTCCTTAACCCAGAGCATCATAGAGCATGCTAGTCCTGCAGCACATAGTGGGTTGGGAGATAGTACGAGTAGGGTCCCACCCCATACTTGTCAGACTTACGGGTTAGCCTGCGGTTATGACCCCATGGATAGTTAGGACGCAGGTGCACAGGCTACATCTACAGCTGAGCAGATGGTGATGACAGATACCCTCCTGAGTGAGACTTTTGGCCTTGATACTTAGGTAAATATTAGCAAGTTTATTGAATTTAATTTATTAAATTTTATTTTTGAAATGCAAAATTAACTAATTTAGTTTGATGATTTTAATGAAATTTCAGGGTCATAGCATTGATGCAGGTTTCAGTGGTTCTCCACCTGCATATTACACTAGATCATCTACTGTCGGGGTATGTAACTAGTAAACAATTATAAATATTACATGTGAATAGCATCGTCATATGAATGGTATTCTAATATCTGATTTTGGATGTTGAATAGGTTAATATTGGAGATTTCATGGCAACACCTGACAGCGGTGGTGGACTTCAAAGCTTCACGGAGGTAATAAAATAAATAGTTTAATGAATGAATTGTACTTACTAGATTTTTGTATGTGACTTGTGTGGTTTATTGTGTGTACTTCCATGTTTAGATGAACATGTGTGTATGTTAGGAGCCATGATTTGCATCACTATTATAGTTTTCGTAATTGAATAATGTTGTTTTATTTCCAGATAATGCAGGCTGCGGAGACACCTCCAGATGTTCATAGGGCAATGGAGCGTGGTGTGACCTCTGCGATTCATAGCTCCATGGCATTGACAGGGGTATGAGGCAGATTAGTAAATTTCAATTTACATTCATTGTTATAGTTGTTTATTTTTGAAAAATCAAAAGATTATTGATTTGAAGTTTAATTTCTATCTGGATGGTTTCTATAGGATATGACATCACCACGGCCTATTCCTGCTACTGAGGCAAGTGAGGAGATAGATTATATGGTAGCAGTAAGTGATTATTTTGTTAAATTTTTCATTTTTTATAACATGTAATTTCTATATATTAATGTCTATACTTTTTATTGTAATAGCTAAAGATGTAGGAAGAACTAAATAGGAGGAGCAGCCCTCGGGTTCGTAGTAGACCACCCACATGCACGTCTCCATCCCCTAGAAGATCAAAGGCTGCCCGTGATCTATTCTCTTCACCAGCCAGAGGGGAATGACTTTTTATTGTGTTCCTTTGTTGTATGCCTATATGGCATTTGTGGACATATATTTTGTATTGTATATAGTTGACATTGTATGCCTATATGGCTATTTTGTATATATGTTATACTTATATCAACAGATATTGATGTATGCCTATATGGATATTTGGTTAATACAAATCTTTTTTATTGATGGCATCCATACTTGCATTATAAATCCACGTTTGAATGGATATTTGTAGATGGCTACTTCAAGTATTTAAAGTCCAATTGTATTACATAGGATGTTTGTTGATCTAATAAGCTAGCTATTGTTATTCAAGTATCACCTAAACCTCATTTTGGAACTAAAAGATAAAAGTTGTATTTAAAAAAAAAAATGAATCATCATGTTGAACAGAAAATATTAATATTCTTTATGAGTTGCTCAATTAAAAATATTCAAATGAGTATGCTGATCCATATTCTTTATGAGTTGGTCAATTGAAAATATTTCTTAATTTCTTATTATTATACCATATTGGGATGCAAAGAGTATGTTTGTTGTTTTGAATAAGATAGTCAAAATCATATGCTTATGAGCACCTGATGACCATTGTGGTTATTAAATGTAATTCCTCTTGCATATAAGGTGAGGTTATGAGATTACATTGAGTCTTACCTAATTTTAGTATGCAACATAATATTGGGGCTATAGGCTTCCATAAGTTATACTGTTGTGACCAAATCACACATCGCCCCATTGCGAATGGGGACCCCCTTTTTTTTGAGCTCTGATGCTTTGCATGAAGTTTTGATGATGTCTTTAGTTTATTGCATGATGAAGTCAATGGTGTTTGAGTCCTATAGTCCTCTGATGACTTGATCCTGATGTTTGAGATCCTGAAATGACTAAGTCTGGCAGCTTGATATCCTGAAATACTAAAAATTGACTAAGTCTAAAATCTGGTGGATCCTCCAAATTCTATAATCTACATGTTAAATCCGGTGGATTCGAGACCTATCTCAAACATCCTAGAAGGTATATTGAAAAATATTTAAAGTATATTCAATATACCTTATCCTCTGGGACTTACACTTCTAGGCGCAAAATTGCTCTAGGGAGTTAGGTGCACTTTCCCACCTCTGCAGACTCAAATCAACGCCTACGATTGAGACCTCAATGTGTGCCTAGAGAAGAAAAAAAACCTTTGATCATCCCAAGTTATGGCACCTTGAATGGAATTGATACAAATGACCTTAAGCATTGAAAATTTGATAAGGAAAACACATTATGAATTTAGGCACCCTTCATGCTTCATATCACCAATTTTGGCACCTTGGCAACATAGTAGATGAATAACACCTCAAAATGAGTGCCTAAGGGTGATGTAGTCATACAAGGGTGCAAACAAGTGTTAAAAGCCTTAAAATATCAAGGAATAATCCAAATTCAAGTAAGGCACATTTTCACACCTTGATCATCATCTAAGGCACCTTGCAAAGGAGGTCTTGAGCAGCATAAACCTTAGGTGCAATTTCTTGCTTCTACAATCAAATTTGAGTGCCTAAGGAGTGGATTGGTGATGGACATCACTTTGAGCGCAAGGTTTGAATTAGTGAATGATAGCACCTAAAGGTCTTAGAACCAACTAGAATAAGGAATTGAAGAATGAGTTAACCACTTTGAGCGCCTTGAAGGAGAGAAGTATGTATATGAAGATTGATTGAATGTTTGGTTTTTAGGCGCACTTTCCTTGTCATCTAATCACACATTGGCACCTAGGAAGAGTTGACATGAAACAATCCTTTGAGTGGACTCCTTGAAGAGATCTCTCCCATTGCTTAAACTTGTTGAAATGTTAGAAGCTAAGTCAAATGGATTCTAGGTACTCTTTGCCTTCAGAATGACCTTGAATTGGCGCCTAAGCATAACAAGAGAGTTTAAATCCATTCAATATGGCACCTTGTAAGAGGAGAGCTTAAGAGCATGAGACTAGATGGCATTTAAGAGTCAAGATCATCAATTAAAAATGCCAAGTATAAAGCTTCATGATGTTGGGCGCTCTTTCACCTCCATATAGATCTAGATTGGCGCCTTAGATAAAGTATCACAAATCTATATCATTGAGTAAGTTCCAAGAGAGAAAGATTTACTTCAAGCATGTTTAATCATTCAAGGTCTTACAAATAATGAATAGAGCCTAAATTGATGCTAGGCACCTCCTCTTGTCTCTACTATCTAGTTTTAGTGCCTAAGGAGAAATTATATCTAGTGAACTCATTAATTGGCGCCTAGGAGGAAAAGACCTTAAACTTACATTATTGAGTTAGAACTTTAGAAATTGAGCCATTCCTAGTCAATTGGAGTCATAAAATATCAAATACAAAGTCAAATTGGACTTAGGCGCCCCTTCATGTAATTTTCCACCATCATGAGTGCCTAGATCTAGGAAGATCATCCAATCGTGCCTAGGAATAAGATACAAGTCCAAGACCTCAAATTTGAGTGCCTAGAAGTGTGATCGATTAAAGAAGCTACATTGGTGCCTAAGGGTAAGTTGTATCTAATGACATCACCTAATTGAGCGCCTAGGAGGTATAAAGCTTAACATTGACATGAGGACAAGTGCTTAGTAAAGGAGAGTTTCTCAAACATTTAAACATGTGAATGAAGTCATAGAAATGCACTAAGTCATCTAGGCACCATTTTCCCCTTGTGTACCCTTACATTTGCACCTAAGAAGAAGTTGCTTCAGTTCATTGGAGTGTTTGAGTTTGAGGATTTCTTAGCAATGCTTTGCAACTTTACACTGCCTCCTTTTGACAATTTTTGGGGCAGTAGCAAACCTTTCACCACGAGCAAATACCTTAGAGATATAAAAAATTGAGAGAGGTTATTGTAGAGGCACTCTACATGATCACGTTGCCTCAGACAGAATGTTTTTAAGTGACACAGTTTTTGAGTAAAATATCGTTAAAGATTGCTGCCTTTTTGCACTTTGGACTCTTCAGGGATATAATCGGTACAATGTAGCTCAGACTATTTCAACATGTTTGGGTGAAAAAAAGGACCATGCCTAGCATAAATGTACCCATCCAGATGCGTTGGAATAGTCAGTTTGGTCGCATCAGGAGCAGGATGAAAGTTACACCCCTTTGCAACTTTACACTACTTCCTTCTGACAATTTTTGGGGTAGCAGAAAACCTTTCACCATGGGCAAACACCTCAGAGATATAAAAAACTGAGAGAGGTTATTGTAGAGGCACTCTATGTGATTGCATTGCCTTAGATGAAATATTTCTAAGTGACACGATTTTTGAGTAACATCTCGTCAAAGATTGCTACGTTTTTTGCACTTTGGACTCTTCAGGGATATTGTCGGTACAATGTAGCTCGGACTGTTTCGACATGTTTGGGTGAAAAAAAGGACCATGCCTAGCGTAAATGTACCCATCCGAACACATTGGAACAGTCAATTTGGTCACATCAGTAGCAAGACGAAAGTTACACCCCTTTGCAACTTTACACTACCTCCTTCTGATAATTTTTGGGGTAGCAGAAAACCTTTCACCATGGGCAAATGCCTCAGAGCTATAAAAAAATGAGAGACATTATTGTAGAGACACTCTACATGATCACGTTACCTCAAACAGAATGATTCTAAGTGACACAGTTTTTGAGTAACATCTCGTCAAAGATTGCTGCCTTTTTACACTTTGGACTCTTCAGGGATATTGTCGGTACAATGTAGCTTGGATTGTTTCGACATGTTAGGGTGAAAAAAAGGACCATGCATAGCGTAAATGTACCCATCTAGATGCGTTGGAATAGTCAGTTTGGTCACATCAGGAGCAGGACAAAAGTTACACCCCTTTGCAACTTTACATTGCCTCCTTCTGACGATTTTTGGGGCAGCAGAAAACCTTTCACCATGGAAAAATACCTCAGAGATATAAAAAACTGAGAGAGGTTATTGTAGAGGCACTTTACGTGATTGCGTTGCCTTAGACAAAATGTTTCTAAGTGACGCAATTTTTGAGTAACATCTTGTCAAAGATTTCTATCTTTTTGCACTTTGGACTCTTCAGGGATATCGTCGGTACAATGTAGCTCAAACTATTTCGACATGTTTGGGTGAAAAATAGAACAATGCCTAGACTAAACGTACCCATCTAGATGTGTTGGAACTATCAGTTTGGTCGCATCAGGAGTAGGACACCAAAAATGCATAACATGATGATGTAAAAATGTGTATATGTGTAAAAATGCAGCAGGAAATAAAAAAAGACAAACCTTACAAATTAATGTGCAAACTTACAACTCAATGTAACATGACTTTACAAAATTAATGTGAATACTTACAAATTAATCCAATGAACCATCCGGGTCTGTTCTACTCTTTATTGTGTCAAGTATTGCTTCATGGTCAGACTCACGCACCTTCCACAATATTTTGTTCAAAGGTCTACCCCGATACTTTATCAAATGAACATTGGATGCCACGACAAGGGCCGAGTAATGAAGAATCTTCTGATGCATGTCAAAGTCTTGAAACAGCCAAACATTAACACTCTTATGTGGGTACCTTCTAAGCCATGTTCTAGTAATAACCACTGAGCCTGTAGGGTATTCGATGTTTTCTCCATTTGTAACTGGGGCCTCTAATTTCTTTTTGGCCTCAACACAATGACATAAGTAATAATCTGTTCCCTCTTCATTATCTTCATCTGCAATAACTGCATATACGTGCCCTACATTGATATGTGTAGAAATTTAGATGAAATTAGTCAACATTACAAAAACACTACAAAGTAAGATGACATTAACTGGTTGAACTAGATGAAATTAGATGCATATACGTGCCCTATATTACCTGGTTGAACTAAATCTGATATGTGGTCAAAGTCAATTGATGATTCCATCTGCGTTAGTTCCAGTGCCATTGGGGGTCGATACGTGTCAAGTGGGCTAAGATAACTTAACTGCCATTCATCAACCCACTCCTTTAACTCACACTCATCCCAAACTTAAATTCTATAGGAAGAACAAAAGCATGACATCTTTTGTGTATGGATACTCCATGAACTTGCAATTGAGCTTCTAAAAGAGTGCATCTCATTTGATCCTGTCAGTGTACAACAGTCCTCATATGGTGCAATGTTAGTATCATCTATCAACCAAAAACATCTACGAACTAAAGACTTACCTTCATTACCTGGAACCATGGAAGCATTACACCACTCGACAATCAATTTTGCATCTGTCAACTTTGCATTGTCTTTATACTTTAACTCTTCTCGTGCTATGGCTCTTTTGATACATGCTCCCCCTTTCCATGCCCGGCCTCACAAAAGCTCCACATATGCTGAATACCTGTAAAATTATGCCTCCTACTCAGCCAATAGAAATTCTGTGAGTTCTTGAATTGTGATGCATAGTTATTCGACCATATGATATGCTGACTGAACGATATGCCCCTTCTAGCCAAATCATTATAGAACACCTGAAAGCAACCTTGCACGAACTCCGTAGAATGCGTGCTCATCACTAATATAGAAATTATACTCCCTTATGATCTTAAAGAGCCCAAGTGTAGAAAATATACATGGCATCATGTGAGATTGTAGGCTACTTTCTTGATTGGGAATGTGTCTATTTTAAACATGTATGATAAAGCATGATAAAGTAATTCAAATAGAATTAAGGAAAATGTAAAGAACATGCATGTAAAGACTTGACATACCTAAAAAGAGAAGATTCAAATGGAGAGAGTACCCAATTATGTAGTGTTTTTTTCTTCTTGCATCAAACTCCTCAACAATTTGAGTTTTTCACCACTTGCTTTCTTTTCAATGTTAAATTGAATAACACTCAAATATAATTACTAACAATAATACTATTAACCAATCTATAATGTTAAATTCCTAAAATTGAAT
The DNA here is from genome assembly GCA_027924645.1 of Cunninghamia lanceolata. Lineage (NCBI taxonomy): Eukaryota > Viridiplantae > Streptophyta > Pinopsida > Cupressales > Cupressaceae > Cunninghamia > Cunninghamia lanceolata. The sequence goes on along the minus strand of BSBN01000424.1, from coordinate 3,987,272 downwards.
CACAATTAACATTGCAACACTACAAAAATTGAAACTTGAATAGATATATATCAAACTTGGTGTGAAAACTATGTTATTTCCTCCTTCTCAAGTTGGCAAAGCAGAAAAGGTGGCAGAAAGATCATGCAAAGGTGGTAGAATGTGTAAAATGTGCATGTGAACTTCCCAACAACATGAAAGCACTTCTTTTTTGTCAGAGGATGTGCAAAATCAGTATGAAAATAGAGCATGTGGGCCTGGATCATGGGGGTCAACATTTTTTTACCGTTTCTATAGTAGGACAAAACGCGAGCGCGTTATAATGCGCTCACATTTTGTCCTGCTATAGATTGATCCATAAATATTTTACCTATCTCACCTTCGATAGCACCTTTACAATATCTCACCTCTAGTTCCATTAGCTCATGTTCTATATCTCACCTATAGTGTCATCGGTGTAACAAGCCTCTCGGAGGAGCTTTTGAAACCTACACCGATCAACGGTGTTAGGCCGATCGGAGGCGTATCGGGGAAAAGTGAAAGGAGATCTCACCAAAGGATCCAAGGTATCGAAGAGACAAGGGGTATCTTACACCGATCCATCGGAAGGAAATGGTGTATCGATGACTCTAAAGTGAGTCCCACCGATAGCATTCGTCACACCGAAGAAGAGAAGGATCATCGGTGCATCGGTCCAAGCGTATAAATGTCTACCGATGACAAAAGTCTCACCGAAGGAGATTGGTATCGGTGTATCGGCAAAGTTAATGCTAGTATGGCCGATAGTGATTGTGTTGCTGACAGAGAAAATCAAGGTTGACACTGGAGTGTGTCCATTGGTGCATCAGCCTGAGTTCGTAGGCATTCACCGATGAAAGGAGTCTAGGGGACAAGTATGGTTTGAAGGTATATCGAAGTGATCAGTGTGTATCGGCGGAGTGGTTCTCAAGCTCGCCGATGGTAAAGGTCATATCGACGGTTGGAGCATAGTGTTGAGCTGTCGGTGAGAGAAGTGAGATTGGTGGAAGAGTTTTTGAATGTGCTGACAGTGTTCAGTCTTGCCGATAATGAAGAATGTGTGTGTAGTTCGGTATCATTTGGACCTTGAGGAAGTTATTTAAAGCTGGTTAAGCAATAATCTTATACTATACCTTAAACCCTAATCTCTTATCCCTAAACCCTCCAACCCTATCCCTAATCCTTATACCCTTGACACTCTACTTTAACCCTAATCCCTCGACCCTCAACCCTATCCCAAAACCCTAAACCCTCAAACTTTAATGTACTCAACCCTCAACGTCAAACCCTAATCCCTCAACCCTTAACTCTGATCCCTTGACCCTCAACCCTATCCCTAAACCCTAAACCCTAAATCCTCAACCCTCAACCCTCAACGTCAAATCCCAATCCCTTGACCTTTCACTCTAATCCATCAACCCTAAACCCTATCCCTAAACCCTCAACACTATACCTTAAACCCTAATCCCTCAACCCTCAACCCTAAACCTTATCCCTAAACCCTAATCCCTCAACCCTCAACCCTAATATGTCATCCCTCAACTCTAATCCCTCATCCCTAAACCCTAAATGCTATCCCTATTCCTAAACCCTCAACAGGCTTGATACTATACCTTAAACCCTAATCCCTTATCCCTAAACCCTCCAACCCTATCCCTAATCCTTATACCATCCACACTCTACTTTAACCCTAATCCCTCGACCCTCAACCCTATCCTTAAACCCTTGAGCCTCGAACCTCAACCCTCAACCCTCAACGTCAAACCCTAATCCCTCAACCCTTAACTTTGATCCCTCGACCCTCAACCCTATCCCTAAACCCTAAACCCTAAAGCCTCAACCCTCAACGTCAAAGCCTAATCCCTCAACCCTTCACTCTAATCTCTCAACCCTAAACCCTATCCCTAAACCCTCAACACTATACCTTAAACCCTAATCCCTCAACCCTCAACCCTAAACCTTATCCCTAAACCCTAATCCCTCAACCCTCAACCCTAATCCATCATCCCTCAACTCTAATCCATCATCCCTAAACCCTAAATGCTATACCTATTCCTAAACCCTCAACAAGCTTGATACTATACCTTAAACCCTAATCCCTTATCCCTAAACCCTCCAACCCTATCCCTAATCCTTATACCCTCGACACTCTACTTTAACCCTAATCCCTTGACCCTTAACCCTATCTCGAAATGTTTAACCCTTGAACTTCAATGTACTCAACCCTCAATGTCAAACCCTAATTCCTCAACCCTTAACTCTGATCCCTCGACCCTCAACCCTATCCCTAAACCCTAAACCCTAAAGCCTCAACCCTCAACCCTCAACATCAAATCCTAATCCCTCAACCCTTCACTCTAATCCCTCAACCCTAAACCCTATCCCTAAACCCTCAACACTATACCTTAAACCCTAATCCCTCAACCCTCAACCCTAAACCTTATCCCTAAACCCTAATCCCTCAACCCTCAACCCTAATCCGTCATCCCTCAACTCTAATCCCTCATCCCTAAACCCTAAATGCTATCCCTATTCCTAGACCCTCAATGGGCTTGATACTATACCTTAAATCCTAATCCCTTATCCCTAAACCCTCCAACCCTATCCCTAATCCTTATACCCTTGACAGTCTACTTTAACCCTAATCCCTCGACCCTCAACCCTATCCCAAAACCCTTAACCCTCGAACCTCAATGTACTCAACCCTCAACGTCAAACCCTAATCCCTCAACCCTTAACTCTGATCCCTCGACCCTTAACCCTTAAAAATTGAACCCTAAAACCTATCCCTACACGCTCGACACTCGACACTATATCTTAAATCCTAATTCCTTAACCCTCATCCCTAAAGCCTCAACCCTAAATCCTTAAACCTTCAACCCTAAACCCTATCTGTAATCCCTCTACCCTCGACACTCTTATTTAACCCTAATCCCTTGACCATTAACCCTATCCCTCAACCTCAACCCTCGACCCTCAACCCTCAACCCTCAACTCTCAACATTAAACCCTAATTCATCAACCCTAAACCCTAATCCCTCAAACCTAAACCCTAGACCTAAACCATCAACCCTCAATTCTATACCTTAAACCCTAATCCCTATCCCTCAACCCTTAACCCTTAAAACTTAAACCCTATCCCTACACCCTCAACACTTGACACTATATCTTAAGCCTTAAACCCTCATCCCTAAAGCCTCAACCCTCAATCCTTAAACCTTCAACCCTAAACCCTATCCCTAGTCCCTCTACCCTCGACACTCTAACCCTAACCTCGACATTAAATGCTAATCCGTCAACCCTAAACCCTATCCCTAAACCCTCAACCCTCAACACTATACCTTAAACCCTAATCCATCAACCCTAAAACTTGATCCCTCAACCCTCAACCCTAATCCCTCGACCCTTAACCCTAATCCCTCATCCCTAAACCCTAAACACTATCCCTATTCCTAAACCCTCAACCCTCGACACTATACCTTAAACCCTAATCCCTTATCCCTAAACCCTAAACCCTATCCCTCAACCCTTAACCCTTAAAAATTAAACCCTAAAACCTATCCATAAACCCTCGATGCTCAACACTATATTTTAAACCCTAATCCCTTAACCCTCAGCCCTAAAGCCTCAACCCTCAATCGTTAAACCTTCAACCCTAAACCCTATCCCTAATCCCTCTACCCTCAACACTCTACTTTAACCCTAATCCCTTGACCATCAACCCTATCCCTAAACCCTCAACCCTCAACCGTCAACTCTCAACATTAAATCCTAATCCGTCAACCCTAAACCCTAATCCCTCAACCCTAAACCCTATCCCTAAACCCTCAACCCTCAACACTATACCTTAAACCATAATCCCTCAACCCTAAACCCTAAACCCTATCCCTAAACCCAACAAAACTACTTTGCCTTATGTTAGGTTGTTAAACCCATCATTTTTGACACTCTTCTCTTAAAGATATTTGAGTTGCAAGAATATGTCAGAAAAATGGCTATGAACTTTTTTAATGTTAGTAATGTTATATGGCATGTTTTTCTGGACCATCTGGGGTTCATTATGCCAATAGGTGTACCCACTATGAGAAAAGCTTTGCATATGGTACATCCACAGTGAGTAATTAATAGTTGAAATCAGAAAGGATGATCATTATGAGAAAAGCTTTGCATTGGGGTACATCTATGTTTCTTACTATCCACCCCGCACTTAGGGGAGGTATATTGTTATGAAATAGGCAAATAATCTCTCATTGTTTACTGGCTCTATCCACAAGAACTACTAAACTATACCTTAAGCCCTAATCCCTCAACCCTAAACTTTCAACCCTAAACCCTATCTCTAATCCCTCTACCCTCAACACTCTACCTTAACCCTAATCCCTTGACCCTTAACCCTAAATGCTGTCCCTAAAGCCTCAACCCTAAACCCTAATCCCTCAAGGTCCTAAACTCTAATCCCTTATCCCTAAACTCTAAATCCTATCCCTAAATGCTCAACCCTCAAGCTTAAACCTTAATCACTCAATCCTTATCCACCCCTCTCCTCCCCTATCTGGCTCACTCCCATCTCTACCCTCCTCTACCCTCGACACTATACATACATACATATAGGCATACATAGATACATAGATACATATAGGCATACATACATACATATAGGCATACATACATACATATAGGCATACATACATACATACGTGATTAATAGCCTTGAACATAAAAAAATTTAAGGGGAACATAACACGAGCGCGTTATAACGCGCTCGTGTTATTTCAAACATGACAAACAACACAAACTTTTGCGGAAAAGTAAAAATGTAAAGCAAAAACTAACGCGAGCGCATTATAACGCGCTCGCGTTATGTTTTTCTTTGGGAATCCCAAGCCTTGGGCTTGGGATTTGCTTTGGATTTCTAACCCAAAGGCTTGGAGTGCCTTTTCAACATCTACAGATGTGTTTTTCCATATTCTTCAAGATTTCACATAATTTCGTTCGTGCTAACCCTCAAATTTGCACGTGTTTCAAGGTTGAACAAATCAAACACCTAGGTAATGTTAGACTTTCTCTTAGCTATTTGATGATGTGATTTTTTTCACATTTTAACAATGTTAAGCCTTTCATCTTTAATTTCTTTTGTTTGTGTGTTCGTTTTTGGGCAAAAACCACTATTTGGTCTTTTTTTCATTGTAAATTAACTATTCATTGAAATTTCAAAAAAATTACATATTTAGAAACTAGACTCCATTCTACAAATATTAAAAAAAGAAAAAAATGATTTTCAATTAGTTTTCAAAATTTATAGGGGTAGCATGGCCAAAATTCTATTTTTTAGGATGTGTCCACTTTGAAAATTAGTAAAAAATCAAGTATTCATCAAAAAATTATCAAAAAAATCGGGGGCATAAACTACATGCTATTAGCTAATCTCTCACTGAAGCGATTTTAAAAATACCAAAAAAAAGTTGACCTTTTGAGGGAGCCACAAAACATGCGATGTTATGTTTTTTGACAGAAACAACACCAATTTCTGTGGCTTCCTCTTTTGAACCCCTTAATCTATGCCATTTTAAAAAAAAATAGTAGTTTAGAAAGTAGACTCGGAGCACTATGAACATTGTTTTGGTTGCATCTCCAAATTTTGAGTGTAACTATGCTCAATTTCTCATCCAAGGCTAGTATTTCCTGATTTTAGAAAAAAAGTGGCCACTTAAGACCCCTTTTTGGCCCCCCATCTTCTTGCACTTACCCAATGGTTTTTCTTGAGAAATTTATTGGTGAAGCTAAAAGAAGAAATTTGAGAAAAAGGCTTGTCATATGGTGTAGTGTCAAGTTTCCTGCAATAATTAAGGAACATCCATCGAAGCATGGCAGAAGCGATTTGACAGATATCATAGTTGGGAATGCTCTGGTAGACATGTTGCAAATCATGCAACATAGACAAGGCAGACGACCTGTTTGATAGACTTCCTCATAGGAATCCATTCATAGGTATCCAATGATCATAGGATATACACTAAATGGATTTATTGAAAAGGATTTAGAACTTTCAGGTATAGGCAATTGATAGATGTAAAGCCAAATCCCATTGTTTGTGTGTGTGTAGATGTTATAATTTGAAAATGCCCTTGTAGACATATATGAGCATGCGAGCTGCTTGACATATCGCCTATTTGGAATTAAATGATTGTTGGATATGCACATAGAAAATTAACGACGTGCTGGCTCAGAAGATAGGAGTTTCTAACAATTTTAAACACATGAAAACCCTTAGTTGCATTGGATGAGATAGTTGCAAATGCCTTCTAAGACATGCATACAAATATGGAATCTGGGATAAGGCAAGTGAACTGTTTGATAGAATATTTAAAGAAAAGTGGCAGCATGAAATGTTAAGACTGTATGATTGCACATAATATATTTGAGGAAAATACCAAAATGCAAGTGGCTAGTGGGAAGACCAACTTCTCAATCTTAGCTCTTGGCCTTCTTGCTCATGATTGGAAGTTTGTGAAAATAAAGCACAAATACATAAAATCTGAGAATGAATATTACTTCTTAAAATGGAAAATTGTATTGTCTATCTACATGCGTTACAACGAATCCCAAAACTTTGCCATACCTTTGAAGTATCGACTTGCAAATAGGATTTAAGAGTTTGAATTCCTCGTTCGATGCCCTCCTTGCTCTAAATAATGTGATCTCTCCTTCAGGCATTTAATAGATCTAAGCATGACAAATTATTCTTTATGACTCCAAATGGTTTAGAAAATATTGATACCGGTTCTCCAACCAAGCTCCCATTACATAGGTCGATGTGTTAAGAGTCTTAAATCGGTCATCCCTATATATTTGAATTGAGTGTTCTCTGTGTTCCCTCATTGAAAATGAGATACCCCCATATTGAATAGTAGTGAGTTCCCAAAAATAGGAGTTAATTAAAATCATTTAATTGCATTTATTTCCACTCTCTTGGATATTCCTAATTTAACCTATCTGACAAGAAATAACTCCCAATATTCCTCTTGACTCTACCACTTCATCAGTGGTCTAAAATAGATAAAATTCAAAACAAGAATACCAAAGAATCCTTTTAGAAGATATTTGACATATCAAATTATCTATTTATAGCAATGCAAACAATTCTATTGCAATTAAATATTGTTCGACTAATTAGTCTAGCCACCAAAAGAAATATATTTATTACGGTTAGATATTTGCCACTAATATATATATATATATATATTGTTAATATTTGTTGACTAATTAATAAACTAAATCTATTTTTCAAAAGTAATTATTCTAAAATGCAAATAAAAAAAATGAAGTATTTTTCATGCAAAATCACATTTATGCCAACATTGACTAAGTGGTGTGTGCATAGATCCCCTACAACACAATTCGCCTTTAGTCAGCTAGACACCCCCTCCTCGATGATACTCTCTCTCTGTCGAGAGAGTGTCGTCCTACCATTTCACATTAAATCAATCAATTAGTCCCTTTAAGAATTAATATTAATTTTTAATTCCATAATTAAATATTATGAAATTAAGGGTTGTGACACTATCTCTTCTAATTTCCATCCCAAGAATGTGTCTAGATGCACCAAGGTCTTTCATTGCAAATTTAGCAGCAAGTTGAGATTTTAGTTCTAAAATCATATCTTTCCCTTTACCAATAAATAACATATCATCAACATATAATGCAATAAAAAGGAAATGGTCACCATCAGTTTTATAATAAACACAATGATATAATTTAGAACACTCAAATCCCAAACTCAACACATATGTATCAAATTTTTGGTACCACATCCTAGGACTCTATTTTAGGCCATACAAAGATTTCTTCAATTTGCAAACCAAATTACCTTTACCTTTCACCACATAGTGCTTTGGCTATGTCATATAAATATCCTCCTCCAAGTCACCATGAAGGAAAGCAGTTTTCACATCTATTTTCTCAACCTCTAAATCATAAGTAGCAATAATAGAAAGCAAAAATCTAATGGATGTCATTTTTGCAACAGAAGAAAATATCTCACCATAATTAACAGCCTCAACTTGACAGTAACCTTTCGCAACCAACCTTGCTTTGTACTTCTCAAAACCTCCATCTGAACCAATCTTTTTCTTGAAGACCCATTTGCAACCAACAAGTTTTCATCCTTCAGGAAATGGTACAAGATCCCATGTATCATTCTTTTTCAAAGATGTCATTTCTTCATCCATAGCAATCTTTCAAGATTCTGCATCATTCATACCTAATGCCTCTTCTACAGATTTGGGTTCATCCATGTTAGTATTCAAAGTAAAAATTTATCTCCAATCATCAGGTGAATATCTTTTAGGTGGTTGTCTATGACTTGTAGACCTACGAACAAGCTGAGTTGGAGGTTCTTCTTCCTCTTCTAAAGATTCAGAGCTAGATGAACTCTCCTTAACTTCTTGTCTATCCATGGGCCTCGATTCAACTTTTTGGGTGTAGAAGGAAATTGAATCACATCTTCCTATTTACTTTGTTCTGGTTACAATGTAACAGAAGAAGGCTTAGTTTCTCTAAAAATAGCACTTCTACTATACATTACCTTCTATGCAACATAATCCTAAAGCTTGTATCCTTTCACACCATAACTGTATCCGATGAAGATACATTTCATAGCATTGTTCTCAAACTTTGTTCACTTCTCCTTTGGCACATGTGCATATGCCTCGCAACCAAAAACTCTAAGATGTCTTAATGAAGGCTTGTGACTCGACCATGCCTCTATAGGTGTCTTATCAACAAGAAATGATGTAGGAGACCTGTTAATCAGGTAACATGCAGTGGCAATAGCTTCAACCCAAAACCTTTGTTCTAGACCAGCACCACTCAACATACTCCTAGCCTTCTCCATAAGTGTCCTGTTCATTCTTTTTGTAACTCCATTATGTTTTGGAGAATATAGAGTTGTCTTTTGTCTATGAATACCACAATCTTTACAAAATCTATCAAAATCATTAGAGCAAAATTCACCGCCATTATTAGTCCTCAAACATTTTATTTTCTTTCTTGTCTGCAACTCAACCATTGACTTAAATTCTTTAAATCGACTGAAAACTTTAGATTTACTCTTTAAAAAGTATACCCATGTCCTTCTACTATAGTCATCAATAAATGAAACATAATATGTGGATTTTCCAATTGAAGGAACATCTACATGACCAAACACATGAGAATGAATAAGATCCAATACACCACAAGATTTATGAGAACTTGAGTAAAACTGAACGTAGTTTTGTTTTCCATAAATGCAATGCTCACATAAATCAAACTCAAGATTACAATCAGATAACCCTTCAACAAGGTTTTTATTTTTCAAGGTCCTTAGACCCTTTTCTCCAATGTGGCCAAGTCTCTGGTGTCATAACATAGTTTTCTCTGTGCAGGTAACTTTGATTCAGAAGAAAGAGCACCTTTGGGTACCCAAAAGCTATGACCATCTGCTAAAGATGAAACCCTCACCTCTTCCATAGACTTGCTTTTCACAGAAGTACTATTGCACTCAACACTGCATGCATCAAGCTTATATAATGTGCCATATATGACACCTCTAGAAATCACCATAGCACATCTAACCATCTTGCATCCTGCATTAGAAAATACTACCTACACACCTACATCTATTAGTTTGCTCATAGATAACAAATTTCATGCTAATCCAGGAATATGAAACACACCATTAATCCTTTGGTTATGTCATAAAATGTCACCCTAGGACTTTTACCTCCTAAGTTTAGCTCCTGGGTCCTTTAGATTTAATCATGCATCTTAGAAATGAATCTCGGAACACAGTCCCCTGAAACCCATGATAAATGGGACTTAGGGGACATCTTTGAGCTTAATCCAGCTCTAAAATAGGTGCCTGGACAAGGGAGCCCGCACCCTTGTCCTGCCCTATTTTGTTGGGGTCCCATTTTAAAATGTCCGCAAAGTGACCATTAAAAGGTTTCCCTTTGTCAGCCCATTCAATTTGAATTATGAATGTTTAGTGGGAATGCCATATATAAACATGTTTAGGACTTCATTTTACAACTAGATGGATAATGCAAACTTGTGATCTTATGCTAAGGATCATATTCAAGGCTTTCATTGTGTTGCAAAGCAGTATTGTGTTGTGTTTCTTCATGTTTGTTGCAGATTTGTCTTCATCAATCCATCTCCTCATGGTGTGAAAGATCTTCATCTCCCCGTGAGAGCTTCACCTCTGAGGTGACATTTACTTTGTATTTCAATCATTTTTGTAATGTCAGAAAATGTCCCCTTGGGGGCTTTTCCCTCATAAGGTTTAGCTCCCGGGTCTCTTAGCTTAGGACATATTACATCATATTTCAACATCCCGATGAGAAAACCCCTAAGTGTCTTGGCAAATAGGACCTAGGGGGACCACTTGAGATAACCCTTACCCAAAATAGGGGGAGAGGACTTGGGTGCCCGTGCCCTAGTCCTACCCTATTTTGGGTCACTCCCAATTTTTGGGTGTTGGCTTGTGACCGTTATTTGGGTCCTATGCTGACACAGTAAGTTTGAACTACGAAATTCTTGGTGCGAGTGTTTGTAGTTGCATATAAAAGCATGTTTAGGCATTCATTTGTAAACTAGAGATTGTTATTGTGAACTTTATGCATCCTAAAGGTGATTTAAGGCTTTCATTGTGTTGAAAGAGCAGATTTGTGTTGTCTATGTGTTTGTGTTTGCAGATTTGAGCAATCATCTCCTCATGGCATGAAGAAATTCTTCATCCATGAGATCTTCACTACAAGGTGACATTCATTTATGTTTGTAAGCATTTATCATTTGGTATTTGCCTCTGCCTCCCAAGGGCATGCACTCTCTATCTGACAATGGTGTTTAGAAGGCTTGAATGTCTCTCCGGGGCTTGACTGAGGCAAGCCTCTAAACACCACAACCCCCCCTGAAAGTTTTCATGATTGCAAGTTACAGGTTGAAGCTTCAGACAAAGTGAAGTTGTAGGAGGGTACATCAGAGTTTTGGAATTACAAATCAGAGAAGAAAACAACTCCCTGGACTAGGGCACCCACTCATTAGTTCTCAGAGTTTCGTGATGGGAAAACCTTCGGTGCAACAGGAACAGGTTGTAGGTCTTGTTTGCAGATCCTGAAAAAAAATAGGGCCTTGGACTTGGGCACCCACTCTTTAGTCCCCAACTGTTCCAGTTCAGAACCCTGAAAATAGGTGCATAGTTATTTGTCATTTTACATCTTTCTGTAGCAGCATTTTCTGTTATTCGTCTATTTGCTGTCGTATTTGCATAATTAGGGTTTTAAGGTATAATTGAGAATAAGAGAAGGTAATTGGCAATCAAATCATAAAAATCCAAGTTTCCCTACATCTGATATTGACCTAGAGTATGATAATACATTGTAACTCAACCTTAGGTCCTTGAATGAAAGGGTGAAAGCATGATACACATACAAAACTACCAAAACCTAAACATCCAAATTTTACCCTTTACAATTTTATCATATCATTGCTTTTGCCTCTGTCCTGCAAGGACACACACTCTCTATCTAAAAATGGTGTTGGAAGTCTTGAATGCCATTCTGGGGCTTGACCGAGGCAAGCTCCTAAACATCACAACCCCCAACCCCTTTCTTGTGATTGCAGGTTACAATTGTCAGATTCTCCAGAGAGGAGTTGTAGGAGGTCAGTGCAAAGCAGGAAGGATCTAGATCTAAAGAAAATGATAGGAAATATCCCTAAAAGGACAAGGGAACCTGCTCTTTTGTCCCTCAATTTAGCACTGTCAGGAATCTTTGAAGTGGTTGCAGTCTGTAGCAGAAAATATCAGGAAGCCCTCAGAAAAAGCACTGCACTAGACAAGGGCACCCGCTCTTTTGTCCTTGAAGTTTCTTCCTTTTGAAATTTGAAATCTGGTATGTATCTAATTTTCATTTAGTGTCTTCCTGTGTTAGCATTTGTCAGGTTTTGTCTGTTTATTTACAATTTTGCATAATTAGGGTTTTAAGCTTAATTGGACTAAGGTTTAACAAATTAATCAACAAATTCCAAATTTCCTTGTCATTCCAAGTGATACCAATCCTGTAGCTGAGTCCTCTTGCAAAAGTTGTGATTCAACTTGGTTTAATGTCCTTGAATGTATGTAGTGAAAGGATGATCTAACTAAACTATCAATCAAATCAACAACCCCTCTTTTTCTACATAACACCTTTTTATTCTACCATCAAGAAACCTGATTCTAACTTTACCACGACCAATAATATTTAAATAAGAATCATCACCCAAGTACACCTTACCTCCATAAAATTCTTCATATTCAAAAAACCAATCTCTATTAAAGGTCATATGGAAAGATGCACCTAAGTCAATTAACCATGCACCATTACCTGCATGAGTTGCCAAAGATGCAATAATGCATCACCATCTTCTTTCTCAGACTCAGAATTAGAAACAAATCTCTTCTTTTTCTTCTTCTTTTCTTCTTTGCATTCCTTATGAATATGTCCAGGCTTACCACAGTTCCAACAAACAACTTTGGACTTTCCAGGAGATTTAGATCTCCCCTTGGACTTGGATTTATCACGCTTCTCATTCTTCTTGCCTTTTTCCTTAGGTCTTCCATGAACATTTAGGGCCTCCTTGGCACTGATGGATACCTTCCTCCTCATCTCTTCAGAAAGCAAAGAACCCACCACATCTTCAGTCTTCAATATAACAAAAGTACTCCCAATAGACATAACAAGAGAATCCCATGAATCAGGCAAAGAACAAAGCAATATCTGACATTTCTCCTCCTCATCCATTTTGACACCAACTGATGCCAATTGAGCCACCAACATATTGAATGCTTCCAGGTGGTCTATAATTCATCCACCCTCTTCTATTCTCAAGGAATACAATTTCTTCCTCAAGAAAATATTGTTCACTAAAGATTTGGCTTGATACATCTCACCAAGCTTCTTCCATAGTTTCTGTGCAGAGGTCTCTTCATGGACATTGATTAAAATAGAGTCTACCAAACACAATCTGATTAGACCCTTGGATTTACGGTCCATAACATCATATTGAGCAACCAAAGTAGGATCTGCAGGCCTTGAAACCTTCTCATCAACAACATCCCACAGATCTTGATCTATCAACAAATCCTCCATCTTTAGCTTCCACATTTCAAAATTATTTCCAAAAAATTTATCCACCTCTATTCTCCCTAATGAACTTGCCATCTATAAATTCCTACATCAAGATCACAAAGTGTCTTCTACACTAGCTCCCACTCAAATCTAGATTAGTTCAAAAAACTAAACAACCCACAACTGAAACCAAAGGTGATCAGTCTCTGATACCACTTGTAAGGAAGCTAAGGTAGCAGAACAACTTCCTACACTAATCTTTAGAGGAGGATAATACAAAAATTTACAGATCTTTAACAGTTACAGAAACTTAAACATAAATAAACAAAAATATCATGCATACCACAAAACAGTGATTTATGTGGGGAAAACCCTTTCGGGAGAAAAACCCCACACTCCAAAAGCTGCCCAATATATTATTCAGAAATCACAAAGATTATAATATACTTGTAGAGAAAGCTTCTCATAGGAGTATCACCACTAGAGATCCAGAGACACCACGACTGCTATTAGACTCTCAAAATACATCACGATTCCGCAACCATAACACAATGCCCTCATAAAATAGGGTTACCTTCTAGGGCAAGATAAGCCAGCAAAATATCTACCATCAGATCTAAAACCTAATAATGAATGGTCCAGATTTACAATATATCCTTAATTTAATGTATGTCATCCATTTAATAGTTTTTGTTAGCAAAAAAATGTTAACATGCATCCCACTCCACCCATGCTCCCATTGTATATTATACCTATTGGTGTAACTAGGAAATATATATAAATATATATATCCTATCAACAATAAACCTTATATAACTGTAAGGTTGAGACACATTTTCCCAACAAATCTAACAACACATGTGTACCTATGGACTCTCAACAAAAGCTTCACAAAGGGATATCTTGCCACCATCTCGAAACTCCAATTTATAGAGATATTGGAAGAGGGAAAATAACTAAAAGTTTCCCAAAACAAGAGGTACACCAAAGGCCTCTTGTGAAAACCAAACACCCTATCCTTTGGAATCCCCTTTTGAAAGTGAAGAGACATTCAATTTTGATTCCCAAAGTGACCCCTTTCCCTTTTGTCCAAGTTCTCAACTTGGGGAAGCTCAACAATCACCTACATGGAACACTAATATTCACTTAACACTCCTTTCCAAGTGCTCCACTTGAGGAGTCAATTAATTTTTATCACAAGTAATTATTTATCAATACTGATGAACCCCTTCATCCCTTATGAATGTATTTACAAATAATAGGTGGAATATTATTATAAATCAGTTTCCAATAACACCTTATGCACCTAAACACACCTCGACAAAGATGTCAGAACAATTTAAATGACATAGGATTTACAAGGTTGATGACACCTTAATCTTAACACTAAGATAAGCCTTCGATGGAGTTACTTGTACTCAACACATTATTTAGCACTTATTAGTGTGACTTTAAATGGTTTAGATCTATACATAGTTGCAATTGATATCTTGTACTTTTATGCCTCCTATACACATGGTTTGTTGTAAAAATTTATGCTTTGAATCTATGGATGTTTTATGCTTATACCTATATGATGGTACTATGCTCATGTTGTTATTGTTATCTTTCTATTATAAATGAGATGTATGCAATGTGAATATGTATGGATGCATTTGATACACATATGGATGAAAATACAATACATTTGTCTACTTCTTTTACTATTATGAATGTCATTTTTCTATGACATGAATTATTGTTTGTCTTTGTATGATATGCATATGGGAAGTTAACATTGTGGTTGCTCTTTAGTAGGATTTTTAACCTAGAGAATTGTAGGTTGACTTAGCATAGGATGACCTACTAAACTCTTGAGATAGGATTTATTAGAGGATCAAGCAGGAACAAAGAAGGTAATGGAATAATTTTTAGATTAAGCTTCACAAAAGTCTAAATATTGGTCCTTATCTAGACCAACTACTCAAACTAGTTCTCAACATAAAAAAACCAATAAAATTTATAGGTACTCTCTAGACTTAGATCAAAAGATGGCCAACAAGTCATACCTAGGGTAAAATAAAATCTACTTTGCAAAAGACAGCCCTACAAAATAGGTAAACTCTTGTCTTTGCCTAACT
Organism: Cunninghamia lanceolata; assembly: GCA_027924645.1. NCBI lineage: Eukaryota > Viridiplantae > Streptophyta > Pinopsida > Cupressales > Cupressaceae > Cunninghamia > Cunninghamia lanceolata. The sequence goes on along the minus strand of BSBN01000424.1, from coordinate 3,972,007 downwards.
TGTGCATGTGTGTGCTTTGACTTTTTCTTTCTTTTTTGTAAAAATTTTCCAATGAGATGTCACTCTCGTAGCTTCAAGCTTAGACTATTCTCCACCCTAGAGTATAGACATTGAAATAATTTTTTTCTTTCTTTTTTTTTCTCTTTTTTCTATTTTTTGCCTTTTTTATTGCTTTGCAAAATTTTGACCCCCTAACATTTTTGACTAGGTGAGCAAGGGGATAGGCTCCACCAAAAGAGTAACTAACTCCTGAGACTTCCCTATTGGTAAGGAGGATTAGGGGAGATCTTATTTTTAGCTTCTATTGGGTAAGTGCATGGAAATGGCGGACAAATTAGTGACCAGCCTTGAGATTTTTAGAAAAACACATTCATGTTATGAAAAACATAGCATGTACATGATTTAATATGTATGCATTTTAATGCCTTGAATTCAAAAAATTTATGATCTTTCTCATTTAGAGCTTGGATTTCCAAGCCTAAGGGTTGGACATTTCTTGTGGCTCCTAAATTTGTGTTTTTAACATAAAACAACTTGAATTCAAACTTTTACCTCATCAGGTTTACACATTTTGCAATAAAATTTTATAAAACCACCACCAAAATAAAGAACTACTTCTTACCTTTCTAGCCATATAATTTTTTTAATATTTTGAATAAGTTAAGGTATTTATTTTTTGTTTTCTTAGAATAGTGTCTTGATATTCCTCCAATACATATGTATTGATTTTTTAATAACTTTTGACCCATTTATCCAAATTTGAAAAAACATAAAGGATTCTTCTACGCTTCATTCTATGCATATTCAAGATTTTTTTTACGTTTCAATTAGTTTTGTGCAAGTTATGTGATGCACACACTCAGTGATGCAACTTTCAAGATGTATCCACTTCAAAAAATCACAAATAAAAAATTATTCAATAAAAAAATATAAAAAATATATACAACTTGTAGTACTCACTCTTCACTTTATTTACACCAACTGGTTTTTAAAAATACCTAATGTAGCAAAAAAATGGGGGGTGCACACCAGACACTATGTTATATTTTAGTGATAAAAAACATGAATACCTTTGTGTGCACTCAGCATTTAACCCCCTTAACCTTAACCATTTTTAAAAATCTTTAGTAGTTTAGAAACTAGATTCAGAGTACCAAAATTCTTGTTTTATCATATCTTCAAATTTTGAGTGTATGCATCTTGAATTACTTGTCTAAGTTCAACATTAGATGATTTCAAAAAAAGTGGCCACTTTTGACCCCCTTTTTGTCCCCAATTTCCATGCACTTACCCTATTAGGTATTGTAGGTTTGAAAACTTTCTTTTCTTAGACTTGACTAGGTGATGGTTAAGACATGGGATTAGTATAAATCTTAAAGTTACACTTCATTTGAAATTGCTATAAGTGTAAAGGGTAATGGGAATGATGGTTTTGGGAATCTAAGGCTTAGTAGGGACAACTTGCACTAGGCAACCTTAAAACTCCTTACTAGGATGAATATTGAATAAGAGAAAACCACTAACAAGTGTAATGATGGAAGAATGAAATGCATGCTTTAATTTTTTTTTATTTTATGCCTTTTTTATTTTTTGGAATTATTTTGATTTTTCAAATTTTTAGATATAATATCTCTTCAGATGAAAGGCATTAACTATTTCATTAGATTCCTCCCCCTCCTTGGTGCACAAGAGATAAGTGTTGTTTCCAAATTCTTCTTTAACCATGTATGGTCCTTTCCAATCTTCTCAAAACTTTTATTTATTTTTGTGCTTTTTTTAGGATTAAGGTACCATCAACATTGTAAATCCTATGCAATTTATTATTCCTATTATTGTTTGTAAATCACCCATAAGGGATGGAAGGTTTCACCAAGTAGCAATCTTGTTTCATCTGCATGCTTGATCCTGGTGTAATGTGGTAAAAGTAGGGAAAATATAGTTTGCATAAACCAAATCAAGCCCCTCTTTCACTTACATCACATTATGAAATAGGAACTGAGCTTGCTTAATATGAAGGATCAAGCTACTGATTCCTATGACCTTTTTATGCTTGTTGTAACTGAATAGATGCCTTAATTAGGTTTTTACAAGCTTCAAGCAACCATATAGCTTGAAACCCTAATTGTAATATATATGATAACAAACTAATTTCTGACACAAAACTAGCTTGAGAAAACTACAGAAATGTAGAGCAGAGGTTATAGAGAGCATGTACCCAGAAATTGAGGACTTGTTAGACAAGGGCACCCTCCCCAGTGTCCTGAAAGTTTCTGACTGTTGAAATATTCTATACCTAATGCCAGCGTGTTTGTAGAGTGTTTAGATCCAGGATATGAATCTCTGTTAGACTAGGGCACTCGTCCCATAGTCCTGATTATTTCACGATGCTGAAACTCAAAGTTCTGCGATGACTGTATCCGTAATACCTATTCTCCTTCAGCTCCTTTTCACTGGATCTTTTCGAATATGACCTGCACATACAAAAGGAGGAGAAAGATGGTTGTGGCTATATAGGAGTTTTCCTTAGTCAAACTCTGTCTTTGGTATTTCTACCTCAATAATAGCTAATGATAAAGATTTGCAGATGTTTGTGCTCATAGATCATATGTGTATGTAAAAATGTAAAACCCTAGATGACTCAAGCATCAAGGATAGATCAACACAATGCTTCACTCAAGGAAACAACAACAACTTCACCTCAAGGAGATGATAGCAATGAAGACTTGTAGAGCAAGAAGGTGAGGCAGCCGTATTTGCAGCGGATTCCTAAGCTCAAGTTGGAGGCTTCAACCCTTCTCCTGATTATACAAAGGGATTGACAAAACCCTAGTAAGAGCAAGATAGACTCAAGATCTTAATCCCTAATCTCCACCGAATACTATCTCCATGATAGAAAATATCAATATCTTCAAAGAACTTCAACAAAGTGCTGATCTTCAATAGCAATAGTGGCAAAATTTTGGCATAGTAAGCTTGCATGTAGATTATGTGTGATAAAAGGATTTTCAATTCTCTTTAAATACCTAACCTTAGAAATTCAAATATTTGAAATAATACACCAACATCGCGTGAAAACCAAAATTTGAAATTGGAATCTTGAGGTGTACAGGGCAATCTTACACGACCCTGAGATTCAAGACCCAAAAAAATAGGGCAGGACTAGGGCACGGGTGCCCTACTCCAGACCCTAGTTTTCACTTAAGGTCTATATCTAGGGGGTCTAGAATGTCTAAACTCCAAAGTTTGTTTTCATGTTTTGTCAATTATTGCTTCAAAATACAACATTTCTTCAGTGAGGTATAGGTCAATCAGGGTTTAGGTAGGCTAGAAACAAAAAGGGTAAGAGGACACCAAAGGAAAGGAGATAAACTATGCAAAATTGTGCTAATCCATACAGGAGTACAATTTTTGACATAACACCTAGTACTTGAGGGATGTTGTTTATGGAGCACATTTCAGGGTTACCCCCTGTGAGGTTTGGGGGTCCATCCCCCCGGTGGGGGGTCTGAGGGGCACGTGCCTTGGTGGGTGTTTGGGGGCAATGCCCCTGAAAGCCACATTTTATATATTTTTTCATTACAAGTCTAGATCGTTCATCATTAGGTCATAGACTTGACAGTAGAGATTATGTTGGCTTTTATTGCCCTAGAAGGTAATCCCTTTATGAGAATATTGTATTACGACTATGTATGAGAGTGTAGATAGTTGAGACTGGAAAAATAAGCATTGCTGGATTGAAGATTGAAGAGGAGATTGATAGTGTTGTATTGTAAACTCTATTAAAGTTAATACAAATTGGTGCATCTCTTCTTGTGTGGAGTTTTCCCCTGAAAGGGTTTCTCCACGCATTGTGTTATGTGTTTGATCTTTTGTTCCATTATTTCTTTGTGTTGATTTCATACTATCTCCATTTTGGTTCTGCATAGTTAAATATTTATATTACAGTTGTAATAAGATTTTCATTGATAGTTTTTTACCTTCATTTATAACACTTTTTGTTCTTTATACTTCCTTTTTAGCACTATTTATCCTATTCTATATGGTTTAGTTGTGGTTTGTTGCTCCATGGGTATGCTTCTACTTGCTTGTGAAGATTGGGCTAATGTGAGATGATCTAAAGATTGATATGCTTATTAGTGGGATGAGGTCCACTATAATGTTCCATCACTAGCTAACAATTTGAAATGAAGGTCAAACTCACCTTGCATATAGACTTTAACTTTGGCATGCTCTTGAATGCTTTGCAAAAACTAGAACAACTAGAAGGTAGTTTGTGGCTCCCTTTTCTCCTCTAGAGGAAGAAAACTTATGCTCATTTTACCATTTAGTTCTAGGCATAGGTCCATGGAATACCCTATGTACTTCTCTGGTAATTATAAAATGGTAGGGTCTTCTACTCCAATAGTTGTGCATAATTTCTTCTCTTTTCAAAATTCTCCCTCACTCGGGTCTCATCCTCATTAAGGAACCTTTCGACCATTTTGATTTGGACTTGAGGTGGTTCCCACATGTCATTTGATTGTATGGAGGTTCTAGATGAAAGTGGGTCATGTGAGTTGTGCCCTCTAAAATCCTTCAAAGAAACCTCAAGCTCATTTGTAAACTCATCAATTGAGTTGGCATAAATTTGATTTTTTTAGTCCATCTATCTTCCTTGTATTGGTAGAGTCCAAGGAGTATAAGAACCACTAGGGGGTATGAGAGGAAAATATGAATCACTTGGTGATGGTATTAAGGGTGTGTATGACTCACTTGATGAGGTTTCTCTAGGTGGCATCAATAGAGTACGACCCTCAAATAAATCTTCTTTAGCATTGGCAAAGGCATTAGGGTCCATTTCCATTAAGTTAGTTATCTTTAACTAGATTTGATTTTTAGTGATGTGCCATTTTGAAATGGGAAGAGCTTTGTTCATTACCAAAAGCATTTGGATGGGTTTAGTTGGTTGAGTTATTTCATCTTCCTCCAAATTGACAAACATGTTTATTTTTGGGACCACGTTGATGATGCAAATGTCCCAAGGGAATTGTATAGGGCTATCCTTTTCCAATTCCATGATATTTTCTATGGTTTCCATTGAGACGACCAATCCTTGTTTTGATGACTCCTTTTTCCATAGTTTTGATTCTTGCGTTAGTTGTGGTTTTAACTTGATCATCATTCTTTCTTAAATGCAAGACCTGAGGAGTAGGCTCTGGTATGACAATCTTGTTGGTGGATAACTCATAATCTATTGGGATTCCTATCTTCTTCTTTGTTGCATCAACATTTAACATGCTAAACGGCTTAGGGTCTCCATTTGCGACATAAATTTTTCCAAGGTGTAGGAAATTAACCTCTTGGAGTAGGATAAAAGGAATTTCCCTCATCCTATGTATCCATGGTCTTCCTAACAAGTTATAACATGTGTCCTTGTCAATCACATAAAACATTGTTGGAGCCATATTGTGTCCTAGGGGAACCGGGAGCATTATCTTTCCAATAATAGTTGCTTTGAAGCTATCATAACCATGTAAAGTATCTTTGCAATCTATTATGTTGGTGTGATTTTATCCAATCATTTCAAGAAGGAAGAAAGGTATGATGTTTACATTAATGACACCATCATCTATTAGTGTCCTCTTGATGCAAGTGTCATAGATCCAAACCTACATATATAAGGTTTCATCTCCTCTTCTTGTTAACTTGGCTTTCGTAGGCATATACTTTAGATCAAAGAACCAAGGTCATGGAGTTTCACATTTAGTGGGTTCATGTCTAGATCCACCTAGTTTATCTACTTGTTTAGGGGTGGAGTTATGCAATCAAGACCTACTTCAAACCAATTGCTTACAAGAGAGTCACACAATGTGAGGACAAATTCCTACGAAAATCAATGAAGAATATTTTCATGTAGGTCCTTTTAAGATATTTAATGAGATCATACAATATGATAGGAGATAGGGTGGGATCACTAGTTTAGGTGGCTTTCTCATGAAATTATATATCATTAGGTTCTATGTCTGCTTCATCACATACCATCTCCACCAAGCCTAGCATTTTAGTTTCTCCTTTTGGCCCTACTTTACTAGGCAATTTAGGCTCATTAGTATGTGTTATGTTGGTCAATCCTGAAGTTGTTGATTTTTTGAATGTTTTCTTCGTTGTTGTAGTGAGTGGGGAAAGGATCCTATTAGATTCTCATATTCATATTTTGTGAGGCAATAGGCTTTGTCAAACATTGTTGTGATTGGTCGTCATTTCTTGAGGGTTGAGGAACATTTTGATAAATAAATGTTATTGGTCCTCTAATAATTTTGAAATGAAACTAATGTATTCCTGACATGATTTAGTGCTATGCCCTTTTGTTTTGTGAAATGAGAAAAAATGGTTGCGCTTATATGGTTGATGATATGGTTTATATCTAATATCATAGTATTGATAGCTTCCTTGCTATTGATATCTCTTTGATAATAGTTATTATTTTAGGGATAATCAATAGCATTAACATTTTAGTCATTTTATGGAAAGTAATCTCTCTTGCTATACCCATTGTTGTAACCTTTGTTAGCATTGTTCTTTGTGAGAGGTATGCCAATTACCCCATCTGCTATTGCATTATGATTATTTTTCAAGATTTGAACAGTAGAAGGGTTGTTTCTATTGTTGTCACTAGTTTAGGAAATTACAATTCACAATTTGTTCTATAAAGTATTTGCCCATTATCAATAGCAACCTAGTCGATTCTTAGTGCACTTTCCAAAGCTTCTTTGTGAGACTTTTAAGGTAACTTTTGAACTTCCTCCCTTGTGTCCTTGTTAAGAGCATGCAAGTAAAGTTCTCTATGATCCATGTTTGGGATAGTAGTCAACAAATAGAGGACTTGCCTCCAACGCATAACTAAATGTGCCACAAATTTGTCAGTGTCTTGTTTCATACTTAAGAATTCTCAAATTCCTATCCTAACCAATTTGTTCATATCAAAGGCTGTAACAAATTTTCCAATGAGTTGTTAGAAGGAATGTATGGAGGACTTCGAGAATTGATAATACCAAACTAGAGCGATTCCTTAAAGAGTCTTGGGAAATATTCTATCCACAACTCTATCCAAGGGAGGAGTTCCCTTACAATTGTCATATGTCCTTTGATGTGTGAATTTGGGTCTCACTCTCCTTTAAATTTTGCAAGGTCTAGGAGGGGACATGGTAACAAAACATTATGAATGTTGAAATCAAGAGGTTCTTTTAAGTATTCCAAGTAAGTCCCTGAAAAGGGGTTTTGAGAAGAAGGCACATTGCTCCTATGAACATGATGCCCACAAGTGGGACTTGTGCACCAGGTTGATTTCATATTTGAATGTTTGTTTGATATCTTGGTATGACCGAGTACGTTGGTTGCACATTCATGGGTTGATATGATAGAGGAGTCATATGATTTTGCACTACATAAACTCCACTAGGTTCTTGAAGATATGGAAAAAGTCTCATTACTAGCATTGCAAGAGTAAAAGTTTAGATATGGAGGTTTGGGTTGCCCCCTGGTTTTATCTGAACCTAGTGGTGAAAGGATTTGTTTGGATCTTGAGTCTTTCTTCAATCTTGTCTTGTTGAGGTTGTTCAACACCTCTAGCCTCTAACATCCTAATCTATTGGACCAAAGTGGCTATAAGGTTAGCAGGTGATGTAGGCTTTGTCCTTTGAACTTCACCACCTTGTGGTGGGTTGTATTGAGTATCTCTATTTTTTTACTCTTTGAAGGAACATTTTCTACTGATGCATGGTGTAGATCATAGATCATTCAGCCTAATAGGCAATATAGAAAGCTTCCCATACCTCATGAGCTTCTTGCAAATTTATTTCTAAGAGGCTCACCTTGTTATCCATTTGGGTGGTTGTTTCCCTATATGTTATGATAGGGTGATCGTGTTGATGAATTTTAGATTAAACAAGCACTTGGTGTGATCTACCATGGTTGGGATAGTTGGGTTGAATAACCATGTCTTGATTCCAAGTTCAGTTGTTGAAGGTCAAGAAATTATGGGGCTCTTGCTAGGTGATCTCTAAATCTGAGTCTTCTTAATTGTAATGGTTTGATATTGGAGCTAGTAGATTCGACAAGATATACCTATCAATGAATGCATAAGAGGTTTGTTGGAGGAGATGTGCCCCTAAACTTTGTTTGATTCTATCATATTTTGGGGGTGTAAGAAGCACCACATAATAAATGGAATGCACATGAAAGCTAAGGAGAAAGGTGAAAACAAAATGGAAGAAACATGAAGAAATGTGAAAAGCTTACCCAAAAGGATTCACTCTTCATGTTAGGTTCACCAAAATATGTGTTGTTCAAAATCGACCCAAGAACAACAAGAGTCAGTCAGATTTTGATGCAACACATTTAACTACACTCTTTCTTGAGGCACCCATCCAGTCACTCTTGTTCTCTTGGCAAGAGCCATTTGAGTAGTGGTGAGATTGAGGGGTTGATCTATTCACAGGGAACATATAGATGGTGGTTGTGTTGTTCATGTTATTTGTTCATGTACAAGGCTATTGATTTTTGTGATTATTGAGGTTTGGATGCTATTGACAAAAGCATTGGTTTGGTGTGGTTATTGTTATTCTTATGTGGCTCGGAGGATCACTTGCTCTTAACTTATTTAGTTCATTTATTGCAAAGAGGTGAAATGTGTTTAATTTTCTTTGTTCTAGGTCAATAATTTCTTTGAGGAGCCCGTGTTGTGAACCTCCTCTCTTCATCATCTCTATTTAATATGTTGCTCAATTAGCCTCAATATTTCTGTTTGTTCTTGGACAATTTCCTTTGTAGGGTTTTGTTGAGTTGGCAGGTTTTTTGTTATCTCTTCTAAGATTGTTTTAATCCAATCTTCCCTCACCCCAGGACACATTGAGTGTGAACACTAAATTAAGGAGATCGATGTTCTATTTTTGTTTTGAGAGTTTTTTTGGTTGTCTTCCTTGTGATGGAATCGAGGGATTTCCTCTTGTTTGGATGTTCTTGAACATTTAAAATTGTGTGCCTCATGATGCAATCAAGGGATTTCCTCTTCATTTTGTGTTTTTGAAAGTTGTATGAGTTTCTAAATGTAACTACTCTAAATCAATGCAACTTCTTCTTTTGTACTTTTTCCCAACTTTTAAGTATGATCTAATTACTATTGTACTAAAAATGGAAATTTCTTATGAATGTAGATCTAATATGACTATTCCTTAAATGCAATTTTTTTACCATTTTTAGTGTTTTTATGTCTCGATTATGGATGCGAATTACTAAGAAAGTAAAATGTATCTATTTAGCCACAACAAAAAATAAACCTAGATCTAGTAAAGTAGTAAATTCTAATCTAACCAAGAGAAAATAAGAAAGAATTTCTACATTCCCAAGGGCAAGAGAATGTGTTAATTACTATTTTAAACTATCTTTTGAAAATAAATAAAAGGAACCTATAAATAAACAATCAGAATTGGTGCCAGGTTTGTGTCCTCAGAGATCCAGTATAATCTATCTCCGCCTCTATAGCAATGGGGTCCTCCTCTTCAAGAACGGGATAAAGAGAAGGATGTGAGGGGAATTGGATTGATTGTGGCTTAGAAGCATGGGTAAAACGTAAAGCAAAAGGTTCTCAAAGTCCTATACAACCATAAAAATGCTATGGGGGATACTATGCATAAACTTGATGCTCTAGAGGTGATTCAAAATGGAATGAGAAATCCTAGCAAGGAAAAATAAGAAAAATGCATGATTGCTATTTAGCCTCCCCTAAAATAAGAGAGGAGGGCGTATTTATAGGTTGAAAATTAACACAAAGGTGAGGGTGATTGGGAGTGAATTGTAGATTTGATTGGAAGATCACATAAGCTAAAGAGGAGAGGATAGGAGATTGATTGAGAGATCACTAAGGATTGATAAACTAGGTGAAACTGAAAGAAATCATGCATGCCAATGCACAACAAGTTACCCCTTTTGCCAAGGTAAGTCGCCTAGGTGACCCTACAACTTAAGGACAGGTCGCCTAGGTGACCTTCCAGTTGAGGTTTTGCAAAAGGATATCTAACAATTGTGTAGTCCTTGAACTTAGTTTGGAGGCTAGAAAAGGTGGTCAAAGGGCTAAATAGGTTAGGAGACACATCATCAAGTGTGAGATTGTTGAGAGGAGTGTAATTCACACCTTTGAGAGTCATGAGATGGACTTTTATATCATCATTGGACTGCCATGTTGGCCTGTACATATTTTTGTACTTACAGAACCCACTAACGACATGCAAGACTTGATTAAAAATTATCTAGTACAAGTTGTATTGCAATCATACATTTCAAAGTGTATGTATGTTTAGACATATAAGTTCACATGGTATTTTTTGTTAAACGACATTTTAGAAACTAAGTTCATTCCTCTTATAAAATCTCATTTTCATAAATAAAATTTTATTATATATTTTAAAATTGACCAAAACTAGACTTATATTAAGAACCCACTAACCATGTGCAAGACTTGATTAGAAATCATCTAGTACAAGTTGTACTATAATGGTACATTTCAAAGGTAATGTATATTTTCATTTCCACCATTATTAGAAAGAATCTAGTACAAGTTGTACTGCCATCTCACTAATTTGTTTTGGACACCATATTGGAAAATCTACATTTCACAATAGAGGAAAACATCCATTCTACCACAACGTTGAAAAGGTATAGCACAATTAAAAGTAATAAGGTGAAATATTTGTATATAAAAAACTATCCAACCTTCATAGCTCTTTTTTTAATTATAATTCAACATTGCCGTAAAATTTAATTGATAATTAAGTATAATTAGTATCATATAATAAAAAAATCAGATCGCGGGACATGTAAAAAGGTCTCTCTCATTTCCCTGAGGTCCTTAAATTTTTGGCTGGTCCAAACCTTTGGGCGTTTCGTCACATTATGAAGGGACCCACCAAGGGTTTTGAACATGTGTTTTTATCTTTATTTGTCCTTTTCTACTCATCTATGGTGGGAACCACATTTAGAGGAGGTTCTTTCTTGTTTTTATTTGCCATGACATGTGGTTGCCCACTAACATAATCCTATATTATGCTCAGCAAAAGATTTAAAATTTTTTGTAATTGTGAAGCCTTCCATGCATCCACCATATGGGTTATCTTTTGATTTGATTTCAACACATGTACAACATCAAATAAATGCTTTCATACGCTGGTGTTTATTATTTGTTTTGTCATCATATCATGAAGATCCTTGTCATTAAAATCTGATTTTGATGGGAATAAAAATATCATTTGGCATTTTTATTTTAAGGTGGTGGATGGAGGAGAGTAATATAATCTGATTTGATTTGTTTGATCTGATTTGTTTGGTTGTTTAAGGTATTTTAAAATTATGTGTAAGCATGATTTTAGTGTACAGAAATTTGGTGGCAAAAGAGATTATTTGCAGGAGTTTAAAACAACTTGATTTTGAGAGGTTCCAAAACAGGACAGATTTCAAAGATCAATGTTAATCTCAGCATCACGGCAGCAATGTAATTTATTTACCATTTTTGTTTGATTAATTTCTCTTAAAATGCATGATGTTTCTACAAGTCCATTATAATATTGTATATAGGTTCTGGAAGTGACTGTGTTGCTTTTTTGGATCAACACATAGTCACTTCCAGAAACTATATACAATATTAATTTCTCTTACTTGAAATGCTTTTGGGTTTGGTGGTGTTGATTAAGAATTTTAATTTAAGATTGCCAGGCATGGAAAACTTAATCACCAATTCTTTCTATTTTCCAACTTCTATACATTTTCGGGAAGGTTCTCTAAATGCAGTGACATAGATTTTAGCAGTGCTACATACTTCCTCTTGCCAAATAGGAAGAGTTCTACCAATTAATAAAACATTTTCAATGTAGGCAATGCCAAAATGATATATTACAGATTAAAATTCATAATAAAAAGTAATCATAAAAATGCAAGGGAGAATCTCCCAAGTAGTTTTTGTTTCCTACTTTGGCACATGAATACAACAAACAACATAAGTATTCATGTATGGCATCATTTATAGTCATTGGAAGCATTTAATATGTATGCAAGTTCTGAGAAGTATTATGAGGAGGCATTAGTTCATTTAGAAAGGTGCAGCAATTAAAGATCTAAGGGTAGAGTCCAGGAAGTTTTCAATCAAGATGAAGTTTGTTGCTATGGGAAAACATAGTAGCCAGTGAGAGCCTATTGATCAGCTATAGCTCAATATTTGTTGGAAATGCATGAGGGTTAAGAGATAGGTGGCATGAAAAGGAAGGCATGAATATACATACATAGTTGTAAGATTTATTTATGAAGGTAGCTAACCCCAGGTTAAAAAAATACAGGAGAGTTAATAACACAAAACACACATGACCAAAATGATTAAATAATAGTATTCTATTCAAAAGAGAGCAATACAAGCAATGAGATATTCAAGAGTGAGCTACATGTGAGTATATAAGATACACCATCAAGAGATGTGAATATACAACTAATGTGGGATGATAGGAGATGTAGTAAAATGTGTAGTATATCTCCACCAAACTAGGAAAATACAACCACAATTATTAAATGTAAGTAAAACCTACCCAAGTATATACTTACCTAAGTAAGCTTATCCTATCCTAGTTATCATTTTGATGACAATGCCCTGCATCATCATCTTCAAAATGACACTTGTTCCATCTTACCCTCCACATGCTTTTGAGATGTCACTTTCTATAGTTATTGTAGACACTAAAAATTGACCACACCTCCACCATCACCTTCAACACTTTCGTCACCCATCATAATTCCCAAATTAATTAAATAAATTATATTTATTTAACTAATTAAATATCTTTCTCTGTCACCAAAAATTAATTAAATAAATTTTATTTAATTAATCCACTTTCCCCTTTTCAGTTAATTTAACATTCATCCATCATCAAGTTAATTAAATGAATTTATATTTAATTAATCTAATTTTCCCACATCCATTTACACTAATTAATTAAATAGTTTTATTATTATTTGATTAATTAGTTCTAAGTTCCTAATTAAATCCCACCTTATCCATCTCCCACAAATAAATAAATTAAAAATTCCAATTAGTCAATGACTAACTAATCTTATCCATCCATCTTTATAGAAAGCTGTAGAAGCTTCCATCCTTATCCCTAGTTCTTCTCATTCAATCTTAGCCATCCATTTCATATTGCACATCTTGATCCTAACCCTCCATTACACCTCTTAATCCTAGCCTTCCATTCCTCATATCATGAAGCTATACATTGATGATCCATTCAACCATCAACATCACATCTTTTGCTATCAAGTACATGCCACCCTTTTGATATCATACTATCCTCTATTATACCAAGATTATGCTAGTTTATTGAGCAATCCACATATATTCATACAAGCATTATCAAGAGCATATCTAGTGGAGCTAGGGTGCACTCTATTTCTGCTCTATCAGAAGAGAAAGAATGACTTGAGGTGAAGGTATTATGTGTTTATTGAATTTATCTTTGTTTTGTTTGCCACTTATCATTTTCACCATCAAACCCCATCTTAATCAATCCAAATCCCCATCTAATCCTACTCCTAATCAACCACCTACATACAAACATCATGAGATAGTTTGACAAATTAGTTATGGAAGTTAAAACATCTAGATGTCAATCCCCATTCCTCAAACCATACCTCCAATCCAACCAATATCGCTATCATACCAACCTAATCCATGCACATATCCTAATAAACCTTATGATTTTGGTTAGAACTAAACATGATAATGCCTATCTCAATGCCATTGTTATGAGAAATTTTTTCCCAAGTTTACATCATAGATCTATGAATCCTTGTATTCATCAAGATCCTTTAAAACAAGAGCATGCTAGCACTAGCTATTCTATAGGCTCACATCAAACATCTCTTGACCATCATTATGGTACCTTTGACCAAGGGAATACCAACCTAGAACAAGATCTTATAAAATAATGTAAGGCTGAACTCCAAATCCTATGTGAACAATTCATAGCGAAAAAAACCTCCACCTCCATATCCATCAATCTCTTCAATCCATCCATCACAATATCCCTACAACCCTCCTAATCCTAATCCATTAGTCCACATACCTTCCAATCCATCAATCCCCATGAACTCTCCATCACAATATCCCTTCAACCCTCCTAATCCTAATCCTTTAGTCCACATACCTCCTATTCCATCAATCCCTTCAATCCCTCCATCACAATATCCCTCTAACCCTCCATCATGGGAGCCCATAGAAATGTCTTTATAGAAATTGGTTCAAGCAAACTTGATTAAACTTCCTATGATAAGGCCATACAATGAAATCCTATTTAAGCCCCCTCTAGTTAAAAGATCATGAATATTGTGAATACCATCGATTAAAAGGCCATAAGACATCCAATTGTATAAGACTTAAGAATTACATCCAAGATCTCGTTGACCGTGGTGAAATTGTGATTAACGATCTCCCCATCAACTCCTCCTATCAACCCAAATTATCTTTTTGGATGGTATCCAAGGACTATTAACAAGGAATCAAAAACCATCACGCAATCCAATTCCTATCCTTGAACCTATCAAAGAGCCTCATATAGCACCATGCCTATCTCTTTGATACCATCATGTAGTTCAATGTCTATCAAGTCTATCGAAGAACCTCTTACCATAAGTGCAAGTCAAGATCCATCATGTAGCCATGTTGTCAACCATCCAAAGCATATCAAGCCTATCCAACCAACTTCCACTCCTATCCAAACTCAAGAGCTATATCAAGAATCAAATCCACTGCATGATCAACCTTGCACCCAACCAAGTCAAGGTCAAATTATCCAAGCTACTCATGATCAAACTATCCACACCACTCAAGCCACCATCATCCATGATCAAGAGAATCTAACTCCTCCCATCCATGATCCCATAGTTCCATCCATGACAAAGAAATCCACACTACTCCTATCCATCATCCAACTAGTCCTATCCATCATCCCATAGTTCATCCACTTCTCATGACGAGACACTTCGTCCCCATGAACTCATAGACAAGGAAATAAACAACATTGATCATAGAAAGCATATCAATGATGATCAAGCTATTATTGAGAATCCAAGCAATGATAAAGGTACAACAAGCACGACTCATGATCAAGAAATAACAAGTGTACATGATGATCCTGATGCACCAAGTGTAGATAATGAGAAAGAGCATGAATTACATCTAATAGGATCTACCATATTTATCAAGTCATATTTTCTCAAAGAGGAGATAATAGCAAATTCTGATTATTCTCAACAACATACCAATGATCTAGCATCATGTTACAAAAACAAGCTTATCGTATTGCACAAAAGTTATGTCAAAGCATGAACTATCAAGGAAAAGGATTCGTCCTTCGTGAACAACGCATCTTGGAACCTATCCTAATCCGCATCAATCATGTTTGAAGCATCAACAAGAAACTATCTAAGAAATTTGATGGTGTTAGTGATACTTCAACGATCAATGAGGCAACCTCGTCCAATGAAAGCATCAAGAAATGGACCAGTCATAGCCCCTCCAATAACCTTGCTGTCAATAATCCTTCCACTTCCACCATCTCTACTAGCACACTTTATCCTCCACATCTTCCATCCCTCAATAAAGACCAAAAAAATCATAGAACATACAAAGTACAAGATTCAAATCAAACGTCAAAAGCATATGAATTCAAAAATTAAGGAAAACATATAAAAGCTATATGGGTCCCAAAGCAAAATGGACTAAGAAAATTATCTTAATACAAAAACCTATCCAAATCACAAGATGAAACTTAAATATAATAGGTGTCCACCACCTTCAAGATTATCATCGCTCCCAACACATAAGGTGCACAAGAATGTTACCTATAATCGGTGCCCACCACCTTATCATTTGTACAAGAACTTTGGTCCTAATCACCATCCTAGTCCCACATCAAACTTCCTAATGATAAATCCCAACTCCATAATCCACCATCTCAAGTTTGGCGAGTAAAAAATCCATAAAACCAATCTACATCACCCACCTATACAACCAAACTAAATGCATCGCAATCACCTAATTTCACATCCAACATCACCCATCCAAATACAAAATCATGGCTAAAATCCAAAAAATCAAACTCCCAAGTCTGTTATGTTGTGGCAACAACACTTCACCATAAGGGCTATGATGGTACCCTATCAAGATGCAAACATTTGGATAAGGCCAACTTAGTTATTAATGAGGATCATGACATCATCAAAGGATTGTATAACAGTGCTTTAATCCTGACAAAGAAATTACTCCAAGCAGGTCACTATTGGCATGTTATGACAATAACATCTACATCAACTAAATCCAATAGCCAGGGACATGTGAAGATCCTTTGAATATCAATCTATCAATGTCATCAAAATCAAAAAAAATAAAAATAAAAAAAAGTAAAGAGAAATCATTCATCCAATGGTGAAAACTATTTTATGGCACCTTGGATAAGTACCATGATGAAAACCCATTTATGGGCATCGTGTGTAAATCAATTATCTACGTGTGTACACTTGGGGGTAAGTTGTCTCATCTATCCCATCATATCACTTTCATCATATCATCCTACCCATCCATTATATTTGCATACCTATTCCATTGAACCAACTCATCCTCCCCTCCTACTTTTGATCTTGATAAGGATAGGGGAAAATTTTTGAAAAATTCTTTGGATGTCTCTTGATATACCTAATCTTTTACAACTAATCCTATCACCCTATCATTATAACCATTGTCACACAAAGTCCTAAGTATAATATCTAGAGTGGGACATGTTATTCCTATGCATGACATAGTCCTTGTAGATCGCATCCAAAACCCCTCCATTCACTATGCATCCCCAATCCTTTTGTCTCTCAATCCAACCATCCTTTCATCCTTGTCCCTAGAATTGGTTTTCCTTTTTCATTGGTATCTAGCACATAGGCTATACTAATGCAATCCAATACAATCATCCCATAGAAAAATCTAAGCAATAAATCCAAATGTAAGAAATCCTTAATCCATGCCAATGTAGCCAAGAATTCTAGCTAATCATCCAAAATAATCCATTGGTTTTGTTCTTGACCTTGCTGCAAACTTGATCAAAGCAAATCATCATCATCATCAAACCCAATCAATTCCTTCTTAAAAACTTTTCCTATCTTAAGTAGAAATAAAATCCAATCAACTCTTGCTTAAAATTTTTTCCTATCTTAAGTATAGAGATCTATCCTCATCAATCTATCAATCCAGTCAAATCAATCAATCGTCAGTTTTTAGCTTGATAAGGAAATAACCTTGTTTTTTTTTGAATCATTTGTGCATGCTTTCTTGCTTGTGTGTGTTATCATTTTACTTGCATTTGTATCAGTCCTTGTAACATACTGCTACAATGACACCATGGTGCCATATGACATATGTTTGCTTGCAACCTTTTTCTTTTGAGTCATTCCTTTATGCAAGAGACACATCATCACCCTAGTCTTTATACCTTGGTGCATAATATCTAGTGCTATATATCAAACTACATGGTTTCTCACCTAATGCAGCATAATGTATTATTCATCCATTTCATCCATTTTGAGTGCATACTCGTGTTCTTCAAACCTACCTATCCTCTTGAGGGGGCATCCCATCCTTGCATCATTCCTCCTTGTCACTCCTCTGAGTGGTTGGGGTATTCATTTATCCATATCCTATCTTCTTTGAAATGATGTTACTTCTTTTAGTTGCAACATCATCTCAAAGAGGGACAAAATGTAGACACCTAAAATTGACCACATCCTTTCAACACCTAGATACCCCATTTTCAACACCTTCCTAAGATCATTTTCATCACCTTGTGTCGCCTTGTGACACATTCATGTCCCCTTCCATCATCCAGTTAATTAAATAAATTATTTAATTAATCAGGATTATCCTAATTCTCAAATTAATTAAATAAACTATATTTATTTAATTAATTTAATCCATTTTTCCTTAGTCAAATTAATTAAATAAATTATATTTATTTAATTTATTTTATCTTCCCACATTATCCTTGTCCAATTATTTATTAAATAATTTTATTATTTGATTAATTATTTTCCACTTGTCCTAATCCTCATCCACTTGCCACAAATAATAAATAAGAGTCACATGACTAGGTGAAGGTATTATCTTTGATACATGCACCATCACAGGAGTTGCAACCAATCACTACACCTTGACCTTTCTCACAGTGGGGGCTTGATCTCGTTGACAAAATCCACCCTTCTTCTAATGGCCACAAATTCATCACTGTCACTGAGTATTTTACAAAGTGGGTTGAGGCTAGTCCTCTCACCTACATCACCAATAAACAAATTGCTAAATTTATTCTCCATTATATCATATGTCGGTATGGTATTCCACTTTCCATTATCACCGACAATAGAAAACCATTCAAAAACCGAGAAATTTGTTCCCTTTGTCAATAATTCCACATCCAACATCATTTTTCCACTCTTTACTATCCCCAAAGTAACGACCAAGCGGAGGCTTCTAATAAAACTATCCTTAAAATCCTTAAAAATATAGTCAATGAAGTTGGTCGTGATTGGCATCTCTAGCTTAGCCCTTGCCTTATGGGCCTACCACACTAGTATCCACACACCAACTGGTGCCACACCATATTCACTCATCTTTAGATCTAAATCTATTTTTCCAATTGAGGTCAAGCTCTTCTCTTTAAGAATCTCTTTACATAACCTAATTGATGAGGATGAGTATTGTATTTCACAATTGCATGCGTTAGAATTACTGATGAGAGGCACCTCAATGCCTTAGATCATTTACAAGCCTATCAAAGCCGACTCTATCACAACTATAATAAAAGGATAAAAACCTAACAATTTGAGATTGGTGACCTAGTGCTTCAAGAAAATCAGAGGAATCTATAGGACTGAGATAAGAAAGGAAAATTCAAGCCTAATTGGTTAGGACCTTTTGTTGTCATTGCTAACTATGGATTAGGAGCTTACCAACTTGCTATACTAGAGGGTTAGCCTTTGGAAGATCCTATAAACATCATCCATCTCAAGAAGTTCTATGCTTGACCCTCAAAATATCCCAATTGTCAAAAAAATACAAAAAAAAAAATCAAAAAAAAATTACAAAAAATAAAAAAAGTAAAGAGAAATAATATGTCCAATGGTGAAAACCACTTTGGTGGTACCTTGGGAAAGTACCATGGTGAAACCTATTTACAGGTACCATGTGTAAGGGCTAAAATACACCATCTACTAGGATACCATCTCTCATTCATATGCTACTCAAATATATGCCCAATCCATCATATACTATCTCTTATACATCATACCTCACTTCACTATATACCCATTTATACACCTATCATGGCTTGATTATTGTCGGTTAATTGTCTATCCCATTTTATAATACTTAGCCTTTCGCTTTCCTATTCACTTCCCTTGTTGGAAGCAAGTCCCTAGATCTAGTTTATGGATAGGATCTGTGTCATATACTCCATGTACCCACAATAAGAATTTACATGTCCACCCATCTTCATGTATCCCATAATAAGACAACTTTGCACTTCCACCCATCACTATCATATTCCATAATAATGAGCTTTCACAAGACAATCTTCAACTTTCAAACTCAACAAACCGCATATAAAACATCATGCCATAATGAAAATCACACATAAGCCCAACTTTTGAAACAACATAAAGTCAACATACCTATTGCCCAATTATCCCCATATATCATCCCAAATTGTGCCTTTAGGGATATATCTATAGACACCTAAAACTATCCACTCTTCATGTCATCCTTAAACATCCCTAATTCATCCCCAAACTCTTCTAAACCATCATTAATCATCTATAGACACCCCTAAACTACATTTTCTCCACAATTAATTGAATAAACACATGTTTAGAAAGTAATTGATCAAATCCCCTTCAATCCGTGATTTTACAATATTTAATTGTTAAAATCACTATTCACATACTATTCACTATTCATATGTGCGGGCGTATTAGTACCTAGATTGGTACTTATCCCTAGCCAAAATGATTTAATTATCATTTATCCCCTTCCTCTATAGTCCAAACATTAGATAAATTTAATTTATCTATTATCCCCTTTTCCCATCCCATGAATTAAATAAACATTTATATTTATTTAATTCTCTATTTTCTACACTTTTAATTAGGTGACCTAAACCTAATTAAATAACCTAATCCCCCACATGCACAACCTAAATCCTAATCTAATCTTGGTCAAATCCTCTCCATTCCCTTGAATGTACAAAGGCATGGCCTCTTGTACATGTTCACATGACCTTCTTATAAAGGCATGGTTTAGGTCCTTTGTACAAAGGTCCTTTTGTCCTCCATCCCCTTTTCCTCCAATTTTAAATTGGGCATGTACCCATGCTTCCAAATTTAAAATTCAAATCAAATCCAACCATACCTTTTCCTCCAATTTTAAATTGGGCTTGTACCCATGCTTCCCAATTTAAAATCTAAATCAAATCCAACCTATATTTCCCATTTATCAAGTCAATCTCATCCACCCATCTTCCTAAGGTAAAATCTCAACCTTTGATTCCTCCTTGATCCAAGGACATCTCCCATCCACCAATCTCATCATGCCACTTGGCAAGCTCTCCTTTCTTGAGAGATCTCAAAAATCCTCCACCCTTGATCCTTCAATCCAATCTTGACCATCCAATCCTCATCCAAACAATCTATAAATTGACCCTCAACCCAAGCATTTTCAAGACTCCATGAATTTGAAAGTTATGTTGTCCATTTGAGGAGCCACCTACATCAAATCATCTAAGGAACACATCTACTTCAACAAATGTTTGCATGGTAACTAGTTTAGATTATTTTCCTTTCTTGTTTGCATCCTTTATTTTCTCAATCCGAGGTGTATTTGAAGGTGAATGAAGTAGGTTAATGTTGCTTTAGCTTATTTCTTGTGGTCATTTTCACATGCATACAATATCTTTCCCATATCAGGCATAATCCAATATCATCCTACCTATCCTAATTTGGCAAGAGATATGATGGATGCATGACTTGTTTTGTCAGTTGGTCTTTCATTCTGATTTATATTTTCACTCTTATGCTTACTCACGGTCACTTTGATCTTTCTATATATCTTGGTGTGTTTTGATTGACATAGAATGGGGCATAGTCTTGGTTTTGTGTGTCATGTTTGTTGGTTGTTCCTTTACAGGACCCACCAAGGCTAAGGTCAACCTTGCGTGTGTTGGAATGACTTTATGTATGATGGTTGTTCTTTGCATAGACAAAACAAGGCCATACCAATGCCTTGTATGCATAAGGATCTCCTCATCCTTTAAAGTCTCTTCCTCACATGACCCTCCAAGGTTCCTGTATGTCTTGCATGTATAAGGACAACCTTTTGTTTAAGAGTCAAGCCCATGCAAAGGATACGTATTCACCCTATTTCTTTATACCTTGGTGCATAATAGCCATTTCTATATTAAAAATATAGGATTGCTCTCCACATACCAGCATAATCCAATCCCATCACTCATCTATTTTTCATCTATATCATTTATCTCACATCCTATCCATAATCCTGTATCATTCTCCTTCTAACCTACACCACACCCTAGGGAATTCTATTCAATCATTTCCCCCATCTAACCTATCCTCTCATCCTACTAATTATTTGCCCCCATCCTAACATCTATTCTTCCCCTTTGTACCATGACCAAAAAGACCAAAATCAAAGTCACCAACCACTCCCATTATCCACTACATCCACGATCTTCCTACATCCACATACAATCATAGTCATCCACATACCATAATCATGAAACATCAAGTTAGCCATATCAAAATCATTGCATCATAACCATATACAATACCATCTATATGTCATAATCACATCCATATATCATCAATTCTACACTGTAAAGTATTACATCACATAAATCAACATCATAGCTATCCATCCATGACATATATAAGCATAATGCAATCTCACATATCCATCATATATCATAAACCATCATATGCATTCATAAATCACATACATATATCATCTAACATAAATATCATCTATCCTATCCACATCATATAACCATTGCATACATAATAAAACCACATCACATAAACCATAACATAATAACTTATCTCATATATATATGCATACAAAAATAAGGTCATGATACAAATTTGTCTGCCTGAATGCTTTTAGAATCAAAATACATATATAATGAGCCCACAATCATACAATGCACAATATCTCCATCCATCCATAACACTGCTAACTAGAACTGTCACCCTTTGAAAGTGTTGGTGTTGATGGTGGTGGTGGACCCTGACATGGTGGCCCCATACCCACTTAAGGACCTGACCTCAAAGACCTTAAAGCCCTTGAACAGCTTTGTGTAGTAAAACTAGGTGCTCTCTAATTAGCTGGTACTATCCTGTCATATAGATTGTGATAGTACTCTGTCTCCCATGCTGCTCATGTTGCCTCCCTCTATGTGTGACCCATGTCACTCAATGACTATGCCATCCCCTAGAATCCTATCATCCCTCAGGCTATATCGCTCACTTGTTAGAGTCATACCTCCTAAGCCTCTGCCCTCTACCACTATATGATCACAACATCTCTCTCTGCCATCATGTGAGCTAACTGCCCATCTCCATCACCCTTCTATGTCTATGCCTGTGCAAGTAATCCCTTCACCCTCCGCAACTTTGACTGCAAGCTATCTCTCTCAACCTGTATCTCCTCCACCTTAGCCTAAGCCCTGTCTTGCTCAGCTATCACCTTCGCTAACTAAGTACCATCATCTCCTCCCTACGCATGTGCCTCTGCAAGAAATCCCTGTGTCACACCCCAAATTTTGACTATGTTTTACTTTTTACTTGCATGTAATTAATACTTTATTATGCATGATTTAATTATTTGACGTTATGTGAAAATGTCAGGATAAATCAATGAAATCATAAGTTAATGTTTACATGTTTAGAATTTAGACATGTGATTATATGTTGTCATGATTATTTATTCATAAGATATATGAAGTGATTAATGATGCACTAATCCCTATTGGTGAATGCAAGTTGTAACCAAGAAACAAGTTTTCACCCTCTGAGAAAGAGAGGGAGAGCATCATTATAGAGAAGAGAATGAATGTTTGGTTATAACACATTGGTTGACATCTGAGTCTTGTGTTTTCAATGTTTAGTGAACCCTCGTCAAGTTTGGTAAGTTGTGTTTGACCCAACTAGTCTAAGTTTGTGTGTGACACAATTAGTGTAGGTTTTGTCGTAAAACCAAGTTTAGATAGAATGACTATCGACAAAATATGGACAATAATCATTATTGCCTTTGCGTGAGATGAATATGGTTTATTTTAGTAGTTAAACTACCTCTTTTTCAGTAAACTCTGATAGGAGCATCATTATGTCAATCTATTATTTGGTGTAAATCTATTTAAAAGGGGGAGATTATTTTGACCCCATCCTTATATTCTATTTTGTTATAGAAGCAACATATGTATATGTTTTATTTCATGATAATATGTTGTTATTATCTATTGTTTTGATCTTTAGGTTAAACCTTTTCTTTTATGTCGATGAGCATTAAGTGGGATGTGGAATTTAATTTTAAACCACCACTTGCTCTCATGGACTTATAACTTATAACCTTCTCGACAGATAAAAGGAGAAGTTATTCAACTCATGGAGTGGTCTTAAATAGCCATTATCTCCATCTTTGTATGCATGTCGATCATGAGTAAGATGTAGACCATCAAAGTTATGGGTATGAAAAGTGAGTCTATGGATAAGCGACATATAGTGTTGAAGATTAAAGAGGATCAATGCTGGATAGAGTTGATATATTGTGTTATTATCGGTGGAGAACTTACACAGTGAGCTCTGTGTTAACAGTGTGGTCTAATAGCTTGTTTTCATAGCAAGAATAATGTACAAGGTAAGCCATTTTTTGTTACCAAAACATTTGTTTTGCTTAATTTCTGCGATAAGATACTCTTTGTAAACTTGTATGAATGATTTTACGTAGATTCTTTTAAGAATATGCAAGTAAAAAATTAGGATCTTAGTGGTAGGAAAGCACAGATCGATTAGAGAATAGTATTATCCTTGTGATATGTATTGTTGCAGCACTATAAGTGTATGAGTTGTATGAGCTCGAAGTCATGATTGAGATATATTAATATTCTTGTTGTTTAAACTGGATAGCTCATATATTAGGATGTTATTGAAAACACTATCTTTCCTAGTTCAATGCTCTTAAACTTTTAGAGAGCTCTGTTCTCTGTCAAAACATAGATATATATATTGTTGTAACCTTTGTTATTCTTTCACCGTGTCATTGAGATTATAGTGCAACAGCTAGTAAATCTATTTATAGGTAGACATCTGTTACGATATAAAGGTTAGAAATAACATAGTTATTTCTTAAGGATTCCTGTTTGAAAGCAATAGGCATTATCTCTACTTGTATTCAAGTATGCATAGAATGTAGTTACTGATGTAGAGCCAAGAAAACTTAGTTTTAATTTGTAGAATGTAGACATCGAATCTCTTTTGGAACTCTATTTAGACTTAGGGCCTAAACCAGTGAGTTGAGATGAAAATAGTTTCATATCTCAAATGTTCTATTTATATATAAGTCTTGTTGATTCTTTCATAAGCTTTTGTGATAAGCTTTCTATTATTTATGAGTATCTTAAATATATTATTAACTCTAGATATGTCTAAGGATAGTGTTTTGTTATCATTTATGCAACCACGACAAAAATATATGTACATTTAGGGATGTTTGTCATGAGTTTGTAAACTTATTCTATGGGCAGAGTCCATGAATTTGAGAAAGACAAAGAGATTAATGATTTTATTATAGAAGACACCAACATAGCTAGATTGAAAGATATATTTAATAGAGAACATAGTTATGGAATTTTGGTATTATTTAAAGATTATATATGTAGAGGATATACCTCGTGAGTGTTGTTTAATCATATTATGAGAAATGAGATGCCCTTATAGTCAAGGAAAGACTAGATATCATTTCTATTTAAATTATATATTATTATAAGTTTTTACCTTTGGAAAAACAAGAAAGTTTTTCTTGATATTTTAATGATTGGGCTAGAGAAATTTAAACCCTAGAATCAACTCAAATGAGTTAAGAGAACTTAAAGATCTCTTAAGAAGGATTATGACATTGTTTTAGTCTAATGTTTTGTATGGTTGAATGAAAGGGTCAAGAAACCATAGATTAAGATATTATCACAAGAAAGACTCTAAAGAAGCTTATTGATAAAGTTTATTGATTTCTTGTTAGAGTCAAAATATGACTTATAGTACAATGAATGCTTAATTCTTGAGCCATGGAATTAGGATGACAGGAAGTCATCGACTTAGATGGTTGCAAGAATGCAACTAAGGACTCTCTGAAGAGTTAAATATTCTAATCTTATACCTTGTATATATATATATATATATATCCTTGATTTAGGATCAAATTCTAAGTCAGATTGACTAGGAATCAAGCTTAGTAAAGATAATTCATGTCTAGAGTCTTTAGTCAAACAAATCAAACTGTAGGATGAGATAGTTTGCCAAGTTGAGTTAGAGGTGTGTGAACACACGACTACATTTATTGCAAACATCCATTTATATAGAAACTTTGGCCAAAGTGATGCATTCGCCTCTACATGCATTAGTCAGTTCACTGTGTCTAGATGGCATAACCTGTTAGTATGATCATACTTAGCTAGAAGGATGTCTAGAGTCATATGGTCAATTGAGTTACATAGGACACAAGACTAGAAATTAGATGGAAAACTTGTTGGTTCTCTATGTCTATACTCTTCATGAAGGATAGGGCCACTTCCCGGAAGGAAGATGTGCGGGGGACAACTGATCTATGGTTGGAGGTAAAGCACTTAGATGTTGCTCTCCCTCTATAGTAGAAGGCTTGACGAGACTTGGGTGACAGATATCAAGATTCCAGATGCAGTGTACTTTATGATTGACTTATGGTTGTCAAATTTATGTAAACTTACATTCGTATTACTAAGTGCAAAATATTTGTAAATGTAAAGTGAAATGATTTCACTATGATTTATCTTTGAATATATTATATTTCAAGGTTGAAAAGATATTCAGAAAAGATATGCATTTAATTTTATATGATTATGCAAATATTTAAAAAAAAAATTCTTTCATGTTTTTCATGTTCATTTATTTTCTTAGTAAATTGTTGTGTAATTCTGAGTAATATGAGATTGCATGTTACACCTATACCCTCTGCAACTATGACTGTAAACTATCCCACTCCAATTGTAACTTTTCTCTCTCTAGCAAGCACTCCTATAAATTTGATGTCATAATCTCTAGCTAAATCTGAACTGCATCCTCCTCCTCCTTATCTCCCCCATCACCACCATCTCCCCCCTCATCATGTGCCACTGTAGCCTCTCCCTCATCCTGTGACCCCACAACCTCTCCCACCTCTAATATTTGCCTCACTCACCTCACTCCTCCATCATCAGCTCCTACTACCACCATTTTCCCCTCTGGAATCATAAGCTAAATAGGCTAATGAGTAGCCCGCCATACATCATAGTCTATCATCATAACTACATCATCTATGTCTGCCCTCGGCACCCAGGGTACTGGTACCACCCCACACCAATCCCTGATAGCTACCATAGCATCTATAGGCATCCCCCAATCACCAACCTCTTTGGTAACTCAGGCAAAAACTGCCTTTTGTCTTACCTCTGTTTATGGCATCCCAAACTGCCACAACACCCTTTCAGGCATGTACCGCTTGATGATGTGAATAGTGTGCCCTATAATATATCGAGTTTGATGTGTATATGGAAGATGATCATCATCTCCCTCCCAGGCCTCATAACCCCTCCATGGCCTCCAAATCACTGTATCGATCTCATCAATCACCATCCTCTAGTAAGCCACATCACCCATTCGCCTATGTCGAATGACTCTGCTATACTGATAAACATAAGCCTATCCCTCTCCTTGTGGCCTGTCTACCACTATCCTCAATATCGCTATGTGCTCCTAGGCCCAAATGTGTAGCAGAGTCACGCCGCATCCCAAACTCCTCCCCCATTGGTAAACCACTGCATGCATGTCATGATATAATTTTGCTAGCACACATGGCCCTTAGGCATAGACCACTCCATTTGTCATCATCCTCTCAAGCACTCGACCCCAACAAGTTGAAAACCCTCGAGATCTTCTGTCTGGTACTAATAAGCCTACAAATAGTCTTGCTACAATTAGTCTTGCTACAAATAGGAGCTAACTTGCACAAGCACCATTTCTAGAAAATGGGCTTTCTTACCCCGCGTAAGTACCATTTCTAGATAATGTGCTACCATGTCCTGTGCAAGCACCATTTTCTAGCAAAAGCATGCTTTTATCTAGCAAAATCATGACTTTGTTGAGCAAGCACCTCAATCCCCTGTGCAAGTGCCATTTTAGGTGCAAGCACTAACCCTAGCTACATAGGCACTTTTTTGCAAAAACATGCCTTTGCCCAGAAAAAACACTAAAGCAATCTATAAGTGCTAATGCACTTCAAAAGCACTATTCTGTGACAAAAGTGTTGAGATCCTAAGAATAAGCACCAATCCTGACGCAAAAGCATCGTTTTAGCAGATTAGTGCTTCTACTTTATCCTACTTCTACCCACATTTAGGACCCCCTAAACTACCCATATGGACCCAAGATGAGATACATACCCAAACTCATGTGCCCAATGGTCACTGATAGGTCCAAACCCACTCTCTACGATGCCTACGTCATGGAATATGCACCATCTTGCTTGGACACTCCTGCGCTCTTGCTAGCTCTGATATCTATTAGGTGTGAATCCAAATGAGCCTAAATGGGCCCCCTATCCCTATTTATAGGTTCCCCAAGACCTAATTTTTTAACCCTATCCTTAGGTTTCTTCCATGTTTCTCCATTTTGCCATATTTCTTCCCTATTTTTTCATCTAACTTATTTCTTCATCCCCTATCCTTTTATCACCACCTTTTTGTTCTTTTTGAAAGTTCAACCAAACAATTTATTTTTTTGGCTAACCTGGGGCATCACTACTCCATCATTCCTTCAGTTGACTAGGGCATAATTTATTCTTTGACATGACACCACTTCTTTTTATTCATGACAATGTATCAAAGAGGGGAAAAATGTAAACACTAAAAATTGACCACACCTCCACCATCACCTTTGACCCTTTTGTCACACTACAACAAATCCCTGTGATTAGCTCCCTTTTTTTCTCCATTTTTTTGTTTCCACCCACTATTTTAATGTATTTTTCTCCAATTTTTTGAATAAGTCAGTGCTATTTATCGGGATGGCGCTATAAAATGACCTCTATTCATTTCTTTTTCACTTTCCAATTGGAGATGATGTGTATACATATTCAAATTTAGACCATATGCTGACATGCCAGGCTTATATTCTGCTA
The DNA here is from genome assembly GCA_027924645.1 of Cunninghamia lanceolata. Lineage (NCBI taxonomy): Eukaryota > Viridiplantae > Streptophyta > Pinopsida > Cupressales > Cupressaceae > Cunninghamia > Cunninghamia lanceolata. The sequence goes on along the minus strand of BSBN01000424.1, from coordinate 3,943,428 downwards.
GCCTTCTCCATTCACCAATGTAATATGATGGACCATAATATGGCATTAATCTCCTACTGGTTTGTTCTGAATTGTTTCTATGTTTAGATCCCACATGTACATTTTGGACAATAAAGAGGCCTAGATTTGCTCCATGAATATTGGAGGGTTATATCATGTAGCTGTATCCCCAAAATTGAAACACCTTGTACACTCTAGGTAGTTGTTGATCACTAGGCCAAACGTAATATAGTCGACGATCAAATGTCTCTTTGTAAATTGATCTCAAACTTAGGGGCAAGTCATTATCTCCATCACATTCATTCTCATACCTTCCACTTGTCTTTAAGCAAATTATGCATCTTTAAACCGGTTCTTGTTCTGTTGCTTGTTTTCATCAATTCCTCATCTTCCGAGCTGGTATATTGGCACATATTTTTGTTAGATGTATCATCTAATAAATGATCATTACCCTCTAGGCTGGAAGTCGGTGATCTAGGAAACTTTAAACCAAGAACTTTATCCTACAAGTATCCATTAAGAAAAAAATTAGTTATTTAAATAATATAAAACAATGTTTAAACGAAGTATACATGTTATTTATATCAAATTGGAAAATTCTTTACCACAATTCCTATTGGATTTGAATCGATTATAGGAGGCATACTACCGACTGGAAGCTCATCATATATGTAATGTCTTTGTACAATCACTCATTTGAATTGTTTCTTTCCATGACATACAGAACATCCACAAACAACAATTTTCTCAAAGTATTCATCCCATGTACTATAGTCCTGACCAACCTCTTGTTCAATGCAATCATTTGTTGTGTATGTAGGATCCATTGTCATATCCTCTTCCACCCACTATCCTCTACCTGATTTAACAATTTTAGGTCCACGTCCACGTACATATACTTTTATTTTGCTAGTTGAACACTTAGGCTCTGCATTTGCTCGAATCTCCATCTAAAATAGTCAACAACATGCATTAATTTATGTCAAGATTGGATAATACATTATAAATTTCAATAATAATGTGAAAAAAGATGGGCGTATCACAAAATGCCATCAAATCATTTTTTCCTAAGTTAAATCAAAATTTGAGTACCTGATGTCCCGCTTCATCTGTTGTGTCCTCATTTGATATGACGCGATCTGTTGCCATGGCGTCGTCTAGCCCCTATAATACACAACATAGTAAATAATGTTTAGTACACCAATTATATCATTTTAATGAATATGCTATCCAACACAAAACCTCACTTTAGTCATATATTTGACATACTGATATCATGTTTTAGCCATCCTAATTTTCAAACTTTTCCCTTGATCATAGAATCACATTAAATCACCATTCCTATGCATTTTCAACCGATAAGTTTGACCTTAGAGGCCTTATGGACAGAAAAATGACTTTATCTCCTCTATGTTGTAGCATTTGTGAATTCATAAACACCTTCTTCCTTTGGTTGAGGTTTCTTTCTCTTCTTACCTCTATTGTATCTGCAGATTCCATTGTCATATCTATTTCCACCCACTTTCCTCTCTGCAATTTAGTAGTTCTACGCTGTCCATGTCTTCTCTCCATGGCCTCCTCTAGATCTTGTAATACACAACAATGACAATAGTCACATAATATTTGTGCACCAAGAGAATATTGTTGAAATTATCTTGTTAATACACTATCTTTTCATTAAGACGCTATATGAAAAACAAAATAGGACATTGCAACATTTTGCTCTTCACAAAAAGTTTACACACAAAATCTTGACAACTAGAGCTCAAATCTTATGATTACAAGATGACTACAAATTCACATCAAAAAGACATTTATTTCATATTTGACTCTCCTTTTTCTTTTATGAGTCATTTTAAGGCTATCTATATCTCTCCAAGTGGCCATAAAACCCTCAAAACTATCATAGAACCCTCAAAATAGTCTCAAAGAGTCTTTGGCACCAAAATTTTAAATTTGGTAACAATCTTGTGATCTATGTCACAAAGGATGAAGGAGGAGTATGTAATCAAGGTAGGAAAGTGAAATTACAATGAAATTTTGATATGATTGAGATGTAGTTGGGGTATTTAGGGATGTTGTCATCATGCATTAAGGATTGACAAGATCTAAGGAATAACTAGATGTATAAATAGGACTATCACAGGTATGTGAGGAAGTGGAAGGTTGTCAGATAATATAAACAAAGATTGTCATGACTTAGCTAAAATGTTGTCAATCTCCTATCACATATCTTAAGGTTGTCCTTAATCCCAAATCCAACTCTGAAATGTTAGATGGAAGGTCATGGCTCTAACTAAAATAATTGGTGTCAAAATGATAAGTTAGGGGACCATCATAGTGTTGATGTACTATTGTAGTGGGATCTCAAGGATTCAAAGGTTGTCATATCATTGCTATCGTCCAAATACCACCTAATGTTGTACTAACAATGATTTATAATCTTTATTAGCAAGTCAATGGACTGATATGGGAATAAAGGGTAGCCACCATATGATATAGGACTGTGATTGACAAAAATAAGCAAAGGCATTGCTAATATTATAAGTTAGGTAATCATTTATTATTAAAAATTGCTATTAAAGAAACCACCTTAAATTTTTCCTTGACTATTAATAGGGGTATCAAAGATCATTTTTCAACCATTAGGATTGTTATAACTTATATAATTGTTGGTATATGGTGGATTACTATCATTATAGGGGGATGGCATCAAGGACCATCATTATGCCTTGTTATAGTTGATGGACAATCGTCCTAAGTATTGTTACAACCCAAAAGGTCTATCACAACCCCAAAGAACTATCACAAATGTTATTAGGTCATCCAAACCATAGCTCCAATATTCACCATCATATGAATATCATAATTAACATTGTAGAGGTTGTCATACCACAGTGAGGCATAGGTAACAACCATCGGAGGTTTAAAAGCAACACTAGCAACATTAAATTATTGTCATAGTACACCTAGGATAGCTAGGTATGCATCCATAGAGTTATTACTATAAAATTGTCTCATTAATCTTTTGACCAGGTTAAGTCACTATCATAGTAACAATGTAGCTAGTCATCAATCAACATGTTGTCTTTGCACTTTGATGAGATTAGTTCTTGAAAAATGACAATCTAGAGGTTAAAGAGACAAGTTGATACCTTACCCAAGTTGTCATGTTCTTGAAACCTTATCACTATAAAGAGGAGATATCTAGAGAGTAATGTCACAAGGATATAACCAAGGCATGCACTATCATGAGCCATAGGGACAACTTACTATGTAGTGCCCCTCTGTTTTCACTTTGGTTGTGTCAGGTATGTTTGACATTTGGTTATTTGGTTTGGATTGTTCATTTGATGCTATTGGTTAATCATGGCATTAAAATAATATTAGTAGTCATTAAAACATTTTTGATAATTAAATAAATAGAAATGCCTCTATGCAAATTTAGTGCTGAAAATTTAAAAGGGTAAACCCAAATTTATAAATTATTATTTTAGGCCCCTATATTATTTATAGCACTATAGTTTATTAGCTATATTAATTTGTTACATTTTCTAGAGGTTATTTTATATTATTGGTGAGTGAAACCTTATTTTATATAAGGAAACCTAATAAAATATAATGTTATTAAATATTACTTTAGGATACCTAATAATAATTGCTTGAGGACAAGCAATCTTGAGTGGGTAGGGTTGTCATGTCCCTATAATGATTTATAATTGAATTGTTTATTTAAATAATAAGTTACCCTTATATAAACTAAATATATAATATATTTATTTAAAATATATTATTAATATGTATTATTTAATAAATAATATTATTAATTTAATATAATTTAAATATTATAAAATATATGAAATATATATATTTATATTTTAATTAACTAGATATATTATAAATATAAATATTTTAATATAATATTTATGTGAGTAATTAATAAGATATATTATTATATATAAAAATAAATATTATGAAGAGTCTTACCTATTAAAGTTAGAAAGTAAAGTAATTTGGAATAAGACAAAGTAATACAGTTAAACAAAAGGTTAAATTCAAAATAAAATCATATAAAAATAAAAGTCTAATAAGACAAACATTATCCCACCATATTATATGCTTGGAAATAAAATAAAATAAAAGAGCTCCCGTACTTAATAACAAAAGTATTTATTTATACTATATATATTAAATAAATAATGTACTTTAAAAATATTAAGGGGAGGTTGAAGGAAGATATTTATAAGTGCAGCACATTAATAAATAATATATTATAAATATATCTAATAATATAAATACAATTATTATTATTATTATTATCTTATATTGTAATATAAATATAAATAATATATCATTTATTATAATGATATAATATAAATACAAATAAGGTAAATAAATAATAAGAAACATCTTTTAACCTATCCTCTTATGATAAGGGAGTTACGTATGGTTAGAACTAGTTTTACCACAAAAGGGAATTAATATAAAGTAATAAAAATAATAAGAGACATACCTCTTCAAACATATCTCTTGAAAGGGAAATAAATAAAGGTTGTGAGATAGAAGGAAATGATCATCGAAAGAAGGAAGTAATAAAAAGAAATAAATAAACAGCTGTGAATTCAATAAAAGTAATAAAGAAGAAACATCATTTGAATTCATCAAAGACACATCAAGAAAATATCACAAGGAAGACATGAGGGCAGCCAAGGAAAAGGATCATGGGGAGAAAATATAAAAAGAGTATGGGATAAATACATATATTTAGATCTGCATTTTATAACAGCAATGCAATAAAGACTATATTACTGTAGCATAGGTAAGGAATCCTAGGTAAGTAAGTATTTATATTTACTTATTCAATTTATGATTTGTAAGAATTTATAATTACTTGTTCAATTTATGACTTGTAAAATATAAATGATAAGATTATTTAGTAGGAACTAATTATATGTGTTTATGTATGAAAATGAAATTAAATGATGAAATATATGTGTACATGTATGATTTTAACAATAGGCATTATGACATGATATGTCATGATAGAGTCATATGAACTTTGGAAATGATTAGAAGGTTATTGATTAAGTAAATAGATCACATGATGAATAATAATGCAAATTATCATATCCTAAGATAATAAGGTATGGATTAAATGACGTATGATAGATAACAAGTATGTATATGTATAGATGAAGATTAATTAAGGCCTTAGGGTAAAACCTAGGGAGAAGGCTCTAGGATAAAACCTAAAGATTAATGAAGGCTTTAGGGTAAAACCTAAAGATTAATAAAGGCATGAATTCCTAAGGGTAGATACGAGACTTCCTAATTAACCCCTAACACTAAGAAGGTGGGGTAGATAGTTATGGTAGGTATTGATCATTCCATGGGAATGTGCCTTGATTGACGAATTAAGGATATTATGGGCCTTGATTGACGAATCAAGGGTATTACTATGGACCTTTGATTTAAGTACCGAAGGAATGGGCCTTAGTTGACGAACTAAGGAATTATAGGCCTTAGTTGACGAACTAAGGAATTATGGGCATTGGTTGACAAACTATGGAATAATATTAATGGACCCATAGGATTGAGATGACATCACTACCTAACAAATCTTCTCTCACAAGGTGAGGTTAATAAGAGGCCTAAGGATTATCTCACCCAAGGAGAATCATGATGTATGGAAAAATGGATTTATGAAATGGCAAATAGTATATGGTTATGTTTATGATTATCATCAAGATTAAAAGGAATACTAATGTTCTCTTTTGGTAAGTTGAAATTGTTTGCAAGGGTGCGAAAATTTTGTCTTGCTAGAAGGAGACATTACATACTACACCATCCAAAACTCCATTTGAACTAGCTACTATCAATAATTCACATTATTGGGGACTGTCATGAAGAAAACACCATGCATAGGACTGTAATAGTCAAAGTAGAGAGGATTGTCTAGTCATTTTATGACTATCATAATAGCTAGTGGGTTAGTTACCATGCTTCAACCTAAAATAGGTTAATGAGAACATAGAAATGAAAATCACAATACCATAAGCATTGCCATAAGCTGCCAATATAGTCCCAATATCATGTCATGATAGTAAGAGAAGATTTGTTTGTTTTTTCCAAAGCCATATCACTTGCATAAGGATTGTCACCAACCATCTTTGTAAGGTCATGAAAGAGTGAGTCATTATTGAGCTAATCATAAGAGAAGCATGAAGTCAAAATGCTATCATGGAAACAAGATATAGTTACTTATTATAAGGACAATCCAAATTTGGCGAGGTTGCTACAAGCAACCAAATTTGGCATTCCATTAGATAGTGATATCAACTTCCAAGAAAAATACATCATTTTGCACTAATAGGAACTAAATTAGGTGCACTTTACGCCACCTTTTGTACCCTAAAAAGATTACATTTAGGCCTAAAAGTCAGTGATAACTACGTCGACTATAGCACTGACTAATGAATCAATTTTTTTAAAAAAAATTCCCATTTGCACATACCCCAAAATAAAAAAACACAAAACAAAACTTTATTGATTTTTGGTGTTCATTCTGTGTTTGGAGATCAAGCGTTTGGCATGCAGAGATCGAGCGTTTGGGTTTTTTGTGTTCGCCCTTATTTTGGCAATGGCGAGACCTATATTCCAACCCCAATTTCCTTTCCATTCCTAAAGCGCATACTCACTTTCTTACATCTCAAAAGTCCCAAGTTCGAGCCATGACAGCCTTTGCTTCTAGATATCTCAGCCTTTCAATTCATTCTACTCTTCTTCTATTTGTGCCAGGTAAGGGCATCACCTCTCTTTCATCTACTCTTTTTTTTCCGTCAGATGTCGGATTTGTTTGGACAAATGCGGGTCTTGTAATATTCATAGGGCATCTGTTGAAGATAATTTTGAGCAAGGCTTTTCATAATAGATGACAAATTTCCACATTCCATAATATTATAAATGTGTGCTTTAGGATTAAACTGTGTGAATCAGATATCTCAGCCTTTGCTTAAAGGAAATTGTTGTCTATCTTGATATGGATGAAATCACATTTTGCCACTAGTTGATAAAATTTCTCTTTGGATTTATTTCAATTGATGTATATGCTTACTTTCTTGCAGCAAACTTATAGAGGAAAATAACTTCATGATTTGCTCTACAAAGTAAAGGTCAAAAACCTTGAGGAATATAAAAAAACTGGACGAAAACTTTCATACTTGGTAGTGTGTACTTCGTTTGTCTCCACAAACTGGACGAAAATAATTTTCCCTAGGTCGCCTCAAAATGTCAAGCAATAGAGGGAAGAGAGAAAAGGGAGCAGACTCTGGCCACAATGAGGTAATTTATTATTAATTTATAGATTTGTAAATGTTTCCATTGTTTCTTTGATTTTTAGTTTTTAGTTTTTTATTTCTAAATTTAAAACATGACACACACACACACACACACACACATAGACATGAGACTGACAAAGATAAAGAGGCATTGGCTTCCATATTGGGGGTAGAGGCAGTAAACAAATTGGATGGTGTGGACTTGACAATGCTTGCCAGATATAGAAAAATGATCTAGTAAAGCCTCTGAAACATTGCAACCAAATCAACAGTGTCAAAGGGAATCAATTGATTCCCCAACTAGTCTTGGATCGGGCAAAAGATTAAGGAGGAAATCAATAATAGTAACCTCTAAGAATCTGGAACAGGTAGCAGAGGCTTCCAATGTCCCAACCACTCCTAGGACACAAACGTTTTTGACCACTACGCCATTGTTTGCATCTTGCATTGGTACCTATGATACCAAGATAGAATACGATGTGGTTTTAGGGGAAGTTTGAATGACAGATGCTGGAAAAATGTTTGTGAATAGGTTGAAGGAATCATGCCTTCAATGATTCAAAGACCATCTACATTTTCCATTCTCAAAGATACCCATGCACCTACAAAAAGTAGTTATCCATGACATGGAGATTGAATTTGGCACAGGTTGGTCTGTAAAGAAGATAAAGCTACGAATGTCTCAAAACTACAAGAGATTTCAGTGCAACCAAACAAAGAAGATAAAAAACTCCCCCTCAAGCTAAGGCTCAAAAAAAGGCCAATTGATGTAAGTGTGAAAGTATGGAAAGAGCTTGTAAAAGCATATGAGAAGTCCGATGCACGGAGGAAGTCCAGTGAGGAGAGTATGCAGTTTAAACAATTTTTAAATTTTATTTGTGCATAGTTAAATTGAATTAGTATATGTTTTAGGACAAGGCCTCCAAGGCTAGGCTTGACAAACTTCATGCCATGCATCATAGTGGCCAAAAAGGTTTACAGGCCTTGATCTGTACATTTGTAAGTATATTTAATAAGTTAAATGATATATTTTTTTATTTCCTAGGAAAAAGTAAATGATTGCATATTAATTATTTTAACTAGTCCATGTGCCATGTTTTGACAGGAGGAGAAATATGGTCGGCATCCAAGCCAATTTGGAAAGGAAATGTTACAAAGAAAAAAGTGGACCGATTTTGTAATCTAGATGGAGAATGAGGTATCAATAGTTGACTTTCAATAACTTAGTTGGATATTGTTGTGTTAATATGTCAATTTGCATTTCTTGTGTTGAGTTGTTTATTGATGCGTAGGATGAGTTCTAAAGTGATTCTCTGTTGGCCCTAGATCCCGCTCAATTGTCCCATTATTTGTAGTCCTGGACATGTGCACATGTCCTCCTAGTTACCTTATTGCAGTGTTGAGATTTGAACTCCAGTCACTCTCATCATGAATGCAGCCTTTTACCTTTACAAAACAATCCTTGGACATTTTTCACAATAATTTTAATCCACAAAGCTCGACAACTGTAAGGGCAATCACTTATGGACAAACGTGAGTTATGTGAACAGGCCACTGAATCATCGACACATTTGTTTATATTGAATTAACGTATAGACAACAAATCCTTTATTGAATCATTAGGTGGTGATAGAACTTATGAAAATGATGAGTCCCTTATCAAAGGCACATCATTGATATCTTTATCAAAGGCACATCATTGAATATTCCAACATTTGTAACAATGTAGGGCAATCCTCTATCTTGTGATTAACATCATAATAAGTATACATTGGAAACTTTGTGCAACTACGTGAGGTATGCCTAGGTTCTCCACAATAGTAGCAATAGATTCCTCTTAGACTTGTTGCACACCTTGCACTAGGTCCACAGGCTGGTGGAATGGTATTCGAGGACACAATGGCTCTCATATCAGATTTTTTTGCAAGGAATCAATTTAAAATGGTCTGAGGCCTATCTTTCATTCCAACCTAGGATTCCATCACAATAATGTCATATTATAGTCTTTAGATATGTTTATAGTTTATGTGCACGGTAGCAACCATTTAGTAATAATTGCTCATAGACCACACTATAACTGAGATGTGTGAATGCCCTAAAACTATACAGGTTCAGTCCAAACACTATCATAAGATCATGCTTGATAAGATCACAGATACATCATAGTTTAGGTGTGGGTAGGACCTCCTTAGGGTAGGTAGGACTTCCTTAGTGTAGCCCTAACTATGCATTGTAGTAGAATCATTATATTGACCATTCCAAGTTCGAACTAGCAGGGAGAATGGAGTTTCAAGACCCTTGCCAGCCAAGGGAAGGTTGATATAAGAATTTTGAGGGACCTAGGGTAGTGACAGCCATATAGGACTACGTTTGTGTTATTTTTGGAACCCATAAAGTCTTGAGGTCTTCTTAGAGGGGTGATATGTGACTAGGGTATGAAGGCTAGGACTTTGTATGTAATCTTAAGCCCTCCTTTTGGATTTGTTGAAAGCCTTCTTCACTAATACATAAGGACTGTCAAGACTCCTATGATAGTGCATTAGAGAGGCATTGAAATCACAAAGGAGACAAATTTTATTAGGCCATCACCCATTGGAGAAGGGATTGTCATAAAGAGCATGATGATGTTACCTTGTCATAGTCACAAAGGGGATAGTCTTTGTGGTGGTAATTATAGTCACTAAGTTTACATCCACCTTCCTAGGGTTTGCAGAAATGCCTGAAGTTGAATATGACTATTTTAAAGATCTTGCCATGAGTATTTTCCATGCTTTTACCCCCTAATGATCTGAAGATTGAATATAAAGGTGTGGAAATTATTGACTAACCTTACTACTATCACAGTCAATTTGCTAACATGCAAGACAGTCATGAGGTTTTTCTTGTTTTATTCAAGATTTATATAATCCTCCTTATTGATAAGATGGGGGTTTGCTATTCTCAAATTGTCTATGACAAAATACCAATGGAGACCTCCCCAATTCTCATCTCAAGTTTCAAATGCACAATGAAACAATGGAGGACAATCATAACTGTCATAATAGTACATTAGCATTTTTTGTCTCAAGGTGGCCCTTGAGAATGTCAAGGGGATGGATATAGAGTTAGGATTATGGTTTTTGTTTAAAAACCTTGTGTCATTGAGCTAATATTTATTTGTGGAAAGGATCCCAATAGTCTAAAGATTACAAATTGTTGTCAAGAAGGGACTGTCATAGTTAAGTGTGGTACATTGATACAATTTCATCTTGGTTGAGTATTGCATAAATCTCAAGCTATTTAGAATGCATGGGGTATTAGGGTGTGGTATCACTATATAGGTAACCATCAAGTGATTTCTTTAACCCAATCTTGGCCTATATAGTACCCAGTGTGAAGAGCAAGATAGTGTTGTCCAAGAATCTTGTTACGGTCACAAATGAGGGCATTCTTAGCTATTGTAACCATAGTTGGAATCCCTTGTTGTTACCATAACATATGTGACCTAAAACCATGACTTTATGAGTATGAGTTCTTTGAAACTCCTCTGAGAAGATCCCACTATGGGAATGAATCATAATTCAGTGTTAAATAGGATTGTTGTCATTACAAAAAATCTAGGGCAGTCATTGTATCCTCTCATTGCCATCATAGAATTAATGCAACTATAGTTTTTAATACCAAAGAGATGGAATTGATGGTAACCATAAGGTCTGTGTTGACTAGTCTCAATCATCCATCCCTCGATGGTAAAAAATAATGTCCCAAAGGATACAATAATGATGATACAAATGTAGACACAAAATAAGACCACTTTATATTCTTCTATTTTAGAGGACTGTCTCTACATTGTTGGTCTAGATTAAGGAAGACATGATTTAAGAGTTCATTGGATTTGATGGCTACAAGCCATTCATCAAATCCACACAAGGTGGCATGGTCAAGTTTCTAAATGCTTAATTCCTCCTTTATCAGATGTTGTAGTTGCAACTGCCCTGTTAGACATGTATGCAAAATGTGGAAGAATAGACAAGGCACGTGAACTATTTGATAGAATGCCTCAAAGAAATGTGGTCTCATGGACTACAATGACTGTAGGATATGCACAAAATGGATTTGTTGAAAAGGCTTTAGAAATTTTAAAGCAAATGCAATTGGCTAGTGTAAAGCCAAATTCCACAACCTTTGCTAGCATCCTCCCTACCTATGTCAAAATGGGAGCTTTGGAATAGGGTATGGACATCCATCAATACATAAAGGATAGAGGAATTTTGTCAAATGTTGTAGTTGCAACTACCCTGTTAGACATGTATGCAAAATGTGGAAGCATAGACAAGGCATGTGAACTGTTTGATAGAATGCCTCAAAGAAATGTGGTCTCATGGACTGCAATGATTGTAGGATATGCACAAAATATGGAATCATAGACAAAACATGAACTGTTTGACAGAATTCCTCAAAGAGATGTTGGTGTAGGAGCACCCCTTCATCAAGTTAATTAGCTAAGGGAGAAGCCTAAAGTCTTGATAGGTTGTTAAGTTTTATGCATTCCAATGCATCTAATGTAATAAGGTCTGTTTGACCAAAAACTTGCTATTTTTAGTTTGTGTCCATTTGGACACCTGTCGATCTGTAATGACAGGTTGTTAGTTAGTTGTGAGTTTATTAGTTAGTTGTGTCTCCTAGCCACTAGGAACCCAGTCAATACTACTGTTGGCATGTTAATAAATAGCTCAGCTTAGATCGACAGAGCAGAATAGAGATACTGTCTGATATTTGTAATTGAGCCAGAGTGGTGAATTGTAATCTCAGGAAGCATAATAAAAGAGGCTCTATTTTGCATTCAATTCATGTTGTTTAATCAATTTGTTGGTTTGTAGCTGGGATGGATTTTTCCCATTCCACCGGTTGATTACTTTGTAATCGGTGGAATGGCTGTATATATTAGTTTAGGTTTTGTTTTTGCATTTTCTATTTTCATGAGTTTTGTAGTTACAGGATCGGGGTTTACAGCATGCTAAATAATCCCTAGCATCTGCATGTGCTAGGATATGAAAGGTTAAATTTTGTATTAGTTTATCAGAGACAGTGGCTGTTTCAAAGAACAATTCATCATTAGGCGAAGGATATCAGTTTCACCGGTAATCAAAATCAGGCTGAGGCTCTTTTGTTTGAACCAGTTTTGAAGGGTTCGGTAATTTCCATCGGCAGATTTTGAAATATTAGGTCCCTTGTGTTTGAACTATTCCTTAATGGTTCAATGGTTCCTTAAGTTAACGGCTAAGAATAAAGCACCAGCAAAGATCTTTGCTATCAGGCTTCGTCAAAAATATTGAGTTGGCAGAAACTGGCATGAATAGTTTGGTGAAGGAACCCATTTGGTTGAACCTTTGAACTGGTTCAACGGTTCAAAGGGTTCAACAGTTCAACAGTGTATTTTATTAGTGCTGTGGGGAAGAAGCTTTGGTTGAACCTTCTGAAAAGGTTCAACGGTTCAATCACGTGTTGGTTTAGATGCTCCGCAGAATGACGAAGACAACATAGTTGTTTATAGCGATCGTTGAACCACCCATTGAACCAGTTCAACAGTTCAGTGGTTCAACAAGTACGACGGTTCAATGACAGTGGTTCAACGGTTCGAGGTTCAATGAATTAGTAAACCGACAGTCCAATGGTTCAATCGAACACTCGTTCGAAAGTAAAAGACAGCCACTGGTTCGACCACAACGATAGCGCTATGTTTTAGACAGGTTCCACCAATTCCACCACCTGTTTTGGTTTCATTTAGAACCCGTCTGCTAAATGCTCCCCATCATATTGGTATCAGAGCCCGAAAAGATTTGGGCAACAAGTCGAGTTGAGGACTTGTAGGATTGTTGGCATTTTGTCTATTAATGTTTATGTCAGACAAGGAAAGCGAGACAGAGGCAGAGAGGATGCCTCCTAAGAGTATGTTGTAGGATGCTGTCAAGAAGTTGATCGAGGAGATGCTTGAATCCAAGCTAGGAGCGTTTAAGTAGACTAAAAGCAAAGATAGGGAAGATGAAAGTGACAGTGAGGAGGAACATACAAAAATTGGTGAAACCAGTAAAAAGGTAGAAGAGATACCAGCAGACCAGAGGGCATTTTAAAATGCATTAAAGTCAGTCAATAGGGACACCATCGATGGGTTACCTATGTATAGTGGAAGCATGGAAGCAGAGGAGGTGATTGACTGGATTGAGGCGTTGAACAATCACTTCGAATACAAAGAAGTTCGTGATGATAAGAGGGTCAAGTCGGCAAAAGCAAGGTTGCAAGGATTTGCTCTTGCATGGTGGAATTATGTACAAGGAGAGCAAGTCAAGGAGGGAAAAAATATGATAACCTCCTGGGAAAGGATGAAGATCAAACTCAAAGCACAGTTCTTACCCCTAGACTATGATGTGCAGATGTATAAGAAGTTGCAGAATCTCAGACAGAGAGATCTTGATGTGAATGCATACACACAGGAGTTTCACAAACTTAGTCTCAGGTCAAAAAGACAAGAAGAAGAATCAGAGAAGGTGGCCAGGTATTTGAATGGCCTAAGGATGAACATCCAAGATGAGATCAGTATCTTAGCACCAGAAATAGTGAATAAGTGTTTCCAAATGGCCTTACGGGCTGAAGAAAAGATAAAGAGGAAGAATGAATAGAACCAAAGAGGTAGAGGTGGAAAGAATTTTAGAGGCAGAGGTAGTTTTGGAGGAAGAAGTCTTAACTAGAGGCCTAGTGGTGAGTCTATCCAAGAAGGGCAAGTTGGGGACTCAAGTAGCAGAGGAGGCTATTGAGGAAGAAGGCCTAATGGAAGAGGTGGGACAAGTGGATCAGGTAGAGGATCCAAATTCTCCAATATGAGATGTTATAACTACAATCAGATGGGGCACCTAGCATACAAGTGTCCCGAGAAGGCTTCAAATTCTCATGGCAGTGAAAAGAGAACCACTTTGACCCAAGAAGATTTAAGGAGTGTGACATCTCCTGAAGTTAATTTAGCATCAGAAATAGGAGAAAATTTGATGCTCAAGAGGATGTTGCTCAAAGAACCTGCACAAATGGAACCAGCACAAAGAAGGACTTTATTTCGAATCAATTGCAAGATCCAAGGTAAGGTTTGTAAAGTCATTATTGATTCTGGTTCTACTGATAACATTATATCTTTGGAAGCAGTGAATAAGATGAATTTAGTAAAGATACCTCATAATAGTCCATATAAAGTCAGTTTGTTGAATAAGGGGCAGCATGTGCTCATCAATGAACAAGCATGGGTTGAATTTAGTATTAAGGGATATAGAGACAAGATTCTGTGTGACATCCTTCCAATGGATGCTTGCCATCTTCTGTTGGGCAGGCCATGGTAGTTTGACAGAAAGGCTCATCATGATGGGGAAAAGAATGCTTACTCATTTCAAAAAGATGGTGTGACTTATAGGATACAATCATTGGTAGAAGAGGATCCACCACATGTAGGATCTAGTGTAATGTTGGTAGGAGAAAAAGAATTCATGGATACACTGAAGGAAAGTGATGGAGTAGGTTTCACTTTGATTGTGAGGCCCAAGGTGGAAAAGAAAACAAGTGTGAGTGAAGTAGGACCTAAGGAGGTCAGAGATCTGCTTGAGAGTTATAAAGGAGTGGTTACAACAGACATACCAGATTCCCTACCACCAATCAGAGATATTAGCCATCAGATAGATCTAATACCAGGAGTAGTACTTCCAAATAAGGCAGCATATAAAATGACCCCTCAATAGAATAAGGAGATAGCCAAGCAGGTTCAAGAACTTTTAGACAAGGGTCTAACAAGAAAGAGTTTGAGTCCATGTGCAGTCCCCACCATTTTAGCACCAAAGAAGGATGGGAAATGGAGATTGTGTACTGATTCCAGGGTAATAAATAGGATAACCATTAGGTACAGGTTTCCTATACCTAGGATAGAAGATCTTATGGATTGTTTGGGAGGTGATACCTATTTCTCCAAAATAGATTTGAAGAGTGGATACCATCAGATAAGGATAAGAGAAGGAGATGAGTGGAAGACAACTTTCAAAACCAGTGAAGGACTGTATGAGTGGCTTGTGATGCCATTTGGTCTTTCAAATGTCCCTAGCACTTTTATGAGGTTAATGAATGAGGTATTGCAGGAATTCATAGGCAAATTTGTGGTAGTCTATCTTGATGATATTTTTGTATTCAGTAAGAGCAAGGAAGAGCACTTGAAACATATGGAGATAGTCTTGAAGAGGCTGCAGGATCAGAAATTACTGATAAATCTGGAAAAGTGTGACTTCATGAAACAAGAATTAGTGTACCTACATTTTGTCATCTCTAAAGGTGATTTGAAAATGGACCCTTCCAAGGTTGAGGCTATTTTGAATTGGCCTACACCCAGGACAACATGAGAAGTCAGAAGTTTCCATGGGTTGGCCACATTCTACAGGAAATTCATTAAGAATTACAGTGACATTTGTGCACCTATGTTAGAAACCATCAAGGGTGGAGGTAAGATGAAGTTTGTGTGGACACAAGAGGTAGATAGAAGCTTTGAGAATCTGAAACAGAAAGTCTCTAAATTCCCTGTTTTAGTGTTACCTAATTTCAATAAGATCTTCACAATTGAATGTGATGCAAGTGGGTTGGCCATAGGAGCAGTGTTGAGCCAAGAAGGCAGACCAATAGCCTTTTTCAGTGAAAAGTTGAATAAAGCCAAGAGGAAATATTCCTCTTATGATTTAGAGTTGTATGCTATGGTCCAAGCTCTGAAAAAGTGGAGGCACTACTTACTTCCTAAAGAATTCATTGTGTATACGGATAACCATGCTCTCAGTTTTCTAAATGGACAAGACAAGCTTAGTCATAGACACATGAAATGGGTGGAGAGTCTTCAAGTGTACACTTTCATTATTAAGCATAAGAAGGGGATAACAAATAAGGTTGCTGAAGCTTTGAGCAGGAGGGTGTTGATGGTACAAGAAGTGCAGCTACAAAGTATGGGTGTTGAGTCACTCAAAGGATTGTATGGTGAGGACCAAGATTTCAAGGAAATTTACAAGGTGTGCAGTGAGTTTGCCAATACTTTCCACAATGAGTTTTCAGATCATACATTACAGGATGGACTTTTGTTTAAAGGTAGTCAACTATGTATCCCCAAATGTTCAATGAGGGATAACATAATGAAGGAAAAACATAGTGGTGGTTTAGGTGGACACTTCGAGCTCAATAAGACTTTAGATCTTGTCAGAAGATTTTACTTTTGGCCAAGGATGCAATCTGATATCAAAAAATTTGTTGAGAGTTGTATGATTTGCCAACGAGCAAAAGGCATCTCAACCAATGCAGGATTGTATCAACCTTTACCCATCCCAAATCAACCTTGGGATAGTTTGAGTATGGATTTTGTAATGGGATTGCCCAAGACAAGGACAGGTTATGACAGTGTGTTTGTTGTGGTAAATAGGTTTAGCAAAATGGCACACTTTATTCCTTACAAAACAACCAATGATGCCAGTTACATTGCAGGTTTGTTCTTTAAAGAAATTGTCAGGATTCATGGATTACCCTTGAGTATTGTATCTGACAGGGATAGTAAATTTGTGGGACATTTCTGGAGAACTTTGTGGAAGAGATTGGCCACACGTCTGTCTTTCAATTCAGCCTATCATCCTCAGACTGATGGACAAACTGAGGTTGTGAATAGGTCATTAGGTAATCTCTTGAGATGTTTGACAAAAGAACATGGTAGTAGTTGGGATGTGATCCTCCCACAAGCTGAGTATGCCTATAATGATTCTACAAATGGGAGTACAGGTTTAAGTCCTTTTGAAATTGTTTATGATAGTCATCCTAGAGGAATTTTTGAATTAAGAGATGTTCTAGGATTGGACAACCGAAGTGGACATGCCGATTCATTTGTAGAGGCTATGAAAGAAATCCACCAACAAGTCCGAGATACTCTACACTAGAACAACAAGAAGATCGAGGCTCGAGTGGATCAAAGAAGAAGAGATGTGTAGTATCAAGTAGGTGATATGGTCATGGTTCACCTCAATAAGAACAGACTACCTAAAGGGCAGCACAACAAGTTAATGATGAAGAAAATTGGACCTTGTCAAATTTTGAAAAAATATGGTTCTAATGCTTATAAGATTGAACTCCCTGAAGATATTGCTCTTTCCCTTGTCTTCAATGTTGCTGATCTGACATTCTATAGGAATCCTGATACAGGTGCAGCTACAGCTGATTCTGTTCAAAACAAGGTAGAGTGGGTGCAGCAATTACCATCTAAGGAACCCTTTACAATGGAATGCATTTTAGACAACAAGATAGCCAAAAAGACCAGAAATTAGACATATTTTGAGCATTTGATTAAATGGCAAGGACTTCCCGCCTCAGAAGTGACATGGATGTTGGAAGAAGACATCACAAAGCAGGGTGGCGATTTGCAGTAGTTAGTCTCTAAGAGGACTTGAGATAACTTTCACCCAGGGAGTATGGTGTAGGAGCACCCCTTCATCAAGTTAATTAGCTAGGGGAGAAGCCTAAAGTCTTGATAAGTTGTTAAGTTTTATGCATTCCAATGCATCCAATGTAATAAGGTTTGTTTGACCAAAAACTTGCTATTTTTAATTTGTGTCTGTTTGGACACTTGTTGATCTGTAATGATAGGTTGATAGTTAGTTGTGAGTTAGTTAGTTAGTTGTGTCTCCCAACTGATGGGAACCCAGTCAGTACTACTATTGGCATGTTAATAAATAGCTTAGCTCAGATCGATAGAGCAGAATAGAGATACTATCTGATATTTGTAATTCAGCCAGAGCGGTGAATTGTAATCTCAGGAAGCATAATAATAGAGACTCTATTTTGCATTCAATTCGTGTTGTTTAATCAATTTGTTGGTTTGCAGCTGGGATGGATTTTTCCCATTCCACTGGTTGATTACTTTTTAATCGGTGGAATGGATGTATATATTAGTTTAGGTTTTGTTTTTGCATTTTCTATTTTCATGAGTTTTGTAGTTACATGATCGGGGTTTATAGCATGCTGAATAATCCCTAGCATCCGCATATGCTAGGATATGAAATGTTAAAATTTGTATTAGTTTATCAGAGACAGTGGCTATTTTGACAAATAATTCGTCATCAGGCAAAGGATATCAGTTTCACTAGTAGTTGAAATCAGGCTAAGGCCCTTTTGTTTGAACCAGTTCTGAAGGGTTCGGTAATTTCCATTGGTAGATTTTGAAATATTAGGTCCCTTGTGTTTGAACTATTCCTCAATGGTTCAATGGTTCCTTAAGTTAATAGCTAAGAACAAAGTGCCAGCAAAGATCTTCGCTATCGGGCTTCATAAAAAATATTAAGTCGGCAGAAACTGGCATGAATAGTTTGGCGAAGGAACCCATTTGGTTGAACCTTTGAACTGGTTCAATGGTTCAAAGGGTTCAACGGTGCAACAATGTAGTTTATTGGCACCATGGGGAAGAAGCTTTGGTTGAACCTTCTGAAAAGGTTCAATGGTTCAATCGCGTGTTGGTTCAGATGCTCCGTGGAATGGCGAAGACAACATAGTTGTTTATAGCGATCGTTGAACCACCCATTGAACTGGTTCAATGGTTAAATGGTTCAACGAGTTCGGTGGTTCAATGAAAGTGGTTCAATGGTTCAAGGTTTAATGAATCAGTAAATCGACAGTCCAATGGTTCAATCGAACACTGGTTTGAAAGTAAAAGATGACCACTGGTTCGACCACGGCGATAGCACTGTGTTTTAGACGGGTTCCACCAATTCCGCCGCCCATTTTGGTTTCATTTAGAACTCGTCTACTAAATGCTCTCCATTAGATGTCATCTCATGGAATGCAATGATTGCATGATATGCACAAAATGGATTTTGCAAGGAAGCTCTCAAAATCTTTGAATTAATTAAGCACTCTAGAACATATCCTAACATTGTAAGCTCTACTTGTATTCTAGGTGCATGCAGCCATGCAAGTTTAGTGGATGAGAGTTGTACATAGTTCAATCACATTTGTAACCCTTATTGCATTACACCTATAGTTGATCATCATGTGTGCATGGTTAACCTCCTTGCTCGCGTGTTGACTATCTTGAAGACACCCTAAACTTTATCTTTCTTTCTAAATCCCCAAATTTTCTCTATTCCCACTCACATTGAAGACCTATGAGCGCGAATAGGGCTAACATTTTTTCTTTCTAAAATCGGCCGAATAACATATTACTAAATTCATTTTTTTTTTCAAACAAAATAGACCTTTATCTTAAGGTTACTCATGAACCTTAAGATAAATAATTATTGAAAAAAAACTGTGCATTCCTTAATGACATGTAAGAGAATTTAATCAACTGCTACTTAAAAAATCTTTAATATTTCTGTCTAATGTAGGTTATTAGATTAATAGTGAAAAAGAACATACATGGACCAAGCAATTTGTGGCACTTAAGGTTATGTAATAGAATTTATAGTTGATAGTTAAATTGTATAATTTTTTTTTATGATCTTTACTAACATTTATTAGAATTGTTGCATGTTTTACATCATTGTAATGACATATTAGCTATAACTTTATTGAAATTTTATTATGGTATGTGCAATTTGATATGATGTAATATGATTATGGTTTCATTTCATATGTTGTAATATTAGATATATAACAGAAAAATAAATTATTGCATGAAATAAATAATAACTTTTCATTTTAAATATTTTTTTTATAGAACATGGGTCTTCCAGAAGATCAAGATGATCCTCATGTAGATCTAGATTATGTTGGTTCTAGTACAGATCACATGGTAGAGGATGATGATGACATAGATACAGAAGACACCGAAGCCGATGACAATGATGATGACAACGATGATGATCATGATCACGATGGTGATGATGATGAGGCAGTTGCTGGTAGTAGCCAGTGACATTCATGATCATATAGACTGCATCATGGATCATTGTTGATATATCATTATAATGCCTCTTTTCGTGGTTACTATCATATGTATCATTTTCACGGCCTACAGTACCATATTAATGAGTTGTATCATAAATTTATGTATCATTTTGACTTATATCATTTGAACATGTATCATCTTGACTTGTATCATTTTGAGTTACATAATTTATCAATTTTACTTATATCATTTGTACATGTATCATTTTGACTTATGTCGATTGTTGGACATGTTATTGATCTACTGGCATATTTGACTTTCACATGTTTTAGTTATATATGATGATGATCTTATCGGTATTGACTTGTCAATTTATATATTGAAAGTGGTCGATAATTTTTGGATGGATATTTATTACGTATGATGATTTTAATTTACTGCTCAGGATGGATGTTGTCAAATTCAATTAAATTATAGATATTTGAGTCACTTGTTTTAATTATAGATGATGATCATGTTATAATAATTATCTTGTTATTTAATCATATGAGTTAAATAATTAAATTACTTACTCTATAATCATATGAGTTATTTAAGATGCATGATATATTTAACTAATTAAGTTGAAATAAAACATATTAAATTAATAAATGTATGCAAAACAAGAAGTTTTTTTAGAAGCAAAAAAGGAAGCAACAATGAAAACCAAACTAGAAGCAATCTTGGAAGCAAAACTTGGCATTATCCAGGAAGCAAAAATAGAAGCAATTCACGTAGCAAACAAAGAAGTAATAATGGAAGCAATTGTAGAAGAAACAAAAGATGCAATAATAGAAGCCATATTAGAGGCAACAAAAGACACAAAAATGGAAGCAAAATTAGAAGCAACAAGCGACGTTATATCAGAAGCAAAATTGGAAGCAAAACCGGAAGAAAACCTGGAAGCAAAATTGGAAACAAAATTAGAAGCAAACCTAGAAGCAAAATTGGAAGCAAAAGTAGAAGCAAAAGTGGAAGCAAAAGTGGAAGCAAACCTAGAAGCAAAACTGGAAGCAAACCTGGAAGCAAAATTGGAAGCAAAATTGGATGCAACAAGAGATGTTATATCGGATGCAAAATTGGAAGCAAAATCAGAAGCAATATTGGAAGCAAAATCAGAAGTAAAATTGGAAGCAAAACCAGAAGAAAACCTAGAAGCAAAACCATAAGCAAACTTGGAAGACAACCTGGAAGCAACACAAGAAACAAAACCAAAAGTAAAATTGGAAGCCAAACTGGAAGCAACAAAATCTGACACTAAATCTGGCACTAAACCCGATGCTAAATCTGGCGCTAAACCCAGCGCCAAAGTGAACATGTAGTTTGGCATTGAGTTTTGCGCTCGCAGAAGTGTCCAATTCATGAACTCAAATGCACTAAATTTTGACACTATTTTAGGTGCTAATTGCCTATTTTGTTGTAGTGTCACCCATCATAATGACTATATATATAATTAAAATCCCTTTCTTCATCACCAAAAATTAATTAAATAAATTTTATTTAATTAATCCACTTTCCTCTTTTTAGCCAGATTAATTAAATAAGTTTTATTTAATAAATTTAACATTCATCCATCATCAAGTTAATTAAATAAATTTATATTTAATGAATCTAAATTTCACATATCTATTTACACTAATTAATTAAATAATTTTATTATTATTTGATTAATTAGTTCTAAGTTCCTAATTTAATCCCATCCTTATCCATCTCGCACAAATAAATAAATTAAAAATTCCAACTAGTCACATGACTAACTAAGCTTATCCATCCATCTTTATAGAAATCCCTAGAAGCTTCCATCCTTATCCCTAGTGTTGATGTGTTTTTTATGACAGTAACAACATTAGAATAAAACACTAAGTGCTCTATCCTCTCTTGAACAAAGTATCTCAAATGCTAAACAATGTGACCAAATGAGACTACTCCAAGGTTCCTTGAATGCTAGGTCTTGGCATGCACATGGATAGACTCAGTGGAATGATGTGATCTTTCTAGTAATCACAAAGGGACTTACGCTAAATTGCTCCTTCTTCATGGACATGTATAAAATTCATTACTCCTTTAATGTGTGAATGAATGGCACTCCTTCAAACAAACTTAAAAGAAAAGGCAAAAGGGAAAGGGTTAGAGAAATCTAATCTAAGGACAATGAGATAATGAATAATTCTTTGATGGAAAAATTCTTTCAAAGCAAGCTTCACTTTGCCATGAGGACAACAACTACACGAAACTAGTGCAATCTTGAAAGGAAATGAAGGATTTTCATATTGCAAATATGCATTCAAATACCCACAACTGGCACAACTTGAACAAATATCCACAATTGAACTATTGCAAAATGAGGTTCAGGCTAACTTTGCATTGTAGCATACCATCAACAAATCACAAAAAGTATGAACCAAGGAATTCATCAAATATCTTCACATTCATTTACCATATCAATGAACTACAACTAAAACTTATCTAATTTGCTTTGAATCATCTTCAATAAATTGGAAACCATGATAACATGCCAAAACAACACAATAATCACCAATCTTCAATGAAAATGTATTAGTTTTGGAAGTGTCTTTACTACAATTTGCCAAAGTCTCTTCAACTCTTCAAAAGATTCTACTCTTACTCTACCAAGAATCCTCTAATCTATGTCCAACCTCTTTTACAAATGAAGAGAATAAGCCTTATATAGAGCTCAGGAATACAACCAAGGGCCTAGATTGATTCTAGAATCAATTGATTCTAGAATCAATGGTCAAGATTAAGACAACACAACCCTAATGAGAGGTGGTTGCAACTACTACCACTTTTGACCAATTCAATATCAACATTATCTTCTAGAAGGGCTCTAGCCTTATCTCTATGTTGGGTGACCAGGTTCAATGTATCTAGACATGTTGATGTGGCATACTTGGATTGGTTTACGATGACTGGATACCACCTCAATATGATTATCTCTTGAGTATTTTTTGAACTTGGAATTTTTCCTTGGTGCTGTACTTCCTTTAGATTCATACATTGTCTTGGGTTTCTTGGTGTAATTCTTATCTTTATGACCTTGAACTTGATCCTCTTGATGAATGAAGTACTGGATTCTTGTTCTTGGATTTTTGAGGATTGACTTTCTCTTCTGGAACTGGACTCCTTGATGTTGGATTCAAAGTGAATTCCTTCATTTCATTGATGACTTGATGCTATCCTTCCTTGCGTTATTGAGATGTCTTGAAAAGATCCTTCATCTTCTTCTGGAATTTTTGTGAAGTCTCCTTGTCATTGGAAGTAGTCTCCTTCTCGAATGGCTTAGCTCATCCTTGAATGTAATCCTTGTCTTCAATTCCTGCAAAATGAAAGAGAAATCTTGAATGGCAAAGGGGAATAAAATCAATAACACAATGGAATACTAAGATCAAAAATGAATAACATTGTATGGAATTTCATTCAAGAATCTATTTTGGAAGAAATGAATATGTCATGTCTTGGACTTTCAGAGACTTTTACATTTACCTCATTAGTTAATTACAATTGAAATTACTAAACAATAGTTGATTTACATTAGATATGATATGTTATTCTGTTAAGATTATGTTGCCTCTGCTATATTTTGGGCTAACTTATTGATAGTGCGATGAGTTTGAGTGTCTACAGGACTTGTCGAAGGACAAGAATGTGGTTCAGGTAGAAGGGTTATAGCAGCTTGGCAACCTATGTCGGGTTCTATCTGGTGTCCTTATTACACACACTCACTTAGATTTCATGTGGTTTCTATGAACGTTCGCATTACTTGGTTGTTTTATTGATTGATTTATTAGTTCACTTGGGTGGATAATGATGAATGCTTCGCTATGACCAAGTTCAAAACTTGTGGCAATAAGGATGATAAATTAGAAAAACAAATTTACTTAAAAAAAATTAAATTACAATATCCCTATTTTGAGACATAGAATAACCAATGTATATGAAACTTTTTTAAAATCATCATATTTCCTTTTATAAGTCATTATAATCATATTAAGCATAAATAAGTTAAACAAAGGATAGAGAGTGTAAATAAATCATAAATAGATATTCGTACTTTATTTATTTTTATTACAAAGTCATGGTAACATATATATGCACGTGTATAATCTAAATTATAAATATTAAACTACTCTTTTAAATGTTACCTTATCCTTATAATGATTAAACTACATTGAGATATAAAACGACATAATTTTCTTTTAATTATGGAGATGACTATTTGATCAACGCCTTGCATGATCGACATGTATTAAGAACTGCATGTGCGTGAGAGAACAGGGAGAACAAAACAAGAAAGAGAATTAGGGTTTCAGAGAGTGATAAAAAGAGGAAAGAGAGGCCTTTTAGAGAAGATGACAAAAAAGACAACAGGCAAAAAAAGGAAATGAAAGAAGGATCTTAGGAAGGAAATGTCAATTAGAAATTACAGGAGGAGGGTCTACATAGATAGCAATCTAGGTATTCTTCTATTGTCCTTCTCTTCTAGAATGCAAATTCTTCTCTTCTAGAATGTAACTTATATATATATATATCCCAACCTTAGAATGTATTTGAGAATGAGCTAGACTCGGGAATCGTTTCACTTAATATTGCCCTTCTAAAACTGTGACCCAGATCCATCTTATGATTTCTGCAGGGTTTAAGAACATTTAACTTTAATTGTTTTCTAAATCTTTTTTTTGTTGTGCCCACCTCGCCTCAATTAGATCTATAGATCTCTGAGAAAATTCAAAATGCAAGAATAGAATCTAATCTATCTTCTTTTCCTACTTTCAATCTGCTTAGGCTTTAAAATATATCAGATTCTATTAACTGGATCTAACCTTTATAAACTCTAGACGTCTCCAGGAAAGAGAATTGATGCCTGCAGACTTAATTTAAATATGTAGGAAGTTTTTATTGTCAGTTCGTTCATTTATTAGAAACCTTCTTTTGGTTTGAGACGACCCAAATCATTGCCATTTTATGCATGCCTGAAACTGTTCATAACCTTGTGGCTTCCCTTTGGTTTTGGTAGAGATTGAAACTAACATTCTTTCTTCTCACCTGTTGAAGTTCTATTAGCCAATGATTATTAATATTTATAATCCAACCTTCTTTCATCCTAATTTGTTATCCTTTTGTGTTCTGAAAACATCAGACCAAACACCTTGTAGTTAAATTTAATTCATCCTTCCGTTATCTGTTGCCAGAGAATAGAATAGAAATCTAATTATTGTTCTTGTGAATGAGATGTAAAATTGCTATTGACTGTGGGATTACATAATAGTATAAATCTAATTATTATTATTTTGAATGATGTGTAAAATTGCTATTGACAGTGGGATTACAGAATAGAATAAATCTAATTATTATTATTGTGAATGAGATGTAAAAACTACTATTGACTGTTAAAATATAGAATAGAACAAATCTAATTAGTATTATTGTGTTTGAGATGTAAAAATTGCTATTGATTGCGTGACCATTGAAGATAAAAAAAATTAAGCAAACAAAAGGTCCTAAATCCTCTCTTAACCAATTTTCCTTTAAACGGATCAGCTCACTTTTTGATCATGTTAAACAAATGCCTTGATTAGAAATGACTTCTTCAATAAGTTCTAATACCAATTAATGAACTAACTGATCCGAAGAATATTATAATCATTATGTGGCAGAATATTAAACATATAGGTGCATAGTGGGGTGATATATCAAATTACTTTTAGTTGAATGACGTAGTCTCCTTTATAGAGGTAAATTAGCTTATTTTAGTCTTATACATTTTATGTATATATAGAGATCTCTAAGTATCAAAAATAGATTTAACGTTTTCTTAAGAGTAGATTTGACTTACTTTTCTTCCATTCAAAAAAATCTTTTATAGAGGTTTCTCATTAAAATTTTACTTACGAAAGAATCTTAGGTTGACTATGAAACAAGATAGAACATTATATACTGAAGTGAAATCTAAATCGATGAATAAATTGTTCTTTAAAACCAAACCTAGGAGTATCTAATTACTTTTGAGTCCAAACCTAAGTGTAACAAATTACCTTTGGATCTAAACAAAACTATAGACATTCACATTAAATAAAATTAATATTTGTTTCTCTTGTATTTTTGCATGGTTAGATAGAGCTTATTTTTTGTTGAGTTGAAAATGGAAAAGAAAGCTTGTTATGATCTATTCCTTATGTTTCTTTTTGAAATTTGCTTTTGGGATGGGTATCAAATATGGAAAAATAGGGGGGGTAGGTTTTCTTTTTCAAAACCTACACGCCATTATACAGATAACGGTTTGGCCAAAGTTAATGAGATGTTGAAATAGACATGTATACCATTATTAGTAAATGGTAAGATAGCCTAGTTTTCATTTTTTATATCTCCCTGCCATATCCTAGTGATGAGAAGCTGCATTCATGATAGTAATGCATGTAGATTGATAGAGACACACCAGATTCTACCCTGCATTGGTTTACAGATTGCTAGGCTCTTCGAGCAGGGTTGGGCATCCTTTAGTTTGAAGGATACTAGGGAAGCGCAAGCTTCGTGGTTGGGCAGAAAAAGTGCCTAAACCATGTTCTTGTCCTTTGATTTAGTAGATGGCCGGTTGGTCGATGGTGGTCGAGGACTAATTGTCAGATTTTTATGATATTGATCGTGTACTTCTATTGTTTCAAAGATTTGTAAGGCTTGATGCCAATATTTGACACTTGTAATAGAATTAATTTTTACCTACTCTATAATTGACTTCAGATGTATACATATGTATTGTAATAATGATTTTACTTTAAACTTATGAATGGAAACAATGCTTGGACTCTTGGAAATATCTTAATATCTTTTCTTTAGAATGACCAATGGAAGTTAATTTACCTTTATTTTTTTACTTGCAGTAATTCTATGTTTTACTTCAGTTTGTGTGCTTGTGAAATTTATGTGCTTTACATTTGGTATTAGAGTGCATGGTTCTACTCTAGGCCTTTATGGAACCATTACGCTAAAGTTGTAAAGTCTTTTTCCAGATAGATCATCGTGAACACTAGAAACTCTGGGCATAGGGGAGCAACCCTAGGATCTAGCAATAACCCCGATACTAGAAATAATGAAGAAGCCAATGTTGGAAACAATATTGGCACTGATGCAGGAGGGGATAATGCTGGAAACAATGAGGGAAACAATAATAACAATGCAAGACAGAATAATGAGGGACAAAATAATCAATTGACTCAAATCCTAGCTCTTCTGACTCAGCAAGGAACTCTCTTGACTCAATAGGGAACTCGAATGAACACTATGGAACATGAAATTAGAGGAATAAGGGGAAATAGGGCTGAGGAAAGGAGAGCAAGAAGATGGAGGTCTTGAGGGTGAAGTGAATGGAAACAATAGAAAAAAGATTGCTGAGGAGTTAGGAAAGGATCTCAAAAAGGTTACACCTCCTAAGTTTGACGGTAAGACTATAGGTGATGGAGCAGAAGCATGGATTATTGATATGGAAAAATATTTTGATCTCTGTGAATTGTTTGCTAAAACTAAAGCTATATGGGGATCCTATCAACTTACTGGGGAAGTAGCGACTTGGTGGGATAATGAAAAGGATGAAAAGAAACTATTACCATGAGAAGTTACGTGGGACCGCTTCCTTGAGCTCTTCAGGAAGAGCTGGTTGCCATAGCTCTATTTTGATAAGAAAATGACAGAATTCCAAAACCTTACTCAAGGAG
Source organism: Cunninghamia lanceolata (assembly GCA_027924645.1). NCBI lineage: Eukaryota > Viridiplantae > Streptophyta > Pinopsida > Cupressales > Cupressaceae > Cunninghamia > Cunninghamia lanceolata. Next base: position 3,915,421 of record BSBN01000424.1, on the reverse strand, counting down.
GTATGACTGTGACTCGGTATTGGGAGAAATTCTCTCACCTATTGAAATATGTTCCACAATATCAACTTGAAGAAAGGTTCAGGATTTGTAAGTTCATCTTGGGCTTAAGGCCACAGATTGGATCAGATGTTGATATTCATAATCCATTGACCATGGATGAATTGTTCAAAAAGGCTACTAAATAGGAGCAGAAACTATATCATATCTCAAACTACCGTAAGAGTAAGGATGCGAAGAATGGGAATAAAAGGTGTCAGAATGACAGTCACAATCAGGGTAGTAGTAGCTATCAAGGAAATAGTAAGCGTCAGATAAGGAATCTTAAGAGAGGTAGTAACTACCAGGAAAAGAACAATGGGAACCAAGGTGGAAATAACAATAAGAGAGGTAACTATGGTAACAATGGTAATAATAATAGGAGGGACATGCTGGCTAGACACAGAGGACCCAGAGATGGATGTTACACTTGTGGAGGAGAGCACTTTGCAAGTGCATGCCCCCAAAGAATAGAAAATCAGAGAGATGGAAATCGACAGGGAGCTCCTCAACACTAGATTCATGAAGCTTTAGATCATCGTCAGGCAGATTTCCAAGCTACACCCATTCAGATGTCTAGTAAGCTATTTAGCCTTCTAGTTTCTATTTTAATTGATACGGGAGCTATGAAATATTTTGTTGATCCAAAAATTGTAGCTAAGTTCTCTATAAAACTTGGACACATGGAAAATTCTTAGATGGTGCAGTATGGTAACAATGCAGAGAAAAGAGTAGATTCATGTCTAGTATGCAGTGAATTAGATCTTCCTACTTTCCAAACACAAGTCAATCTTTATGTTGCACCCCTAAGATCTTATGATGTGATTCTTGGAATCAATTGGCTATTTGAACATAAATCCTTAGTAGATTGTGAAGAGAAAGTAGTAAAATGCCTTGATGACTTAGGGAATCAGGTAGAGATACATGGATCCAGAACACCCCTTAAGCTAAGATAGATATCATCCATGCAATTGAAAAAGGCTAAGAGAAAGGGTTGTTCTATCTATGCAGTGAAGATAAGAGATCTAGATAATCAGGAACCATCTTTTGACATATATCCTATTCTTAGAGAATTCAAAGATGTCTTTCCTGATGAGTTGACAGAACTACCACCTAAAAGAGAATTTGATTTCTCCATAGATCTAATGCCAGGAACAGAACCACAGTCCAAAGCACCATATCAAATGACAACCACTGAACTATATGAACTTAAGGCACAGTTAGAAGATTTGTTAAAACAAGGGTTTATCATACCTAGTGTGTCACCATGGAACGCACCATTCATATTTGTAAAGAAGAAAGATGGAACATTGAGGTTGTGCATTGACTACAAAATGCTCAACAAGGCAACTATTAAAAACAAATATCCTCTTCCAAGGATTGATGAGTTGTTCGACCAGATGAAAGGTGCAAAGGTATTCTCCAAAATAGATCTTAGATCTGGATATCATCAGTTACGGATTAAGGATGAGGATATCTCAAAAATAACATTCAGAACACGATATGGTCACTATGAGTTCACAGTAGTACCATTCGGGTTAACTAATGCATCATCAACATTCATGAACTTGATGAACAATGTGTTTAGGGATTGTCTTGATGAGATTGTGTTGGTTTTCCTTGTTGACATTATGATTTATTCAAAATCGGTAGAGGAACATGAAAGACACTTGAGAATAGTCTTGCATCATTTGAGAGAAAGAAAACTTTTTGGCAAGTTATCTAAGTGTACATTCTACCAGAGTAAAGTGCACTACCTTGGTCATGTAATATCAGCAGAAGGGATAGCGGTAGATCCTGAAAAGATCAAAGTAATAATGGAATGGCCCGTACCGTAGACTGTGACTGAGGTTAGAAGTTTTATGAGCCTAGTTGGATACTACAGGAAATTTGTAGAGGGATTCTCAATAGTAGTAGCACCCATAACCTCGTCATAGAAGAAGGGTAAGAAGTTTGAGTGGACAGATAAATGTGAACAAGCTTTTCAGTTGTTGAAAGGAAAACTCACATGTCAGCACCTATTCTGACCATACCTGATCCAAATGGTCATTTCATAGTGATTACAAATGCTTCTAGTGAAGGTGTGGGAGGAGTATTGATGCAGAATGGAAAAGTAGTGGCATATGAATTGAGAAAACTAAAACAACATGAGTCAAATTATGCACCTCATGATCTCGAGTTGTCTGCCATTGTTCACGCACTCCAAATGTGGAGACACTATCTCTTGGGTAAGCCATTTGACTTAAAAATAGATCACCTGGGACTCAAATATATCTTCACCCAACCTAATCTCAATGCATGATAGAGAAGGTGGCTAGAATTCCTTAGCAAATATGATTTTGGAATTGAATATATTAAAGGCAAAGAGAATAGGGTAGCAGATGCTCTCAGTAGGAGACGACATCTAGCTACTATAGTGACTACTAGAACCTATTTGAGACAATAGGTAATCCAAAACTTGCAAGGGGATGAGCACTATGAACGGGTTAAGCAAGCATTAGAAGTAGACCCCACAGATCATTGATTTGATGGGTATATGATAGAGTTGGATGGGCTACTGAGATATCAAGGGGGAATGTATATTCCAAATTCAGGTGAATTGAGAAAATTAGTTCTTGAAGAGATCCGTAGTGCTCCATATTCTGGACACCCAGGAGTGACCAAGACTATGGATGGATTGAGGCCATTGTACTTTTGGCCTAAACTCAAGAAGGACGTGATAGAGTTTGTAGCTCAATGTTTAGAATGTTAGCGCGTCAAGGTAGAACATGTCCATCCTACAGGACTACTTTATCCACACAGTGTGTCTAAGTACAAGTGGTAGGTGATTAGCATGGACTTTATTCAGGGTTTGCCCATGTCAAAGAACATGCATGATGTTATCTTGGTAGTGGTGGATAAACTAATGAAAGTGGCTCACTTCATTCCTAAAAATCTCTCAGATGGGTCACTAACGTTAGCAAAGAAGTTTTTCCAAGAGATCTTTCAACTACATGGAGTGCCAGAGATGATCATTTCAGATCATGAAACTCGCATTACCTCTAGGTTTTGGACCACACTTAATGCAGCTTTGGGGACTAAGTTGAACTTTAGTATAGCTTATCACCTGGAAATAGATGGTTAGACAAAGAGAGTCAACCAAGTAGTGGGGGATCTTCTAAGGATGTACTATATGGACCAGCAATACAAATGGGAGGAATATTTGCCATTGGTAGAGTTCGCATATAATAATTCCTACCATGCATCATTGGGTATGGCACCATTTGAGGCTCTTTATGGTCATAGGTGTAGAACTCCAATCGGTTGGGACAGGATTGAAGATCGAATAGTAGTTGGACCTAACATGTCAAAAGAAATGGAAGACCAGATGAGGCTAATCAAAGAGAAATTGAAACAAGCCTTGGATAGACATAAAAGTTATGTAGACAAGAACAAGACTTTTAGACAGTTTTCAGTAGGTGATAAGGTATTCTTGAAGGTCAAGCCACATAAGAGTTCAATTTCGTTTGGCAAGGCATCCAAACTAGCTCCAAGATTCGTAGGACCTTTTGACGTCCTTGAAGTGATCAATCCAGTTGTATACAGACTTGCACTACCGCCAACTCTCACCAAGATCCATAATGTTTTTCATGTGTCTTTGCTTAAACCTTATCATCCTGATGTGTTGCATATTCTTGATTGGTGTGCTTTGCAGGTACATGATCTAGGAGTGGTGCTAGTGGAGCCCATTCAAGTCTTGGAGAAACGCAACGTTAAGTTACGTAATTGAGACATAGTACAATATAAGGTCCAGTGGGACCAATATTCAGTGGACAGTACCACTTGGGAGGATGCTTTTGATATTGATAGATCTGTTCCGCATTTGAGAAATTAGATTAGATATTTTATTTACATGCATATTCAGATACTTTGATACTCATATGATGATACATTATTGTTTGAGACTATATTGTTCGTGTGATGCAATAAGACATCGAGACAATGTCTCTTCTAATTGGGGAAGGATGCCATGTCTCAGACTTTCAGAGACTTTTAGATTTACCTCATTAGTTAATTACAATTGAAATTACTGAACAATAGTTGATTTACATTGGATATGATATGTTATTGGTTAAGATTTTGTTGCCTCGGCTATATTTTGGGCTAACTTATTGATAGTGTGATGAATTTGAGTGTTTACAAGACTTGTTGAAGGACAAGAATGTGGTTCAGGTGGAAGGGTTATAGCAGCTTGGCAACCTATGTTGGGTTCTATCTGGTGTCCTTATTACACACACTCACTTAGATTTCATGTGGTTTCTATGAATGTTCGCATTACTTGGTTGTTTTATTGATTGATTTATTAGTTCACCTGGGTGGATAATGATGAATGCTTCGCTATGACCAAGTTCAAAACTTGTGGCAATAAGGATGATAAATTAGTAAAACAAATTTACTTTAAAAAAATTAAATTACAATATCCCTATTTTGAGACATAGAATAACCAATGTATGTGAAACTTGTTAAAATCATCATATTTCCTTTCATAAGTCATTATAATCATATTAAGCATAAATAAGTTAAAAAAGGATAGAGAGTGTAAATAAATCATAAATAGATATTTCTACTTTATTTATTTTTATTACAAAGTCATGGTCACATATATATGCACATGTGTATAATCTAAATTATAAATATTAAACTACTCTTTTAAATGTTACCTTATCCTTATAATGATTAAACTACATTGAGATATAAAAAGACATAATTTTCTTTTAATTATGGAGATGACTATATTGAAGAGCTTGAGAGGACAAAGTTACATGCATTTTGATCAATGCCTTGCATGATCGACATGTATTAAGAACTACATGTGTGTGAGAGAACGGGGAGAACAAAATAAGAAAGAGAATTAGGGTTTCAGAGAGTGATAAAAAGAGGAAAGAGAGGCCTTTTAGAGAAGATGACAAAAAAGACAACAGGCATAAAAAGGCAATTAAAGAAGGATCTCAGGAAGGAAACGTCGAATAGAAATCATAGGAGGAGGGTCTACATAGATAGCAATCTAGGTATTCTCCTATTGTCCTTCTCTTCTGGAATGTAACTTCTTCTCTTCTGGAATGTAACTTCTTCTCTTCTAGAATGTAACTTATATATATATATCCCAACCTTAGAATGTATTTGAGAATGAGCCAGACTCGAGAACTGTTTCACTTAATATCGCCCTTCTAAAACTGCGACCCAGATCCATCTTTTGATTTCTGTAGGGTTTAAGAACCTTTAACTTTAATTGTTTTCTAAATCTTTTTTTTGTTGTGCCCACGTCGGCTCACCTAGATCGATATATCTCTGAGCAAATTCAATATGCAAGAATAGAATCTGTTCTATATTCTTTTCCTACTTTCAATCTTCTTAGGCTTTAAAATATATCAGATTCTATTAACTGGATCTAACCTTTGTAAACTCTAGACGTCTCTAGGACAGAGAATTGATGCCTGCAAACTTAATTTAAATCTATAGGAAGTTTTTATTATCATTTCATTCATTTATTAGAAACCTTCTTTTGATCTAAGATGGCCCAAATCATTGTCATTTTATGCATGCCTGAAACCGTTCATAACCTTGTGGCTTCCCTCTGGTTTTGGTCAAGATTGAAACTGACGTCTTTTCTTCTCACCTATTGAAGATCTATCAGCCAATGATTATTAATATTTATAATCCAACCTTCTTTCATCCTAATTTGTTATCCTTCTGTGTTCTGAAAACATCAGACCAAACACCTTGTAGTTAAATTTAATTCATCCTTCCGTTATCTGTTGCTAGAGAATAGAATAGAAATCTAATTATTGTTCTTGTGAATGAGATGTAAAATTGCTTTGACTGTGGGATTACATAATAGTATAAATCTAATTATTATTATTGTGAATGAGATGTAAAATTACTATTGACTGTGGGATTATAAAATAGAATAAATCTAATTATTATTATTGTGAATGAGATGTAAAAATTGCTATTGACTATAACCTATTATATTAAAATATAATTTATTATTTAAAAATAGCGAAAAATGTGAAAAAAAGTAGAACTCCCACGACAAAGCTGCATTAACAACAAGGTCAGATATGAAACTAGGGCAGAGCACCCTTGCAGCAATATGCAATAGAAGGAGAAGGTGGTTTACGGGGGCTAGGCTCCCCCTCTGCAACATAACATGGAACAAGGCTAGCAAACCGTGAAGAGTAGAAAATTGTAGAGGGGAGTTAGGGCAGATGCTGCTTCAAGAGAGAATGGCCAAGCCAGGGTTTTAGGGATTTGGGCTATCCCAATTACCTCAGCAACCCCTGCATTTGCAACTAGAGCAAATCGCACTTCATTAAGCAGGGAAAGAAGCCGTAATGCTCAACTACCCTGTGCTATCTCCCACCCTTTCCTTCTAGGGCAAAGAGTTGTGGAGGGACTTTTAAAACCAGCCCCCAGGATCTTCTAGTTGAAGGAAAAGCCCTTTACAAGAAGCATATCGAATTCTAGAGCACCCCTCCATCGAGCAATTTCTTAAAGCCCTAATATCAGAAATACAACGTCTAACACTCTTGGGAGGGACAACAACTAGTTAGCAATTCAAGAGCAGGCAAACCCTAGACCCCCTTGGTCAAGGCTACAAATGAGTTCAAGGCATTATCAAAAATCTGAGGCCTTGGGTAAGAAAGCTTCAATAAATATTAGCAATATTTACTCAGATGGTCTGGGGAATCATTATATAACCCACGGTTTCTTTATTCGATGGTGTGGGATAGGGCAGCCTACGAAGGAAATCACAGATTGGGTCCAAGTTCTCCTCAAAGATCAAGTAAGTATCACTATCACATCTGAAGATTTCATATTCGTTGATTGCAAAAGTGTAGTCCTTAAAAAATAAATACTAAATAGCTGAAGCTTGTTCTATAAAGGGCATAATTTCAAATAAATAGATTGGCAACCAAAATTTGATCCCAGTAAAATGAAACTTAAAGTAGCTAGATGGGTCAAATTACCAAATCTCCCGGTTGAACTTAACCATAGCGAAATCTTAAGGGAGATAGGCAATCGCCTCGGAGAATTCATAGGAATGGAGGACTTCTTATCCCATTCAGATGTTCTCCTGTTAGTAAAAATGGATATAAGCATTAAAGACCTTAAACCTCTTGAAATTAATACTAATTTAGCTAATTACTGTATCAAGCCAGTATTTCACTGGGGTCCTTCCCTGCAATGCCCACATTTCGTATGCGGTCATAACACGCAAACATGCGTGTCATGTCCACATGCGACATGTGACATGATACGATCTATCAAATTTTTTTCCCTTCTACTCAGAAAACCCCCTTGCACGCATGGGCATGCTCGGTGACATACTTCTAAGGCGACAACAAATTGTTGAATGCAGAAAACTAACCCCACGTGCACAACTTCTACGTTGGACTCACTACCTTTATTGGAAGGCATTCACAGTTTTCGCTTGGTTTGATTCCTCGATGTTTGAACTACGTGGAAACAATTTGGTCTCTAGCTAGATCTCACGGTCTATTTAGTTCTTGCCACACACATTTTTCCCCCTTCATTTGCACCGTTAAATGCATAAATGAAATCCTGTTTCATTCGCTTGGTATAACTTTTAAAATCCTGAACAATTTATTCACGTGACTTATTTTCCCATTAATGAGACTGATCATAAAATCTTTGTCTTATTGCCAAAGATATAAGTTCTATAGTAGTTATTCTTTTACTAACTTGTTTGATAGTTAATTATATATATATATATATATATATATATATATATATATATATATATATATATATATATATATACATATATATAGTTCTTAAAGTTACATTCCAATAGTGTAACAAATATAAATTTATATTTACATTGAATAATATATATTCGTCAACCAATGTTGTACTATACTGTTTCCACAAATCATATTTAAAATATATAATTATAGATATTTATAGTCGATAGATGTCCCCTCAAAACCATACCTATATGTATATTTTTACATATATACTTAATATTTATAAACATTTATATATTTACATGGTTATATATAAGTTTTCGACCACATATATTGTTACTCAAATTCAAGATAAATAACATTATTATTAGTGAATATTATTACAAATTTCTCCATTAATATAGTTCAATTTTATACATATAATAATATATATATATATATATATATATATATATATATATATATATATGTATGTATATATATCTATTCTATTAGAACAATCTTATTTATTAACGATGAATATATATATATTCATATATATATATATATATATATATATATATATTCATATATATATATATATATATGAATATTTATTTTGTCTTGTAAATGGAGACTCCACTCCTATTTAAATAGAGTTTTGTTATGAATCCAACACATAGCACATGGGTAAGTATACATTACAATTTTATAGTACAACACACTGATAATTTAAATAATACATATACTTTTTTTATTATTAACTATTATTAAGATATCCCTCATTCATTCAATAAGTATGTTGTTATATTACATACCTCATATCCTTGAGGGTGTACAACCCTAACATTCTTACATTTTGTATATGCTACAGGTTGAGAAGGCGTCGGTGGCGGCACTGGTTGTAGGGCGCATGGAGGTGTGGAGCAGGCAAAGGCTAATGCAAAGGGCGGAGGAAAGAGGGTACCGCGGGGGAGAATGGCCGCGTGGTAGGCGGCGGCATTAACAGAAGGCGGAGGGCGCAAGAGATGGTAGGTCGTTGGCGGGAGCAGGGCATAATGGCCGCGGCGGGTGTAGGTCTGCGGTGGCGGGTTTGGGAACCGTGAGTGGAAGCGCCGCAAGGGGTTTTTAAAGGAGCGGGGGTGTGGGGAGGGGCGGAGCCCCACCCACACCCCACTTCGCGGGTTGTGGGTGGGGCTCCGCCCCTTCCCACAACCATTGATAACATTATTGGTGGGGGTTAAAACCCCCACCACTAGTATGGTAAGTATTTTCGGTGGGGGGGTTAAACCCCCCACCATTGCTATTTTTATTTTTATTTTTTTAATTTTTAAAATTTTTTTCTCTAACACAAACATAATGTTAATAAAATTTTAATCCCTTTGTAACCTTTGTAATAAAAATTAATATGTCTATTGATCAACCATTTCATATATATATATTTGGACACCAAAATAGAATTTGATTTACATTCTGTCAATTACAAGAAACTAGAGCATAATAAAAGAGTTTAAATTTATTATGAGATCTCTTTTAAAACTCTAAATTTCTATTTTAAATCAAATATATATATTAGTATAACATATAAAATGGTATTAAAAGTAAAATCACATTGGTTCATTATGACTATTTTCGACTTCATACAAGTAGTGATAACAAGATGTATAGTAAAATCGATTTGCCCTTGTATTAAATCTAATCTCCAAATTTCAGTCTAATATATATATATATATATATATATATATATATATATATATATATATATATATATATATATAAATCTAATCTCCAAATTTCAGTCTAATATATATATATATATATATATATATATATATATATATATATATATATATATATATTTTAGATAAAATATAAAATGGTAAGAAAGGTAAAATTGCATTGGATCACAACAGATAAGTTTATGACTATATTCCACTTTTTTTTTGTTTTTCCAATCATTAAATTACACTCTTCAAAATGTAAACTAATTTCATGAACTCCTCCAAACAATACTATAGATTTAAAATTATCAATTTGTCTGAATCAACAACATTTCTCACTACTTAACAAATAGTTTAACAATCCATAACAATCTTCTTTTCTTCATGCTCATACAAATGATAAGAGGTAATAAACTATAAAAGCACAACTAACAATGTTCACCAAATCAGTGGAAGAAACCCTCTCCTTAAACAAATTCATTTTGGGTGGATTGTTAAGTGACCAAGCTCCCTTCACACGTAAGGATATTGATACATTTTCTCTGAACAAGATAAACTTCTCCAAGCCTCTTGACATGCTCCAACAGAATTCTGCATAACAATAAGGGAGAAAACAATAATCAACTAGCTCTCCTCCCTACCTTTGACCCACAAGGTCACCCCCGAGCTAGGGAGACCATCCACATACCCAGGGTAAGACAGACCCAACACTTCACAACATTGATCAACAACAACAAAGCAAATAACATGCAAAACCCCCATGGTTTACTCACAATACAAAGACTCAGCTTAGGTGAGTTTAGGGAGGGTAGGGGAGTAGACATCTCTACCTCTAGGTGTCATCCTTTCACATTTTATCACATTTTATCACAAGGCCTCAAGCCAACAAATCAAAGTACCTTCATGCCCTCAAGGCATTTCATATATCAAGAGACAAGATGACACCCGAGGAGGGTCACACCTCCCCTTACCTATATGAGATGAGCATTGCCTTCCAACTGGAAGGAGCTCTTTCTACACCCCACACATATCCCAAAAATAACAGAAAACTCATAGAAGACATTTGCACATTCATCCATCAAGCAAGAAACAAACATACATATTAAGCAACAATTCACACAAGAGAGTAGTCTTGTTCACCAACCTTCCAAAGCCCAATTATGGATGAAATTTGATGAAGAGCACCTCTCTAGCTTCCTTCTCCAAAATCTCCTTCTTTCCACAATCCTCCTCCCAACTCTCCTCCTCTTCTCTCTTTTAAAACTAATTCCCTCTATTTTCTTAATTTCTCAAGTGACATTAAACAACTAATCCACAACTCATCCATTATCTTAGTGGTCTAAAACAATTAACCCCCACTCAATAGGTTCCCCACTATAGTCCTTTTAACAACACATGGAGAATTAAAATACAATAAGTAAAATAAAAATACAAAGGGAGTGGATGACACACTACCCTTAATAAGGGGAACCCCACCAAAAGAGAGGCACAAGGAGACAAACACTCCATTATTAGGGGATCATGGAGTTATTCCATGACCTGGAAGTGGGCCTGAGTGTGGATTCCACTCATCCCATTATCCCCATGCTTCCAAATTCGTCACTTAACTTCACTGTGAAGTTTAAGTGACCATATGGAGGTTAACCCAAGGTTATCTTAGTCAAAAAGGTCCCTAGACCCATGAGGTATAACCCAGGGTTGATTTTTGCCTAGTTAGAACTCCCAGAGTCAAATAAAAACAAGAGAAAAGGGTCTAAAAGAAATAAAGTTTAAACAAGATTAAAAACAACATTTTTTACAACACTTATCATAATAAAAGTAAATCAGAAGATAGCCCTTATTCCCTTGACCTCATGCAACATTAACACATTACAACGTTACAACATTCCTCCAAGCACGAGGTTGATCTTAGTTCCTCATTGAACTAGATCGGCTCACAAGGGATACAACTTAGGTATGGGATGATCTCCTATATTTGTGGTTTCGTTAGTAATACCTACACACTCAAACTCGAAGTTAATAATACATACAGATGTCATAGCCGAAGTAGTATAAATGCATGCATACCTAAACATTCTACCATATAAACATACCAAACTCAAATTTAAGTTCCTTTTCTAATATTATCCATTCCTCGTTCTCTAAAAAGCAACATCTAACTATCATTGCACAATTGTTTTCTTAAACATCAATTTGGTTAAATAACAAGATTCCAAGATCAACCGTCCTTCAACATAAAAGTATTTCTAATCTTATTGCAATTAGTTTTATGAACATAGGTGGAAAATGTAGGCCTCACATTCCCTCAGTAATATTATCAACAAAGTTTCAAAAATACATAATAATAAGAACTCTAATCCCAAGTCTTCAGGTGTTAACATCAAATTTAATGATAACAAGGGTGGATTTATAGTGGAATATCAGAGGACCAGCCTTTCGTCCCTTAAGAAGCACCACAGTAGTAGTTGGGATCTGTCTAGACAAAATCAGAACATGAGTATGGTATCAGCTCAGCCCAAAAAATGCTCTAAATCCTCTCAAAATACCAAAGGAAATAGCCAGAGTCAGAGTCATGATTTTATTTACAAAATATGAACCACACACAGGAAAGCTCAGGCAAAGAAACACCTATACCGGCTAAGTCTCCAGAGCAAATTTATGAACCTCAGATAGGCAAAGATAGGATGGAGCTTGAGGAGGGGGAAGTTCCTATAGAAGAGACCAGAAATAATAACCCCCCCAGCAGGGGAAGGAAGTACAGATCCAGAGGTTTTAGAGACCCCAAAATGGGTCCCAAACACTTATGAAACAGAGGAAAAACATAAAGAAACTAGGAATCAAAGGATACCCTCAGATAAGATCAGTCATAAGGATCTAGAAGAGATCTGTAATGAGATCCTCAACAAGGCAATAGAGGAAGTAGTAATTGAGGAAGCTAACAAAGAGAAGGAAAATCTTATCTCCAAGATCCTAGAACTTGAAGAATGGGAGAAAAGGTAGGAGAGTAATAAAGAGGACCCAAAAGAGCAGAGAGATAGAGAGCTAGAGGAAGCAGACCTACAACTAAAAATTGCTATAACTGATTTTAGTAAGGATACCCCAGATTGTGCCAAAAGTAATAAAAAAGGGGTAGGAAATCACTACTCAAACTAAGAGAGAAAGCAGGCGAGGCGACTGATTAGAATACGATCACTGCACTATTTAATGTTGGGAAGGGGAAGTGCCTTCCTACGGTGCCATGAGAGTCTACACTTGGAATGTTAGGGGTCTCAATGCCCCTAACAAACAGCGAATCATAAAACGTTGTATACCCAACACAAAACTAGACATACTAATGATCCTTGAAACTAAACTCAATAAAGATGAGATAGACACTCTAAATAAGAAGTTAGGAATATGGGATCTAGATAGAGTTCTAGTTGAGGGTGCTTTAGAAGGCCTTGGGGTAATCTGGGATCCTAGAGTGGTTTCATTTTCAGTGATAAGTTGTAAGAAGAACTGGATGGTTGGGAACATCAAAAGCATCAGAAGCAATCTACACTTTTTTCTTCTTAACATTTATGGTCCTTCCCAGAACCAGGATAAGAGATCAATTTGGACAGAAATAGAACAATTCATGGGAACTTTACAAGATCAAGCATGTATTCTGGGTGGTGACTTCAATGCGATCCTAGACCCTAAAAGTTGAGAGGTTCTATAAGGCTATCCACAACAGCGAATGACTTTAAAGACTGGGTTTAGAAGAATAATTTATTGGAAATTAAAACTGCACAGGAAGGATTTACATGGAATAACAGAAGAAAGGGCTTTAGCAATATTACAGAAAAACTTGATAGATTCATGTTCAGGGGTAATTGGGCTCAACTCTCTTATATTTTGATGGCTGAGATCTTACCATACTTGGGCTTTGATCATTACCCAGTCTAGCTAAGTATCTCAGAAGATTGCCAACCCAAATGGTGCCCCTTTAAATTTGAACAAATGTGGGTCAAAGATAATAACCTTCTAACCCTAATTGAGCAATGGTGGAAAGAAACTAGAATATCTGGTTCTAAGCTTTTTTGTTTAATATCTAAACTAAAAACTATCAAATGTAAGCTTCTTAGTTGGAATACGACTAACTTTGGTAATATCTTCAAGATCAAAACTAAGCTAGAAGAGGAACTTGAAAACCTCAACAGAAGTGTGATTACTAAAGGCATCGACGCAGAATCGTATTTAAAGGAAAAAGAACTCAAAACTGAATATGAAGATGTCCTAGCCAAAGAGGAAATCTTTTGGCATCAAAAGTCTAGAGAGACCTGGCTGGAAGTTGGAGATAAGAACACTAAGTTCTTTCATAACAGCACCAGAGTACGTAGAAATGTGAATAGAATCTTTAAAATTAAAGATACGAATAATGTTTGGATTGCAGATCCTCAACAAATTGCATGTGAAATAGTTAGGTATTTTAAAAATATTCTTAACAATCAGGAGGGATCTAATTGGTTGTTCCAACAAGCCATATTGAAATATATTCCAAGGATTATCTTAGAGGATCAAAACAAAGCTCTCAATGGTAAATTCACTAAAACTAAGGTCGAGCTAGCGATCTCTCAAATGCAACCAGATAAAGTTCTAGGACCAGATGGCTTCCCAGCCTTCTTCTTTTAGAAATGTTGACACTTCATAGGAGATGAAGTAGTCGAAGCTTTAGAAGGAATTAGAAATTCAGGCAGCCTTCTAAAAGAGGTAAATAATACTTTTCTCACACTCATTCCAAAAAAAGATAAGACAGAAAGCCTGGGGGATCTACAGCCTATTTCTCTTTGTAATACTATTTACAAAATCCTCACTAAAACCTTGGCTAATAGGATTCAGATAGTTCTACCAGACATCATAAGTGACGAGCAAACATGGTTTGTTCCGAGAAGATCCATATTTGATGGAGTTATTACAGCCCAAGAAGCCATTCACACCATATAGCAAAATAAAAAACCTAGTATGCTAATTAAATTAGATATCAGTAAAGCCTATGACAAGGTTGATTGGCATTTCCTTTGCAAAACCTTAGAAGCTTTTGGTTTTACTGAATAGTGGATAAACCTCATTTATGCATGTATTTCTAACCCTAAGATCTCAATCTTAATCAATGGGACCTCAGAAGGCTTTTTTAGTATATCAAGGGGATCGAGACAAGGGGACCCTATCTCCCCTTTTCTCTTTATTATAATGGCAGAAGTTTTAGGGAGAATGATCACCAAGGCTAGGGAAGAAGGAAAGATTCAAGGAATCAAAATGATTTTTGGAGTAGATCCTACAACTCATCAACAGTTTGTAGATGATACTATGCTCTTTGGTATGGGGTGCATCGAAGAAGCTAAGGCATTCAAATAAATCCTGGACTCCTATTGTAGGGCCTCTGGATAGGAGGTTAATGCTGATAAATCAACAATTTATTTTTTCAACACAGATCCTGAAACTGAAAGGGAAATTTGTAGAATCTTGTCTTTTAAAAGAAGGGAAATGCCATGTAAATATTTAGGCATACCTTTGGGTAAAAGCAATAAGACTAATGATCTCTGGGACCATATCACAGTTTCTAAGATCAGGAAAAAAGTGGAATCATTGAAAGGCAAATGGTTATCCTCAGCAGGTAAAGTAACAATGTTAAAATTGGTTCTCTTAGCTATCCCACTATACCAATTATCCTACATGAATCTTCCAGTAGAAAAACATGAAGAAATCAACAAAACCCTAAGAATTTTCCTATGGAAAGGTTCAGAGGATAAAAAGAAAATGGCACTTGTTTCTTGGGACAAGATTTGTAGACCAAAAGACGAAGGTGGCTTGGGTTTGAAAAATATCAGGGAATAGAATAAGGCATTAGGTGCTAAACTGGTATGGAAAATGTACCAATAGCCTAATTTAAAGTGGGTTAAAATCCTTAGAAACAAATATCTTAGAGGTGAGGAACTGACCTTCCTATTCAGAATGGCTAACCCCCCTAAAGGCTCTCACCTTTGGAATTTTATGATGGATTGCAGAAAGCTCATAATGGACAAATTGACTTGGAGTCTTGGTGATAGTAATCAAGCACTTTTTTGGGATGACTCATGGGGGGGGTTTGAGATGATAAGTAGCTTGGATAACTTAGAAAATGCCAAAAGAATCCTAGAATCCCAATGGGGGAAACATGTAAAAGATTACATAGATTTCCCCAATCATGGGGAGAATCAAGGGTGGAAATGGAAATCCCTAGAAAATAGGAACATCCCGAATA
Organism: Cunninghamia lanceolata; assembly: GCA_027924645.1. Classification (NCBI taxonomy): domain Eukaryota; kingdom Viridiplantae; phylum Streptophyta; class Pinopsida; order Cupressales; family Cupressaceae; genus Cunninghamia; species Cunninghamia lanceolata. Next base: position 3,899,672 of record BSBN01000424.1, on the reverse strand, counting down.
ATGAAAAAAAGAAACTACTTGACATCCTTAACAAAAGTAAGGTATCCCTCAAAGGAGACACAGAGAGATTAGTTTGGGACGGGGCCAAATCAGGAAACTATAAAACTAAGGATGGGTATAAAATTTTAATCAAATAGCAGCTCAGACCAAAATTAGAGATACTGTTAAAACTCTGTTGGCATAAGAACTGTCTCCCAAAAGCTGGGATGTTTGCATGGATGGCCCTACAAAAGAAAATTCTAACTGCGGATAGGTTCACTAAGATGACGGGCCTAGCAGATGCCCCCTTTGTGAAAAGGATCAAGAAACAACAGACCATATTCTTCTCAATTGTCAATTTTCTAATAAATGTTGGAACTGGCTAAGTAGTAAGTTGGGATGGATTACTGCCCTCCCTAATAACATTCTAAACCTATTCCAATGCTAGCCTGATACTCACAAACAAAGCATTTATCATATGTTATGGACAATTACCCCTTCGATCATGTTATGGGAGCTTTGGAAAGAGAGAAATAGAAGAATCTTTAAAGATAGAAAATTGTCTTTTGATCAGCTAATTATTAAGTTTGAAGCCGTTATCATAGAAATTGTCAACAATAGGGTTCTAAATAACTCCAAAAAAGAAACCATAATGACTCATTGGGATGAAAAGATGCGTGGTAAATGGGTAGGACTAAAACTACCCTCCTTTGTGGGTCCAGGTAATCATAACACCACCAATAAGAGACATGAATGTAAGTGGCAACCTCCTAAAGAAGGTTGGTTCAAGCTAAATTTCAACAGGGTGTCTAGGGGCAACTTGGGAGCCGAAAGAATAGGCTATGTAATCCATGATTCTAAAATGAGAGAAATTGCAACTTTAGCCAAACCCCTAGGAGAAGCAACAAACAACACAACAGAACTAACTACCTTGATTGAAGGTCTAAGAATTTGCAAAGATTTGAAAATTGAAAAATTAGAGGTCGAAGGAGACTCTGTGATCATCATCAATGCCTTATGAAAATGGGGCATGCCTAACTGGAGACTAAATTCCCTTCTGGCCAATGCCCTCGACATCACTACTTCTTTTAGAAGGTGCACATTTAATCACATCTTTAGAGAAGGTAATAGTAAAGCTAACTCCCTGGCTAACAAAGGGGCTGATGGCTTCTGCCTTTCTACTAAATTTAGTTCTAATGAAGCAACATTAAATTCTATCTGAAACATTGGAGAAGGGTTGTTTATTTTATCTCTCTATTTAAGATCATTTATGCTTACATTCTCTTAGATATATGAACCTTTCATTAAGCCAAGAGGATCTTCACTTGTTCTAATGACATATTTTGAACAAACACTAAGTTTCTATAGATTTTCTAATTCCAAGATAGCATTGGAGTATGATAGAACAACTGAGAACAATTCTCAAACTACCAACTTGCTGTGATGATCTTAGACTCTTATAATTCAGTTGTAGATTACTTCAAATTAAAGATTTGAAGTTTGATAGAGTTTTGCAGTCTTTACATACAAAAATTAGGTAAGAATTGAAACCAGACTTCACTATACGGTTGACAGATCAAATTAATAGTTTTTGCATTTACCATACCAAACTGTCCAAACATGAATCAATGCTGCAACAGTAAGCTTGCAGCCTTTCATACCTGCTCTCGAAACCTTGATTCTTTATCATCTGAACTTGATTACGATATCTTAGTATGCTATTCTCATACTTAACACCAATAAGTTCTTTACATGTTCTAATTTCATATATTCATTCCAAACCCTTAAAATTCTTTCAGAAGTAGGGGTTCAAGTTTCTAGCTATATTTATAAAAAAATTTGTCAGAAATGCTACAACAGAGAAAGATTTAGGGACCCCGTAGGGTCTTTTTATAAATTCTTCAATGATTATATTTTCTTCTATCTACACAATCAAAAGGTAGATTTGATGAAGCCTATAATAAGCCTATTGTACATTCATATTGAATCTAACAAAGGGGCTGATGCCTTGCTATTGAATTTAGCTCTAATGAAGCAATATTAAACTCTATTTGAAACATTAAAGAAGTGTTGTCTACTATATTTCTCCATGTAGGAATGTTTCTACATGCATTCTCTTAACTATTTATTCCTCCCTTTAAGTCAATAAGATCTTTACTTGGATCTAATGCCATACATTCATTCCAAATCATAAATTTCTAGTAGATTCAGGGATTTAAGTTTCTAGATATATTTAAAATAAAAGCCTATCAAAAATTGCTTCAACAGAGGAAGATTTAGGGACCGCATAGGGTCTATTCTTAATATCTACATTGATTATATTGTCTTTCCCACATAGGGACCGTGTTCTATTTCTATATTCAAAAGGTAGCCATTATAATAAGCCTACAACTTGGTAACTTACATAAAGATAACAAAATTCAGGCTTTCTTTAACTTACTCCTAATCATACTCAAGTAACTGAAGGTTGAAAGTCACTACCAACTCAAACCCTTCTTCCTCCACCAGATCGAGGACCCTTTGGATGAATCCCACTGCTATTTGTGCCTTCTCTTTGACCATCATGAGGTCTGGTCCTCTAAGATCTAAAATGAAAGGATAGAGCTTCAGAATAGCATTGGGATCATCTAAAGAATCCATATCCCTTGGTCGTGGTATTCCAACACCAATACTTGTAGCTTCTAGGGTTACCTCCAAACCCCCTAAGTGTTCAAGATTGAATAAGCCCCTCATCATCTGCCCTGCTGTTCCTTTGTCAATCTCCATCTCTAGCAACATGGCGAGCACCCTAGAAGAGATATCGGTATCAACTCTATACCTTTTAGCCTCTCCCATAAACTTTCTTCCAACAATCATTCTAATGGCTCCAACCATTAGTTCATCAGACCGACAGAGCATACGCTGCAATCGAAGCAAAGTAATAGGTCCTTGAAAGGCCATTTGGCATTTGGTACTAACCAACCTCATAGGGGTCTCCATCCCTCCATAATTGATGGATTCCGCTGTAAAGATACTTGTAAATTGAAATGGCATTGGGAATGATGGAAGAGGAAACTGCAGTGTTATAAAATAAGAACCAGCCTATGCATAGCCTCATCTAGTGAATAGCATTAAATGGAGCACACAGTAGCAATCATGTCTTTTTACGCTCGAGTTCCTCCCTTGTTTACACACTTCAAAAGTACCACCTTTCTTCTCTCTTATATATATATATATATATATATATATATATATATATATATATATATATATATATATAAGAGAGAGAAGAAAGGTGGTACTTTTGAAGTGTGTAAACAAGGGAGGAACTCGAGCGTAAAAAGACATGATTGCTACTGTGTGCTCCATTTAATGCTATTCACTAGATGAGGCTATGCATAGGCTGGTTCTTATTTTATAACACTCCTATGCAGAAGGAACTGGAGTGTTATAAAATAAGAACTAGCCTATGCATAGCCTCATCTAGTGAATAGCATTAAATGGAGCACACAGTAGCAATCATGTCTTTTTACGCTCGAGTTCCTCCCTTGTTTACACACTTCAAAAGTACCACCTTTCTTCTCTCTTATATATATATATAGATGTATATATATAGATACAGGGCTTAAAAGTTTTCGAAGTATCTCAATAAAAATTTTATTATTCAAATCTTGCATGGCTCCTCTTCTCAACACTAGGCTCAATACCCAAGCAAGAAGAGTTAGAGGTATGATTTGATCTCCATAAATGAATTATAATGATATTATGCTTGAAGCAGATTGTCTCAGTAAAGAGGTTAGAAATAATGATGTTATGCGTTAAACTTGAATTACAATTGACATGTAAGAAGGCAGGAAACTAGAAATGTAATAATGAGGTCTCGAGTATATCTTTGGCTCTCATATTAGCTCATTTGAGATATATAACTGGTATGATTTGACAGGTAATAACTTTCTCTGAGGGGATAGTCATTAAGATCTAATTGAAACTCTCTTGGAATAATATTATTATTTAGTTAGCTGCTTGATCACATACATATACACACATATAGGTATGTATATTTGCATTTATACAAGTATATATATAGGTGTTTGTATATATATTTGATCAGTCAACAAATTGGGGATTTCCCCTCTCAACCCGATTGGATTTTAACATTGAAACAAGTATGTGTTGACACCTCTGATAAGCATGGTAAAAGTAAGTATTATATTATTCCCTTTTAGGCAAATGATAAAGAGATCTAATAGGTTTATGTGGGAAAATGAATAATTATTTATTTCCTTTTATGCATGGCTAACATGTGAAAAAGAGATGGAAGTTTGTCCTGGTGTTTTCAGGTAAGATAGGTACTCTGTTATGAGCAAGTCAGAAGAAGCTCCCTCACATGGATAAAAGATAGCTGGTCTAATGATAGATGCCCTGGAAGTCATCCCTTGGGCTAGAGAACCAAAAAGACAAACAACAAGGATATACCAAAAGAAAGGCCCATGATAAGGGCAATGACTATACATGTATCTTAGATATATTGTAAGAAAGGATTTATTCTGGTTGGGCATTGCCCCGTATAAGATTTATAAATAAACATTTTGTACTGGACTACACAAGTCCTGGGCTAGACCGGAGGTTTTCTTTGCTCTCTTCTTTTCTACCAGTGCTCGTACTGAACAGAGTTGTACTTTTGAAACTTTACTGATTTTATATATTAATGGCTTCGACCTTTTACCCATAAAAAAAAACTGCTATTGACTATTGAAATACAGAATAGAACAAATCTAATTAGTATTATTGTGTTTGAGATGTAAAAATTGCTATTGATTGCATGACCATTGAAGATAACAAAAAATAAGCAAACAAAAGGTCCTAAATCCTCTCTTAACCAAATTTCCTTTAAACATATCAGCTCACTTTTTGATCATGTTAAACAAATGCCTTGATTAGAAATGACTTCTTCAATGAGTCCTGATACCAATTAACGAACTAACTAATTCAAAGAATATTATAATCATTATGTGGCAGAATCTTAAACATATAAGTGCATTGTGGGGTGATATATCGAATTACTTTTAGTTGAATGGTGTAGTCTCCTTTACAGAGGTAAATTAGCTTATTTTAGTCTTATACATTTTATGTATGTATAGGGATTTCTAAGTATCAAAAATAGATTTAACATTTTCTTAAGAATAGATTTGACTTATTTTTCTTCCATTCAAAAAAATCCTTTATAGAGGTTTCTCATTAAAAGTTTACTTACGAAAGAATCTTAGGTTGACTATGAAACAAGATAGAACATTATATACTGAAGTGAAATCTAAATCTATGAATAAATTGTTCTTTAAAACCAAACCTAGGAGTATCTAATTTCTTTTGTGTCCAAACCTAAGGGTAACAAATTGCCTTTGGATCTAAACAAAAATATAGACATTCACATTAAATAAAATTAATATTTGTTTCTCTTGTATTTTTGCATGGTCAGATAGAGCTTATTTTTTTGTTGAGTTGAAAATGAAAAAGAAAGCTTGTTATGATCTATCCTTATGTTTCTTTTTGAAATTTTCTTTTGGGATGGGTGTCGAATATGGAAAAATAGGGGGGTAAGTTTTCTTTTTCAAAACTTACATGTCGTTATACAGATAACACTTTGGCCAAAGCTAATGAGATGTTGAAATAGACATGTATACCATTATTAGTAAATGGTAAGATAGCCTAGTTTTCATTTTTTATATCTCCCTGCTATATCCTATTGATGAGATGCTGCATTCATGATAGTAATGCATGTAGATTGATAGACACACACCAAATTCCACCCTGCATTGGTTTACAGATTGCTAGGCTCTTCGAGCAGGGTCAGGCATCCTTCAGTTTGAAGGATACCGGGGAAGCGCAAGCTTCGTGGTTGGGCGGAAAAAATGCCTGAACCATGTTTTGGTCCTTTGATTTAGCAAATGGCCAGTTGGTCAATGGCGGTCGAGGACTAATTGTCAGATTTTTATGATATTGATCACCTTGTACTTCTATTGTTTCAAAGATTTGTAAGGCTTGATGCCAATATTTGACACTTGTAATATAATTAATTTTTACCTACTTTGTAATTGACTTTAGATGTATACATATGTATTGTAATCATGATTTTACTTTAAACTTATGAATGGAAAGAATGCTTGGACTCTTGGAAATATCTTAATATCTTTTCTTCAGAATGACCAATGGAAGTTAATTTACCTTTATTTTTTTACTTGCAGTTGTATACGCCTAAAAATGACACAAATCATCCTAAATAAATATTCTAAATATTTATTCCATTCTTCTATTAATTAAATAAATATTCTAAATTTATTTAATCAATTCACTATCCCATAATTAAATAAATTCTATTTATTTAATTAAAATTCTTCTATTTGTCCTTCACAATTAAATAATCATAAATTATTTAATTAAGCCTAATTCCTATCCTAAAGTTCTAAATTCAAAATTCCACATCACCTTTACACCTCACCTTTTCCACCTCACCCTGTCCACCTCATCAAGTTGCACATGTAATTAAATATATTTAATATTTAATTGCCTTATTTTCCCTCACCCACATGGCCTATTTCTTCTCCAATCAGAGGTTAGTTAACTAATCAATCAAATCTGTTAACTAACCTGTCAGTTGAGTCAAATCCTCAATCAATTCAGTCAATCCCATAATCCACTCTTCTAACTGATCAATCAATTCTGTTAACAGACCAGTCAATGGAGTTAACTCTCCAATCAGTTTTGTCACATCCCCCCTTTCATGATGGAGCTGGGACACTTGTCGCATTTCCACTGGTTGCACATTCCTCAACCATCCTTAGCCATCGATCTGCATATCTCCTCTCAACTGTTGATTTCCATTCTTCCAAGTCTATAAATGAAGCTTCATCCTTCCATTCTATTCATCCAGGCTTTTGACATCGTTACTCTGCAGAAATACCACCAGCGCGCCTTTGGCACCCTTTTGTCATCTACGAGCTTGAGATCACCATTGTTGCATTGGAGCTCACCTTCATTGCATATCACACCATAGCCGTTCACCATCGACTTCCTCAAACAGCTTTAAAAGATTGCACTCTCTGAGGGCTCATCGCATCTGCGAAAGGACGATTCGTGATAGGCGAACAACAGAAGTTTCGAAATGGAAGAGGTTTGCTGTGTTTGTTCATTGCTTTGTTTATTGAATCCTTCTTGTTTCACCATTCTGTTGATGTTTGGGTCATCTATTATTCATTTGATTGATCACCATTTTACCCTCACAGCAGTAATTCTATGTTTTACTTCAGTTTGTGTGCTTGTGAAATTTAAGTGCTTTACAGAATAAAATACTTGGAAAATAATATTTCTTCACAAATTCACCTACCTTGGAAAATCTGCTCTTCATAAATTGAATTAGGATTTGTTTTGAGTAATTATGATTTGAAGGCTCACTTAAATACACATTCTAGTGAATTTCTCCTTATAGGTCAACCTCATATAGAGTTTAATGATGTTTTTTCATGGATTTTTCAAATAGGCTGACTTGAATAAGAATCAAGTGAATTTCATTGGTCCCTTTTTGCAATTTCACATTTTTTTTAGTGTTTAGGAACAAATTTTGGTGCAACTTTTCACTCCTCAAGGATAATTGTTCCTTAGTGCCCTTTTAGAGGGGTCATGGACAATTTTTGGCGTAGATTTTAGCATGTCATGAACAAGTTCAAATTACACATTTCATGACTTCGTGGACAAGTCCTTAGTGCATGTTTGAGTGGTTCATGGACAAAAAAGGTCACACTTTTAGTGTGTTGTGGACAAGAACAAAATCTTTGAGAACACATTTTGGTAAGTTAGGAACAATATTTCCTTGGTGCACATCTCCCTCACTTATGAATTTTGTACTTTTGGAGATATTATGGATGATCTAACTCACAAATTTAAGCACCTTGTGAACAAGTTCAAGTTGCATGATTGAGAGTCTTGTGGATTTTCGCATTTTCTGGTGTGTTAAGGACAATCTAAATTGCACATTTTGTAGTGTTGTGGACAAGTTCTAGGCGTGAATTCCTCATGTTCTTAGACAAGTTCTTGGCACAAATTTCACTATGTTAAGGATTTTCCATATTTTAATTTTCAAATCTCTTCGCACATCCAAAGTCCTCACAAATTTCACACTTTTCATTGGATAAAGGATAAAATTGAGGTTGCATGTTTCATTGATTCATAAATTTCACATCTTTGGTATTGTGAGGGACAAGTTCCATGTTCCATCATTGAATCTTGACCAAATTTCTTAGACATACCTTGAATTTCACAATTTTTATGACCTCTTGGACAATTCCTAGTGCAAATATGAGGACCTCATGGATTTTCACATTTTTGAGTGGGTCTTGGACAATTCTTATCACACATTTTGGGTCCTTTGGGACAAGTTCCTATTGCATTTTTCACTCCCTTGAGGAATTTCACAATTTTGGCCTTCTCAGGGACAAATTCCTTAGCGTACATTTAGGAAGTTCATGAAAAATCCATGTCACACATTTAGAGGGGAACAATTCATTTCAGGAACAATTCATTTTGCACATTTTAGTGTGTCTGGAACAAATTCAAGAACACTTTTCCTCTTGCCTTGGATAAATTCCTTGATCCAACATTAAGTTTTGGATGAATCCCACATTACAATTTCCTTAAGTTATGGAATTTTCTCAGGCGCAACCTTCACTAGACCTTGAAATCTTCCTCCATCCTAGTCGCAATTTCCATGTGCTCAAGTATTTTGCACCCTATACATTAGAATTTTCCATGTCGTACATCTTGGTAGGATAAGGAATTTTCATTAGGAGCATTTGGAACTATGTTAAGGACCCCTCCTTAATTGTGAATTTTATTAAGTGAAGAATTTTATTCTTGTCAAATGATCTACTAAGTCATGGAACTTCATCCTTGGAAATGATCATATTGTGGATCATCCTTGGTCACAATTTTTTGGATGCCTTGGACTATTTAGTTGAGCGCACATCATCTCATGGATTATTCCATGTCCCAAATTCCTTGGAGTAATGGATTGATCTTTGATCACACTTTGTCTTTCATTGGACTTAATCCTTAGTCGCATCCTTTCCCTTGTCCTAGAATTTTACATTTTTAAGCATGCTAGGGAATTTATCCTTAAGCGCACCTTTTGCTAGGATAAGAAATTTCACAATTTTGGGCTTGTGTTGGACAAATTCCATGATCACAAGTCTTGTTGTGGAATTTTCATACTTTTGAGGGTGTCTGGAACAAAATCCAAGTCACACTTTTTACCTCCTCTTAGACAAATTCCTTAGTGCAAGTTTCATGATGTCACGGATTATCCTTGTCGCACATTCCTTGATGAACTAGATTTTGCGAACCATCCATTGCATCTCTCAATCCTAGCCCTCCATCCTCATATCATGAAGCTATAAATTAATGATACATTCAATCATAAACATCACATATTTTATTATAAAGTACATGTTGCCCTTTTTCTATCATACCATCCTCCATTATACCAAGATTATGATGGTTTATTAAGCAATCCACATATATTTACACAAGCATTATCAAGAGAATATCTAGTGGAGCTAGGGTGCACTATACTTCCACTCTATGGGAGGACAAATAATGATTTGAGGTGAAGGTATTGTGTTTATTGCATTTATCTTTATATTATTACCTCTTATTATTTTCTTTTCTTCTGTTATCCTTGAGACTCTTGACCAAATATTAATGCTACTTAGTACTACCATGGAGACCAATGAATAAGTTCTAGATTTTATAATCCTATTTTTCTTCTCTTATTGATTCATGGATAAGGAAGACCTTCTACATGTAACCATGGGTATGTCTCTTCCTAAGGGAAGAAATTCAATTCAATGAAAGTGGAACTTCATTAGTATTCAGCATCATTCATCCATCTCTACTATAGGAGGCTACACATTTGGGGGCCCCTCTCTCTCTAAGGGGTTTTTCTCTTTCATTATTTGGGGGATCTTTTTCTCTCATTCTTTGGGGGATTCTTTTTCATACATGGGTACCTAACATGGCCTCCTTACTAGGACCCATTTTTATTTCCTCCTAAGCTACACTTAAGGGGGATGTCAGTGATGCCATAGTATACTTCACCTAGCATAGTATTATATCCTAAGTGTAATACTACATTTAATTATTTCTAAATTTTACTTAAAATAATAGGATATTTTATTTTCCTCACCCTTGATTTGAGGTCATGAACTACCACCACTCCCTCATCAATTCTTGATTGATGGAAAATAGGTGCCACCTCTATCTCACTTGACTAAGATAACTCATCCCCTAATTGAGAGTTAACTCATGATCTATTGTACATGTGTCATATTGACTCACTTATCCAATAGGCCTATATATTTATACTCTACTCTTTGTATTATATCTTATCTCATTCAAGCTCAATTATAATGATATGACTTGCAACCCTAATTATTTAAAGTCCTAACAAATTAATTTTATATTAAAATTTATTAATAAAAGTATCAAATAGATATGCTTTGTAAGTTATCCCTTCTACTAAATTGGCTTATCCCACATACTTGGGAAGTTGTAGTAGTTTTGAGTAGAGTTAGTATAAATAAAGGGTTTGATAGTAGAATAAATAATCCATGAATTATATTTTATTGGGCATTACTCTAGGAGGTTGCCCCCTTAAAGAGGCGAGCAATATATTGTAATGTGAATATTTCATTTCAATGCAATGTTATTCTTGTGTTACTATCTACAAAAAATATTTTATGTATTTCTATTATTTGGCTAATCTCTTGCAAGAAGGAGTATAACATCTTGTATTAGAGCTCTTTCCAAGGCCATGTTATTTTGTAGCATATTTTATTTAGGGCCTTATAAAACTATCCACCATATGCTCTTACCTCACCCTCTTGTGATCCTGATGATAAAAAAAGTGGCTACAAAAGTAGTGACGCTAAGCTTTTGTCCAATTTTTTTCTCTTGTTCATAGTTTTTATCATTTTTGGGTAGAAACCTTATACTAGGGGTTTTAAAATATCACAAAAGAGTTGTCATTTTAGGCTGAGTTGGACTACTCCATATAGGTTCTAATCAAGGGAAAAGGGGTTATCCTCCAAAACCATGCCATTAGATAGGCTCTATATACAATATTGTGCTTCCACATAACCTTAGGTATATTAGAAGACCCCCATAGGTGTATTTGAAACCTAGCTCTAAGAGTCCATTGACAGTTTGTAGCTTGTGATGCATCGAGAAGTGGTTAACCTCAAGAAGTTACTTGTATTGTACTTGATTCATTTGGATCAATATATCTATGAGCTCACAGACTAAACACTCCCTCTAGAGACCTTCCTTTTTTTCCATTTTTCTTTCCACCATGGCCTATTTGGAGTTGGATAACACCACCACTAGTGACTGTTGCACCTAGCTTTAGCAGACTACATTTTGCAGTTGTATTGTGATTAGTGGGATTATGTTCAATGGGGATTGTAATAGTTCCATCCATATTACAATCAGTGGAGTTCTTTCTCTACATTAGATCTACATTGGGACAATCCAACCAAACACATAGTTTACAATATATCTCCACTAAGATAAAAACCCTAGAAACTAGTTGAATTTCCAATCCACAAGGATCTAAATTTTTTAAAAACCCTAGGTAAAAAAGTTTGTGTATTTTGAAAATTTTCATCCGGTTGATTATCCCATTATGATCCTCTCTTTAAGATGATCATTTTGGTATATAACTTTGGAACACTTTTTTCAACCACTTTGGGACCCCTCTTAATGGTGAACACCTACTCCAAGGAAATGGATGCTACAATAACTACTAAATTAGAGGAATTTGAGTCTCACAACTCCTCCCTTAATGAATCTCTCAACTACCTAAGCAGTCATGAATCATTCCATGACCTCTTTGATCATATTAACTCTAGTTTTCACTCTAGCAAATACCTCAAGGACCAAAAATTGATTTCTCCAAATTTGATAGTATTGATCTTGCCAGTTGGGTCTAGTATGTTGAATAATATTTTACGTTCTATAGTAATCTTTCAGGGCACATGGTCCTTATTTCTTCATTCAACTTGGAAAAAGAACCAAGCCAATGGTATAAATGGTAAAAGAAGGCCAATATTGAACCTAGTTAGAATAAATTCATAGAGCTTATTTTGGTTCACTTCATCTCTAGTGCCTATGAAGATTTTATAGGAGCTTTATCCAAACTTTGATGATTTGGTTATGTGCATGACTACCAAACTAAATTTGAGAAACTTTCCAACAAAACTGAAGGCTTAACAAATGATTTATTCACTAGCTATTTCATAATTGGCTTCAAGGAGGAAATTTAGGCTAAGCTCAAAATTTTAAACCTAAGGATATGATGTTGGCCACGGGTTTGACAAAACTTGTAGAATACACGTTAATAGCTCAACGTTGCTTCTCCAAGTTCACCCCCTTAAAGCCTAATATAGTGAATCATTTTATCTCCACTACCAACCTACACTCCACACCTATCAAACATCTCACTGGAGTAGAAATATGATCTCATCAAGACAAAGGGGTGTGTTACAATTGTGGTGACAAATTTACCCCTGTCCATTGTTGTGTTGAACAAAAGTTATATATTGCTTCATGTGGAATCTTCACCTGAGGCTGTGAATGGAAAGATGCTAAATAATGCCAAGAAGAGGAGCAACCTTGATTGAGGATTCAACTATTGATGATCCTCTTGAAACCTATGTGCATGCATTGTATAGAATCTCAACTCCTAAAACATCAAGGTCAAAGAATTTTTAAGAAACAAGCTCTCATAGTTCTTATTGATTCAGGCAACACTCATAATTTTATTAACCCTAGATTAGCCAAACAAGTAGACTATTTTATCCACCCTTGTCCTAGATTTGAAGAAATGATTTCTATTAGTGAAACCTTACCTTGTAAGGGTAAGTGTCAACATGTTTATATCTTCATGGGGGACTACACATTCAAATCTAACATCTTTTCCCTTTCCCTGGGAAGTTGCAACATTATTTTTGGAACCCAATAGCTCCACACTCTTGGTCCTATCTTGTGGGACCTTTCTAAACTTTGGATTCCATTCACTAATAACATGGATAATAACACACCTATCTTTGTCAATCTTATTAGGTCTCATTGCATGGAAAAGTTACTCAAAAAGGAGTCTCATGGGATTATTGCCCAACTTTCTACTATTCAACTGATAAACCCCTCTATGTCCCACCCACCGAAGGATCTATAGAAGCTTTTCTCTTGGCATACAACCATCTCTTTGGAATGAACTAGCTTACCACAATGTTACCTTGAAGACCATGTAGTTCAACTTCTACCTAGGAATACACCTCCAAATATCTACCCATAGTGGTACCTATTTTAATCTTAAAGATTGAAATTGAGAAATTAACCCAAGAACTCCTAAGCAAGGGGTTATTCATCCTAGAACTAGTTCTTAATCCTCCTCGGTTCTATTGGTGCACAAAAATATGGGTCTTGGCCCACCTCTACATCAATTTAAATTGAGAGATGATAAAAATCACCATCAAGGGTAAATTTCTTATTCCAATGGTTGATGAACTCCATGGTTTACATTTTTTCTCCAAGCTAGATTTATAGTCTGGCTATCATTAGATATGAATCAAAGAAAAGTAGATTCCAAAAACTACCTTCCACACTCATGATGGTTATTATGAATTTCTTGTCATGCCATTTAGCCTCACCAATGCATCATCCACATTTTAGAGTTTGATGAATAAGTTTTTTTTCCTAGTCCTTCAACAATTCATCCTATTCATTTTTATGATATCCTTATTTATAGTCACACCTAGGAAGAGGACCTCTTGCACTAGATCAAGCCCTTAAAATCCTTGTTGCTAGCCAATTATGTGCTAAGCACTCTAAATGTTCCTTTGGTCAAACCAAGGTCAAATACTTTGGGCATATTGTTTCTAAAGGAGTTAAGGTGGATCTCACAAAGATTGAAACCATGCAAAAATGATGAAAACCCACAACCCTAAAGACCCTTCACGGATTTCTTGGCCTCATGAGATATCACCAAAGATTTGTCAAGGAATATAGAAACATTGTCACTTGGCCCTCATAACCATGTTGAAGAAAGATTCATTCTAGTGGTCCCCAACTACCAAAGTATCCTTTGAGATACTTAAGGAAGCTATGTGCATGACTCCAGTATTAGCTATGCCTAAATTATCCAAAACTTTTATCATCAAAAGTTATGGCTCAATCTAGAGATTAGGTGTTGTTCTAATGCAAGAAGGGTAACCCCTTACTTTGACAAGTAAAACCCTAATTGGCACAAATCTTGCTTGTTCCACCTATGAGAAGGAAATGCTCACCATTCTTCATGTCAAACCATAAATGTTGTCCATAGCTTGTTAGAAAATGCTTTTGAATTAAAACTAACCATCACATCCTCAAGTATTTTGTAGATCAATGAGTCTCTTATCTTAAGCAACAACATTGGGTCACCAAGTTATTGGGTTATGACTATGAGACTACCTATTAAAAAAAGGCCAAGACAATGTTATGGAAAATGCCTTATCACGTCAATTTGAAGATAATCCTACTCTAAGTACTTTTTCATTACCCACACCTACTTGGCTAATTGACTTACATTAGGAAGGTTAGCAAGATAGTCACATTCAACACCTCATCTAGTAGGCATCCACTCATCCCTCTTTGAATCCCATTATTCATGGATCATATTTGTGATATAAATATTGTTTGGTATTGGCCTCCCAATCATCTTTATGACAAAAAGTTTACTTGAATTCCATGCCACCCCATTTTCCAGTCACTCTAGGATCATTAAAATGTATGAAAGACTCCACCATAATTTTATGGGAAAGTATGAAAAATAACATCAAGACATTTATAAAGGAATGTAAGACCTATCATTGTAACAAAGGTGAAACTATTGTCACCCCCAGCTAGTTGCATCCATTGCATATTCTTACTAGAGTTTGGATATATATTTCCATGGATTTCACTAAAGAACTTCCAAAGTCTAATGGGAAATAAGCCATTCTAGTGGTGGTAGATTGCTTCTCCAAATATACCCATTTCTATGCCTTATACCATTCCTATTCTTCCTCCACTATTGCCCAGACCTTCATTGACCAATTTTTTCACCTCCATAGCATACCTTCTTCCATTATCAATAATTGTGATGTAATTTTCACTAGTCACTTCTAGTAAGAACTTTTCCAATGCCATGGTATCCAACTTAAAATGAGCTTTGTATATCACCCACAAATTAATAACCAAAATAAAGTTGTTAATAAATGTTTAGAGACCTATTTATGTTGCTTTGCTTTCAATTAGCAACATCATTGGACTAAATGGTTACCATTGGATAAATGGTGGTATAATACCACTTATCACACAACAACCAAGATGACACCATCTAAAGATGCATATATTCAATTGCCACCATCTCTCTAGACATAAATACCAAGTAGCTAGAAGGCACATGCAGTGGATTCCACCCTTTGCACACATGACATGATTATTTTCACCCTCAATGATAACTTGCACCTAGAACAAAACCACATGAAGTAGTAAGCTGATAAACATTGTTGAGAGTGCACTTTCACCATTGAAAATGGTCTTCTTTAGACTACAACCTTACAAGAAGTTATATCTTTGAAGTTGAAGACTCATTGGAAATTTGCCCCTGGAAGTTTTATGGACCCTATAAAATTTTATAGAAAATTAGCTTCATTGCTTACAAGTTGGATCTTCCTCCCTCCTCCAAGCTCCATATAGTTTTCCATGTCTCTTGTTTGAAGTAGGCTCTTGGCTAATAGATTCATGCATAGTCTAAATTACCTAAGCTAATACTAAAGGATCTATTATCCTAACACCTAAGTCTATCATCAATGAATGATTGTGCCACCTCTACAACTATAACATCATCAAGGTCCTCATCCAATGGCATGGGTTGTAGGATTCTTAATTTAGAGTTTCAAATACAACATTACTTTCTACAAGAGTTTAACAAGCCATAAAACTATAATGAAGGTCATAAATCTGTAGTGTCATTTTTACTAAGAACTAGCTATGTCTATTTAAATATTTCTCCATTTAGTTATGTGTATCTTCTTTTCAACATACATTTATATCTAAATCAACCTTTTTATAAGAAGTCTAGTTAAAGCATCTTAATGAAGTGTATCTCTTTTGTTGACATAGTGAAACATCTATTTTTCTCTATCTTGCATGATATTTTCTCTTCTTTTGTAGGGCTACTTAGCCAATGAATTCTCCAAGGGAAGTCTAGTTAAATTGTTTGAGCTAAAAATCAAGGATTCAATAGCTTGCATGATGAGGGAATTATCATGATGATCAGGGATTTAATCTCAATGTTGCTTTGAGCTTGGTATTCATTTTAGTGCATGTTATTAGTAGTAATCATTCCCATAGCTTTTTTAATATTACCACTCTTACATGAAGTTTAGTGTAATGTTTAAGTTAAAACCCCACTTCCACATGAAATCTCCATGTTAGTCCATGAGGCGGAGAACCCTATATAAGAAGGTTTATTGTTAGCTTCAATGTCGACTTAGCATGATGAGGCACAAAATTTCCATTTTCTTCTTTACCCAAAGCTTTTGTGCAATTATTATGCACACATTCTTCCCTTTCTTGGTATGCTCAAATCTTTTTAACAATTACGACTTCTCATTTTTATTTTTTTGTAATTGTGCACACATCTTTCATTTTCTCATTATACCTAAATCTTTTTTATAATTATTACACACATCTTTCATTTTCTTTGTATGCTCAAATCTTTTATACAATTATCACTTCTCAAGATAAATGTTATATAATGTCTTACTTTGAGAAACTCCTTCATATTAAGTCTTTAAAAGAAATTAAGGTGGGTTATGAATAATTTGGTTAAGATGGGAATTCTAACACCATCTTTCAAGTTGCTTTTGGATGGGATAAATCAAGAATTTGAATTGAAACCACACTTTCACATGCAAATAAAATTGAGTTTCAAAAATTGATACATTCTAACTAACAATTGTGATTAAGAGCAATTAATATGTAAACTAATGGGCATGATAAGGATTAATTTTATGGATTGGTACATTTTTGTCTTGGTGATATCTATTTTCTTTCAAGCTTTATGAATTACTTTTGTAAGAGTTTGTTTTGAAAATGAACTTTGATTGAAGTAGTTTAGAATGACTAGCTTTGTGTCTTAGGGAAATGATCAAATAGCTCCATATGCATGTGTTAAGAATTATTTACTATTTTTTTATTAATTATTTGTACATATTACATTTTTGTGTGGCATCTCATGTTATTTATAGGATTAATTTATCTTGTTACAACAAGGGGTTTAGACAATATATAATATCTTTCTCTCCATCTCACTTATACACACCTACACACCATGCATTTTTGCCTTTGCAATATCTATAATCTTTGAAGCTATTGCATGACTTTTTTCTCAAAATAATCTTTGATTATTTTTCTCTTGGAGTAGTTTTATTGCAACATTCTTCTAGGCTTTGTTTTGGCTAGATATTATTTCTTTAGTATGCTACTGGGATCAAATTTACTAATATAATGTAACTTGATTAGTTAACCTTTTTTAATCAAAAAACCTTGTTACTCTCTTTTATGTAAACACTAGATATACCAATTGGTTATTCTATTATTTTGGTGTAACCAACTTTTCTGTAATGAAAACTTTGTTCTTATAACATACAATAACCCGCAACTCATTATTCACATAGAAATAAATAGAAATGACATATGGTTGTGCACAAAGATTAATATACTTTATAACAACTAAAACAACCACCTTCATTATTCACATAGAAATACATGGATAATGACATATGGTCATGCACAAAGATTAATATATTTTATAACTACTAAAACAACCACCTTCAATCTATCTAGAATGAAGTCATGTGCAAATAATCATATTACATCTATCCACCTGCTCATTACACCTAAAGGTGCAATTATGAATATAACATTCTTGACTTAGGTTTGTAGATGATATTTATAATTTGTATCAATAAAGAAAGGGAGTTCAGTTAGGCAATGTGTGGGCGGTCTGCCTTTTGTGGTTGTTGGTTTCCTTGGATGTTTTGGTTCTCTTTGCAATGTGTTTTGGTTTCTGGTGGTCCCATAAGCTGTTTGGCCTCGTAGATGTTATTAAAAGCCTTCATTCATTCATTCATTCAAACCTTGTTAACAAAAACAACTTAACCCTATAAACCATGAACTTTTAACTTGATGTTAGTTGGCGATAAAATTGGCTAAAACTTGACTTAGAATTGACTAAGGCTTTACTACATTTATATGCATGTATAGACAAACTGGTAAAGCTTTTGGTTCAAAAAAGGAGGCCGTCGAAAATCTCAACGGTGCGAGAGTGTTTGCGTGCGCCAATGTTGGAAACAGACAAACAAAAATGCTACCTTTTCAGATTTATCAATTATACAATGGAAATGCAAAAAGACTGGAACCTCAAATAACGTTAATTCCTTATGATAATATGTTTGGTACACAATTCACGTTTGAATTCTCTATGTGGGGTAGAAATTAGAATAAATACCTACGATGTGGGATCTCTAATTCTGTCAAAATCAGCTGGAGGACAACATTATTACGTAGAAAGGAAGAATCACGGGTCCGCTCGGCCAAAGAAAGACAATTCGTATTAGACAAAAACAGTATAAAGCAAATAGTGTAAACATTACGATTCCCCTGTGCTCACAACACGCAGACAAAAAAGACCTAATTCGCAGACATGGAATTCATGCAAACCAACATCTTTTGCTTGTCTGTTGTTGCATGTCACTGTGTTCATGTGACACCTCTTCAGAATCCAAGCAAATATTCCCAATAATCTGTAGCCTACCAAAGAAAGTTCACGCGCAACTATTATGATCACACAGATCTACAGCAAATAAATCAGAAAAAAATGATATTTGTCTTCCCCAAATGACACCATAAATAGATTCAGGTATATATTATTTATATTTGCACAAGAGTGAAGTCGGATTTACAGGGAGACAGTACATGGAATTGGTGCCTTACGAGGGAATATATTGTCCTTAGTCGTAAACCAAACTATATAACAGGAGACCATGATTGCCCTTCTTCAATTGCTCCGTTGTGAAGCACAAGACAAAAGAATAGAGCCTGTTATCAGATTTTACATACATATATTACATACTGGAATGTTGACAACGGTTTTAAAGGCTTTGCTTGTGAAATCTAGCGTTTACATCGTCTAACATCTGTTTCACCTCCTCGCTTCGATTTTCTCTTCTTTTTTCCATATACTTGGAGAAAAACTCCTTGTTTTCCTTCTCCAATTCGTTCCACACTGCAATCAATCAAACAAACAAGAAGCCTGATCACATTACACAAATCAGATATTATTTTCAGTCAAATCTTAGCCATGAAAAATAGAGAGAGACTAATCAAGCATAAACCTAAAATCAAGATAATCAAACAAAATAAATTAACCATGCATATTTTGCTAGATCGCAGAGACCAACTTGCCTCAAGAACATTATTAGTCGGCCTTTTCATAAACACTGGAAATGACAGAACTAAGAAGAAGCTGAGAAAAAGGTTGGCTTGTGTAATGGCCACTCTACTTAAAGACCATCCAGTTGGATGATCAAAACACTTCATCTACAATAAATATTTTTTCTATTTTTATGGGTCAAAATCAACCTTTAACTATTGAACTCATGATATTTAAGAATAGCATGTAATGACAGTGATTTTTAAAAGATCTTATATCCCTCATCTGCACCAAAATATGGTAAATACTAAATATTTTTTCTATTTTTATTAATCAGAATCGACCTTTAACTATTGAACTGGATGATACTTAAAAATAACCTGTAATAACAGTGATTTCCAAAAGATCTTATACCCTTAAGGGTATCCATGAATCAAAGAAAAAATCTAAAATGCATGTACCTGTGACAGTTATGGTGGGTGCAATATTGGCATGCTTAGAAAGTGCCTGAGCACATTCCTGTTGATCCATGTTAAATAGCAAACACTTCTCAATCAAGTGCTGAACCTGCACAGACACACATATAACAAATCTGAAATCAAGACAGACAAAAACAAATAAAAACCAGCCCATAATTTCTTATATGCTTCACTGACTAATATAATATAACCAAAACTCACCGCATCTTAATTATCCCAAAGTAAAGCATAGTTACAATGCTTACCAGAAGAATATATGAAGAAGAAGATGCATCATCTCCAGGCGCCGGCATTTTAACTAAAGCCTGAAAAATCTAAAACCTACTGGAAACCTTATTTGTCGCTAAAAAAAGTTCTCTTAACAGAAAAAAATCGGCTCAAATGAAAATGATGGCAGCGAAATGCCTGGAATGTAAAACAGAGAAGGGCCGAGAGCATTGTAAAGTAATGCATCCGAATATCCAATGAATGACTCGGCAATTGAAAGCCAACGTGGGTGTCAGATTTTTATTGGCCGCTACGCGATAAAATCTTGGATTTAAATTTTTAATTGACCTTATCTTTGGGAAACTCAGATTCTCATTCGTCTGGGCGGTGGTGTCACGTGGCCATCCGGGTCCATACGCATGGTGCTCTCCATCTGCCACACCTCTCCACTTGCTCAACGCAACCCTAAACCCTAATTTTACTTTTTTAGCAGGATCTGAATGTTTTTCTTTACTGTGGGACTCACGCTTAGAATAGTGCTTTGATACAATCCCCATTAAGAATTTCACCTTCCAATAACCTCATCACACGTCCTCTTTGTCTAGATTCTTGTTTATTCTAGACTTGGCATCTGTGGGGTGGAAGGTACATCTCAAGATTAGGTGACAAGACAGCCATGTTCACAAAACATGTTTGGTCCTCTCTTTAAGCTGTATATTTGGCTTATTTTTTGGTACTCTTTTTCAGCTGAGTACGGCTTTGGCCTTGCTGACGATTCAACAGGGATTATGGGGAATGCACTACTGCTAAGGTCCACCTCTGTCCGTAGGAATTCACCCATCTATAACTTATTATGTGGACAATTTGATTCTCTGCACAACAATCTTGTGAAGAATGAGGACTCTTATACAAGCTACAATGAACCAATTAAAAACTTTCAATTTTTATGTTGTTGGGATTTGGTGAGTACATTATATCATAATTTTCGTGAGTAGTTATTATAATAACAATAAATTTTAATAATAATCTTAATTATAGTGATAAGATTAGGGAATCTATTTAATACACAATTTTGTAATGGTGAATTATGCATATTCATGTTAATTTTAGTTTAGTTTTAAGTTTATTTTAATGGAATAAATTAATTTAATTATATGCTGTAAATGGCATACTCTAAGCTTATTTCTCAATCCTTCACCTATCTTTACTTATACATTCTTACATATTCCAATCTTATCTTATCCACATCTACAGATATTTCTATAAGAACTAGTATATTTATATTTTAAAAAATATATCTAAAAATATCCAATTTCCATAGTTTCTTTCATTTTTTCATTTTTTAGTTTGCAATTTCTTTTTTGGATTTTATTTTATAATTTTTATAATTTCTTTTTTTTTTTCCATAGTTTTCGTGATTTTCTCTAGCTTTTTCTCCTTCAATAGTTTCCAATTTCTTTTTTGGTTTTTATTTTTTATTTTTTCCAATTTCTTTTTTGGTTGTGATTTAGCGTTTTCTCCTTCAATTGGTTTTTAATTTCTTTTTTTCTTTAATTTTTTTAATTTTTATTTTTTTTCCTTTTTGATATTTTAATTTTTTTTTTATAAATTTAGGCAGAAAAAATGAGTGCTCTCATCCCCACCCCGATGTGACTATATAACGTTATTACGTCTATTATTACCCCCATGTCTAGACATTCATTCCCTACACTAATATTTGTATTTCCTTATCCGAAGCAATCTTGCAACACAAAATTAACCCAAAATTCAAAAATTCAAAATGCAAATCTATGGGCCACTAGTCATTATGAGCCAACTTGGTAAACACTTGCATGACTAAATTCATAAGCAATTCCTATTAAAAATCCTATGCATTGAGAAGAGAATCCTTGTAGGAACACTTCATAATAAAGCACTAAAAGGGACATAATTCTACTTCAAATCATTCTAGGACATCCATATGATAGAAGAGTGTTTGTCTTCGATCTTTTACATGATTTTAATGCCACTCTAGTCAAGCAGGTCAACCTAGGAGAACTTGGCCCTTATAATCTAGCAATTTCCCTATGGTATTTTGAAAACCCCTAGTGCTTATGCATCCTCAAATGAGGCAAAATAGGTCCTGAAAGTCCATAAGCAATCGAATCACTTATGTGGGTTTTGGATCACTTTCATGTGGTAGATCCTTTCCATGATGGGTGAGATTAATCCCACACAACATGGATTTGACTCAAATACAATTTTAGAACTATTATAATCTCAAGGCACATCTCATAATGAAAGCATCTATTTCCAATACTAAGGTAAGTTGGAATATGCATTGCATCAAGTCATAATCTTCATCGTCATTCTACAAGCTAGGTACCTAACCCCATTCCATTGCATTTAATTTTGTAAAAAAACATTGATTTACATGCTTAATCATTCCTACTTGTCATTTTAATTATTCTAGGTTAATTATGACTGATTTGCTTTCAATTATTTAATTAGCCTAGAATAACATTTAGGGAAAGGTTATTTATTTTCCTTTACATTTTAGTGAACCTATCTGCTCTTACATGACCTAGCTTTCCCCTAGAGTTTCTCCCTTATTGCGTATTCTTTAGACCTATAATTTTCTTATTACTATATATTATTTCTAAATAGATAACTAGGGTTTATTTATCCTAACACATTTGTGCCTCATAGTCATATCTTTATTAAGAGTTGTGGCTTATTCATATCCATAGGGAATTGACTACCTAATGTGTACCATACCACATCCATTAATTAAGTGGATTTAATAATCATTAAAACTCTAAGGTGTTACATCACCTTCTCTCAAGAGATCAAGGGGATCATAAATTAATTAAGGTATAACGTTTGATATTGGGTGTGTTCAATGTGGAAAGTGAAGAGTTTACTAAATTGATATAATAGTCAAGCATTAATAGTTTTACATTGTAGGAATGGACATGGAGGAATGGTTACCTAGCAATTTATATAGTGAATCCCCCATGTTCATATCCCTTATTGTTGCCAACCTTACCCACCCTTGGATTTGCCTCTAGGGCTTCATTTTCAATCTATTTTTTTATTGCTTACCCTTCATCTCCTATTTGATTAGGGTTTGGATCCATCCTTTCATGCTTGTCATTAATTTATTCATATTAGGGTTTGGATTACCCAATCACCCTTGTTTGTGCTTCATTGACATATCTTGAATCATGGATTCTCATAGTCCATTGTCCTTAGCCTCTATCCATGCATATGTTACAACTCTTGAAATGTTTCTACAACTTATTACTTATGATTCTTATATCCTTGATACTCTTATATCATTTTATCCTATGAATGGATGTGATACATCGTATCAACAAACGAAATAGAGGTGGACCTGGCAAAGGTCAAAGCAATTATGGAAATGCCACCACCAAAGAATCTAAGTCAGCTACGGTCTTTACAGGGAAAGTTGCAGTCAATTAGAAGGTTCATCTCCCAACTCGCAGACAAGTGCCACCCATTCTCACATCTGTTGCATAAAAATGTTCCATTCAAATGGGATGATAACTGTGAGCAAGCATTTCAACACTTAAAAGAATAACTGATGAATCCACCAGTCCTAATGCCACCAATTCAAGGAAAACCTCTACTGTTATATATCTCAGCTACACCCATAGCTTTGGGAGCATTGCTAGCACAAGAAAACCATGAAGGAAAGGAGCAGGCAATCTACTATATCAGTAGGACATTAGTAGGTTATGAGCTTTAGTACACACCAATTGAAAGGGCATGCCTTGCAGTCATCTCCACTTCACAAAAGTGGAGATATTACATGCTCTCTCACTCCATAAAGTTGGTAGCAAAGATCGACCCATTAAAGTATCTCCTCAGCAAAGCTACCCTAATAGGTAGAATATCCAAATGGGTTATGATTCTTAATGAGTTTGACATTGAGTACATGGATAGAAGAGCCATAAAAGGATAGGTCATCGTAGATCAGTTGGCGGATGCACCTTTGGTTGCTAACCACCCCTTGAGTTTTGAGTTTCCTGATGAATCTATATTCAACATCACAACAATGGCTTGGAAGCTCTATTTTGATGGGTCATACACGCAACATGGTTCTGGAGCAGGCATCTTGCTAGTAACACCGTAGGGGGATACAATCCCTAAATCATACAGACTTATGTTCCCATGCACCAATAATGTAGCTAAGTATGAAGCACTGGTTATTGGCATAAAAATGGCAGTCGAGTGGAAGATCAAAGAGCTTCATGTGTATGGAGATTCACAACTTGTCATTAATCAAATAAATGACAAATACCAAACAAAGGACAAGAAGTTGATACCATACAAGCATATGGTAGATGACTTCAAGGAATATTTTGTTATGATCTCCTTCGAACAAATACCAAGGTTGGAAAACAAAGCAGCAGATGCAATGGCCACTATTGCATCCCTTCTAGATATCCTTGAAAATTAATCGCGTTATGAGTTTTTGGTGGAGCCACTCTCCCATCCAGCCTATGAAAGCCTAGAAAATAACACCATTTACCACATTGTACAAATTGATTCTCTTTTATATGGAAAGATTTACACCTATCTTAAAGAGAATATCCTACCTCTTAACCTGTCAGACAACTAAAAATGTACATTCATTCACCAATCATCCAGATATACCATTATTGTTGACACCCTGTACAGATGAGGTTTAGATGGTACTCTCCTTAGGTGTTTAGATAGTGATGAATATCAGACCACTCTAAGGGAGGTTCATGAAGGCATTTGTGGGACACACTCTAGTGGTCCTACTTTGGTGAAGAAACTCGTGTGTTTAGGGTATTACTGGCCGAGCATGGAAAAAGATTCCTATCAGTTTGTCAAGTGGTGTATGAAATGTCAAATTTGACGGTAATCTGATACATGCACCTACTCAGGAATTACAACCTTTAAGGACACCTTGGCCCTTCTATCAATGGGGACTTGACCTAGTAGGCAAGATCCACCCTTCCTCCTCTAACGACCACAAATTCATTATCATAGCCACATAGTACTTTACGAAGTGGATTGAGGTCATTCCATTAACCACCGTCACTGGGAAACATGTTAGGGTTAGGGTAGATCAAAGCAATAAAGACTAACAATTATATGCAGATTAAATAACTGAAATATAACAATGAGGAATAACACAAAAGAGATCAACATAGAAATTTAACGTGGTTCACCCAATATGGGCTACATCCACAGAAACTTAGCCATCTAATGATTTTATTATCCAGTGCAAAATAGATTACAATCTCACGAATACATCACTGTACCATACATCCCAGCCGCTTATAACAAGCTTTTCGAAAGCTTCTAGAATTAGGGTTTTCCAATGTCATTTTTCTTTTGTCAGTTAACAAAAATTAACAACTGACTCTGATCGTGCAAAACTTAACAACTGACTAGGATACATAACTTGTGTACAATACTTGCATGATCAGTCGCCACATACCAACAATCTCCCACTTGGAGACTGATCCTGGACGACACCGTTGCGCTTGCAGTTCCCATTGGATTACAGGCCTGGCTAGTTTCTTAAGTCCACCATTATTAGTCATGAAGGCCAACAGAAACTGATGAGGAAATTAGTTTCTCCTATGTAACTACCTTTGTGAACATATCTATAGGATTTTCACTTGTGTGAATTTTCTCTAGCTTCAACTGCCCATCTTCCAAAACTGACCAGATGAAGTGGTATCTGTGCTGTATATGCTTAGTTTTTGAATGTAGAACTAAGTTCTTAGCAAGATGAATGGCACTCTGGCTATCAGTGTACAAAAGGCTATCTTCTTGTTGTTGCCCAAATTCCTCCAAAAAATGTTGTAACCAAATCATCTCCTTGCTAGCTTCTGTAGCAGCAACATACTCAGCTTCAGTGGTTGAAAGTGCAACAACCTTTTGCAGCCTTGAAATCCAACTAACTGCAATACCTCCTACAATAAAAATATACCCTATAGTACTCCTCCTACTATCAATATCACTAGCCAGATTAGAGTCAACATATCCTTTTAGAGCAGAATTTGTTCCTCCAAAACATAGTTTCTTTGAAGTAGTACCTCTCAAATATCAGAGAACCTATTTTATAGCATTCCAATGTTCCATTCCTGGATTGCTCATATACCTGCTCACAACTCCCACTGCATGTACAATATCTGGCCTTGTGCATACCATTGCATACATCAAGCTGCCAACTACTAATGTATATGGTATCTTAGACATTTTGTCTTCCTCCTCTTGTGTCTTTGGACACATCTCCTTAGTCAACTTAAAATGACTAGGCAAAGGTATACTAACTGATTTTGCATTCTGTATGTTAAACCTTTTCAACACCTTCTCTACATACTCACTTTGGGACAAAAATACTTTTTTGTTTGTCCTATCCCGTGTGATCCTCATACCAAGGATTTATTTTGCTGCACCCAAATCCTTCATAGCAAATGAATTTACTAATTTCTACTTAAGTTCATTAATATGCTGCATGTTAGACCCGGAAACAAGCATGTCATCAACATAAAGCAATAGGATAATATAGCCACCATTACCCAATTTCTTGAAATAAACACAATAATCAGAATGACATCTTTTGTAACCTTGTTCAGCCATAAAAACTATCAAATTTCAAATACCATTGCCGAGGTGCTTGCTTCAGGCCATACAAACTCTTCTTTAACCTGCACACAAAATCCTCCTTACCCTTGACCTCATATCCCTATGGTTGTTGCATGTATATTTCCTCTTCCAGATCCCCATGCAGAAAAGTTATTTTCACATCTAGTTGTTCAAGATGCAAGTCTTCCGCAGCCACAAGACTTAGAATTGTTCTAATAGAAGTCATCTTTACAACTGGAGAAAATATTTCATCAAAATCTATACCTTTTTTCTGTGCAAAACCATTTACCATGAGTTTGGCCTTATATCTTTTCTTGCCTCCATCTTCTTCCTTCAACCTATAAACCCATTTATTTGGCAATGCTCTTTTACCTGCAGGCAATTGAACTAAGTTCCAAGTTTGATTCTACAGCAAGGAATCCATTTCCTCTTTCATGCCTAGCTCGCATTGCTTTTTGGTATCTACTTGCATTACTTCTTCATAACCTTCTGGTTCACCAGAATCAGTTAATAATATAGAATATAATGATGGAGAAAATCTTTTAGGAGGTCTAGTTATCCTTATAGAACATCTAACACTTGCAGGAGTTTGTGGGATAACTTGTTGTTGCTGAGCATCAGGTACCACTGGCATTTTATTTTCTAGAATCTCATCTAGCACCACATATTCTGTTTTGGCCTATTCATGCTTCTTTTCTTACAGTTGATCCTTATACATGACCTTCTCATTAAATATAACATCTCTGCTCCTAATGATTTTATGATTTTCATAATCCCATAACCGATAACCAAATTCATCTACTCCATATCCAATGAAGGTACATTTTTTAGACTTAGCCTCAAGCTTGGCTCTATTTTCAATATCAACATGGACAAAAGCTTCACAACCAAAGGTTTTTAGAAATGAATAGTTTACCTTTTCTTCCCATCCATGCCTCCTCTGGAATGCCACCATCCAAAGGATTTGAAGGTCCCTTGTTTATTAAATAAACAACAGTATGTACAGCATCTACCCAAAAGTGTAAGGGTAGTCCATCATGCAATCTCATGCTCCTTGCACACTCCATAATGGTCCTATTCATCCTCTCAGACACACCATTTTCTTGTGGGGTTCCATGAACTATTTTCTGCCTGCGAATTCCATTATATGAACATTAATTCTCAAATTCTCTGCTGTAGTACTCGCTTCCATTATCAGATCTGAGACACTTCAACTTTTTTCCTATCTCATTCTCAACCAAAGCTTTCCACTTTTTAAAAGTTTCAAATACTTCTAATTTTTGTTTTAGGAAATACACCCATGTTTTCCTAATTGCATCATCAATAAAAGTAACATAATAGCAAGAGCCTCTAAGAGAAGATACCTGAGCTAGTCCCCATACATTTGAATGCACAAGTTCTAATTTCTCACTCTTCTTCTCTTCCCAACTTTGAGAAATCGGACTCTTTTCTGTTTTCCATAAACACAATTTTCACAGAACTCCAAGTCAATCTTCTTCAGACTTGGTAGCAACTTTTTGGAATGAAGAATCTTCATCCCTTTCTCACTCATGTGCCCATGTCTATGGTGCCACAATTCTGTTTCTGTCCCTGCAGCAAGTGTTATAACTATCTTAGTAGCAACTGTTTCTGTAGCAACTAAGGTAGAATAAGTATTACTAGTACACAAATACAATGTGCCTACCTTTTCACCTTTAGCTACTACTAATGCACCTTTAGTGACCTTCTAGATTTTGTCTGAAAAGGTAACTATAAAGCCTTCACTACCTAGTTGCCCTGTAGAGATTAAATTCCTTCTCAAATTTGGAACATGTCTTACCTCCTATAGCAACCATTCATTTCCATTCTGTAACTTGATTTTTATTTTTCCTTTTCCAACAATTTGACAGGGTTCATCATCACCTAGATATACATGTCCAAAATCACCTTGAACATAATCTACAAAATATTTCCTATGGGGTGTGGCATGAAATGAAGCCCCTGAATCTATTACCCAGGAATCATTAGCATAATCTAAACACAGAATTAAAGCATCATGTAATTTATTACTTGCAACATTAGCTTCCTTACTTTCATCATGTTGTTCATCTCCTTGTTTGCCCTTTCGAGACCAACAATCCTTCTTCAAGTGTCCTGGCTTTCCACAGTGCCAACAATCTATTCTTCCTTTGGATTTAGATCTACCTTTCCTTGACTTTCCTTGTGACTTCCCATGATTTGTAGGGCTTTTCCCTCTTTCCTTTGTTCTTCCCATGTTCTCTGCAGTTAAAGCATTACCAGATGTTGAAGTCTCACCTATGCTTTTTTGTCACATTTCCTTGCTAACGATAACACCAACAACATCATCAAATTTCAAAGTATTTGAACCAGAGACAGAGTTACTTACAACCATTACCAAGCTATTCCAGCTTTTTGGCAAAGAACATGAAATGAAGAGAGCCCTTACCTCTTCATCAAATTTCACTTTTACAGAAGTTAACTAACTGGTAATCGTATTAAACTCATTTAAATGATCTGACACAGATCCACCTTCAATCATTTTCAGATTAAACAAACGCTTCATGAGAAATACCTTATTAGAGGTTGAGGGTTTTTCATACAATTTGGCCAAAGCTTTCATCAGTTCACTTGTTGTCTTTGCTTCTGTTATATTGAATACCACAGATGGTGCCAAGCACAACCGAATGGTTCACAATGCCTTTCTATCCAGAAGTTCTCAATCCTCATTAGTCATTGCTGCCAGTTTCTTGGCTACTCCTTCCAATGGCCTCCATAAATCCTTCTGATAAAGATAATCCTCCATTTGCATCTTCCATAATTGATAGTTTTACCCATTAAATTTATCTACCTTCAATTTGCCCTCGTTCGCCATTTCTCCCACTTAACTGTGAGACTCCCACTTAACCGTGAGACTCCCACTCAACCGTGAGACCTTCCTACATACGATAATCAAACACAACCCGCTCTGATACTAGTTGTTAGGGTTAGGGTAGATCAAAGCAATAAACACTAACAATTATATGTAGATTAAATAACCTAAATATAACAATGAGGAATAACACAAA
Organism: Cunninghamia lanceolata; assembly: GCA_027924645.1. Lineage (NCBI taxonomy): Eukaryota > Viridiplantae > Streptophyta > Pinopsida > Cupressales > Cupressaceae > Cunninghamia > Cunninghamia lanceolata. Next base: position 3,869,760 of record BSBN01000424.1, on the reverse strand, counting down.
AGAGATCAACACATAAATTTAACGTGATTCACCCAATATGGGCTACATCCACAGAAACTTAGCCATCCAATGATTTTATTACCTAGTGCAAAATAGATTACAATCTCGTGAATACATCGCTGTACCATACATCCTAGTTGCTTATAACAAGATTTTCAGAAGCTTCTAGAATTAGGGTTTTGCAATGTTGTTTTTCTTTTGTCGGTTAACAAAAATTAACAACCGACTTCGATTGTGCAAAAAGAGGGAAAAAAATTTCTCAAGGGCTGTGCCCCTAAACCCTTGCTTCTCGGGGGCTGCCGCCCTTGAACCCCCGCTCGAGGCCTGGCTAGGGCCAGAACCCTGACGAGGATACATAACTTGTGTATAGTACTTGCATGATCAGTCGCCACGTACCAAAAAAATAGATTTCATCCTTCATCCTTAACTATATCATATGCAGATATGGTATTCTATTATCCATTGTCATAGATATGGTATTATATTATCCTTAACAACACCCTGAGGGAAGGAATTTCAACTTTGACATGCCTTTAACCATCTTAAGGCATACCAACAGAGAATGTTAAGGAGCTACAATCACAAGGTTAAGCCAAGGGTCTTCCAAGTAGGTGATCTGGTCCTAAGAGAGAATCCACACAATCAACAGGATAGAAAGAATAAGGGGAAGTTTGAACCCAATTGGTTGGGTCCCTATATCATAGTCACTGCCTACGGATTAGGTGCGTATCAGATCTGAACTACGTTGCCTCTACGTCATCACGTAGGTAAGACCATCATTGATGCACCCTTGACGCTGCTCCTTGGCCATCCATTCCATCCCATGTCTTTTAATCTTTGGTCCATTCAAGCCTGCACCATTTCTCATCACCTAGGTCTTTAGGTCCACATAGGTCCACCCCAAACTACGTTGCCTCTACGTCATCACATAGGTAAGGCCATTTAGCAATAAGCCCTCGAGGCACTAGGTCAGTCCTTTAGGGTCCGTCACATTGTTCATCGTCAATTCATCTATAATAAATAAAATCCTCTACTCGACTTGGGGTAAACCCTTGACCTAGTCAGAGAATAGGGTTCTTGAATACTATAACTTTAGAGGGTAAACAAATGGATCACGGTTTTATCACTAGACAACAAGAAGCATGACAAGCAAGCTTTCAACATCATCTTGATACAAAAGACAACAAGACGGCACTTGGCAAACCCCTTTTGACCTAAGACATCAAACTGATTCTATCAAGTTATTGCAAGAAAACATGTTTTGGGCAAGAAAGTTTTTCAATGGTTGTTTTAAAAGTCCTATCATGATTTTTGTTATTATGTCTTTCTATGCTACTCAAGAATGTTTCAAACTAGAGAAGCTATGATGGGGGCATAATTATTTTATTTGTCTGTTGTGTGTGGATTTATCTTTAGTAATGTGAAAGCCTAGTCTAATGACATGATCAACACAATGATCATCGAAGACATCAAAGGTCTAAACATGAAATAGGTTTAATCCTTGTCTATTGATACACAAGCAGTACTCAGGTCATCTTGGTTCAATTATACTTAGATGCTTGTACTAACTTGCTAAATCAAAATCCATGTAAGAAATACTCAGGTCATCATGGTTTAATTATACCTAGGTGCTTGTATTTTCTTACAACATTTTAAAAGATCAATGATGAAACAAAGTACTTCAAAAACTCACACAATCAAAGATGACAAGAATTCATATCCATACTTATCTCATTGAATTCCATTGCATTATAAGAATGTTATCATTTTCCCAAAATCCATGTGTCTTTGTGATCAATGTGTCTATCTAGTTTCTTATCTTTCATTAACCATTATCATTCATTGTTTAATTTCTTATCTATCATTATCCAACTTCTTATCACTTATTACCAAATCATTCATTATCACATTTCTTATCTTTCATTATCATTTCCTTTCATATACTTCTAAAAAGTGTATTGTTATTAAGATTGAGTATACTTGGCATTAACAAAAATAAATTCATTGTGTGTCATAATCAGGTCCATCATCATAGATGCATATAATTTTGTCCATTAGGATGCATAAACACAAGTAAATCATAAATTATCCTTAGCAAGAGTCGTATACTCACATCATTCCATCCATTTTAGTTTCATATATATATCATGATAGAAAACAAAAAAATACAAAAACATTGATAACATGATCATCAATTAAACCATCTTGTGTGCATGCATACATGATCCATATCATTAACATTAGCATTGTGCAAATCAACACATGTAGAAATCATAGCATATAGGTACATCATTGCATATAACATTAGGTCAAACATCATATAGCATGTAGAAATATCATGTCTAGAATAAAAAATCTATAGAAGCATCAACATAATCATCATAGTGTTGCATCATACAAGACATCATATAGAGCATCAAGTCCATCACATAACATAAACATATGCATCAAAATCATAAACCATGTCAGTCATAACATAAGTCATGTCCATCATAGCATCATAACATAGTTTGTCAAATCATGATCTCATATCATCATCATAAAAATGAATAAAAGTGTCCAAGTGTACAATGATATCAAAATAATAATACATCTCAAAGTGTCCAAGCCAAAGTGGTGTATACATGTCCAAGTAAAAGAACTAGAAGCAAAAACATGTCAATAGGAAGCTAGGAGTGACTCCCTCCTAATGGTGTTGGCTGTGGTGGTATGATACCTCCTAATCCTCCTCCTCCTCTGCCTATTGACCCTATACCTGGTCCACCTCCTCCTAATGGCCCATGAGGTGGCCCCATAGGTCCCATCACCCCACCACTCTCTATAGGTGTACTCTGTGACCTACTACAGTAACTAGGTCTATAACTGCCTACCCTATGCTCTGGTGGCACCACCTGCTCATATAAGGACCGCCAATAGAAGATCTCTTGACCTGCCTTGACCATCTCTGCAACCATCTGGCCAGTGCCACCCTGTGCCACAGTCTACTGCACCTACTCCAAGAGTGCCTTTGCCCTGCCATACCTCTGGATGTCCATGTCTCTCTCTAACTGTGTAGTTTGGAGGTCACCCTACAACTGTGTAATCTAGGCCTGCATCTGCCCTATCTATTCATGCTGTTGCTGTAGCAAATACTGAGCTTGAGCCAACTAGGCTCATAACCCTACTATAACCCCATCATCTGGCCCCTGCCCCTGTGCCTGCATTGGAAGTTGTACCTATGCCTGTAAAGCTAACTGTGCATGCTGGACATGATCAATCCACTAGTGAACCCTCCTCCCATCTCCATCTCGGTCATCATCTCCATCACTGCCATCATGCCCACTATCATGACCAAATTCTCTGCCACCACCACTACCATCATGGCCTCCTCCTCCTCCGGCACCGCCATCATCCCCACCTCAACCTCCTTTGTCCCCCCATCCTTTGTGCCTCCTAGGTTGCCTCCATGGCCCCTCATCCTCATCCTCCTGATCATCCAAAATCAGGGCTCGCTCTCCTGGTCTGGAGTAGTGTGGAAATGGATGTGCAGCAAACCAATCAAAGTAGTCTTGAGTCCTTGCGTCTCCCACTGCTCCATGCATCATCCACGACTGATATGGAATGTGTAGAAACTCATCCCAAGCTATCTCATAGGATGGGCTAGGTCCCCATCGTCCCCACTCCTTGTGCGTACGTGAAAATATGGCATTACCCTGGGGCATCCCTTGGATTCTGCCAAACTACCTGTGCACATGTGATACTATGTGTCACTCCAGTATATAGGGTGTCCTCTCTATAAGCCATCTAGTATGGAAATAGAAGGGAAGCTCAAATGCATCATCATCCCATACCTCATAGTCTAGGTATGGTCGCCATACAACATAATCTACATTGTCGAAGGCGTGTCTCTAGTACTCCAACTTTCCCAGCTTGGGCTGGGAAAGACCCTCCTGAAACATATATGAGTAACACTGACCCCTACCCTAAGTGCCAATGTCAATAGGATGGGTGATAGCTATATGAGTCCATGCCCATATCTGCAATAGTGAAACCCCACAAGCCAAACTCGAGGAGCCATCATAGACAAACTAGTGCAAATCATGATATAGGTGAGAAAGTATGCAAACTTCCTAGGCATATCTGGTGCCCTCAATAGTAATCTTCTCTGACACCCGCCTCCATCCAACTACAAAACCATGCGATCGTCTGTTGGGGCACACAATACGTCCAATCAACCCAACCACAACTGCAGGAAGAGGCTCATAGTAGGCCGCTATGTCAGCCTAGCTGATCTATGTACCCTCGATCTCACCATCATAAAAAACCCATTTGCACTCATCTAATCCTACTCAAGCCTACGGATCATACTCAATGAGCTCTCCATCAATAGGTATGTGCAAGATCTTGTGCACATCCTCTAGTGTCATTGTAATCTCCCCAGTGGGAAGGTGAAAGGTCCCATCCTCACTGTGAAATCTCTCCACCAAAGCAGTCAACATGCTAAGATTAGCCCTAATCTCAGGTATGAAGAGCACATATGATAATCCCGCCGATCCAATAACTAGTAGATCAGTCTTAGTTAGATACGGCCTCAATGTCTGTGTAACCAGAAACCACTCCCTCGACAGGAGGACATCATCTAACACCTCCCGCAAACAAGCAAGCACTTGTTAATCAATAAAAATGACTCAACCGCAAGTCTATCTATCCAACATCAAAAACTTAGTTATTTCAATAGGAAAACAATCCTATCATCTCTCCGGAGATTCTATCAATCTCAGAGATGACCTATCAGTTGACTAGCGTCCATCGCATAGTCAACTTCATCAAGTTTCTAAGTGATTTGATCAACTCAACTCATTTGCATAGTTCTACCTGTCATATGTGTAGAATTACCTTATTTGCACTGAATAAACTCACATGCGTAGGCTTACATTGAATGTGCCACTTTATGTTGCATGTGCAGCATTGCCCTTTGTTTGTGTAGCATAAATTTGCTTGAGCCGACAAATTTTAGAAGCGCAGTAAAACTTTACATGCATAGGATCCCTCATTACATGCACATCAAGATTTCATTTGTGCCCAATCACACTTCAAATGTGAAATTTTCACGTATGTGCCAATTCCAGCATCATATGCACAGAATTGCGGCATATGTACGGTATCACGCATCATATGTGTGCTTCTGCTATTTAGCACATTTAAAACCTAATACTTTGACCTACAATTAATGCAATCATAAATGCGCCTAACCTAGAAATGAAGGGTTACTTACTGATGGCCCATAGTCTACTGGACAGTTGAACCATTAGATCCACTCAAATTGATGAAGCTTGACAGGAAATTGTTACATCTTCACTGGTTGCTTTGTGCTCAAAGGGCTCTGATCTCCTAAAAGCTCTCCAACAAAGACAAGTGTGCAAATGACTAGGGATGTGACCCCACAATCCTATTTATAGCACATGGAACCCTAGTGAGAGATGCTTGACCTTGTCCATGCTAGGGCATGATTTTCACCTGATTTTTCTTCAGCGTCAACCAATTTCTTCACCCACTCAACCTGTCATTCAACCTATCTCATTGTGAGATCATCCATCATCCTCTCATCAATTTCTTCCCATCCAATCTCTTGAGGGGGCATCCTAGCGTCATAAACCTATACCAGGAGAAAATTGGGGCATCTATCAATTGCAAAAAAAAATTATTCTTTGAAACATGTTAAAACACATTGTCTCAAAGAGGGGCAAAATGTATACACTTAAAAATGGTAAAGACAAATTAAATAGATATTTATTATTTATTTAATTCCCATTCTTCTATCATTTAATAAATTCATCAATTTATTTATTTGATTCATGTTCATTATTCCAAATATTAAATAAATATTAATTTATTTAATTAAGTCAATTAAACCTATTTCTTCTAAGGTCATCCCTTAATTAAATAATAATCAAATTATTTAATTGCAAATCATCCTATTCCAAAGTCTTCATTCATAGTTCCACCTCACACATCCACCTCACACGTCCAGCTCACACATCTACCTCACCTAGTTGCACATGTAATTAAATATTTTAATATTTAATTAATCCTTTTTCTCTCACCCACATGGCCTATTATCTCTCCAACCATCACTATTCCAAAGGGCATGGTCTCTCCATGTCACCATGGTCAAAGGGACACTTTGTGACACTTGTTCCATAGTCCCTAGAATCTTTCCAACCTCCCTACAATCATGATCTCCTTGTTTGACCTTATCTCTTTGGTCATTGTGAGCCTTGTGACATGTGGACTCATGTCACACCTTTCTCTCCACCATGTCAAGGTGAGAGGAACATCTTCCCTCTTTCTCTCCCTCATCTCAACCAACTCAATCCTCACCATACACCTTTCAAGACCAAGTCTCCACCATTGAGATCTTAACACATGGATTTGCCCCCTCTTTGGCCTATAAAAGGAAGCTTATTCCCTCGTTCTACAACACACAAGCTATAGCAAAGTTACTCTGTAGAAATTACAGCGTGCCTTTGGTAAAGCATCCATATTGCTCATTGCATTTTACCTCCATTATCTTCATATCCATAGAACCATGTTTTCAATCATCCATCCCTCATCCTCACAATAGTTTCATTGTAGGTAATCTTCATTGCATTTATCCAACATCCATCCATTAAAGTATTGTCATCTTCAAATAGTGAGGAAGCACGCTTTTGAGAGCTCTATTCATCAACAAGATCAATAAAAGATAGGTGGACAATGGAAGCATTTGAGGTAAATCAATCTTTAAGGTAATATTGCTTTGTTTATTTGATTTGCATCATATTTCATTGAGATTATTGGATTATTACTAGTTTAATACAATTGACAATATTTCCTCACCAGCACATAAAGAGGTCTCACTAACCATAAAAGCCTCACTGGCACATAAAGCCTCACTGGAAATAGAATACAGTCTCAAAATAGTACAAGTAATACAGAGGGTTTCTTTGTTTCAATACAAGCCCCTGAATTTGTAACTCTCAATTCAATCTGCATATTTCTTTGCAATCATACTTAATTTAATCTACACAATTAATTTACCTGATGCACAATCAATTGCATATTATCTGCATGGTTCAATCCGTAAGTTCTTTGCATAAAGTCTTCATCCTTGTTTGATTCATTCCTACATAATCATGATCTCACAATATCGTATGTATTTTCTTTTCAGAAGATTCTTCACAAAAATGTCTTCATTGCATATTAGACCATCCACAAACAAAATATCCCACACTCAATGTATCTATAAAACCATTACATAAAAATCTGAATATCCTTTCATATTCCTGCAATTCCAATCTTTCACAAAGCACCTGCAATAAAATTATAATAAAAAAGACCCTTGATATTCATCTCTGATTCATTTTCTCTTTTTCATAAAAGATTTCCACCACTTTTTATTGAATGTCTTCAATATTCAATAAATCAATTCATCTGTAAAAAAAAAAAATTCTTTCTCCTTTCAAAAACACATCTTCTACAATCTTCAATAATTAAATCAGATTGACTTGAAATAATTTATTTCATCTTCAAATTCCATTTTCCTCTGATTCATTCATCTTCACCTGCAATAACATTTTCATCTTCTCTATAAAAAATATGAATGATATTCATCATATATCATCAAATAAAATCATCAATAGATTTAAACAATCTGCCCCTAAAAAAAAACTTTGTTCATATGCATGAAGACTTTTCATATTCCTCATCTCCATTTTGCATTTTCTCAACACTACAAAAAACCCCTTCAATTTCATCTTCTGCAAAACAACTTCAATATGAAGAAAAACTTTTTTTTTTAACTTATGACTTCATAAAAAATAAAAACTCCTCGGCCACCTGCATTAAAGAATTTTTACATAGAAACTCCTTAGTCACAATAAAAATCCTCTTTACATAAAAACTTTCTTATTAAAAAATAATAAAGCTTCCTTCATTATAGCTCCTTGATCACTAATGCACTCTTAAAAATAGAAGAGAATCTTCTTAAAAATAGTGCCTTTGAATTCACAAAAAATCTGCCTTGAAATGGCTAATAATAGCGTCATAAAAAAACACTACACTACAATTTAAAAGCTTCTAACATTCATAAGCATGTCAAATGTTGAAAACCTAATCATGGAAGGCAAGTTTAAATAAGAGCCTTTGATCTTTATATGCGCGCTCATGAAGATTTAAACATAACCATCGATTAAGAATTTGCCGCTCAAAACACATGTAGGAGAGTGAAGCAAAAGGTTACTGAGATCGATGGGGCCGGTTATCAAATGTTCTAAACATACTCTAATAAGTCACTTTAAGCAACTTCACCTATTATAGCAAGTCAAAGAAAAATTATAACAAAAAGTGCATCTTTAGATGACGGGCTTGGATTGGTATGAAAGACATAGTTTAGGATTTTTGAAAGGCATTTACAATTTAGAGGATCTAGGATCTTAAGTCAAACAAAAACCCTAGAACAATAAAAGAGTTTAACAAGAGCTGATCATTGTCAATATTAGAGTTGTTTTAGAGCAAAGAAGTGGACTGAGAATCACACAAGATCATCTTAAGGTTAATGATGATAAGTCTTCAAACCATTCATGACCCCAAAGACAAAGGCACATCTTACTAACAACTTGATCTTAAGTTTGACAAACAACAACACACTGTCCTGTCACAATGATGATCCACTTGTAAAGTCTTATTCACCTTTGCTCACCTTTGAACAAACCTTTTAAAACATGTGGATGCCATCAAATAGTCACTACACCTAAAACTTTTCTAATAGCAATCAAGTCATAAAGAACCTTATCATCAACACCATAAGTATTTTGTAATCACCCTGCCATAAATATGAAGTGACATTTCTGATAACCACTAACTTACTTGAAGCATGAAGCAACACTCAAGAATCAATATAAACTCATCATGAAAATGAGAAACTTTTGTTAGAAACAAGGTGGATAACTAAGAGGGGAGGTGAATCAGTTATCTTAATTATTTAACTTTCTTTTCTTCTTTAACAATTAGTGTAATATCAAAACATATAAGCATACATGAACATGAGAGCAGAAGATAAATCAACACACATAACACAATGATTTTTACGTGGAAAACCCTGTTAAGGGAAAAACCACGGGGTGACTAACCTAAGATTGTATTCTCTGTTAAAAGAATAGAAGTACAAAATGGCACTTGCTAATTAGGGCTCAGTGCCTGAGCACACTGCTCACAAGAGGCTCACTGCCTACAAGAGACTCACTGTCTACAAGGTATACAGAAAGTAACCAGGTGTTTGAACTGATTAGAGGCATCCACATATGCTGAGGTTTGGTTCTGATTAGGCTCAATAAACTGATCTACTACACTTCATTCTTCCTGTACTTTAGTGCTGTTGTTCTGTCACATACTTGACTTGTATTATTGCTTCCATAGCTATCTCTACCTTTCTTCACACATTATCACATAGTACACACACCTTCATATTGAAATCTATCTGGTATATATATCTGCATCAAGGATCTCAACATCTTTCTAGTCGGCATCTGAAAAACTCAAGATTTTCCCAACATACTGATTTGTTCGCTGAATCCATGCTTACTATGTGATACGTATCAAGGGCATAGACATAAAAGTCATCAATCATGTCGACCAACCATGAATGATCCCTCAAGTAGCTTGATCACCACCAATTTCTCATCCGAATTAAAGTTTGATGCTCTGCTGATTGGTTCTTCCTCAGTTTGCTCTGGTTGTCAGGAACCCAACACTTAGATACTCATATCTTTTCTCTCTTTCATCACCAGAGGCTCAATCTCTAGAGTGTAGCAGTCATGGTACTCCTACTAACTTCCTCAAGTCCGTACTTTGCTGAGATACTTCCTTTGAGAGATCCGAACCTGATTGTCAGACCTTGCTGCATGCTTTGTTCTTGTTCACCGAACCAAAATACTCATCAATCTGACTTCCAGTATAGACATACCATGTGCTACGGATGAGTGGGATGAACTTTGTTTCCATCAATGACAACACTCATGAAGCCACATAATGTCCCTTGCCAACAATCTCCCCCTTTGGCATTGATGGCAACACTTAGTGAAAAATGACTAAGTGTTATAACAAGCTCCCCCTTGGCTGATGCTCTATCTTATGTACACTTTTATCAGAACTCCCTCTTAGCTAGATTCCACATTTTTTACTTCTCCTCACTCCCCCTTTGACATCAATGGAAAAGGGTAGAATCCGTACACCAAAATTTCCAAAATTTAGCCTATACATAGCCGCATAAGTATATATACAAGTTATACTTACATATGCTTAAGTATATCCGCAAAAGTGGTTTTCAACTGGATAAATTATGTTGCCCAACTCTGCTTTATCCTATCCAAAATTGAAATGTGGCCACTCAACAAAAATGCAAAACCTTCTACCCTTTTTAAGTCTACCGGATCACTGGTCTGGGCTATAGTTTGAGCATCAGTTAGAGCCTCATGCATTGCCTCTAACTTAGGGATAATTATCCCTCTTAGTTCACTCATTCTGTTTATTCTATTCTTCTTCTCCTTCTCAAGCCTCTTTATCTCATTCATAGTGGCAATAGCCTGGCATTCTTGATTCATTATGGATGAGGTGAGAGGATTAAAATTTTGAGATAAACTTAACAGTTTACCCTCTTGTTCTTCCACCTTCTTGCCAATGTCTGCTGTCACTGTGGACCAAGATAGACAAAATTTATATATTTCTCCGCCATCTTTAAGAGCATTTTCTAGGCTCTTTATCCCAATATCCATATTTCTCCTATCATTTGCTATGAGTCCCTGTACTTCAAAGAATCTCTTACCCAAAAACTCTTTCCAGACTTTCTCTTCTGTTGATTTCTCCAAAGAATCAAAATGTATGCTAGTAGAATTGACAAGAGATTTTAGATTACCAGATGAAGAGGCCGTAAGATCCTTCTGAAAGGATGGAATGATCTTTTCTAGTACACCAGATGCAATCTTTATCAGCTCACAGTCTTCCATGTGAGACTTTAGAAGTTTTTCTTTTGCTTTAGCTTGAGCAAAAGATGCTATCTTCATTGTCTGTACCAGAGAGAGAGAATCAAAATTGAGTGGTACTTGGAACAACTTCGGTTCATCTAATTCCATCATTTCCTTGGTTAAGAAGTCTTTAACTACTTTTGTAGTGTCTCTTTCCAGAGATAGAGTCTTCTTTTCTTTTCCCACCTTAGAATTGTCATCCGGGATCTTATCTGTTTGATCTTCTTCTCTTCCCTTTTTCTCCTCTTCTTGACTTGCTTTCTCCTCTTTTCTTTCTTCTCCTTTAGTTCTGGAGTCTGCTGGGGGATCTAGAAGAGATATGTTTACTTCTTCATGGACTTCCTCTTCCAGAACAGAGGAATCCAAGTCCTTAGCCTTCTCCTCACCTATCTCCTTTGACTCTTTTGCAATTTTCTTAGTAGAACCTTCCTTTGATGCACTTGATCCTTCGACATTCATGGCAGAAGGTTCATTACTTATGTCCTCTATAATAGGAAGATTAAATCTTTTATATGCATTCTGAAGGATATCTTCAGTCTCTTTTGCCACTTGATCAGTCTCTCTAAGCATAAGTTTGTTCATTCTGGCTTTGCTCCGGAACTCATCCTTGCAATCCTTGAGGATCATGTTCATTTGTTTTGGAGTGATGGAAGGATAGAGCTAAATAGCTATTTGTTCTTGGATCTCCAAATCGTTTTCCTTGGCATTATTTTTTTTGAGTTCAAGTACTTTCTCTAAACTCTTGGGGATTAGAGAGATGATTTCAATGAATAATTTCTTATATATGTTTAAGTACTTAACTATAGCTTCTTCCAAGATCCTTTTGTCTGAGTCACTATACTCATCATAGAATTCTATCATTGGTTGCAGATTCCCATCCACAGTAACTTCCTTGATGACATCATTGATGGAGAGAGTAGGCCTTTCAACAAATTCTTCTGCATCTTCCTTGTTTTCACCAGTGGAGGATTTCCTAGAAGTTTTCCTTTTCTTCCTCATTTTCTTAATCTTCTCATCAGTCTCTGTCTCTTCATCATCATTTTGGCTTGTGTATGACCTTGTGGCCTTTGTCTTTGTTCTCTTCTCTCCTTTTCTGGATGTCTTTGCTTCCAGTTTTGAGGTTTTTGGGCTCTTAGAAGTGGCAGGTGCAGAGCTCTTTGAGGATCTAGTCCTTGAGGGGACTTGCACCGGAGCACTTTCTTTTTCTGCTTCTTGTCTTTCTTTCTCTGCTCTTTCAACCTTCTCTCTGTTGGCATTAACTACCTCCTTTGATATCCCATATCTCTTGGCAACTTCTTCTACTTCCCTTCTCACCTTTCTCTTGATCTCAGGCTGTCTCAGTTCAACATGAATTTTTGCCCTCAACTCTTGGAAGGTTCCAAACCTTTTTGCCTCAGGGTCCTTTGGTTGACTTAGTAGGTGCTGAACATGTAGCTCCAGAATTTTCTCATCTACCTCATAGCCCATTGGCATAATCTAGATTGTTCTGGGTTCCACTGCCTCCATTAGGCATTGATCAATGTCTACCATGAAGCACACTGTATCCTTGTATTTTCCAACTAGAGATTGGGGGATTCTCTCTCTGGCCTGCATCATGCTTTGGAAGTTTTTGAAGTAACCCTAGAGTACTGTACTTTGTGCCTTGGCATCACCGAGCCCATACATATAATCTTTGATTTGTATGGCAATAGGTATGTCATTTTGCCATATCCAGCCACTAGTTCCGGGTAGCTCATTCATATAGTAGAAGAATAGACATAGTATCAATCCACCGTACTTAAATGAATTCTTCTTATCCTTCTTTATTTTCTATAAATTCTCTAACAGTTAGTTCAGGAGAAGCTCACAAAGATCATAGTTAGCATTTTTCCTTAGCATTTCATATGCAGTATATATAGCAGTTCTGGATACTGAATTCTCCCTGCTGGAGTGATAGATTTTGTAACCAATTATCATAGAGTCAAATTTGATATCTAGATCTATGATGTCTTCTATTGTCATTGCCCTCTTGTCAAATTTTAATCTGGTAGCCTCACTTACAGTTTGGTTTTTGACTGATTTGAGAGCAGGCAACCCACCGGATGAGTGCAATCCGGTTACCGCCCTAATGGCATCTTTTGTGATCTTAAATGGCCTCATCAACCACATGAAGTTGTCATGCATTCTGCTCAGAACATACCGGACCTAATCATCTTCTGCAAAATAGGGGAAATGGATGCAATGTCCAAAATACTTATCCCAGATGGCCTTGTATTGGGGTTTAATTTCAAATGTTTCATCTATTAATTCCTTGTGATAGATATCCATCAGCTTGGATTCCCCAAATTCCTCAATGTTGGCGTGAATGTATACCCTAACATCTTCTACATGTAGAACCCCATGCGGAATGCTAGAGAATGCGCCTAGGGGATCAACTTCTAGGGATTTGTAAGGATGTGTTGGTCATGATGTTAGTCACAAACAAGCATAGAATAAAAGTACACATTAACCTTTATTCATCTTGAAAGATACTATGAATTCAAGGAATTCACAATCCCAAGTCTCCAGTGATTAGGTCTTAATCATCTGAAGTTACTCAGAGGTTAATGTGAGTTGCTGTTTCCATTTTGGGGCCTTACGTAGAAGTTTATCATCATCATAATTCTCCTGCATAAATTCTTTACAGAGAAGTCATATTATACAGTTATTTGGTGAAAAGATGCAGATATACCTCAATCTTTGTGTGATATTTTCAATTGTGCATGCTCTGTACTCAAATATGCTAAATATTTGCAATTATCTACGAGATGTCTGCATATCTGTATTATTTGCTTAAGATCATCAATTATTTGCAATTATGGAGATGAAATGCTCTGAAATTTAAAAGAAATTGAAGAAATACTTCTAATTAAAGTGAACCTTCAGTTTTTTGAACCACATGTATATTAGATACTGTCATGAAGAGAAGAAAACCAAACCATATTTTCACCAGGACATTCCACAGCTAGATATAGTTGATGCTAACTTCAAAGGAATTTGTATGAAGACAACACATGTAAATAGACATGCACTCCAAGGGATGCAGCAAATCACCACATATATCCAGAAATCATACACAGATTACTCAAGATTTACTATGAATTGTAATCGACACAATCTTCTCATTCATTAAGCATGCAAAAATATAAATGTATACAAAAAACTTTGAAATGAGCTCTGAATGTTTCAGCAGACAGATTTCAATTAAGTTTCGAATGTTTACAATAAGGCATTCCACCACCTTTTATAGAATAAGATGAGGAATTTGTTACAAAAAGATCCACGATCTTGATTCATCAATGTAAATCTACAGTCATCATTTCCCTTGACTTTGTCAATCTTTTCAAAAGTGGCACAAGTTGCCAGCTGGCAACCATCTATATTACTTATGCTTATATCCCCTTTATGATGTATCTTCATCATGCTCTTTAGCTGTTTCATGTGGATCATCATCATGTGCATCACTTCCTGAACTCTCACTATCCTGATGATGATGATGCCGCATATGGGGCTGCATGCTTTTCCGGGCCTGCTCATATGAATGCATAACTTGATCTATTCCTCCGCCATCTTGAGTCTTTGCTTTGATGATGGCATGCTTATGTGCTTCATACTTATCTCTGCTGTTATCCAGCTTATTTTTCCTATACTATAGCGTTTCATTATATTTCTCCATCTTGACCTTAATCCTCATTATTTTATCTATAAGTTCCTCTGTCAAGTGGACAGGTGGACCATCTTCCTCTAATTGGAAGTTACTGCATAGAGCATTGATGGCAAACTCTTCATCTTGATTTTCTATTTTTCCTTCCACCTTGCCTTCCAATGTTTGTAATATCACTGCTTCTTCAGCCATTAAATCATGTAGCCTCATGCTGATATCTCTCAGCTTATTATTGCATCTTTTGAGGACTCCGCATTCAAACTGAATGTCTTTGTACCAGATATCTATCAACAATGCGGTATTACTGTTCAATACCTGCTTACTGATAAGCAGTCGAGGATTTATCCTCTTTATTTCTCCCAAGAGGCTCAGGACCCTTTCCAGTTTATAAGACCTTTTCCCGGTCTGCATTTGCAATTTATCTACCTTGGTCTTGGAGTCACTTAGAATGCTCCACCTCTTCAAAAAGGCCTTCATTATTTCTACAGCATCATCCAATGTGGATGACATCCATTTTCTGATCACGGATGCCTCATGCTTCATGAGGTCTAATTTATTTACCTCCTCCTGAGAAATGGCAGTCAATGGGACTACATGTTCAGTTGTGGTATCATCAGGATTGGTCAGCCCCTTGATGTAGGCATGCAACTGAGCAATGTGCTCTTTGTGTTGTTTATTCTTTTCCTTCTCTCTTTTCACCTTTTGAATTAGAGAGTCAATAATGTCTTTGCCCTCTTGACCTTCTTGGTCCTCATTGGCAAAGCCCAAATCCACTGTGCTGATCTAAAATTCATCTATAGTAATTTTACCTTTTTCTTTCTCCACCGTGGGTATGGCGATTTGTGTGGTCCTTCTCCCGGTGGCTGGATCTCTCTTAATGGCTGATGTCATTCTGGCCTTCCTCCTGGGCTTCATTATATCTGCGGAGAACAAGGTGGAGACATCGAATTCTTGAATTTCAAGCTCCTCTTCCATATTTACTTCCTTCGCCAACCATGGAGGCACCTGATCATGTTTTTCAGCATCATCATGCTGTTCACCCATATCTCCCGTTTCTGTCAGCAAATGTTGTGGAGATGGTGATTTTCTCATTTCTTCTTCCTGATGCTCACCTTGTGGTTGATCTTGTGGCACCTCCTCCTGTTGAGGAATCTCTTTCTCCGGAGGATCATCCTCTCGGTGTGGGGAATCCTGTGGTGCATCTGTATGTTGATCATGATGATCATGATCTTTCTCCATCATTACTTCATCTATTTTTATTTCTTCCCCTTGTTGTTTATCCACTGCACTAGATACTGGGGACTTTGCCTGAGGTGCTGGCATTTGTTTTGCGGCCATTATTTGTTCTGGGCCTGCACTATCAACTTCTTATATTTTGGCAGACGGATCTTCTAGTGTTTCCTCCTTTTCATCAACCTTCGCTTCTTGAACCTCTACTATAGCAGGTTCTGTTGGTGTATCATGTGGACTTTGTTGTCCCAATTCCAGAGTATGGCCTTCTGATTCCGCCATCTCTATTTCTTCTGCTGGACGCTCCTCATCAGGTGATCTGGCTAGCTGTTTAGGACTCGCATCCTATTTTTCTATCAAGTCAACCACTACAGGTCTTGTCACCTCTGTGATTAATGTATCTAGCCCTATTTCTTGAGCTACTTGCTCTGGGCTCTTTTCTTGTTCTTCTTCCACTTGCTTCATCTCCTCAAGTACAATTTGAACTGGTGGAGGCTTATGAGGAGTCATACTTCTATCAGCAGCAAGTGTCTTCATCTTCTGTGCAGCCACATCCTGCACTATCTCATCATCAGACAAGTTTATTGTCTCGTCTAGCGAGACATGTCCTTCTACTTGTGTCTGATCAGTTTCTTTTATTTGTTCTTCTGCAAGTTCCATTTTGAACTTGACGATGGTAGGAAGTGGAACATTATGCTGAAGTTCCTTTGGTACTTCACTACCTGCCCCTTGTAATAGTGTAGGGGGTTGGCTTATTCCACCTCTCATGGAGTTTCTTTGTTTCTTAGGTGTGGTGGACACCAGCACCTGTGGAGCTCTCCTCTTTTTGTTTATTATTAATGGAGCCTCTTCTTCTTTAGGCTCCTCCTCCATGAGGATATCCTCTGTATCATGTTTCCTTGAGGATTGACCCACTTCTAGGGTCTCAGTGATTCCAGCCTCTGCTGTCTTACTCTTCCTGGGCTTTTCTTTCTTTGGAGGGGATTCTGATTCTGATCCTGATCCTGATGTTGCTGCCTCCTCAGCTTCAAATACTGCCCTGTCAATTATAACCCCTTTGGGTTCTTTATCCACCTTCTTGCCCCTTGGGGGTCTTTTGCTCTGTTGTTGTGGTGGAGGGATTCTATCTCCCTTGGTCTTCCTCTTCTCATTCAGGAAGTCATCATATTCATCTTCAGGAATATCCTGTCCCTTTTTCTTGTTGTCCACTGTAATGGCAACACCTTTCTTCTTCAATGCCTCCGCTTGCTCATCAACCCAAGCTTGAGTCAATTGTATGGTCCTGGCAATGAATGGGTCCAATGATATGTCTTCCTGCATGGTGAGGTCAAGTGCAGAGATGGTGTCATTGTATATCTTCTTTTGTTCATATTCATCTGCCATTATCATGCCATCATCCTTCTTCAATTGTTGGGGAAGGGAGATGCAATCAAAAGTTCTAATTTGGTTCAGAGTTAACCTCTGATACCTTCTTCTCCTGGCCTCTGCCTCATCTTCACAGTTGGCCCAAAAATCCTCTAGGTGCCTCTAATGAATAGGCTTTCCTAGTATCTTCTGTATTCTGCTGTAAGGATCATATGGTCGTGTTAGTGGAAAAGGCTGCAGATTCATTTTATTTAGTGTGACCATCACCTTCTTTATATTGTCAGAATCAGGGCACATATAGCAGCCTATGCTGACTGCGAACAAAATTGGTGGCAGCTTCTTGGCGTCCTTGTACATCTTTATCATTGTGGAGCCCTGCCTGATAAATTCCATTAATATTACTGCATCAGTAGGATACCTCAGCAGCATCAGGGGATGTCCCTCAAAACCTTCAACCCTTATGTATGAAAAGGTTGCAAACTGTATGTACCAGGCCCCATGCCTGTAAACTACCTCTTGAGCTTCCATGGTCCTTACCAGATGCATGGAGAATGCATCATTGACCAGTTTGTAATCATTGAAGTAATTGATTCTCTGCAGCTGGGGATGATGATCCCAGATATATGCTGCATTTGTGCCTGTGAGATTTCCATCTATAACTAAGGCATCAAAAGTGCGTTTGTAAGCACAAGAATAAACAATGTAAGATGACATATAAAATGCACAATTTGAAGCTCCCAGGTTCATCAGCTGCTCATGCAGAGCATCACTTATTATTTGGCCCCATAGTGGCTTGATGTCTAAATATAGACACATCATGATTATTCCGTACATCCAATCTCTGAAACTACCAGCATTAGGCTAACCAATTACCCTATTCATGAGTACAATCATGTATTGGTACTCTTCACTAAAATCATATTTGAATAGGTGCACAGGAAGTTTGGCTGCTGCTGGATATGTGCTATTCTCAGCCCGCCATTGATACATGTTCTTCCTGGATAACTTCTTGTTGGCTTCATACTCCTTTTCGGACTTCTTCAGGTCCACACTCTTAACTTTACTGCCCAGCGGCAATCCAAATGTCTGGGAGAGACCCTTAATGGAGAGGTCTGCATATATCCTCCCATGCTTCACCACTTGCCTTGTCTGAGGATTATAATTCTGGGCACATTCTATGACCAGCTCCAGAGATTCCATGGAGTATGGAAAATCGGCAGTGTTCCACATCCCTGATACGAACACTGCGTCCAGCATAGGACTCTTGTCATGCCCATCATTCAGCTTAGCCGACCAGGCCTCCAAATTGGTGCTCCCCTGATGGGTATCTGTAATTTCTCCATATTTAAATAGGACCCCCCTCTAAGAAGAGAACATGGGCCTACTAAATTCTTCCTGGCACTTGACGAACCACTTGTCAGCCATGAGTACCTGCAATTAACAAAAATCCTATCTCACAATGGGTATACACATGTATGCATATTGCAATTAAAATCACCATGCCTACTGTATCTTTTCAACATTACTTAATCATATGGATGCATAAACCAGAACTTACATCATCATACCCGAACAACAATAACATGATGAGTGTTTTGTTTACTTACCTGGTTATGCAAACCTTTTCTTTATACTAGTAGACTGCTAACAACACTCTTAATTCAGCTGATGGTCACTTACTTCCTTCTGTCTGTGAGCTCCAATCGTGCAATAGTAGCTGGTATGCGGATATGGAAGCTGGTGCTCTGTAAAACAATTTTATCGCAAGGTAAATGTAAAAATGACGGTTGGATTACCTTTTAACCTCGCAGTTAGGTTAAATTTAGGGCAAGTTTGACAAATTAGATTGTATTCCTTGATTATTCGTGCGAAAACGCAGGATCTCGCCAGGTGTTTCATTGGGTTCCGGGGTCGGCAGGAACCACCTACCATGTCTGCGCGCATTAAATAATAATGGCGGCAATGGGAGCGGGGGGATATCCATATGACAGGATATCATGAAGGCAGGATGGTATTTGCAAATATCGGGTCGAGTTTCAATATCATCCTCCTCCCTCATACTAGAATTGTTATCGCAACAAGATTCGGGTGACAAGCACCTTTTGGTTATGTTTGGTACATCAGGAGAATATTTCGATGTATCAGGTGATGTTTCAAATATGATGATGACGAGACAAACTTACTTGTCTCTCTTTCAAAATATCGAGATGACGTCATCCTGATATTCGCTCTTTGTATCGGAAAGACATTATGACATCATCGTCATATTAGACGAACATGATCATGTTTGGAAAATATCCTGTTGAAATGTAAATGTGATGATGATGTCATCGTCATGTTTGTTTCTTCGTTTATCCGATTTGGATGACGTCATCAGGATATTGGCTTAGGGTGATATTTCACGGCAGGAGGATATTAAGAAATATCGGGTTATATTTGAAAACATGACGCTCACGATATATAGTACTGTTTGACGGGGAAGACTCATTACCACTTTAAAATTGACGTCCGGATATCTGATCCTCACGACTTACTGGGTGATATACTAAGATTAGAATGATCTTCGACAACATAACTGAGGTTATAAAATATGATCCTCCTCTTGCGAATATCAGGTTTGACCAAAACTTTGACTGTTCATAACTTTTGCATCCTGAGAAATATCAGGGTGATGTAAAAGGCAAACCTGCGTGGAATTTAACATTCTTTCTGAAATATGAGGTCACTAAAATGAAATGCGAATTTTGAAAAACTAACCTCATGATGATGACTTACCTCATCGTGGTTCTACATGATGATGCACTTGACTTACTTTTACCTAACCGCCAGAAAGCAGACAACACAAGCCAAGCAGAAAAGTTGGGTCCCTATTTTGTCAAGTCAAAATGGGGCGTGTTGTGTAACCACACAACAACTTGCCACCAAAGAAAACAAACAAATTCCAATGATTCAAGTGATGTGATCACATTCATCTATAGTATTCTAATTCCATCAAAGCATAAGCATCATGATCTTCTGAATGATAAAAGTTCATCATGGTAACAATGCTAACAAAGGATCAGGTGTGTGCATATGATTAATTATCCTCATCTTGAAAGTAAGTTGAAAACATAAGTAACTGGTGTTAAACTACATAGTTGGAGATCATCCCTCATAGCCAACCTAGATAGAGCCTTACTACCAGCAGGCATTCATAGCCCCGACAAGGTTATCTATACAATCTCCCTAAGTAGAGCCCCACTGCTAGCAGGTGTCTATAGCCCCGGTAGAGTTACTTAGATGGCCTAATTTTATTTCTTTTCTGATTTTCTCTTTAAAATTTGTATCTGATATCATTATGTTAGCTCATTTGTACAAAGTACAGTCATTTGCAGCTTTAGGTTGGAGATTGTATTGGTAGCAAGGGAGTCCCTTTATATTTTTCACTTAACACCTATACTTGTGTGTTCAACAAACCCAAGGCTGTTAGATGTTTCATGGTGATTGATTCACTTTGACCAAGAAAAGGCACCCTGATGAAAAGATATCATAACCTGATCATGAACACTTCTTAGAATGAATCATAACCTATGTCTAAATGTGATCTCATCATTTAAATCTTAACAATTTAGTTATTTTCTTCGGTGATGAAGTGCATCATCCTGACTTACCAGAACAATGTCCCAACCAACAAAACAAAACAAGCAAACAAACAAACTGTACAAACAACTATACAAATATACAATATGATACATATGACTGTCATGGAGTTACTCAAGCCTGGAAATAATGTTTGAGGAACTGTCCATTGACTGGCAATGGGACATCCTCACCTGTCAGGTTCTTAAGCCTATAAGTACTATCCCCTAGTATCT
Source organism: Cunninghamia lanceolata (assembly GCA_027924645.1). NCBI lineage: Eukaryota > Viridiplantae > Streptophyta > Pinopsida > Cupressales > Cupressaceae > Cunninghamia > Cunninghamia lanceolata. The sequence continues at coordinate 3,848,590 of BSBN01000424.1, read as the reverse complement.
CAGAAATTTGAAAGGGACCTATCCATAATTTATCAAACTTACCATGGTCACCTTTCTTTTCATGGGCTTTATCCCACATCAGGACTAAATCTGATATCTTGAAAGCTTTAACTCTGGCTCTCTTGTCAAACCAGCGTTTGACAACAACCTGATGTTTTACAAATTGGTCAATTGCTTGACTCCTTTTTTCTTCCAGATGCATCAACTGAAGCAACCTGACTTCTTGCTTATTGTCTATGCCTAGGTATTCTTGGGCAAACTGCAGAATAGGAATTTTTAGGTTTACAGGGAGGATAGGATCTACCCCATATACTAGTTGGAAAGGTGAGTTTCCTAATGCAGTTTTCACTCTAGTTCTGTCAACCCATAAGGCATACTTTAGAAATGAGTTCCATTCTCTAGGGTTCTTTTCTATCAGTTTTCTTATGATACTCAGCAAATTTTTATTGGTGGATTCTGCTAATCCATTCCCTTGGGGATAATAGTTGGATGAAAATTTAAGTACAATCCCATGATCAAAAGCCCAACTTGATAACTTGGTGGAAGTGAAGGCTGAACCATTATCACTTACCAATGCATAAGGAGTTCCATACCTGGTGACAATGTTGCTCTCCAGAAATTTAATGACATCATCTGCAGTGCAAGTTTTGCTGCTAATAGCCTCAGTCCATCTAGTACAATAGTCAGTAATTGTTAAGACATACCTATGACCTGAGGAAGACGGAGGATTGATTGGTCCTATGAAGTCCATGCCCCACTGTGCAAATGGGTGCTCTTCCATCACTGGCTGCAAGGGTTGTGCAGAATATTTCTCTCTATTAACAGCAACCTGGCAAACATGACAACATTTAACATGATCAGTTGTGTCTTTAAAAATCGTAGGCCAGTAATATCCTGCTCTGAGGATTGCATGTGTTGTGGCCAAGGATGATCCATGTGCCGTTCCAAACTTGTCATGTAGCTCTGACAGGACCTTATTTGCTTCTGGCTTTTCTAAGCATCTCAGTTATATTCCTTCATAATTCTTTTTGAATAAGGTTCCTCCCTTCATCATATACTTTTGGGATCTTATCTTTAAGGCTCTTCTCTGTGAAGCTTGCATTCTTGATGGACATCTTCCAGTGATCAGGATGTGCCTGATATCTGCATACCATTCTCTATTGTCTTTCTCATTGATCACATACTGCTGACTAGTGATGTTTGGGTCAATTTCAGATATCATCTGGCTCAGAGCTTGTCCTCTTACCAGCTTTATTGGTGTAATTTCCATATCATACTCTTGTAATACAGTAATCCATTTGGCTCTTTTCTCACTAGGCTCACTTTGCATCAGTAGCATCTTCACTGCTGCATCTGGTACTACAGCAATTACTTTGCTTCTTAGTATGTAGTGTCTGAATTTCTTTACTGCTCTGACTAATGCAAGTTCCTGTCTCTCAACATCTACATATCTTAATTTGGCATCCCTGAAAGGATAGCTCATGAAAGCAATTGGTTTCTCTTCTTTCTCTTCATTTCTTTGAGTTAACACTACTGCAGAGGTATGTTCTGAAGCAAATGAATAGATGTAGAAATCTTTTGTGTAGTCTGGACTGATGAGGACAGGAGCATCAGAAATGGCTTTCTTTATATCTTCAAATGCAGCTTTGGCCTCTGGTGTCCACTCAATTTGTGTATCTTTTTTCAACATGGCATTTAGCGGTCTGACAATCTCAGCAAAGCCGGTGATGAACTTCCTCACAAAGTTTATCTTACCAAAGTAAGATTTAAGTTCTTTTTTGCTTCCTTGAAGCTGAAGCTTCATAATAGACTCCACCCTGTCAGGATCAATGATAATTCCATCTTCTGTAATTAGGTGGCCTAGTAACTTTCCTGTTGTCACCCCAAATATGCACTTCTTGGGATTCAAAGATATTTCATACTCTTCACATTTCTTCAGTACACCTCTGAGATCATCGACATGATTTCCCCTTTCCTTGGAAAATACTGTCAAGTCATCCATGTAGATGACTATACATTTTCCTATTAAGCCTCTGAAGGCTATGTCCATTGCTTGCTGGAATGTAGCTCTAGCATTTATGAGGCCGAATGGCATATGTCTATATGCAAATATCCCCCACTTTATGGTGAAGGCAGTTTTCAATCTGTCAATTTTGTCAACCATCACTTGGTTGTATCCTAAAAATCCATCTAGGAAGGACATCATTTTAGCTCCATTTACAATCTTCAGAACCTCATCCAATGAGGGTAAAGGATAATTATCCTTTTCTGATGCTCTGTTTAGATTCCTGAAATCTACACATAACCTGATGTCTCCATTCTTCTTTCTAACTGGCACGAGATTCGCCACCCAAGTGGAGCGCCTGACAGGAAATATTATCCTAGCGTTTAACAATTTCTTGACTTCTTCCAGAATTATTGGTTCAAGCAAGGCATTGACTGGCCTTTGCTTCTGTCTGAAAGGTTTAGCATCTGGCCTAAGAGGTATAGTATGAGTTATGACAGAGGTGTCATATGTCTTCAGTTCATCATAAGTCCATGCAATTACATGTATGTAATCCTTGAGGGCCTGAGTTATTCCTTCTAACTCTTCTGATGTGCAAACCTTACCTATCAGTACATTTTTCTTGTCTTCATCTAGTCCAATATTCACTTCTGAATGCTGACCTCCATCTGCCTTAGGCAAATCTTTTTGTTTAAGCATATTATCCAAATCAAAGGCTCTTTCTAACTCAATCATACCTTTAGGGATCCTGTTTCTAGGTAATTCTAATATCTCATCTTCTTCCCAGACATGATCCTCCATACCATTCTCATCTATAATCTGAGCTTCAAATATATCTCTATTTGAAATGAAGTCCAGAATATGCTGATCATCATCAAACACCTAGAGGTTAGTCTCATTGTCAGGTACTGAAGGTATTGACACCAGTTCTACTGAGAATCTCTTCAGACCAGATATAGACAGTGGCTCCAATGTACTGGCGGCTTGGGCAAGTGCATCTGCCCTATGGTTTTGTTCTCTTGGTACATGAGTGATGTTAAAGGCATCAAAATCCTCAATAAGGTCCCACACTCAATGTCTGTAGTTGGACAGCTTTCTGTAGTTACATGAGTAAATTCCTCTTACTTGCCTCACAACTAGCTCTGAATCTCTAAAGACATGTAGGATCTTTATTTTCTTCTTATGAGTGAACAGAATCCCATGAATCAGAGCTTCATATTCTGTTACATTGTTAGTGCAGGGGAACTGTAATCTGTAAGCTGCTAAGTAGGATTTTCCAGTTGGATCAATTAGATCAATTCCTACCCCAGCACCTTGTTTGGACTTGGATCCATCAAACCTTAGGATCCAGGGCTTATCTTCAGCAGGATATTTAGCTGAACTTTCTTTCTTCTTTGCAGCTCTGGCTGCTGCTCTGCCTGATATCCACTTTAACTTAGGGATGTCATCATGTTCTAATTTCTTCTTTCCTTTCTTTTGTGAGCATGATGGTTTTTCTACTCTCTATTTCACTTCAGCATGAGGATGATCTTCTGGATCTGCAGCTGCATGCTTTTTCAAAATGTGTAAACATAGTGAGCAAGTTGTTTCTGAGTGAGGTGCCTCATGCAACCTACACCAACCTTTGATTAAAACCTCGTGGGGAGATTTATGCTGTCGTGTCATCTTCTCTATTTCTTTTACTAGAAATTCTTCAAACTTAATCAGGTCACTACCTTTGTCTTCATCAGACAATTCATAATCGAGTTCCATAAAGCAATCACTACCAGGAGTGATCTTTTCTTTCCTTACATGATTTATCTGATCAGACACCAGGACTTCTTCTATTTTCAGAATATGATCTTCACCATGATCTGTCGACTCCTCTGTTTCTGCAGAAGATAGATAAGAATTAGTATCATCGTCATCATCATCAGATGTAGCATTTACCTCAGAATATGATGATGATGCCTCACTACATGTCTGCTCCAGCATCATCATATCTAAGCATGTTTCACAAGTCTTTTCTGAATGTGCTTCATCGTGTAATCTGCACCATCCATCAATCAAAATATCACTAGTTGGTATATTTAACAATTGACAACGTTTTACTCGATTAGACAGATACATCTCAAAGTCTCTGAAGCGATCTATTTCATCTTCATTATTAGGATTATTATCAAGTTCTACTACTGGCATATCCTCCTGATGATCATGATGATGATGATGATGAAGATCAAGCATCAGGATCTCTTCTATTTTGACAGTTTGTGACCTGATGCAGTAAACTCTAGGCTCTACGTTTACGTACATGATCTCATTTGTTCTGTTGTACTCAGTGATCATATGCTTCATTCTCAGCTCAGCATCAATCTTGATCTGATTAGGTATACCCTTCCATGGTAACCACATGTGACTGAAATCTGTGGACATATATCCATTGAGCATCTTGGACCAGTCTCAGCTAAGCAACATCCCGTAAGTATCAGGTATGTCAACTACCTGAATATCAATGTAATATTGGATCCTAGGATCAGATGCTAGTTGCATGTGGATGTGAGTTAACTCTCCTACGACACTTACTTCTGTTTTGTCTAACTGTGTCACCTTCTTTAGGGATTTAGCAGGATGTAGTCCTAAGGCATTACATATTGACAAGGGCATAACATTCATGGAAGCTCTTGAATCAACCAGACAATTGTGTAGGTTCTTGCTGAACATTCTTATGGTGAGGAGGAACAGGGGTGATTCAGTTTTATCCCTATACAAGGTCATGTGGGAGGTTTCAATAGCTTGGACTATAGCTGACACTTTAGGCTTAACAATATTATCCCTAGCAGCATGATCTTTGCCACTGGATTGACTTGAAAGATGGCCATCCTCTTTAGGAGCAGGATCATCTAGTGACTTCATGAATGCTCTTTTGATGGTAGGAGTTTTCAGTAACTCAGACAAGGATAGGCTGATCTTAATTTTCTTCATTTCATCAGCCAGATAGGTGATTAGCTTGTCAGATTCATGAGGTGCACTTACAACCTTTGATCCTGTGTTCTGAGGCAACAAGTATTGAGCATTTACCTTGGGGAACCCAGGGTTATTACTAGCTTTAGGATCAGGAGGTGTGTTGAAGTTATTTGGAGGTAGGGATGATGTCACTGGGCCAGTAGGTCTATTGGCATTACTCCTCAAGTTATAATTATGCTTACCAGGATATTGCTGCTGATATGCATGTACTTCCTCGTGTTCTCTTGCAGGTTCATTTTCATCCTCAAAGGGGAAAACATAATTTGTTTCAAAAGTTAAGGCAGACTCTTCACATGTCTGGTTATGACTCTGATGAGGTTGATTAGTATAGGCTTCTAGCACAAAAGCTGACTCATATCCACAAGGAACAATCTCATTTCCTTCTGCATGAGGTGGATTTCTGGAAGTGTTAGACACTTCAGTCTGAAAGATGCTGGCAGCAATTCTAAATTGTGGACAGTCTAATTCTGCATGTGCATTTGTATTGTGGATCCTACACCAATTAGTAAGGGCTGCCTCAGCAAGATTGACTCTGGTAGCCTGTTTGGCTTCACCAGGAGGTTGATTGTCCAGGGGTGATGGTAATGAGCCATTATTTGGCCTAGAGTTCCATACTCTGGGCTGTCTTTGGGGATTATTGTTATTTTCACCATCATTATTGAAATTATTGGTGTTATACCCTCTGTCAGGATAATTTGGTCTATCATTGGAATAATTTTTGTTATGATTTGACTGGGAATAGAAACCCTGATTTCTCAAATGTGTCACTTCTGTGGTGAGTTTTCTCAGTTGAGCAGAAATTTCTTTAATCTCCTCCTTTTCTTCTTGAACTTTGGCCACCACGTTTTCATTCTGAGGGTTAAAGAAAGAGGATCCATGGTTATTATTGGACAGATCAGCACCTTGAGGTGTTTGAGCTTGTGCAGGATCTTGTGGCAATTGGCCATTTCCGTTAGGAGGGGGCATAATGCTCAGTGGAGGTATTTGCAAAGGTGCAGGCATGACTGCTGGGGGTATCACTACTCCATTAGGATATTGTGTAGGATACTATGTAGAATATGATGCAGGATATTGTGAATGTATGCCAGGCAAGGTAGGAAATACCATATTTGGAGTAGGTGCAGGTATTAACTGCTGATTTACCTGTATAGCTTCTTGAAAAGCTAAGGCTAAAGTTGTGATTCGGGGACGTGTCCTCCTTATGAACATGGAAGTCAAAGGATCTAAAGCTGAATAATAAATGCTCCTTGCAGCTTCATCAAACATAGTATAAGGAGTGACCACTCTGGACAACATTTTCTAAAACCTAGCATTGAAATTGGCAATAGGCTCATTTTCAAATCTCTTGATAGTGGCGAATAAATGATAGTTTATTGAGGGATCGACTGGAACCTTAAATCTATCAAGAAAAGCTTTCTCTAATAAGGCCCAGGAATCAACAGAACCCTAACCAAGACTGATGAACCAATTATAGGCTTCTTCCCCTAAGGAAAAAGGAAATAATCTGCACACTACATCTTGATGCTCTATTCTGGCTCTGCAGCAAGCTTCCTTAAAGGTCCTGATATGATCTTCAACATCTTGATAAGGATGATATTTTAGACAAAGTTTGTCTGGATTCTTTGGTAGCTCGTGATATGCAGTAAAGGTTAAAGGTGACTCCACTGCAAAGAAAGACATCGCAACCAGAGGAGGTTGAGCTGGTGGTGCAGCTGGCTGAGGTTGAACTAAAGGTACACCCTGAGGCTGAATAGGAGATGTCACAGATATCCCAGAAGGTATTTGTAAACCAACAGGAGTTACAGGAGGAGGTTTTGGTGAAGCCCCTGACGCACTAGACTCTGGAGTATGATGAATGTCTACAATCCTAGGTCTGAAACCTCTAATAGGTAATTCTTCAAAAATTCCACTAGGTCTAGACCTGGTATTTATCCTATGAGCCAGGATTTCTCAATTTTGAGGCAAATTAGCTGAAACTTTGCAAATATTGGCTAAATTTCACCAGATGAGATGATATTTGCAGTCGGATGGCTGATCAGATGAAATATTTGCGAAGATACTACAAATATGACAGGATATTTGAGGTATAATGACCCCTAGCACGAGATTTCAAGTGTCTAAGGCTTAAATCTTCAAAGCTTGAACAAATTTATGTATCTTTGGATGTCATTAGTGAATTTGGAATGATCTACTATAAAGCTTGCAATATTTATGTGAGATCTGGAAATCTTTACACAGGATGAGCATATACGAGCCTTTTATAGTAAATATTTGCATAATATTTGAAATTCACAGATGATTCGAGGTTACCTTACTCTCTGTATCATCAAACCTAAGAATAATGATGATGAGCGTAGTCTTCCAGATTAGGGCCTCCTTCTAGCGTCAATTTATGTTGGTCATGATGTTAGTCACAAACAAGCATAAAATAAAAGTACACATTAACCTTTATTCATCTTGAAAGATACTATGAATTCAAGGAATTCAGGATCCCAAGTCTCCGGTGATTAGGTCTTAATCGTCTGAAGTTACTCAGAGGTTAATGTGAGTTGCTGTTTCCATTTTGGGGCCTTACGTAGAAGTTTATCATCATCATAATTCTCCTGCATAAATTCTTTACAGAGAAGTCATATTATACAGTTATTTGGTGAAAAGATGCAGATATACCTCAATCTTTGTGTGATATTTTCATTTGTGCATGCTCTGTACTCAAATATGCTAAATATTTGCAATTATCTACGAGATGTCTGCATATCTGTATTATTTGCTTAAGATCATCAATTATTTGCAATTATGGAGATGAAATGCTCTGAAATTTAAAAGAAATTGAAGAAATACTTCTAATTAAAGTGAACCTTCAATTTTTTGAACCACATGTATATTGGATACTGTCATGAAGAGAAAAAAACCAAACCATATTTTCACCAGGACATTCCACAGCTAGATATAGTTGATGCTAACTTCAAAGGAATTTGTATGAAGACAACACATGTAAATAGACATGCACTCCAAGGGATGCAACAAATCACCACATATATCCAGAAATCATACACAGATTACTCAAGATTTACTATGAATTGTAATCGACACAATCTTCTCATTCATTAAGCATGCAAAAATATAAATGTATACAAAAAACTTTGAAATGAGCTCTGAATGTTTCAGCAGACGGATTTCAATTAAGTTTCAAATGTTTACAATAAGGCATTCCGCCACCTTTTATAGAATAAGGTGAGGAATCCGTTACAAAAAGATCCACGATCTTGATTCATCAATGTAAATCTACGGTCATCATTTCCCTTGACTTTGTCAATCTTTTCAAAAGTGGCACAAGTTGCCAGCTAGCAACCATCTATATTACTTATGCTTATATCCCCTTTATGATGTATCTTCATCATGCTCTTCAGCTGTTTCATGTGGATCATCATCATGTGCATCACTTCCTGAACTCTCACGATCCTGATGATGATGATGATGCCGCATATGGGGCTACATGCTTTTCTGGACCTGCTCATATGAATGCACAACTTGATCTATTCCTCTGCCATCTTGAGTCTTTGCTTTGATGATGGCATGCTTATGTGCTTCATACTTATCTCTGCTGTTATCCAGCTTATTTTTCCTATCCGGCAGTGTTTCATTATATTCCTCCATCTTGACCTTAATCCTCATTATTTTATCTATAAGTTCCTCTGTCAAGTGGACAGGTGGACCATCTGCCTCTAATTGGAAGTTACTGCATAGAGCGTTGATGGCAAACTCTTCATCTTGATTTTCTATTTTTCCTTCCACCTTGCCTTCCAATGTTTGTAATATCACTGCTTCTTCAGCCATTAAATCATGTAGCCTCATGCTAATATCTCTCAGCTTATTATTGCATCTTTTCAGGACTCTGCATTCAAACTGAATGTCTTTGTACCAGATATCTATCAACAATGTGGTATTACTGTTCAATACCTGCTTACTGATAAGCAGTCGAGGATTTATCTTCTTTATTTCTCCCAAGAGGCTCAGGACCCTTTCCAGTTTATAAGACCTTTTCCCGGTCTGCATTTGCAATTTATCTACCTTGGTCTTGGAGTCACTTAGAATGCTCCACCTATTCAAAGAGGCCTTCATTATTTCTACAGCATCATCCAATGTGGATGACATCCATTTTCTGATCACGGATGCCTCATGCTTCATGAGGTCTAATTTATTTACCTCCTCCTGAGAAATGGCAGTCAATGGGACTACATGATCAGTTGTGGTATCATCAGGATTGGTCAGCCCCTTGATGTAGGCATGCAATTGAGCAATGTGCTCTTTGTGTTGCTTATTCTTTTCCTTCTCTCTTTTCACCTTTTGAATTAGAGAGTCAATAATGTCTTTGCCCTCTTGACCTTCTTGGTCCTCATTGGCAAAGCCCAAATCCACTGTGCTGATATGAAATTCATCTATAGTAATTTTACCTTTTTCTTTCTCCACCACGGGTATGGTGATTTGTGCGGTCCTTCTCCTAGTGGCCGGATCTCTCTTGATGGCTGATGTCATTTTGGCCTTCCTCCTAGGCTTCATTATATCCGTGGAGAACAAGGTGGAGACATCGAATTCCTAAATTTCAAGCTCCTCTTCCATATTTACTTCCTTCGCCAACCACGGAGGCACCTGATCATGTTTTTCAGCATCATCATGCTGTTCACCCATATCTCCCGTTTCTGTCAGCAAATGTTGTGGAGACGGTGATTTTCTCATTTCTTCTTCTTGATGCTCACCTTGTGGTTGATCTTGCGGCACCTCCTCCTGTTGAGGAATCTCTTTCTCCGGAGGATCATCCTCTCGGTGTGGGGAATCCTATGGTACATTTGTATGTTGATCATGATGATCATGATCTTTCTCCATCATTACTTCATCTGTTTTTATTTCTTCCCCTTGTTGTTTATCCACTGCACTAAATACTAGGGACTCTGCCTGAGGTGCTGGCATTTGTTCTGCGGCCATTATTTGTTCCGGGCTTGCACTATCAACTTCTTGTATTTTGGCAGCTGGATCTTCTAGTGTTTCCTCCTTTTCATCAACCTTCACTTCTTGAACCTCTACTATAGCAGGTTCCGCTGATGTATCATGTGGACTTTGTTGTTGCAATTCTAGAGTATGGCCTTCTGATTCTGCCATCTCTATTTCTTCTGCTGGGCGCTCCTCATCAGGTGATCCGGCTGGCTATTCAGGACTCGCATCCTATTTTTCTATCAGGTCAACCACTACAGGGCTTGTCACGTCTGTGATTAATGTATCTAGCCCTATTTCTTGAGCTACCTGGTCTGGGCTCTTTTCTTGTTCTTCTTCCACTTGCTTCATCTCCTCAAGCACAATTTGAACTGGTGGAGGCTTATGAGGAGTCATACTTCTATCAGCAGCAAGTGTCTTCATCTTCTGTGCAGCCACATCCTACACTATCTCATCATCAGACAAGTTTATTGTCTCGTCTAGCGAGACATGTCCTTCTACTTGTGTCTGATCAGTTTCTTTCATTTGTTCTTCTGCAAGTTTCATTTTAAACTTGACGATGGTAGGAAGTGGAACATTATGCTGAAGTTCCTTTGGTACTTCACTACCTGCCCCTTGTAATAGTGTAGGGGGTTGGCTTATTCCACCTCTCATGGAGGTTCTTTGTTTCTTAGGTGTGGTGGACACCAGTACATGTGGAGCTCTCCTCTTTCTGTTTATTATTAATGGAGCCTCTTCTTCTTCAGGCTCCTCCTCCATGAGGATATCCTCTATATCATGTTTCCTTGAGGATTGACCCACTTCTAGGGTCTCAGTGATTCCAGCCTCTGCTGTCTTACTCTTCCTGGGCTTTTCTTTCTTTGGAGGGGATTTTGATTTTGATCCTAATCCTGATGCTGCTGCCTCCTCAGCTTCAAATACTGCCCTGTCAATTATAACCCCTTTGGGTTCTTTATCCACCTTCTTGCCCCTTTGGGGGTCTTTTGCTCTGTTGTTGTGGTGGAGGGATTCTATCTCCCTTTGTCTTCCTCTTCTCATTCAGGAAGTCATCATATTCATCTCCAGGAATATCCTGTCCCTTTTTCTTGTTGTCCACTGTAATGGCAACACCTTTCTTCTTCAATGCCTCCACCTACTCATCAACCCAAGATTGAGTCAATTGTACGGTCCTGGCAATGAATGGGTCCAAGGATATGTCTACCTGCATGGTGAGGTCAGGTGCAGAGATGGTGTCATTGTATATCTTCTTTTGTTCATATTCATCTGCCATTATCCTGCCATCATCCTTCTTCAATTGTTGGGGAAGGGAGATGCAATCAAAAGTTCTAATTTGGTTTAGAGTTAACCTCTGATACCTTCTTCTCCTGGCCTCTGCCTCATCTTCGCAGTCGGCCCAAAAATCCTCTAGGTGCCTCTGATGAATAGGCTTTCCTAGTATCTTCTATATTCTGCCATAAGGATCATATGGTCATGTTAGTGGAAAAGGCTATAGATTCATTTTATTTAGGGTGACCATCACCTTCTTTATATTGTCAGAATCAGGGCACATATAGCAGCCTATGCTGACTGGGAACAAAATTGGTGGCAGCTTCTTGGCGTCCTTGTACATATTTATCATTGTGGAGCCCTGCCTGATAAATTCCATTAATATTACTGCATCAGTAGGATACCTCGGCAGCATCAGGGGATGTCCCTCAAAACCTTCAACCCTTATGTATGAAAAGGTTGCAAACTGTATGTACTAGGCCCCATGCCTGTAAACTACCTCTTGAGCTTCCATGCTCAATCTCTTTGTTCTATCCTCTTCCATGGTCCTTACCAGATGCATGGAGAATGCATCATTGACTAGTTTGTAATCATTGAAGTAATTGATTCTCTGCAGCTGGGGATGATGATCCCAGATATATGCTGCATTTGTGCCTGTGAGCTTTCCATCTATAACTAAGGCATCAAAAGTGCCTTTGTAAGCACAAGAATAAACAATGTAAGATGACATATAAAATGCACAATTTGAAGCTCCCAGGTTCATCAGCTGCTCATGCAGAGCATCAATTATTATCTGGCCCCATAGTGGCTTGATGTCTGAATACAGACACATCATGATTATTCCGTACATCCAATCTCTGAAACTACCAGCATCAGGCTGACCAGTTACCTTGTTTAGGAGTGCAATCATGTATTGGTACTCTTCACTGAAATCATATTTGAACAGGTGCACCAAAAGTTTGGCTACTACTGGATATGTGTTGTTCTTAGCCCGCCATTGATACATGTTCTTCCTGGCTGACTTCTTGTTGGCTTCATACTCCTTTTTGGACTTCTTCAGGTCCACACTCTTAACTTTACTGCCTAGCAGCAATCCAAATGTCTGGGAGAGACCCTTGATGGAGAGGTCTGCATATATCCTCCCATGCTTCACTATTTGCCTTGTCTGAGGATTATAATTCTGGGCACATTCTATGACCAGCTCCGGAGATTCCATGGAGTATGGAAAACTGGCAGCGTTCCACATCCCTGATACGAACACTGCGTCTAGCACAAGACTCTTGTCATACCCATCATTCAGCTTAGCCAACCAAGCCTCCAAATTGGTGCTCCCCTGATGGGTATCTGTAATTGCTCCATATTTAAATAGGACCCCCCTCTGAGAAGAGAACATGGGCCTACTGAATTCTTCCTGGCACTTGATGAACCGCTTGTCAGCCATGAGTACCTGCAATTAACAAAAATCCTATCTCACAACGGGTATACACATGTATGCATATTGCAATTAAAATCACCATGCCTACTGTATCTTTTCAACATTACTTAATCATATGGATGCATAAACTAGAACTTACATCATCATACCCGAACAAAAATAACATGATGAGGGTTTTAATTACTTACCTGGTTATGCAAACCTTTTCTTTATACCAGTAGACTGCTAACAACACTCTTAATTCAACTGATGGTCACTTATTTCCTTCTGTCTGTGAGCTCAAATCGTGCAACAGTAGCTGGTATGCGGATATGGAAGCTGGTGCTCTGTAAAACAATTTTATCGCAAAGTAAATGTAAAAATGATGGTTGGATTACCTTTTAACCTCATAGTTAGGGTAAATTTAGGGCAACTTTGACAAATTAGATTGTATTCCTTGATTATTCGTGCGAAAACGCAGGATCTCGCTAGGTGTTTCATTGGGTTCCGGGGTCGGTGGGAACCACCTACCATGTCTGCGTGCATTAAATGGTAATGGCGGCAATGGGAGCAAGGGGATATCCATATGACAGGATATCATGAAGGCAAGATGATATTCACAAATATCGGGTCGAGTTTCAATATCATCCTCCTCCCTCATACTAGAATTGTTATCACAACAAGATTCGGGTGACAAGCACCTTTTGGTTATGTTTGGTACATCAGGAGGATATTTCGATGTATCAGGTGATGTTTGAAATATGATGATGATGAGACAAATTTACTTGTCTCTCTTTTGGAATATTAGGATGACGTCATCCTGATATTCGCTCTTTGTATCGGAAAGACATTATGACATCATCGTCATATTAGACGAACATGATCATGTTTGGAAAATATCCTGTTGAAATGTAAATGTGATGATGATGTCATCGTCATGTTTGTTTCTTCGTTTATCCGATTTGGATGACGTCATCAGGATATTGGCTTAGGGTGATATTTCGCGGCAGGACGATATTAAGAAATATCGGGTTACATTCAAAAACATGACGCTCACGATAAATAGTACTGTTTGACGGGGAAGACTCATTACCACTTTAAAATTGACATTCAGATATCTGAACCTCACACTTACCAGGTGATATACTAAGATTAGGATGATCTTCAACAACATAACTGAGGTTATAAAATATGATCCTCCTCTTGCGAATATCAAGTTTGACCAAAACTTTGACTGTTCATAACTTTTGCATCCTGAGAAATATTAGGGTGATGTAAAGGGTAAACCTACATGGAATTTAACGTTCTTTCTGAAATATGAGGTCACTGAAATGAAATGCAAATTTTGAAAAACTGACCTCATGATGATGACTTACCTCATCGTGGTTCTACATGATGATGCACTTGACTTACTTTTACCAAACCGCCAAAAAGCAGACAACACAAGCCAAGCAGAAAAGTTGGGTCCCTATTTTGTCAAGTCAAAATGGGGCGTGTTGTGTAACCACACAACAGGATGTTTCTTGAACTTAGGGCGTGGCCTATCAGTGATCTTAACCACATTTGGAGTAGCCATCATTCAAAATATTCAGAGAGAGATATTCAAGAGAAAAAATACCTTTTTACGCTTCTAGGGTTCACGATAAGAGCCGAAAAGATCGCTGGTTGAATCAAATTCTGCGGTTGATCCTTGAGAGGGTTGAAGCAATCTTGTTGCAGAGCTGTTTCTTTCTTCTTCTCGAATGCAAATGTACAAATGATGAACAAAAGAACCCTTTTATTTCTGTGCAAACCCTAATTCCATATTGCAATAAATGCACAACTTAAGTCATTCCAGTTGCCTTGATCTCCTTGTTCTGAGAGAGATCCTTTTGGATCACTGAGATGCACTTACAATGATAACTTACAATGTATCTCCCTTCCTTGAATCATCCTATTTATCCACAGAACAAGGTATTCCAATTTTGAATCATACCAGATCTAACTGTGAGAATCCTACTTTTACCAGATGACTGTCAAACTGGATCAATTTTGGATGATTAGCCTCTTCAACCTTCTTGCAGATCTTTTATATTTTTACCAAGGGTTATTTAGATATCTCTTTGAGAACTCTTTAATCCGCTACACTCTTTGTGCCAATTTAGGCACCAATTGATTGGCTGGGGGAAATTGTTTTCTTTTGTGACTCCCCCTGAGCCAGAGTTCATCTATTTAGTTTTTGAAAAGAATATTAGCACCAGATTCTAGTGCAGATCCATCCCCAACATTTTCTGTACTTCTTTTCACCCAAATCTTGTTTATCTCCCTTTGAACTTCATCCGCATTCACTTTTCCTTTTCCTTTGTCTTGATTTTGATTATGATGCACTGGACCTCTTTTATCTTGATTCTTACTTCTGCAGAATTTGGCAATATGACCGGATCTATTGCAATTGTAGCAAGCTATATTTCTTTGCATATTTGACTGATATTCTCTTGATTTGCATTGATTAGCCATATGTCCCATTCTATTGCATGCAAAGCATCTACCATTGAATGAATTGTTTATTTGCATATTTCTACATTCATGAGATTTGTGACCATACCTTTTACAGTTAAAACATTGTCCGGAGAAGGATGAATTAGTCTAATTCATTCTTCTTCTGCACTGATTTTCTTTATGACCAAAGTTATTGCAATTGTGGTAGTATCCATTGAAGGATGGATATCTTTGAGCATTTGGTTGTCTTATCAGAGGTCTTCTAGGCCTGTTCCTTGGGTTTCTTGATCCAGAGTTCTTCTAACCAGATCCAAAGCTTTCACCTTTCTCATACCCCAAGCCTTGCTTGTCATCTACCCTCTTTTGGCTTTCAAGGAGAACTTCAAGTTGAGCAGAGCTTATCTTGAATTTCTCTTTGTATTCATTTGTTGTTTGAAGATCCCTTTTGAGAGTGTCTATCTGATTCTCAAGTTGTTCTTCATTAGCTCTCACTTCTTCAAGATCAAATTCTAGATGCCTGATTATTCTATCCATTTTGTGACAGTCTTCTGACTTCTCCTTGAGAGATTGTTTTAGATTATCTTCAATTTTTCTCTTCTCTTCAATTTCTTAGGTGAATTTCATAACCTCTGATTCCATTTCATGTCTTACCATAATGACCTCTTTTGATAGCTTCTCACATACCTTGTTCTTCTCATTGAGATCTTCATTAGTGTCATTGGCTTCACTTTGAATTTCTAATTGTTGAAGTAGTTCCTTTCTGTTATTCACAGAGATACTCAGTTTCTCTTTTAGTTCATTTATGAAATCGTCATCCCTCAAGTTATTGACTTTAGAGTGAGATTGCTCAAGATTATCTAGGGCAAACTAAAGTTGTTCCCTCATACCATACATATCCATTGAGATTCCCAGATCTTCCTCAAGCTGTTAGGCTCTGTTTGGAGGAACTTAGCTCTGATACCAATTGTTGGAAACAAGGTGGCTAACTGAGAGGGGGGTGAATCAGTTATCTTAATTATTCAACTTTCTTTTTTTCTTTAACAATTAGTGTAGTATCAAAACATATGAGCATACATGAACATGAGAGCAGAAGAGAAATCAACACACATAACACAAGGATTTTTACGTGGAAAACACTGTTAAGGGAAAAACCATGGGGTGACTAACCCAAGATTATATTCTCTGTTAAAAGAATAGAAGTACAAAATGGCACTTGCCAATTAGGGTTCACTGCCTGAGCACACTGCTCACAAGAGGCTCACTACCTACAAGAGACTCACTATCTACAAGGTATAAAGAAAGTAATCAGGTGTTTGAACTGATCAGAGGCATCCACATATGTTGAGGTTTAGTTCTGGTTAGGCTCAATAAACTGATCTACTGCACTTCATTCTTCTTCTGCTTTAGTGCTGTTATTCTGTCACATATCAGACTTGTATTATTGCTTCCACACCTATCTCTACCTTTCTTCACACATTATCACACACTACACACACACCTTCATATCAAAATCTATCTGGTATATATATCCGCATCAAGGATCTCAACATCTTTCTAGTCGGCATCTAGAAAACTCAAGATTTTCCCAACATATTGATCTGTCAGCTGAATCCATGCTTACTATGTGATGCGTATCAAGGACATAGACATAAAAGTCATCAATCATGTCGGCCAACCACGAATGATCCCTCAAGTAGCTTGATCACCACCAATTTCTCATCCGGATTAAAGTCTGATGCTCTGCCGGTTGGTTCTTCCTCAGTCTGCTCTGCCTGTCAGGAACCCAACACATAGATGCTCATATATGTTCTCTTTCATCACCAGAGGCTTAATCTCTGGAGTGTAGCAGTCATGGTACTCCTACTAACTTCCCCAAGTGCACACTTTGCTGAGATACTTTCTCTGAGAGATCTGGACCTGATTGTCGTACCTTGCTGCATGCTTTGTTCTTGTTCACTGAACCAAAATACTCATCAATCTGACTTCTGGTATAGACATACCATGTGCTACAGATGAGTGGGATGGACTTTGTTGCCATCAATGACAACACTCATGAAGCGACACAATGTCTCTTGTCAACAACTTTGACATCCTAATATAATCTCATTATGAAGAGCATCAAGAGATAAAGAATAAAGCACTATCAACCTTATCAACCTGCAACATCAAGTAATCATCTCCATTTGTGGCAAACATGAAGCAACTCCATAATGCATCCTAAGACATGAAGGAACTTCATCAAGCATTGTGTGAACTCCTGAAAGCATGATCCAATTCCTGTCATATGAAGACCAATCTAACTTTCATTATGATGTATCTGCATCATCAACTCACACCTTTTTGACATCAACAACAATCAATCTCCATCATAGATTGGTGTAAATTTGAAGGTTTTGATTAGGTTGGGCTATAGACTTATTACCTTTGTCATTCATGCCTATTACCTGGATAATGTTAAAGTCAAAATTAGATGCTTTAGATGCCAATCATGTCCAAGTGCATGGTAGAATTGGTAGAAGACTTTTGGGTTGTATATTTTAAGAAGGGTTGGTTTGTGTCTAAGGAGTGAATAGTTAGTAGCTATACTATATTATGAGAAACAAGACATCGAAGGATAGAATGCAAAGGATCAGAAAGCTATATGAAGTGACAGTTATGTTGTGACCGTATAGATAAATCCATAAATAATGAAGACGAGGAGGTTGTACTGGCAATATTTACAACAAAAATATTGTGTTTATTGGTTGAAGTTGTTCTTTTTATAGTTTTTATTGAATGATGTAAAAGCCCCTAATGAAGAAGCAGAAGTTGGAGAGGAAAAAGGAGGTGCCTCAAATTGGTTGATAGTCTATTGGATGTGCATAGATGAGGAAATAAAAAATATTTTATTTGTAAAATTTATCCCATAGTAGAGGCTAAATGTTTCTAATGAAAACCCTCTGCACATCTAAATTAGGAAATGCATATGGGATTTATGAGAAGAGCGATTGGTAGCAAAAGATTATGTCTTTTACTTTTTCATTGGCACCTTGTTTGAAGTGCACTAGGTTAGTGAATGTAACCTAGGGGCCAATATTCACTTGAAAATGCTAAATAAAATGATTTATGAGTTAATTGAAAGAAATAATAAAATGGTTAGATAGAGAGAAAAATTAGTCCAACATGGTGTCTTTCAACGACTGTGAAAATAGCTTTGCTAACAATTTATCTTGGAAAATGGAATTGCTACATAATTGGTAAACATGGATACATGTGAGCTTGTGGGTCACCTTTGCCATTATATTTTTAAAGCATGGGACCTCAAAACCAATGGGAATAGGTTTGGCTAAAATGTCAAGTTATAATGGACTACGATAGAAATAGGGGTGGTTAGAAGTTATGAAGTGGCTAATAAGGAAGCAAGTTATTACTGCAAGTTTCCTATATTTTATATAATTGATTAATTATTGGATTTGTAATGTGAAATGGTGTAGTAGAAGCAACAGTGGAAAAGGCTATGAAGTAGTGAGGTAGCTAGTGGAAAAGGTAAATGGTAAAGGTTGGGATATAGGAACAAACCCATATGAATGGATGGGGTTATGTTGTATCCCAAACGAGCTAGCATCTATATTACCAATTTGAATTAAAGAAATGGCCACATGTGTGGAATTATCCATGTAGACACTTAGAGTAGGCATAGACATGGAAAATGAGTTCTGAGTGATGTTAGAATGAGAGTCTTGGGTCTGCTTGTGGGTAGCCACTAATGTGGAAACATCACTTCTTACAGTTAAGGCTAGTTCATGAAAGAAATCAAGATCTTTAGGATGATTGCATAACATGGTCCACATGGCATCTAGAATAGGGAAAATAGTATTACACATATTTTCATAATTATTAATATGTAAGTGAAAGTCTATGAGATGCTTGTCAAGTTGATGCACCTTAGTTTTGACTCCCATACAAAGGGTGTCTTCAAGGTCAAAGCCTCCCTTAGTGTGTGGTGATAGAAAAAGTGGGTAATATAGGAAGAGTTATAATATTTGGATCATATGAGAAGTTAGAGAAGTTGAGTTTGATTTGAATAGTAGTATCTAGTTGAGAGTAAGAAATATTTAAATTTTGACAACTCTAGTACAAAAAATATTATCAGAGAAGAGAGATTGGGTTGTGAAGCTCATAAAAATCAGAAATGTGATCAGTGAGATTAAAGTGAAGATAAAACTAATCTAATGCATAAACAAAATGATTATACCTTCATTGAAACCTCACGAATCCATGCGGGAAGGAGATGCACCCAAGAGCTCCTCAAGATTGTTCCCATGATTAGTGTGACTAATGTGGATTGCTCAAATGCTCAACACAATGTAAGATGAGAGACAAGGTGGATGGATAGATTAGATGGGATTGAGGCAAGATTTTGACATTATGATAGTGGGATGAAGGAGATTTTGGAGTGATTTTGGCAGAGGTTTTGTGCATGAAGGAGTCTCTCTAAAATGGCTTGGAGAGGGTTTCATTTATAGAGTTTTGGGAATGAGAATGGAGGGTCAGGATTAGAAGGTGAGATCAAGGGCTAGGAATCAATGAGAGTTAGGGTTAGGATTGGGTTCATAGCCTTGTGACAAGTGTCACAAGGAGAGTGGATGAGGGAGATCAAGGGTTGAAACTTGGTCAATGGGATTGGAGGGCTCTCATTAAAAGTGAATTTTAAATTCACATGGGGAAAGGTGTGGAGGATTAAAATGAATAAAAGATTCATTTTGGGAAGAGGGGACATGACAAGTGAATTTTTAATTCACTTTTATGTGGAGATGTGAAGATGTACTCTTACATGTGTAAGAGAGTGATAAATGAGGGGTAAGGAGGATTTGACCATTTGAATAAAAGATTGATTTTTATTCAAAAGGTGCATGGAAGAAGGGGATAAGCAAGGTTAATTGAGTGTTTAGCTTAATTAACCTAGGTCTAGGGGCTAGGTAGGCTAGGGTAGCTTAGGGTAGGTCAATTAGTAGGCTAGATTAATTAGATAAGCATGATGTATCTAATTAATGAGGATTAGGGAAAAGGAGAATTTAACTAAATAAATATTGTGAATATTTATTTAATCAAATGAGGATATAGTTGTGAGGTAAAAGTGATAAATTAAATGAATTAATTGATCACAAGGAATGGGTAAATGGTCAAGGTAGACAATGAGGGATAAATTAATTAAATAAAATAAATTTATTTAATTAATAGGAGGAATAATGAGGGTGTAGAGATATGGAAAATTAGTTTGCGAAGCAAGCCAATTTTAGGTGTCTACAAGAAACAATGAGCCTCACAACATGAAACACAAAGGGATGAAAAATATTTAAATAAATAACATTGGGTTCACCAAAATGTGATGGAGAAAAAAATGATTCTTTTTTTAGTTGTTTAAACTTTTAACTTTTTACACCACACACTAGATAAGATTGTGTTTTAATAAATTTTAACTCTACTACTTTAAACAAAAAGAGAAAATGAAATCTTATCCAGATAAAATTTTCCCTTTTCTACTTAGACTAAGTGAAAGAGAAAAGTAGTTGGATTGAATTTAATTAAAAATAATAGAAACTATATTACTAAAATATGAAATAAAATATAAAACTCAAAAGTACAAGAAATAAAAAAAATTGGTGCCAAAAATTGGAGCCCTTTGTTTCAGACACAAACATGATGCACATACACCTACATGATGCATTTTCATCTGTATCACATTTTGTCATCCAAAACTGTCACAAAACTCACTTTTCCATATGGTTTTTTAGACTTTTTGCACATAGAAGATATAATAAAAATACATCAACACTCTAGGGTATTTCAAATAATATAGAAATGTTAAAATAGAGCTAAATAAATAGAAAAGTAAAATGATATAGAAAGGGAAAGAATGAAATGAAACCTCCATACATTTGTAAATCTGCAAAACTTATTTTCTTAGATAGAAAGGAAGGTTGGGACTAATTAGGAGCTTGCCATGAATGGTCAAGCCCCTATTTTGGTCTTTCAACCTCCCTAGGAAGACAATGGTAAAGAGGGAAT
The DNA here is from genome assembly GCA_027924645.1 of Cunninghamia lanceolata. Taxonomy (NCBI): domain Eukaryota; kingdom Viridiplantae; phylum Streptophyta; class Pinopsida; order Cupressales; family Cupressaceae; genus Cunninghamia; species Cunninghamia lanceolata. The sequence goes on along the minus strand of BSBN01000424.1, from coordinate 3,827,390 downwards.
TAAATATGTGTGTGCTCTTTGCCTATCTGCATCTAGAGAAAAAAAATTTAAATGCCATGAAAATTACTTCTAGGTCTACATGAAGCAATAATCTAGTGTCTGTAAATGAGAAGTAGAAATGGAAATTTCAACAAGTGCTAAGGAAACACAAATGGATTCACAAATGTTAAAACATAACTAAAAAGAGGGGTTTGAGAACTATCACCTCACAACATGAAATGAAAGTAAAACCTACAAGAGATCACAATCTAGATGTCCCCAAGGAAGAAAAAATACAAGATCACATTGGATAGTAGGGTGCTAAAAAACCTTTAGTAATGATAGTAAAAATTGCTGGTCATAACCACATGAGAGCCTACAAATCCAAGAATTTGCAAGAGATCTTGATAGATTCTAAGAGATTGATAGATAGATTGATATATTGAAAATAATCCATTTAAAATGGGAGTAGGAGTGAAACCGAAGAGGTAAGTGACCTAAGCTAGGGATACATTGGGATTTGACCTAGGTTGGTTACCAAGTTTGATCATCAAAAGAATGGTGGAAAAAAATCACAAAAGTGGACACTATACAAATAGCTTGTTAGGGATGCTAGTGGTTCATGTGGATGTTTGTACATCGCACTAGTATTTGAGCACAACAAGCTTCTGAAAGATTGACACACTAGGAAAACATGAGGTAAATATGGAAGTAGTACTAGTTTACATAGAAAGGCTAAGGAAAAATAAAAATTATAAGACACACCTTAACATTGAGGGTAGAATTTAAGGCTAAGGTACAAGCCAAATGAGCCTAAAAACATTCTAGGGATTATGAACATGAAAGAGATCCCAAAACATAATGTAAAAATTGGAACTTGGGTATACAATTTCCTTCATTATAGGTATCTCCACCTCAAAGGAATTAGTTGTAGTAGGCACCCCTCCTATTAGTATAACTAAGATAATAATGGATTATCCTCATCATTAAACAAAGGTACCCAATACTCCAAGTACTCCTCCATTCAAGAATTGGATTGAATTAGTAGTTGGAGGTTTTGATTATGAAGTTGAATTTGCCCAAAAATTGTAAAGATAAAAAAGAAAAAAGAAAGAAATACTTGAGGCTACTATTACTTTGAATAGAGCTATCAACAACTAGGGTATTACCTACATATTAATTAGATACAAACACCATGGAGTACATTATGCTATGCCAAAAATTAACAAACTAGACGATCAAATGTATCAAACTGTATGAAGTAACCACCTTTTTTATTATATTTTAGCAGAATTAAAAGTTGTGAAAAACTAAATGTATTAAAAATAAACAATGATATAGTAGACACATCATTGCTAAAGGCAGATAGAGAAAGAAATTAGTTAAAGAATCAAATATAAAGGTTACATGAAAACTCAACAAATGATAAATAAAGGAGGATAGAAATATACAACAAGAGTAGTGAATTAGAGAAAATGATAAAAAACATTTGTCTTTACTTCTATGATCAATGTGAATGAGTAGACAAAACCTTGGAATTGAAAGAACTAAAGAAAAAGTTAGAGAAAAGCATAAAGAACTATAATAATGAAATAGCCAACTTAGAAAAATTATAATAGAGATTAACAAAATTTAGTATCTTAGAAAATAAAGTGAATGAGAACTTGATGGAAGAGAAAGAAAAATCAGAAAAATGGGAACAAAATTAGAGGAAGTGAGAAAACACTGTGAAAAGTACAACAAGAGTTAAGGAAAGTAGAAAAGGAAACAATGTCTTCCAAACATACAGTATCTGAGTTTCATAAGAAGACAATGATTCATATAAAACATTACGTTTAGGAGGAAATAATCCATAAAAATAATAATTTGATTTGTTTTGCATTCATCAATGCTTTGTAGGCATAGTTTGACACGATCACTAAATGTGTTGTTGAAAGTACAAAAGGGATGATTTTGATAGAGGCTATATCAAAGAAAAATTTGTGAATGGTTTATAAAATTAGTGAAAATGAATTAGCATCTAAGGGAATTCACAATAGGGGTGATGTCTCAATAAGGACATCATCTATCATCTTAAAGTGTATGAAGATAGGTGAAGCATAGGAATTGTTGAGTCAATGTATAAAAATGTTAGTGGAGTTGCATGGAAAGGTACAAAAGATGACAAAGCTAGGTTTGTTAATGCCTTTTGACCAAAAACATAAATTCATCACAAAGAGTGCTTTCAACAAGAAGATGGAGGATATAATGAAGCAAGATAAGAACTAGTTTCTTGAGAAGCTAAATGAGACAATCTTTATTGGTTTTGTTAAACCATTAATGACCTTGAAACTGAGTTTGCATGATATAATAAAGGAAATCTACACTCTTAGTTATGAATTGTTAACAAATTTACATGTCAGCCACTATAAGTTATATCAAATTACACCTCCAATAGATGAAGAGTGGAACATGCTACACAAGATCATATTGAAGATACAAGAATGTGGGAGATATAACAAACACAACGGAAATAAAAAACAATGATTATACTGAAAATCTCCTCTATTCAAGTCTCCTTGATAAGGTGGAGGAAGAAGCATGCACCCAATGCAAAACCCTAGCTTTACCCAATAAGAAATAATGTGGATTGCTCAATATAACACCAGCATGGTGAGGGCAATGATTTGGACTCAATTGGATATGGATTTGGCTAAGAATTTGGTTATGGATGTGAGGAATTTTGGAGCATAATGAAGGTATATTAAGCTTACGTTCTCTCCTAAATATCTTGGGAGAGGCTCTTATTTATAGATTTTTGAGGATTTTAGATCAATGGTGGAGGTTTGAAAATGAGATCCAAGGGAGGAGATTGCATGATCAAATCAAGGACCGAGATCCCATCAACAAAGATGGAGGGCTCTCAATATTTTAGAATTTAAAATTCCACCTTGGGAGGGCTTTGCATTAATGAAGATAAAGACATGAGAATGAATTAAAAATTCATTTTAATTGGTGAATGGGGTGAGAAATGACAAGTGCATGGATTTGGAAAGGTGAGGTGGAGACATGTGTGAGCTTTATTATTTAAATAATGCTCTTTCATGAATTTGGCAATATGAGGTGGAGACACATGTGACTCCCCTTAATCAAAATGTGTTAATTATTTAGTCAAGTGTGGGGAGATGGGATAATAAGTGTTTAGGCTAGTTAATTAAGTGATTACATTAGTTAATGTGGCTAGTAAAAAATAGGGGATAGGTTAATTAAAAGTTTAAATTAATTAAGGGTTTACTTAATCAATTTGCATCTAGGGGCTAAGTAGGGTATAGTAGCTAATTAAATAAATGATCCATTTATTTAATCAGCCTAGGTTTAATCATAGGCTAGGTGGATTAATTAAATAAATGTAATTTATTTAATTAATTTGGATTAGTGGCAAGGATAAAATGATCAATTAAATAAATTGTGATATTTATTTAATCAATTATGGACAATGGTTAGGGGAAGTAATTAATTAAATTTCGCATATTTAATTAATTACAGTTATGGGGGATTAGTAAATAAATTAAATAAATTGATTTTATTTAATTAATTTTAGGTGTCTACATTTTGTCCCTCTTTGATGTGACACTGCAATTGTATTCGAGTGATGTCACATCAAAGAGAAATTTGCCCCAAACAACCAAAGGGGACGAGAAATGAGTGGGATATGTCCCCTCGAGAGATCAGGTGAAAAAAATAAATTTTCTAGATGAAATCTTGAAAAGAATAAATTGGTAGTTAAAATGGGATGCATGACATAAAATAGAATCAATAGAAGAGAAAACAAGAGAAACCAGATATGGTATGAGGCTATGGGTGAAAGATTAGGGTTAGGGCCTAGGTGGAGGCCTATAAATGGGCTATGGGGCGCCCATAATCCTCATTTGTACACCTAAGCTTAGTGAGTAGGAGAGAGAATTGTGATAGAGCGCAGAAGCTATGGTATGGATTCCACGATATACTCATCGGGCCGAGCGAGTTCAGGAGTACCGACAACCTTCAAAGGCTAGCGTCTCAATGAGTGGCCTATCCTTGTTTTGTAAATTTGTACCGTGTTATGTCATAAATTGTGCTCCTTCTTAGATTGGCACAATTTCACTAAGTTTAGCTCCTACCCTTTGGTGTCCCAGAACCTCTTGCATCATTGGACCTATCTAAACCCTGATTGATGCATATCCCTTCAAAGAAATGTCATATTTCAAAGTAATTACCAACAAAACCTAGAAAGGGACTTTGGATTATAGGGATTTAGAACACCCTTAAGCATGATCCAAAGCTAAATTTGGGGGCTGGACTTGGGCAGTATCATCCAAGTCCAGCCCTAAATCTCAAGATTACAAATTTAATTTTGGTGTCGGCTTTTGTTGTTCCTGTATTCAAAATTTTGTTCCTATGCGATGTCAGCCTTTTATTTTGATTTTTTCATTTCTAAGGTTGGATATTTAAAGAGAACTCAAACTAATTTTATCACACACAATTACTATGCAAGATTATTATGCCAAAATTTTTCTACAAGTGTTATTGAAGGTCTGCAAAGTGTTGAAGCTCATTGAAGATTTGGATCTTTGCTATCTTGGAGATATGTTGTCGAGATTAGGAATCAAGATCTTGAGTCTATCTTTCTCTTCCTAGGGTTTGTGAATCCTTTTGTATGATCGGGAGAAGGGTTGAAGCATTCAAATTAAGTTTTGGAATCCTTCGTAGATATGGTTGCCTCGCCTTCTTGTTCTACAAGTCTTCGTTGATATCATCTCTTAGAGGTGAAGTTGTTTTCTTGAGTGAGACATTGTGTGGATATATTTCCTTTATGCTTGAGTCATTTAGGATCTTGCTTTTGTTTATGCTCACACTTAGGGTTTATGAGCACACACATCTACATATTTTGACATTGGCTATTGTTGAGGTAGAAATACCAAAGATGGGGTTTGACTGAGGTAAACCCCTAAATAGCCACAACATACCTTCTCATTCTTTTGTTTGTGCAGGTTAGATTCGGTAAGATCCAATGGAAAGGAGCGAAGAGGAAAAAAGTATTATTGTCACAATTGATACAAAAGTTATAGATTCATCATCGAATAAGTGCAAGGACTATTTTGAGACCGCCCAATTGCATCAAGCCAACAGATCTAGGATCTAGGACTTTCATCAGAGGCTCAGACACCTGGTGTAGAAAGTTTTATGTCAGGAAAATTGACAAGATGAATTTAGGATTGCCCAAGTCTTCCATGCCCTCAAAATTTAGGTGCATAGGCTCTAATATCTCTTGTCTACATTTTTGTACTCACTCTATCATTTTCTGCTTCTGGGATCAATCTGTCCGAACAAGTTTTACAACTAGGGTTTGGCTTGATCAAGCTTGATTAAGGATTACAAAAGCCTAGCTCATACATCTTTTCATATACAGCTGTTATCAGGGAAAGTGGATAATATATCAATGATTAATAAATAACCCAATAACACAATGAAAATGGAAATAAACAAGATTGAAAACAAAGAACAATACCTCAACAAACGTTGTTACTTCATAGCTTCCATTGGTCGCCTAATCTCAATCAATCTTTTGGATGTGAATGAAGCCCTCAAAAAGTAAACTTCCTTTCTTTGTTCTTCAAGATGACAATGGAGAAACAACTATGATACTTCTTGTAATTAAGAGGAGCTTTAACACAATAAAAAGGGTGATCGCAAGCTATGATATGGTATTAGGTGCCAAAGGCGCACTGTGAATTTTGTAGAGTAAGTTTATTGAAAGCTTGGATGATTGAAATGGAGGAGTGGGGTTGTATTTAGAGGCTCATGAGAGAGAATATCAACAGTGTAGATTGAATAAGAAGATCAATGGTTGAAAAGACTTGAGAGGATGTGCGTGAATAGGAAGAGGACAAGTGTCCTGCTCCTTCATGCAACAGAAGAGTTAACATAATAGATTGAAGAGTTAACAGAGTGGACTGATCAGTTAACAGAATAGACTAATCAGTTAAGTGAATTGATTGATTAGTTAATTGATTGGAACTGGAGGAGAAATAGGACATGTGGGTGAGGGAACAAATAATTAAATATTAAAATATTCAATTAAGTGTGCACATGGATTTGCATAGATTAATTTTGGTGTTAATCCATTTTTAAGAGGAAATAGATAATCTAAATAAATGTTTTGATTTATTTAAATATAGAGGATGTTAAGTTTAGAAGAATTAATTAAATAATTGGACATTATTTAATTTAGAATGACTTTAGAATTTAGAAGAGTTAATTAAATAATTTGATATTATTTAATTTAGAGAAGTTTTGGAAGAATTTTAACTAAATAATTTGATATTATTTAATTTAGAAGAGATTGGAGGATTTTAATTAAATAAATTAATTTATTTAATTTGGAGGAATATGAAGGATTTAATTAAATAAACAATTTTATTTAATTTTGTGGAGGAATGTGAATCAGATAAATAAATTGATTTGTTTATTTATTGATAGAGGAATTAAACTGAAATAAATATTAAGAATATTTATTTAGACAGAGTCGTGTCATTTTTAGGTGTATACATTTTTCCCCTCTTTGATGCAATGTGTTTTATCACGTTGTTTCAAAGAATAAGATTTTTTTATAATGATACATGCCCCGCCCCAGTTTGCCTCTGGTATAGGTTACGATGACAGGATGCCCCCTTGGGAGATTGGACAGGAAGAAAGGGTCAAGGGCATGAGACAGACAATGTCATGATGAAGAAGGTGAAAAATAGGTTAAGAATGCGAAAAATGGGTTATGGTTTGGAGACATGGTAGGAAACAGGCTTGGGAAGTAGTCACGGTCGCCACACAGCTAGTTAGGGTTCATTTGCTATATATAGGCGCTGGGTCCACAATCTTGGTCATTTGCATGATTGGCTTTTGTTGATAGGTCCTTCAAAGCTTAGGAGAGCATAGGAGCTAGAGCAGTCGGTATATATATGGACATTCCACGCGAGGAGCACCATTTTGAGCATGTTTGACGGTTCAGGCAGCCAGCTGAGGCAGGACCACCGGTATGTAGTTCGAAAAAACTTGCCTAGGGTCATTTATTAGGCTAATAAATGCTAGGGAAAACATGCTTGAATGAATGCGCTGAATCGTGTTTTGGCGCATGTACCTCTCGAAACCACACATCTGTTACAGTTCGGAACATATGCATTATGAATCAATGCATATGCTATTTCTGTGCATCTGTTATGTGAACCGATGCATCTATTAGGAAGCTGTGCATGCATGACAAGTAGCTGCGCTTTTGTTTGTTCGTTGCATCTATTAGTTAAAGTTGCGCACTCGTGCTAGAGTTGCGCATCTGCTCAAAAGTTTAGTGCATTTGCTTGGATCAACACATTTTCCTTCATATCGCGCATTTGCAGCCTGGTTTGACACATTTGCGTTTTGATACTCAGTTACTTAGTGAAATTGACTCAATTGGCATCTTGATCATTGCGTCAATTGATAAGCGATCTCCAAGATTGATAGAATCTAGACAAGAGATGATATGCTTGTTTTGATCAATTTAATATGTTAAGTAAGTGATAGGATAGTTTGATAGTTGAGCAGGTTTGCTTTGATACAATTTATGGTTGACGCATTGTTTAACTGGATGCAGGAGGATATTTTAGATGTCCTGATGTTGCGGGAGCAGTTTCCCTTGCCGCTGTTGCAGCGTTACATGCTTACAGAGTATGACTAGGTGGCACTTGGTGCTATGGGTTTGGATTATGTTTTCTTTATGCCTGAGGTTCGTGTGAACCTCAGTTTGCTGACTGCTAGAGTGGATCACTTTCATAGTGAGGATGGGACATTCCATCTTTTGACCAGTGAGATGACTATTACGCTGGAGGATGTTTACAGGATCTTACACTTACCTATCTAGGGTGAGCTTGTGGAGTACGACTCGTAGTGATATACTGGGCTTGCTGAGTTCCAGAGGGTCTTTGATGATCCTGATCTTCAAGGTCAGGTGATCTCCTAGCAGGATATTTATGACTACTATGACTACTTCCTGGGGATTGTGGTAGGATTGATCAGGTGTGTGGCATGCCCCGATAGACGATCTCATGGGTTCCCCATTGAATGGGGTAGGACACTGGAGAGGATGGTTATAGAGGGTACTTGCTTCGCATGGGGTGTCTGTGTGTTGGGTCATTTATACCATGATATGCATTAGGTAGTGTAACAGGGTGCAGCCAGCTTATCTGTAGGCATCTCATTGTTACAGTTCTGGTTATGGGAGCACATAGCCGTGACTCAGCTGATTTGCATGTTTTCTAGGCAGCGAGGGGAGCCTTACTCATATGGTTATGTAGGTGTAGTTTCCTAGGATAAGCTGGGAAAGCTTGAGTACTGGAGACATGCGCTAGATAATGTGGATGGAGTTATCTGGCATCCATACATAGATTGCGAGCCATGGGATGACGAGGATGATGAGCTCCCATATTGCTTTCAGAGTCGGTGGCTGAATGGGCAGACATGACACATTCTAGAGAGGCAGATAGCGAGCCGGGTGCAGAGGCAATTTTGGAGAGTATAGGGTCGACCATAGGGATAGGTACTATTTCCCAGGACACATGCAGAGTAGTTTCAATGGGGCCTAGTTGCATCCTATGAGGAGGCTAGAGAAGACTTCCTTCAGATACCCTACTAGGCTTGGCCAATGAGGAGGGAGGTAGTAGATGCAGGGATGACCCCCAACTACAAGGAGTGGTTTGTGGCCCACCTATTCCCAAGGTATTTAGGACTGGGAGAGTTGGCTCCTTGCCTGGAGGAGGATTCAGATGAGGAGGATGGTGGAGGTAGGAGGCAGAGGAGATGAAAGAGGGGTAGATGAGGACGAGGAGATGGAGATGATGGAGGAGATAGAGCTGGAGGAGGGGATGGTAGTGGAGGGAGGCAGAGATAGAGGAGGAGAGTGGGGGAGGGCCCCTCTCAGCAGTAGCAGGTAGTGCAACAACAGGCTGCACAACAGATACAGGTGCCGGCACTGCAGCAGGTGCCCCAACAGGCAGTTATACAACAGTAGGCATAGGTATAGGTGCAAACACAAGTACAGGTTCCTTAGGTTTCCATCGAGCCTGACCTACAGTAGAAGGCTATTACTACGTTGCGGGGTCAGGTTAGATAGCTCAGGGCACAGCTTAGGGTGACAGAGTCCCAGAGGGAGGCAGACACAAGGATTATATTTGGTCTCACTACTGAGTGAGACACAACATTGGTGAAGGTGCAGAATCTTATGATGGAGAGAGATTCATCCCTAACTGCCTTGGGTATTGATGGGGCCATTACATTTTTAGTTACTCAGGTACAGTAGGCTTAGACGTAGCTTGCGTAGGTTCAGGGTGAGCTAGCTAGAGTGCAGGCCCAGACTCAGTATTATAGAGGATTGTATCACGGGGTGGTGCCAGTAGACCAGAGGGCACCCAGCTACAGGAGTCAGTCAGTGGCTTCGCAGAGGGCAGGTGGCTCACAATCAGTATCTTCTGCTATTGGTCCACAGCAGTCTGGGGCTAGTAGAGGTGGAGGTGGAGAGGGTAGTGCTGGGAGTAGTGTCCCGTGCTAGCAGGGTTGGCTGATACTTGTACCGATTTTTTTCTTTGTATACACATTTTTGATGGCTCATGGATAGCCTGATATGTATGTATTTATCTCATTTTACCTAGTTACTAAGACATGTAGCATTATTTTTGTGATGTATGCATACACCTCTTATGATTTGACTCACAGATGATGGACTTTGATATTGTACATTTGGACATATTTATGTTATACTTATATATGATGATGTAGCTTATTGAAGGTCTACATGCATTATGTGATGTCTTATGGATGCACCTTACTTTTGATGTCTATATGATGATGCACATGTTTATGATACTTTATATGCAGTTACTTTAGCCTATATGTATGAGGTTAATGCGATAAATCATGGATGCAGTTTATTTGTTATGTTTATATGATATGTTTTTGATATTTTTCTAATGGGATATTATGCGTGCGATTATGTTATGATGACACAAATGTATATGGATGATTTTAATGCACCTATATGTATGCAGATGATCTAATCAACTTAATGATTATCTCACTTAATCCAAGATGACAACAAACTGATGACTTAATGCACTTACATGAATGCAAATGATCTAATCAAATTAATGACTATTTCACTTAATGCAAAATAATTTCTATGTTTTTGATATGTCCAAGTGTACGCAATCAAAGTAGAAAAGACTCGATAGGAGACACAAAGAGAGACAAAAATGGAATTTTGATAGAAGAATGACTCGACAGAAGGACTCACAAGATTTTGTAAACACTGACACTATGAACCAAATCTTTATTGATGGAGGTTATGCGAAATGCAAATGGATGTATTATGGATGCGGATATATTCCATCTTGATATTGCAAGTATTTTGAAGTGCTTGTTTCATCATTGGGCACTTTTTTTGTTTCTTTTCTCTTTTGGAATGTTGTAAGAAAATACAAGCATCTATGTATAATTGAACCAAGATGACCTAAGTATTGCTTACATGGATTTTGATATAGCAAGTTAATACAAGCATCTAGTCAAAATTGAATCTAGACGACCTGAGTACTTCTTGCATTTCAACAGACAAGGATTGCCCCTTTTCATGTTTAGACCTCTGAAGTCTTCGATGATCTTTTGTTGATCATGTCGTTAGACAAAAGTCATCACATTACTAAAGATTGGTCCACAAATAGTAGACAAAGAAAATAATTATGCCCCCATCATAGCTTCTCTAGTTTGTGACATCCTCGAGAAGCATAGAAAGACATAATAACAAAAATCAAGACTCTGTAAGTTAACCTGCTCACAATCACAAAACATTCGTGCATTACATGTGTTTTTCATGTCATAAGTTAGATAAAATTATTTTGAGTGTTTAGGCACTTGTTTGCTCTACTTTGGATAGGTTGATGTCCTTCGTCAAAATTTCTGTTTGGAAGCGTGCTTTGTTGTGGTTGCGTGTCTAGTGAAAGGTATCATAATGCTTATTGGTGTCCTCTTAGAACATGTGGCATTCAAGAATCAAATTTCGTAACCAGGCCGAGGACTTTCCCCTAGTTTTAGACAAAGGATTGATTTATTATGGATGAACTGATAATAGATACAAAGAAATGGGTCGTAAGGGACTGACCTAGTGCCTCAGAGGCTCATTACTAAATGGCCTTGCCTACGTGACGACGCAGAGGCAATGTAGTTTGGGGTAAACTTGGTGTACCTAAGACCTAGGCGATGGGAAATGGTACAGATGCAAATGGACCAGTGGCTGGGAAAAAAGGGGTATGGAATGGATGGAAAAGGAGCCTTGGGGGCGCATTGAGACAAGATGGCCTTGCCAATGTGATAACTTAGAGGTGACATAGTTTGACAAGACAAGATACTAATGATGGAAACTATGACAGGCTGACACTATGGATAGGATACTGGATAAACCTTAGTTGATAAGGTGATAAAAGTGATACAATATCAAGCCATGATAGGTTATCGTTAGGCAACTTTGCGAAATGGATACGATCAGATGATGGATTACGGTAGGCAACATGAACTTCTAATGAACGTCACGAGATGTGACATTAAACTTTACTACTTTGAGATGTTTTGTGACTTTGGCATGAATACAATATGAAAAAAAATGACTGCTCTTAAACATGATTTTTGATTCAGGGGATGGTAGGTTGTTCCAATATAAGAGACCTATTCAAGGATGTGAGATAGGATGTAGGGAAAACTCAAATGGGGAGTGAAATGAATTACAGAGTGTTTTTGATTTCTAGGCTTTGCTAAAGGCTAAACACTGATCCTTATCTAGATAAGATAATCTGACAAGCTTAGATAAGCATCAAGTTTTATAGGTGTTCGCTAGACTTAGATCATAGATGGCAAGCAAGATAGACCTGAGGTAAAGGATATTCGAGAAAGAACAAGGGCCCCTAGATAGAAGATGATCCTAGAGACTACTAGACTTGTCGGTTTAGCTCAGCTAGGGCATGTGTGTGCTTTGTACATTTCCTTCTCTGTTAGAATGTCACTCTTGAGGCTTCGAGCTTAGACTGATCTCCATCCAAGAGTATGAACATTCAACAATCTTTTCTTTTTCACTCTTTTTTTGTCTCTCTCCTTTTTTTGCTTTTCACTTTTCTTTTTGTATTTACCTCACTTGACTTTTCTCATTTTTTTGGATTTTGATTTTTCAATAAATGAATGCTTTTAGGAACCTTGATATGCAAGACTTTGATCTCTCAATTGTCACTTTTTGGCACTCTTATTTTGATCACTCATTTTTTAATTCACTTGTATCTTAGATTGCTTCCTTCAGAGTTTTGATATTCGTGATATTTTTGGCCAAGAAAGATAAGGGATTGAGTGCCACCTAAAGTTTTCATAATCTACTCAGACTTCTCTACTACTAGAGAAGAAATGGGAAGGTCTACTTGCAAGCTTCCTTTGAACACTGTAGATTTGAATATTGACTCTATTTAGAACTGAAATCTTGACTCATTAAGACTAGGATCAGTGTAAAGCTAAGAGCTAGGCTTTGATTAGAATCACTAGGAATGAAGGGGGATAATGGTAATTGTGGAAAATGAGGGATCTCTAGGTCTTGAAAGGATGACGTATATCCAGGCAACCCAAGGCACCTTACTGCAAGGAAAATAGTACAAGAGCAAATCACTGACAATAATGCAATATGAATAGAATGATACAGAAATGCAAGAAAACAAGTTGTTTTTGACATTTTTGAGTTTTATAATTTTTTTGTGCTTTTGACGTTTTATGATTTTTTTTGTTCTTTTATTTATTTTTTGGTTTTTTTTAGACATAATACTTCCTGAGGTTAATGGCATTGATTGCTTCACCAGATTCCTCTCCCACCATTATGGATAATAGATAAGCAACGTTTCTAATCTTTTCTTTAACCATGTAGGGGCCTTTCCAGTCTTCTGAAAAGACTCTGTTTTGTCTCTTTTTCTTGTTTTTTGTGCTACCTCTTCTCAAGACTAATTATTTGATTCTGTAGGGTTCATCACTTGAATCCATCAGTGCCAACTCAGTGGTTTCCCTTGGCATTGTGAGACGTAGTAAATCCTGAAAGGCACATTGATGGGAGGGGGTCCAATATAGGATTCCTTCGCCTTTGAGTAATTCTGTCAACAGATCAAATTGTTCTTGCATGTAGATTTTTATTTTAGGTCTCTATTGGATTCTTTGTAAGAATTAGAATAGTTCAAGAGGAGTTTGTGGCTCCCTTTGTTTGTCAGGAGGGAGAAAGCCTATACTCATCCTCCCATTGGGCTCCGGTCTTAAGTCCATGGCATAGCCTATGTAACTGTGTGGGAGTTCAAAGATGACAGGGTCGTCAACACCAATTGTCACTCACATCTTCCATTATGTGCGGAAGAGGCCTTCACTTTTTTCATCCTCGTCAGGAAGTCTTTCGACCATTTTAATTTGTACCTGAGGTGTTTCCCACTCACTAAGTTCATTTGATTGAACCAAGGTAGGAGTGGTTGGTTCCTCTCGCAGTTTGGATACCATGAACATCCTTGGTAGCATTCCGATGATATTGGTTGATTCATTATCAAGAGAATGCACCTCTTCCATGGGCATTATTGATTTAGATGGTCCTATTTATCCTAATGTGTTGGGGAAGCATGACTCAACAAATAGTGACAACGGTGTGTAGCCTTCTAATAGGTCCTCCTCAACATCTGAGAAAGCATGTGGGTTGGCATTTCTAAGATCTAACATGGTAGTTTCAAACATTAGGCCTTCAGTTCTGTGTGGTTCCTCTCCTATGCAAGGGAAGAGTTTGTAGGCTTCTTGGCTATCGATCATGAGTACCTCTAAGGGGGTTTGGAGCAGTTCATCTTGCTCAATCAATTTCATGATCTCAATGGTCTTATCCTTGGGAACCATTTCCCTCTGTTTTGGTAATGGCTTGTCTTCGAGAGTTTTGATCTCTGTGGTATTTTTGGTCTTTATTATGCTGAAAGGTTCCAGATCCCCCTTGGCGACATATATTTTCCTTAAATGCAGGAATTGTGCTTCTTTAAATAAAGTGGAGGGTACAACTTTCATCCTGTGTATCCATGGTCAACCTAGGAGAATATTATATCCTGTGTCTTTGTCGATGATGTAGAATGTTGTAGGAATGGTCTTAGGTCCCAAGGTTACTGGGAGGGTGATCTTGCCGATGGTGGCAGTCTTTAGATTATCATACCCGCTTAGAGTATCTTGTGAAGTGGTGATATTAGTGTGCCCATAGCCCATCCTCTCGAAGAGGGAGAAAGGAACTATGTTAACCACTGCCCCATCATCGATTAAGGTCTTTTTGATACATGTATTGTAGATCCACACTTGTAGGAATAATGCGGGGTTTCCTTGTTTTGTTAATTCTACTTTGGAAGGCATCTGTCGTAAGTCAAAGAAGAATCCTAGATCTTCAAGCTTTGAGATTGGTGGGTTGATGGTGTAGTCCACATGCTTTAGATTATACTCTTGATATAGATCTTGATTTCCTTGAATAGAAGTGGAAGTGGGAGAGTCTTGGATAAGTTTGATATCTTCTAGATGGTCAACAACATGAGGATTGAGTGGGATGATGCTTTGACTCACGATAGAAGATTCTTCAACTGGCTTGATTGGTAACAGATTACATGATGGGGTTGGGGTAATGGGAATGTTTAGAGGCTCTATGATGGGCTCTTGAAGGATAGGCTCTTCAATCAGTTCTTTGATAGTTGTTTTGATAGGTTCTTTGTTAGGTGTTTCATGATATGAACATGATTGATTCCTTGCTAACAGCCATTGGATCACATCCTTCATGAGTGTACAGGTAGATGGACAATACAATGTATGGAGAATAATGGTAGATGGTGAGGGTGATAGCCTTGGTGGGAGTATGTGCAAGGTGATTTCTTCACTGTGAGTGTACACCACATGTGATTCATAAGCTGGGTGGTCTTCTGTGTCAACACGATTTTGGTCTAACAAGTCTTGTATGACATTCTTCAGATGAATACAATCATTGGTTTTATGTCCTTTTCCTTTATGATACTCATAGAAATTAGTGTCTTTCCACCAGGGAGGTTTTACTGCTGGTTCATAGTCGCTTGTGGTGGGAAGGGTGATCTCATTGTTTGCCAACAATTTTCTCAAAGCGGACCCTAATGACTCCCCTAGTTGTGTAAATTTTTGTCTATTTTGAAAGTTGTACCTGTACGGTTGCCTTGATTCACTTGATGGCGATTTTATTGGGGTCGCTTTGTTTAAGGATCTGGAGAGGTTGAAAATTTGTTGTTTGGGAGCCTCATTTTTGGTACCAATCACACCATCATTGACTATGTTTTTATTCTTTTAGTCTTGTTGAGATTCTAAAATGTCATCATGAGAAAACTTCTCATCATCGTCATGAGGGGATGGGGCAATCTTGTCGGATGTACCTGCCATTTCAAGTTGTTTTCATTTTTGGGATCTAGTTAAGACCATGTAGTTTGACTTGGGATGGGGTGGTGTGAGATTTGAAGTTTTGACAAGGCATGCTTGGAGGTTGTAGTGAAGGGGATACTTGTGGTGATGAGGTTTGAACAAGGGTTTCCTTAGACCAATAGTGTCAAACAAGATGGTGGATACAAGATGGTAGTCAAAAGTAAGGATGTTTGGAATCTGATTACTTGATGTAGACTAGTCTTGTACAAACCCCTAGTTGAGTTCCGAGAGAGAAGGATGATTGATCCTTGATAGTGGATACTTACTAGGTTTGTTTGAGGTTGATATGATCTAGAATTGCTTTGGACTAACCTAGTTTTGACACTTGGTTTGATTTTGGAAAGTCTTTGCGAATGTTTTGGATGAGGTGTTCAACGAAAAAGAGGGTATGATGCAAAAAATGGATGGGAGAAGCAACTGTACGGTAAATCTGATCTTGGAAACTGGAACAAGGATGAAATGGGTATCTAGAAAGGTTGATATTTTTCTCTCAAAAGACTGGGAAATGCTCACTGTCACGGATGCGCAGCAATAAATGTGCAGTTACAGAAGGTAAATGCGCAACAAGTCAGAATATATGTGTAGCTCTGGTAAATAAAAAAGCATAAGAACAGATAATAAATGCGTGTAAAGTTGAAGCATATGCACAGCTCTATGTAACAAATGCATAGCTCTATGTTTTTGACTAATTTTGTAATGTTTTTGGCACATTTTTTGATGTTTTTGTTTTCTTGGCTGAAAGTTGGTCTTTTTGATCTGATTTTTCAATTATGGCAAGAAGATACAACAAACACAAAGAATATTTTCATGATTTTTAATTATTTTTTAGATTTTTTTGACTTTTTTGACTAAAAGCAGGTACAAATCCTAGGATGGTAGGGACAATATAAACCAAATTCTCACTATTACGTGAGGCATCTTTGGAAGGTGATAATCGCCTTTTCTGACACCAGTTTATAGGGGATTTTGGCTTCTAAAACAATGGATAATTAGTAAGTGCAACCGTTCGAGTGGTTATACATGTGGTAGCGCTACTCTCTGTTATGGAGTCTCCTAGCCTTCAAGGGTTGCACCTTGGAGGGTTTTGGGGGAGGTTGGCTGTCGGTATAACTAACTAGCACTCATTGCATGAAGCTTTCACCTCAAGCACAATTTATTTATAGTGGCTAGGTAGAGCTTGGCTTTAGCTTGTTACCACATAAGGTCTTTCCCACTTGGATGGAAGGATATCCAAGGGCAGGCCTCTCTAAAGGTTAAACATGCAAAATGATAGGTTTGGCATTCTAGTCACCCAAGAAAGGGGAGAGCATAGGCCTACTATCATTCTGAAAACATGAAAGACAATGGTTCTTTTCCCCTAATTAAAATGAAAAAGACTAAATGAGTTAAGCTACTTGGGCACACACATGATTTGTTAACTTTGAAAGAAGAAAGATAGCAATGGTTCAATTTTATATCTTTCTAGTAGGGACTATGTTTGAGTTGTTGATGCAACAAGATCAAATTACAATCCTCCTAGTTAGAGCTAGATGAGATTTGCATGAATGATCCAATTACTTTCCTTGGCTAATTAAATCTAAAGATGAGTTAACAAATGTAGCTATATGACTAAACCAGCCCCTAACTTGCAAGTAGATCTGAGAATATTCCTGCGAGAAATGTTAGCATTAGTGAAATCACAAGAAATAACTCCTAGATCACTGTCAGAACAAATGCGCAGATACAGAGTATAGATGCACAGAAATGGAAAACAGACATGCATATCTAGTATATGCACAGTTACAAACAATAAATGCGCTGACAAAAAGAACAAATGCGTAGTTATTATACAAGCACAGTTACAGAGTACAAAAGCATAGAATCATAGAACATATGCGTCGTTTGGATAAATGCACTATTTCAGAGTATAGAAGTGTAGAATTAGAGGATAGATGCGCCGAATCTCTAGATGTATTGAAACAGAGCTCAGATGCATGTTAGGAATGAACAGATGCGCATAATCCTCCTGTGTATGGAATCTAACGCACAAAAACTTAGTTTTGGGGTTAAATTGGAGCAAGGCCCCACAATGGGCACCAGAAATGTTATCGGGAAAAAGTGGATAATATATCAATGATTAATAAATATCCTAATAACACAATTAAAATGGAAATAAACAAGATTGAAAACAAAGAACAATACCTCAACAAACCTTGTTACTTCGTAGCTTCCATTGGTCGCCTAATCTCAATCGATCTTTTGGATGTGAATGAAGCCCTCAGAAAGCGCACTTCCCTGCTTTGTTCTTCAAGATGACAATGAAGAAACAACTATGATACTTCTTGTAATGAAGAGGAGCTTCAATACAATAAAAAGGGTGATCACAAGCTATGATATGGTATTAGGTGTTAAAGGCGCACTGTGAATTCTGTAGAGTAAGTTTACTGAAAGCTTGGATGATTGAAATGGAGGAATGGGGTTGTATTTATAGGCTCGTGAGAGAGAAGATCAACGGTGTAGACTGAATAAGAAGATCAACGGTTGAGAAGACTTGAGAGGATGTGCACGAATAGGAAGAGGACAAGTGTCCTGCTCCTTCATGCAATAGAGGAGTTAACAGAATAGATTGAAGAGTTAACTGAGTGGACTGATTAGTTAACAGAATAGACTAATCAGTTAAGTGAATTGATTGATTATTTAACTGATTGGAACTGGAGGAGAAATAGGACATGTGGGTGAGGGAACAAATAATTAAATATTAAAATATTCAATTAAGTGTGCACATGGATTTCCATGGATTAATTTTGGTGTTAATCCATTTTTAAGAAGAAATAGATAATCTAAATAAATGTTTTGATTTATTTAAATATAGAGGATGTTAAGTTTAGAAGAATTAATTAAATAATTAGACATTATTTAATTTAGAATGAATTTAGAATTTAGAAGAGGTAACTAAATAATTTGATATTATTTAATTTAGAGGAGTTTTGGAAGAATTTTAATTAAATAATTTGATATGATTTAATTTAGAAGAGCTTGGAGGATTTTAATTAAATAAATGAATTTATTTAATTTGGAGGAATATGAAGGATTTAATTAAATAAATGATATTATTTAATTTTGTGGGGGAATGTGAATCAGATAAATAAATTGATTTGTTTATTTATTGATAGAGGAATTAAACTGAAATAAATATTAAGAATATTTATTTAGACAGAGTCATGTCATTTTTAGGTGTATACAATAGTAGTAGAGGAATAAGATACCTGTAGCTTAATCCTTCCATAGTAGTTGAGATTGGTTCATATTTTGAATGTTAGTGTATGAAAAGGGAAGTTTGACCTAGTTGAGCATGTTAATCATTCTTCTCCTTTTTCATACTAAACATTTTGGTGAACCCGAGTTTAAAGAATTTGTACCCTTATTCATCATATCTAATTGCATTTTCTATTCTAAATCAGATTTAGATTGCAATTTCCTTTCATTCATAGTGTATGCATTGCATAGTGATTTTAATTTCATTCTTGCAAAGTATGTTGTATCTTATTTTGCATTAAGTCTTGGATAAATTAGATTATGTGGAAATGTTTGATTTCTTTTTACAAGACTTTAATGCATATGATGAGTCACTTAGTTGTGATGACTTCAATATGTTAGATGAAGCCTTAGATGACTTTATCTCTATTGAATATTTCACTACGACTCCTAAATTGTCATTCCTTCAAAGATTAGTAAACACAGTCTATGTTCCAAGATCTCAAGAATCTATGAAATTGAAGATAGTGGTAAACCTATGTTCCGATGTGCCTCAAACACAAACAAAATTGGTGCTCACTATAAGAGGTTTTCCAAATTCTTCTCAACCTCCTGATTGCATCTATAACTATCCTAAACAAATAACTAGTCAAAATCAAATATATCAAGATGGATCACAATATTCCAACCATAATGTGGTTGCTCACACATACAATATATGAAATAATAATCAAAATAAGAAACAATCAAATGTTCTAATCTCTTTACCAACTTCTCAACCCACGCTTCCCCAACCAGCTCGTCTTACTCATAAAGTTGGTCAAGATTATGATCTTGTTGAGCAGCTTCACGCTACTCCCACTAAGATCTCTCTCTGCGAACTCATACAAACACATCACCTACATACCATGGAATGCTCCAAGAAGCTTTACAAAAGGTGATTGTACCACCCATTTTTAAGCCGAATGATGTAGCATCTCTATTAGATTATATGCATGTGATGAAAACAAATATTTTGTTTCAACAACATTAGTTACCATCAATGGAAGTTCAAAATCAACATGGTCCTCTTGTAATATTTGTCACAATTAATTTTTTTTGATAAAGTGAGTTATGATTGACAATGGATTAGCTCTTAATGTTTGTGGTATTAATCTACTACATAAAATCAAGGTTGATACATCCTTAATCAAACTAGATAAACTTCACATTTGTGGCTTTGATAACACTGGTAGACAATCCCTAGGTACCATAACTTTACCTGTAAAGGTTGGACCCATGACATTATCTACCCATATCCATGTCATGCCTGGTGTACTTTCATATAATATGATTCTTGGTAGACCGTGGATTTATGCCATGGGGGCAGTTCCATCTACCCTGCATCGATTAATAAAGTTTATTTATGCAAATAAACTTCAAACCATTGAAGTCAATCCGAATCAAAAAAGTTGTTTACAAATTGAAACGCAAAAACAAGTTGTCAATCATAAGATTCTAAATAACTTATTTTCCACATATGTTACCTAAGGTTGTCACTGATGTGGTAGTCATTGATGTCAACACTCAGTTTGAGTTGTCATTTATGCTTATGTTGATGGTATACTATGATGGTGTGCTAATAGTGATATTGTTGATGTTCATGGTTGGATGTCATCCCTTGTTTAATGTCCATTAAAGTTGTATTGAGTGTGTTTGTTGTCACCAGAGGTGATATCATGATGATATATTAAGATGAGAATTAGAAGCATTAAGATGAGGATTAGAAGTATCAATATGAGGATTAGAAGTAATGTTGATGTTGGGGAGATGTTGTTGATGATCTATAGCATATTGTATGCTCTCTCATGTTATTCCTAAGGAAGTATGTGTTTCTACATGGAGGCTCTGGTCTCTAGATGTTGGTGAGGGTTTCTACTATAGGAAGTTGCCTTGAAGACTGATTGAGAGAATGCTCCACATTCCTTCACCTTTGAAGATATGGTCATACATTTTAGAAGTTAAGTTTAGTGTGTTGTGAAGGTTCTACATTCAAAGTTTCATATCATTTTTCCCTCCACAAAGAAAGTTGTAAGTGACAGAGTGCAAGACTATATTGTCGAGTGGCTAGTTTCAGTGTCTATTGGCTTGCGCCAACTTGTTGTTGTATGAAGTGGTGAATTGGCTAGTTGAGAATGATCCTGAGGAACTTGTGATGTTTCTTGTTGCTTTGTAAGGTGTTTTCTAGTTTCTCCAGAACAGGCTACAGTCCAAAATGAAGGTTTTGCTGGGTTATGATTTTTCCTCGCTAACTGAGGTATGTTGAAGGTATGTGCTACAAAGTCTTTGTTGTGAGATGTTGTATGGGTCATGCTAACTCATCTAGGAGAAGCACTAAGTAATGTTTAATCTTCCATGAGTACCGCCAAGTTGTAATGGCTGACATTCTGAAAGCTTCATATTTTCTTGATTAAGGCCAACCTATTTCAAATGTGCAAAGCATGCAGATGTTATTATTTGAAGGTTGATGTTGTGAAGGATGTTTAGGACTAGGTTAAGCATGTGTTGGAATCTACAAGGTGTGTTCCTCTTCCTGGTGTTGTGTGAACTTCATTTTAGGTCTTGCCCTCTACATGTTTCATGTTGTGTGACCTTTGGCCGACTTGTAATTGTAAGATTCTTGTTGTCTTTGGCTAACATGTAATGTAATCAATGTAATATCATGTATATATTGTAATCCTAGTTGATCTAGGTGAGGTGTGATCATGAGTGAGAGTGTAAGAAGTCAAAATGTGGATGTGTAATGCATTATGATGTGCGATTGAAAGAAAAAGAGTAGAAGTAATAGATCCTATCCAGATTCATCTTGAAAATATTTTCGAGACATAAGGGAAGTGAAGAGTGTGTGTAACTGATTGCTAGAGGTAGTGAGCCAAAGGCAAAACTTCTTGAAGGTTGAAAGTAGTGAGTCAGTAAGCTGTAGAGAAGACATTTGAAGAAGTTGCAAAGTTGTCAAAGAAGAAGTGCAATCATCAAAAGAAAAGTGAAAAAGTAGAATTGCAATCATTAAAATATTGAGCTTCATAATCAGTGTCACACAATAGGACTTTCATGTTGTAATCTTTTCTGAGTTTGTTTTCATTTCAGGGAGTAGTTGCTTCCTTGGGAAGCCCTAAAACAAAGTTTGCAGGGAGTTGTAGCTTCCTTGGGAGTGACCCTAAAACCTTTCTACAGGGAGTAGTAGCTTCCTTGGGTTGTAGCCCTAAAATATTATTGTAGCTGTGATTCTTTTGTGAGGCTAGATTAGGACAATACCTCCTAGCAGCTTTTCTCACCATTGTTTTTCCACTTTCCATGTATATCTAGTGTTATGTGGTGTTGTACATTTTGTTGATCTCTTATTTTTCTATTAATGTTGTAAAGATTAAGTTTCTGTTTGTTCTGAAGGGTTTGAGATTTGTTTGAATATTGATTCACCCCCCTCTTAGTATTTTAGTGTATGTTCAACAATTGGTATCAGAGCCAAGTTCCTCAAAAGGTGCTTAACCACTTGAGGAAGGTTCCGGATGGCTCGTGATGGATCTTACAAGGAACCTATGTTCGATGAAACAAATTACACCTTTTGGAAGCTAAGGATGGAAGGCTACCTATCCTCTCTAGGGTTTAGTGTTTGGCAATATATCAAGGATGGTTATACTGCTCCATCTGATACTCCTACAGATCAAACTGAATAGATCTAGCTAAGATTAAGTTGTATGATAATAATGCCAAGGAAAAGAATGCTATCATGAGTGGGCTAGCTAATTCAGAACTTCTAAAGATAATGAATTGCAGATCTACTAAGGATGTTTGGGAAAAACGTAGCAGCATTTATAAAGTAGATAATAGAGTAAAGCAAGCCAAGATGCAAATCTTCAAGAGCAAATTTGAGACTCTGAGGATGGCAGAGGATGAAGACATTACTAGTTATATGCTCTAGGTGGATGAAGTATTTAATGACATCAAAGGTCTTGGTGGAGAAGTGAAAGAAGATGAGATTATGAAGAAGGTTCTAAGATCTCTCCCTAAATCTTATAGTCATAAGGTATCTACTATTGAGGAGTCTAAAGACTTGGATACCTATTTAGTAGATGAATTGTTTGGTGCTCTCATAGCCTTTGAAATGAGAGAGTTTGAAAAAGATGCTCCTGTTACTAAATTTTGTTCACACTAAATTTAGTTAGACCTACGTGCAGTTGTTTCAGGAAGAATAAAAGAAAACTTTGAGGTTATTGCATTTAATGAATAGTTGATGTCTTGACAAAGTAGAGATAGATATTTAGTTGTCAGGATAACCCATTAGTCCAATCAAGATTGATGAATCATCATAACAAGTGAATCAGGATGTCAAGGAATCAATCATTCAAGAAATACAATTAATCTAACATAGTGTTATCTTTTAGGAGTTATAAGACAGATTGATTATTCAGTTGATCATATTTGAAAGAAAGAAAGAAAGAAATTTGAACTGTTATTTCATGTCATATTTGGAACATACAATTCAGTATCTGTTACTCTATCCTATGTATTGATTAAAAAGGAAATATACATACATCGAGTGCATAAGATAGATTAACTGATCATGTTTAAAAGGAAGTGTTCAAAATGTGTTCCAAATAAGCCGTGGGAGTAACTAAACTAAGCAATACGGACATATGCAAACTATACATTTGATGATAAAATAAATAAGGAAGAATACATGATAAAACTAAATATCCATCATTGCCTAAGCAAGGAGGTTGTTGAGCTAGTTGGTTGTTGGGCTAGTAGACAGTTGATCTTTAGTCCTCATCTTCAGCTCCAGTTGTATCAGTTGTACCTGTAAAAAATTAGGGAAAGTCCTGTAAGAGCTTCAGATATTAAATGTTATCATATGCTTTATCATGTAGACATATCAACTTGTCACATCATGCATTTCATATGAAAGATCAAATCAAACATGTGCCATAAATCAAAATATCATGAAGAGGATCAATCAATTCCATCAGGTATGTTTTTATACTAACTTGTTTGTTCACTGTGTAGGTATAGGAAAGGTAATGTTACTGATTGGAAGACATTTAAAACATGTGGAGAAAATGTGGCTCCCACAAGGGTTGAGCCCAGCATGTTTCTTTTTTATTCATTTGAAAAGGAATATCAAAATAAGACAGGATGCATCATTCAAAGTATATCATGCATCATTTAATCAACTTATAGAGAAAGTGTGTCATCATGACATTGATTGCAGTTGATTAAAATAAATCAGATAAGTTCAGAATGCCTGAGTCAAGTTGACAAAGTGCTGAAAATAGAAATTTAGACATATGATGTTACAGTTGAAGACAAGTCACACTTATGTATGTCATTGACTTTATCATCCATATAAGTGTTTACATTGCTATACCTAATGAAGATAAAGAACTAGAATAATGCTTCTAGGAGACAAAGCTTGTGTATCATTTACATAAGTTACATGACATATCATGAAAAGTATTATCTAATTATGATAAAGGGATAGTAAGTAGAATGACCAGATACATGTACTCAAGGTGATCAAGTGTAGCTAAAATAAATAATACATGTTATGCCATGATGGAAGGATAGAATCAGACAAATGCATCATGAGGAGCATTTGACAGTCATCAATGAAGAAGATACATCATGTGAAAGATCAAATGAATGCTATAGTTTCAGAGAAACAACAAGTACAAGTGTCTCATTATCCATAACAAATGATAAAAGTATCTACAGGTAGTGAACAAGAGAGATCAAGATAGCCTGGTGACAGTCAAGTATTTATTATTCATACATTATGGTTGCTAACTGATACAATGATGGAAGGAGAAAAGAACAAAATGATCAAGTTCATATATTCATGTGATCTAATTAACTGATACAAGAAGAAGATCCATTATATCAAGCATATGCCATGATGGAAGAGAACAGAAAGATATCAATGATATGTTAAAAATGCTATAGGATAATTCAAAATGCCAAAGTTAATGAGGAAAAGAAGCATAATGCAAAGTATCTGACAGTTGACCAGTTCAAGCCAAAACAAAGTAAAATGTCAAGCTAGATTTCATGCTTAGAAGAGAGAATATATGCTATGACTATTTTCATACAAAAATGCAACCCTTGTCTTCATTTTATTTGCACAGTGAAAAGAGGAAATTATAGAGAAGTATTTTTATAGCATGGCCGTGACAGAAGTTAGGTTTTCTGGGAAACCCATATGGGTTTTTTATGAAACCCTAACTTTTTTTGCTATTATAGGAAAAGAATAATGATACAATATGTCTCTTTCAAGGTCGTTCCTAGAAATGGCAAATATTATGCATTAGTGAAAAAACCCTTGTTGCAGTTTTTATAAACCGTTCTTCATTTTTGTAGAGATAGTAAAAAAAAGAAATAATACATGTGTTTTCAAGTATGGCCGTGGATATATAATGCATTTATATGCATTTCCAAGGAAACCCCCATTTTAAAATTGAAAACCCTTCAAGTTTCATGTTAGGAAACTAAGAAGATGCTATAGAGAATGAATATAGCCGTGACTATACCATAAAAGAAGTATGCAGTGATACCCAGATTGAAAAATTTGAAACCTTGATTTCTTTTTGAATATACAAATATAGTCATGTATCTACAGTAAAGAGAAGCATAAGATCTTACCTTCAAAGAGTTGAAGAGAAGAAGAAGGCAGATATGGCCGCAGTCTTGTTGAGAGGAATTGTATATTTTCTTACATTTGCAAAAGATTCCAACATAGAGGAATAGAAGAGTAAATATCAAGAACAAAAAGAGTAGGAGACAACATATATGGCCACGACCATTGTTATTGAAAAACCTCAGAAAGAAAAAAAGAAATGTCAGTCAAAAGCAGGATGCCATACTCGCTAGTCACTGCCATTTCTTCTCACTTAAGAAAATGCAAAGAAACCGAGGAGAAACGAGCTCAAAGAAGTCAGACAGAGGCTCAAATAACCATCAAACCCTAAGTGTTGCCAAGGAGTTGCAGAGCAGCCGATTGTGAAAGAGAAAATGAAAATGACTTAGTGTTTAAGGTTTCTTATCCTTTTTGGTTGGAAGCTTCTTTATTTTCCTTGTGATTTCTTTTGACTTCTCAAAATGATCATTACATCATCCAAATGCCGATTGGGGTCAAGACATCGAATGATGTATCTCCTAGCATCATTGTTAGAAATGGCCGATAGGTATGTGTTATTTGCATATGGCCCCAAGTCAAAGGGTGGTCGATTATAAAGAAAGGTGGTAAGTGTTATACCTTGTAAACATTCAAACAATACTTATTACCTTGTGGTCGACTACTGCATAATCAAATGATGCTCATATCACATGGTCAAAGATTCCTTTTCTTGCAAGTGTATGCTTTGACAAGTTTCCTTGTAATGATTCATACATGCAAAGTGAGTAAATGTGGTCAAGGAAAATATTCTTTATGCCTTATAAAGTTATTATTCAAAGTCAAAGGTAGAAGAGGTATGAAGACAAAACAAAATTACAAGGTGGTAGGAAAAGGTGACAAAATTATCATTATTTTGCATGAGGGAGATAATGGAAAACAAGAGGATATATTATTTTTTTGCCTTGATGATTGTATCATGCAACTAGGGGATTTTTTTCTCACAAGGAGATATAAGGGAGTTTTATTTTCTTCTAAATCCTAATTTTGGCTCAGATCATGCAAATTAGGCAAATGTAATTGGAGAGATAAGGAGTTTTATTTTTCTTCTCATCATGCATGATTTTACAAAATAAACCAATGTAAATAAATAGTAGAGTAATATTCTTCAAATTACTTTATTATTTTTCACAAATTGTAAAATCAGAAATAGTACAAGTTGTAACTAACAATAGAGTAATTATCCTAATTACTTTATTATTCACTCACATCAATTTTGTAAAAGCAAAATCATGCAAATTGATAAGTTGAGTTAACTAAGGCTATTTGGAGCCTTTTTACATGATTTGAGGAGAGATTTGAGGAATTTTGGTCAACTTCTTAGTCAAACACATGGAGAAGGTCATCTTAGAGCTATTTTTGCTCAATTTGTGGTAGTTTGAGCCCTTATTTTTAGGGATTTTTTGGTTTTCTCGTGGATCACTTTGGAGGACTTATTTTTAGAGGCAGTTAGTTGTAGTTTCATTTTTGCATGCCTCTTGGAGAGAGAAAACTATATATTGTAAAGAAAAACTTGGTTTTTGCTAGTTCTTGCATTCTTTTCTCTTCTACACATTGAAAGACAGAAGGTTTTGTAACTCATCTTTTGAGTTCTTGCCTTTTTGCTCTTTTACACTTTGAGAGAGAAGAAGGTTTTGTAGCTCTTTTTTTGATAGTTTTATAGAGATCACATCAGATTATAGGTCAAATTTCTTTGTTTTCATGCAATATTTCCTTTATTTTTTGGAATCAAGTAGTTGCCTTTCCATTTGAATGTAATTGTATGCAGTGATTTGATGAAGTTTTACTATGTTTAATTATCAAAACCTTTAAAATTATTGTCTCAATCTTACTTACAGTGTTAAAGCATAAGGATATTATAGGTCTTAGGTTGTGTTACTGAAAATAGTTCTTTTTGTTGTGAAAAGTCATTTTCCTTCATAAAGAGTTTATTTTCCAGCCTTCCTCAGAAATACTTTTTGTGATATTTATGCCAAGATTGGATTGTGTGGGTCAGATTTCTAAATTCTATTGTGAACCAGATTGCAAATTTTCCATCCTTACTAGGTGCATCACTAAATTTTATAGTTTTATTTCCTTATAGTTTCCTTCTTACCCTTTTCCAAACCAGAAAATCATAGTTTCAAATAGAATATTTTAAGGGAACTAGCCCACAATTTGGAGGTTCAAACTCAATATAGGTCACCCATAGGTTGAGTTTGTCCCCATATTTTGAAGGATTGCAGAGTGTCACAACTTTGCATAAGGGTGCAATCCTCATCGACAACAACTCCAAAGAAGGAACCAACATTCAAAGTTAGTAAGAAGACATAAGATGAAATAGTTGATCAAGATGATGACCTTGATGAGGTAGAGGAAAATTTTGTGAGAATATTGAGGAAGGGCATTGATAAATACAGAGGTAAGTTACCTTTCAAGTGCTTCAATTGTAGGAGAATTGGTCATTTTTCCTCTAAATGTCCTTTTACAAAATCAAGGAATAGTAACAAAAGAGAGACGTTAAAAAAAAAGTCTTTATTCCATGGAGAATAGTTGCTCTTCAAAAGATAAGGATCATGATGAAACATTTTTCATGTGGTGCAGTCACGGTAGGAGGGTTCACAGAATGAACTGTTCGGATTGTGCAGCAAGAGTAAACACAACAAAAACAACTCAAACAAATCTAGATTCAGTCATTTAGTATATCATAGAATTTAAATAGAGATCAGCCGGCAACATACGGGCTTACAATTAGGGCTCACAGGCCTGATTACATACATGCACAAGATAAAGCTTTGAAGCTCCTTCATACAAAACTAAACTAATGGTTATGAATCAATTGCTAACTCTTAACTACTTTCTTAAGGATATATTACATCAATATATATCTTCTCTAAACCAATAGATTCCTCCACGTTGGCCAAGGAAGATCACAAATTCCAAAGAAGAGGTGCAACATGTGAACACAGATAGGTCAGACCTAAATGCATAGAACACTTCCTCAAATTAATGGAACAATGTGCGGACCCTTGGCGAAGGTCGGCCATGAACCAAAGAACATTGAATGATGTGTCATTGAGATCCATAAATCAAGGACTGATCCGCAAGCCTTCTCTCTTAGCTGATTGTCTAAGACTGTTAGGATGCTCTGCTCTGAGAAAATAGTCAACTTCTGATAGCGATATCTTTCTAGTAAATAATCCAAATGCTCTGAATTCTTGATATGATGTAGATGAATGAATGTATATGCCAAGTCCAGATCCACAAAATGTGAAATGCTAATACCGAACCACAAGCTGAAACTGCTTCTGACTGAACTGGAAAAATGAAAGAAACAAACTGAACTGCAAACAAACTGAGATGCAAATATTTTTTTGGTTGATACAAGATTGCTCTTGGGCTAGGGATTCTCTGTTAATAACTGAGAGGGGGGGTGAATCAGTTATCTAAAATACTTTAACTTCCTGTTCTTCTTTAGCAACTAGTGCAACATCAAATCATATAAGCATGTATAACCATGAAAGCAGAAATAAAATCAATACACATAACACAATGATTTTGACATGGAAAACCCTGTTAAGGGAAAAACCACAGGGTGATTAACCCAAGATTGTATTCTCTATTAAAAGAATAAGGTAGTACAAAATGACACTTGCCAATTAGGGCTCACTACCCAAGCACACTGCTCACAAGAGGCTTACTACCTACAATAGTTTATAGAAAGAAACCAGGTACTTGAACTAGTGAGAAGCATCCACATATGCTGAGGTTCAGTTCCGGTTAAGCTCAATATACTGATCTACTGCAATTCATTCTTCCTCTGCCTTAGTGTTGTTGTTCTGTCACATACCGGACCTATATTTCTATTTCCACATTGCTCTCTACTTTTCTTTGCACTTCACAACACACCACACACCCCTTCACATCAAAATCCATTTGATATATATATTTGCACAAAGGATTTCAACATCTTTCTAGTCAGCATCCAGAATACTCAAGATTTTCCCAAACTCTGATCTGTCGGCTGAATCCACGCATACTAAGAGATGTGTATCAAAAAGATAGTTATAAGAGTCATCAATGTTGTCAGCCAACCATGAATGATCCCTCAAGAAAATTGATCACCACCAATTTCCCATCCGGATTAAAGTCTGATGCTCTGCCAGTTGGTTCTTTCTCAGTTTCCTCTGCCTGTCAGGAACCCAACACTTAGGTGCTCATAACTTTTCACTCTTTCATCACCAGAGGCTCAATCTTTGGATTGTACCAGTCATGGTACTCCTCTTGACTTCCCCAAGTCCGCACTTTGCTGAGATGCTTCCTCTGAGAGATCCGGACCTGATTGTTGGACCTTGCTGCATGCTTTGTTCTTGCTTACCGGACCAAAATACTCTTTAATTTGACTTCCGGTATAGACATACTATGTGCTACGGATGAGTGGGATGGACTTTTTTGCCATCAATGACAACACTCATGAAGCCACATAGTGTCTCTTGCCAGCAATCTCCCCCTTTGGCATTGATGGCAACACTTAGTGAAAAATGACTAAGTGCCATACTACACTCCCCTTTAGCTGATGCTCTGTTCTAATGTACACTTTTCTGAAGCTCCCCCTTAGCTGGATTCCATATTTTTCACTACTCTTCACTCCCCCTTTGACATCAATGGCAAAGGGTAGAATCTGCACACCAAAATTTCTAAAAATCAGCATATACATATCCGCATAAGTATATATACAAGTTATACTTACATACAATTAAGTATATCTGCAAAAGTATTCTTCAACTGTAGAACTTCTGTCATCCAACTCTGTTTCATCCCGTCCAAAATTGAAATGTGGCCACTCAATAGAAATGCAAAAGCTTCTGCCCTTTTTAAATCTACTGGATCACTGGTCCGGGCTGTAGTCTAAGCATCAGTTAGAGCCTCATGCATGGCTTCTAACTTAGGGATAATTATCCCTCTTAGATCACTCATTCTACTTATTCTATTCTTTTTCTCCTTCTCAAGCCTCTTTATCTCATTCATAGTGGCAATAGCCTGGTATTCTTGATTCATTATGGATGAGGTGATAGGATCAAAATTTTGGGATAAACTTAACAATTTATTCTCTTGTTCATCCACCTTCTTGGTAATATCTGCTGTCACGGTGGACCAGGATAGACAAAATTTGTATAGATCTCCACCATCCTTAAGAGAATTTTCTAAGCTCTTTATCCCAATATCCAAATTTCTCCTATTATTTGTTATAAGTCCTTGTATCTTAGAGAATCTCTTATCCAAAAACTCTTTCCAAAATTTCTCTTCTGCTGCGTTCTCCAAAGAATCAAAATGTGTACTAACAAAATTAACAAGAGATTTCAGATTACTGGATGAAGAGGCCGAAAGATCCTTCTGGAAGGATGGCATGATCTTCTCCAACACACTGGATGCAATCTCTATTAGCTCACAGTCTTCCATGTGAGACTTTAGAAGTTTTTCTTTTGCCTTTGCTTGGGCAAAGGATGCTATCTTCATTGTCTGAACCGGGGAGAGGGAGTCAAAATTGAATGGTCCTTGAAATAGTTTCAGGTCATCAATCTCCATCATTTCTTTGGTCAAGAAATCTTTGACTGTTTCTACAGTGTCTCTTGCCAGAGACAAAGTCTTCTTTCCTTCTGTAGTCTCAGAGGTGTCAACCTTGACCTCTTCTTCTTGACTAATTTTCTCATCTTTTCTTTCTTCTCCTTCAGTTCTAGAGTCAACAGGGGGATCCGGAAGTGAGACATTTACTTCTTCAGGAACTTCCTCTTCCGGAGTAGAGGAATCTAAGTCCTGAGTTTTGATGCAGAGGCATCCACACTAAAACCTTGACATACAGCATGTATGTCTACAACCCTTCATCATCATCATCATATTTTCTCTTGCCGACTGATATCCTCCTGCAGACAAACCTTCGACCTTTCACCTGTCAGCAGCATCATCATATCCGGCTATCGGCAGCATCATCACATTCGGCAAGCGCAAACATCCTCCTGATGTTCACTCTTCACCTTACCGCCAACCTCTATCTGCAGCATCATGATGTTCGACATCATCTTCATCAGCAGGATATAAAATATCTAGTTCCTCCCATATATCCTGATGACGACACTTCACGCACCTTTCCTTCGATGCTTACGTCACCCCGATATCCGACTACTTAAACAAGCAGCATCAGGATATGACTTATCCGGTCATATTGAAACATCCTGATGATGATACTCAACTTTATACTGATGACGAATATTCTGCCGAATATCCTCCTCCCGATCCACTTAACTTCTCAATGCCTTATGCCGATACCAAAACACTTATGGTCAGCAGGATAAACCTTTATCGGGTGATATTTCGGAATGTCCTGATGATGATTATCCTGATGACGATGACGTCATATGCAGTTCCTCCAATATCCTGCTGTCGGCCAAACATAACATTATCGGCCCGCGATGATTTTAGCAACCCGATCGACTAACTTATGCTGATATACTCTTCCTCGGCAACACCTGATGATGATCACCCCGAAACGCATTCACCTTATGCAAACGATTGCATCATGCTCACCTCCATC
This sequence comes from Cunninghamia lanceolata, assembly GCA_027924645.1. Taxonomy (NCBI): domain Eukaryota; kingdom Viridiplantae; phylum Streptophyta; class Pinopsida; order Cupressales; family Cupressaceae; genus Cunninghamia; species Cunninghamia lanceolata. The sequence continues at coordinate 3,795,354 of BSBN01000424.1, read as the reverse complement.
TACTCGGATGACGCCCGAAGTAACTGCAGGATATACCCAGAAATATCCTGATGATGCCGTTGTGATGGATTTTCCAACCTTAGCGAATTTCGATCCGCCGAACCTCTTGAGGTGACCCGATCTGCTTTCAGGGCGATCTTCCAGACTCAAACTATCAGCATGACCTAGCACATACCCATGCTAGGGTTCTCAACACCTCTCGACTGCGATCCTGCAAACATACATGTGAACAAACAAAAAATGCAAACTAGACCCTAAACTATGGTACATAGCCATTCCACCGATTCGACGAATCAACCGGTGGAATGGATCAGCGAATCCATGAAACCACCAGAACAGCCACATGATTAAACAATGGAATTCAACAGAGAATGAACACAAACAGGATCTCTTTATTGATTTCAAAAGATGCAATTACAATACTCTGTCTCTCCTCTCTCTGTCTCACTCCCTGCAAAGTCTGATCGATGATCTAAAACCAACCGATCCTCATGCATAAATAGGATTTCCTGCGAGTACTACCACTCGATTCCCGGCGGCTGGGAGGATCCAACCGAACATACAGCATAACAGCTGTCCTAACAACCTACCTAAAAATAGTAAAGTATGGTCAACATGACCTTATTACATGCATTGGTCTTATAAGACCTTCTTGGAAACATTAACAAGACCTATAACAAACTAACTGCCTCATGGAGGCCAGCTGTCAGGTAGGTGCTCCTGCACCAAGTTTTCTCCTTACCTATGTCCTTTGGCTCTTTTGCATTTTTCACAGTAGATTCTTCTTTTAATGTACTCAATCCTTCGTCATCCATGGAAGAAGGTTCATCACCTAAGTCCTCTATAATAGGAAGATTAAATCTTTTAAATGAATTCCAAAGGATATCTTTTGTTTCTTTTGCCACTTGGTCAGTCTCTCCAAGCATAAGCTGGTTCATTCTTGCTTTACTCCAAAACTCATCCTTGCAGTTCTTGAAGATCATGTTTATTTGTTTTATAGTGATGGAGGGGTAGAGTTGAATAGCTATTTGTTCCCGGATCTCTAGTTCCTTTGCCTTAGCATTATTCTTTCTCATTTCAAGTTCCTTTTCTAGGCTTTTGGGAATTAGAGATATGATTTCAATGAATGCTTTATTGTAGATGTTTAGGTACCTGACTGTAGCATCTTGCAGGATCTTCTGGTTAGCTTCACTACATTCATCATAGAATTCTGTCATTGGTTTTAGATTTCCATCTACAGTGACTGCCTTGATGACATCGTCAATGGAAAGAGTAGGCTTTTCAACAAATTCTTTGGCCTTCTCTACTTCCTTATTCTTGCCAGCAGATGATTCCATAGAAGTTTTCTTTTTCATTTTCTTGATCTCCTCATCTGATTATGTCTCTTCATCATCCTTCTGACTGGTGTAAGACCTTGTGGCCTTTGTCTTAGTTCTCTTCTCTCCCTTTTTGGATGTCCTGACTTCTAGTTTTTATGCTTTTTGACTCTTAGAGGTGGCTGGTGTAGAGCTTTTGGAGGATCTGGTCCGAGAGGGGGCTTGCACCAGAGCACTTTCTTTTTCAATTTCTTGCCTTTCTTTCTCTGTCCTTTCCACCTTCTCTCTGTTGGCATCAACTGCCTCCTTTGATATTCCATATCTCTTGGTGACTTCTTCTACTTCCCTTCTCACTTTTCTCTTCATCTTAGGCTGTCTAAGTTCAACATGAACTTTTACACTCAACTCTTGGAAGGTTCCAAACCTTTCTGCCTTAGGGTCCTTAGGCTAACTTAGTAGGTGTTGGATATGCAGTTCCAAAATTTTCTCATCCACCTCATAGCCCATTGGCATGATCCACACTATTCTTGGTTCCACTGCCTCCATTAGGCATTGATTAGTGTCTACCATGAAGCACACTATATCCTTCTATTTTTCAACTAGAGATTGGGGGATTCTCTCTCTGGCCTGCATCATGCCTTGGAAGTTTTTGAAGTAACCCCAGAGAGCTGTGCTTTGTGCCTTGGCATCACCAAGCCCATACATATAGTCTCTGATTTGTATGGCAACCGGTCTGTCATTTTGCCATATCCAACCACTGGATCTAGGTAGCTTATTCATGTAATAGAAGAATAGACATAATATTAAGCCACTGTACTTGAATGAATTCTTCTTATCCTTCTTTATTTTCTGCAGGTTCTCTAACAGTTGGTTTAGGAGAAGCTCGCATAGATCATAGTTTGCATTTTTCCTTAGCATTTCATATGTAGTATATATAGCAGTTCCAAATACTGAATTCTCCCTGCTGAAGTGATAGATTTTGTAACCAATTATCATAGAGGCAAATTTGATATCTGGATCTATGATGTCTTCTATTGTCGTTGCCCTCTTATCAAATTTTGATCTGGTAGCCTCACTCATAGTTTGGTTTTTGGCTGATTTGAGAGTAGGCAACTCACCGGATGAGTGCAATCTGGTTACCACCCTAATGGCATATTTTGTGATCTTAAATGGCCTCAACAACCACATAAAATTGTCATGCATTCTGTTCAGAACATACCAGACTCATTCATCTTCAACAAAACAGGGGAAATGGATGCAATGTCCAAAATGCTTATCCCGGATGGCCTTGAATTGGGGTTTAAGTTCAAATGATTCATCTATCAGTTCCTTGTGGTAGATATCCATCAGCTTGGATTTCCCAAATTCTTGCATGTATGTAGACCCTAACATCTTCTACATGCAGAACCCCATGCGGAATGCTAGAGAATGCACCTAGGGGATCAACTTCCAGGGATTTGTAGGGATGTTTCTTGAACTTAGGGTGTGGTCTATCAGTGATTTTAACAACTTTTGGAGTAGCCATCTTTTAAAGGATTCAGAGAGACATTCAAGAGCAGAAAACACATTTTATGCTTCTAGGGTTCACAATAAGAGCCAAAAAGATTGCTGGTTGAGTCAAATTCTATGGTTGATCCTTGAGAGAAAGTTGAGGCAATCTTGTTGCAGAGCTCTTTCTTCCTTCTTCTCGAATGCAATTGTGCAAATGATGAACAAAAGAACCCTTTTATTTATGTGCAAACCCTAATTCCATTTTGCAATAAATGCACAACTTAAGTTATTCTAGTTGCTTTGTTCTCCTTGTCTTGAGAGATCTTTCCAGATCACTGAGATGCACTTAGAGTTATTCTCGGTGAATATTGACAATCTATCTACCTTTCTCCAATCATTCCATTTATCTGCAGATCAAGATACCTCAATTTTGAATCATACCAGATTTAACTGTGAAAATCCTACTCTTACTGGATGACTGTTAAACTGGATCAATCTTGGATGATTAACCTCTTCAAAACTTCTTGCGGATCTTCAAATCTTTACCAAGCCTTATTTAGGTGTTTCTCTGAGAACCTTTTAATCCGCAACTTTCCAAGTGCCAATTTCAGGCACCAATTGACTGGCTGGGGGAATTTATTTTCTTTTTTGACTCCCCCTAAGCCAGAGCTCATCTATTTAGTTTCTGGAAGGAATATCAGCACCAGATTCTAGTGTGGATCCATCCCCAACATTTTCTGTACTTCTCTTTACCCAAATCTTGTTCATCTCCCTTTGAACTTCACCCACATTCACTTTTCCTTTTTTCCTTTGTCTTGATTTTGATTATGATGCACCGGACCCTTTTTATCCTGATTCTTATTTCTACAAAATTTGACAATATGACCGGATCTATTGCAGTTGTAGCAAACAACATTTCTTTGCATATTTGATTGATATCCTCTAGATCTGCATTGATTAGCCATATGTCCCATTCTATTGCATGCAAAGCATCTACCATTGAATGAATTATTCATTCGCATATTTCTACATTCATGAGATTTGTGACCATACCTTTTGCAGTTAAAACATTGTCCAAAGAAGGTTGAATTAGTCTGATTCATTCTTCTTCTGCACTGATTTGCTTTATGACCGAAGTTATTGTAGTTATGGCAGTATCCATTGAAGGATGGATATCTTTGGGCATTTGGTTGCCTTACCGGAGGTCTTCTAGGCCTGTTCCTTAGATTTCCTAATCCAGAGTTCTTCTCACTGGATCCAAAGATTTCCCCTTTTTCATACCCCAAGCCTTGCTTGTCATCTACCTTCTTTTGGCTTTCAAGAAGAACTTCAAGTTGAGCAGAGCTTATCTTGAATTTCTCTTTGTATTCATTTGTTGTTTGAAGATCCCTTTTAAGAGTGTCTATCTGATTCTCAAGTTGTTCTTCATTGTCTCTAGCTTCTTCAAGATCAGATTCCAGATGCCTAATTATTCTATCCATTTTGTGGCAGTCTTTTGACTTCTCCTTGAGAGATTGTTTTAGATTATCTTCACTTTTTCTCTTCTCTTCAATTTCTTAGGTGAATTTCATAACTCCTAATTCCATTTCATGTCTTACCATAATGACTTCTTTTGATAACTTCTCACATAACTTGGTTTTCTCATTCAGATCTTCATTAGTATCATTGGCTTCACTTTGACTTGCTAATTGTTGAAGTAGTTCCTTTCTTTTCTTCATTGAGATACATAGTTTTTTTTTTTAGTTCATTTATGAAATCATCATCTTGTTTGAGTCTTTCCCTCAGGCTATTGACTTCAGAGTGAGATTGACCAAGATTATCTAAGGTAGACTGAAGTTGTTCTCTCATACCATACATATCCATTGAGATTCCCAGATCTTCCTCAAGCTGTTAGGCTCTATTAGGAGGAACTTAGCTCTAATACCAATTGTTGATAACTGAGAGGGGGGGTGAATCAATTATCTAAAATACTTTAACTTCATGTTCTTCTTTAGCAACTAGTGCAGCATCAAATCATATAAGCATGTATAACCATGAAAGTAGAAATAAAATCAATACACATAACACAATTATTTTGACGTGGAAAGCCCTGTTAAGGGAAAAACCATGGGATGATTAACCCAAGATTGTATTCTTTGTTAAAAGAATAAGGTAGTACAAAATGGCACTTGCCAATTAGGGCTCACTGCTCGAGCACACTGCTCACAAGAGGCTCACTACCTACAATAGTTTATAGAAAGAAACCAGGTACTTGAACTGATGGAAGCATCCACATATGCTCAGGTTCAGTTCCGGTTAAGCTCAATATACTGATCTACTGCACTTCATTCTTCCTCTACCTTAGTGTATTGTTCTGTCACATATCAGACCTATATTTCTATTTCCACACTGCTCTCTACTTTTCTTCACACTTCACAACACACCACACACCCCTTCACATCAAAATCCATCTGATATATATATCTGCACAAAGGATTTCAACATCTTTCTAGTCAGCATCCAGAATACTCAAGATTTTCCCAAACTCTGGTATGTCGGCTGAATCCATACATACTAAGAGATGTGTATCGAAAAGAGAGTTATAGGAGTCATCAATCATGTCAGTCAACCATGAATGATCCCTCAAGAAACTTGATCACCACCAATTTCCCATCTAGATTAAAGTTTGATGCTCTGTCAGTTGGTTCTTTCTCAGTCTGCTCTGCCTGTCAGGAACCCAACACTTAGGTGCTCATAACTTTTCACTCTTTCATCACCGGAGGCTCAATCTCTGGAGTGTAGCAGTCATGGTACTCCTCTTGACTTCCCCAAGTCCATACTTTGCTAAGATACTTTCTCTGAGAGATCCGGACCTGACTGTCGGACCTTGCTGCATGCTCTGTTCTTGCTGACCAGACCAAAATACTCTTTAATCTGACTTCTGGTATAGACATACTATGTGCTACAGATGAGTGGGATGAACTTTTTTGCCATTAATGACAACACTCATGAAGCCACATAGTGTCTCTTGCCAACATGCTCCTGCATCAGACATCCAGGGTTATTGAAAAAGTGAGTCCCTCACTTTACTGGGACCAGGGGAGAACCAAGACGGTCCACCTCAGCCTGATAAATCCATGATGAATCTTCTTTTGGTCTGCCTTTCCACTTCATAAGGTATTCTTTGTATTGTCTTCCTCTAGTGCTACGTCCAACTTTGTTGTCCAAAATGTCATCAATCTGCTCCAGTGCTTGTTGTGGTAACTACTTCTTCAAGTCTTCTACCATATTGTCACTGAACTCTGCTTCATGATACTAATAGAGGTCTGTAATGTTGAAAATAGGTGATATACCCAAGGTCTCTAGTAATTCCACTTCATATGCATTTCTTGAATCAATTTTTCTGAGTATCTTACAAGGTCCAAACTTCTTCATCTTCAACTTGTTATATGTCCCAACTAGAAATCTTTCTTTTCTTAAGTACACCATCACTTCATCTCAAAATTTGAATTCCTTATGTCTTCTCTTCTCATCAGCCTTCTCTTTGTACTTATTTTTCATATTCTCCAAATGCTTCTTAACCTGATCATGTACTATCTTCATGTGATCTACAAATTCTTCTGCTTCTATACTCCTCTTTTCTTCCATGCTAATATGTCTTAATTCTACTACTCCTCTAGGATTCACTTTGGTAACAATCTCAAAAGGTGTTCTTCTAGTACTCCTATTTACTAAATTATTATATGCAAACGTTGCTTGTGAAAGAATCAAATAACAACTTCCTCTCTTCTCTCCAACCAAACATCTCAACAAGTTTTCCAAACTCCTATTCACTACCTCTGTCTGTCCATCTGTCTATGGGTGAAAAGTAGAACTAAACTTCAAATTTGTCTGCATCTTCTTCCAAAGTGTCCTACAAAAATATCCAACAAACTTTGTGTCTCTATCTGAAACTATGCTCTTAGGTAATCCATGCAATTGCACAATCTCCTTGGAAAATAGGTCAGCTATGTGCACTGCATCAGTTGTCTTCTTACAAGCACAAAATCCATGCTTATGTCTTCCCAAGGTCTCTTTGGTACTGTCAAAGGTTTATACAATCCATTGTTCTAACTACTCCCTTTTGCAACTTGACAAACTCTACAACTCTACACAAATCTCTGAACATCCTTATGTATATGAGGCCAAAAGTATTTTTCACTTACCAAAGCCATTGTCTTATCAATGCCAAAATGTCCTGCCAATCCACCACTATGCTTCTCCTTGATCAAATTATCTCTCATTGAACTTCTAGGTATGCACAACTGACTTCCTTTGAACAACATATCTTCTTGGATGAAATAGTCCAACCACTTACTCCTATCTGTCACAACAAGTTCTTTACATGCTTTCCAAGGTTCTACAAAATTAGTGTCTCCCTCATACATGTTCTTCAATTCATGAAAACCCAACACCTCAACTCTCATCTCTATCAACAAGTTTCTTCTTCTACTCAAGGCATCAACAACTTTGTTTAATTTTCCACTCCTATGTTTCAACACAAAAGTATAACTCTGCATGAACTCTACCCACCTCATATGTCTCTGATTCAACTTACCTTGACTGTTCAAATACTGCAAAGCTTGATGATTTGTATACAACACAAACTCCTTAGGCAACAAGTAATGTCTCCACTTCTTCAAGGCTTGAATTATGGCATAGAACTCTTGATCATAAACTAGATATCTCCTCCTTGTGTCATTCAACTTCTCACTGGAATAAGCTACAGATCTACCTTCTTGACTTAACATTGCTCCAATTGCACTTCTACTTGCATCACAATCAACTTGAAATACCTTATTGAAATCTAGTAATGCCAAAACAGGTTGCTCTATCACTTTTTGCTTCAACAACTCATAACTTTTATCTTCTCCAGATGTCCACTTAAAATCTTTTCTGTCACCTTTCATTGTCTCTGTCATAGGGTTACAAACTGAACTAAAATTTTTGATGAACTTCTGGTAGAAACTAGCCAATCCATGAAATGATCTAACTTCTCCAATGCTCTCTGGTGTAGGCCATTCAACAATTGCTTTCACTTTCTTAGGGTACATCTTCAATCGTTCTGCAAAAATCACAAATCCAAAATATACCAACTCTTCCTTCATGAAACTACACTTCTTGATGTTTATCAGCAATTTCTCTTCTCTCAATCTCTGCAAAACTTGTATAATATGCCACAAATGTTCCTCTTTTGTTTTACTAAAAATCATAATATCATCCAAGTACACAATCAAAAACTTACGTAAGAATTTTTTCAAGACTTCAATCATCAATCTCATGAAAGTACTTGGTGCATTTGTCAATCCAAAGGGCATCACTAACCACTCATACAATCCTTCATTTGTCTTAAAAGTAGTCTTCCATTCATCTCCTTCTTTGATTTTGATCTGATGGTATCCACTCTACAAGTCTATCTTTGTGAAATATTTTTCTCCACTCAAACAATCCATGATATCATCCATCCTAGGTAAAGGAAATCTATACTTAACTGTGATCTTGTTTATTGCTCTAGAATCGATACACATTCTCCATTCTCCATCTTTATTAGGTGCTAACACTGTAGGTAATACACAAGGACTCAAGCTTTATCTAATCAAACCTTTCTTCAACAACTCTTGTATCTGTCTATTTAGTTCTTCATTCTCTTCCGGTGTCATCCGGTGTGCTGCTTTATTAGGCAAACTTGCTCCAAGTATAAGATCCATGTGATGAGTTATACTCCTTATACGTGGAAATCCATCTGGTACATTATCTAATATGATGTCTTCATACTCTGTTAGTAACTCTCTTATCTCCTTTGGTTGTTCTTCTTTAGTCTCCTTTTTCAATGCTTCAGGCTTCTTAGGGATCAAGGCGTAACACATATTCTCATGTCTCAAACCATCCAGAGATTTTCTTCCATCTACCAAACAGATTCTAGCATTTACACATACTACATCTTTAGGATCATCTTCTAAAGGAATCAAAGTAATTCTCTTTCCATTTGCTATTATAGTGTATGTATTCTTTCTCCCATCATGTATAGCTTTTCTATCATATTGCCAAGGTCTTCCCAACAAGATATGACAAACATCCATAGGCATAATATCACACAAGACTTCATCATGATAAGAACCAATATGAAATTTCACCAAACATTTCTCACTCACCAGTACCTTATGATCATCCTGAATCCATGCTATCTGATAGGGCTTAGGGTGTTTCAATCTTTCCAACTTCATCTTATTTACCATCTCCTCTGAAACTAGGTTGTCTGAACTACCACTATCAATCATAACTTTACAACACTTACCTCCTGATTTGCTTCTAGTTCTGAACAGACTTCCTCTGCAGTGGTTCCTCATTTATCTCTATTTGAAATAGTGCTCTCCTCATTACCAATGATTCTCCTTTCTCTGGTTTACCAACAGAACAAGGGTCATCTAACTCAACAGGTTCTTCTTCAACATAGGCTGCTCTCCCACTGTTTTATGTCCTCTTACTTGTACTACCCTGATTACATTCAAATGCTCTATGTCCTTCACCTCCACACTTGAAACAAGTACCTCTAAATGTTCTCTTATCCAATCCTCTTCCTTCTCTTGTGTATCCTTCATTCTGGTATGCACTAGGGTTGCTGCTCTGGTAAAAATTTCTATCATCTCTCCGGTAAGCATTGTTATCTCTGTCATCCTTCCTAGCTGAGCTGTCAAACTTGTTCTACTTCGTAAATGATCTATCTCCTCTCGAATAAGTCCTACCTCTCTAAAATTTACCTCCTCTGCCTCTTTCTCTTTGGTCATGTCTCTTATTCAGCTTCTCTTTAACTTTCAAGGCAAACTGATATGCTTCCTCCAAGGATGTCATCCTTACCAAGCTTAGTTCCTCTTGTATGTTCAATCTCAGTCCATTGATGTATCTAGCCACTTTCTCCTTGCTTGCTTCTCTATGTCTTATTCTTATGATCATCTTATGAAATTCTTCCATGTATTCCTTCATAGATTTCTCCTTTTGTCTCAAGTTTTACAATCTTTTCAATAGCTCTAACTCATATTCAGCAGGTATAAATTGATTTTTCAACTTCGTCACCATCCTATCCCATTTTGTAATCTTTTCTTTTCCTTTTCTATTTCTTTCCAACTGAACTTGTTTCCACCATATAGTAGCATGTCCTTTCAACTTTATCTTCGCAAATTTTACCTTTTCCAGAACTTCAATTTTCTCATATTCAAAATATTCTTCCATGTCATTTATCCAGTCAATCAATTCTTTAGGGTTCAAATTACCAGTATAATTCAGCACATCAACTCTAGGTCTCTTTCCAATCTTTGAAATAGCTTGTAACATCTTTACTTGATCTAATTCTTCTTCTTCATCACCTCCTAGGGTTTTGCCAGTGTGTTCAATAGATTGAAATTCTTCCTCATCATCGCTTTCAACATTAGGTCTCGATGTCAATCCCCTTCACCTATCCTCTTCAACAACATCCAATCGGATTCGCATTGTTTTCATTATCTCCATCAACTCATCTATTCTACTAGCCATTATTCCAACAGAAACAACTCTCCTCGGTGGCATTCTTCCTAGGATTAAGTGTAAACTATCTCAGGTTCAGCGATTGGGCTACAAGGTGACAACTGCCTCACAATCAGCGATTGGTTGCAACACAGGTAACCTGCCTCAATTCAGTGATCTATCCACAATAAGATCTTATGGAATTCCCTCACCAATTTTGCTCAATTTACTCCCAAAGATTCAAACTTTCTCTCTGATACCACTTGGTGTAGTCATGGTAGGAGGGTTCACAGAATGAACTATCTAGACCGTATAGCAAGAGTAAACACAATGGAAACAACTGAAGCAAATGCAGATTCAGTCATTTAGTATATCACTTAATTCAAATGGAGATCAGTCGGTAACATATGGGCTTAGAATTAGGGCTCACAGGTCTGATTAAATACATGCACAAGATAAAGTTTTGAAGCTCGTTCGCACAAAACTAAACTAATGGTTATGAATCAATTGCTAACTCTTAACTACTTTCCTAAGGATCTATTACATCAATATATATCATCTCCAGACCAATAGATTCCTCTGCATTGGCAAAGGAAGATCACAAATTCCAAAGAAGACGTGCAACGTGTGAACACAATAGGTCAGACCTAAATGCATAAAACACTTCCTTAAATGAATGGAACAATGTGCGGACCCTTGGGGAAGGTCGGCGATGAACCAAAGAACATTAAATGATGTGTCATCGAGATGTGCAAATTAAGGAATGATCCACAAGCCTTCTCCTTTAGTTGATTGTCTGAGACTGTCAGGATGCTCTGCTCTGAGAAAACAATCAACTTCTGATAGCGATATCTTTCCGGTAACTAATCCAAATGCTCTGAATTCTTGATATGATGTAGATGAATGAATATATATGCCAATTCCAGATCCACAAGATGTGAAATGCCAATACCGGACCACAAACTAAAACTACTTCTGACTGAACTGGAAAAATGAAAGAAACAAACTAAACTGCAAACAAACTGAGATACAAATATTTTTTTGGTTGATGCAAGATTGCTCTTGGACTAGGGATGCTCTTGCATCATCATGGCCTTGAAATTTGGTGACAAATAGGGTGATATTGGAAAATGTAAGAAGTCTAGTACCTTGTAGGCTAACAAAAATAATGAAAAGTCTATGGTTATGTGGACTATTTTTCATACATGAGAAGAAGCAAATGCTTGGGTTATTGATAGTGGTTTCTCTAACCACATGAATGGTGAAAAGGGGAAGTTCATTAGCCTTAATAAGTGGAATGGTGGAGCTATCAAGTTTGGTGGTGATGAGTCAGCACAAATATATGGAAAGGGTGCTATAACTATTGATGGGAAGAACAAGACTAAGGATGTCCTCTATGTCAAAGGGTTGAAGCACAATCTCCTCAATGTTAGTCAGATGTGTAGTATAGGATATAATCTTACATTTCATGCCAAAGGTTATTAGATTAGGAAGGTAAGGTCTAGAAAATTAGTTGCAGAAGCTACTAGGACATACGGAGATATCTATCATCTAAAGGAGGCAAATGGAAGAACCTATTTATTGGATTAATTCAGTTAATATTGGTTGTGGCACAAGAAGATGGGACACATCAACTTTGATAATATGGTGAAGATCAGGTCTACTCATGCAGTGAGAGATATGCCTATGATAACCAAGCCTGGAAACACATTATGTAAGGAATGTCAAATGGGAAAGCAGACAAATACAAATTTCAAGAGCAAGGATTGTTCTTCTACAATGCCATTAGAGTTGATTCACACTGACCTATGTGGACCTACAAGAACAAAAGTCAGCAAGGTGAAAGGTATTTCATGTTGCTTATTGATGATTACTCTAGAATGACTTGGATTACTTTTTTAAGAGAAAAATCAGAAGCCTTTGATAAGTTTAAGATTTTCAAAGAAAAAGTTGAGAATGAAATGAGTGCTAAGATCAAATGCTTAAGATCTGATAGAGGAGGTGAATTTACTTCAAATGAGTTTGAAAATTTTTGCGAAGATATGGTATTAGGATACATCTATCTGCTCCTAGGACCCCTCAATAGAATGGGGTAGTGGAGAGGAAGAATAGGACTATGCAAGAAATGGCTAGGGCAATGTTGAAAGATGCAGATATAACTGATATGTATTGGAAGGAATTCACACTATTGCCTACTTGCTTAACATAGTACAATTAAGGGTCAATAGCAATAAGACCCCTTATGAGCTATGGTATGGAAGACCTCCACTATCAGATACTTCATCGTCTTTGGCAGCAAATGCTACATCAGGAGAGATGAAGAAAACCTTGGAAAGTTTGATTCAAGGTGTGATGAAAAAATCTTTCTTGGTTACTCAACTAGAAGCAAGGCCTATAAATGCTACAACAAGAGATTGGGAAGGATGATTGAAAGCACAAATGTTAATGTAGAAGAATATTTGTGTCAGATCTCACATGAAGCAAAGGTTTGTGGATTAGATATATCTCCCTACATTGAAGAAGAAGAAGAGGAGGAGAAAGAACAAGAATCAGAAAAGACCCCTAAGACTCTAGCAAATTATGCTAAGAAGAATCATCCAGCAAATCAAATCCGTCAGCAAGTGAATTTGTGCTTACTATCAAAGGCAGAACCCAAAACCTTTGCTAATGCTAGAAAAGATGATGGATGGTTGAAGGCAATGGAAGAAGAATTGAATCAGATAGAAAAGAATTAGACATGGGAACTGGTTCCCAGACCAACTGGTAAGAATGTTATAGGAAAAAAATGGGTGTTTTGGAATAAGCTGAATGAAGATGCTGAAGTTGTAAGGAACAAAGCAAGATTGGTGTCTAATGGTTATTCACAAGTTGAAGTTAATGATTTTGAGGAGACTTTTTCTTTGGTGGCCAGGATGGAGCCAATAAGGAATGTTTCTTGCCTTTACTACGCACAAGAACTTCAAGGTCTATCAGATGGACGTCAAGTCAGACTTCTTGAATGGTGATTTAGAGGAAGAGGTCTACATTGAGAAATCGAATGGTTTCCAGCTATCAGAAGATCTGGACATGGTGTGCAAACTCAAGAAAGGATTGTATGGACTCAAGAAAGCTCCTAGAGCTTGGTATGATCAGTTGGATAAGTACTTACTTCAGCAAGGTTTCAAGAAAGGTACTGCAGATAGTTATCCTTACGTTAAGGTAGAGGAAGACAAGATTTTGATAGTTGTTGTTTATGTTGATGACATCATCTTTGGTGGACATGATAATATGTGTAAGAGGTTTATAGAAGAGATGGAGAAAGAGTTTTACATGTCTATGATTGGTGAGTTGTCTTTCTTCCTTGGGCTTCAAATTGCTCAACTAGATGATGGTATCTTTATTTCTCAGGCTAAGTATGTTAGAGAGATGTTGAAGAAATTTGGCATGGAGGATTCCAAACTAGTAAGTACTCCTATGGTTACTGGTTGTCACTTGAGCAAGGTTGATAAGTCATTTGAGGTTGATCAAACTCTTTATAGATCTATGATTAGAGGATTATTGTACTTGAATGCTTCTGGACTTGATACTATGCATGCAATATGTTTGGTTGTCAGATTTCAAGCTAATCCTAAGCAAACTCATGAGAAGGCAGTAAAAAGAATATTCAGATATTTGAAGGGAACTCTAGATTATGGCTTATGGTATCCAATAGGTAATGACTTTGATCTAAGTGCTTACACTGATGTTGATTGGGCTGGTTGTATTGATGATAGAAGTACAAGTGGTGGTGCTTTCTTTCTTTGTAGGAAGCAGATTGGTTTCATGGCATAGTATGAAACACGATTCAGTATCTTTATCAACTACAAAGGTAGAGTATAATGCTGCAGCATCTTGATATACACAAGTGTTGTGGATGAAGAAAACATTAAAGGATATCAAGATATAGTATGATAAGCCTATTCCTATTTTGTGTGATAATATAAATACTATCAATATTTTCAAGAATCTGGTGATGCATTCTAGAACTAAGAAAATATCAATTAGGTATCACTTTTTGAGAGAGAAGGTTGCAGATAAAGAAGTGAAGTTGGAATATGTTTCAAAAAAGGATCATATTGCATATATTTTCAAAAAGGCTCTTGTAAAGGATACTTTTGAGTATCTCCAGCAGAAGTTAGGGGTAATTTCCCCCTCCTTCTTGATAGATGTACAGTTGGTGCATCTATCCAGGGGGAGTAATTCATGCTATATCTTTTTCCTGGATTGATGGTGGCTACCTCTTAGGGGGAGTAGGTAGTTGGTTGGTTGTTTCTATCAACAACCTGTTGGCAAGAGACATTGCTATGCATGACAGGTGTTGTCATTGATGGCAATTAAGACTATCTTACACATATGCATTACATAATTTGTTCATACCGGAAGTTAGAGTGAATATTTGTCCATGTCTAGGTAGTCAAAAATAGAGCATGCGACAGGGTCCAGTATCTTGGTCCAAATCTCTCCGGTGGTAAATCATAATGTGCTGTGGATCTAAGGGAGTAATAAGGATTGTCAAGACTATCTAAATCTAGGAATTTAGCCTCCGGTGATGAAGGATTCAAAAGTTATAAGCATCTAAGTATCGGGTTCCAGTTAGTCAATACAGTCAGAAGAATAGGTTGACCTAGTATTTGATCTTGTTCTGGATGAAGAAAAGCTATTGGTTAAGTAATTTGTGATAACCAATGGTATTGGACAACATGATTGATGATTTGAGAACACAAGTTTTTTGTCCACATTGTTGATTGTGCATGGATTCAGCTGATAGAGCAGAGTTCTTAACAAATGTTCTAAGTTTCCTTGAAGCTGACTACAGTTGATTGTATTTCTTGATGCGGATATATATAGCCAATGGATTCAAGTGTTTTGAATTGTGTGTGTGAAGTGGTGATGGAACTGAAACTGAACTTCTACATTGGTAGATGCTATTCATCAGTTCAAGCATTCTATAATCTTCTTATAAACATCTTTGTAGGCAGTGAGCCTCTTGGAGCAGTGAGCTCTGGGCAATGCGCCCTAAAGGCATGTGCCTTCCCCTTTTGTAACATTTTTAACAAAGTATAATTTCTTGTGGGTTAACCCCCACCATGGTTTTTCCCTTAATCAAGTTTCCACGTAAAAATCCTAGTGTTATGTGTGTTGATTATGTTTCTGCTTGTGTGTTGTTGATGCTTTCATGCTTATATCATTAATTTGTTAATAAGTGATAAAGAAGGTAAATATCTGCATATGATAAACATTTTTGAGACAACTAATTCACCCCCCCTCTTAGTTGTCTACCCTTATTTCAACAATTGGTATCAGAGTAAGGTTCCTTGGAAGAAGCCTAACATCTTGATGAAGATCTGGGAAACAGTTTCAATGGGTTCACTCAGAGAACAACTTTAATTGGCTTTAGAAGATCTTGATTAGTCCAAAGAAAAAGTAAATGAATTGAAAGTGAACCTTAAAGATGTTGATGATTGCATTGAAATGTTAAAAGAAAAACTAAAAAAATGTATGGAAAGGAGGAAGGAGCTACTTCAACAGCTAGCCAATTTTACTGAAGAAAATGGCATGAATGCGGCTTTGCAAGAAAAGACAAAGGAATGTGAAAAGATGACTAAAGAAGTTGCTATTCTAAAACATGAGATGGAATCTGAGGTGATGAGGCTAACCAAAGAAATTGAGGAAAGGAAGAAGACTGAAGAAAACTTGAATCAAACTCTTAAGGAAAGAACATAAGAATGATGTAGAATGGACAGAACAATTGGCCACCTAAAATCTAATTTACAAGAATGCAGATATAATGAGGAGGAACTTGAAAGGAAAATTGTCATTCTTAGACATGACCTAGAAATTGCAAATGAATACAAGGAGAAGTTCAAAATAAGCTTAGATAAACTTGAAGTACTGCTTGAGAGTCAGAAGAAGGTAGATGATAAGCATGGTCTGGGATATGAAAAAGATGAAAGCTTTGGATCTGGTCAAAGAAATCCTAAACCAAGGAATCAAAGAAACAGACCTAGAAGACCTCCGATAAGACAACCTAATGTTCAAAGGTATCCATCTTTCAATGGAAATTTTTTCAATTGCAATAAATTTGGTCATAGAGCCACTCAGTGCAGAAGTAGAGGGAATCAAAATGGTCCATCTTTCTCTAGTCAATGCTTCAATTATAAAAGGTATGGTCATAGATCTAACGAATGTAGAAGTATGATGAACTACTCTAACAACAAAAGAAATGTCAATTCTTTCAATGGCTACTATTTTGCATGCAATAGATTTAGACATATGGCTAATCAGTTTAGATCAAGAGGAAATCAATCAAATGGGAAAAGAAATGTTGTGTGCTTCAATTGTAACTGATCTGGTCATGTTGCAAGATTCTGTAGAAGTAGGAATGATGAGAGAAAAGGTCTGGTAAATAGAAAACTGGATGAGCAGAGACAAGACAAAGGCAAGGGCAAAGTTGATGTGAATGAGGTTCAAAATGAAATGAACAAAACATGGGTAAAGAAAGGTGAAATGAATGTTGACAATGGGTCTGCACTAGAATCCAGTGCTGATAATTCCTCTAGGAATTGAATCAGGAGCTCTGGCTCAGGGGGAGCTGCATTGAAAATCTAATTTCCCTTGCCAATAAATGGGTGCCTGAATCTGGCACGATGAATGAAGATAAAGAAGCCTATTGCAGACCTATTCGAGAAAATTTTGGAATAAAAATGGCTAATTTGATTGATTATGAAGCAATTAAAGATTGGCTACATGTAGAAATAGTGTAACCAGATGTATTAGGGCAGAGCATTTATTACAATGACAAAATAGGTTTTCATTCAATCATTTGATCACTTTGCATTCAAAGAGAGTGAGCATAAGAGTAGCTGAGCTAAGATTTCAAGGATTTGAAGTGTGACCAACGAATTCATCAGCTAACCCTAATTCTGTGGAAGAAAAATGTATTTTTCTGCGAAGCTTTGAACCTGCAATCTTTTGCAATGGCTACACATTTGATTGTTCATATCACTAAAAGGCCCTGACCCAAATTCAAGAATCATCCACATAAATTAGTAGAAGTTGAACCATTAGGTGCATTTTCAAGTGTTCTGTATGGTGTATTGCATGTTGAAGATATTAGGGTCTATATTCATGTGAGCATAGATGAATTTGGGTACTCAAGGCTTGTAGATTTGTTCAAGAATCATCTAAGGGATGAAATTCACAGTCTTAAACCTGAATATAAGTCACTGCACGATAAACATTTCATTTAGATTATAGGGTTTCCATCCTTCAATGAAGATGAGTGGGTCCAATGTGTGCTGAGCTGAATGCATGATGAATTTATATGGCTAATGAAACCCTTCAAGATCACTAAGGACGCCATCAAGGCTGTGACAGGGTTAAACTCATCTAGTGGACTGCCAATGTTGAAAGCAGTAAAGAATCAAATAGTAACTGATGCTATCGGTTCAAGGTTTGACAAAAGGGTAATTACAATCAATGACATTGTTGATCCAGATGTTAAGTTTACTTCAATAGTAATTGGTTACAAAATTTATCACTCCAGCAGGAAGAACTCTGTTTCTGGAATAGCCATATATGCTATATACAAAATGTTAAGAGAGAATGCTGATTATGACTTGTGTGAGTTGTTGCAGAACCAGGTGATGCAAAATTTGAATAAGGTAAAGAAGGATAAGAACACCTTCAAATATGGTACACTGATCTTATGTTTGTTCTTTTATTTCATGAATGAGTTACCCGGAAAGAAAAGCATGTGTTGGACAGATGATAAACCTGTTGCTATATAGATAAGAGAGCACTTGAACAACATTGGTGACTCTAAAGCACAAAAAACTACAATTTGGGGTTACTTCAAGAATTTTTAGAATATGATGCATTCTAGGGAAAGAATTCCTAAATCGGTTGTTGAGAAATACCATAATGAGATCTGCTTCATGGTGGATATTGATTAGTGCTTAATGGAAGCAGTAGAACCCAGAACTATTTGGATCATGCCCATGGGGTATGAGGTAGATGATAAAATTTTGGATATGTATGCTCAACATCTCTTGAGCAAACCCAAGGATGATTCTATGGAGAGATTTGGGATATATAAGGAGCTCAGTTTGAAACTGCATGTTGAGCTCAGAAAACTTGAAATCAAGAGGAAAGTTTAAAAGCAAGTAGAAATGTATGCTGAAAGAATTGGCATAACTAAGGAAGTTGTGAAGAAGAACATAGAAAGGATAGAAAAAGATGAGAAGGAGATGTAGGATAAGAAACAAGGAAGTGCTCTGAAAGTCTCCACCAGCCAACCTAGAAAAACAAGAAGCTCTGTTGTTTCCTCTATTCACACAAAACCTGTCAGAATAGAGAAACTAGAAGACAAACCATCTGGTAAAGATGGTAAGAGGATGAAGAATAAAGCATCTAGAACATATGAGAGCATTAAAGATGATGAGGAAACAGAATCATATGAAGTAGTAAAGGAAATAAAGACAAAGAAAGTAGAAGCTTCAAAGACTGCAAAAGACAAGCCTTCTAGAAGTATGGAGGTAACTAAAAGACAAAAGACTAAAACCCAAACTAGCAAATCCACTTTGTCTATAGAAGAAATTGTGAATACTGTGACAATTCATGGGAATCTGAAACCCATAGTAAAATACTATGACACTTTTGATGATGCAAACAAGAGAATTTTGGAGAATGCCATTGTAAAATATTTGAATACATTCAATAGAGCTCTTGTGGAAATTTTATCTAAAATTCCTAAGAGTCTGAGTAACATTTTAGAAATGAGGAAAGAGGCTACTAAAGCTAAAGATTTGGAGCTGAGGGAACATGTGTTATCTAGTTTGTGTCCGGTGATCTCCAACAAAGAAGTAAATAAAATTTTTAAAGAGGTCAAGAATAATTTTAGAAGAAAAACAAGGATGAATAAGTTGATGATTGGAGATATTAATGAAGTTGTTAAAGAAACAAAACAGATTCTGAAGAAAGCACTGGATAAGAACAAGTTCTATGTGGTTACAAAAGAACCAGTTGATAGTGAGGATACATCAATTCTGAATGATGAAGAGTAGCAAACTGAGATAGATGAATCCTTTGTTCCATAAGAGGAAGTAATAAACAAAGAAGATGAAAAAATGACAGATAAAATTAATGATGTAGGAAGTACTCAAACTCCTCTGGATCAATCCGACAAAGAAGATACAGAGATGAATGTTGAAACAAATGAAGATAATTCATTAAAAATTGAAGAGCATGAAACAGAAGAAACTAAGGACCAAGAAGTAGAAAAGGCCAAGGACAAAAATGAAAAGGAAGAAGAGATTGCAACGGTTGAGGAAGGGCCCAAGTAGGACAATCTGGTTGACAATACTGGTAAGAATCAAATAGATACATCAGTATCTTGGGCAAGATACACTGCAGAAGCAGTGAAGGAAATTTTGGAAAGAGATAAACAAATTGAAGAAGATCAGGACATAATACAAGGTCCAATAAATTTTGATACCTTATCTCTAGTGCAGAAGATAATTGGCCTCCATTGCTCAAGCCAAGGCCAGAGAAGATATTCAGAAGTCTCACATGGAAGACAGTGAGCTACTTGGTCTTGCATCAGGGATTGTAGAGAAAATCATGGCAACATTCCAAAAGGATTCATCTGTATCTCCCTCCAGCCAATTGAAAAGTCTAACAAACTCTATAAGTTCTCATTTTGAATCTCTTGAAAAGTCTACAGAGGAGGTCAAGGTTCAAAATGAATTCAATGATAAAAGATTTGATGCTCTAAAAAGGATGATTGCATTAGATAGAATTATGCTAGATACTAGTATTAAGAATATTCAAAATGCTCTTACAGAAGGAGGGAATGTATATAAATTTTGTTTATCTTGTCCTAAAGCTATAGAGGACATTGAAATAAAAATAAACAAGTCTAAGGAAAAACTATCAAGTGTATCCCAATCTTTTGATCCCCTGACAGTATCAGTAATGAGCCAAGAATGTCAAACAATCATCCTAATTGAGGAGATAAAGAATTTGATGAAGGAAAAGGACAACATTGAGACAAGAATGTGTGAGCTCCGGGGATTGATTTCCCCTAAGTTGGAAGCAATGTTCAATACCATGAAAGAAGCCCAAACTATTGCTAAATCAAGTGATCCTACTGACTTGAGAAAAGCAAAGTCTCAAGCATTCCTATTCAGTGGTCACATCTCAGTTTTGAACAGTATGAAGAAGAGTTGGGACAATGAGTTGGTGTTGTTGAAGAATATCTTTGGTGATGTGTTCAAACTTATGTAAATAAATCATAAGGTTGTTTGTATATATGCCCATGTACATAACTTTTTTTTGGTGAATTTTGTCGAGTTTGATGCTCAATTACAGAAATTGGAACTACTGGACCATAAGGCAATATTCACTCCTAGCTATAAAGTTGTATTACATATACACTCCATTGTGGAAGAATGTGAGATTATGGAATTGTTACATCCAAAAAGTATTTGCCATTGATGTCAAATGGGGAGTGAAGAGCAGTGAAAAATGAGGAATCCAGCAAAAGGGGGAGCACTGGAGAATAGTAAAAAGCATAAGTATACATAGTAAGGGGGAGTTGTTCCGACACTTAATCATTTGTCACTAAGTGTTGCCATCAATGCCAAAGGGGGAGAATGTTGGTAAGAGACACTACTATGCATGACAAGTGTTGTCATTGATGGAAACTAAGTCTATCTTACAGATTTGCATTACATAATTTATTCATACCGGAAGTCGGAGTGAAGATTTGTCCAAGTCTAGGTAGTCAGAAATAGAGCATGTGACAAGGTCCAGTATCCTGGTCCAGATCTCTCCGGTGGTAAATCATAGTGTGCTATGGATCTGAGGCAGTAATAAGGATTGTTAGGACTATCTAAATCCAGGAATTTAGCCTTTGGTGATGAAGGATTCAAAATTTATAAGCATCTGAGTATCAGGTTCTAGTTAGTTAGTACAGTCAAAATAAGAATAGGCTGACCTAGTATTTGATCTTGGTCCAGATGAAGAAAAGATGTTGGTTAAGTAATTTGTGATAACCAGTGGTATTGGCCAACATGATTGATGATTTGAGAACACAAGTTTTTTGTTCACGTTGTTGATTTTGCATGGATTCAACTGACAAAGCAGATTTCTTAACAAATGTTCTAAGTTTCCTTGAAGCTGACTATAGTTGATTGAATTTCTTGATGCGGCTATATATAGCTGATGGATTCGAGTGTTTTGAAGTGTGTGTGTGTGTGAAGTGGTGATGGAGTAAGTACAAAAAGGATAGAAAGAAGTGGGAAGATAAAGATCTAAGCTCAGATTATGGCCTAAGAGTGAAACAAAGCAGAATAAGGATGAAGTGTGTAAGATCAGTATTTTGTGCTTAACCATAACTAAACTTCTACATTGGTAGATGTTATTCATCAATTCAATCATTCTGTAATCTTCTTATAAACATCTCTATAGGTAGTGAGCCTCTTGGAGCAGTGAGCTCTGGATAGTGCACCCTGAAGGCATGTGCCTTCCCCATTTGTAATACTTTTAATAGAGTATAATTTCTTATGGTTTAACCCCAACCATGGTTTTTCCCTTAACCGGGTTTCCATGTAAAAATCTTGGTGTTATGTGTGTTGATTATGTTTCTTCTCATGTGTTGTTGATGCTTTCATGCTTATATCATTAATTTGTTAATAAGTGATAAAGAAGGTAAATAGCTGCATATGATAAAAGTTTTTGAGACAACTAATTCACCCCCCCTCTCAGTTGTCTACCCTTATTTGAACACAACCAACCAACTACCTACTCCCCCTAAGAGGTAGCCACCATTAGTCCAGGAAAAAGATATAGCATGAATTACTCCCCCTGGACAGATGCACCAACTATGCATCTAGCAAGGAGGGGACAATTACCCCTAACTTCTATCGAAGATACTCAAAAGTATCCTTTGTAAGAGCCTTTGTGAAAATAACTGCAATATGATGCTCTGTTGAGCAATTGTTGAGAATCTGTCGATGATTTAAATAAAGACATTTTCCCTTTGTCCTTGACGTCAAATGGGGAGAATGAGTAGGTGTCTGTTTCCATCAATGCCAAAGGGGGAGATTGTTGCAAACATCTTACCTAAGGTTGTCAATGATTTAGTTGTCATTGATGCTTATGTTGATGGTATACTGTGCTAACAGTGATGTTGTTGATGTTCATGGTTGGATGTCTTGCCTTGTTTAATGTCAATCAAAGTTGTATTGTGTATGTTTGTTGTCAGTAGAGGTGACATCATGATGATATATTAAGATGAGAATTAGAAGAATTAAGATGAGGATAGAAGTATCAAGATGAGGATTAGAAGTAATGATGATGTTGGGGAGATGTTGTTGATGATCTGTAGCATGTTGTATGCTCTCTACTATTGTTCCTAAGGAAGTATGTCTTTCTATAAGGAGGCTCTAGTCTCCAGATGTTGGTGAAGGTTTCTATTGCAAGAAGTTGCCTTGAAGACTGATTGGGAGAATGCTTCACATTCCTCCACCTTTGAAGATATGATCATGTAGTTTAGAAGTTATGTTCAATGTTTTGTGAAGTTGCTACATTCAAATTTTCATATCATTTGTCCCTCCGCAAAGAAAGTTGTAAGTGACAGAGTGCAGGACTGTATTGTCCAATGGCTAGTTTCAGTGTCTATTGGCTTGTGCCAACTTGTTGCTATATGAAGTGGTGAATTGGTTGGTGGAGAATGATCCCGAGGATCTTGTGATGTTTCCTATTACTCCGTAATCTATTTTCTAGTTTCTCCAAAACAGGCTACGGTCCGGAATGAAGGTGTTGATGGGTTATGCTTTTGCCTAGCTGAATGAGGTATGTTGAAGGTGTGCACCACAAAGTCTTTGTTGTACAGAGTTCAAGGAGTGTTTGGAGATGTTATATGCATCATTCTGACTCATTTAGGAGAAGCACAAGTAATTTTTAATCTTCCATGAGTACCACCAAGTTGTAATGTTTGACATGTTATAAGCTTCATATTTTCTTGCTTAAGGCCGACCTATTTCAAATGTGTGAAGCATGTGGATGTTATTCTTTGAAGAATGATGTTGTGAAGGATGTTTAGGACCAAGTTAAGCATGTGTTGAAATCTGCAAGGCATGGTCCTCTTCTTGGTGTTGTGTGTAGTTCATTTTAGGTCTTGGCCTCTACACATTTCATGTTGTGTGATCTTTGCCCAAATTGTAATTGTAATTTTTTTGTTGTCTTTGGACAACATGTAAAGTAATTAATGTAATATCATGTATATATTGTAAACCTAGTTGATCTAGGTGAGGTGTGATTGCGAGTGTGAGTGTAAGAAGTCAAATGTGGATGTGTAATGCATTATGATGTGCAACTAAAAGAGAAAGAGCATAAGTAATAGATCCTATCCGGATTCATCTTGAAAATATTTTTGGGATAGAAGGGAAGTGAAGAGTGTGCCTAACTAATTGCTAGAGGCAGTGAGTTAGTAAGTTGTAGAGAAGACATTTGAAGTTGTAGAAGTTGTCAAAGTAGAAGTGCAATCTTCAAAAGAGAAGTGAAAAAGCAGAATTCCAATTGAATCAAAAGGATTGAACTTCAAAGTTAGATTCAAATAGTAGAAGGATTGTCATGATGCAATCTTTTCTAAGTTTGTTCTCAGTTCAAGGAGTAGTTGCTTCCTTGGGTTGAAGCCCTAAAATAAAGTTTGTAGGGAGTTGTAGCTTCCTTGGGAGTGACCCTAAAACCTTTATACATGGAGTAGTAGCTTCCTTAGGTTGTAGCCCTAAAAAAAGTTGTAATTGTGATTCTTTTGTGAGGTTGGATTAGGACAGTAGCTCATAGTAGCTTTTCTCACCATGGTTTTTCCCCTTTGGGGCTTTCCACATATATCTGGTGTTATGTGATGTTGTGCATTGTGTTGATCTTTTATGTTTCTTTTAATTCTATAAAGATTAAGTTTCAGTTTTCTCCAGAGGGTTTGAGATTTGTTTTAATACTAACACACCCCCATCTCAGTATTTTGGTGTATGTTCAACATTTTAAGAGTTGATTCATCAATACCTCTTGCCATAGATAGTGTTGCAAAAGATTATAAACCATCATCGAATGCATTTCTTGGTGATGATTGGGGTTCATTAGATTTTACTCCTACCTTTATGGGGGAATATAAACTCAATAACCCTGAAACTTCAAAAGTTGCATCGATCTCATCTAAACAATCTGTGGAAACACGTAAAGAACCCAAAGTTTCTTTAATCACAAACACAAACAACACTCTTACTTACACTATAGAATATGAGACCTATGAGGCTCCACCATCTTCTAAAGAGATGGCATCCCTTTATGGGTAGGGATTTAAAATACTTTACAAAAATTGTGACTATGTAGGTAATGGTTGCGGCGTAAATCAACAAGGAATCAAAGTACCCATACAAGCTGCTGCAATTAACTATTCAGCCAGTATCAAATAATGTTCTTTAAAGCCCACCAAAGCTTACAAATGTACTAATCTTAATGTTAACACTATATCAACACTCAATCTGATATACCATGAGATGATAGACATAAATTGTCCACCAAGAGATATCCCATTAGATAATTTTTCAACAGATGAAGCTTTAATTGAATTAATGGTAGCTTATGACAATATCCCTTGTTATCATAATAATCATGGGTTAAAGCACAAATTTGAGTATAGATTTTGTGGAAGCCTCTCGTGGATGAAAAATACTGCTTGGAATGGGAGCCTGAGCCAAAATGGGTGCCCGTTATGAAACGGGTTCCCGTTTATGATCAAGAACCCAAAGCTAAACAAGCACCCATTATGGAATGGGTACCCATTTTTGAAAAGTATATTTTTTTTTAGAAAATAGGCATGTAGCTTCATTTTAACAGCTACAGGCCGCAGAAGACAAGGGAGAATGGTGCCAAGAATAGGTACCCATGTTGGTTGACCCCATATTCCACCTCTAAAATGTCCTTGCCTCCTTAGATCGATTAACGAGTGCCCAGGTTGGTTGCCCATCCATTTCTACCAATTTTCATTATTTTTTGCTTTGTATTTTGTTGTTTTTGCAATCTTAAACTGTATATCTTCAACCTCAAATTGAAAATAAGTTGTAAACCCTAATGCATAAACTATAAACCTTTAATTCAGAAACATCAAACCCTAATTCATAACTAGGGTTTCATAAATAGTAAAACATAAAACCCTAATTCATAAACTAGGATTTCATAAACAGTAAAACATAAAACCGTAATTCATAAACTATGGTTTCATAAACAAAACTAGCCTAGATTCTTTAAAACCTAAATGACTTATTAAACCTAAACCTAAAACCTAGAAACTTCACTTTATTATGTTTAAATATTTAATTTAAACATATGGACATATGACAATCCTATTGCAAATATGTGCCTAAGCGGTGTTGTCATTGATGTCAACATATTCTTGTTGTCATTAGTGTCAACTATGCCTTATTCTGTTGCCTAGACTGGAATGTTGAGGATATTGAGAAAATTAATGAAGACTCAAGGTTCGTAGACTTTATGGCTGTGTAGAGGATTGTCAGAGGTTGTTCCAGACAAGAATTGAGAAGTCCGCATGAATATTTCAAGAAGTTATGGCCATCTGAATAGAACCAGATCTTGTAGTATTTAGAAGAGACAGAGTGACAGTAAGTTGGTCCGGATTGCTCCACAGTGAAATATTATGATCTGCTGATCTGAAGGCATGTTTGGGAAGTCAATGTGTATCATCAACTCCAGTGGTTCATGGTTTGGAGGTTTGCAAGCCATTCTTCTAGTTTGATAGTCATGGTAGACAATGTTCTTGAGGTTTCAGAGGAAGATAAAAATGATTCTAGTAATTTGGTTTAGAGTGGATGTTATTGGTGAGTTCAATGTGCTTGTGGAAGTCTCTAGATTCTGTGGCTACTATATTGGAGGTCTGCATTAGAGTTTGAGCTTGTTATTGAGGATTTCCTCTTTTAAGTTGATGTTCTTCCCAGTCTTGACCAACCGGATGTTCCTAGCATGTTGTGGATCATCTAAAGATCATTTTATGAAGTGTGGCATGTTAGTAGAGGAAGATTCAGGTCTTAGCTATGTTTAGCCAATAGTGTAAAGATTCACGTTAAGTTTAGCTGACCTTGTTGATCATTCCAAGGTTGATGAAGTGTATAAATACTTGTTGAAGAGTTGTTAAAAATCATCCTTGAGCAAAATAGATTAAATATGAATAAAGGATCAGAAGTAGAGCAGAGAAGAAAAGGAGCAAGAGCATGTAGAGTGGAAAGTTAGTGAAGAAGAATCTGAGGCAAAGAAAAGGTTTTGTGAGCATTCATTGAAACTAAACTAGGCATGAACTAGATGCTATTTCTCAGTTAATTATTTCTGTTCTAAATAAATTTTGTAGGCAATGAGCCTCTCTTTTGAGCAGTGAACTCTGGGCAGTGCGCCCGAAGGCATGTGCCTTCTATTTTTCTAAAGTACTTTTAACAGGGTACAAATCTTTGTGGGTTAACCCCCACCATGGTTTTTCCCTTAACCGGGTTTCCATGTCAAAATCTTGGTGTCAAGTGTGTTGATTATGTTTCTACTCATATGTGGTTGATCTATGCTTTAATGTTTACATCATTAATCTGATAGTAAGTTAATAAAGAAGGTTAAAAGCAGAAAAAGTTTATTTTGTGTGACAACTGATTCACCCCCCCTCTTAGTTGTCCGGTCTAATTCCAGCAATTGGTAGCAGAGATAGATCCTCTTATAAAATCTTGACCACTTGAGGAGATCCAAGATGTTGACCTACAAGAAGGATAGTTTGAGATTTGATGGAACACATTATTTTGTTTGGAAGAATCGCATGGAGTGTCATTTGCAATGCATGGGTGATTCCTTTTGGGTGATAACCAGTGTTGAGTATAAACCTCCTGAGAAAGGTCCTTCAACTCTAGATCAAATCAAAGATATTGAAAATAATCTTCAAGCTAAAGAAGCCTTGTTAAGTGCCCTGACTAATTTAGAAATGACAAATGTCTTTGGTCTAAAAACTACTTATGAAATCTAGAAAAAGTTGGAGAATTTGTATGAAGGTGATAAATTTGTCAAATGTGCCAAGTTGCAAAGTCTAAGAGGAAAATTTGAAACTCTGAGGATGAGTGAAGGTGAAAACATCACAAACTACATGCAAAAGATAAATGAACTTGTGTGTGGTATCAGGTGTGCTGGTGGAACTTTAGAAGAATCAGAGATTGTATCAAAAGTGCTCAAATCTTTACTTGATTCATAAAAACATAAAGTTTCTATTATAGAGGAGATCAAGACTGTCTCAGAAGTTACAAGAGATCAACTGGTTGGCAAAATCTCATCTTTTGAATTAAGTGAGTTTGGTGATTCTCTTCCCAAGTCTGAATCTGCATTTAAGGCCAGTGTATATGGAAAACAAAGATATGATCTGAGTAAAAGCTCTTTTGCAAGATCAAATAGATTCATAAAGACAAGGAAGGATCTTGAAGATGTTGAAATTGAAATTGCAGATCTTGAAGCTCTTCTTGCCAAAAGATTGCCAAGAGGATCTGGTAAGTATGAAGGAAAATTGCCACTCAAATGTTTTCCTTGTAATAAGATTGGTCATTTTGCCTCAAGATGTCCAGAGAGGTTTTCAAAACCAACCCCAATAGATACAAAAATTAGAACAAATGTTACTTTGTCCAAGGAGTTGGAGAAGAAGGAGTCATAGATGATGAATCTGATCAAGGAGGTTCCTCTGAAAATGATTGGGTGTTCATTGCCATCAAAGAAGAAGATCTGGTGTCTACTAAATCTACTAGCTATGTAAATATGGAAAGTACCTTGGATACTTAGGTTGTTGAGAAATATGAATGGGTGATTGATAGTGGATGTTCTCATCATATGACTGGAGACGAGTAAGTTTGTGAATTTTGAAAATTATGGAGGGCTTGTGAAATTTGGAGATAACTCAGCTGGTAGAATCTGTGGCAAAGGATCCATCTCTTTTGATGTTAAGAATAGCACCAATGATGTTTTGTATGTGGAAGGACTGAAACATAATCTTCTCAGTGTTGGATAGTTAGTTGATAAAGGTTATGATCTTCAATTCAAGGATGGCAAATGTAGAATCTTGGAGAGTTCTGGAATTAAAATTGCATCCGGTACTCAAACTAGAGGTAACATTTTTAATTTAAGTAGTTCTGGCAAAAGTTGTTTGATTGCTCAGATAGATCAAAGTTGGTTATGGCACAGGAGGATGTGTCATGTGAATTTTGATAACATTGTCAAAATAAGTACCACTTAGGCTGTAAGAGATCTTCCAAAACTTCTGAAACCTAATAGCATGTGTAGAGAATGTCAATTGGGGAAATGGAGCAAAATTTCATTCAAAAGTAAGGAACAAACTTCAAGTGGATGATTGGAACTGGTACATACTAATCTCGGTGGTCCTGATAGAATTAGGAGTGTGCAAGGAGATAGATATTTCATGTTGCTGATTGATGATTACTCCAGGATGATGTGGGTAACTTTCCTAAAAGAAAATTCAGAAGCTCTTGACAAATTTAAGGTGTTCAAAGTGATGGTGGAAAATGAGATTAGTGAAAAATTGAAATGTCTGAGATCCGACAGAGGTGGAGAATTTACTTCTCGTGAGTTTGATGCTTTCTGTGAAATGCATGGCATAAAAAGATAGTTATTTGCTCCTAGGACTCCCCAACAAAATGGAGTTGTCAAAAGAAAGAACCAGACCATTCAAGAAGCTGCCAGGACCATGATGATGGAAACAAATGTTCCTCAAGTTTATTGGAGAGAAGCTATAAGTACTGTTGTCTACACTCTTAACTAGGTGCAGATCAAAGGCAATTCTGGTAAGAGCCCTTATGAACTATGGTTTGGTCATTCTTCTATTGTGAGTTATTTCAGAGTTTTTGGTAGTAAATGCTATATCAAAAGAGATGAGCATTTAGGTAAGTTTGATACAAGAAGTGGTGAGGGAATATTTTTGGGGTACTCTACTTAAAGTAAAGCTTATCAGTGCTTTAACAAGAGGTTGAAAAAGATTGTTGAAAGTGCTAATGTTAGAGTTGATGAGAGCAAGGAAGGAGATTTTAGGTTCTACAGATATGATTTAGATGATAAGATGAAAGTCAAAGTCAAGGAAGATTAGTTTAAACTCTGACTCAGATTTAGATTGATCCAGAAACTCTAGGAACTCAAGAAAATAATATAGATGTTGAGGAACAAGCTCAAGAAACAGAAGTTTAAATAATTCCCGAAACCCCCAGATATGTAAGAATGAATCATCCTAAAGATCAGATCATATGAGATAGAAATAAAGGTGTTTGTGATGGAGTCAGGTTGTCATTGATGTCAAAAAGGTGTTCTTTCAGGTTGTCATCGATGTTGGGATTGATCTTCAGGACATCAATATCATCAAGTCAGGAGCTATGAAGAATAATGTTAGTTCATGTTTTGATAAGATCAACATCATGTGCAGGGATGATATTGGTAAACATTTGAGTAGGAGACATCATCTCATGTGTTCTTTTTATTACAGCTTGTTCAGTTTGGTAAAGTGTTGTATCATTCAGATTGAGTTACATCAGGATGTTTTTTGAGGATGTTGATCATATAGGAGCTCAAATGGGTCTAATACAGAGTTGTTTCATGTTCACAGATATAAGTTATGTTAGATACAAGACTCATGGTTATCTTGTTTGATCTACTTGTTTACATCATTTGTTAATGCTCACATATTATGGATAAGTGATATCAGTTGAACAATATATGATACTTGTGCTTCAAATGTTGAATATTCACATTATCATTCACATTCAATTATCTCACTCACATTGGTGGAATGCAGTTCTGATGATCTTGTTTAAGGTTGTCAT
The DNA here is from genome assembly GCA_027924645.1 of Cunninghamia lanceolata. Classification (NCBI taxonomy): domain Eukaryota; kingdom Viridiplantae; phylum Streptophyta; class Pinopsida; order Cupressales; family Cupressaceae; genus Cunninghamia; species Cunninghamia lanceolata. The sequence goes on along the minus strand of BSBN01000424.1, from coordinate 3,765,098 downwards.
TATCATCAAGGATCTTTATCAGAGGATAGATGTTATGCATTAAGGTTGAGCTGCTTGGACATCAAGGAATTGATATTGTTCAAAATGATCATATAATCTCAGTTGATCATCAAGGATGCCTTATTACTTAGAAGCTTCATTGATCATTAATGGAATGTTATCTTCAGAGTTGGTGTTCAATATTACATGATGCCAATCAAGTGATTTATTATCTCTCGTTTCTTTGTGCTTGTACATAGCTACTTACATTTTAGATTGTGAAGTTGGTGAAGGCTTGATTTTGATGTTGATATCCATATTGTAAGTGTATTTCAAGGATAATATTCAAGGGCTTTAAGAGATTGTTTAACATCAAATATCCCAAGTCATTTATCTCATTCATGGAGAGCACTTTTGTTCTAATTTACTGTTGACCTGATATCCTAGGTCACCTCACTAAAGGAAACCTGCAGGAGGGTTTAAGATCATAGGGCAACCTGCCCCTTTCCACCGATAGAGCAAGTTATATACATGAGCGGGCTTTTAGTTTAAATTTAAAATTTTATCATGGCCAAAAATGTCAAAAAGGGCACGATTTTGAATAGAAAGTTTATGCATTAAAGAAAAAAAAGGAAAAGGCTTTAGTCTTTCCTTGAAACTTTGAAAAGTATTTAGAAACTTTTCTTAAGACCGAAATCAAACATAGATAATTTCTTTTTTAAAACTTAAGTAATTTCCTTATTATCTTTTTTGATCGGTCCTTTTTTTAAGGAGTATTTTGATAAGGAGATTTTTATTATTTTTTGTGAAGAGATTTTTTTAATAAGGAGGTTTTTATTAAGAGTTTTTTTTATGAAGAGTTTTTAAAGACTAATTTTTTGTGGGGAGATTTTTTACTGGAGATTGGAGATTGTTCTTGAAAGGATTATTTTGAGAATAAGGCAGATTGAGGAGAAATTAATTTTTGTTGCAGATTGGATAAAGATTTTTTATTTTGCAGGAGATTATTTTTGAAGAAGAATTTGAAGAGGATAATGAAAAATTTGTTTGAAGAAATTTGCAAGGGTTTTGTATTTTGGAGAATATGAAACATCATGCAGGGATTGAAATGAGAAGGTGAAAATATTTTTGAGGAAGATCAACAAGATTGAATGATGTTTTTGTCTTGTGAGAAAATCAAATTGAAGATTTTATTTGCAGGAATAATATTGAATATAGAAATTGTCCAAATTGAAATGTCAAAGAATGTGAAGGATCATGTACAGAGAAGAGGAAGATCAAAAGATTTTTTAATGCATAGAATTGATGGGAAGATATTTTAGAGAAGAGAATATGAAGGGTTGTGAAAGTATATTCAGATTTTACTTAATGATATTACAGATGCTTTATATAGAGTCTTGTGGATCAACAAGGTGATGTGAGTGATGTTGTGCAGATTGATGATGAACTGACAGGGATCAAATACAGATATAGAGATTGACAAGGTGATCAAAAAGACAATATGCAATTGCAATAATAATCAGGTGCATTGATTGTATGATTGGTAAGGCAGAGATGAAATATACAGAGAAAAGTAGTGTTGTTGAGCATATCTGGATGAAGAATTGATTTTTGAATGGAATGACCATTTGAACACATAAGAGAGAATAAAAGTTATGTATTGAAACAGAGAAACCCTCTAAATTTGTGTTTTCAGTTTGTTCTGTAATAGGGGTTGGTGCTCCTTGAAGCTGGTGCTTCTAAATAGTATGCCAGTGAGGCTTGTAGGTCAGTGAGACCTCAATAGTCAGTGAGACATAATATTCAGCCAGTGAAGCTTTGTAAGATGTTTTCAGAGTTAAGCCAGTGAGGCACTTCATGAGTGGTTTTTCTACCCAGAGAGGGTTTTCCACTCCAGTAATTCTTGTGTCTTGATTCATATTGGTCATCTTTCTATGGTTGTATGTTTTACTCATGAGTTTTGTTTATCATTCTCAGTTATGTGCATATGTGTTTGACAATTCAATGATTACTTTCTCTCCTTATGCTCTCCAAGTTAAAGTTTGAAAAAGATTTGAAAATTCACACAACACTGATTCACCCCCCCTCTCAGTGTTGTCCTTGACTCCTACAATTGGTATCAGAGCTAGTTTCCCTTCTACAGCTTAATCAGCTTGGGTAGGTCCTGTGTGTGGAGTTCAATGGGTAAGTGCAGGAGAAATAAGCACATGAGAAATCTTAAGCATCATTCTGGTTAGAAGACACAAAAGACAGTATCCATATCAAATTCAGATGTTGATATTAATTCAGTTAATAAAGATGTTCTCCATGTTAAGTCAGATATTGTCTTAGAAGAAAAGGTTTCAGATGTTCCTCTGTTTGATGGTTCAAATTTTTCAGTTTGGTGTATTAGAATGCAAGTTTATTTATCCTCTTTAGGATATGATGTTTTAATGTCTGTTGAGAATGGATATTCTAACTCTGCAAATAACAAAGAAGCTCTCAAATGTAATCAGATTGCAAAGAAGGCTATTTTATCTGCTCTATCTAATGATGTTTCTTGTAAAATTATGGATTGTGTTACAGCTCAGGATATGTGGAAGAGATTGAAAAGATTTTACCAAGGTAATGATAAAGAAGAGGACACTCTGGTGTGTCAAGAAAGTGACATTGAAAGGCAATCACATGAAGAAGTTGAGACCCAATCAAATTCAGAAGATGATGATGATCAGGATTATGATGAACAAGACTGTGAGATTGATCTAGAAGGAGAGCTCATATATGCTCTAACTGAACTCAAGAATTATAAGAAGGAGAACAAGAAATTAATGTTGCAATTGCAGCAAGAAAGAGTTTTAAAAGACAAAGCTCTTACAGATCTTGAAGATGCTAGAAACCTGATTGTAGACTTGAAGAATCAAGCAAGTGAATCAAACAAATTGATTGTCAGTTTGAAATCAGAAATTGAAGAAGCTAAGAGGATAGCTGATGTCTCAATATCTAACCTTGAAGTTGCAAGGATTGAGAATCTAAAACTAGAGAGTGATATTATCAATCTGAGAAAAGAGTATGATGGTCTCAAAGCTTTATCTAAGAAGTATAAGGAGTTTGAAGAAAGCACAAGCAAGCTACATAAGATGCTTGGTAAACAAAAACTATATGGAGACACTACTGGACTTGGTTTTGAAGAAGGAGAATGTTCAAAAGCTAGAGAGACTCCCAGAAAGAAGATTGATTTGAATGTTACCACTGAAAACAAAATACATAATCAAAGCAGAAGAAATTTCAGAAAAAGTGCTCCTGTTAAACAAGCATACATGTACAGGTATAACTATTCTTTTAATGGTTATTGTTATACTTGTAATCAATTTGGACACAAAGCAATTGTTTGCAGAAGGAATACTGACATTATTTGTTACAAGTGCAATAATGTTGGTCACATTCAAAGAAACTGCAAAATGAATAGAAGGTATGATACTGCTTGGAATCATAATATAAATACTCAATCATTTGATTATGATTACAGAATAATTTGTTATAATTGCAATTCTCCTGGTCACAAAGTATTTAGTTGCAGAAAAGTATCACCTAATTTGATAGGTTGGAAATGCAAAGAGGCAGAAAAGGTTTGGAGAAAGAAAGCACCTGTGAAAATTTGGAAGCAGAAAGAAGGTAAAGAGAAGTCAAAATCTAAGCTTGTGCATCTTGCACAAGTCATTTCATCTGTTGCATAACAGATAACATGAAGTGAGGGGGAGTTGTTCATGTGCTATCAGTTAACCCCAAGAAGTTTCTGGAAGAAGATCATTTGATATGATGATCTTGTCTGTCCATCATTCTTACCATGCTTTGAAATTATTGATGATGATGTTGCTAACAATGTTGATTTTCAGTATGTGTGACAGTGATACAGGTGATCTTTAGTTCTGTATGCATACAAGTTGTTAAAAGGATGGTCAGGGGTTCAAAGCAAAAAGTTTGATAGTATTGAGAGTTTTGGTTTATAAATGATCCTATTCATATTTTGTTCATAGCATGTTGTTACTGACAATGGTTGAGTTGGTATGATGTTGTAGTTCAATGAGATCTTGATATGGTGAAGTGTTTGTTGTCATTAAGATATTTCCAAGAGCTCTTATCAGATATTTGTCTGAGATGGCTAAAAATGAAAATTCAATTCATAGCAATTATCTCTGCTTTTGATTTGTGCAAAGTGTTGTTGCAGATGCAGTTTGTTTGTTTGAATGACAAAGTAAAGAGGTAGTAGTTCTTATATAATACAGTATGTTTCAGATGTGGTGTCTTGTGCAGAACAGGAGGATAGTTCAGATGGTCTTCATTCTTTGTCATGTCAGAAAAGGTGTCAGAATAGTTTGGTTGCAGGATGATAATTTGATGGTCATATCTACTATCTTACAGAGTTCTTCAAGCTATGACTTTGATGGTGATATCCTACATTTCATCAGAAGAAGTGTTCTTGATGTGATAATCTAACATGTTTCAAGGAGGTATGTTCAAGTTGTGTGATTCTAGTTTTGAAGTGGTATCAGGTATGTGTTTCAAGCTATGACATCTAGAGTTGCTTATGAAATTGATGGTGGTGTCTTGTTTTTCTTCAAGTTCATCTGTTAATCAGAGGCAAGTAAATGTTTTGAATCAGCAGTAGCAGATGGTAATGTTCAAAAAGAGATATGTCATCTTCCTCCTCATATTGGTATTGTGTCAAGAAGTGATAGTTACTCTTGTCAGTGTTTGGAAGTGATTTTTATGAGCAATGATTTGTTTGTGTACTTTAACACAGGGGGAGCAAATAGTTTTTGTGTATTTGTCATCAGATGTCAAAAAGGGGGAGAAAGAGAAATTGCATCAGGTAGTTTTGCCATCAATGACAAAGGGGGAGATTGATGGAGTCAGGTTGTCATTGATGTCAAAAAGGTGTTCTTTCAGGTTGTCATCGATGTTGGGATTGATCTTCAGGACATCAATATCATCAAGTCAGGAGCTATGAAGAATAATGTTAGTTCATGTTTTGATAAGATCAACATCATGTGCAGGGATGATATTGGTAAACATTTGAGTAGGAGACATCATCTCATGTGTTCTTTTTATTACAACTTGTTCAGTTTGGTAAAGTGTTGTATCATTCAGATTGAGTTACATCAGGATGTTTTTTGAGGATGTTGATCATATAGGAGCTCAAATGGGTCTAATACAGAGTTGTTTCATGTTCACAGATATAAGTTATGTTAGATACAAGACTCATGGTTATCTTGTTTGATCTGCTTGTTTACATCATTTGTTAATGCTCACATATTATGGATAAGTGATATCAGTTGAACAATATATGATACTTGTGCTTCAAATGTTGAATATTCACATTATCATTCACATTCAATTATCTCACTCTCATTGGTGGAATGCAGTTCTGATGATCTTGTTTAAGGTTGTCATTATCATCAAGGATCTTTATCAGAGGATAGATGTTATGCATTAAGGTTGAGCTGCTTGGACATCAAGGAATTGATATTGTTCAAAATGATCATATAATCTCAGTTGATCATCAAGGATGCCTTATTACTTAGAAGCTCCATTGATCATTAATGGAATGTTATCTTCAGAGTTGGTGTTCAATATTACATGATGCCAATCAAGTGATTTATTATCTCTCGTTTCTTTGTGCTTGTACATAGCTACTTACATTTTAGATTGTGAAGTTGGTGAAGGCTTGATTTTGATGTTGATATCCATATTGTAAGTGTATTTCAAGGATAATATTCAAGGGCTTTAAGAGATTGTTTAACATCAAATATCCCAAGTCATTTATCTCATTCATGGAGAGCACTTTTGTTCTAATTTACTGTTGACCTGATATCCTAGGTCACCTCACTAAAGGAAACCTGCAGGAGGGTTTAAGATCATAGGGCAACCTGCCCCTTTCCACCGATAGAGCAAGTTATATACATGAGCGGGCTTTTAGTTTAAATTTAAAATTTTATCACGGCCAAAAATGTCAAAAAGGGCACGAGTTTGAATAGAAAGTTTATGCATTAAAGAAAAAAAAGGAAAAGGCTTTAGTATTTCCTTGAAACTTTGAAAAGTATTTAGAAACTTTTCTTAAGACCAAAATCAAACATAGATAATTTCTTTTTTAAAACTTAAGTAATTTCCTTATTATCTTTTTTGATCGGTCCTTTTTTTAAGGAGTATTTTGATAAGGAGATTTTTATTATTTTTTGTGAAGAGATTTTTTTAATAAGGAGGTTTTTATTAAGAGTTTTTTTTATGAAGAGTTTTTAAAGACTAATTTTTTGTGGGGAGATTTTTTACTGGAGATTGGAGATTGTTTTTGAAAGGATTATTTTGAGAATAAGGCAGATTGAGGAGAAATTAATTTTTGTTGCAGATTGGATAAAGATTTTTTATTTTGCAGGAGATTATTTTTGAAGAAGAATTTGAAGAGGATAATGAAAAATTTGTTTGAAGAAATTTGCAAGGGTTTTGTATTTTGGAGAATATGAAACATCATGCAGGGATTGAAATGAGAAGGTGAAAATATTTTTGAGGAAGATCAACAAGATTGAATGATGTTTTTGTCTTGTGAGAAAATCAAATTGAATATTTTATTTGCAGGAATAATATTGAATACAGAAATTGTCCAAATTGAAATGTCAAAGAATGTGAAGGATCATGTACAGAGAAGAGGAAGATCAAAAGATTTTTTAATGCATAGAATTGACGGGAAGATATTTTAGAGAAGAGAATATGAAGGGTTGTGAAAGTATATTCAGATTTTACTTAATGATATTACAGATGCTTTATATAGAGTCTTGTGGATTAACAAGGTGATGTGAGTGATGTTGTGCAGATTGATGATGAACTGACAGGGATCAAATATAGATATAGAGATTGACAAGGTGATCAGAAAGACAATATGCAATTGCAATAATAATCAGGTGCATTGATTGTATGATTGGTAAGGCAGAGATGAAATATACAGAGAAAAGTAGTGTTGTTGAGCATATCTGGATGAAGAATTGATTTTTGAATGGAATGACTATTTGAACACATAAGAGAGAATAAAAGTTATGTATTGAAACAGAGAAACCCTCTGAATTTGTGTTTTTAGTTTGTTCTGTAATAGGGGTTGGTGCTCCTTGAAGCTGGTGCTTCTAAATAGTATGCCAGTGAGGCTTGTAGGTCAGTGAGACCTCAATAGTCAGTGAGACATAATATTCAGCCAGTGAAGCTTTGTAAGATGTTTTCAGAGTTAAGCCAGTGAGGCACTTCATGAGTGGTTTTTCTACCCAGAGAGGGTTTTCCACTCCAGTAATTCTTGTGTCTTGATTCATATTGGTCATCTTTCTATGGTTGTATGTTTTACTCATGAGTTTTGTTTATCATTCTCAGTTATGTGTATATGTGTTTGACAAAGTTATGTGCATATGTGTCTGACAATTCAATGATTACTTTCTCTCCTTATGCTCTCCAAGTTAAAGTTTGAAAAAGATTTGAAAATTCACACAACACTGATTCACCCCCCCTCTCAGTGTTGTCCTTGACTCCTACAGTTTGAACTAGGAGAAGAGTTGTTGAAGATCAAGAAGAGATTTGTTTGATTTCAAGGATTGAACCTAAATTAGTAAGTGAAGCCTGCAATGATGAAAACTAGGTAAAAGCAATGGAAGAAGAATTAATGCAAATTGAAAAGAACCACACATGGGATCTTGTTCCTAGACCTGAGGACAAAAATGTGATTGGAACCAAATGGGTCTTCCAGAATAAACTAAATGAAGATGGTGAAGTTGTAAGAACCAAAGCAAGGTTGGTACGCAAAGGATATTCTCAAGTAGAAGGAATTGATTTTGAAGAAACTTTTGCTTTGGTGGCAAGAATAGAGGCAATTAGATTGTTTCTTGAATTTGCTGCTTTCAGAGATTTCAAAATTGTATCAGATGGATGTCAAATCAACATTCCTAAATGGAGATTTGGAGGAAGAAGTCTACATTGAGAAACTAGAAGGATTTTAATTGTCTAATTAGGGAGATATGGTTTGTAGACTGAGAAAAATCTTGTATGGACTCAAGCAAGCTCCAAGAGCCTAGTATGCAAGATTGGATAAATATTTTCTTAAGATAGGTTTTAGCAAAGGTACTGTTGATAGTAATCTTTACTTCAAGATTAATCATGAGGACATCCTGATTGTTGAGGTCTTTGTTGATGATATCATTTTTGGTGGAAATGAATGTATGTGCAAAACATTTTTTGATCACATGAAAAGTGAATTTGAGATGTCAATGTTTGGAGAGATGAATTTCTTCCTAGGTTTGTAAATTGTTTAGTTAGATAAAGATATCTTTATATCTCAGTCCAAGTATGTGAAAGAATTGCTGAAGAAGTTTGGAATGGAAGATTCAAAGCCAGTAGGTACACCTATGATAATCAGATGCAAGTTAAGTAAATATGATGATTCCCCCAAGGCAAATCAGAAAAGGTATAGATCAATGATTGGAGGATTGCTCCATCTGACTCAAACCAGACCTGACATCATGAATGCCATTGGACTTATTGTTAGATTTCAAGCTGATCCAAAAGAATCCCACATTGTGGCAGTTAAAAGAATTTTTAGATATCTCAAGGGGACAATTGATTATGGATTGTGGTGTCCAAAGGACAATGATTTCACTCTTCATGCATATACAGATGCTAATTGGGTAGGAGATGTGGATGACATAAAAACTACTAGTGGTGGTGCATTTTTCTTGGGAAGAAGATTGGTCTCTTGGATGAGAAAAAAGAAAGAGGCAATATCTCCATCTACTGCAGAAGCATAATATATAGCAGCAACAAATAATTGTACTCAGGTTCTGAGGATGAAACAAATGTTGAAGGACATCAGAGTTGTGTTTGAGGAGCCAGTCACAATCTTTTGTGATAATTCTAGTGCAATAAGCATCTCAAAGAATCCAGTGTTACATTCAAAGACAAAGCATATATCTATCAAGTTTCATTTCTTGATAGAGAAGGTAAATGAGAATGAAGTCAAGTTGGAGTTTGTGTCTTCCAAAGATCAGATTGTAGATATCTTCACTAAGCCTCTTCCCAAGGATACCTTTGAGTATCTCAGCAAGAAGTTAGGGGTTATTACCCGTCTGAATCATAACTAAGATGCACTAAGGTGCATCAGTCTGGTGGAATTCTTAGTCATATCTTGAGATCTGGATTGATGTTGAGAAAATACTACTCTAAGGAGTAGTTAGTATGCAAACGTTGGAGATCAATCTGAAATAAAAAGGGGGCGAAAGATTGCAAATATGTGCCCTTTGCCATTGATGTCAAAGGGGGAGAGAAGACATGAAAAACTAATTGCTGATGTTAGGGGGAGCAATGAAGGAAGTGGTTGCAGAAGTTAGGGTGGGAAGTTTTTGTCATGATGGTTGAATCAATTTTTCACAACATATGTTTCCATCAATGAGAAAGGGGGAGATTGTTGCAAATATGTGCCTAAGCGGTGTTGTCATTGATGTCAACATATTCTTGTTGTCATTAGTGTCAATTGTGCCTTATTCTGTTGCCTATTCAGGAGACTAGAATGTTGAGGATATTAAGAGAATTAATGAAGACTCAAGGTTCACAGACCTTATGGCTATGTAGAGGATTGTCAGAGGCTGTTCCAAACAAGAATTGAGAAGTTTGCATGAAGATTTGAAGAAGTTATGGCCATCTAAATAGAACCAGATCTTGCAGTATTCAGAAGAGACAAAGTGACAGTAAGTTGGTCTAGATTGCTCCGCAGTGAAATATTATGATCTACGGATCTGAAGGCATGTTTGGTAAGTTAGTGTGTATCATCAACTCCAGTGGTTCATGGTTTCCACAAGCCATCCTTCTAGTTTGATAGTCATGGCAGACAATGTTCTTGAGGTTCTGGAGGAAGATAAAAATGATTCTAGTAATTTGGTTTAGAGTGGATGTTATTGGTGAGTTCAATGTGCTTGTGTAAGTCTATGGATCGTGTCGCTACTATGTTGGAGGTCCGCATTGGAGTTTGAGCTTGTTATTGAAGATTTCCTCTTTGAAGTTGATGTTCTTCCCAGTCTTGACCAACCAGATGTTCCTAGCATGTTGCGGATGATCTAAAGATCATTTTATGAAGCGTGGCGTGTTAGTAGAGGAAGATTCAAGTCTCATCTATGTTTAGCCAAAATTGTAAAGATCCATGTTAAGTTTGGCCAACCTTGTTGATCATTCCAAGGTTGATGAAGTGTATAAATACTTGTTGAAGAGTTGTTAAAAATCATCCTTGAGCAAAATAGATTGAATCTAAATAAAGGATCAGAAGTAGAGTAGATAATTAAAGGAGCGAGAGCAGTGTAGAGTGGAAAGTTAGTGAAGAAGAATCTAGGGAAAAGAAAAGGTTTTGTGAGCATTCATTGAAACTGAACTAGGCATGAAGTAGATGTTATTTCTCAGTTAATTCTTTCTATTCTAAATAAATTATGTAGGTAGTGAGCCTCTCTTTTGAGCAGTGTGCTCGAAGGCATGTGCCTTCTATTTTTCTAAAGTACTTTTAATAGGGTACAAATCTTTGTGGGTTAACCCCCACCATGGTTTTTCCCTTAACCGAGGTTGCACGTCAAAATTTTGGTGTCAAGTGTGTTGATTATGTTTATGCTCATATGTGGTTGATCTATGCTTTAATGTTTACATCATTAATCTGATAGTAAGTTAATAAAGAAGATTAAAAGTAGAAAAAGTTTATTTTGTGTGACAACTGATTCACCCCCCCTCTCAGTTGTCTGGTCTAATTCCAACAAATCCCTCCATGAACTACCTAGTTTGATAGAACTTAGATAGGGTTTCTGTCATATAGGCTTAACAATAAACCTTTAGGAATGATATTTCAAAATCATTTGAAATTGTTTAGAGGAGAGGACCTAGTAGTTGACCACCCTAACTTCACACCTCTCAAAATCATACATGGCAATTTTGAATCACTCCAAAAAATTATAGTAGTTTACTTGGCAAGGCCCCTGCTTATAAGGTTTCAGGGCCACATCATCAAATATGATGCCACATCGACACATGTAATGGCACGATTCTTCCAATTTATGAGCCCATTCTTCCATGGTGTGTAGTGAATTGTGTGATGAAATGTGATACCATAATTAATAGAAAATTATTAAAACTCTATTAATAAATGCTCACGTCCTTTATTATGCTAAAGAAATTTGATCTTTATCTAAAGACTATTCTCCTCAAGAGCATTATAGTCTTTCAGTATGAAGAATACTTCATGTCTTTATAATGTTGTGGAATGAAAGGAACTCTGAATAATCATCTATTAAGACCATTAAGACTTTATAGCTTATAGTGGGTAAAGATAAAACTACATGTTTTTTGTTGAGGTGTCAAATAGTTCCCTAAAAAAGAGTGGACCAATAGGTGTGCATTAAGTCATGTTTTGTTGGTGGGCTGATACAACATCATGTATGATTGGTTAAAGTCATTAAATTTTTAGCAGTTATAGTACAACACTAACAAGCTTAAAGTCAGAACTACTCTACTAAACTTTTAAAAATATTGGGCCTTAAATGCACATATACTATCTCACCTATTAGGTCTTTTCCCCTATATCTAGACCTTGAACTAGTTATACATGCTATAGGCCTATTATTCAATCTTCATGCCTTTTAATGTTCATGATGACTCTCATAGTCATAATTTAACAATTTGTAAATCTCTTTTCATGAAGCTAAAAACCTACGAATTAGATAGGATAGGACTCTAATATCTTTTTGTAGACCTAACCTAAAACCTAGAATTCATTTTATTATGTTTAAATCTTTAATTTAAACATATCCATATATCTATGACAAATTGACACTTAACAAAGGGGTAAATGGGACAAAAACAATGGAAAGAAATTAAAATAATGTTGAGTGTACATAGATGGGTTCAAAGATTGAATAAAATGAGACACTTAGGAACGATAAACATGGATTAAGAAAAAAATAGGATTTATGGTAACATGGCTAGATGGAATGACATTTAGTCTATATACAATAAACTTTATCACATGGGATCTTATTTTGTACAAATAGAACAATCATGATGTATATACCATTACTACTTTCACCTTAACATAAATGACATATACCTTATGCAAGATTTTTGGAAACATACATTTTATATATCCATTTTGCAAGTGAATAGAAGAAAGGAAATCATTACCATATTAAACATGCATATATTTAAAGACCATTGTATTCATAAAGACCTATCTCTAGACTAGATCCCCACCTTCTATGCATGAATGATTTTCTAAGTCCTATATTTTATAAGTCCTTCTAAGTCACTTAATCCTAAATTATAGTGATAACCAAGGTCTATAGTATACCAACTAGTTTTTTTCTTCAAAATTTGTTTGGTAAAGCCAAGAAAATTAAGACCAATCCCTCAAGCCATGCTTCCATTATGTTCTTCACCTCTGAGTCATCCAACCATGGGTTCAATGAAAATTCAGCATATATAGCAAATAGGGAGTCAAATCCAAGAGTGAATAAATCAAATTCAAGTTAACTTAAGAACTTACATACATGTACATACATACATGTTGTAAATACATACATACATACATACATACATACATACATGTACATACATACATACATACTATAACATCAGAAAATGACCCCTTGGGGGCTTTTCCCTCATAAGGTTTAGCTCTAGGGTCTTTTATTTGCATTTAGGACATCTTGCATCATATTTTGACATCCTGATGAAATGAACCCTAAGTTTCATGGTAAATGGAACCTAGGAGGATCCCTTGAACTAATCCCTAACCAAAATAAGGAGGGAGGACTTGGGCACCCGTGCCCTAGTCCTACCCTATTTTGGGTCAGGCCCAAATTTTAAGTGTTGGCTTGTGATCGTTATTTAGATCCTATGCCGATACGGTAAGTTTGAATTATGAAATTCTTGGAAAGAGTGTTTGTAGTTGCATATATAAGCATGTTTAGGTATTCATTTGTAAACTAGATGGACATTAGATGATTATTGTGATCTTTATGCATTCTAAAGGTGATTCAAAGTATTCATTGTGTGGCAAGAGCAGATTTTGTGTTGTTTATGTGTTTGTATTTGCATATTTGAGCATCCATCTCCTCATGGCATGAAGAGCTTCTTCCTCCCATAAGATCTTCACTACAAAGTGATATCATTTGTGTTTTCAAGCATTTAGATCATTTGGTTTTTTCCTTTGCCTGCCTAGGGCACACACTCTCTCTTTGACAACAGTGTTCGAAAGACTTGAATGTCTCTTTGGGGCTTTACTGAGGCAAGCCTCTAAACACCACAACCCCCTCCCCATTTTTCTGTGATTGCAGGTTATAGGTTGAAGAAGCAAGAAAAGTGGAGTTGCAAGAGAGTGTTGCAGAGTGTCAGATTTGTAGATCATAGTTGAAAATAGGGCCCTAGACATGGGCGCCCACTCATTAGTCCTCCAGATTCTGCAACAGAAAAATCTCTATAACAGCAGGAATAGGTTGTAGATCAAGTTCCCAAATCCTGAAAAAATTAGGGCATTGGACTAGGGCACCCACTCATTAGTCCCTAACTATTCCACTTCCTAAACTTCAAAAATAGTTGTACATTTATCTGTCATTTTACATCTTCTTGTCGTAGCATTTTCAGTAATTTGTCTGTTTGCTTCTGTATTTGCATAATTAGGGTTTTGATGTATAATTGAGTATAGTTGGAAATCAAATCATCCTAATCTAATCTTCCCTACATTCCTATGTGACCAAGGGCCTGATAGTACATTGCCACTTGACCCGAGGTCCTTGAGTGTGTAATGGTGAAAGGAGGATAGACATAAACAAAATAAACCATCTAGTTAACCCTATCCAAAATTTCCACATTATATTTTGGTGAACTAGTGTTGTTGGACTTGTTTGCACCCTTTAGATTTGTAGTCATTTCATCCCTTCATATCATCATTCATCTTAGTGCATTGGAAAAATTACAAAAAGATCAAAAATTTTGAAAATTTTGGGAAAAAATTACATCCTAGGGTTTGAATGTTGCATTAATTACTTTGAATTTCATAAAATTTATGATTTTTACATTAGATCTGAGTCAAATTGCAGAAAATTACAAAAATCCAATATCTTGCATTGCATTTTCATCATAAAATTGCTAGGGTTTTGTTAGAAATTTGAAATTTTTGATATAACCTAGTAATTCCAAAAACTAGGGTTTGTAGGTAAAATCTTGTTTCAGATTTTTCTACTCATATTAGACACTCATTAAAATTTTCATTTGGCTTTAGTGTTACATTTTAGTGTAAATTTACATTTAGATTTCAAAAATTTACATTTTTACATATAAATTTTTAACAAAAAACTAGCATTTTTCATTGATTTTTCATTAGATTTGCTCTTGCATTTTGCATGGTAGGTTTTGAAAATCATTTTAAGATCTTAGTGGAATTAGTTTTCATCATAAATTATATTACAAATAATTCATATAGTATTTTGCATCAAGATCTCAAACCTAGGGCTTGAAAAACCTTGATTTTCACTACATTTGTCCTTATCGACTCTCTAGATTTGCACTATAGGCGTGTTGTAAATAATATTTTTGCAATAATTGGATGTTATCATGGATATTATCTACTTCCCCTCCTAAAATTCTTTACAACACCTTTTTGTCGGGCTCTTGTATTGAAAATTTGGTGAAAAATTGCACATTTTTGCTATATTTACCCTAGGGTTTGACCTAGATTGCACTCCAAGTGTGTTATAAAATATTTTATGATTGTAGGTGACTGATATAATTTCTATTATTTTATTCACCTCATAAAATTCATTACAAAACATCTTTCATTAGGTCTTGGGATTGAAAAATTGTGAAAAATTGTGAAAAATTGCATATTTTAGGGCATTTTCACTAGGTTTTGACTTGTCATCTTAGATTTGCATCAAAAGTGTGTTGCAAAGGGTTTTATTGTTTCATTGGAATTAAAATAGACATATTATTTTCTTCCCCTGATCAAAATATTTACAATACCTTTTCTTTCATATATTTGTATTCAAAAAGTACAAAAAATCAAGCATTTTAGGTCATTTTGCACATAGTTTTGCACTTGTCTTTTGCATATCTTTTGAAAAACTTTTAAAATCTTATTTTAGCACCCATGGCCTCATCCTCTCAATTATATTTGTAATATTTACATGCATATATCAAAAAATTTGAATATCTCTACAAATTTCTTAGTATGCATCCTCATGTCGTTACCTATATACAAGCTATGTATCACAAGGATATATTTGTGTCATCTTCCTTTGAAATCTTTGACTATGTATATGATCTTAACAAATTCATATCTCTCATAAATACATACCCTTGGGTAGTAGAAGAAATAATAAAACACACTTTGAATGAATAGCATGACACTTCTCTTAATAATTTGGCATTAATAGCTGAAACATATGGCGATGACATTGACAATGATTATGGGAGTGATGAATTCATAAGCTACCCTACTTCTCCTTTAACTAAACATTCAGACAACTCAGATGAGTAGACTAGGCATAGCTCTAGTAATTCCAATAATCCCCCTAGCCAAAGTGAAGCATTAATAGATGACATTATGACAACGCAAGATTGTTTTGACTATCATGACCTATTTGGTGTGATCGATGTGGATAAGGAACAATTTCATAACCCACCTAGTCCATGAAGAGATGATATTTATGCTGAGGTTCCTCCTCCATTATCCTTACAAGGATTAGGAAATAACTAAAATAAATTAGACAAACAAATGGAACAACTTACATCTCTCTCTAGCATTCGGATATTGGAAGATCATCACCTCCTCGACGATAACTTCTAGCATGAATCTCCCTATAGGTAATTATTTCTAACCCTTTATCTCTCATGATGTATTTCCCCCATGATGTTTTATGTGTTGTTTAGGCCTCCTTGGATGACCCCTGATTCTCTTGTAAGGTCTGGGATACCAGGAGATCACCTCTGTTGTGACCTTCTTCTATTTGTATCATCATTCTTCTATATTGCCTCTCTCTCTAATTTCATTGTTGTGTGTTGTGTCTAATGGACATAGAATTGCGGTTGGTGACTTGTGGGTACTCTCCTATGTGACTGTCCCTAAGACACTCATTTCTCCTCTCTTATTTATTGTTTCCCTTCCTGTAACATTTCTATCTAGTGGGTAGATGACGAAAAACATTTATATTGATGTGGACCTAGTGTCCCTTTAGCGAGAAATAAAAAATTGGACTTAGTTCCTAATATGATGATGGGGTTCTAATATATTATTTGATGCTTGGCTAGTAGAAGCACTCCATGCTTTCTACATAGTGATTTTGATGATGTTTTTATCTCACTTACAAAACATAACAATACTGCTGCTCTGTGCACTTTGTTTGTCTTTGAATCTCGCCTTGGTGACACTTGGTCCTGAGATTTTCATGATATAGCCCCATTGTTATCCTCGATTTCCAAATTTGTAGTATAACCTTGGCTCTTTGTGTGATTGATCATATGCATTGATTTTGTTTTTTATCATGATTATGTGGACACTAACATGTTTCTTGCAAGGATGTGTTTGTGGGAACATTTGGCGATCGTAAAGTACATGTCACCTCTGGGGGACATGGGCTTTGCGAAGTCCATGTTCCCTTGTGTGTTTTCTTCCTACCTTAACATGCTTGATATCTATGCATGATATCAACCACCTTAAGGTGAGGGCATATATAAGGTAAATTGTCAGTTGTAGATGTTAGCAATGTGCTTGTCCTTAGGTGCAGTTTAAAGACTAGTATGATGAGTACTTCCTGCACTCTAATTTTGTTTACAATCAATCAATCAATCACCTTAAGCCCTCTGTGGAGGCGGGAATGGTGTATCTCTTGTAGAGAATTCCCATCCTATCATTTTTAAAAAGTCCTCATCGGGAGGCAGGAAGCGATTCTATGACTAACTCAACCCTTAAGCATGTCTTTGGTGATTGTTGTGGCGAAGCCCAATTGTCAGTGTGTGCCTGTAATGTGTTTGAGATGGTGATGAGTCTAGAAATAGGAACACTCCATCACTCTTCTGCTATGTTTTCTCTGTGTCTTCAAATTGTGTGTGTTTGGTGTCTCTGTTGCCCCATATGTAGTGTAAAGACTAGCGCGATGAGTGCTTCCTACATTTTGGGAGGTTTGGCATGTCTTGCGTGTGTGTTGCCCCATGTGTAGTTTAAAGACCAGCGCGATGAGTGCTTCCTGTACTTGCATTTGCATTTCATATATATGAGAAAAAGAAAAAGAAAAGAAATCATTCATGTCTTCCATGCATTAACTGTTTTCTATGCATTTGTTGTTTTCTCTATGTTTTGTGTGACTGTAACTATCTTCTCCTTGTTTTGCGTCCCTGTCATTATCTTCAATGTGTTTGGCATGTCTTCTCCGTGCTTGGTGTGTTTGTTGTGTATGTTGACCATACTTTAATACATGTATTGGCCTTGTGTTTATACATACATTAAAGTGGGGGCTATATGTAACATTGGAAAATGTCCCCTTGGGGGCTTTTCCCTCATAAGGTTTAGCTTTTGGGTCTTTTATCTACATTTAGGACATCTCGCATCATATTTTGACATCTCGATGAAATGAACCCTAAGTTTCATGATAAATGGGACCTAGGGGGATCCCTTGAACTAATTCCTAACCCAAATAGGGAGGGAGGACTTGGGTGCTCGTGCCCTAGTCCTGCCCTATTTTGGGTTAGGCCCAAATTTTAAGTGTCAGCTTGTGACCGTTATTTAGGTCCTATGCCAACACGGTAAGTTTGAATTATGAAATTCTTGGTGGGAGTGTTTGTAGTTGCATATATAAGCATGTTTAGGCATTCATTTGTAAACTAGATGGACATTATATGATTATTGTGATCTTTATGCATTCTAAAGGTGACTCAAAGCATTCATTGTGTGACAAGAGCAGATTTTGTATTTTTTATGTGTTTGTATTTGCAGATTTGAGCATCCATCTCCTCATGGCATCAAGAGCTTCTTCTTCCCATGAGATCTTCACTACAAGGTGATATCATTTGTATTTTCAAGCATTTATCATTTGGTTTTTGCCTCATTCTCCCTAGGGCACACACTCGCTCTGACAACGGTGTTCGGAAGACTTTAGTGTCTCTCTGGGGCCTGACTGAGGCAAGCCTCTAAATACCACAACCCCCTCCCCATTTTTTTGTGATTGTAGATTACAGGTTGAAGAACCAGGAAAAGTGGAGTTGTAGGAGAGTGTTGCAGAGTGTCGGATTTGCAGATCAGAGTGGAAAATAGGGTCCTATACTTGGGTGCCTGCTCATTAGTCCTCTAGATTCCACAATGGAAAAATCTCTGTGACAACAGGAACATGTTGCAGATCAAGTTCCCAGATCCTGACAAAAATTAGGGCATTAGATTAGGGCACCCACTCATTAGTCCCCAACTGTTCTGCTTCTTGAACTTCAAAAATAGGTGCACATTTATCTGTCATTTTACATCTTCCTATCACAAAATTTTTAGTAATTTGTCTATTTTCTTTTGTATTTACATAATTAGAGTTTTGATGTATAATTGAGCATAATTGGCAATCAAATCATCATAATCCAATCTTTTCTACATTCCTAAGTGACCAAGGGCCTAATAGTGCATTTCCACTCGACCTAAGGTCCTTGAGTGTGTAATGGTGAAAGGAGGATAGGCATAAACTAAATAAACCATCTAGTTAACCCTATCCAAAATTTCCACATTACACATACATACATACATACATATTTCTTGGATATCCTTTATAGTGTAAAAATTAATATTTTAGGTTTGAAAAGCTCTCTTGATTCAATTATATATAACTTTCCAAACATCTCTAGATATCAAGTTGAAATTTTTATATTATTTAGAAAATCCTATTAGTATGCTCAAATCTTGTACTTTTGTAAATAATGAATAAATGGAATCCCATACATAAGAATGTAATTTATTGTGTTCATCTTTGGTGCATATATGTAAATATTTATTATCTTCTCAATTCGGGTCTTGTTGGTGTAGTTGTAGTGAATAGGTTGACATGAACTTAGTGACATGTTTAGGATCTTGAATGTAATACATGAGTGGTTGTAAACAACCTAGTTGTTATTGAATTTTTCTCTTTAATTGTCTTCTTTTGAAAACCTCAAGGAAACATTTCTAACTAAATTTTCCACTCATTAATCATAACCTCTAGGATTAGGACTTCTATTGACATTCAGGGTTTGCAGATATGCAATATATTAAGCAACAATAGCCTAGCTAGTTAATTATTTTTAGGATTTTGATTTCTATGAACATTGCACAAATTTATAGGAAACAAAATCAAATTAAATTTTACCAAAATCTAGGAAATGGTAACATGACCCTAGATGGATTGACATTTAGGCTATACATTAAATTTTTAGGAATGATATATTTCATAAGATCATTTGAAATTGTCTAGACGTACATACATATATACATACATATACATGTATAGTAAAATAAGATTATAGGACTTGACAAAATAATGTTGACTAGATACTAGGACATAAATTTTGATTCATGTCATGATTCTTAAATGTATAAATTTTGATTTTAAACATTTTCTAACAAGTTTAAATTTTAAATGCATGTATATGTTAGATTAAAAGTAAAATTAAATATTTTAATGCATTGTTTAAACCACACAAATTTATATATTTCCAAGTTTTCAATTTATATGTAAATGTACATTTAAACATACGTTGTGCATGAAATTTAATATATATTTTCAATTCCTAATTTGATTTTAACTATTTTTTATAATTATAGCTCTGCTTGTAGAGCTTATTTGTACACATGGCCGATCTAGCCCAGGAACCCGCCCCCTACCACCACCACCACCAACATTGCATGATGAGGCTCATTTGTGAGAAAAAATTGATGAAAATAATAATAAAAAAAAACATTGCAAGAAAAAATCAATTTCTTGCAAAGTCAAATCCAAACCACTCCACACATTTCATGGTTTGCATCTATGATGCAAACTATTATTGATTTAGTGAGAGCTATCCACATAGATCTAGACACATTCCACTCATGGTGGGAAGAGAGGAGGAAATTTTATGTAGATGGTCTCTCGTATAAAGAGATCAATGATTTACATATTACCAAAAATACAGTTTCCCCATATTTCATTGATCCCTCCACAGGTGAACAAATACCACCATCTAAAGAGAGAATTTCAATCAAATGGTGCACACATCAGCAGATAGATGATCATTTTTGGGAGCGATGGTGGATGGTATTTGACCATCCACCTCATGTTAATTTTGAGGTTCCCTTTTATTTTCTGAAAAAATTATAGGCAGAGTTTGATATGGGCAAAAAGCCCAGTGATGCAAAGTAGGGAGGTTCACTCAACAAACATATTACAAACACTTTCTCACAATTTCTTCAATTTGGCTAGTAGGGTGAAATAGTGGATTTGGGGCAAGATAGTGTTTTGGTGATTAGAAAGTGGATTGAAATACCTTGGATTAGTGTTGTTGAAGGATCGCCTCCCTACATTGCATCAAATTGGTATAAGAGATCAGAAGGTCTGGGCAAGAGAGTTTGGTGTTTGTATGTTTGTGTTTGTGCAGGTTGAAGAGAGAACCTGGTTGCCAAAAGACTAGGTAGAGAAGAAGAGAAGAGACCTAAGTTAGGCAAAGACAAACAGAAGCAAGAAGAAACTTGCTTGAGGAAAGATGGATTTGTTTAGAAGGTACCTGTAGGTTAGGAGATCACAAAAAAAGAAGCAAGATAAGAGAAAAGAGACAAGTGTGAAGAAGGAAAAAGATGACAAGGTAGAACTAGAAAGTCTTAAGCAGGAGTTACAAAAGTTGGGTCAATCTATGGAGGAGATGAGAAGAAGGATGGAAGATAAGATGTAGCAGTTGCTCAAAAGAGCACTTAGTTGGCACTTATCAGTGAAGAGGAAGGTTACATGGCCCATCAAAATTGTCCAAATAAGAATGAGACAAGAAAGAACAACAAAAATAGAGGAAGAACAAAAGCAATCTCAGATAGAGGAAGATGATGAACAAAACAAACAAGCTGAGGATGCAGCCACTTCAAGACATGAAGATGCCATGACAACAGACATGAAGAGAAATCAAATTTTGGAGGGAAATGGTGATAAAGAGAAGGTCAAGGATGAATTGATCCTTGAGACTCAAGACTGGTTTAAAAGGTATGTTGGTATAGTGCTTGATTCATTATTTTCAAAAGGAGATGTTGATCAGTTTTCTATGTTAGAAATTAGTTTGCATGATGAGGCAACAGGTATAGGGGCAAAATATTAGGTGGGAGAAGAGGAAAACAAAGGTGCAAAGATCATAATTACATTTGAAAGGAAAAAGAATAAGGATGAAATCTATCATTTTCTTGTTGTGATGGCAATTTTGAGGAGGGACAAACCAAAGTTCAAGATGAAGAAGATTATTGTAGGTTCTCATGCATTTGCAGGTCCTCACTTAAGGGACTTGAGTTTCTTTTTGGCCGGGAGTATGGTGTAAGAGAACCATGTCAAGTTCAAGCCTCCATAAGGAAATTTTGGTTTTTGGTTTAAGTTTATTAGTTTTTTCATTTAATAAGGTCCATTGTGACAATTCATAATGTTTTTGAGTCATTTGGGATCAAATTTGCTAAAATTGTCAAAATCTTGAAAATTGTCATTTTGTAAAAGTGAAAAAAAATGCAAAGTCAAGGAAGTTGAATGGTTGGACTCCAAAATTTGGTTGAAATGGTTGGGTTGGAATTGCATATGCTTAAATAAGCTTGAAAGGGTTGAAACAAGAGTGTGGAAGAAGTTTTGTACGTTCAAGCAATGAATAAACATTAAATTTCTACATTTTTTACATGTTTTCTATTGTTCCAGAGAGTTGTACGGCCTTGTACGGTTGAGCATGGCCTGCAACCTACATGGATAGAAATATAATTTAATTTCAAAAGTTTTTTGTTCTTACCAACTATTTTGAAAAGGTCGTTTAAGTTGTCTAATGGTTGAATCTTTCCAGCTACCCAGTTCATAACTTAGGGTAAATAGTGAGCAAGAAAATTGTGTAACTTGGAATATATCCAATGAAAACTCATAAAAATTGGTTTGTAGGTCTGTTTCAACATAATATTTGACTCTATGTAAGTTGCAGGACCTGGAGATGAGATTTTAGGGCAAGTATCATGATGCCCTAGGTGGATTTTGGCTAGTTTGCAAGCAAATAAAGAGGTATGAGAGTTGGATTTTTGACAAGATGCTATTGTGAGTGACCATTTAATGGTTTGGGAAGTAAGTGCAGACCTTTTCCAAGGTGTATGAGGTGTTGGTATTGTTGGTTATTTTTCTCGAATCAGTAGAGGGTTTGCCAGTTCCTATGCACGAGCAGATCCAGCCAACAGAAATAGGAGGTTGTGTGAGCTGCCTCCCCTTCACTTCTAGTTCTACTGCACCAAGGGGGGTATCCCTATTTGCTAAAGATGTAACATTGACTAGACCAACAATGACAAAAATATTTAGCTTGACAGCAACAGGTAGAATACTCTCACGTATGGACCAAGATCTACATGATAGATCACAAGGTTGGCAACATTCTTGGACTTATTTGTCTGGTCGGGGATGAGAGTATGCAGGGGGTTCCTAATCCTACTCCTACAACTAACAGGTGGAAGTTACAGAAAGATGGATATGATGATGTTTTGGATGCAAGACAAGGGGTTTTGGGTCATAACTACTAACCCAGGTGCAAACCGATGCCTATCTTAGGGTAAGGAGTCAACTAGATGTATACAACAGATGGTTTGCAACTAGCATTCAAGTTTCAAGGGGTTGGATCTGATGTTTGCCTTACAAACATCACCCAAGAATGGGTATTCAGCTGCCTCTACTTACAGATATCCATGCTGACATACAACCTTCTCCATGTTTAACCTAAAACAATTTAATCCACTCCTTGAATGGAAGTTAGAGATCAAACATGTGATACAGAACCCTGTATCCTAGAATCTATGAAACCCTTAGCAACTAGATTCAAAAGAAGGAAAGCATGCAACAAAGGAGACAGACAGATAAACACATGCATGAGAGCATTTTTCATCTATATCAACATGAAACTGAACATACGTGCAAAATACATTACAGATGCAACTCATAAACTCCAAAATGAGACAGAACAAGCATATGCTCTATATTTCATTATTTTTCCCCCAAAATTGCCCAAGTCTTCAACAACCTTACAAATGAGCAACACAGCCTGCTATATACAACAAGAAGGTACTCAGCATTAATCACTGGGTGACTTCAAAATTTGCCAGATACACGCATCCTGAGAAATTGGTACTCAAACATTGAATGCAGTAGATAGAGGAGAAGACAGGAAGTAATCTTGAGCCCTATGCCGCCACCTGGGGATCCTCAACTTCAATCAGGTACTAGATCTGTCCATGCCTTCACCCATACCCTGTAACATCCGCCATTAATGTCCACCTACTTGTGGCCTTGGGAAAAATAGTTAACTATGCGCTCTTGAAACTTTCCTGCCAAGATATATCATCCTGATATTTCAAATCATGTGGGAACTAATTATCCCACATGCACCCCATGACGACCTCCTTAATACAATATAAACTGGGCCGAGAGCATATATGATGTCAGTGATTTTTCTCTTAACGGCACTAGTATAAACCTCATCATCATCCTCCATTGGCCAGACCCCCTATATCGGTGAACCTCATGTTTGTCCACCTAATACGAAATATCACCCCAATATTTCACATCACCCTGATGTGAAATATCACCTCGCGGGAAAGTATAACCTGATATAAAATATCACCCTGATATTGGAAACCAGCCTAATGACCAACCTTACCTTCATGTGAAAAATCACCCCAATATTCATCCTCATCGGCACAACCTGATGCATCGGAGGAAGATCCTCCTACTTTTCCGATACCATATGTCTCGTCGATGATCCACCTGATCATGTCCACTAATATCTTGATGACGTCACCATCACATTGCAATATCAGGGTGATCCTTGAAGGATAACTGACGTTAGAAATATGACCCCCCTCGGACCTAGATGACGTCATCGTCATGTCTGCATAAGGTGATATTCGGCGGGGTGATATTCGTAAGATCACCTGATATTTGAAATATCACCCCCGCACGAATATCGGGCTGCACTGTAGCTTCATTGTAACATCAGGGTGATGTTTGAATGTGACTGATATTTGTAAATATCACCCCCGCTTCAGAAAATCAGGTTGGTATGAAAAATGACCCTCGCAAGAAATATCAGGATGATGCTTTGAAATATGATGATGATGACCTCCTCTCCTTAAGAAATATCATATTACCTTTGAAATATGATGAGGAGGCCCAAATACTTAGAACTTTTTTGGATTTTTTGGGAAGGAACCTATATATTTGAATGCTTGAAATTTGAATACTTATGCAGGCACTACCAGCAGCTCGAGCCTAAAACCCTAAACATAAATGATTACCAACAGGTATAGTTTGAGAAGGTTTGGAGATGGTATTTCCATTAACCCCTCCTTGTTTCAAGCCTAGTTTGGCCTAGGGTGAGGGTTTGGCATTTTGATGGATTTTTGGTTGTTTCATTTGCTAAAAGTGGTGGATTCAATCCTTTTGTAACCTTCCTAGGGCATGTGAGTCAATTTTTGGGGTTGAGGGAAGATTTAAAGAGGTGTTTCTTTGTAAAAGTGGGCTAATTGAGCCCTAAAACAACGAGACAATCAATTTTTGGAGATGAGGTTTTGAGATATGTCAAAGAGTGTCCAAAAGGATATTTGAAACAACCTTTGGTTTCTAGGTCTGAGGTGTAATCAGAAAGTTATGTTCAAAATACATTGTCTAGAGGGCTACAAGAATAGTAGGGTGAAATAGTGGATTAGCGGCAAGATAGTGTTTTGGTGATTGGAAAGTGGATTGAAATACCTTAGATTAGTGTTGTTGAAGGATTGCCTCCCTGCATTTCATTACCCAATTATTTTGATATGAGATCATTTCAGGGCTGTGGAATGCCACAACATAGACCAGGGGCACATGTCGATCCAAATTGACGTTTTCCCCATGCACCTATTGTCCCTTCTCCATCCTCTATTCTTGTTCCCTTTCACCAATGAACGGTCATCTCAGCACTTGGAGTGTTATTGTCACTCTCAGGAAACTTAACTGACCAATTTACCTGCTTGGTAGATGAAGTCAATCTTGAAGAGCCTACACAGCCTAGAGGAGCATCTGATGGTGGTCCCGATGCATCACCTAGATTGACACCATTGTAGTCCACACCGTATTATTGTCAAAATTGTCATCATCCATGTTTTGGTCCTACATCTACTTCAGAGGAGGAGTCCTTTTTGGCTACATTATTCGCTCATATGGACTTGGTATGTATGCCATATTTAATAAAATTAAAATTAATACAAATTAATATAGATTTGGGCAATTATCAATTATCAATCTTTTTAAAAAAATTTAAATATATTAATAAATATATGTTCATGTTGATTGGTACAGATGACTCCATCAGCTACTGCCACTTCATCATGGCTGGACCATTTAGTGTCAATGGCAATAAAGTTGGGTAGACCTTATACGGTCGAGGTATAAAAATTAGGACCTCTAGAGATTATTTATATGGATATATCTAATTTAATAATATATAATTTAATATCTAGAAATGTGACATTTTAATTTAAAGCATATGGGAGGTCCTAGCACTTTTGTTTCAAACCAACCTAGTCATCCAGGACCAGTGGCAACATCATCTATAGAGGAGCCTACTTCATATGCCATGGTTTGTATCTTAAAATTGTACATTTTTAGTTTAAATTTGAATTTCCAATGTAATTTCATGATTTTAAATTCATGTCTTTAAAGTTGAATTTAAGTATACATGTACACATATATATGTAGGATGAGATTAGTTTAGGTCCAGGCTCAATTAATACTATCATTGACGAGCTTGCATAGATGCACGAGTCATCTCTCATATTTCAGGTCTTATAGTTAAATCCTATGTGATTTCAAAGTCTTTTGTATCATTCAACCTTGCATTTTGTATCTATACTCTAGAGCCTAGAATTCATGTGTTTTATTGAAATACAAGAATTAGCGACATAGACATTTAATTTGTCATATGAATCAGCACCATCTGTTGCACACGAGCATGGCAGGAGAGATGATGAGCCTGTTGTGGTATACTTAGACATTTTGAAGTTTAGATTTAAAAAATTTAATTTGATGGTTTGGTTTTAAATATTTGATTTAAATAATTAGGATGCAGCTTTTACATTAAAATTGATTTGAAGCTTCTTTTTCTTGTACACGGCATGAGTTGCCCTCTGAGTCACATGGGACCAAAAGGCGGCTTGAAATGGATGATGATCAAACTTAGTGTGCACACATGTTTTAGATTGATGGATGGATGATGGATGGACATGATGATGATGTATTAGATTGTTTATTTCATGAGGATTTTATGACTATTTCAGTATTGACTAAACATATATGTTTTGTGACTATTTCACTATTTTTACATGGACTATTATTATGTCAGTATTTATATCTCATAGACTATTTCATCTAGACTAGATTTCAATGCTATTTATTGAATTTCCACTATATGCATCTATATTCAAACTTTAATTTCATATATCTCATATTTAACACTTCAAATTAAATCATGTGTTTAATTACATAAAATTGTAAAATACTAATTCCAATTAGATAAGAGAAAATTTTCATTTGATTTAATTTATTAAACATTTATTAGATACAAACTCTAGGTTGAATATTTATATAGACTAAATGTACCTGCCCTAAATAAATTTAAAAAATAAAATGAAAATTAACTTTGTTGAGATAGAATGAATTTGTTTTGATTTATGAGTCAAATGTTGGGACAAGTGTTAAATTTTAATTGAGTTAAATATTTAGGCAAATTTTATTGATTACATTTGTCAATATAGTAACCATGTTTAATCAATTTATTTTTCAATCTAGATTAAACATTTCATAGATCAATACCTTCCTAATGTAGAGAAAAGGACTCTAACACAAATCACTTGACACATTTGAAACAATGACTCATTGCAAACATTGTAGATAATGCATCCTAGTACAACTTGGCACTTTACTCCTGAAACCTAATGACACTCAACAAAGGGAAAAACAACAAGGAACATGGAAAACTTGGATTGTTCAGGCCTATTACAGCACATATCATTGATCCATCACACATTCATGATCAAACCTTTCTTAGATTTCATTAGACCCTCATGGAACTAGGGTTTTATGACTATTTTCTTGCAAAAGAACACATACAGGTTAGCATAGTTTTCACATATAGTTGTTTGGTGCAATTTATTTTAATGGTTATCTGTAAAATAGCCTTAAGAAACATTTCACCAAGTTTCATAATTTTCCGATGGTTAAAATAAAAGTTATGAATTTATTACACTCTCTAGAAACCCTAGTTCTGAAACAGGGCAACTACTAGTAAATTTTCCATAAATTGAGAAAAACTCAACCAAATCACACCAAACCAATTGCATTTGAACCTTAATACATTCCATTATTATTCCAAGCCATCACAAACCTGAAAATATTCTGTACAAGGCCGTACCAATCTGTTCTTTGTTGTCTTTTTAGTAAAAATCTGCAACTATCAACACTAAAAAGGCCATAACTTTTGTAAAACCCAATGAAAATTGATCAAATAAAAAGAATTAGAAAGCTAAGAGTGTCCTCCAAAATTTCTAGGCATTTTTAGGACTGTACCTATCTATAACAGTCCATAATAGTCCATACAACACCATTTTACAGTTTTATCACACAGAAAATACCACAAAAAACATGCAAAAATGAGGTGTTCTTCTCATTCAATCTTCTCTCCAACCCTCTCCAACACTCTTGGACACATGAACATGTGTTACATTGAATTTAAATCCTTTGGAAACTTCCTAACCAACCATTAACTTCCCCTTTAACCAACAGAGCAAGTTTATGTACTTTTTGCTTACAATAATGACATTTGTTTTTGACCACATTGGACCCTAACATCAAAAATGGTACTAAATGACTCCAAATGGTTTCTAATGACCATAGTTGTTCAAAAAAATCCAAATCAAACCAAAAATAACATAAATTATGCACCCAACAGGATGCTCCTACATCATACTCCCAAAGAAAAGAAAATTGAGTTCCATCTCAAATGATGATCTACTGCTTTTTCTGCTTCCTCTAATTGTGTTGTAGCCTTGGCTATCCTCTAATATCCTCTTGATCTTCTCCATGCTTGGTGTGACCTGCTCTAAGTTTATTGGTTTGCACTCTTTTCTTTGTCTCTTTCTTCTTGCATCTTCGCTTGCTTATCAGCTTCTCTGCTTGAAGACTCTAGGATTCTATTGCTCTATCATACACCTCATTGTTGGTGTCCATTTCTTCTTCCTCTACATTTTCTCCATGATCTACACCTATACAAACATTATCATCCACATGCATTAGATAGAAACCATGAGGGCAATTTACTTCTTCACTATCTCCTAGTACTTGTTGTCTTGGTTCTTCCTTGATCTCAGCTATACCCATCTTCTTGTCAACTATCTAATCATCACCAACCTGCTAGTTTCTTGGATGTATCTCTTGTCAATGGACCTTTGCATGATTTTATTAAAGACACTCTTGATCTTTCTTCATGCCCATGTCAATGAATGTCTCTTCTTCCTATGTTTCATCTTCTCTTTTCAAAGTAATGATCTATTGCCTTCTTCTTTTATGAATAATCATTTGTATGGGCCACTTCACCTTCTTTCTCATTGGTCAATGCCAAACATTTTCTTGAGATGCTTTCTCAAGACACTGCTACAATACAAGGTTAATATGTTTTTCAAACTCTCCTATTGTCCTATCAAACTCTGCAACTAGGCTTATCTTGTTGTCTTTCATCTTCCCCTTTTGAGTTTGCTACTGTATCTTGCTATCTATTCTCTTTTCTTGGATTCTTCTTGTGATACCTCACCTAGGTTTACTTTCTTTCTCCTCACTACCTAGTCTATTAGCATTCGGGTTCTTCACTTCAACCTGTCAAAAACAATACACAAACTTCCAAAACTTCCCTTGCCTAGATCTTTGGGCTCTAATACCAAAAAATGATGCAGAGAAAAGGACTCTAACAAAAATCACTTGACACATTTGAAATAATGACTCATTGCAAACATTGTCTAATGCATTCTTGTACAACTTGGCACTTTGCTCCTGAAACTTAATGACACTCAACAAAGGGAAAAATAAAAAGGAACATGGAAAATTGGATTGTTTAGACCTCTTTCAACACATATCATTGATCCATCACACATTCATGATCAAACCTTGCTTAGATTTCATTAAACCCTCATGGAACTAGGGGTTTATGATTGTTTTCTTGCAAAATAACACATAAAGGTTAGCAAAACTTTCACATACAATTGTTTGGTGCAATTAACTTTAATGGGCATCTAGAAAATGGTCTTAAGAAGCATTTCACCAAGTTTCATAAATTTCCCATGGTTAAAATAAAAGTTATGAATTTATTACACTCGCTGGAAATCTTAGTTCTGAAACAGGGTAACTATCAGTAAATTTGCCATAACTTGAGAAAAACTCAATTAAATCATGCCAAACCAATTGCATTTGAACCTCAATACATTCCATTATCATTCCAAGCCATCATAGACCTAAAAATATTTCGTACAAGGTCGTACCAATCTGTTCTTTACTGTCTTTTCAGTAAAAATCTGCAACTATCAACACTAAAATGGCCATAACTTTTGCAAAACCTAATGAAAATGGATCAAACAAAAAGAATTAGAAAGCTAAGAGTGTTCTTCAAATTTCTAGGCATTTTGAGGACTGTACTAGTCCGTAACAGTCCATAACAGTCCGTACAACACCATTTTACAGTTTGGTCACATAGAAAATACCATAAAAAACATGCAAAAATGAGGTGTTCTTCTCATTCAATCTTATCTCCAACCCTCTTGGACATGTGAACATGTGTTTACATTGAATTTAAATCCATTGGCAACTTCCTAACCAACCATTAACTTCCCCTTTAACCAACAGAGCAAGTTTATGTACTTTTTGCTTACAATAATGACATTTGTTTTTTTACCACATTGGACCCTAACATCAAAAATGATCTTAAATGACTCCAAATGGTCTCCAATGACTATATTTGTTCAAAACAACCCAAATCAAACCAAAAATAAAATAAACTATGCACCCAACAAGATGCTCCTACATCATACTCCCAAGGAAAAGAAAGTTGAATTCCATCTCAAATGATGATCAACTATTTTTTCCACTTCCTCTAATTGTGTTGTAGCCTTGGTTGTCCTCTAATCTCTTTTTGATCTTCTCCATGCTTGTTGTGACTTGCTCTAAGTTTCTTGGTTTGCACTCTTTTCTTTCTCTCTTTCTTCTTGCATCTTCACTTGCTTATCAGCTTCTCTACTTGAAGACTCTAAGATTATATTGCTCTGTCATACACCTCATTGTTGTTGTCCATTTCTTCCTCCTCTATATTTTTTCCATGATCTACACCTATACAAACATTATCAACAACATGCATTAGATAGAAACCATGAGGTCAATTTACCTCTTCACTATCTCCTAGTGCTTGTTGTCTTGGTTCTTCCTTAATCTTAGCTATACCCATCTTCTTGTCAACTATCTATTCATCTCTAATCTGTCAGTTTCTTGGATGTATCTCTTGTCAATGGACCTTTGCAAAATTTTATTGAAGACACTCTTGATCTTTCTTCATGACCATGTCAATGAATGTCTCTTCTTTCTTTGTTTCGTCTTCTCTTTTCAAAGTAACGATCTATTGCCTTCTTCTTTTATGAATAATCATTTGTATGGGAAACTTCACCTTCTTTCTCATTGGTCAATGCCAAACATTTTCTTGAGATGCTTTCTCAAGACACTGCTACAATACAAGGTTAATACATTTTTCAAAGTCTCCCATTGTCCTATCAAACTCTTCAACTAGGCTTATCTTGTTGTCTTTCATCTTTCCCTTCTGAGTTTGCTGCTGCATATTGCTATCTATTCTCTTTTCTTGGATTCTTCTTGTGATACCTCATCTAGGTTTTCTTTCTTTTTCCTCACTACCTAGTCTATTAGCATCCAGGTTCTTCATTTTAACTTGTCAAAAACAACACACAAACTTCCAAAACTTCCCTTGCCCAGATCTTTGGGCTCTGATACCAAAAAATGATGCAGAGAAAAGGACTCTAACAAAAATCACTTGACGCATTTGAAACAATGACTCATTGCAAACATTGTCTAATGCATCCTAGTACAACTTGGCACTTTGCTCCTGAAACTTAATGACACTCAACAAAGGGAAAAACAAAAATGAACATAGAAGAACTAGATTGTTTAGACCTCTTACAACACATATCATTGATCCATCATGAATTCATGATCAAACCTTGCTTAGATTTCATTAAACCCTCATGGAACTAGGGTTTTATGACTATTTTCTTGCAAAAGAACACATAAAGGTTAGCATTGTTGGCAAGAGACACTACTCCGATATGGATCTATATGTTGTCATTGATGGCAACAAGGCTCAAATATCCTATCACCATGACAGGAAGACATATCTCTGAAAGAACATACTAGATTCCAGGTCCGATTGACAAGAAATGGCTAAGTATGGAAAGCATACATAATAGAGGACAAGTAAGCTAGTATGTCTCTGCAATTGAAAACTTGCAGATGCAGTTCAAGTATGATGTCATTTGGTGTTTGATAGTAATATGCCTCAGAGATTAAGTCCTGATACTCCTCGAAAGTCATCTTGAAGAAATGTTTAAGTCTGGACAAGCAAAGGTATAGTAGGAACAGTGAACAGGGTCTAGTGTAGTGGTCCACATTCCTCCATAGACAAGTATTTTGTTATCTGGTTTTGAGGTTTTGTAAACACTTATATAAAGTATTGTATTCCAAAGTTAGGAGATCTGAAGTTCAACAGAAGGATAGCTACAAGATACTAAATATCGACACAGTGTTTGACAGAGCTTGACAGAGACAGAGTCTGAGTTCTAATGGTCCGCATTTCTCCACAAGATGATATGATGCCTTGCAGTTCTGAGGGTAAGATTGGGAATGCGTAAAGAGTTCTTGACATGATTTTGGAAGTGTTTTGTGATAAACAGTAGAAGTTGTAAGTTAGTAGATGAAGTTGTTAAGCATGTTCTTGAGGAACAGGCTGACTGGTGAGATAAATCATGATGCAGAGAAAGGTTAGCATGTAAAAGATCTATGTAAGTAATTGAATGATTAGAGCTGACCTACATGAACATGTTTCAGAGAAGATTTGATTTTACGCGACATATAGTGCATTGGATTGAGCGACAAGGTACATCTTTCTATGTACATGTTTCACTTTCT
The DNA here is from genome assembly GCA_027924645.1 of Cunninghamia lanceolata. Lineage (NCBI taxonomy): Eukaryota > Viridiplantae > Streptophyta > Pinopsida > Cupressales > Cupressaceae > Cunninghamia > Cunninghamia lanceolata. The sequence continues at coordinate 3,732,591 of BSBN01000424.1, read as the reverse complement.
GGATGCCAACCTGATTATGAAGTAAATTATCATGATGCAGATATATAAAGATGAGGAAATTTGGTTGAGTTGTGTGGTGGAATGTGTGTGTGATGCGAGTATGCGAATAGTGGAGTAGAGTTAGAGGATCAGCAGGGATGAAGACTTGGGATTCAGAATATAATTGTTAAATAACTGCACCCTGGCATAGTGGTAGATGCTTAAGTAGTATTTAGTTATCATGTGTGATCTGAGTGGAAGCATGTTTTTGTCATCAAGGTAGTAAGTTGACAATGAGCCTCCAGTAGGGTTTAATAGCCCTCATTGTAATCTTTCTAGGTTTAGGGTTGAGGCAGTGAGCCTGCTAAATCTAGTTGTACTTCATGGTTGTAAGGCAGCATGTTCTAGGCCCATGGAGTGACCAAGACTGAACATCATTTATGTAAAGATTGCAATATATTTATGAGAGCTAATCCTCTTTGTGGTTTTTCCCTCTTTGGGTTTTCCACGTAAAATCTTCGTGTTGTGTGTCATGCTTTTATGGATGCTGTTCAGTTGTATATTTTGCTTCTATTGGATTATTCTTTTGAAATGGTTAAAAGTAAAAGTACGTGAAAAGATTTATAAAACACTGATTCACCCCCCTATCAGTGTTCCTGACAATCAACAATTGGTATCAAAGTAAGGTTCCTCAGAAGAAGTTTAACATCTTGAGGAAGATTTGGGATAGTGTGATCATGGCAGCAAGAAGGTATGGAAATTATGAAAGGTACAATCAACTAGAAGCAACTCTTATGGATCTTGAAAACTCTGAAGCAGAAGTCAGGGATCTGAAGAAAACTTGGAACAAGTAGATGAATGCATCTTATAGCTAAAAGAGCAAGTCAAGAAATTCAAAGACAAATACAAAGAAGTCAGTGACCAACTGCTATCAACAAATGAATCCCTAAATGATTTGAAAGTAGAAGTTATAGAAAGAACAAAAGCAGAAGATGATCTAAACTTGATTGTGAAAAACATATCAGAAGATTGTGCAAAACTTGAAAAAGAAATTATAAGTTTAAAAATAGATCTGGAAAAGGCAAGAAGTTTTGAAGAAAAATTCAAGATAAGTACTGCAAAGCTTGATGAAATGATTGCTAGCCAGAGGAATGCTGATGAGAAACATGGTTTAGGATTTAAGAAAGGAGAAAGTTCAAACTTTGGGCAAATAAGCACTGAGCCAAGGCAAAACAAATGATAAAAGTTCAGAAATAAAAGAAGAAGACCTAGAAGACCCCAGGTTAGACAACCAAATGCTCAAAGGTACCCATCTTTCAATGGTTATTGTAATCCATGCAATAAGTTTGATCATAAGGTTACTCAGTGTAGAAGTAGAATAAATCAAAAGACTCCATTATTCTCTAGTCAGTGTTTCAATTGCAAGAAAATTGGTCATAGAGAAAATGAATGTAGAAATCAGTTCAAGAGAAGTTTCAACAATGGAAGGAATGAAAAGTCATTCAAAGGTAAATGCTTCACTTGCAATAGGATTGGTCATAGAGTTGTTTGCAAAAGTAAAGTAAGTGAGAATCCTATTAGGTGTAATACATGCTATAAAATTGGACACAGATCAAATGAATGCAGAAGTTTGGTAAGAACAAATTTTCAAAATATTAGGAATAGTCAATCATTCAATAGAAAGTGTTTTGCATGCAATAGATTTGGACATATGGCTAATCAATGTAGATCAAATTCAATAAATAAAAGGATTCAAGGACAAAAGAGTGTAGTGTGCTTCAGTTGTAACAAATTTGGAGATGTTGCAAGATTTTGCAGAAGCAAAAATGTGAAGAAAATTTACTATTCTGAAGAAAGAGAAATAGAGCAGATAAATGACAAAGGAAAAGAGAAAGTTGATCCGGTTGAAATAATGGACAAAGTATGGATTGATAAAGAAGTAATTTTAATTAAGTATAGATCCCTACCAACATCTAATGTGGATACCTTCTTTGAAGAATGAGTCTGTGAGCATTGGCTCAGGGGGAGCAGTGTAGAAAATTCAAATCCCCCAGCTAGAAATTGGATGCCAAAATCTGGCACGAAGATGTATCACGGAATTTGATGTGACACACCTATTAGAAGAAGAGCTGAAAGAAAAAGAATCAATGTCATATATTGCAGAGCAATCCTAATCAACTGTCTCTACAGTCAAGGGTTTTTATAGCTTTTTGGAATGAGCATTTAATGACAACTAGGTCAGGCCATGCAGAGGATAAAAGGAACATGTTTGGTTTCAAAAGTCACTTTGCACTCGGAGCTATCAAAAATTTAGAGAGATCAAAGCAAACTTAAGTAGCAACAATCAAGATTTGAAGTATTTAGAGAAAGGAAACCCTAACTCAGTAAAACAAGGTATTTTCATTAAATCTCAATTTGTGAATTCACTGAATCTTTGCTATAGCGACTCCACAAATTGTAGATATCACTGAGTGCCCTTGGCCTAAGTTTAAGAAACACCCTTACAAGGCAACAGAAGTGGATAAAATGGGTGCATTCTCAAAAATGCCCTATTGAGTTTTGTATGTGGAAGATGTTAGGACATACATCCATGTGGCCCTAGATGAGCTTGGTGGCAACAATTTTTCAGACCTATTTGTGAAACACCTATGCAATGATCAATTTGATCTAAAGGAAGAATATAAAGCCTCAAAGGAGAAGAAATTTATCAAGTATGCAGAGTTTCCCACATTCGCAGATGATGAATGGGTCCGATATGTTCTTAGTCAGATTCACGATTAATTTATGTGGTTCAGAAAGGGGAAACCCTTCAAAATAATGAAAGAGGCAATTTAGGAAGTCACTGGACTAAACTCCACTAGAGGAGTGCCATTATTAAAAGTAGTTAAGAATTAAATGGATACTGATGCTATCGAAGCGCAATTCGACAAAAGGGCATTAATGATAAATGATATCACTAATCCTGCAGTAAAATTTGCCTCAATGATCATAGGTTATAAAGTCTACTTCTCAAACTAGGAGAATTCAGTTTTTGGTACTGCAATATACAAAACATATCAAATGATCAAGGAGAATGTGGACTATGATCTATACGAACTGCTGCGAACCCAACCACTGGAGAATTTGAAGAAGACAAAAGAAAGTAAAAACTACCCATTCAAGTATGGTACACTAATCATCTATTTATTTTTCTATTTCTTGAATGAATTCCCTAATCTTCAGGGATTGATTTGGTTGAGTGACAAACCAGTAGCCATGCAAATTAGAAATTGTCTTAACAACTTGGGAAGTTATAATGAGCAAAAAGTAGCCCTATGGGGATTTTTCAAGAATTTTTAGAACATGATGCACTCTAGAGAAAGAATTCCTAAGAAAATTGTTAATAAGTACAAGGATACAATTTGTTTCATGGTCACTAAGGATCAATGTTTAATGGAGGCTGTAGAACCAAGAACTATTTGGGTAATGCCCGTGGGTTATGAGGTAGATGAACAAATTCTGGAAAATTATGCCCAACACCTTCTTAGCAAACTAAAAGATATCAAAGAAGAAAGGTTTGGAACATATGAGGAGCTGTTAGTGAAACTCCATGTTGAGCTTAGACAAGCTAAATCTACCAGAAAAGTTAGAAAAGAGGTGGAAGAAATTACTACAAGGTATGGCATCACTCAAGAGCAACTCAAGGAATCAAGAGAAAAAGAAGAGAAAGCAAAAAGGGAAAAACAAAATGATCAAGCCAAGGTTCTAGAGGAATCTATAAAGAAGCCAAGAGAGGCTAAAGATACTCAAAGGACTACCTAAAGCTCTACCATTTCATCCGGTGCAACCTCATCAAAGAAGCTCTCTGAAAAGGACACAAAGAAGAAGAAGATGAAAGGAAAAAGATTTTATGTCAGTGTGGGAGAAAAGGATGAAGAAGAAAAAGAGTTAGATGAAGAGCTCAAGATTACGAAAGCTGAGGCTATCAAAATCTCTGGAATTAGTAGAGGAAATTCCTCTGGAAAGGATAAGCCCAGCAAACGACAGAAAAAGGAAAAGCCTCCACCACTTGCAAATGTAATAAAATCTATCACCATGGATGGGAATTTAAAACCCATGATTGAGTACTATGATGGATATAGTGATATTGATAAAAGAAGTCTGGAAGAAGCCACCGTGAAGTATCTAAACATTTTCAACAAAGCCCTTATTGAGATTATCTCTAAAATTCTGGAAAACCTAGCAAATCTTGTGAGTATCATAAAGGAGACTGCTAGAGCCAAAGATATTGAGCTAATAAAACATGTTCTGACAAGATTGTGTCTTGAAATCACTCTAGAAGAAGAGAATTTGATCTCTAAGGAAACCAAAGAGAAATTTAGAACCAAAACAAGGATGAACTTGTTGATGCTGGGAGAAATTGACAAAGTAGTCAAGGAGACAGAAGAAATCACCTTGGAAACATTGAGAAAATACAATATTCCTACCACTCATGACAATGCGGCAAGAGATGGTGGAAATGGTACACCTTTCCAGGAAGTAAATTTGGAGCAAGAATTAAATAAAGATGATAAAGTGACTAAGCAAGAAGAAGCACTTGCTGATGTTTTTGAGATAAGACCCTCTTTGGTACATCTTGCTGAGGATGACACTGACAAGGAGAAGTTTGAGGAAGAATAGGTCATGAAAATGAAACAGGAGGAGGATACTAATCAAGAGGATCCAGAGAAAATCCACAAAGAAGAAGTCCCTATCACAACAAGAGACACTGCAAAGCCTGCAAAAGAAGTGTTGAAGAAAAGAACACAAGCCTTGGATGAGCCAGGATTTCTACATAGTCCAATAAACTTGGACACAATGACACCAGAATAGAAGTTTAAGTTGGTTACAATTGTTCAGACAAAGGCTCAAGAGGATATATTAAAATCATAGATTGAGGCTGGTAAACTGATTGATGAAGCATCTGGAATTTTGGAGAAGCTGTTGCCCACATACAAGAGGGATTCTTCCATGCCCCCAACAAGTCATCTAAAGGGATTAATAAGTTGCATAAGCAAACAGTTTGAATCATTTGAAAAATCTACAGAAACAAAGGTAAGACAAGAATTTGATGAAAAATGTCTGGAACAATTAAACATAATGATAGAAAAAGACAAAATCTCTTTAAACAATACTATAGCCAGCATTTAGAAAGTTGTGAAGGATGCTGGAGATGTGTACAAGTTTTGTTTGTCTTGGCCCAAAGCTGCTCAAGAAATAGAAGAAAATATCAAAGATTTGGAACAAAAACTAATGGATATTTCTGAGAAATTTGATCCAGAAACAAAGTCAGTCACAAGGAAAGAAATAGAAGTCATTAAGATTCACAATGACTTGACTGACTTAATAAATTAGAAATACCAAATAAAGAGTATGATGGGACAACTCAGAAGGCTAGTATGCCCAAATTTAGATTCACTGACAAATCTTATTACAAAGGCTAAGTTAGTTGTCCAAGCAAACACAACTTTTGATCTTCAAAAGATAGAAACCTCAATTTTTCTTCTCAGCGGTCAAATTCAAATTCTGGAAAATGCAAAGAAAAGATAGGATGCTGAGTGGACATTCAAAAACATATTTAATGATGTGCTCAAACAAATGTAATATTAAAATCAAGATTGCACTTGTAAATATGCGGCAGAATATATAAATTTTTGGGATTTTTGACAAATTTTTGGTTCCAGATCACACCCTTTTCCATTGATGTCAAAGGGGGAGAAGTAGATTAGTGAAAAATGGATAATCATCTCAGGGGGAGAAAGAAAATATAGTGTATATAGTAAGGGGAAGCAGTTAGACATTTTTCACTAAGTGTTGCCATCAATGGCAAAGGGGGAGATTGTTGGCAAGAGACACCGCTCCGGTATGGATCTGTATGTTGTCATTGATGGAAACAAGGCTCAAAGATCCTATCACCATGATAGGAAGAGATATCTCTGGAAGAACATACTAGATTCTAGGTCCGGTTGACAGGAAATGGCTAAGTATGGAAAGCATGCAGGATATAGGACAAGAAGTAAGGTAGTATGTCTCTGCAATTAAAAACTTACAGATGTGGTTCAAGTATGATGTCACTTGGTGTTTGATAGTATTATGCCTCAGAGATCAAGTCCTAATACTCCTTGTAAATCATCTTCAAGAAATGGTTAAGTCCAGACAAGCAAAGGTATGGCAGGAACAGTGAACAGGGTCTAGTGTAGTGGTCCGCATTCCTCCGCAGACAAGTATTTCATTATGCAGTTTTGAGGTGTTGTAAACACTTATATGAAGTATCTTATTCCAGAGTTAGGAGATCTAAAGTTCAAGGGAAGGATAGCTACAAGCTGCTAAGTATCGGCACAGTGTTTGACAGAGCTTGACAGAGACAAAGTCTGAGTTCTGATGGTTTGCATTTCTCCGCAAGATGACATGATGTCTTACGATTCTGAGGGTAAGATTGGGAATGTGTAAAGAGTCCTTGACATGATTTTGGAAGTGTTTTGTGATCAAAAGTAGAAGTTGTAAGTCAGCAGATGAAGTTGTTAAGCATGTTCTTGAGGAACAAACTGATTGGTGAGATAAATCATGATGCGGAGAAAAGTTAGCATGTGAAAGATCTATGTAAGTAATTGAATGATTAGAGCCGACCTACATGAACACATTTGGGAGAAGTTTTGAGTCCGCACAACACATAATGCATTGGATTAACCAACAAGGTACATCTTTCTACGTACACGTTTCACTTTCAGGATGCCGACCTAATTACAAAGTAAATCATGATGCAGATATATAAAGTTGATAAAATTTAGTTGAGTTGTGTGGTAGAATGTGTGTGTGATGCGAAGATGCAAATAGTGGAGCAGAGTTATAGGATCAACAGCGATGAAGACTTGGGATTTAGAATACCATTGTTAAATGACTGTACCCTAGCATAGTGGCAGATGCTTAAGTAGTATTCAGTTATCATATGTGATCTAAGTAGAAGCATGATTTTGTCATCAAGGCAGTAAGCTAACAGTGAGCTTCCAGTAGGCTTTAACAACCCTTAGGGTTTAACAGCCCTCATTGTTATCTTGCTAGGTTTAGAGTTGAGGCAATGAGCCTGCTAAATCTAGTTGTACTTCATGGTTGTAAGCTTGCATGTTCTAGGCCCACGGAGTGACCAAGCCTAAACATCATTTCTGTAAAGATTGCAATATATTTATGAGTGCTAATCCTCTCCATGGTTTTTCCCTCTTTGGGTTTTCCACGTAAAATCTTGGTGTTGTGTGTCATGCTTTTGTGGATGCTGTTCAGTTGTATATTTTTCTTCTATTGGATTATTCTTGTGAAATGGTTAAAAGTAAAAGTACATGAAAAGATTTATAGAACACTGATTCACCCCCCCTCTCAGTGTTCCTGACAATCAACAAGCATAACTTTCACATACAATTGTTTGGTGCAATTTACTTTAATGGGTATCTATAAAATGCCCTTAATAAGCATTTCACAATGTTTCATAAATTTCCCATGGTTAAAATAAAAGTTATGAATTTATTACACTCGCTGGAAACCTTAGTTCTGAAACAGGGCAACTAGCAGTAAATTTTCCATAACTTTAGAAAAACTCAATCAAATCATGCCAAACCAATTGTATTTGAACCTTAATACATTCCATTATCATTCCAAGCCATCACATACCTACAAAATATTCCATACAAGGCCGTACCAATTAGTTCTTTGATGTCTTTTGAGTAAAAATCTGCAACTATCAACACTAAAATGGACATAACTTTTGCAAAACCCAATGAAAATTGATCAAACAAAAAACATTAGAAAGATGAGTGTCCTTCAAAATTTCTAGGCATTTTTAGGACTGTACCAATTTGTACAACACCGTTTTACAGTTTCATCACACAAAAAATACCACAAAAAACATGCAAAAATGAGGTGTTCTTCTCATTCAATCTTCTCTCTAACCCTCTTCAACCCTCTTGGGCAACTGAACATGTGTTTACATTGAATTAAATCCATTGGCAACTTCCTAACCAACCATTAACTTCCCCTTTAACCAACAGAGCAAGTTTATGTACTTTTTTCTTACAATAATGATATTTATTTTTGACCACATTGGACCCAAACATAAAAAATGGTCCTAAATGACTCCAAATGGTCTCCAATGACATTATTTGTACAAAACAACCCAAATCAAACCAAATATGCACCTAATAGGATGCTCATGCATCATACTCCCAAGGAATAGAAAGTTGAGTTGCATCTCAAATGATAATCAACTACTTTTTCTGCTTCCTCCAATTGTGTTGTAGTCTTGACTGTCCTCTGATCTCCTGATCTTCTCCATGCTTGGCATGACCTGCTCTAAGTTTCTTGGTTTGCACTCTTTTCTTTCTCTCTTTCTTCTTGCATCTTTGCTTTCTTCTCAAGTTCTCTACTTGAAAACTCCAAGATTCTATTGCTCTGTCATACACCTCATTGTTGTTGTCCATTTCTTACTCCTCTTCATTTTCTCAATGGTCTACACCTATACAAACATTATTAGCAACATGCATTAGATAGAAGCCATGAGGCCAATTTACCTCTTCACTATCTCCTGGCGCTTGTTGTCTTGGTTCTTCCTTGATCTCAGCTATACCCATCTTCTTGTCAACTGTCTGGTCATCACCAACCTGCTAGTTTCTTGGTTGTATCTCTAGCCAATGGACCTTTGAATGATTTTCCTGAAGACACTCTTGATCTTTCTTATGCCCATGTTAATGAATGTCCCTTCCTCCTTTGTTTCATCTTCTCTTTTTAAAGTAACCATCTATTGTGTTATTCTTTTCTGAATAATCATGTGTATGGTCCACTTCACCTTCTTTCTCATTGGCCAATGCCAAACATTTTCTTGAGATGTTTTTTCAAGACACTGCTACAATACAAGCTTAATACATTTTTCAAACTCTCCCATTGTCCTATCAAACTCTATGACTAGACTTATCCTATTGTCTTTCATCTTCCCCTTCTGAGTTTGCTACTGCATCTCGCTATCTCTGCTCTTTTCTTAGATTCTTCTTGTGATCCCTCACCTAGGTTTTCTTTGCTTTTCCTCACTACCTAGTCTTTTGGCATCCAGGTTCTTCACTTCAACCTATAAAAAACAATACACAAACTTCCAAAACTTCCCTTTCCTAGTTCTTTGGGCTCTAATACCAAAAAATGATGTAGAGAAAAGGACTCTAACACAAATCACTTGACACATTTAAAACAATGACTCATTGCAAACATTGTCTAATACATCCTAGTACTACTTGGCACTTTGCTCCTGAAGCCTAATGACACTCAACAAAGGGAAAAACAACAAGGAACATGGAAAACTTGGATTGTTCAGACCTTTTACAACACATATCATTGATACATTACACATTCATGATCAAACCTTGCTTAGATTTCATTAAACCCTCATGGAACTAAGGTTTTATGATTGTTTTCTTGCAAAAAAACACATACATGTTAGCATAACTTTCACATACAGTTGTTTGGTACAATTTCCTTTAATGGGTATCTGGAAAATGGCCTTAAGATGCATTTTACTAGGTTTCATAATTTTGTCACTATTAAAATAAAAGTTATGAATTTATTACACTCACTGGAAACCCTAGTTCTGAAACAGGGCAACTAGTAGTAAATTTGCCATAACTTGAGAAAAACTCAATCAAATAATGCCAAACCAATTGCATTTTAACCTTAATACACTTCATTATTATTCCAAGCCATCATAAACCTGAAAATATTCCATACAAGGCTGTACCAATCCATTCTTTGTTGTGTTTTCAGTAAAAATCTTCAACTATCAACACTAAAATGGCCATAACTTTTGCAAAACCCAATAAAAATTGACCAAACAAAAAGCATTAGAAAGACAAGAGTGTCCTTCAAATTTTCCAGACATTTTTAGGACTGTACTAGTTTGTACCAATCCATATAACACCATTTTACAGTCTAATCACACAGAAAATACCACAAAAAACATGCAAAAATGAGGTGTTCTTATTCAATCTTCTCTCCAACCCTCTTGGGCATGTGAACATGTGTTTACATTTAATTTTAATCCATTGTAATCTTCCTAACCAACCATTAACTTCCCCTTTAAATAAAAAGCAAGTTTATGTACTTTTTGCTAACAGTAATGACATTTATTTTTGACAACATTGGACCCAAACATCAAAAAGGTCCTAAATGACTCCAAATGGTCTCCAATGATCTTATTTGTTCAAGACAACCCAAATCAAACCAAAAATCAAACAAACTGTGCACCCAACAGGATGCTCCAGCATCACTTCCCTATAAATTTATGAAAAGAATTTAAAGAAAATTAGAGAAATACATGTACCCTTTAAATTTACAATTTAAGAAATTTAGAAAATTAGAGAAATTTAAGTCTACCCTAAATTATATCAAAAGAAAAATAGAGAAATTTACAGGTAACCTAAATATCAAAAAAAAAAAAAAAAAACAAATACATGTAACTCTAAATTGTTATATATATAAATTTGATAAAGAATACTTGGTTCTATCTACTAAAACTTTTGAGATTTGCTTCTAGAATTTTGTAAAAAACTAAAAATTATAATTTCTAAAAAATATAATAAAATTAACATTTTGTATGTAATTTCATCAAGAGAACTAAATAATAACTTAATCAATGCATTAATTGGTCTTTCATAACTTATTTGTACAAGAAAAAGAGCTTCCCTTAGCTTCAAGTAATATAAATATTCTATATTGACACCTAAGACAGATATTTTCTAGTTCTATGTAGGACACCTAAGACACATATTGTATAGTATGTATCTAGATAAATTATATAGACATATATAGTCTTTATACCTTATCGTAGTCTAGACCTATGTCACATAGACACCCAGATTATAGTTCTACCTAGTTGACATATAGCATACCTAAGACATAGGTAGAGGCACCTAGACACCTAGATTATAGTTCTACCTAAGACATAGGCTCTAGACACCTATTATGGTAGACCTAGTTGACATATCTAGTAGATCTACCTAAGCCACCTAGATTAAATTATACCTTATTCTAGTCTCTAGACAAGTAGTTGATATATAGTATCTACATAAGATGTGCCTAGATTCTATATTATATCTCTAGATAGGTAGTTGATGTTGCAAATATGTGCCTAATCGGTGTTGTCATTGATGTCAACATATCCTTGTTGTCATTAGTGTCAACTGTATCTTATTCTACTACTTGTTTAGAAGACTTGTATGTTGAGGATATTGAGAATATTAGCCTCTCTGGAAGAAACAAGTGAGTTACATATCTCTCTGTCAGAGATAGTGAAGACAATGCAGTTCAAGTGAAGTAGATTGCTCCGCACTCCTAGTGAGATGAAGATCAGAGTCTGTGGATTAAAGGGTTTGTAGAGGATTGTCCAAAGTTGCTCCAGTCAAGATTTGAGAGGTCCACATGGATAATTTGTGAAGTTATGGACATCTGAGTAGAATAGGATTTTGCAGTTGTTCAGAGGAAACAGAGTGACAGAAATTTGGTGCGGATTTCTCCGCATTGGAATATTATGGTCTGCAGATCTAGAGGTATGTTTGGGATGTTGGTGTGTGTCTTCAATGCAAGTGGTTCATGGTTTGGAGGTCCGCAAGCAATCTTTCTAGTGTGACAGTCATGACAGTTCATGTTCTTAGGTTCCCGGATGAAGATGCAAGTGTTTTTGGTGATTTGAGGTGGTGCGGTTGTTCTTGTTGATTTCATTATCCTTGTGGTAGTCTCTAGATCATGTACCTATTGTGTTGGTGGTTTACATTAAGGATTGGGCTCATGGTTGAAGATTTCTCCTTGGGTGTTGCTGTTCTTTCTAGTCTTGGTCGACCAGATGCTTGGTACATGTTGCGGATGATCTAAGAAGAGTTATATGGAGTGTGGCATGTTTTTTGAGGAAGATTCAAGTCCCAGCTATGTTTGGCCGACAGTGTGATGGTTCACATGAAGCATTTTAAGTCTTGTGATTATAATTTCTTGTAATGCCTATCTTGGAGAATGTTCCAGATAGATGATTGTTTGGCCAACTTTGATGTTCATTCCAAAGTTGATGACATGTATAAATAAGTGTTGTGAAGTCGTGGAAATGTGGGTATGTGAGTGAGGATGTAGAGGTAGCGAGGAAGTGTTAAGGGGGTAGAGAAGAGGTGTTATGCACTTCAATGGAACTAACCTTGGGATGAAGAAGATGTTTCTTAGTTCAATCTTGCTGTGTCAAACTTGTGAATATTCTTGTAGGCAGTGAGCCTCTTTCGAGTAGTGAGCTCTAGGAAATGTGTCCAAAGGTAAGTGCCTTCCCATTTTTCTATTCTTTTAATAGAGAATAAATCTTGTGGGTTAAGCCCCACCGTGGTTTTTCCCTTAACCGAGTTTCCACGTAAAAAATCCTAGTGTTATGTGTGTTGATTATGTTTTTGCTCATGTGTTGTTGATTCATGCTTTCATGGTTATATCATTAATATGTTAATAAGTGGTAAAGAAGATTAAATGCAGCAAAAGATAAAATTTTTGTGACAACTGATTCACCCCCCCTCTCAGTTGTCTACCCTAATTTCAACAATTGGTATGAGAGCCGGTTCCTCTAAAAGAAGCTTGACCGCTTGAGGAGATCCAGGATGTCGACTTACAAGAAAGACAATCCAAGATTTGATGGAACAAATTACTCTCTTTGGAAGAGTTGCATGGAGTGCCATTTGCAATGCATGGGTGATGCCTATTGGTTGATAACAAAGGATGAGTATAAGTCTTCGGAGAAAGGTCCTTCAACTCTAGATGAACTCAAAGATGTTGAAAACAACATTCAGTCTAAAGAAGCATTGTTAAGTGCCCTGACTGATACAAAAATGACAAATGTCCTAGAATTGAAAACTACTCATGAAATCTGGAAGAAGTTGGAAACTCTATATGAAGGTGATGAATATGTCAAATGTGCTAAGTTGCAGAGCTTGAAGGGTAGATACAAAATTTTTAGGATGAGTGAAGATGAAAACATCACTTCCTACATGCAGAAGGTGAATGAACTTGTGTGTAGTATCAGGTGTGCTGGTGGAAAATTGGAAGAATAAGAGATTGTTGGCAAGGTGCTCAGATCGTTACCTGCTTCATACAAGCATAGAGTTGCTGCTATTGAGAAGACCAGGACTGTGACAACTTTTACAAGGGATCAGTTGGTTGGCAAGCTTTCAACATTTGAAATGAGTGAGTTTGGTGATTCCCTTCTTAAATCAGAATCTTCTTTTAAGGCCAGTGTTTCTGGGAAGCAAAGATTTGATCCAGGTGAAAGCTCTTCAAGAAGACTCACTAGATATGAAAAGACAAGGAAGGAACTTGAAGAAGATGAAACGGAGCTTGAAAAACTTGAAGCCCTTATTGACAAAAGATTACCAAGAGGATTAGGTAAGTATGAAGGGAAATTGCCTTTCAAATGTTTTGCTTGCAATAAGATTGGTCATTTTGCTTCAAGATGTCCGAAAAGGGTTTCAAAGCCAAACCCTAACAGACCTAGGTTTTAGAAGAAATGCTACTATGTCTAAGAAGCTACTGATGAAGGAGTTATAGATGATGAATTTGATAAGGGAAGTACATCTGGAAATGAATGGGTGTTCATTGCTATCAAGGAAGAAAATCTGGTGCCTATTGAATCTACTAGCTATGTGAATGTGGAAAGTGCCTTGGCTGCTCGGGTTGAAGAAAAGGATGAATGGGTGATTGACAATGGATGTTCTCATCATATGATAGGTGATAAAAGTAAGTTTGTAAGTATGGACATATATGAAGGTGGAATTGTGAAATTTGGAGATAATTCAGCTGGCAGAATCCATGGCAGAGGATCCATCTCTTTTGATGGTAAGCACAACACTAATGATGTTTTGTATGTAGAAGGGTTGAAGCATAATATTCTTAGTGTTGGATAGTTAGTTGACAAAGGGTATGACCTCCAATTCAAAGATGGAAAATGTAGAATTTTGGAAAGATCCAGAATTGAGATTGCATCTAGTACACAGACTAGAGGCAATATCTTTCATTTAAGTTGCACTAGTAAAAGATGTTTGATTGCTCAGATTGATCAGAGTTGGTTATGGCATAGGAGAATGTGTCGTGTAAACTTTGATAACATTGTCAAGATAAGTACTACTTAGGTTGTGAGAGATCTTCCAAAGCTTGTAAAACCTGCTAATAGCATGTGTAAGGAATGTCAGTTGGGAAAACAGAGCATAACTACATTCAAAAGTAAAGAACAATCTTCAAGTGAATTGTTGGAACTTGTGGACACTGATTTGTGTGGTTTTGCCACAGTTAGGAGTTTGCAAGGAGACAGATACTTTATGTTGTTGATTGATGATTACTCCTGGCTGATGTGGGTCACTTTCTTGAAAGAGAAATAAAAGGCTCTTGACAAATTCAAGGTGTTCAAGCCTAGGGTGGAGAATGAGATTGGTGTGAAGGTAAAGTGTTTGAGATCTGACAGAGGTGGAGAGTTTACCTCTAGTGAGTTTAATACATTTTGTGAAAAGCATGGAATAAGAAGACAATTATCTACTCCTAGGACTCCTCAGTAGAATGGAGTTGTGGAAAGGAAGAACCAGACTATTCAAGAGGCTACTAAAACCATGATGATGGAGGCAAATGTTCCACATGTCTATTGGAGAGAGGCTATGAGTAATGTTGTCTACACTCTTAACCGAGTGCAGATCAAAGGTAATATTGGTTAAACACCTTATGAACTTTGGTTCGGTAATGCTCCTACTGTGAAATACTTCAAAGTTTTCAGTAGTAAATGTTATACCAAAAGAGATGAAGATCTAGGAAAGTTTGATGCAATGTGTGATGAAGGAATATTTTTGGTTTATTCTAACCAAAGCAAGGCATACTGGTGCTTTAACAAGAGATTGAAAAGGATTGTTGAAAGTGCTAATGTCAAGGTAGATGAAAGCATGGAGAGACCTTCCAAGTTCTATGGATATGAATTAGATGATGAAAATGAAAAGCAAGTTCAAGCTCAGACTCAGATTCAGATTGCTCTGGGAAATCAAGTGACTCAAGAAGCTAGTGAAAATGCTAAGGAACAATTTCAAGAATGAGAAGTTCAAGAAAATCCCAAAACTCCCAAGTATGTAAGGTTCAATCATTCTAAAGATCAGATCATAGGAGATAGAAATAAATGTGTTCAAACTAGAAGAAAAATTGTTGAAGAACAAGTGGAGTATTGTTTAATTTCAAAGATTGAACCAAAATCAGTGAATGAAGCATGTAATGATGAAAGTTGGGTAAAAGTAATGAAAGAATAATTAATGCAAATTGAAAAGAATCACACTTGGGATCTTGTTCCTAGACTTGAAGACAAAAATGGAATTGGAACTAAATGGGTCTTCCAGAATAAATTGAATGAAGATGGTGAAGTTGTGAGAAACAAAGCAAGATTAGTGTGTAAGGGATATTCTCAGTAGAGGGAATTTATTTTGAAGAAACTTTTGCTATGGTGGCAAGAATCGAAGCAGTTAGATTATTTCTTGCCTTTATTGCTTACAAAGATTTTAAAGTTTACCAGATGGATGTCAAATCAGCATTCTTGAATGGAGAGTTGGAAGAAGAAGTCTACATTGAGAAACCAGAAGGATTCCAATTGTCTGATCAAGGAGATATGGTCTACAGATTGAAGAAAACATTTAAACAAGCCCCAAGAGACTGGTATGCAATATTAGATAAGTATCTGCTAAAGTTAGGGTTTGATCATGAACACATCTTGATTGTTGAGGTATTTGTTGATGATATTAGCTTTGGTGGAAATGAGAGCATGTGTAAAAATTTTGCTGATCAGATGCAAAGTGAATTTGAGATGTCCATGCTTGGTGAAATGAATTTCTTCTTAGGTCTGCAAATCATTTAGTCAGAAAAAGGCATCTTCATATCTTAGTCTAAGTATGTGAAAGAGTTGTTGAAAAAGTTTGGAATGGAGGATTCAAAACTAGTGAGTACTCCTATGATAACAGATGCAAGTTGAGCAAAGATGATGATTCCCCTAAGGCAGATCAGAAAAGGCATAGATCAATGATTAGAGGACTGCTTTATCTGACTCATACCAGACCTAATATTATGAATGTAGTTGGCCTTGTTGCTAGATTTCAAGCTGATCCTAGAGAATCTTATGTTGTGGCAGTCAAAAGAATTTTCAGATATCTGAAGGGAACATATGATTATGGATTATGGTATCCTAAGGGTGATGATTTCACTCTTCATGCATATACAGATGCTGATTGGGCAGGAGATGTGGACGATAGGAAGAATACTAGTGGAGGTGCATTTTTCTTGGGAAAGAGATTGGTTTCTTGGTTGAGCAAAAAGGAGGCAATATCTTTGTCTACTATAGAGGTAGAGTATATAGTAGTAGGAAGTAATTGTACTCAAGTTTTGTGGATGAAGCAAATGTTGAAGGATATCAGAGTTGTGTTTGAAGAGCCTGTTACAATCTTCTATGATAATTCAAGTGCAATAAACATCTCAAAGAATCCGGTGTTGCATTCAAAGACAAAGCACATATCCATCAAGTTTCACTTTTTGAGAGAGAAGGTGAATGAGAATGAAGTCAGATTGGAGTTTGTTTCATCAAAAGATTAGATTGCAGATATCTTCACTAAGCTTCTACCTAAGGACACTTTTGATTATCTCAGAGGGAAGCTAGGGGTAATTACTCCTCCTGCTTAGAACTAAGGTACACTAGTGTGCATCAGTCCGGTGGAACTCACAGTCATATCTTGTGATCCGGATTGATGTTAAGGGGATGCTACTTAGGGGGAGTAGACATTATGTTCTGAGTTCAGTTTGGTTTTATCTAAGAAGCAAAAGAGGAAGAGATGATTGCAATATGTGCCCTTTGCCATTGATGTCAAAGGGGGGGAGAAGTCATGTGAAAAACTTGAAAGTAAGTAGTTGCTGGTGAAAGGGGGAGTAGTGAAGAAAGTGATTGTAGATGTGATAAGAGAAAGGGGGAGAAGTTCTTGTCTTGATGGTTGAAACTATTTTTCACATCATATGTTGCCATCAATGACAAAGGGGGAGATTGTTGTAAATATGTGCCTAATCAGTGTTTTCATTGATGTCAACATATCCTTGTTGTCATTAGTGTCAACTGTATCTTATTCTATTACTTGTTTAGAAGACTTGTATGTTGAGGATATTGAGAAAATTAGCCTCTCCAGAAGAAACAAGTGAGTTACATATCTCTCTGTCAGAGATAGTGAAGATAGTGCAGTTCAAGTGAAGTAGATTGCTCCGCACTCCTAGTGAGATGAAGATCAAAGTTTGCAAATTAATGTTTGTAGAGGATTGTCTGAAGTTGCTCCAGTTAAGATTTGAGAGGTCCGCATGGAGAATTTGTGAAGTTATGGTCATCTGAGTAGAACAAGATTTTGCAGTTGTTCAGAGGAAACAGAGTGACAGAAATTTGGTCCAGATTGCTCCGCATTGGAATATTATGGTCTGCGGATCTAGAGGTATGTTTGAAATGTTGGTGTGTGTCCTCAATGCAAGTGGTTCATGGTTTGGAGGTCCACAAGAAATCTTTCTAGTGTGATAATCATGACAGTTGGTGTTCTTAGGGTCCTGGATGAAGATGCAAGTGTTTCTAGTGATTTGAGGTGGTGTAGTTGTTCTTGTTGATTTCATTGTGCTTGTGGTGGTCTCTGGATCATGTACCTATTGTGTTGGTGGTTTGCATTAAGGATTGAGCTTGTGGTTGAAGATTTCTCCTTGGGTGCTGCTGTTCTTTCTCATCTTGGCCAACTAGATGCTTGGTGCATGTTGCGGATGATCTAAGAAGAGTTATATGGAGCATGACATGTTGTTCAAAGATGATTCAAGTCCCAGCTATGTTTGGCCGACAATGTGATGGTTTGCATGAAGCATTTTAAGTCTTGTGATTGTAATTTCTTGTAATGCCTATCTTGGAGAATGTTCCAGATAGATGATTGTTTGGCTGACTTTGATGTTCATTCCAAAGTTGATGACATGTATAAATAAGTGTTGTGAAGTCATGGAAATGTGGGAATGTGAGCAAAGATGCAGAGGTAGCGAAGAAGTGTTAAGGAGGCAGAGCAGAGGTGTTATGCGCTTAAATGGAACTAACCTTAGCATGAAGAAGATTATGTTTCTCAGTTCAATCTTTCTGTGTCAAACTTGTGAATATTCTTGTAGGCAGTGAGCCTCTTTTGAGCAGTGAACTCTGGGTAGTGCACTCGAAGGCAAGTGCCTCCCTATTTTTCTATTCTTTTAACAGAGAATAAATTTTGTGGGTTAACCTCCATTGTGGTTTTTCCCTTAACTAGATTTCCACATAAAAATCATGGTGTTATGTGTGTTGATTATGTTTTTTCTCATGTGTTGTTGATTCATGCTTTCATGGTTATATCTAATCTGTTAATAAGTGGTAAAGAAGATTAAATGTAGTAAAAGATAAAAGTT
Source organism: Cunninghamia lanceolata (assembly GCA_027924645.1). Taxonomy (NCBI): domain Eukaryota; kingdom Viridiplantae; phylum Streptophyta; class Pinopsida; order Cupressales; family Cupressaceae; genus Cunninghamia; species Cunninghamia lanceolata. The sequence continues at coordinate 3,714,105 of BSBN01000424.1, read as the reverse complement.
TTGTGACAACTAATTCACCCCCTCTCTCAGTTGTTTGCCCTAATTTCAATAGTTGATATATAGTATCTATCTAAGACACCTAGATTAGATTAAATGCATTTTTTCTAGTCTCTATCTATCTAGTTGACATATAGAATACCTAAGACATAGGTAGAGACACCTATTATATAGTTAGAACCTAAGACACCTAGAGACACTTAGATTTTATACAATGTTATTCTCTAAGTCTAGATCATCTATGATTTTATACTTGACACCTAGAAGATGAAGACTCTAGGTATGAAACATGTGTAAAGATCATACCTGTGCAACAAGAAACAATAGATTTGAATCCTTTCAACACTACATGTGATTGTAAAAATGAATCTAGAGGTCAGGCCATGATAAAACTATACAAAAATTTAGAACCTCTAGAGATCATTTTGTTTAAAGAGAATTTTTTAAGAAGTTCCATTGAAATTATAATGAAAGGAAAGAACTATTGAAGTATAAATTAAAATAATTAATAGTATAGGTCTCTAGTGAATACCTGAAATAAAGTGTAAGTGAAATTTAACACCTTCTATGTTTCCAGCCTCTGTTATGACTGCAAAAAACATCTCCTCCACCATGTAATGAAATGTAAAAAAGTTAGAATGTGTCATGATCTTTAAGAGAATTAGGAATATTAATATGAAGGCTTAAGGGGAGTTAAGAGGATGGCTTCAGGGGATATGCATTCAATTAGGGGAGATGGTCCAGTTTACCTAACTTATGGAACATAGCTAGGGGATGGCTTAAGGGGAGTTAAGAGGATGGCTTAAAAGGGGAGTTAAGAGGATGGATTAAGGGGAGATGTAATCAACTGTAGTATTTAAATGGTAAGGGTACATGCACTAATTTATATCATTTAGCTATGGGGTGGCTTAAGGGGAGTTAAGAGGATGTCTTAAGGGGAGATGGTCCAATCAACTATAGTATTTTTTGGTAAGGGTACATGCACTAACTTATATCATTTAGCTAGAGGATGGCTTAAGGGGAGATGGAATCAACTCTAGTACTTTGGTAAGGGTGTGTTAATTTATATCAATTAACTATATTAAAGTTATTAAACTAAATCCTAAGTTTACCTAACTTATGGAACATAGCTAAGGGATGGCTTAAGGGGAGTTAAGAGAATGGCTTAAGGGGAGATGCAATCAATTAGGGGTGATGACTTACCTAACTTATGGAACATAGCTAAGAGATGGCTTAAGGGGACTTAAGAGGATGCTTAAGGGGAGATGCAATCAATTAGTTAAGTTATCAATCATATTAATCCTAAACTCACAACCTAGACAAAGATTAAAAGTTTAAAAATTTCTACATGACTGTTAATCATGTAAAATATTTACTCCATTGTACCATCTGTATCCTCTCTTTTTTGTAATGCATCTATGATTGCCTCATGCTCTTCCATAGAAAATGTCCATAATTCTTTTGTGACAGGTCTCCCTTTATATCTCACTAATTGTATATTTGTTGCCACAATCAGATGCGAGTAGTGCAAAATTTGATTATGTCTTTCATAATCTTCAAATGCAGGTATACCATTCCTCCTTATAAAATATTTACGTAGCCAAGTGCCAGTAACAATTGCATGCAGAAAAATTTCATCGATTTAATAATTAAAACAATGCAACCTGCAACCCTCAAAGAATCCAATCTAACTAAACAACTACAAAATGCAGAAATACATCAAATCAACTAGATTGTATGATTCTTTGGTATGCTTGTGGATTGCTACTTCGTGTATGCATCCAAAATATAAAAAATTTCCATGATTTGATTAAAAAAGTGACATGTAAAGTGATAAAATGCAGAGGATAGAAGAATGCATGTTCAAAAGATTGAACAAGAAGATTCAAAGAGAGAGGGAAGAAACTCAAATGAGAGCACAAGAGAGCATTTATAGAATGAGAGGATCATAAACTGACGGTGGAGATGACAAGGCAAGATCAATGGTGGAGAGCGAATGAGGAAGGGGAACGAACGTGCACTCGCCAAGTGTCGAAGAGAGGATAAAGTTGCCTTTTTCAAATATGGAATAATTCCATTGTTTGGTGGAGATAAAATGATTTTCCTATTTTGATATATTTTGATTTTTGATTTATTTCTATTTTCATGGTAAGTTGCTTTTTGATTTGTTGTTATTTGATTTGTTGCTATTTTGAACTCATGTGCACGTTTGAGAAAGAAATAGAAGGTGGGTAAATTGGATAATAAATTAAATAAATAGATTTATTTAATTTATTATTTGGATAATGTAATGAAAAGGTGGAGAAATACAAATTAAATAAATTGCATTTATTTAATTCATATGTGAGACATGGAAATAAATAAAACATTGGTTTTATTTATTTTTTAGAAGAAGGGTACCATAATTAAATAATTTAAAGATTATTTAAGTATTTATGAAAAATAGAAGAATGAGGAGGATTAATTAAATAAATAAACTTTATTTAATTAATTATGAGAAAATAGAAGAAAATGAGGTTTTCCGACTACAAGTGTATTAGAGGACATTTTTGAGTGTCTACATTTTGCCCCTCTTTGAGACAATGTCTGTTAGGGCATTGTTTCAAAGAAGATGTGATACTTTGGATAAGCAGGCTATACCCCATTGAAACTGGCCAATGATGCCCCTCAAGAAGAAAACCAGACTACCCGAAAAGGATGGGTTGACTTGCGATAAGATGATAGATGGGTGATAAACTAGGTCGACACGAAGAATTAGGGTTTGGATGGGGTCAAGTTGGGATGGTATAGAAGAATTAGGGTTAGGTATGTCTAACACACTTGCTCAGCAGGATGAAAAGGGCGATGATGAAGACAAAGAGAATTATGATCAAAAGAATGATGATGAAACCGTTGATCAAGCAGGTAAAGAATTGATGGTGAAAGGCAGCTTCATATGGTTGCATATAAAATTGGGGATTTGCAATCCTTATGTTTGATATAGCACTAGATATTATGCACCAAGGTATAAAGACCAAGGTGTCGAGTATCCAATGTGCTACAGACTAATACAACCTTGTCAAGATACAAGATATGAATATTAGTTGTAGAGATACTGATGTGATACAAATGCAAGATAAAAGATAACAGACACAAGCAAGCAATCAAGCATACACAAATAATACAAAAATAAACAAGGCATTGCCCCTGTCAAGCTGTAAACTGATGATTGATTGTTGATTGATGATGATGATAGTGTGATCATGGTAGGGAATGATGTATCCCTAGATCAACACATGGATGATTGATGAATGAATGAATGAATGATTGATTAATGATTGATTGGGTTTACAACAAGATTGGGATCAAGACCAAGGATGTGATTGGATAATTTGACTTGATTGATTGACTTGTTTGGTATGGATAAATGATTGATTTGCATTTGAGTTTATTGCTTGGATGATGAGAAGAAGAAGAAGTGATTGAAGAATTAATTGATGAAGATTGATTGGAAGAAATGTTTTGAAAGATTGAAGAATTGATGGAGATAGATGAGAGAAGAAAGAGGAATATCACCTTGTGCCTGAATCTGGGCACTTCCTTCATACTCCACACTGCCTACATACTCATGTCCATGGACCAAGGCACGTAATGATAGAGATGGGATGTAGTTCTGATAGTATTTTATTGATGATGATGATGAATGCAAATAGATTGGTCAGGGTATGGATTGATTATTATTAATTTTGATTGATTTTGATGGTTGGATGAAGTAATTGATTTGATTTGAGGGATTGAATTGATTTGATTGATTTTGATGATTGACTTTGATAATTGGATTTGATGATTGGATTAATGATTGGATTTGCGAATGGATTTGATAATTTGATTGCTTGGATTTATTTTTGTTGGCTATTTGATTTTTTTGTATTTTTTCAGGATATTTTATAATTTTTTGGATTTTTTTAGGACTTTTTATAATTTTTTTGGGAATTTCAAGACTTTTTATGATTTTTTGGATTTTTTCAGGTCTTTTTATGATTTTTTTTGGATTTTTTCAAGACATTTTATGATTTTTTTGGATTTTTTTAGGGCTTTTTATGATTTTTTTGGTATTTTGATATGTTTTGGGATGTCAATGGATTTACAATCTGTACAACCTTTATACGAAATGCCAATGACAAGGGAGAAAACCAAGTATAGGTGCAAGAAAAGATATAGGATGTATTAGGATGAATGGATAAAAGGATGGGGAGATGGAAAGGAAGGCTCATGATAAATGATTGGATAAGAGGATATACGACATTGGATGTATGCATAAGAGAGCTAGGATGTGATCTCAAAGACTATGTCACATAGGAAATAACATGCCCCATTCTAGATAGTATGCTTAAGATTTTTCATGACAAGGCTCGGGACGATAGGATAGTGATAGGATTGGGCTGATGACAATGGGATTATAATAGGATGACAGGATGTATTGGAAGGGATAACGTACATCAAGAGTTTTTTCCAAGCATGTTTCAGAATTTTTGCCCCTAATCTTTATCAAGATCAAGAAGAGAAAGGATGAATGGACTCAGTAGGGTAGGTGTATAAATGTAATGGATAAGGATGGTAGGAAATGGTATGGTACGATATGATAGGATGGGAAATGATAGGTAGGATAAGACAAGGTGCCCCCAAGTATAGGTGACATAGAAGATCAATCTACACATGACACCTGTTTGTCAGGTTTTCATCATGGTACTTATCCAGGGTGCCTGTTTACCAGGTTTTCACCATTGGACGAAGGGATTTTTCTTTACTTTGTTTTTCATTTTTTTTTTCACTTTTTTTTTCACTTTTTTTTGCTTCTTTTTTTTTGCTTTTTTTTTGTTTTTGACTTTTTTTTTGGGTTTTTTAATTTTTGGATACTTGGCTAGGAGAAGGTGGATATGGACGAAAGGGACTCAAGTGTCTAGCTCCACAAAAGTGATAGTCCCACTAGATGGATGTTGTTGCATGGACCATGTCAAGTGCGCTCAGAGATGTTGGTAAGGGAGATTGCATGAAAGATGGATTAGGTAGATGGTGGATTATGATAGGTGTGATAGTGGATTATGATGTGGATTATGTAGAGCTTATGCATGGAAGATGGATAGAAGGCTTATGCAAAAGCATGGACCATAGGGATATGATGGGTGAGATATGTAGCATAGTAGATGAAAGGTGAGGAGATGGAGGTATGTGGAAGTGTTGCGGAATGAGATGGAAGCATGACCAACAGCTGCACACACCGTGATAAATGTTGAAGCTTTTGATGGGATGGCAGCATAGGAAGTAATGGGGATGTTTGTTTAGGTGATGGATGATGTAAGCATTTAGGGACCCACATAGACTTAGCATTTTTATGATTTTTGCTTTTCATGTGGGATGGAGGATTTTGAGGCTTTTGGATGGAATGAGATTTTTGGATGGAAGAGGAGAAAGTGGATGGTTGGGATTTTTGAGAGGTTGATGCCTCATTTGACTTGATGGCTTGTTTCTTAGGGACCCATACAATTTTTATTTTAGACTTTGCTTGTGGAGGTATGGTTTTGGATACATGTAGCTTTTGAGATGGATTTGAAGTAACAGCTTGTTGCTTGGGGACCCACACCATTTTCATTTTTGCTTTGAGGTGTGTGGGTGTATGCAGCTTTTGAGATGGATGTTTCTTTGATTCTTGGCTTTTGTGTCCCAAGGCATTAGGATTTATAGGATTTTTTTCTTTATAGGTAGAGGCATCCAAATTTTTGTCTTTTTGTCTTTGAATCCCATGGGGTAGATGGAAGTGGGGTTGGCAGAAGCTTCTTGTTTAGACAATGTGTGCATTTGCTGGTCATGATTGGGATTTTTAGAGGGCTTATGGATGGATGGATAAGATGTTGGAAGTAGTGGAGGTAGATTCTATGGAGGGATGTTAGGAGTTGGAAGTAGTGGAGGCAAGGTGGATGGTGGGAGGTGTATGGTCACATGCTTTTGACATTTGTAATATGATGGAGGTGGAATGGCAACGTATGTTTTAGGTGTATGATGGGATTTGTGATGGAAAGTGGTGGACTTAGAAGGCGTGGAGATGGTCCCAACATCGTTAGATTGTTGACCTTGAGTTGTGTATCCAAGGCCATATGAGCTTGAGGAGACCTTGAGATGGATAGGCTCCAAAATACCTTATTTAAGAGGGCCTAAACCCTTACCTTGATAGTTCATGTTTTGAAGCATGCGATCAACAATGGGACTAGGTGTAGGTGGAACACTAGACACGAGTTACTTATTGGGTTGAGAAGGTGAGATGGCAGATAATGGTTATTGGTGTTCTAAGGAGGAACACTCATGGATAAAGGTGGATAGACCAATAGGATAGGATGGTGGATTTACGATAGGGTCAATGGTGGATGATATGGAAGAATCATTAAGATCTTCTTATGTGCATTATACTCACTAAGATCCAAGGTAATTTTTTGATCTTTTATGCTTGTGTGTTCTTGGGAGGCACATGTCTCATCATGACAGGTAGATGTATGTAGATCATAGATGGGGCTAGATGGAGGATGCAAAAGAGCAATTTGGATATCTTTCTTGTGGATGATCATGGGAGTAGGGATAGGTGGAGTGGTAACCTCTTTATCACAAGTTGCATAAATGTTTGTCTAAGAGGGTCATCGTGGCTTCCATGATCATCCATAGAATCTTGATCATAACTATGAGCATAAAAAGGATTAATTTAGCTATGAATGGGATACATGTGCTCATGAATAGGGTTATGATCATAGCTAATATCTTGATCATAGAAAATATATAGGTTTTGGATAGTTTTAACTTAGAGATGCTTTGACCTTGATTCATATGGGGGGTTGATGTTTCCACATGAGTTGGGTTATGCTCTGGACATAGATCTTGGGTTGTTTGAATGGAAGGAGATGACTCTTGGATAGGCTTTTGGTTGACAACATGAGGGTATGATAGGTCTTGATGTGGACTCATGGAAGGAAAATTTTTGATAGGCTCAAGGGATTGTGTATCACATGGTGGAGTTGGAGGAATAAGCAAGGTATTGGGAGAATCTGTGATAAGCTCATGAATGGGACTTTGATGATATGGTAATGATTTATTCCTCTCTAATAGCCAATGGGTCACATCCTTCATTAGGGTATGTGTGAAGGGACAATATATGGGATGGATAATAAGAGTAGATGGTGTTGTAGGCTTAGGAGTAGGATTTGGATTGGATGGAGGGATGGTGAGGCCAGATAGATTAAGATTGGATGGAGGAATGTTAGGGTTGGATAGAGGGATAGAAGGATTGGATGGATTAGGATTAGGATCAGATGGAGGTGCCAAGATAGGACTAGATGGATTAGATGGTTGGTGGGTCAATAGACTAGGAATGAGATCACATGATGGTGTCAAAATAGGACTAGTAAGCTCATGTGTTGACATGTGATCAGATGGTGATGGAGGATGTTCATAAGATGCTTGCTCTAGGTTAGTGTGTCCCTCGTCAAAGCTTATTAAGTCTTGCTACAAAGGCAAGCTTAGGGATACTTGATTTATGTACAAAGGGTCACTTAGACTTGAGTCAAAGGTTATTGGGTCTTGTTGCATAGGTGGACTTAAGTCTATTAGGTCTTGTTGTAAAAGTGAACTTGGGCTTGCTTGGTTTATATACATAGGGCCATTTGGCCTTGTGTGTGCTTCTTGGTTGCCTTGTGGATAGGTTTGGTGATGAGGTGGCATGGTAGGATATGTAGGTGGAAGATTTTGTGATATGGATTGTTGTGGATATTGATTGATGTTGGAATAAGTAGGATATGGTGATGTGGCATTAGTTTGACATGTGAATGGATAAGATTGGTATGAAGGGGGATAGGTTGATGTGGCATTGTTATGGAAAGGTGTGGGATAAGGTGACGTAGAATGGACTTGATAGGGGGATAAAGTGGGATTAGATGATGTGACATGGACTTGATAAATGGGTGGATTAGATTGATATGATGATGGATAAGTCGGTATGGAATTAATTTGACATGTGGATGGATTAGGTTGATAGGATAATGAGGGGGATGCCACATAGGAAAGAGGTGGAATTGTTTGGTGTTGAATGGATAAGGGATGATGATGTACTTGTTGGGTCTGTGATTGACAAATGGCTATGAGGTGTTGGGCCTATGCTATGAGAACTTGCGTGTGAGGTGATTGGCTTGCTTGAAGTTGAAGTTGTTGAATTATGCAATGGACCCTTTGAATCATTTGTTGGCTTAGAGGTTTTGGTGCCTAGTGAAGGATGTGAATGATCTCTTGTGCTATGTCCTCTAATGTTGGCATGGTGTAACTTTTGGCAGATCTTTGATTAGGGTTATGATAAAGACTTTGAATTATTGGGATGTGATTGTTTGGGGTGGATTGATCAGATTGATAGGATGATGGGATAATGTGATTGGTGGGTGCTTTTGGACTTGGTTAGATTAATTGATGGGTTGATTGTTTGATGGGGTGATTGATTGATTTGGTAAAAAGATTGGTTAAGGGATAAATTGACCAAGACTAAAAGGGGTTGATTGGTTGACTAGGATGATGGGATAATGTGATTGGATGAAGCGTAATGATTGGGAGGTGTGTTATGACAAGTAGGATTGAGGATGATGTGGCAATATCAGACACAAGATCTGACATATACATGCATGCACACCAAACACAATGATCAATGCATACACCCTAGGCTAGGCAAGGACAGTATCTATTGGGTTCCCACTTGGTTTTACCCAGCTGCACCTACTTATGGTGTATAGCTCCAAGAACTTGGGGCACAGACTCCCCCTTACAGTGCACTCACTTCTCAGGCACACCAAGTTCTAGGTCCTCAAGATGTGTAGATCTTGAGGTACCTTGCTATCTCCGCCATAAGTGGCAAAAATGTGGGACGACTATTAGAGTTTCCTCTTATACTAACAGATAGGGGTTTTTGGCTGCTACATAGAGGTTTCTAGTTAGGGTTTCCATTCGAGTGGCTATACATGCAGTGATTCACTCTATTAAGGAGGCTTCCCAGCCTACAAAGGTTAGGTTCTGCAGGGTTTTGGGGGAAACATTCGTCGGTATAGCGGAACAACACCTGTCATTTGTGACTTTTGTCACAAATGCATTGTTTATATAGCAGGTTGGAATGGTCTGGCTTTGACCTATTTCTACTTGGGTCGTACCCCTTCTCACAGTGGGAAGGCAGGCCCTCTAGAGTTGGCAATGATTTCTTGTGCACCCCAGATCTGTTGGTTAGGTAGGGGGAGAGAATACTTTCATTGCCAAATCAGGTAACAATCAAACTTAGACAAGCAAGCAAAGAAAATGAAAAATAGGCACGATGAAGACAAAGTTAATTTTAATGCCCCAAACTGAAGTGTGTCTACTTTAGTGATAAAAAGATTGTTCTTTGACCACTTGAACCTACAGAAGATAGATCAATAGTTTATTTTCTCCATTCTTTGACAAGCATGTTTGACAAGTTGTGCAGATAAATCATTAGTTTCCAAGAAAAATGATAGATTTAAGCTTGGAAAGGTAGCTGAACTTTGACTTCAAAATGAGCTAATAAAATGATAAAATCACCTAATCAAACTATTCCATTGTGAAGTTCATGGAATTACCTTTCTGACGAGTCCTCCTGCATGTGATTTCGACTCCGTATGACAAAGTTATGATAAAAAGAAAAAATCAGCCTCCTTCTGCATGTTTGAAGAAATTAGGGTTTGACTAGATGACTAGAGGTTGATTTTTCTTTGACTTTGTTTGACCAGATTGATGGTTTGGCCTTTTTGGCTTCTTTGAGGGTGTTTGCAAATTCTTCCGTGTCACACGTGTATGTTTACATTTGTGTGATTTCTATTTGAAATAGGGTATTGTTTATTGATTTAAAACCTAACACCCAAAGATTTAAAACCTAAGTCAAAATGTTAAGTGTGATGTTAAATCCTAAGACCTAGGCCTTAACTTTTTGGAAATCAAACCACTTCATAAAATTTCAACCGACATCTTGAAGACCGTGACTTGAGAATCATGACAAAGGACAAAGGATTGCGACTTTTGAAAAAAAAATTTGATGCCCAACTTTAGAGCTGAGAATGTCGACTTAAGGGCTTGTGAGGCCGACTAGGAAGAATTCAACACTGACTAAAAGAGTATCAATGTCAATTTAAGATTAAAACTGCTGACTTTAAAGTTTGGATGACAACGACCTTGGGGTTTTTTTAATGCCGACTGTGGCTTTAAATGTCGACCCAAAGGTTTATGTGAGGCTGACCAAAGAGAATTTTTAGTGTTGATTGTAAAGTTTTCTTATGCCAACCTAAGCTTTTAATCACTGAATTTAGATTTTGATCTGAGTTTTTTGAGACTGTGACATAAGGGTTACGATGCCGACCCTTAAAATTTTAATGCCAACTTTTTCATTTCTGATTGCGACAATGACTGCGATTTAGGCAGCGACCAAGTTATGAGTGAGAGTCAACCATGCCACAAATGGTGGCAACTGAGCTAGGGACTGTGTTAATGAAATCAACTGTGTATTGGCTAACAAAAAAATATTAGAGGTTGACGACTGTGTATTGGCTAGTGACAATGGAATGATTCAGAGAAGTTGCAGATTTAACAAAGCAAGATTGACAGAAACTATTAATGGTCGACAGAGGCTATAAAATGCTTGAGGCTTCGACTCAACAATGACTGATAGGCATACTTTTGGTAAGGCGATGTGTAGCTTTCAGCAGGGTACAAAGCGACAAAACCTGGGTGATGTTAGATACGACTGCAACCACAGATAAGTGATATCAATTACATTAACATTGGATTGATTCACTTTGTGCTTTATGCCTTGGTCAGTTTTTTCCAAGCTTATTTGAGTCTTATGATCCAACGATAATAGACGCTGAATCTATATAACAATGATATTTAGGTCTTATTTGCTTATCAGGAAATATTCAACATTGAATGATTCCAAAACACCAAGGGGCGAGGGAAAGAGACCGCGCCCTAATCGATGCCCATGAGATGATGATAATGAAGTGATTGCAGGTGGATAGATATAATGGTAACAACCAAATTTAACAGAGGTCAATGGTAGACAAGCAAGGGGGGCTAGGGTTTTCCAAACAAATCATCCTCAGAACAACTTGCACACCTAACAACAAGAAAATATCAAAAGTGCATGAATCCTATTTTGGAAGCATTTGATATCTTCAATGCAAATGATCTTGATCGTAGAGCATTCTTCATTTTACTAGCAATTTTTTACAACCAAAACCTGCAAAAAAAAAATCAAGAGCCCTCCTTCTAGCACCATTTTGTATGTAGGAAAATTTCATTGAATTAACAATTAAAACAATGCAACCTGTAACCCTCAAAGAATCCAATCTAACTAAACAACTACACAATGTAGAAATACATCAAATCAACTAGATTATATGATTCTTTGGTATGCTTGTGGATTGCTACTTCGCGTATGCATCCAAAATATGAAAATTTGCCATGATTTGATTAAAAAGTGACATGCAATGTGATAAAATGCAGAGGATAGAAGAATGTATGTTCAGAAGATTGAAGAAGATTCGAAGAGAGAGGGAAGAAACTCAAATGAGAGCACAAGAGTGCATTTATAGAATGAGAGGATGATAAACTGACGGTGGAGATGACAAGGCAAGATCAATGGTGGAGAGTGAATGAGGAAGGGGAACGAATGTGCACTCGCCAAGTGTCGAAGAGAGGATAAAGTTGCCTTTTCGAATATGGAATATTTCCATTGTTTGGTGGAGATAAAATGATTTTCCTATTTTGATAAAATCTCACCATATTTTGACTTTTGATTTATTTCTATTTTCATGGTAAGTTGCTTTTTGATTTGTTGTTATTAGATTTGTTGCTATTTTGAACTCATGTGCATGTTTGAGAAATAAATAGAAGGTGGGTAAATTGGATAATAAATTAAATAAATAGATTTATTTAATTTATTATTTGGATAATGTGATGAAAAGGTGGAGAAATACAAATTAAATAAATTACATTTATTTAATTCATATGTGAGACATGGAAATAAATAAAACATTGTTTTTATTTATTTTTTAGAAGGGTACCGTAATTAAATAATTTAAAGATTATTTAATTATTTATGAAAAATAGAAGAATGAGGAGGATTAATTAAATAAATAAACTTTATTTAATTAATTATGAGAAAATAGAAGAAAATGAGGTTTTCTGACTACAAGTGTGTTAGAGGACATTTTTGAGTGTCTACAACAACCACAGAACCTATTGGATACTCAAAGTTATCATCATCTACTCTAGGTTGTAACAACTTCTGTTTTGCCTCAACACACTGAGCCAACTAATACTCTATTTTCTCTTCATTACCCTCAGGTGCAACAAAAACATACACATGTCCTACAAAAAAAATTTAAATTCAATAAGTCACAAAATATACATACATACATATGTACGATTAAATATATATTTCTAAAAAAAGTATCTAAAAGAAATATTGAATGAATGTACCTTCTTATACGAGGTCCGAAATACGCTCATAGTCATCCGATGCTTGCAAATGATTTTCCTCCTCAAATTTTATATCATTTTGATCATGTGTTTGTAGAGTTGTTAAGGACTTTTGTTGCCATTCCTCAACCCAATCTATATTTTCACATGCTTCCCACTCACCTTCAATACAAAATTGACAAAAACATGTGAGCTCCCTAGTCCATAGAGTCCATGTGCTTGCATTTGAACTCTTAAATGAATGCCATTTTGCTAATCCACTAATTGTATCACAATCATATTAGGGAGGAATGTTTTCTTCTTCAACCAACCAAAAAAATCATTGAACTTTAGAGTTCTCGCTTGATCCTATAGTCAATTTTGCATTACACCAATTCACAATTGCACGTGCATCTTGAAACTTTGCTTTAACATGAAATTTTAGTTGCTCCCTAGTAAGAGCCCTTTTCACACATGCTCTAGTTCCATCATGTTCTCCTTTACCATGTCTAGCTTCAAAGAAACTCCAAATATGTTTGATATTTTTTAATTTATGGGCCCTACTTAACTAGTAAAACATTCAAGAATTTTTGAATTGTCTTGTACAATTGTCTGACCATATGAAATGTTGTGTCATCTGGATTTGTCTTTCTTTTAAGTTGTCATTAAATACTTTGAAACAATACTGAACAAACTTTGATGAATGTAATTAGTTATCACTCACATAGAAATGGTACTCTCAAAATTTTCCTGTCATCTTCTGTACTATCAATTGCATGTCTATATATAATATGAACAAATATGGCCACCTGTACTAAGTTATAATATTGTGATTGAATCTCCTCTTGTGGAGCAAGTGTATAGTTTTCTACAAAGTCAACCACTGAAAGTATAGTTCCAATTGGAAATGTGTTCTTACATCTACGGAATTGTTCATCAAGCCAATGATCATATTGAGAATGTTTCACATATTTATACACAATCTTATTCTTGAACTCTGTGATGAATGCATGTACACTACTTTGTTCTATGACTAACTCACATCACTTTCTAGTTTTTCCATCATTTAATGGATATTGAACATTGGTTAACCTGATCACATCCACTAACTATTGTCCAAAATCATGTGAACTACTTTCATGCATGCATTCTCCTAACAATGAAAGGTTACCACATCTATGGCATTTTCCAGAAACACATGGTTTTAAAAAATAGAATTGCCCATTAGTTATTTCACAAAGTATACTTGTTATAAAATCCTTAATTATTGTAGGTGGCATATTAATACCACATTCCTACATAATTTGGTTAGTATGCAAAGTACAACATATATAAAAAAAATGTCATAAAAATAATGAAATTACACGAGTATTACAACAACAAGAAATTCGTTGCTTACTAATCTTGACATACCAAGGTTTGCTTTTCTCAAATGATCTTTGACTTATACTAAAATTTTCTATAACTGAATCATCTAGAAATTTTCTATATAATTCTATTTGAGTCATGTCTAAAAGATGTTTTGGATGAGGATCATGATTTTTTGACCCCACCCTTAATTTCAAAACATCTCTAGTATTTGATGAAACCCTTATATTATCATGCTAATATTTTTCAATCAAAGACCTAATTTCATTGTTTAATTTCATGTCAGACCTTGGGAGTCTACCACTAAAAGTCCAACATTGGTTGATTGGATCTTCTTCAATACTTACTCTTCTCTTTGCTGCTCTTGTTAAAGTTACAGCATGCACATTTAAATATCCACTTGTCTTAGTTATCATTCTTTTGCTCACAACTAATTTATTAACTAAAGTAGTTGTTATTGCTCGACATGCTGCATTCTTATCCTTAGATCAATTATTTTTTCCTATGGAACCAATAGCATTAGTAACACTAGACATAACTTATTCCATTGATTCATCCACCTTTATGGGTTTTATAAAAATGGCTAATTTTTTCATTAGTTTTCTCATTTTTGACATTCTCATCAATTGTAATATAAGTTGGCATTAAAATCCAAGAGTTTTTTATAAAAAATTGTTTGTACAATCTATAATTTGCATGTGTTCAAATTTGTCTCCAAGATATCTTACCATGAAGATCCTTCAAAACATTACTTTCAATTTAAAAAAACATTTTTCATTTTCATGCATACAAGGGTTTTCATTTTCATTTTTTATTGTCTTATTTGTAGTAGAAGCATTTATCTCATCAATATTATATCCAACTTAAGCTTTAAATCATTAATCTCATTATCATTCAAGGGATTCAAAGACATACCTGGATTCGTTCTTATATTTGCATTTTCCATGTTCTTGACCTCTTCCACATTTGCATACTCTACATTCACTTCATCCAAATTGGTCTCTCTAATATTCTCCTCTTCAATGTTCTCCTCAATGTTCTCTTCAATAGTCATTGAACTGGATGCTACATCATTCTTCATTTTTTTAATCCACTCTCTCCTATCTCTTTGTCATTTTGCCTCTTTCTCTCGATGTGCTTCAATTTCTTCAACTGTCATAACCTTCCTCTTATTTTTTTGTTCACATTTATTTGATCCCATATTTACCAAAATGTGTTTGATCCCTTCTTAAAAAATATATGAAATGCAAGTAGATGTAGATCCTTTGTTCAATATGATAGTTGCTTGATATTTGTTTGATCTCTCTAAGAAATTGAATCCTTCTAAAAAATAGATTTCCTACTTCATTCCATCTGAAAATTCTCCTTATGATTGAATCCCTATAAAAATTGCATAAAATATGTCCTCTTGAGAGCTTGAATTAACACTTTGCATATAAAAATGTCACAGAATTTGTTGGTATCGGTGTATTGGTAAAAATGAATGTCTCTCTAAGAAATTGAATGCCTGTAAAAAATAGATTTTCTACTACATTCCATCTAAAAAATATCCTTATCATTGAATCCCTATAAAAATTGCATAAGATATGCTCAGTTGAGAGCTCGAATCGACACATTGTACATAAAAAAATCATAGAATTTGTCATTGTCAGTCGTACTAGTAAAAGGGAATGTTGTAGGGTTTCAGTCATACTACCAATTCATGAAGAAAAAAATAGCTAAAATAAAAATAGGTGCCCATTTTAAAATAGGTACCCATTCTAAAAAATAAGAAACGGGTACCCATTCTACAAAAAGGAAATATAAATGGGTACCTGTTTGTAACGGGCACCCGTTACGAGCAGGTACCCATTTATAAACGGGTACCCATTTCTTGTTTTTTCAAATTTGACACCCACCAATTTGTATTGGTTTTAGGCTTGGTAAAGGCTTGGAAACTCAAGCCTAAGCCTTGGACCTACAACCAACTTGCAAATAAGAAGCCATGAAAACAATGGGAGAAAAACCAAGTTTCACCACTGTGGCTAACAACTTTTTTTTTAGAATATTTTAACAAAATTAAAACCCATTGTAGCTATGAAAGTCTGGTTTTCAATTATGTAATTGTTTCTACTATTGAACATAATTTTCTATTTATTAATTATTTTCTAAATAGACTAACTCATAAAATTGAAATAACATAGGTTACTATTTTTTAATAACTTTTGATTTTGAAAGTTTCTTGAAAAAAATTATGTCTAACCAAAATAGACAACATTCTCTACATGGTGAATTTTTTTTTTACTGAATTGATTAGTTTAGCTCAAATTATGTTGGTTGTACACGAGGGGTTTTAAAAAACACTAATTAGGGCCATTAAAAACTTAGTTAAAAAAATATATTTATAAAAAAATTACAAAAAAATATCCTGACCAAAACTCAACATCCTAAGAATCTTTCCACAAAAGGAATTAGAAAAATACATTAGTTTAGGTAAAATTATGTTGGTCATACACATGCAGGCTTTTGCAAAAAATAAGGGACTTTTAAAAAGTCACTTTTTGTACATCTAGTAAAAAACCAACTTGCATCATTTAGGTATTAGAAAAAATTACATATTTGACAACTAGAAACAAAATCCTATATTTCTTATTTTTACATCATCTTAATACTTTATGTGCAAGTGCTTCAAATTGTCACTCCAAGTATGACAAAATTTGGTAAATATGAAAAACACTTCCACTTTTTGGCCAAAAAGTGTAGTCATCTTCTTGCACTTACCCTCGTGGATTTTCCTATTGTCTAAATGCAGAAGTATATTTTGGGAAAAACACTTGTTTGACAAAGTGATAATCTAACACCTAATGAACAATCCACAAAATCATCACATTCACCTAGCCTCCCAGATCATAGTACTTTACTTAATGGAAAGACTGTTGATGTCTTGATGGAGAAGGATAACCCTGAAAAAGTTATCCCTATAGGAGATTGCTTAAACAAAGAAGAAAAATAAGAAATAACAAATCTCTTACATGATTTCCTTAAATTATTTTCTTGGAATTATTTAGACATGCTTGGCATTGATCCTAAAATTGTAATACACAACGTAGTGTTACAGCCCGATGCCAAGCTAGTTAAAAAAAAAATTTGAAAGATGAATCCTAAGGTTGCATTATTAGTCAAAGATAAGATAGAAAAGATTATACAAGCTAGTTTTATCCACCCTATTGATTATTCACCTTGGATTTCAAATATTGTGGTTGTCCCTAAACCCAACAATCACATTCAAATTTGCACTGACTTTAGAGATTTAAATCTATCTTCTTTAAAAGATGATTTTCCAGTTCTAAACATTTATATGATTGTTGATTCAACAACTGGTCATGAATTACTTTCCTTCATGGATGGTTTTTTAGGTTATAATCAAATCTTCATCACCCCCTCAAGATCAATGTGTTTTGTATGAAAAAGGAGATGAGGATGATGGGGTTTATGAGTTGATCATCCTTTCACTACAAACATTCAAGGACATATCAACCGAGTTGAATCACACTTTTACAAGGGGATTCACCTACAGGTTAGGCTGTCACTTAGAACGATGTGGAAATTCAAAATTTATTAATTAATGTATCAATTTAATGCTCAAATACCTTGAAACCCTAATTATGCAAAACAATAAGTAGAATGATGAATTATGACAAATGCTTGTAGACTAAGGTAGTAGACAGAGATTAATTACTGACCACTTTTTGAAATTTGAGATGTGGAATACTCAGGGACACTGGCACTCACACCCTTGTCCAAGGTGGTGTTTTCTTCAGGGAATCCTGAGCTCCTTTCGACATTGATGATCACTGTACTAGTGAACATTGGCACTAGTGCTCTAGTCCAAGTTGAGGTGTTGTTTAAGATGTCAGAGCCTCTTCAGATGCTAATTGTCACTATCAAAGAGATTTATGTGTGTGCAACCTTGGAGGACACTGGCACTAGCACTCGAGTCCAAGTAGTCCTTTTGTTTAGAGGTCTGGAATCAATATCTTCTGTAACCCTCCTTTGCAACTCCACTCTAGGAAATCTGATACCTATAACCTGTAATCACAAGGTGTGGTTGGGGTTGTGGCATTTAGAGGCTTGCCTCTATCAAGCCTCAGAAGCACATTCAAGTCTTTTGAACATTGTTGTTAGATAAAGAGTCCATATCCCTACGGGATAGAAGCAAAAGCAAATTGATAAATGATTCAAACACAAATAGATATCACTTCAGAGGTGTTGCTCTCATGTAAATGAAGATTCTTCAACACATGAGAAGATGAAGCTGAATTTGCAATCACAAACACAATAACAATGCTCTTCTCTACAACAATGAATATCTTGAATGCTCTAAAATCATAAGTTTGCCACAAGTTCATAATCATATCCTAGTTAGCTTCTAGTTTGCAAATGAAACCCTAAACATGCTTATATATGCAATGACACATATTCCCGCTAAGAATTTTGTAATTTAGACTTAAGATGTCAGCCATGTGGGACCTAATTAACAGTCACATAACTGACATTCAAATTTGGGACCTACTTGAAATAGGGCAGGACAAGGGTATGAGTGCCCGTGTCCTTAGGTCCTATTTCAGGGTAGGACTAAGTACAACAATGTCCCTCATGCCCCATGTGACATGGATTTTAGGCCATTTTCTTCCAAGAGTCAAAATGAACATGAAAGATGCAAAACAAGGGACCCGAGAGATAAACTTAGGAGGGAAAAAGTCTAGGGAGACATTTCTGACATAACATTTAGCCCCCACTTTAATGTATGTATGAATGCAAGGCTCATACATGCATTAAAGTATGGTCAAAACATAGCAAACATGCCAAGGACTTGAAGTTAATGCATACACAAAGATTGAGGAACTATTTCTAGCCCCCAGTCTTAGGTACACATTAGAGAAGACATGTCGTAGACATACCAAACACACTGAAGACAGTAACAAGTATGCAAAACATGGAGAAGACAACATTGAAGACACGCAAAACATGATGAATACAATGAATGTAATGATTATTTCCTTTTCATTTTCATATATATATGAATGCAAATGCAAGTACATGGAAAGTAAACACACAACCCAAAATGTAGGAGGGGCATTTCACCACACATCTTGAAACTACATATGGGGCAATGGACATACAACACAAATCTCAAAGTGTAGGAGGGACTCATTGCCACATGTATTTAGACTACACTTGAGAACAAACACACCATACAAATCCCAAAGCATAGGAGGGACTTATTGCCGCACATCTTTAGACTATGCTTGGGAACAAACACACCATACAAGACCCAAGTTTACGAGGAACTCATCACCACACGTCTTTAGACTACACAAGAGGGAAAACACATGGAAGACACGAGCGCCGTATAGTATGCCAAAGACATATTATACGTCTTAAACATGGAAAACAAGCGATGGAAGGAGCCTATTGCTAGGTTCACCACCATCTCATGTACATTATAGGCACACTTGATGGTTGGGCTTATGCCACAACAACAGCCAAAGACACGCTTAAGGGAGGATACACCAACCCCGCCTACTCGGAGGACTTTTAGAATAAAAAGGATGTGCACTACCTCAAGCGATACACCATCCCCACCTCCATAGAGGGCTTAGAATAAAAAGATATGCATGATACCCCACCTCCACAGAGGGATTTCTCATTGCAATATAAAATAAAGATGTACACTCACGCGGAGATACAACATCCCGCCTCCACAGAAGGTTTATAGACATACTTCGTTAGTACCAAAATAATCAAACGACTTACCTTTATATGCCCCCACCTTAAGGTGGTTGATATCATGTACTGATATCAAGCACTTTAAGGTAGAGAGAAAACACACAAGGGAACAAGAGCTCACGTAAAGCCCATGCCCCTAGAGGTAACATGTACTTTAGGATCACCAAATGTTCCCACAAACACACAATTACCTGCAAGAAAAGAGGTTAAAAATCTTTCTCTAAGATAATAACCACATCACATGATCCAAAAACAATGCATGAAAACAATCACACCAAGAGCCAAGATTACACTACAAATTTAGAAACTGAGTATAATTGTGGGGCTATAATACAGAGATCTCATAACCAAGTGTAAGCAAGGTGAGGCCCAAGATAAACAAAGTGCATGGAGCATCCACATTGTTATGGTTTGTTATCAAATATAAGATATCATCAAAATATCACATGGACTTATTCTACTAGCCAAACATCAGATAATATATATCAACCCCATCATCATGTATATACTAGGTCCAATTTTGCTTACTCACTAAAGGGAAAGTTGGTCCATATCAGCATTATTTATTTTTCATCATCCACCAGCTAGATAGAACCACTAGAAGAAGGTAAATAATAAATCAAGAGAGGAGAGCAAGTACCTTAGGCTCTTCACGTAGGAAGGTGCCCCCAGGTCACCAACTGCAATGCTATGCCCCTAAAGGCACAACACACAACAATGAAAATAGAGGAGAAGCAAGATAGAATAATGATGATACAAATAGAAGAAGTGTCACAACAGAGGCGGTCTCCTGGTATCCTTGATCTTACAAGAGTGTCAAGGGTCATCCAAGGAGGCCTAAACAACACATAACATATCACGGGGGAAAAACAACACAGAGGTAAAGGGTTAGAAATACTTACCTGATACAACCCAATGCTAACAACATATATATCTAGGAGGAGGCCACCCTTGAGAGCAACTAAAATAGGTACTACAACGAGTGTGGCTTAGGGAGGGAGAAATACACTTATTCACTATCCTCTTAGGAGGTGGAAGAAGTGATTTGTTTTTAGTGTCCTCGACATGCATCCATAAGGGTTTTAATGTGAGAGACCTTTCTTCTTTCACTAGTGTTGCATCTTTTGGAGAGAGAGCATAGTAATGAGGGGAAGGTAAGGTTTTTTGAGTATAATTATTGAAGTTTGTATCTTTAGTGATTTTCAAAGCATATGCAACCAAAGGAGAGGTAGTCAATGGTTTTAAATCCTTATTGATATCTAAATGACTTGAATATTCAATGAAAGCATGGAGATTAAGGGTCTTCTCTTCCTCAATGATATCCAAGGTGTGTGAATAATCAACTAAAGGAGGAAGGGTGATGGGGTGATCCATAGAGGTTTCATGTTCTATGGTAGGGATAGAGTTTGTAATATTGTTAAATGAATGCTCATTATCTATCAATGGATTGTGTAGACACCTAAAAATGTCTTTTACCATCAAACCAACTCCCGAAATCGGTAAACATACCAATTTCCCTTCTAATCAATTAATTAAATTTTTATTTAATTAATTATCCCTTCATCACCTAATTTTACATCATTTTATCCCCAACAATTGAATTAGTTCTATTAATTCAAAAGTTCAAACCTTAGCCAATTGATTTAATAAATATGCAATATTTATTTGGTCAATTTCTCCCTCCTCACTAAATCCTATTAATTAGCTAAATCATGTTTAACTAATTAATTTAGCCTATTAATTGACCTATCCCTACCCTAGGTAATTAAATAGCTATTATTTAATTGCCTACCTAGCCTACCTCATCCTAGCCCTAGGATTAATTAAATACAACCTTATTTAATTAATCTTAAACCTCTCATTAAGATGATCAAATCTAGCTTAGCACCCTTCCCCACATCCTCCAAATAAAAAAATAGAATATATCCACATAAGTCAATTTTTTATTTAAATAAGTCCCACATCACAACTAATTCTCTTACAACCCCTTACCCATGCCATACCTCATTTATGTCCACTCATCCCCAAATGAATTTTTAATTCATTTTACATTCCCCATATGAATCTTTAATTCATAAATATTCCATCTCACCCATACTCATTTAATTTCCCCTTTTCCCAAAATGAATAAAAGATTTACTTTTATTCCTAGCCCTCCATTCCTCCAAGATCAAATCTAGGCCCTCCACATCACTTTCATCCTCCACCATTGATCTTCTAAACCAATCTCTATCCTTGGATCAAAATCCTTCCAAAAAATCTATAAATAGAACCTCTCCCAAGCCATTTGGGAATTGAATCTTCAAGTAATGTTACCATGTCCAAATGTCCATTGAGTTAGAGCATTTCACATTTCATTCATCCATTAGGGTATATCTTGTCTAGGAGCTCTTGGGTGCAAAGCTTCATTCCCTTTTTGATGAGATTGGGTTTTCATGTCTAGGTATAACTATTTGTTTTGATTATGCATTTGGTTTGTGTTTTTACCTTTGATTTGAAACACCCAATCACATTGGCACGCTCGGTGGGACCCACAAGGTCCATATCTAATCAAATTTTGAGTTTTTGTGGTTGAGATGTTCTTTTGCATGTGTAGTGCTATCTACCACGCACAGTGGCACTATCTTTGGCGAGTATTGGCGCTATTTACTATTTTAGCACTATTTTGTAGAGCATTTTCTCTCTCAACTCTCACTCACAAATCCATCTAACCTTTGATCTTCTTATGGTTTTATAGGGTTATCTGCTCTCTATTTTTTAGGAATCCTGAACAGAAGAAGGGGAGGTTATGCCAAAATTTTCCTAAAGTCCAAACATACACTCTAGCTTTTATTTTGTCTTGCTTTCCATTTGGTTGACTAACAAGACTAATAGGACCTCTGTTTTGTAGTCTGACGCTCTATTTTGGTCAAGAAAACCTATGTTTTGTAGGATGGACACGTTCAGGCTCATATCGATGTTATCAACACCTAGATTGGCGCTATTTGCAACTGTGACCAGACCACTTGACAGAGTGCATAGTGGCACCTTATTATATCCATATTGGCACTATTTTATGTTTCAACACCTTCTATATCTCATTGTAGTGCGATATTCTATTCTAGTGCCTTCTATAAAGCATTGTAGCGCAATATTCTGTGCTGGCACCTTTTGTATTCTATTTTAGCACCATTTTGTGAATTAGTGCTATTTGTCTTTACATCCGCTCTATTTTTCTGAGTGTCAGGTTTCTAGGGTTGTTTCTGTTAGTAGTGCCATTGCAGTCCATAGTGGCACCACTAGGTCTTTGTTTTAGCTCTATTTTCAGAGACTGACTTTACGTTCTGTGCAGGGACTGACAAGTTATTTGCAGATCATCACCATCATTTTGCGGACACTAACAAGTTTTGCAGGGTGTTTATCTTTAGTTTAGCAAACACTTCATTTGGGAATTAAAAAGAACCCTTGCATGTTAGCTTAAACAAAACATCTCAATTTGGTGCAATAAAAATTGATCAACAACCAACAAACAAATCTTTGTGTGTGTGCGCCTTAGTTTAGAACAAACATTTGAGTTTGGTGTTCTAAAATTTACAAGTGTGTGCCAACAACTCTAGCAAAAACATTTCAATTTTGGGCTTTAAAAAGAACCACAAAGTGCATGAACAAACTCATTGGATTAAAAAGAACAACAATCTGCATTCTTCACTCATATAAACAACAAAACAAATCTAATTTGTGTGAAGTGTTTTCATGATTATGTTTGTAGTGTGAAAAGTGTATGCTCTTCCCTCGCAACATTGGTGACCTTGGGAATCAAAAGCTTTTCACAACACTTGCATAAATCACCCCCAACATAATCCAAAGAACTAAAATAGACCATGTTTAGTGTGATGCAAGCACAAAGAATACGTATGCTCTCCCCCCGCATCTTTGTATGAACTTGGGGATCAAAAGTATTTTTTTGGTTGTGTTTATTTTGTTAATCCTTTAGAGGGCCTACCACCCTGCTTCGAAAGGTGGGAATGACCCAAGCGGCAACAAGCTAAAGCCAAGCTCTTTTGAGCCGCTATAAAAATTAATGTGTTTGTGATGAAAGTCACAAGAAATAGGTGTTGTTGTGTCATACCGATAGCCAGCCTCCCTCAAAATCCTCCAAGGCATAACCCTTGGAGGCTGGGAGACTCCATAACAGAGAGTAGCACTGTCGTACGTATGGCCACCTGAATGAATGCACTTACTATGAACCTTTGTTTAGCAAGCCAAAAACCTTTTATTTGTTGACGCAGAAGGGAAACCCTTGAAGCGGCCCTGATTCATGCGGTTCTTAGCCGAGGTAGTAGGGACAATCCTAAGGTTTGGTGAGGGACAAGCCTTTGTGGAAACCTGGATCTTGGTATGCATGAGAAGTGTGTGCAATTGTAAGGAGGAGCTGGTGCTACCCACTTTGAATAGGCGCAGCTAGGGGATTCAATAAATACTGTCATATCTTCGCCTTAGGTTGTGCAAAGTGCTTGTTTAAGAAAATCACGTCTTTTCACAAACAAAATCTTGGTTATTGTGTGTTATTGTGCTTGAAGTGCTTTTTAAGAAACTTGCCAAGAGACAATAAAAATCATTTGATCAAACTTCATATCAAAACAAATCCAAATTTGACATCAAAATCTATCTTTTTCAGAGCCTCGACCAACACTGCCCTGTTTTAGCACCATCTCTATCTGCTTTTGGTGCCATTTCACCTGTGGATTGGTGCTATCTGTAGATTGACTTTCCTGAGACTAAGACCAATTCCATTGTGATCTTTAGCACCTGCTTTGCCATAATCCATAGTCACCTTCCAAAAACCTGTCAGTACCCCATCCATTTTCTACTCAAATTTTCCAAATCATACCTTCATTTTGACCTTAGAGAATCAATCATTGGACCCTTTGCTAATATCATAATCCACTCAATTTCATATCCATTCATCCTCATTGATCTTTGTCTACCTTTTTGCACCAAAAACAAAAAAATCCTTACCACAAGAAATCATTCCAAAATCCAAAAACATATCCAAAATCTTCTAAATCAAAACACCTATCGAAAAATTATCAACCGAAAATTCGTCATCCCTTTGAGCTAAAGCTAGATCTAGGTTTCATCATTTACATCACATTTTTCTTGGATAGTCATTAGTCAACCTTTCAAGTGAAATAATCATCCTTCTTTGTGTAAGGTCATTAGTCTACCCCAAACAAAGAGAAACATCCATTTGTGCAGCACAAATCTAGATCTTACCTAAGCTCAATTTGTTGACCATCAAATCCTTTTGAAAAACATCATCCTAATCCCTCATATTGAACATCAAAATCAAAACATCAAAATCTCTTCCATCAAACCATCCTCAAACAAACATCATCCATCATCTACCCTTTGGTCCAAATTTGTATAAAAAGTCAAAAACCGTCCATTCTTATCATCCTTAGATTAACACCTATCAATCATTCATCACACTACAATCATCTCGCTGCCACATCCATCTTTGGGTCCAACAATTTAATCCAAATTCTCTAAGATCTCCATCCCCATCTTACTCCATCTCCAAAATCAAATCCATACATTTGCATGCCCATAACAAGATCACAACACAAGAAGAATCAAGCAATGGCAGAACAATATATGGGCATAAGGATGCCTAATACCAACGACAACAACCTACCAATCAACCAAACACACAATCTACCTACGGTCTTTCAAATCCTGACATATAATCCAAATGAAAATCCCTTCCATTTATTGCAACCACCACCACCACCACAAAACCTCCCCACCATGTCCCAAGATGATCTAGATGTCTTGAGCTTTGCACAAGATGCCGATAGAATGGACCTACTTGACAAAATCCTAAGGTTGGATCTAAATAGATATCTTGATTATCTCCTCAAAATTAGTGCTCAACCACCCCACAACACAACATCATCCCAACCATCCACCTCTAACATCAATCCGACCACATCCTCCCAACCATCCACATCAAACACCCAATCTATTGTCTCACAAACATCAACTCCCACCGTATCTACTGCCACCACAAGATCTAATTTCACCACATCTACAATCCCCGCAAGTGTCTCCAATCCTACCACCTCCCAACCTGTCATCACATCCACTACCACAACTACCATAAACTCTTCCATTCCACAAATCACCTTGGGCATACAAGGGAATCTCACGCACCCAAGTGCTTCCACAAGTGTGCCTCCAATTAACCCTCAAACCATAGCATACATGCGACAATTCATTTCGCAACCACCTTTAAACATGACCAACCCATCCAACATCAATCCATCTCATGTCAACTCATCTAACGTCAACCCATCTAGTGTCAATCCTTCTCATCTGACATATCTACATAATCTCGTAACATCATCAACACATCATAATCCCAACCCTCAAATGCCCCCCCATATTCTCCAACAACTCCATGCTTACCAACAACATCTTGCACAAACCAACCAACACATCACCTTGCAATACCAAAACATAATTTCCCAAAACCTCCAACATTAAACACCACCCAATCTCCAACACCTCACCCATCAACAAACCTACACACCTCAACTGCCACCAATGCCAGATCTCACAACCGTTGTACAGGCCTCGATCTAAAAGGTAGACGATATGTAAACTAGGGGAAAATGCAAACATTACTCTTTTGAGGATATTTGCCCCTTGTTAGGTCTCAAAAACGTAGGTCGTTAACCCTAAGAGGTTGCCAAGCTCTCTTGACATTTTTGGCTAACTGACATGGGGTAGATATGGCTAAACCCCCTTCACTTCAGGCTCTGCCAGACCTAGGTGGGTAAACCTCTAATTAATAAAGCAGATAAAGAGATGATCACTTCTTTGATCTGAATTAATCTAACTATTGATAATGGCACAAATTATAAAATAGATGAAAAAAAGCAAGTTAATTCTAAATGATCTAAATTTTAATGCTAAAACAATAATGCAATCTAATTAATTAAATCTAAAGTGAATTTGTATAAGTGATAATGAAAATACTAGACCAGTGCCTTATTGAATATAGAGTCAGTATGATCATGAAATAAATGTCTGTTTGTTTGGTAAAAACTCAAACTATCTGGCATAAAAGAATAGGTATGTAACTTGTACAACCCTGCAAGGAAATAGTTAATATTCCATACTTATATATATCCAATTAATAAAATCAAATTACCTGCATTCATCTAAAAGGATTTAATCCCTGCTTGAAGGAACCTATCAGAATAATATTGCAATTGTAACAGATTTATCAAAAACTGGAGACATAATACAAACCCTAACTATGACTCTTCTTACAGATCCATGACAATGTATTCATAGTTACTATGATAGATTTAAAGGATTTAATTCTGAAAGCAGAAACCAGTTAATCTTATCACACTATAATAGCAAATGTGTATAGACAACTTGAAGATATACTTGATAACTCAAATTGAATAACAGAGAAAACCTTGAAAGGAGACAGTCGTATAATTGAATAAATTAAATAGATAGTTGATACCAAAATCTATAGTTACTGCTTCACGTTCACAAACTTGACTTCATCAGAGAATGCTTGCACATGGTCTACCAGAAATAAAATATATTAAAAGTGAACCAGCATTGTTGTTCAAATCTAATCTATAGTATCCCCTGTTCTATTCCGTGATCTCTTCCTATTCTATCCTATTCTATTCTCCTCTTCTCTCTATCTCTCATTTCTGGTCTTAGTCATCTCTTATAAAGAGAGGCATACAAGCTTCAGACCAGTTACAATAGTTGTGATTGTTGATAACCAAACAACAATGTTTGTCTTAATAAAACAGATTCAGGAAAATTAATACTCATCTTTAATCACCAAATGGATAACCATTTCAGGGTCAAACAAAGCTCTTTAACTATAGTTCCACTTAATCTCCTTCGAGGGTTTCTTTATTATCCTAAAAAGACTAGACAAAACACAAATTAATTTCTAATCAAATAATAATAACAAATTTATTTAAACATATGTATTTACTTAAGTAATTACTTCCCTTATCGATATTTTATTCATCTCCTCAAGATCCTTTCGTGGGTGTTTATATAACTTGATCCCCGCTGTGTATATCCTACAAAAACCCATATTTCAAATGTCAGGAGAATATCTTAAGTATTTAGATTTTAATGTTGTTTTAGGGTTTCTGTATCGGCAAGACCTTTCACAACATGTCCCCAACATCATTGTGACTATCGTGTCGGCGAGACTCGCAGGCTCTGTCCCAATTCATCTCCCTCACCGATGATATCTCCCTTATATATAGAATACATTTCTTTCATATACAAGCGTGGCCCAAGCTAAAATTCACAATATTTAATATGTCATTCAAATCTGGGCTTATATAAACTTGTATATGCATTGGCGATATACATAAAGTCCCGATGTGATACATTGTATATACTAGATTTAAATTTCTTTGAATTCCAGTTTGTATGTATCAAATGCAATGTATGTTTGAAACATACATACAAAGTGTAGAATATAGAAGCATTTAACTCTTTTAAATAACCTTTTAGTTCTACCACTTGTATATAATGCAATGTCTATTGGCATATATCTAAGATACATACAAAGCACAAACATACAACGAATGTTTCAACTTTAATAAACCTTTGGTTCTGCGGCTTGTATGTAATGCATTGTATATTGGCAATGTATGACAGATACATACAAAGCACAAACATACAACAAATTTTCCCTATTTCACATACTTTTTAGGTCCGGCTTGCAAATGGTATTTGTATATTGAAATGTATGTTTCACTTGTATATTCATACATGTAAACCCCAAATATACAAACCAAGCACGAAATATACAACAATTATATCTCATTTTATAATCTTTCAGTTCTGCGCTATGCATATCGCTTTGTATGTACCGCAATGTATATATACCTCAATATACAAAGTGCAAACATACAAAGACTTAACGTTAATTCATAATTGTTTTGGTTCCAAGCAACGCATATCGCCTTGTATGTATCGCAATGTTTGTTGCATTCTACCAAACATACAAACATAACATACAAGCAACGGACCTAATAGAAAATACATTTCAACTTTTAACCTCGTTGGGTCCACCTTGTATGTAACAATAAAACATTAGCCAAATGCATACAAGTAAACAATGCATCAACCCGATGACTCCTTTATGCGACCATACCACAACCTGATATACAAGGGACTTTGCATATACATCATACAATGACACAAAATACAAACCACTTTGTATATGAGAGACTTTGTATATACAAACGACTTTGTATATACAAACATACAAACCCATACCAAAAACACACATAACTTGCAAAATATAGGGAATTTTAAGATGGTTCAAAAAGCAACCCCTATTCAGCTCTGGTACTTAATGCCATTTTTCCTTTATTTTCAATAAGGTTTGTAACTTTTCACTTCCTTGTTTACGGTTCATCTTTAATGAGCACTTCAACCATGTTATATTAAGTCTTTAGGAATCAGAATAGATCAAATCCAAATATTTCTATCAACTCAATTGTTAATTTCTGCTTGAAAACAACTGTGGATCTTTCCATATATGCTCACATACTGAAATCTTTGGATGATTGAAACTTAATATTTGCCAAAAAGGTTGGGAATTTCAGTCCCAATAGTGACTCTTTCTGGGGATGTATGACCTTTGTGGGCATAGCAAGATCCTAGATTTCTAGAGGAGTAGACCGATGCCTTCTTCATTTGACGACGGGTGAACTATGAAGGGTGGTGGAGATCTTGGGTTATTGCTTTATGAAAACTTTTATTTCTTGATAAGAGAGCTCTTTAAGCAAGTCATTTGACTCTTGTAAACTACCGTGCATGGAAAAGACCATTCAGAGAGTTTAACCAGAATTGTCCATGCACTGGCAATTCTTTTCTCTCAGGTTCTTTTTAAGAGAAAAAATGTTTCAAAAACTGCTGATGTACTGGCAGTTCTTGCTCCTCACCAAACATGTTCTGTACATAATATGAATCCTCCCCTGCCTTACCATTGATGACAAAAGGTCCAATCCACAGGGCATCAAATTTTCCATGCTTCCCCTTTTCTTGATTTCTGGCATTCCAAATAAGCACTATGTCACTTACCTCAAATTTTTTGAATGTTGCTTTTTTGTCATATAGGTACTTCATCTGCATTTACATTTTTTTATTTTTTTGTATTTCCTGTTCCCTCATTTCATTTAATTCCATTAGCTGTTCTAGCCTTTCCTCCATCAGTTCTGGGACATCCCAATCCTCTTAGAGGATAAACTTACACATTGGCAGTAGATTGTGTATCGGGAGTCTGGCATGAGTTCCATATACTAACTCAAATGGTGATTTGCCAACGGCTTTCTTCATCGTGATTCTATCAGCCCATAATGCCAATCTCAACTTAGAATCCTAGGCTTTCTTGTTATTTTCCAACATTCTTTTTACAATCTTCAAAATACTCTTATTGCTAGACTCAGCCTACCCATTACCTTGTGGGTGGTGAGGAGAAGAATATGAGATCGTAATGCCATAAGATTTACAAAAATTTTTAAACTCATCTGATCTAAAACACATTCCATTGTCAGTTATAAGCCTCGAAGGTACCCCAAATCTAGTTAAAATGTTTTCCAATATGAAGTTGATCACAACCTTGATGGTTGCTTGTTTAGTGGGCACTGCTTCTACCCATTTCATGAAATAGTCGGTGGCCACCAATATCCATCTATGGATGCCACTTATTTTTCCATAATTTCTCCTATAAAGTCAATTCCCCATTGGTGAAAGGGGGCATCAACTTACATAGGTCTCAAGGGTAATGCCCCTTGATATTTTAGCTTTCCTGAGAATCTTTGACAGGCCTCACATTTCCTGGTAAAACTATAGGCATCATTGAAAACATTGGGCCAATAGTATCCAACCCTTAATATCTTGTGTGCTATGGTTTTAGCTGAGAAATGACCACCACAAACTCCCTGATGCATCTCTTTTAAGGTAGATTTTACTTACTCTTCATCTAAACAGAATAATAAGATACCATCTTTGTTTTTCCAGTAAAGATCTCCCTCTATAAGCACATATTTTGAAGCATGTAATTTTAGAGTCCTTTTCTTATTATCATCAAATCCTTCAGGGCATTTCATGTGCTTGAGGTAATACACTCTGTCAGTATACCAAGGAGTTTTCTCAATACTTGTTATCATGTCCTCTTCATTTTTAATATTACATACTTGGGTAGCCTCAAGTTTTGTTTCAGTCATCAGTTTTGCTAACCCTTGTCCCCTTACTAGTTTTGTGATTTGAATTTCTATATCAAATTCCTAAAGTCAATTTATCCACCTACATCTCTTCCCAATTACTTCATTCTGCATGAACACATATTTGACTACTGCATTTGGTACATAAGCTATCACCTTAGCCCCAACCAAGTAAGGTCTAAATGCCTTGACAATTTTCACCAATGCATAAGCTTGTTTTTTTGTGATATCATAGTTAAGTTATGCATGGAGTGATTTACTGAAAAAAGAAACAAGCTATTCATAACCCTCATTATTCTTTTGTAACATAACTGCTGCTACTGTATGAAAAGATGCAAAGGAAAAGATCTGGAAAGGTTTACTAAAATTGGGAGACTTTAGCACTAGAGCTTCTTTAATTTCTCTTTTTATGGATGCAAAAGCTTCTATGCATTCATCTGTCCAATTAACCTTTGCATTTTTCTTCAACATTCTAGATATGGGGTTAATTATTTCTACAAAGTTTGGTATAAACCTTCTCACAAAGTTTATTTGTCCAAAGAATGATTGTATAGCCTTGACTGTCTTTGGGATAGGAACTTTGTCTATTGCCTCTATTCTCTCAGGATCAATCCTAACTCTATCTTTGGATACTATATGCCCAAGCAATTTCCCCTCTGAAACTACAAATTTGCATTTTTTGGGGTTCAAGGAAACACCATATTCTAATGCTCTGATAAATATATTCTCAAGGTGATTCACATGATCCTTAGCCTTTTTCAAGTATGCAGTAAGGTCATCCTGATATACAACCATGATATCATTTATTAGACCTACAAAAGCAATGTCCATTGCCCTCTGGAATGTGGCTCTAGCATTTGTAAGGCCAAATGGCATTCTCACATATACATAAGTTGCCCATGGGGTTGTAAAGATGGATAATAACTCACAACCAGTAACTCTCTGTAGTAAAGTTTCCATATTGGGTAACGAATAATTATCTTTTAAGGAAGAAATATTTAAATTTCTAAAGTCGACACAAAGTCTGATATCTCCATTCTTCTTCCTAACAGGAACTAAATTCGAGACCCAGGATGAATACCTAATAGGTTTAATTATACCAGCTTCCTTGAGTTTTATAAGTTCCTCGTGCATTTTAGATTCTAACACAGGGTTGATGGATCTTTGTTTTTATCTATAGGGCTTGGCATCAGATTTAAGTAGAATTTAGTGTTGGAACAAATCTTCCCTATATGCTTTAAGATCATCATAAGACCAGGCAAACACATGTTTATATTTTCTCAATAATGTAATTAACATGCTTCTGATAGCAGGGGTTATTTTCTTTCCAATGTAGACCTTTTTAGGTGATAATTCAGTTCCTAAATTTATTTCTTCCACATCCTCCTCCTTTATTGTTACTTCTTTGGTAATGGATCGATCATTTGCATCAAAAACTCTTTCTAATGCTACTAAGCCCTTTGGAATTTTATTTGTTTTAAGTTGGACAATCTCTTTCCCAAATAAAGTCTCTTTACCATCATTCTTCTCAACAAAAGCATTAAGATCAATCTCTTGATTCTCATACTGATCTATACAATGCAAAAATTTGAGTAAATCAACATCATTGTCAAAAACCTACCAATTATATATGTTGTCTGGCATAGTTGGTCTAGTTTTGAGGTCAACTTCTGAAATACCTGTCAAGGTAATGTCATCCCTCTTTAAAGCTATGTTTGCAAGGAAGTCAGCCATTATATTTTTTGACCTATCTATCCAACTTATTGAAAAAGCATCAAACAATTCTATATCATCCAGGACTGCATTTCTGTATTGTTTCAGTCTTTTGTTTTTTGAGGAATATTTACCTTTGACTTGTGAAATAATCAATTCAGAATCTCCATACACTGCTAACAATTTGATTTTGTGTTTTCTAGCAGTGTTTAGCCCAATTAAAAGTGCTTCATATTCTACTATGTTATTTGTGCACTCAAAATTCAAAGAAAAAGAATATTTGAATGTTTTTCTTGACGGTGATATAAACAACACCCCAGCTCCATTTCCTTCCTTACTACATGTGCCATCGAAATACATGGTCCATACTTCATTTTCATCAATTTTGGCTTTGTAGTAAATTTGGTCTATATTATGCAATTTAGGTTGTTCTTCCACCCTGAATGTACTAAAGTTTGTGTCATAGAAACAAATCATTTGATTTGGATTAATTTTCTCTATAATGTCTTCATACCTTGGCTCCCTATAGAGCTTAACTGCTTGTGTTCCCAATTGGATAGTAGCATAAGATAAATCTAATTGCACACTTCCCCCTACCATGGCAGTCCATTGTCTAGATAACAACATTCTGTAGTTAGGTGGGATATCAACCACAGTGACATCAATTCTATAAGAGGCTTTAGGATGAGATGCTAATTTTATCTCAACATCTTTCATGATTCCAACAACAGGGACAGATCTATTATCCATCACATAACATTTACCGAATGTACTATCCACCCACATTCCTAACTCTTTCATAACAACCATGGGCATTATTTTTACTGCTGCTTCTGAATCAAGCATACAATTCCTGACTAATTTGTTGTTAATCAGCAAGGTAATATAGAATGGATCTATTTGAGATGGATTTTTCATTAATGTTTCACCCAGGTATACCTCAGGTATTTTGATAGATTCTTGTTGCGTATTTATTTTAGGACTATGTTGTTCGGGTTTTTTGTCTGATACATTTGATATCATCTTCACCACTATATTTTTATATTTTTCCACCTTCATCATTTCTAGAAGTGGCACAGATATTTTCATTTGAGAAACAGCTTGAGCAATATCAAATGAGGGATTTATGTTTAGTACTAACCTATCAACTTTTGTTTGCCCCTTTTCCTCAGTTTTTGTGTTGTCCTTCTTTTTGTTCGGTGTGTCAACAAGAGGTATATCATGAGGTGTTTTCCTAGCTTTACTTTTATCATTTTTACCGGAAGTCTGATTTTTTATAAATATACTTCTGGGAGTTCCTTGTTCAACAACTACTGTTCTATTTCTCAAATTATAGCTATTTTTGGCTTGAGCTACCACAACTAATGTTAAGGCTCTTCTGTCTTCCTCAAAAGGTTTTTGCCAATTGTAACTTTGTGCTGCGTTGAGGTCATATCCACAATTTCCTAAGTCTTCTTCATGGTCAGAAAATACTTCTTGTTCTCCTATGTTCACATTGTATTTTTGTGCTCCTACATCATATTCATACCCTGCTTCCTTGTTAGATGACTAATGTTCTTCAATAGTGAAAGGTGTGACACCCAACATATTTATAGTGTGGTGATCCATCTCAGGGTTATAAGATATCTTATCTTTTTGTATTGATTGTGCTACCACACAATAATCAGGAGAGTGTGGTAAATTATAGGGCGTACACCATGGATTATTTTCTATCACATGGACTCCACTTTTCTTCAAAGGGTTAGGGGTGTCTTTTCCATAGTTATGTCTCCTGTTAGTATCCACGGGCTTTCCATCTTTCTAGTTCGTATGATATGGCATATCATGGAGTCTTGGTCTTTCATTCTTATGTGAGTATTCTTGCTTGTTTGTAGGAGGATTAGGATTTTGAGGAACTCTTATATTATCTCTTTTTCCGATCATCCCAGCAGCCTTTTTATTGTTTTCAATAGTGAGTCATTTTTTGTGCTTCTGCCAAGGTTCTAGGACTTTTGCCCTTGAGTTCATAACCTGTCTTCAGGTCAAATGCTTTCAAATATATGCTAAGGGCTGCGTGGTTGTTCAATATGGATTCTTGTGGGACCTTGTTATATAGTTTAGTGAATCTCAAATTAAAATCATACACTTGTTCATTTTGATACTTTTGAATAGTTATTAGTTCATGAAGAGAAAATTCTGGGGCACATTGATTTTTGAATTGTTCTAAAAAATGATTGTGGAAGTCTGTCAAGGAATATATTGAAGCGTCTGGTAAGCTATTTACCTAGTCTCTTGCTTCATTAGTAAGAGATATCATCAATAGTTTCATTTTTATATCTTCATATTCGTTACCAATGTCCTGTATAAAAGCATTGAATCGTTTGATATGTTCTTCAGCAGTCAATTCACTACTTCCTGTAAACTTAGGCACATTGTTCCTCCAACTATTATCCATGGGATAAGGATATAGCTGATATCCAGTCAAATCAAATTGTCTGTCCATACTCGTAGGATTTGGAGGTGGTATATTTGGGTATGGCAGATAATATTGGTATCCAAATGGAGGTTGTGGATACATATTGGGTTGGGCATATTGCTGATGATACATATTCTATTGTGGGGGAGGTCGTGGTTGTTGATCATTAAGTCTATGCCCTGGCGGTGGATGTTGTTGGTGAACATTCCCAGTATTTACAGGTAGAGGTCTTTGTACTTGCCTATTTTGTTGAGGAAGATTATTGCATGTATTATGGGGTACCCTAGCATTTCCAATAGCTATAGTATTCTGAGGCATTCCATGCAGATTAATATTGTTATTTTTTTTTGTGTGGGGGCACATACTTAGTTGAATTTCACACCTGAAGATCTAAAAGGGCCATTTATCTATTGATTTCTTCAGCTCTTTGTGTCATTTGTTGTCTATTTTTAAGTTTTTGTTCTTGATATTCAAAATATATAGCAAGTTCATGGTCAGTCATACAGTCATAGTCTATGATAGCTTGATCACTTGTATGTTCATGATTTTCTTCACCTTGATTTTCTATCTCATCGGTCCTTTGTGGCTGTGCTTCCTGATTGAAAATATCATTACGATTATCTGTTGGTGTCTTAGGATTATCACCTTTAGCATGGAATGGGGAAGTATATATTGTATAATTTTGGCCAAGAGGACTTGCATTCTCTGGAGGGATTTGGTTATTATTACTATGAGATTGACTTGATATCCTAGTCTTCTTAGTAGGAGCCCTTAAAGGTGGGGATGATTGGAGTTTTTTACCATTAGCTTTAGATCTCCTACCATCCATTATGACACTTTTATCAAAAAACTGATTTGAGTTTTGTGTAGAGTCGCCACCTCTATTTAGAGGACTAATCAATTTTTTTGGGTTTTTTCTTTCCGCCAGCAGAGTTATGCCTTTTAATTCTCTGACTCTAATAACATGGTCTACCACCAGGTTTATCTAAGTGTCCCTAGTAGAGTCACCAATTCTGTTAGGTCTCAAAAATGCAAGTCATTAACCCTAAGAGGTTGCTAGGCTCTCTTGACGTTTTTGGCTAACTGACATGTGGTAGATATGGCTAAACCCCCTTCACTTCAGGATCTGCCAAACCTAGGTGGGTAAACCTCTAATTAATAAAGTAGATAAAGAGATGATCACTACTTTGATCTGAATTAATCTAACTATTGATAATGGTACAAATTATAAAACAGATGAAAAGACATCAAGTTAATTCTAAATGATCTAAATTGTAATGCTCAACAACAATGCAATCTAATTAAGTAAATCTAAAGTGAATTTGTATAAGTGATAATGAAAATACTAGACCAGTGCCTTATTGAATATAGAGTCAGTATGATCATGAAATAAATGACTATTTGTTTGGTAAAAAATTGAACTATCTGGCATAAAAGAATAGGTATGTAACTTGTACAACCCTGCAAGGAAATAGTTAATATTCCATACTTATATATATCCAATTAATAAAATCAAATTACCTACATTCATCTAAAAGGATTTAATCCCTGCTTGAAGGAACCTATTAGAATAATACTGCAATTGTAATAGATTTATCAAAAATTGGAGACAGAATACAAACCCTAACTATGACTCTTCTTATAGATCCATGACAATGTCTTCACAGTTACTATGATAGATTTAAAGGATTTAATTCTGAAAGCAGAAACCAGTTAATCTTATCACACTATAATAGCAAATGTGTATAGACAACTTGAAGATATACTTGATAACTCAAATTGAATAACAGAGAAAACCTTGAAAGGAGATAGTCATATAATTGAATAAATTAAACAGATAGTTGATACCGAAATCTACAGTTACTACTTCACCTTCACAAACTTGACTTCATCAGAGAATGCTTGCACATGGTCTACCAGAAATAAAATATATTAAAAGTGAACCGGCATTGCTGTTCAAATCTAATCTATAGTATCCCCTATTCTATTCTCCTCTTCTCTCTATCTCTCATTTCTGGTCTTGGTCATCTCTTATAAAGAGAGGCATACAAGCTTTAGACCAGTTACAATAGTTGCGATGGTTGATAACTGAAGAACAATGTTTGTCTTAATAAAACAGATTTAGGAAAATTAATACTCGTCTTTAATCACCAAATGGATAACCATTTCAGGGTCAAACAAAGCTCTTTAACTGTAGTTCCGCTTAATCTCCTTCGAGGGTTTCTTTATTATCCTAAAAAGACCAGACAAAACACAAATTAATTTCTAATCAAATAATCAAAACAAATTTATTTAAAAATATGTATTCACTTAAGTAATTACTTCCCTTATCGATATTTTATTCAGCTCCTCAAGATCCTTTCGTGGGTGTTTATATAACTTGATCCCTGCTGTGTATATCCTGCAAAACCCCATATTTCAAATGTCAAGAGAATATCTTAAGCATTCATATTTTAATGTCATTTTAGGGTTTCTATATCAGCATGACCTTTCACAACATGTCCCCGACATCATTGTGACTATCATGTCGGCGAGACTCGCAGGCTCTGTCCCGATTCATCTCTCTCACCGATGATATCTCCCTTGTATATCGAATACATTTCTTTCATATACAAGCATGGGCCCAAGCTAAAATTCACAATATTTAATGTCATTCAAATCCGGGCTTATATAAACTTGTATATGCATTGATGATATACATAAAGTCCCGGTGTGATACATTGTATATACTAGATTTAAATTTCTCTGAATTCCAGTTTGTATGTATCAAATGCAATGTATGTTTGTAACATACATACAAAGCGTGGAATATACAAGCATTTAACTCTTTTAAATAACCTTTCGGTTCCGCCACTTGTATATAATGCAATGTATATCAGCATGTATCTTAGATACATACAAAGCACAAACATACAGTGAATGTTTCAACTTCAATAAACCTTTGGTTCCACAGCTTGTATGTAATGCATTGTATATCGGCAATGTATGTTAGATACACACAAAGCACACACATACAATGAATTTTCCATATTTCACAGACTTTTCAGGTCCGGCTTGCATATGGTCTTTGTATATTGAAATGTATGTTTCGCTTGTATATTCATACATGTAAACCCCAAATATACAAACCAAGCATGAAATATACAACAATTATATCTCATTTTATAATCTTTCAGTTCCGTGCTATGCATATCACTTTGTATGTACCATAATGTATATATATTGCAACATATAAAGCGTAAACATACAAAGACTTAATGTTAGTTTATAATTGTTTCGGTTCTGGGCAATGCATATCGCCTTGTATGTATCACAATGTATGTTGCGTTCTACCAAACATACAAACATAACATACAAGCAACGGACCTGACAGAAAATACATTTCAACTTTTAACCTCGTTGGGTCCACCTTGTATGTAACAATAAAACGTTAGCCAAATGCATACAAGTAAACAATGCATCAACTCGATGACTCCTTTATGCGACCATACCATGACCCGATATACAAGGGACTTTACATATACATCATAGAATGACACAAAATACAAACCACTTTGTATATGAGAGAATTTGTATATACAAACATACAAACCCATACCAAAAACACACATAACTTGCAAAATACAAGGAATTTTAAGATGGTTCAAGAAGCAACCCCTATTCATTTTCGACAAGGAATTCACCCATATTCAGCTCTAGTACTTAATGCCATTTTTCCTTTATTTCCAACAAGGTTTGTAACTTTTCACTTCCTTGTTTACGGTTCATCTTTAATGAGCATTTCAACCATGTTATATTAAGTCTTTACGAATCAAAATAGATCAAATCCAAATATTTCGATCAACTCAATTGTTAATTTCTGCTTGAAAACAACTGTGGATCTTTCCATATATGCTCACATACTAAAATCTTTGGATGATTGAAACTTAATAATTGCCAAAAAGTAGCTTGGGAATTTCAGTCCCAACACCCCTATCCATTCGATCGAACATTGTACATGCCCCCTTTCCCCAAGAATTTTGAAACACCAAAATTTGACAAATACAAGGGAAAGGGAGACCCTAGGGATCATATTAGGGAGTTTTACCTCACTTGCTTAGAAGTCTCAAACAACGATACATACCTAATGAGACTATTTCCAAGAAGCCTCGGTGGTCAAGCCACTAAGTGGTTCGTACATCTTCCCTCGGGCATTAGGTCTTTCCCTAAGCTTGCGGAAAAATTTGTGAACCCTTTCTTCTATAACTTCGAGCATGAAATATCTATGACTAACCTTTGCAACACAAAACAAAAAAGTGGAGAATCCTTCGCTTCTTTCTTGCAGAGGTGGAGAAGCTTAGCAAGCAAACTCCCTTGGCCAATTCCTAAAAAACAACTTGTCACCATGTTTGTGACTAACCTCAATCAGGAAATAGGGTTCCATTTACAAATCCTTTCTGCGTCTACCTTCAAAGAAGTCATCGACAAAGGTACAACCATCGAATGGGCCCTCATTGCCAAGGGCTCGATCAAACTATATGACTACAAGTCCAACAACAACAGCAACAACAACAGTAACAATAGAAAACTCAACATCAACGTTCCCATTACAAATAACAACGCGCAATCAAATGAAAAGCCACGCTATTGGGGAAAGAACAAGAACACATTGAATGACGGCATCACAAATGTGAAAGCCGTCCAACATGTACAGAATCAACCACCTGCACATACATATACCACCAATGTAAATAACCCAAGGGGGCAAACTAAACAAAACAAACCTCGAAGGCAATTCACACCCTTAGGGGAACCCATCAAGGATATCCTCAATAGATGTCTCAAGAAAGGTTTGATAACGCTCCCACCTGTTAAACCCAGTCAAGACAATGAGCTCAAAGCCGTATGGTATAATGAAAATGATTATTATGAATACCACCGCATTGTGGGTCACAAAACTGCTGACTGCATGAAATTGAAACATTGCGTGCAAGACCTCATTGATCAAAATCAAGTCAGCCTCGATCAGAGCACCCAACCATCGCCAAATGCTAATCTCAGAGCTTACAAGGATCCACTATTCAATCACAACAAAGCCTCATCCAATCAAGCCTACAAAGTCACCCCACCTCCTGCATCCTATGAATCTATCGTAGGACAGATAGAACCATCATCTAACCATGTCAATATAATCACCATTCAGGCCCAAGCACCCGATTGCGCCATCACAACTCGTCGTGGCCGCGTATCCATCTGCGCAGCCCCCACCACTGATCAAATGCTCACATCCACATCAAACTCCCTACCCCCTCGTCCAAACACACGTCCATCGCCTACCAATCACTACAACCTCCTAGAACATCTAGGAAAGACCCCCACACAAATCTCCATCCTTGAGCTGCTTTGCACATCACCTCTCCACAAAGACATCCTTGACAAAGCACTCTTGGAAACCCAAGTCCCTGCCAACTTGAATGTAAATCAATTCCAAGCCATGGTAGGACATATCGTTGCGCCACATCATCTCACATTTTTAGAAAAGGATCTTCCTGCTTCAGAACACTTACATAATGACGCCCTACACATCGAAGTCCGTATCCACAAGCATACCATCAAAAGAGTCTTAATAGATGGTGGCTCCAGCCTAAACATATGCACTAGTAAATTGTTAAAACACTTGGGGTACTCAGATGTGGTTGTAGACACCACAGAGTGCATAACTATCATAGGATATGATGATACCGAACGACTATATGAAGGCACTATCAAGCTCCCTATTCAAGTGGGATAGAAGATAATGGAAAGAAAGTGTCAAGTCCTTGATCTTGATCTCCCCTACAACATTCTTCTCGGCTGACCATGGATCCATGCCATGCAAGCAGTCCCCTCCACATTCCATCAATGCCTCAAGTTCCCCCACAACGGCACAGAAGTAACTATCTGTGCTGATCCCTGCCCCTTCCAATATTGCAGTTTCTTGGAGGGCCATGACCACACCTTCTGTCCATACAAAAAAGCCATTACCAAAGCCAATCCTACAACTTCCACCTCATACATCGACCCCACCAACATTGCCACCACGTCATCCCAAACACCACCACCGCCCGAGGTCAAGATCAAGCTCCCTGACATGGGATGTGGGGAATATGACCTGCACGATACCTTTTGTGTGGGTACATTACCCAATCCTAAAATGTTTGGCATCCCAAAGACAGAAGTAGCCAACACAGTCATCATCAAGTGTAAACCATTGCCCATCTTTGAAAAGAAACATCTCCTGGATCAGGATGTGCTTGAAGATATCTCATCCTGACTATATAAGGATGAAGAGACTGAGTAAGAAGCCCCCACCATACCAACAAAAATCTATGGTAGAGGGTCAGAAATTATCAAAAACATGGGATATAAAGGATAAGGCGGTATTGGCCTTCATGAACAGGGGATCGTGGAACCAGTCCAAGCAACAAGAAATCCCTATACTTAAGGGTTAGGATACGGTCAACAACAACGTATCCTCACTACCGGCGAATGTATCTTAGCCGAGGTCGCTACGTTCTCCCTTGAAGTTGACAACGTTAATGAAATGGGCCATCAAGACTCCTTTAGTGACTTTGTTGATTTCTTTGACTCATCCATATTCACCATCTACACAGTCACCACCCTAGCCTCGTCATCCAATGACTTACCACTTGTATACTCGGACCTCATAGACTGGAACCAACGAGGACCTCTTGTCTTCGACGTAGCACCAAACGATGAGGCCATCGCTGAAATGATGGGGGTTAGAGATCACTTCCCCCTGGGAGATCACAGAGCAGGATACATCATGGAACTTGATATGCATGCCTATTTCAGAGAGACAACCCCTACTTCCAGTCATAAAAACATAAAAATCAAACATGGATCTGATGGTGAAAACCATTCCGTGGCAGTGTCAGATCCCAAAAAAGTAAAAACAAAAGAAGTAACTCCTGGTGAAAAGCTCTACGAGGCACTAGGAGATGGAAGCATGGGCCTTCCCGAGATAGACAAGGTTTATCCAGATAGGTCACCCATCTTGGTAGAGCCAACCCAAGAGATGAATCTTGGGATGGAAGAAGAGCCAAAAATCACTTTTAGGGCAGAATCTCTCAGCACAGTAGAGCAAGAAAACTTCCTAGCATTCTTCAAACGTAGAAATTGCAATTTTTCTTAGACCTATGCAGACATGCCAGGGCTTGATACTACTTTGGTCATCCATGACCTTGTAGTACGGCCTGATGCAAAACCAGTAAAGTAGAAGCTCCAAAAAATGAATCCTCAAGTGGCCCTTCTAGTCAAAGTAGAGCTAAAGAAACTATTGGATGTTGGGTTCATTTGCCCAATTGATTATCCTGAATGGGTTTCCAACCTAGTACTAGTAGCCAAACCAAATGGCCACATACGCTGCTGCATAGACTTCTGAGGCGTTAACAAAGACTTCCTGAAGGATGACTTCCCATTACCCAACATCGACATGATAGTGGATCTTACGGTAGGACATGAGATGTTATCCCTCATGGATAGTTTTTCAGGGTATAATCAAATCAGAATCACTGAAGAGGATCAGAGTAAGACAGCCTTCATATGTCCATGGGGGATGTACTGCTGGGTCATAATGCCATTTGGCCTGAAGAATGCCAAAGCTACATATCAAAGAGCTATGACGGTCATCTTCCATGACCTTTTCCACCACATCATGGAAGACTATGTGGACAACTTACTAGGAAAATCAAAGACAAGAGAAGAACACCTAGATGTATTGGCCAAGATCTTCAACCAATTAGAGCAATACAATGTTCATTTGAATCTAAAGAAATGTGTC
Source organism: Cunninghamia lanceolata (assembly GCA_027924645.1). Lineage (NCBI taxonomy): Eukaryota > Viridiplantae > Streptophyta > Pinopsida > Cupressales > Cupressaceae > Cunninghamia > Cunninghamia lanceolata. The sequence goes on along the minus strand of BSBN01000424.1, from coordinate 3,671,183 downwards.
TTTAGGGTAACCTCTGGCAAACTCTTGGGATACATAGTCTCTAGAAGAGGAATTGAGGTAGATTCTGCAAAAGTCAAGGCCATCACTGAAATGCCTCCTCCAAAAACCCTAAAACAATTGAGAAGTCTGCAAGGAAAACTCTAAACTATTTGTCAGTTCATTGCTCAACTGGCTGATAAATGTCAACCATTCTAGCACCTACTCAGAAAAGATACAGCTTTTGTCTGGAACACTCAGTGTTAGGCTACCTTCGATCAGGTAAAAGAATACCAGCTAATCCTCTTGTTCTAACTCCACTAAGGCAAGGAGAACCCCTCCTGTTATATATCTCAGCAACAGAGACAACTATTGGAGCCTTACTAGCACAACATGATGAGCAAGGAAAGGAAAGAACCATCTACTACATCAGCCGCACTCTGATATCCTATGAGCTCAACTATATGCCAATTGAATGAGCATGTCTAGCCCTAGTCTTTACTTCACAAAAATTAAGACACTACATGATCAATCATAAAACCAAGCTCATCGCCAAGATCGATCCACTGAAATATCTACTAAATAGAGCTACTCTTACTGGGAGAATGGAAAAATGGGTCATGATCCTCATTGAATTCGACATCAAATATACTGAGAGAAAAGCCATCAAAGGACAATTTATCACCGATCGGCTGGCCAAAACACCCATCCCTATAGAATATCTTACACTGGCAGAATTCCCTGATGAAGTCATCCTGACAATAGTACCAGCCACAAAAACATGGAAAATGTACTTTGATGGATCATACACACACTGAGGCTTGGGGGTAGGTGTCCTGTTTGTTACCCCTCAAGGCGACACCATCCCTAAGTCCTTCAAAATCACATTCCCATGTACCAACAATGTGGCAGAATATGAGGCCCTCATCACAGGTCTCTAAATGGAAATCAAATGGAGAATTGAGAAGCTAATTGTGTATGGAGACTCTCAACTGGTCATCCAGCAGGTAAATGATGAATACAAGACCAAGGATGATAAACTCCTGCCTTATAAAAAGATGGCCAATGACTTCAAAGACTACTTCAATTACATCCACTTTGAGCAAATCCCATGGCTCAACAACAAAGCTGCAGATGCCATGGCCACCATCGGATCCTTGGTCGACATGAAGAAAGACAACAAGAAGTGCGAGTTCCTGATAGAAGAGCTCCCTACCCCAGCATATGATGTTCCTCAATTGGAGCTAGTGTGCAAGGTCATTGGTCCCCTATCCCCGTGGTATCAAGAAACCTACCTATACCTCCATGATAATATCATCCCCCCTAACCTATCCACCTCACAATGAAAATCTTTCATTCGCCTAGCCTCTCGCTTCATCCTTGTTGGAGATACCCTATACAAAAGGAGTCTTGATGGCACGCTTTTACGATGTTTAGACTCTAGGGAAGCTAAAGCAGCCTTGCAAGAGGTACATGCGGGCATCTGTGGGGCACATTCAAGTGGATCTGCCCTTTCTAAAAAGATCCTGAGGATCGGATACTATTGGCCAACCATGGAACGAGATGCCTACTGGTTTATAAAAAAATGCCTACCATGTCAACAACATGGGGATCTCATTCATGCACCAGCACATGAATTGCAACCCATCACAACACTGTGGCCTTTCTCATAGTGGGGACTCGACCTCATAGGCAAAATACATCCCCCATCCTCCAATGGCCATAAGTTCATAATCACTGCTAACGAGTATTTCAGTAAGTGGGTGGAAGCAATACCACTCACTTTCACCACTGGAACCCAGATATCCAAATTCATCCTCCATTATATCATTTGTCGCTATGGTATCCCTCATTCCATCGTCACTGACAATGGAAAACCATTCAAGAACCAGGAAGTTGGCACTTTCTGCGAAAAATTCTAAATCCAACACCATTTCTCCACTCCATATTACCCTCAAGGAAATGGTTAAGCTGAAGCTTCAGACAAAACCATCATACGCATCCTAAAGAAGACGGTTAATGAAGTTGGTTATGACTGGCACCTCCAACTCAACCCCACCCTATGGGCCTATCGCACAAGCATCCGCACCCCCACAGGAGCCACTCCACTTTCCCTAGTATTCAAATCTGAAGCCATTTTACCTATTGAGGTCAAGCTCCCATCCCTATGAGTATCCCTGCAAACATAATCAATGATGAGGAATACTGAGTCACACGGTTGTATTAGCTAGAATTACTGGATGAGAAATGCCTGAATGCGTTGAACCACCTACAGGCATATCAAAATCGTCTCAGAAGAAGCTACAAGAAGAGGATCAGAAACTAAAAATTTGAAGTAGGTGACCTTGTCCTTATGGAAAATCAGAAGAACTTGCAGGAGCGCCCTAAGAAAGGAAAGTTTGAGCCCAACTGGCTGGGACCTTATGTCATCATAGCCGACTATGGATCAGGAGCATATCAGCATGCAACACCTGAGGGGCAGCCTCTGGATGAGCCTATGAACATCCTACATCTAAAGAAATTCTATGCATAACCCATTGAGTACCCCAATCAAAAAAAAAATCAAAAAAAAAATCAAGAAAAAACCCAAGTGCAATAAAGACTTCCAATGGTGAAAATCACTTCGGTGATGCCTTGGATAGGTACCATGGTGAAAACCTGTTTCAGGCGCCATGTGTAGTGGCTGGTTATACCATCTAATAAGTCCTCTTTCCATCACAACACTCCATATCGCACACATCCCATGGCTTGGAATTATGAGACATCGAATCCATCACCCACCCCATACTATCCCACCCAAGGCTAACCCATGGAACAAGGATCCTTGTAAGCTTCCTTTTGTATAGCAAAAAATCAAAAAATCCAAAAATAATACAAAATCAAACAATCCCAAAAACAACACAATTCACTGTAAATCACCCCATACATCGATCTCGCTGCAACTCGCAATCATCAAAACATATATCAATCCCCACCATCACACCCATCCTAAACCATTCCCACATCATCAAGTCATGCCAGAACTACATATTCATCTCACCCGCATCTTGAAAGTACCTTGATCCCATGGACACAGGGTATGTAGGCAGTTTGGAATACGAAGGAAGTTTCTAGTACTCAGGTACCTAAGATGCACCCATCCACCCCATTTGGATGGTCCCCATACACTGAGTTTTCTAGACCCAATAAAGGATACACACGCTAAGTACACTTGATGCATGTCCCCTAACACAAAAATCATCAATCAACACACCAACTATAATCCCACACATAGCCTGACTGTCCTTTTGCCCACCTTTCAAAAATTATGCAACAAAATCCAACTGATTCACGTCCTAGGATATATCGTTCCTACAATGGACAAGAATCTATCATTCTATCAACATATATCTTGGAAAGAATACACAAAGGTTGTCTGTATCCTTTTGTTGGTCTTTTTTATTATGGATTTTTATCTTTTGTCTCACTCTAGGTCATCTCCAAAGCTACCTTGATCTCATTATATCATGGCAAGTGGTGGACAACACCTCGAGTAGACATGGTCATTGTTTCTGTATGCTATTCTTGTGAGTTGGTTTCATTACTCCAAGAATAGCATTCATATCTTGAAGCCTGGGTCAGTTCTAGTATGATGTGTCTTATTTGCATATACAGGCATAAAAAAACCTTATATGTACTATTCACACTCATCACTATGAGTCCCCTTCCTAGGCTAGGCAAGGTTATACTACCTTGGGCATGCATGAAATCAACCTATTGTTTGTGGGTCTAGTCCATGCAATCGTGGGATATATATCATCACCTAGGTCATTTCATACCTTTGTGAACTATATCCTACATTTCTATAGTAAATTAAGAAATGCTCTCAATTAATGTTATGCAACTACTGTTACTAGCTCAAATCATCACCCTAACCATCTGGGCCTAGATTTCGTAATCACCTAACCTATTCCCTCCACCTTCCCAAATCCCCTCACTAATCCCACCTCTTTGACTTACTCTCACTCGACACATCCCGAACCAAATCATATCCCCCTCAACTCTTAATGATGTGGTGTTTTATGACCTAGCAACTTCCTCATTAACCATCCCAACCCCCCCTCCCCCCAATCTAGCCACTCCCAATCCTATCCATACCCCAGTCATCCACCCTTATCCACTCCCTACCCATTCCCTTGCCACACAGCCCCACCACTCAGGGTCCAGTAAAGAACATCATGTGTATCAAGACTTAATCATCTCACCCATCACCTAGTTTGCATCTCACCTATCACCTAGTTTGCATCTCACCTATCACTTAGTTTGCATCTCACCCAGCACATAGTTTACATCTCACCCATCACCTAGTTGGCATCTCACCTATCACCTAGTTTGCATCCCATTTACCATTTAGTTATCATAATCATTTAATTTGCATTTCATATAGGTGCATTTTAGATACATTTAGAGTCCATATCATATTCATTTTATTTGCATTTCATTTAGGTGCATTTTAGAGACATTTAGAGTCCATATCATAAATATTTAATCTATATTTCATTAGGTTCATTTTAGAATCTTGTAGTTGCATATCATCTCATTAGGTTCATTTTAGAATCTTGTAGTTGCATATCATCTCATTAGGTTCATTTTAGAATCTTGTAGTTGCATATCATCTCATTAGGTTCATTTTAGAATCTTGTAGTTGCATATAGTCTCATTAGGTTCATTCTAGAATCTTGTAGTTGCATATCATCTCATTAGGTTCATTCTAGAATCTTGTAGTTGCATATCATCTCATTAGGTTCATTCTAGAATCTTGTAGTTGCATATCATCTCATTAGGTTCATTCTAGAATCTTGTAGTTGCATATCATCTCATTAGGTTCATTCTAGAATCTTGTAGTTGCATATCATCTCATTAGGTTCATTCTAGAATCTTGTAGTTGCATATCATCTCATTAGGTTCATTCTAGAATCTTGTAGTTGCATAATCACAATCATAATCATTTAGCCGCATTTTACAAATCATCTAGTTGCATATCCATTTTTTCCATACATAACATGTGTTTATAAAGATAAACATACATTTCCATTGCATCACATTTTTGCATCCATAATAAATGTTTATTAATCTGAACATTTATTTTGCATTATACATCATAGACCATAGATCACAAACATGCAGATATCACAATAAGTAAACCATCATTGCATCCATCATATTACATCAATAGCTACATCCATAACATCAACATAATGCATTGTATGGCATAAACACAATACATCCATAAGCATATAATCCATAAAACATACTGCATCTATCATAATAGAGCATCATCATAATCATATAACACCATCATAAACAAACATATAGGCCATCACATAAAATGTACATCGATCATATATATACATCAAAAAATATAAAGTCTTGATACAATGCCTCTAAGGGCTAAAATGATACAACTATCACATGGAAGATCCTCTCACTGATGGAGTAGGAGATCTTGACCTTGGTGGTGGCTGTGGTCCTGCCTGTGGCTACAGCTGCGGCTGAACTTGAACCTATGGAACCTGCTGGGGCACATGTGATGGGGGACCCATCACCTACTAGACAATCTGAACAGATCTAGATCTATGTGACCTGGATGCCCTTGATCCACTGACCTAACTATAACTCGGTGCATGCTGCTCTACCGGCACTGCCACGTAATAGAGGCCCCGATAATACTCCACCACCCTCTGGCCTCTGCCAACTCACTCTGTGCCTGAGACAACTGGCCCTGTACCTGATATAATTGTGTCTGTGCCTGAGACACTTGTGTCTGCATCAATGTCAAAACTGGGGCAATACCAGCACCTGAGGCCTGCAAGCTACCCACCACAGTCTCTGCCTATTGTGCCCTCGCAAGTGCTGCATCCTGCTCTTCGGTCAAAATCACTGTCACCCTGAGCCTGGGCTAACTGTGCATGCAATGCAGTCACCTGTCCATCTGGGCCATCCAATAAGGCCACTGTCCCCTGCAACTGAACCAACTCTGCCTCACGGCTCTCTAAAGCCTCTTGCAGGCTGGCTACCTATGCCCACAAGGTCTCCATCTCCTCCTCCTCACCCCAAGGCCACCAACGAGGTGTGAGCCCTCGAACCTCAGCCTCTCCACCTACCCTTGAAGGGCTTGCCTCTACCTGCTGCTGCGCTACCTGTGGTGGGGGTAGAACCCCCTGTCCACCCTTAGCTGTGCCCCATGCTGTCAAGTCCCTCTATGCCGCTGCACCACCCCAATCTAAACCTGCTTAATAGGTACCTATTGTACAGGTGCCTATTGTCTCACCTGCTACTGGGGCACCTGTCTAGCTGCCGCCGCTACCAACACATCCATTGGTTGACCATCCCTCCCAACCTCCTCCTCTCCATCCTCTCTAATCTCCATGAGATAATCTGCAATGATCTCCTCACCCTCCTCCAAGAAATCATCCTCATCGGAATCATCATCCCCCCCATCCCTGGAATCCTCATCCCCTGACTTCACTGCCTCCTCTGTTGGGTCCGTAAACCGCATCGGTCGCCACATCTGCCACCATGTATCATATGTAGGAGTAGTTCCTGCATCCCTGACTGTGCTCTACCAATCCTACTACAATGACCACAAAGCTGCAAAATCCTCCAAAGTGACCTGGGGTTGTATGGTTGTAGGCCAAAAATGTGCATCTCGGCGGGTCCATGCAAAGATAGTCATCTGCTGAGGAGTATCCTGGCACAAACCAAACTACTGCATAATCTGTGATGGTAGATACATGTCTATCGTATGGTCTCCATGACCCATCAAATAGCACTACTGAAAAGTAAATGGCAGGTGTACAACATCATCTGGCCACGCCTCTACTTCGATGTAAGGTCTCCATGTCACCCGAATGACATCATCTAGCATCCACCACCAATACCAAACCTGACCAGTGTAGGTGTACTCAGCATCCCAATATAGGAACACAAAGGCCTCAAATGGCTGGTGATAGTACCCACATCTCGGCTGAGTAACTGCAATGTGCTCCCAAATCCACACATACAACAAGGTAACCCCAGCTGACAAGGCTGCATCATAGTGATAGACAATTGTATACATCTCGTGATATAGCTGTGCTAGCATCGTCGGTCCCTAGGCATACACGGTCTCATGAATCACCATACCCTTGATCATCTCCCCCCAACCAACTGGAAAACCCTTGCCCCTCCTATTAGGCATCACTACTCCACCAATCAATGCACACAAGAATAAGACAAAGGGATCTGCACCCATTGCCAGTGTCTCCTCATAACTCATCTCCTTCCCGTCTGCTGATAAAATAATGTGATCCTGGCCAAATAATCTGATCAGGGCCCTCCGTCCCTGCCTTGTGTCGTATCTCACACGACAGCCATGAATAGGTAGCTTGAGGATGCGATAAACATTCTCAAGCATGATAGTGATCTCACCAGTCGGCAGCAAAAAAGTGCATGTCTTCGGCCAATATCGCTCCACTACTACTATCATCAGAGCTCTATGAGCTCGCAACACCGGCATCGATGTCGCTATCAAGAGCCCAAACCTAGCCAGTCGGGCCCGAGTGGCATCATCAAACTGATCAAATAATGCCATCACCGATGGAATGCATCGCTCCTATGAGGACACTATGAACGACCTCATCTTCTGCATCCATAACATTTTGGTCAAAAATCTACCTATCTTTTTTCCAAATCACCCCCTTTCTTTTAATGTTGAATGCCAAAATCATTTGGTGCCAAAACACACCATGTTTCGTGTCGTTTGACAAATAGCACTACTCCTTCTCATGGCACTATTACAGATAATAGCGCCACTATGCAAAACACATAGCACCACTACGCAAAACACATAGTGCCACTTTCATACATAGTGCTACTACGCAATACACTTAGAGCCATTGTAACCAATGGTGCCACCCCGTCACTTGGCACTAATCTAAGGATTAGCGCCAATTCTCCCAGTCGTGCATATTCTACATATTACACTGATCCTCTCAATAGCGCTAAAACACAATATGGCACGACTTCATAAAATAGCACTATTCAAGCACATAGTGCTATTTTAGCATCGATTTGGCACTAAAACACCAAAACCCTGACCCCCTACACAAATTGCGCCAATGCAGATGATGGCGTCAAAATGCTGGGTATTTGGCACCAATATACCCCTATCCTACCTGAGCGGATAGTGCCAATCTAGAGGATGGCACTAATCCATGTACTTTTAGCATTGCGTGACCTCGTGATAGCACCACCAATTCCCAAACAAAAAAAATGTGACAAAATTAAAAAATCACAAAGCCAGGGTTAGGCCCTACCTGGGGTCTAGCCTCCGGTGCCCGGCCAAACAATCAGAACCGCTCAGAAATGTGTCGAAGTCGCGGGAATTGGGGGTTGTGCTCTGCCATTTCTCCTCTGCTCCTTCTCACCAAGTCAATGTGTGCAAATGTGGCACTCTTAGGGCCCACTTGTCCTAATATAGCATGCCATGTCATCCCCTCGTCCACTCCTTTTCCCCTCCAGGGTGCAGATCCCAACCTTTTTCCTCCGTTTTTTCTTCTTGTCATCTTCTTTTCCCATCCTCTATCCAAATTTCACTCCTGTCACGTCCTTTCGAGAGCTTGCCTGAATTTTTTTTAATTTTTTCAGCGACCTCTCGAGGGGGCATCCCTCACCCATCTTATTCCTTCTTGGCAGCTGGGGCAAATTCTTTCTTTGACCTGACAGCACTTCCCTGCTAGGTCCTGACACCACGTCAAAGAGGGGCAAATGTAGACACCTAAAAATGTCTTTTACCATCAAACTAACTCCCGACATCCCTAAACATACCAATTTCCCTTCTAATCAATTAATTAAATTTTTATTTAATTAATTATCTCTTCATCACCTAATTTTACATCATTTTATCCCCAACAATTGCCTACCCTAGCCCACCTCATCCTAGCCCTAGGATTAATTAAATACAACCTTATTTAATTAATCTTAAACCTCTCATTAAGATGGTCAAATCCAGCTTAACACCCTTCCCCACATCCTCCAAATAAAAAATTGGAATATATCCACATAAGTCAATTTTTTATTTAAATAAGTCCCACATCACAATTAATTCTCTTACAACCCCTTACCCATGCCATACCTCATTTATGCCCACTCATCCCCAAATGAATTTTTAATTCATTTTACATTCCCCATATGAATCTTTAATTCATAAATATTCCATCTCACCCATACTCATTTAATTCCCCCTTTTCCCAAAATGAATAAAAGATTTACTTTTATTCCTAGCCCTCCATTCATCCAAGATCAAATCTGGGCCCTCCACATCACTTTCATCCTCCACCATTAATCTTCCAAACCAATCTCCACCCTTGGATCAAAATCCCTCCAAAAAATCTATAAATAGAATCTCTCCCAAGCCATTTGGGAATTGAATCTTCAAGTAATGTTACCATGTCCAAATGTCCATTGAGCTAGAAATTGTGAGTTGCAATTGAGTTAGAGCATTTCACATTTCATTCATCCATTAGGGTATATCTTGTCTAGGAGCTCTTGGGTGCAAAGCTTCATTCCCATTTTGATGAGATTGGGTTTTCATGTCTAGGTATAACTATTTGTTTTGATTATGCATTTGGTTTGTGTTTTTACCTTTGATTTGAAACACCCAATCACAGATTGTTCCTTGTTAGAGGGGGTTCTTCATTCATTAATGCTTCATCTTGGCTAGAGAGAGCATTGGAATGGAGAGATGGTGGTGATTCTTCATTCACTAATGCTTCATCTTGGCCAGAGAGAGCATTGGAATGAAGAGATGATGATCTAATGTTAAGGGATAAGTCAATGAATTCATCCTCTTGTGCCAAAATGTCCTCATAAATGGGAACAACTTTGGGAGAAAGATCATAAGGTAAAACTAGGTTACCATCACATGTATTAGAAATAGGAGGCATAGTGGAATGTTCAATAGAGATAAAGTCATCTAGGGCTTCATCTAAGATATTTATTATTATCTATGAATTTAGTGAGATAATCTAATATCAGGGGATATGTTCCCATGAGATTTGTGAAATTATCAAAATCATATATATAACAAAGGATTTCATATGCGGAACACATAGAAATATCAACATCATATATGCATGCTATTAGTTTCAAGACTTGAGGATATTCATGAGTAAATTTAGAAAATTATCAATGTCTATGATGTATGTAAACAAAGCTTCCAAAGATGAATAACAAGAAGTATCCATGATCTATGAAAGAAATTAAATGCAAAACAATGTGTATTTATGACCTAAAATGCTTGATTTTTTTGCTTTTTTCAATGCAAATGCCTAAAAGAAAAGGTGTTGTAAGGAAATTGATGAGGGGCAGTGAATAATAAGCTATATATCAGTCCAATAATGTAGCAATATCCTTCATAACACTCCTATAATGCAATTCTATATGCAAATAAGTCAAAATCTAGTAGAAAATGCAAGTTCTTCAAACCCTAGTTATGAAATTAAGGCATGAATATGTCCAAAATCATGTGCAAATGAATTCTAATCAGATTTATGATGCAAAAAAACCTAGCTCAGATCTAAAAATGCTTTTAAAGCAATTTTTAATGATGGTGAATAAAAAATGCTAGTTTTTGTTGAAATTATCTAAGTGTAAATACAAATTTTTGAAATATGAATGCAAAAACACCCAAAAATGCAACACTATAAACAAAATCAGATTTGAATGAGTTCCTTAGATGAGTAGTAAAATCTAAAACAATATTTTAACTACAAACCCTAGCTAATGCAAAACTAGGTTATATGAAAAATTCAAAATTTCAAGCAAACCCTAGCAATTTTAATATGAAAAATGCAATGCAAAAGATTAATTATTGATGAATTTATGCAACTTATATCAGATTTAATGAAAATATTAGAAATTAAATTAAATTAATGCAAATTATGCCAAAATGCAAGCCTAAGATGGCAATTTTTTCAAATTTTTCAATTTTTTTGTAAATTTTTAAATGCAATAAGATGAAAATTAAATGAATGAATGCAAATCTAAAACAAAACACTCATCAAGGTGCAAAATTCAAATAATCACGAGTTCACCAAAATGTTTTGTATGAAAAAGGGGATGAGGATGATGGGGTTTATGAGTTGATCCTCCTTTCACTACAAACATTCAAGGACATATTAACCGAGTTGAATCACACTTTTACAAGAGGATTCACCTATAGGTTAGGCTGTCACTTGGAATGATGTGGAAATTTAGAGATTGTCAATTAATGTATCAATTTAATGCTCAAATACCTTTGAAACCCTAATTATGCAAAACAATAAGTAAAATGATGAATTACGACAAATGCTTACAGACTAAGGTAGTAGAAAAAGATTAACTACTAACTATTTTTCAAAGTTTGAGATGTAGAATATTCGGGGACACTAGCACTCACACCCCTATTAAAGGTGGTGTTTTCTTCAGGGAATCCTAATCTCCTTCTGACATTGATGATCAATGTACTTTCCATTTCTATCCCAAGAGACATGAAGGACACTAGAACTAGTGCCCGAGTCCAAGGCAGGGTGTTCTTCAGGATGTCAGAGCCTCTTTAGATGCTGATTATCACTATCAAAGAGATTTCTATGTGTGCAACCTTAAAGGACACTGGCACTAGCGCCCGAGTTCAAGCAGTCCTTTTCTTCAGAGATTTGGAATCATTATCTTCTGCAACCATCCTCTGTAACTCCACTCTATGAAATCTAATATCTGTAACCTACAATCACAAGGAGTGGGGTTGGGGGTTGTGGTGTTTAGAGGCTTGCCTCAGTCAAGCCCCAGAAGGACATTCAATTCTTTCAAACACCATTGTCAGATAAAGATTGTGTATCCCTGTGGAATAGAGGCAAAAATAAATTGATAAATGATTCAAACACAAATAGATATCACATCAGAGGTGTAGTTCTCACATAGATGAAGATTCTTCAACACATGAGAAGATGAAGTTGAATCTGCAATAAAAAACACAATAACAAAGCTCTGCTATGCAACAATGAATATCTTGAATGCTCTAAAATCATAAGTTCACCACAAGTTCATAATCATATCCTAGTTAGCTTCTAGTTTGCAAATAAAACCCTAAACATGCTTATATATGCAATGACACACATTCTTGCTAAGAATTTTGTAATTCAAACTTAAGATGTCGGCATGGGACCTAATTAACGGTCACATATCTGACATTCAAATTTGGGACTTGCTTCAAATAGGGCAGGACAAGGGAGAGAGTGCCCATGTCCTCAGGTCCTATTTCAGGGTAGGACTAAGTACAACAATGTCCCTCATGCCCCATGTGACATGGGTTTCAAGCCATTTTCTTCCAAGAGTCAAAATGAACATGTAAGATGCAAAATAAGGGACTCGAGAGCTGAACTCAAGAGGGAAAAAGTCTAGGGAGACATTTTCTGACATAACACAAAGCAAGAAAGCTTTTATCACCCCATGGGGAACATTTTGTTGGATGGTCATGTTGTTTGGATTAAAGAATGCTCGAGCAACTTACTGTTTAAGGTAAAATTTGTAAGAGGGTTTGATTTGATGTTTTATGTAAGTCCTCCTTTCGCCTTAAACATTCAAGGACTTTAGGCCAAGTAGGATATATACTATCAAGCCTATGATCACTTGGAATGTAGGGAAAATTGGAAGTGTGTAGATCTGTTGTTCAATTATGCCCAGTTATACTCAAAACCCTAATTATACAGATTCGAAAGCAAATGGACAAATCACGGAAAATGCTCACACATGGAGATACTAAATGATAATCAAATGCATACCATATTTTGAAGTTTAGAAAGTAGAACAGTTAGGGACTAATGAATGGGTGCCCTAGTCCAAGGTACCAGTTTCTTTGTGGAAACCTGATCTCCTTTCGACATTGATCTACACTGTAACTTCCGTTTTCAGGTATTCAACTGCGGAGGACACATGGACCCCTAAGTCCAGGAAAAACTCTAGTGTCCTGCTTCTTTCTAGATCCCAAATCCTTGATACCTACGAACCTTCCCTGGTACTCCACTTCTTCCAGATGCGACACCTATAACCTAAAATCACAAGGAGTGTGGGAGGGGGTTGTGGTGTTTAGAGGCTTGCCTCAGTCAATCCCTGGAGAGACATTCAAGTCTTCCAAATACTTTTTCAGAGAAAGAGTATGTATCCCTACATGATAGAGGCAAAATCTAAATGATAAATGATTGAAAACACAACTGATATCACCTTGTATTAAAGATCTCATGGAACGGAGAAGCTCTTCATGCCATGAGGAGATGGCTACCCAAATCTGCAAATACAAACATAATAACAACACAAAGTCTTCTCTACAACACACAATGAATGCCTTGGATCACTTCTACACAAGCTCATAAATCAAAATTTCCATCTAGTAATCATCTAGTTTACAAATGAATGCCTAAACATGCTTATATATGCAACTACAAACATTAGCGCCAAGAATTTTGTAATTGAAACTTACCGTGTCGGCATAGGACCTAAATAATGGTCACAAACTGACACTTAAAAATTGGGCTTGTCCTAAAATAGGGCAGGACTAGGGTGCGGGCACCCAAGTCCACCCCCTATTTTAGACAGGATTATTGTTAAGTGCATCCCCTGAGTCCAAATTGCCATGGAACTTCATGGTTTTCTCATCGAGAAGTCAAATTAACATGAAAAATAGTCTAAATGCATAAATAGGACCCGTGAGATAAACCTTAAGAGGGAAAAGCCCCCAAGGGGACATTTTTTGATGTAACACTTACTAACATGCCATGACACTTATTTTCCATGATTACATGCATAACATATTAGAGGATTATGTCGATTATATTCTAGTGAATTCAATTCATCACCAGGATCATGTCACATTCCTCTGTCAAATCTTTGAGTGGATACAAAAATACAACATGCGCTTAAATCCCCATAAATTTATCTTTGGCATAGACAATAGTAAAGTGTTGGGATTTATAGTTTTGAATCAAGGTATTGAAGTAGACACAAAGACAATTGATGTGATTGTTAACATGCCACCTCCTTGAAATATATCTCAACTTCATAGTTTACAATGGAAGATATAGGCCATCCATCAATTTGTATCACAACTAGTGGATAGGACTCACCCTTTCACTCAACTATTGAAGAAATAATCAAATTTCCAATGGATTCAAATGCCAAAAAGCATTCAAAGACTTAAAAACATTCCTATTTGAACCTCTTATGCTTTAGCCTGCAACTGCAAAAAAACCTTATCTCATTTACACATCAACCTCTCCTAATGCTTTGGCAGCATTATTAGCATAACATGATGACAATGACAAAGAACATGCTATATATTATATAAGCCAAACTTTACTTGATCGTGAAGTGTGATATACTATCATAGAGAAATAGTTCTTAGCTCTTGTCTTTGCAATGAAAAAGTTAAGTCACTATCTCCTAAATGCTGAAATTCATGTCATCATAAAATTTGATCCCTTGAAGGACCTTTTCGCTAAAATGGATCTCTCAAGTCACCTAGCTAAATGGGTTATCTTGTTAATGGAGTTTGATCTCAAAGTTATCTCTCAAAAAGTGATAAAAGTACAAGTGTTAACTGATCATTTAGTTGAAGCGCCTTTTTCTATTCAAAATAATGAAGATTTTCCTAATGACCAAATATTAAATTTAGAAAAAGATGACAAATGGGAATTATATTTTGATGGTTCAAGATGTCAAACTAGTTACAATTCTAGTATAATGCTAGTACCCCCTTTAGATAAGTTGATTCCTCTTTCTTACCATCTAAATTTCTCATGTACAAACATCGCTGAGTACGAAGCCCTCATCGCAAGACTTCGTGCACATTGTCCCTAAATATTAAACACATCACTATTTATGGTTACTCGTAGTTAATCATAAGACAAGTCACTAGATCTTATCAAGCAAAGCAAGATAAGTTATCTGAATATTGTGATCTTGCCTTGTCATTATTAAAACAATTTTCATCTTTTACAATTGACACAATTCCAAGGAAAGGCAATAGACATGCAGATGCAATGGCAAGCACAACTTCCCTCATATCACATGAAGGTTCTCCTAAAGATTATTACTTCGTCATATACAATCTTATATCACCAACAGTATCTAAGGAAACACCTCTGGATACCAATCTCTGTTGCAATACAAATTTAGATGAAGGGTACTCCCATATATTCCAATATCTGTGTGATGGTACCATTCCTAATTTAACATCTAAAAACACAAGAGTTCACATATGCAAACTCGCAACACGTTATATCATCTTATCTAATGTTTTTCATATTGAAGGAGCTATAATGGTGTTCTTCTCTGATGTCTTAATAAATCAGAAATTCCAATTCCACTAGAAGAAACTCATTCCGGTGCTTGTGGAGAGCATTTTGGAGGAAAGTCTCTGGTACAAAAATTATTGTGTATGGGGCTTTATTGGCAATGCATGGAGAAAGATTTCTTTCTATTTGTCAAGAAGTGCTTGCAATTTCAACAACACAACCACTTAATTCGAGTGCCTACCCAGGAACTTCAAGCCCAAGTCTCACCTTGGCCATTTTCTATGTGGGGCTTGGATCTAATTGGAAAGATCTCTCCTCCTTCCTCTCAAGGACACACTTTCATCATTACCGCCACCTATTACTTTACAAAGTGGGTCAAAACTATTCCACTACTATCTACGACAACTAAGGTAATCTATCGCTTTATACAAGATAATATAATCTCACAATTTGGCATTCCTTCCTCCTTGGTTTCTGACAATGGTACACCATTTAAGAACACTGATGCAAAGAAATTCCTTGAAAAATATCACATTCAACATCACTTCTCTACGCTATATTATCCACAATCAAATGGCCAAGCAAAAGCTTCGAACAAAATCATTAGATAAATTCTATGAAAAACCATTAATAAACATAAAAAAGATTGGCACACTCAGCGCTCCTACACATTATGGGCCTATAGGACAAGTGTTCATATGGATACTAGTACAACATTGTACAACCTTGTATATGGTGTAGATGCAATAATGCCCCTAGAGTTGGAAATTCCTTCATTGTGAGTTTCCCTAAGGGACACTATTGGTGATGACATGGAAAGAGAGAAAATATTACAACAACTAGAGATGCTTGATGAACAATGAATAAATGCTCTCAACCATCTTAAAGCTCATCAAAAAAACATCCAAAGAGCATAAATGAACAAGTAGTCCATCATTCATTCGAAGTTGGGGATATGGTACTCTACAAAAATCAACGTAATGTAAATGTATCTCCAAGCGAAAAAGGGAAATTTAGCCCTAATATGCTAGGACCATATGTTTTCACTGAAGCATATGGATCAGGAACATATAAATTAGCTAATGAACAAGGTACACCTCTTAAAGAGCCTATTAATTCTATGCATTTAAAAGAAAATTTCATGCTTAAGATCATATGTTAGATATCACTTTATAAAGAAATTAGTTATTAATTGTTTCAATTTTGACAAGATAGAACATTGTGTCTTAGATTATTTAATAAGCTAGCATAAGATCTTTGTTGTAAATAATTAATCATTGTCACATTAATTAGGAATGATATTGTATTTTACTCATGTGCATAATTTTTAATCATTGTTGTATTTACTAAACAGTCTATGGAGATTAATTAGTTTAATCACAATGGCATTAAAAATATTTTCACATGATCATCACAATTATCAGTTGTTGCATTTTATAAATCATATTTGATACATCAAATAACATCATCATAGAATTAATATATATACACATCAGTTTGAATATACAAAAATCAAAGTCGACTATCCCATACATCAAAATGGGATGTCGTAATACAATATATGATATACACATCATAAAGCTAGACCATGATACCTAGATCCCTCAGGACCTGGTAGTGTATGAGTAACAGAAGGCTGCCCATGTGAGGTCATAGACTGCAAGTGACTACTAGATGCACTCCATGACCATAAACCCCTAAGGTTTCCTTTTATCTCTCTCATCTCCCCCTAAGCATCCATGTAGAGTTGCTGAAATCTGTCTCTCTCAGCTCTCGCTCAATCCAACTCTATCTGTAGAAACTTAGTAAGGGCATGACTCGCCATGTATGTAGGATATGTCATAGCCTAATCTCACTATATCTAGAGGTTTGCCTCCGCATGTTCTACCCTCTAGATCACCTGATCCCTCTCATATGTAACATAATCTAAAGTGGCTTCCATAGCCACCTTGTATCTCATAAATGGCATGAATAACTCTACATGCCACCCAGCTGAGTGTTGTGGTGAATATCTCGTCCACAATCACTACTTGGCTGCCTCAGTAGGAACTATATCTATTATGACATGATCCACAAAGTCATGCCATCCTCAGGTACCAACTGTCAAAGCAACATAAAGATAATATCAGCATCTCATCAAAAACATATGTATGCATGTCATCATCATAATTAAATAACTATCATTATTTTCACCTAGATCACCATCCTTCCAATTAGGAGTGCATACTAAGATCACTATGGTGACACCTACAGTCATACTTGTAGTTAAAGGCATAGATGTGGTAGTGCTTCTTGATTCCCCATGCTTGAAATACATCGGTACTCTACTATTAGTTTGTCCTAGACCATGGCTACAAATCCTAGACCTAGGTCTCCTTGTCATCACCCTCCACCTGTTGCCCCTGTCGTAGCCTCTCCTTGAAGATGTAGCACAACAATGTACCCTTATCATCATCATCATTTGCATCATAATATCCACTAAAGTGCCTGAAGTCAGCCTCATCTCCTTAATCATCTTTGTGATCCATCCACGATGGAGGATCACCTATGGGGTGATCGACAGGGAAGACTGGAGCAGGCTAAATAGTGTCCCACCAAATCATATATGCTCAGGTAACATTGATGTCATCTACCTCAGACACTGGCTCTGAAACAGCAACACCATCATCATCACTATTGACAACCTTAGCAATAGTCAGCCATGGGGCATCACTCACCCTAATTGCACTATGTGTTGAGCGTACATAGCTTGAGCGCATGCTAGGAACACCCGACATGTAGCCAAACTATTGCATAACTCTATCAAAATAGAAGCAAATGACAATTTTGTCTTGGTAACTAACTATAAGTCAATCCCTTTACATCCTTGTAAGATGTCTCCTCTGTTGCATCCATGGCTTGTGGCTGCAATATGGTCTCCATCTGATATCACTAGGTCACAGTCTATCGAAGACCACTCTCCAATATAAGCGATCAATGTGTCTTCAAAATCTAATAAGTGGATATACATGTGCATGTGGATGTGTCTAGTTTGGCTCTATAAGAAACCTACTAGCTATGTACATATGATGTGCTCAAACATCCACACCTGAAGTAGGGTACATATCATCAAACCGTACACCTCATAATGCACATATCGACCTAAGTCTCGATAAAGGTGTGCAAGCATATTGCACCCCCAAGCATAGACCGTCCTCTCCTCCTCTATCACCTTGATAGTATGAGCGAGGCCCCCATGAAGGTGAATGCCTCATCCATTAGGTGTAACCACTAGTGCGATGGTAGCGATCAAGATGTGATGAACAAGTGGTATGTCCACACAACCATGCTCTAACCATCGAAGAACAATATGTCCACGTCCAAGCAGTGTCACCACACAACCTAGGCAATGAATGTGGCTCACACGAGTATACTCCTCAGATCCATGCTCCATGACCCGCACTGCCTGCCCTTAGACTAAAAGCCGTAGGAAATGATACACATCCTCTATAGTCACTGTCATCTCTCTTGTGGGAAGATGGAAAGTAGAAGTATCTGCATTCCGTCTCTCCATTAGAGCCATAAGCATGCTACTGTGAAATCTCATTGTGGACATGGTGAACACCCACCATAGGCCTACATCATGTAGGAGAC
Source organism: Cunninghamia lanceolata (assembly GCA_027924645.1). Taxonomy (NCBI): domain Eukaryota; kingdom Viridiplantae; phylum Streptophyta; class Pinopsida; order Cupressales; family Cupressaceae; genus Cunninghamia; species Cunninghamia lanceolata. The sequence continues at coordinate 3,652,230 of BSBN01000424.1, read as the reverse complement.
CTCAGTCTACATTGGATAGCGAACCTGCATGGATCCATAGCAAAATCAAGAGGGGACCACCAGTATGCTCTCACATTTGAAAATCATAACAACCAACTTCTAATCAAAATATACTCATCAAAGATCAAGTAACTAACTCATAACATCAAACTCTACTCTATCTACTGGGCCCATGTCCTTTTTTGGACTTGTGTGCCCTAGGAAGACCTGGGCACCCCAGGAGGACCTGGGCACCCTAGAAGGACTTAGGCACCCAAGTAGGACTTAGGTGCCCAAGTAGGACTAAGGCACCCTAAATGGACTTGGGTGCCCTAATCAGGTACCCTTGTCCAGAAAGGCCTAAAAGGCACTAAAAATGAGGAAAACTAATAAAACAGGAAAGGAATAATAAAAATAGATAAAGTCAAGGGGCCTACCTCCTCCTCATCCCACCTGTCTTCCACTCGGGACCATAGCACATCCATCATCAGGGCCTGATAGGGTCGTCATCTCAGCATGGTAGCTCTCTCTCCTTCTCCTTCTCTCCTCTACAAATTAAAATGACAATTGCATAGTGAAGAGTGATAACTCTCTTTCCTATTTATAGTAAATGGATGATAATTCCTTTTTACTATCTAAGAGTAAAATTGTAAAACGATATTAAACTACCTCTATCTATGGCTGCTAAACTCAGATTTTTGCATCGTTTGTTGCATTGGAATCCTAGTTTCACCCTTCATCAAACCCAAGGCTTTGTGTTTTGGCATTATTTGCAAAATTAACCATAACAAAGCCTTTTCATCAAGCTTTCCCTGACATCAGCATGACAAGATTACCACCTAGTTTCTTCTTTTCAAACTAAGCAAGTAGAAACAAGGGTGGATATATCTCTCATGATTTTTGCCCTAATCATGTCTCATCTCTCATCCCTTTAGTATTTATTATTGACTCATTTTTTTGTTGTTCATAGATTGATTTGAATATTTGTCTAACATATCTTTCTTTGTAGATTGTGGCTCCTAACCTTGTGATCTTGCAGGATTGTAGACTGGGGGCTTCTTCCTTTTTGCTTGGCAACCTTTGACATCCTCTATAGTATCCTTTTGGGTATCCTTTTTGTGATTATAGTATTTACTTTCCTTTAGTTTCATATGCACGTAGTTTCATATGGCCACTAAAGTAGGGGCTAAATGTTATGTTGTAAATTGTGCTCCTACTTGGATTAGCACAACTTCACTAAGCTTAGCTCCTACCCTTTGGTGTCCCATAACCCCTTGCATCATTGGACCTATCTAAACCCTAATTGATGTGTATCCCTTTGAAGAAATGTCATATTTTAGAGTAATTATTGACAAAACCCAGAAAGGGACTTTAGAACACCCTTAAGCATGATCCAAAGCTAAATTTGGGGGCTAGACTTGGGAGGTACTTAGTCTTATCCTAAATCTCAGGATTACAAATTTAATTTTGGTATTGGCTTTTATCATGTGCTTTGTGTTTCCGAATTCAAAATTTCTTCCCACACGATGTTGGCCTTTCATTTCGATTTATTTCATTTCTAAGGTTGGATATTTAAAGAGAACTCAAAATCATTTTGTCACACACAATTATTATGCAAGCTTATTATGCCAAAAATTTTCTACAAGTGTTATTGAAGGTCTCCCAAGTGTTGAAGATTATTGAACATGTGGATCTTTTCTATCTTGGAGATATGTTGTGAAGATTAGGAATCAAGATCTTGAGTCTATCTTGCTCTTCCTAGGGTTTGTGAAGCCTTTTGTCTAATCAAGAGAAGGGTTGAAGCCTCCAACTTAAGTTTTGGAATCCTCTGTGGATATGGCTGCCTCACCTTCTTGTTCTACAAGTCTTCATTGATATCATCTCCTTAAAGTGAATTTGTTGTTTCCTTGAGTGAAACATTGTGTGGATCTAGTTCCTTTATGCCTGAGTAATTTAGGATCTTGCTTTTGTTTATGCTCACACTTAGGGTTTATGAGAACACACATCTACATCTTTTGACATTGGCTATTGTTGAAGTAGAAATACTAAGTGGGGGTTTGACTGAGGCAAAATCCTATATAGCCACATCATGCCTTCTCCTTTTTTTGTTTGTGCAGGTCAGATTCAAGAAGATCTAATGGAAAGGAGTGAAGATGAAATAGGTATTACTATCACAGTTACTATAGAAGTTATAGATTCATCATTAGATAAGTGCAGGGACTATTTCGGGACTACCCAAGTCCATCAGTCCCTTAGATCTGGGATCTAGGACTTTCATCAGAGGCTCAGACACCTGGTGTAGAAATTTATGTGATAGGAAAACCTATAGGACAAATTTGGGACCACCCGTCTTCTAGACCCTCAAAATTCAAGTGCATAGGCTCTAATATCTCATGTCTACATTTTTGTACTCACTCTATCATTTTCTGCTTCTAGAATCAATATGTCAAAACAAGTTTTAAAACTAGGGTTTGGCTTGATCAAGCTTGATTAGGGTTTGCAAAAACCTAGTTTAGACATCTTTTCATATAAAACAATAGAGGAATAAGATACATGTACCTTAATCCTTCCATAATGGTTGAGCTCGGTTCATATTCTAAATGTTAGTGTATGAAAAGGGAAGTTTGACCTAGTTGAGCATGCTAATCATTCTTCTCCTTTTTCCCACTAAACATTAGGTTTGGGGAGTTTATGGTGCATTAAATGTGGGGTAAGTTAGTGTTAGAGAATTTGCTAAAGCACTTTCTTCATGTATTCAAGTCAGCTTTAGTGCCTAAGGCAAGGTAATTAGCGCATTCGTTGCGAAGTAGCGCATTTGTCACGTCAAGGATTTGGTAGTTAGGGGAGGTGTTTTAGTGCCTATGATAAATGGTTTAGCACTTTCACTCTGGTCTAGTGCTAGCACTTTGGTTTAGCACTTGTGTGGTCTAGGATAGTGTTGCTGCATCTTTCAGAGCATGCACTAAGGGTTTCAGCACTAGCATCTATGTTGGCACCTACAAGGAGGTTTAGCACATGTGCGAAGGGTTAGCACCTTTGAGGGTTCTATTAGTGCTTCTGATAGGATTATCATGATGTCTATTAGCACTAGTTCTATTAGCGCTTTCATTCCTTTCGACACTAATGTTGGGGGACTTAGTGGTTTTGTACAATTTTTTGTAAAAATTCTAATTAAGGGGTGTGATGGATGTAGGAGAGGTTGAGGCCACCCTTTTTGTCATTCATGATTAGGTTTGGGCTAGGGGATGTGCTTGAATTAGAGTCAATTGGATTGCACCATTTGGCATATATGTCAAAAATTCAAGCCCATAGGGCTATGATGACAACTCTAGTAGAGCGATGGCATAGTTATGGGTGTGTGTTTCTTCTTCCCATAGGGGAGATGACAGTTACTTTGGAGGATGTTTGGAGGATCTTGAGGATCCTAATACATGGAGAGAGGGTGATCTATGATCAAGATGTTAGTTTGCAGCATCGAGGTGGGTGTTTTCTCTTGATGTCCTTCCACTGGATAGGAGCGGTCAGGAGCTAATATGGTGAGATGTGATGGTATCATTAGAGGGCATGGATTTGTATATTGCTAGGCTAGTTTGAGGCATCTTGGTTCTTGATAGGAGGTCACACAGTTCTCAGTTGGTTAAGGGGTGGTTCTGGACAGGATGTATGAGGAGGGTATAATTTATGCATGGGGGACATGTGTGTTGGCCCACCTCTACCATGATATGCATCGAGCTAGTTACAAGTGAGGGGCAAGCCTTGGTTGTGGGGTTACTCTCCTCCATGTCTGGGCATGGGAGCACATAGCTATCACACGGCTAATATGTGTGTATGTGTGGTCAGAAGGTCGACCCTATGTTTTCTTATATACAGGACCATTACATCATTTAGGAGCCATCAGGTACTGGAGGCAAGTTTTTGATGAGGTAGATACTATAGTGTGGTAGCAATGGTAGACATGTGAGAGGTTGCATGGGGATAAGGACATCTTCTTTATGCTCGGCAGGGCAGATATATCATGGAGCCCATTGAGAATATCATTAAATGTTATATTCTAGATCAGGTTTTGCATCAATTTAGCATTCGACAAGATAAGCCATAGGTAGAGGTTGTCTTCCCTCAAGTGATGAGGGAGGCAAGAGAGGGATGAGGAGTTCCTATTTATTCTCAGATGGTGATTGTTGGATTTGATAGGTTGGTGTCATCATAGTGGGCATGGATTTTTTATGTGGTGGATGCTAGGATGACACCAAATTATGATGTCAGTGTTGAATATAAGGAATACTAAGAGAGGGGGGTGAATTAGTATTCCACAAAACCACTTCTTAACTTGTTTATTAATCCAATTTCCAAACTCAATAACATCAAAGAACAATAATCATAGGAACAACAACCATAAAGACATAACACACGAACACCAAAAGTTTTACGTGGAAAACCTAAAAAGGGAAAAACCACGGTGAGTGTTAGCTCACAATATATTATGATAGCTCAATACCGGATTACAAGAAGGCTCACTGCCTTAGGGTTCACTGCTCTATGAAGAAGTGCTCACTACACAAAGGCTCACTACCTAGAGAAAAGAAGAAAGAAGAAGGATTGGCTAACTGCCAGAGGATGAACTATTGTTGATGCATCTACCACATGCTGGATCATAGTTCCATTGAAGGATCAATACACAGATTCAAATGTCTTCATTTATTCTACCCTACTTCTCAACTTAACCACATATACTCTATTTTTTGTCCTTATTCAACTTTTTTGCTCTACACTCTAGTCATATTCCTTCACACATGAATTTACATACTACACACCACAATCCCCATGCTCTATCATTGAATTCCATCTAGTATATATATTCGCTACAAGATTTTTCTCATAATCAGGTTGGCAAGCAGAATAAAAACCATGTACACAAATACTACATCTTGTCAGCTTGAATTTGTTGATAACTGAGAGGGGAGGGTGAATCAGTTATCTTAATTATTTCAGCTTTCTAAACTTTCTTGATAATTAGTGCAACATCAATTCAAACAAGCAAACATAAGCATGAAATAGAAATACACATGACACAATATTTTGATGTGGAAACCCTGTTAAGGGAGAAAACCACAGGGTGATTAACCCAAGATTATAGTCTCTATTAGAAGAATGGAAGTACAAAATGGCACTTGCCAATTAGGGCTCACTACCCGAGCACACTGCTCACAAGAGGCACACTGCCTACAAGAGACACACTGTCTACAATTTATAAAGAGTGTAATACAATACTTGAACTAATAAGGAGCATCAACATATGCTGGATTTCAGTTTTGGTTAGGCTTTGTATACTGATCTGCTGCACTTCATCTTTCCTCTTCTTTTATGCTGCTCTTCTTTCACATACTGGATCTTCCTTTCTACTTTTATTTGGCTCTACTCCTTTTCTTCGTACATCACTTACAACCACAACACATCTCATAACTAATTCCATCTTATATATATATCCGCACAAGTGATTTCATCACCTTTCTAGTCAGCACCTGGAATAGTCAATCTTTTCAGAAACTCTAATCTGTCAGCTGAATCCTTACACATCAAGTAATGCAGATCAAGCATATACTTGTAGAAGTCATCAATCACGTTGGCCAAACATAACTTATGCCTTAAGAACCTTTTCCATCATCAGTAACACATCCAGAATACTGTCTGATGTTCTGCCAGTCAGTTCTTCCTTGGTTCACACTATCACTTGGGAACCCGACACTCAAGCATTCATATCTCTTTATCCTTTCCATACCGGAGGCTCAAATCTTGGAATCTATCAGTCAAGATACTCCTCTTGACTTCCCCAAATCTGTACTTCACTGAGATACTTCTACTGAGAGATCCAGACCTGTCTGTCGGACCTGACTGACTGCTCTATTCTTGTTTACCGGACCACAACATTCTTCACTTTGACTTCCGGTATAGACATACCATGTCCTGTGGATGTGTGGGATGAACTTTGTTGCCATCAATGACAACATTCATGAATCCATATAGTGTCTCTTGCTAACAATCTCCCCCTTTGGCATTGATGACAACACTTAGTGAAAAATGACTTAGTGTTTACACTATGCTCCCCCTTGGCTGATGCTCTATTTTTATATACATTTTCTGGAGCTCCCCCTTAGTTGGATTCCTCATTTTTCACTGCTCTTCACTCCCCCTTTGACATCAATGGCAAAGGGTAGGGTCCACATATCAAAACTTTCAAAAATTCAACTATACTTAGCCGCATAAGTATATACATATGGCATACTTACATATACTGAAGTATGTCTGCAAAAGTTGTCTTCAATTGAATAAATTCTATAGCCCAACTTTGCTTCATTCTGTCCAAAATTGAAATATGACCACTCAACAAGAATGCAAATGCATCTACCCTTTTTAGATCTGTTGGATCATTGGTCTGGGCTATGATTTGAGCTTCACTTATGGCCTCATGCATGGCCTCTAACTTAGGGATAATGATCCTTCTAATTTCACCCATCTAGCTAATTGTGTTCTTCCTTTCCTTCTCAAAATTCTTTATTGCATTTGTGATTGCAATAGACTGACACTCTTGATTTACTATGGAGGATGAGAGAGGATCAAAACTTTGAGAGAGACTTAATAGTTTATCCTCTTGTTCTTTTATTTTCCTCTCAATATCTTTGGTCACTGTGGACCAAGATAAGCAAAATTTGTACATATTTCTACCATCTTTAAGAGCATTTTCCAAGCTCTTTATCCCAATATCCATAACTTTCCTATCATTTGTTATCAGACCCTGTACTTAGGAGAGTCTCTTATCCAAAAACTCCTTCTGGACCTTTTCTTCAGCTGACTTCTCTAGAGAATCAAAATGTGTGCTAACACTGTTGACTAGAGTTTTGAGATTACCGGAGGAAGAGATTGTGGGATCCTTTTGAAAAGATGGCATGTTCTTTTCCAACACTCTGGATCTTGCCTCTATAAGCTCACAGTCTTCCATGTGAGATTTTAGTAGTTTCTCTTTGACCTTCACATTTGCAAATGAAGCTATTTTCATTGTTTACACCGGAGATAGAAAGTCAAAATTTAATGGCCCTTTTAGTAGTTCTGGTTCATCAATCTCCATGGTTGCTTTTGTCAAAAAGTCCTTGACTGATCCTGTAGTGTCTCTTGCCAGAGACAGATTTTTCTTTTCTTCTGCAGTCACAGAACTGTCTTTTGGAGCTTTCTCCCCTTCCACAACCTTTATACTGATATCCTCTTTTCCCTTCACCTCTGCTTATTTCTCTTTTATTCTTTCTTCTCCTTTAGATCCGGAGTTAGCAGGGGAACCCGGAGGAGTGATGTTGGTCTGTTCATGGGCCACCTCTTCTGGAATAGAGGATTCCAAGTCCTTAGCTGCTTCTGCACTGGTATTCATTGCCTCTTCTGTTGTTTTCTCAGTAGATTCTTCTGCAACACTTGTGGTTGAGGGATCAGTACCCAAGTCGTCTATAACAGGAAGATTAAATCTTTTGAAGGCCTTCCGGAGGATCTCTTCTATGTCCTTGGCTACCTTGTTAGTCTCACCAAGCATAAGTTGATTCATCCTTGCTTTGCTTCTAAACTCATCCTTACAATCTTTGAATATCATATTCATTGTCTTGGGGTCGATTGAAGGATATAGCTGGATTGCTAACTATTCCCAGATTTCTAAGTCTTTGGCTTGGGCATTGTTCTTTCTTATTTCTAGTTCCTTCTCCAAGCTTTTGGGGATCAGAGATATAATTCCAATGAATGCTTTGTTGTAGATATTTAGATACCTGACTGTGGCATCTTGTAATATCTTCTGATCTGCTTCACCATAATCATCATAGAACTCAACCATTGGCTGAAGATTTCCATCCACTGTGATTGATTTGATTATGTCATCAATGTGAAGAGTGGGTTTTTCAACATATTCCTCTATCTTTTCTTCTTCCTTCTGTCTGGTAGAGGGTTGGCCGGATGTTTTCTTCTTTTTCTTCATTTTCCTGATTTCTCCATCAGATTCAGTCTCCTCTTCATCCCTTTGATTGGCATAAGCTCTTGTAGCTTTTGTCTTTGTTCTTTTCTCTCCTTTGCCAGATGATTGTGCCTCCGGTTCTGATGTCCTTGAGCCTTTGGCAGTGGTAGGTGCAGATCTCTTTGATGATCTGGTCCGAGTGGAAGGTTTTACTGGAGCACTTTCCTCATTTTTCTTTTCTGCCTTCTTCTTCTCTTCCTCAACCCTTTCCATATTTTTCCTATGGGCATCAAGTGCCTCCTTTGAGATGCCAAGGCCTTTGGCAACATTTTCTACTTCTTTTCTCACCTTCCTTTTGATCTGTGGTTTTCTGAATTCCACATGAATCTTTACACTCAGCTCCTCAAAGGTTCTAAACCTTTCTACCTTTGGATCCTTTGGCTGACTTAGCATGTGTTAAACATGCAGCTCCACAATTTGTTCATCAACTTCATACCCCATGGGCATGATCCATACAGTTCTTGGTTCTACTGCCTCCATTAGGCACTGATCAGTCTCTACCATAAAACATACTGTGTCTTTGTATTTCTCAACAAGAGACTAGGGAATCCTTTCTCTTGCTTGCATCATGTTCTAAAAATTCTTGAAATATCCCCACAGGGCTATATTTCTTGCTTTAGCATCCCCAAGCCCATGCAAGTAATCTCTGATCTAAATTGCTACCGGTTTGTCATTTTGCCATACCCATCCATTTGATCTGGGCAGCTCATTCATGAAGTAGAAAAATAGGCATATTATTAGTCCACCATATTTAAAGGAGTTCTTCTTGTCCTTTTTGATCTTCTGTATGTTTTCCATTAATTGCCTCAAAAGAAGTTCACAGAGATCATATTCTGCATTCTTTCTCAGCATCTCATAGGCAGTGTATACTGTAGTTTTAGATACTAAATTCTCCCTACTGGAGTGATATATCTTGTATCCTATTATCATAGATGCATACTTGATATCTGGGTTAGTAATATCTTCAATGGTCATTGCCCTCTTATCAAATTTTGATCCGGTGGGCTCAGTTACAATGTTGTTTTTGACAGATTTGAGGACAGGAATTCCTCTGGAGGAGTGTAAACCAGTTACTGCCCTAATTGCTTCCTTGGTGATTTTGCAAGGTCTGTTAAGCCATAGAAAGTTGTCACGTACCCTACTCAACACATACTGAACCCATTCATTTTCTTCAAAGTAGGGGAAATGAATGAACTAACCAAAATGTTTCTCCTGGATGCCCTTATATTCTGGTTTAAGCTCAAAAGCATCGTCTATTAATTATTTGTGATAGATATCTCTTAGTTTGAATTCCCTAAACTCTTCAACATTTGCATGTATGTAAACCCTAATGTCTTCTGTGTGCAAAACACCATGCGAAACACTAGAGAAGGCTCCTAGGGGATCTACCTCCAAGGATTTGTATGGATGCTTCTTAAATATGGGGCGAGGTCTATCAGAAATCTTTACTATATTCAGAGTAGCCATCATCAATGAATCTTACTGAGAGATATCAAGAACGAAGAATACCTTTTACGTTGTTTAGGGTACACGATGAAATCCGGATTGAGCTGTATGAGGAATCATCTTGATCTTTGGGAGAGGTAGTTACAAAGCTCCTTTTCTCTTTCCTTCAAATGTGAGTGTTCAAATGATGAGCGAATGAACTCTTTTATTTCTGAGAAGTCCTAATTTTCATTCAGCAATAAATGTGCAACCTAATTCATTCTGGTTTGCCTTGTTTGCCATATTCAGAGACAAAACCTTTCCAGATCACTGAGATAGATTTTGAAGTTATTCTAGGAGAGTGGTGATAATCTATCTTCCTTTCATTAGTCATTTGATCTATTTGCAGATCAAGACACCATAGTTTGAATCATACCAGACTGAACTTGTAAGGAATCTATTTTTACTGGAAGACTATTTTACCAGATCAATTCTAGAAGGATTAGATTCTTCAAATCTTCTTGTGGATCTTTCAAATCTTTACCATACCCCTTTTAGATGTTTCTTGTATGAGCCCTTTTAATCCATAGCTCTCCTTGTGCCAGTTTTGGCACCAATTGACTAGCTGGGGGAACAAGGTTTTCTTTGTGTCTCCCCCTGAGCCAGAGCTCATCTTTTAATTTTTGGAAGGAATATCAGCACCAAAGTCTGGTACAGATCCATCCCCTACATTCTCTATACTTTTCTTCACCTAAATTTTGTTCATCTCACTTCAAACTTCATCCGCATTTACTTTTTGTTTTCCCTTATCTTGATTCTGATTATAATATACCAGACCTCTTTCATCCTGATTCTTGCTTCTACAGAATTTTGCTATATGACCGGATCTATTGCAAATTTGGCAAACAACATTTCTTTGCATATTTGATTGATATCCTCTTGATCTGCATTGATTAGCCATATGACCCATTCTATTGCATGCAAAGCATCTACCATTGAATGAATTGTTCATTTGCATATTTCTGCATTCATGAGATTTGTGACCATACCTTTTGTAGTTGAAGCATTGTCCAGAGAAGGATGTATTAGTCTGATTCATTCTCCTTCTGCACTGATTAGCATTATGACCAAAGTTATTGCAGTTGTGGCAGTATCCATTGAAGGATGGATATCTTTGAGCATTAGGCTGCCTTACCGAAGGACTTCTAGGTTTGTTCCTTGGATTTTCTGATCTAAAATTCTTCTAACCGGATCCGAAACTTTCTCCTTTCTCATATCCCAAACCACACTTGTCATCTACCCTCTTTTGGCTTTGAAGAAGAAATTCAAGTTGGGCAGAACTTATCTTGAATTTCATTTTATATTCATTTGTTGTTTGAAGATCCCTCTTGAGAGAGACAATTTGATCCTCAAGTTTTTCTTCATTATCTTTAGCATCTTCAAGATCAAATTCAAGATGTCTGATAATTCTATCCATCTTGTGGCAATCTTCTGATTTCTCCTTGAGAGATTGTCTTAGATTATCTTTAGTTTTTCTTTTCTCTTCAATCTCTTGGGTAAACTTTATAACTCCTGATTCCATTTCATGTCTTACCATAATGATTTCTTTTGATAACTTTTCACATAACTTGGTTTTCTCCTTCAGATCTTCATTTGCATCATTTGCTTCACCTTGACTTGCCAATTGCTGAAGTAGCTCCTTTCTTTTTTTCATAGAGAGACTTAATTTGTCTTTTAGTTCTCTCATGAAATCATTAGCCTATTTGAGTCTTTCCTTTATTTCATTGACTTTAGAGTTTGACTGCTCAAGATCATCAAGGGCAGTCTTGAGTTGCTCCCTTAAACCATATGCATCCATTTGGATTCCCAGATCTTCCTCAAGCTGTTAGACTCTGTTTAGGAGGATCTTAGCTCTGATACCAATTGTTGATAACTGAGAGGGGGGTGAATCAATTATCTTAATTATTTCATCTTTCTGAACTTTCTTGATAATTAGAGCAGCATCAATTCAAACAAGCAAACATAAGCATGAAATAGAAATACACATGACACAATATTTTGACGTGGAAACCCTGTTAAGGGAGAAAACCACGGGGTGATTAACCCAAGATTGTATTCTCTATTAGAAGAATGGAAATACAAAATGACACTTGCCAATTAGGGCTCACTGCCCGAGCACACTGCTCATAAGAGGCACACTGCCTACAAGAGACACACTATCTACAGTTTATAAAGAGTGTAATACAATACTTGAATTGATAAGGAGCATCAACATATGTTGGAGTTCAGTTCTGATTAGGCTCTGTATACTGATCTACTACACTTCATCTTTCCTCTTCTTTTATGCTACTCTTCTTTCACATACTGGATCTTCCTTTCTGCTTTTATTCAGCTCTACTCCTTTTCTTCGTACATCACTTACAACCACAACACATGTCATAACTAATTCTGCCTTATATATATCCGCACAAGTGATTTCATCACCTTTCTAGTCGACACCCGAAATGGTCAATCTTTTCACAAACTCTGATCTGTCGGCTGAATCCTTGCACATCAAGTAATACGGATCAAGCATATACTTGTAGAAGTCATCAATCACATCGGCCAAGCATAACTTATGCCTTAAGAACCTTTTCCATCATCAGTAACACATCCGGAATACTATCTGATGTTTTGCCAGTCAGTTCTTCCTCTCTGTTCACACTGTCACTTGGGAACTCGACACTCAAGCATTCATATCTCTTTATCCTTTCCACACTAGAGGCTCAAACCTTGGAATCTATCAATCAAGATACTCCTCTTGACTTCCCCAAATCTGCACTTCACTTAGATACTTCTACTGAGAGATCTGGACCTGTCTATCAGACCTTATTGACTACTCTATTCTTGTTTACCAAACCACAACATTCTTCACTCTGACTTCCGGTATTAACATACCATGTCCTGCGGATGTGTGGGATGAACTTTGTTGCCATCAATGACAACATTCATGAATCCATATAGTGTCTCTTGCCAGTAGAACTTGTGTACAATCTGTAATGCGGACCAAGTTAATCATATAATGATCTTCCTATAGGTCGGCACAAATCATACAACCACTTAGATTTATTCCTTATACAATATATCTTCTCCGCATATGCATCTTTCATGCCTGTCAGCCTATCTCTTAAGAGCACACTTAATCAATTCAACTGTGTTGGAATTAGGCCAGACAACTGAGAGGCAGGGTGAATCAGTTGTCCTACAAAATTAACCTTTTCTATTTTTAATCTTCTTTCACAACTTATAAATAGATTAATGATGTAAACATTAAAGCATGAAACAATAACACATGAGTAGAAACATAATTAACACACTTGACACCAAGATTTTTAATGGGGAAACTTGGTTAAGGGAAAACCATGGTGAGGGTTAACCCATAAGATTCATACCCTATTAAAAGTACTTGAAAAATGGGAAGGCACTTATCTTCAGGTGCACTGCCGAGAGCTCACTGCCTATAGAGATTTAAGTTTAATACAGAAAGAATAAACTGAGAAATAGCATCTTCTTCATGCCTGGTTCAGTTTAATTGAATGCTCACAAAAATTTTGCTCTTCTCCCAAATAATTCTTCAATACAACTTCATCCTTTACTGTTCTTGTTCCTATGCTCCTTCCCTTCTCTACTCTACCTTTGATCCTTTCTTGGGATTTGATTATTTTGCACAAGGATGATTTTCCACAACTCAACTACACACCTTTATATGCTTCATCAACCTTGGAATAAACATCAAGGTTGGTACTACAAGCATCTGACTTAATGCGAATCACTAAGCTATCGGCCAAACATAAATGGGACTCAAATCTTCCTTGATCAACATGCCACACTCCATAGAATTGCTCTTAGATCATCTGCAACACGTTTGAATCATCCAGTCGGCCAAGATTGGGAAGAATAGCAACGCCAAGAAAGAAATCTTCACCAACGAGCTCCATCTTTAATGTGGACCTCCAACATAGTAGTCACATGATCTAGAGACCTCCACAAGCACATTGAATTCAACAAAAACATCTGCACTCCTCTAAATCATCAGAATCACTTGCATCTTTATCTGGAACCTCAAGAACACTGTCTGCCATGACTATCACACTAGAAAGATTGCTTGTAGACCTCCAAACCATGAACCACTTGAGTTGATGATACACACTGACTTCCCATACATGCCTATAGATCTGCAGATCATAATATTTCAATGCGGAGCAATCCGAACTAGTTTACTGTCACTCTATCTCTTCTGAACACAGCAAAACCTAGTTCTACTCAGATGGCTATAGGTTCTTCAAATCTTCATACAGACCTCTCAAAACTTAACTAGAGCTACTTCAGACAATCCTCTACATAGCCATATGGTCCGTATACATTGATCTTCATTAATTTTCTCAATATCCTCAACATTCCAGTCTTCTAAACAGGTAAGAAAATAGGATACAGTTGACACCAATGGAAACAAGGATATGTTGACATCAATGACAACATCAATTAGGCACATATTTACAACAATCTCCCCCTTTATTATTGATGGCAACATATGATGTGAAAAACTAATTCAACCATCAAGACAAGAACTTCTCCCCTTTTCTCGTATCATTTCTGCAACTACTTTATTCACTGCTCCCCCTTTCATTAGCAACTAGTTTTTCACATGACTTCTCTCCCCCTTTGACATCAATGGCAAAGGGCACATATTTGCAATCTTTTATCCACCTTTTTGTTTCAGACTGATCTCCAAAATTTGCATACTAACTACTCCCCCTGAGTAGTATCTTCTTAACATCAATCTAGATCACAAGATATGACTGTGAGTTCCACCGGACTAATGCACACTAGTGCATCTTAGTTCTGAACAGGAGGGGTAATAACCCCTAGCTTCCCTCTGAGATACTCAAAAGTATCCTTCGGCAAAGGCTTGGTAAATATATCTTCAATCTGATCCTTTGAAGAAGCAAATTCCATTTTCACTTCATTCTCACTTAATTTCTCTCTCAAGAAATGGAACTTGATGGATATGTGCTTAGTTATTGAATACAATACCAGATTCTTTGACATGTTTATTGCACTTGAATTATCATAGAAAATTATGACAGGTTCTTCAAACACAATTCTGATATCCTTCAACATTTGCTTTATCCACAAGACTTGAGTACAATTGCTTGTTGCTGCTATATACTCTACCTCTATAGTAGACAGAGATATTGCCTCTTGCTTTTTTCTCATCCAAGAGACCAATCTCCTTCCCAAGAAGAATGCACCACCACTAGTACTTTTCCTGTCATCCACATCTCCTGCCCAATCAGCATCTGTGTATGCATGAAGAGTGAAGTTATTATCCTTTGGATACCATAAGCCATAATCAAGTGTCCCTTTGAGATATCTAAAAATTCTCTTGACTGCTACAACTTGGGATTCTCTGGGATCAACTTGAAATCTAGCAACAAGTCCAACTGCATTCATGATATCAGGTCTGGTCTGAGTCAAATAGAGCAGTTTTCCAATCATTGATCTATACCTTTACTGATTTGTCTTAGGGGAGTCATCATATTTACTTAACTTGCATCTGGTTACCACTGGTGTACCCACTGGCTTTGAATCTTCCATTCCAAATTTTTTCAACAATTCTCTCACATACTTGGATTGAGATATGAAGATACCTTTATCTGACTAAGTGATTTGCAGGCCTGAGAAGAAATTCATTTCTCCAAACATTGACATCTCAAATTCACTTTGCATCTGATCAGCAAATGTTTTGCACATACTCTCATTTCCACCAAAAATGATATCATCAATAAATACTTCTACAATCAAGATTTGTTCATGATCAATTTTGATATAAAGATTATTGCCTGTTGTACCCTTGCTAAAACCCAATTTTAGTAGATACTTATCTAGTCTTGCATACGAGGCTCTTGGGGCTTGTTTGAGTCCATACAATGCTTTTCTCAATCTGCAAACCATATCTCCTTGATCAGACAACTAAAATCCTTCCGGTTTCTCAATGTAGACTTCTTCATCCAATTCTCCATTCAAGATTGCTGACTTGACATCCATCTAATAAACCTTGAAATCTTTAAAAGTAGAAAATACAAGAAATAAACTAACTACTTCTATTCTTGCCACCAGAGAAAAAGTTTCTTCAAAACCAATTCCTTCCACTTGAGAATATCCATGGCATACCAACCTTGCTTTATTTCTTATAACTTCACCATCTTCATTTAGTTTATTCTGGAAGACCCATTTAGTTCCAATCACATTTTTATCCTCAGGTCTAGAAACAAGATCCCAAGTGTGATTCTTTTCAATTTGTATTAATTCTTCTTTCATTACTTTTACCCAGTTTTCATCATTGCAAGATTCACTTACTGATTTTAGTTCAATCTTTGAAATCAAACAAATCTCTTCTTGATCTTCAACAATTCTTCTCCTAGTTTGAACACCTTTATTTCTATCTCCTATGATCTGATCTTCAGGATGATTCATCCTTACATACCTAGGAGTTTTGGGAATGTCTTAAACTTCTATTTCTTGATCTTGTTGCTCAACTTCTGCACTTTCCTCTTAAGTCACTGGACTTTCTAGATCAATCTGGATCTGAGTTTGGGTTTGAACTTGCCTTCCTTGACTTTGAATTTTATCTTTATCATCTGATTCATATCCTCAAGACTTGGAATGTCCTTCTTTGCTCTCATCAACTCTGATATTAGCACTTTCAAGAATCTTTTTCAATCTCTTATTAAAGCACCAGTATGCCTTGCTTTGAGTAGAGTAACCCAAAAACATTCGTTCATCACTTCTTGCATTATACTTGTCTAGATCCTCATCTCTTTTGATATAGCATTTACTACCAAAAACTCTAAAATATCTCATAGTAGGAGGATGACCAAACCATAGTTCATAAGGTGTCTTACCAGAATTGCCTTTGATCTAAGTTTGGCTAAGAGTGTAGATAGCAGTACTCACAACTTCTCTCCAATAGACTTGTGGAATATTTGCTTCCATCAACATGGTCCTAGCAGCTTCTTGAATGGTCTAGTTCTTTCTTTCCATAACTTCATTCGGCTAGGGAGTCCTAGGAGCAGATAACTGTCATTTTATTCCTTGCTTTTCACAGAATGAATCAAACTCACCAGAGGCAAACTCTCCACCTTTGTTGGATCTCAGACACTTTATCTTCACACCAATCTCATTCTCCACCATGACTTTGAATACTCTAAATTTATCAAGAGCTTCTAATTTTTCTTTCATGAAGGTTACCCACATCATCTAGGAGTAATCATCAATCAGCAACATAAAATATCTATCTCCTTGCACACTCCTAATTCTAGAAAGACCAAAAAGATCAATATACACAAGTTCCAATAATCCACTTGAAGACTGTTCTTTACTCTTGAATGAAGTTCTGTTATGTTTACCTAATTGACATTCACTGCACATGCTATCAGTAGGTTTCACAAGTCTTGGGAGATCTCTTACAACCTGAGTGGAACTTATCTTGACACTATTATAAAAATTCACATGACACATTCTCCTATGCCAGATCCAACTCTGATCAACCTAAGCAATCAAGTAAGTTTTACCAGAACTACTTAAATGAAAGATGTTACCTCTAGTCTGAGTACCAGATGCAATTTCAGTTCTAGAGCTTTCCAAGATTCTACATTTTCCATCCTTGAATCAGATATCATAACCCTTGTCAACCAACTATCCAACACTAAGAAGATTATGCTTCAACCCTTCCACGTACAGTACATCATTAGTGTTATTCTTACCATCAAAAGAGATGGATCCTCTACCACGGATTCTACCAGCTGACTTGTCTCCAAATTTCACAATTCCTCCTTCATATTTTTCAAAGCTTACAAACTTGCTTTTATCACTAGTCATATGATGAGAGCACCCACTATTAATTACCCATTCATCTTTTTCTATAACTTGAGCAGCCAAGGTACTTTCCACATTTACATAGCTAGCAGATTTTGTAGGCACTGGATCTTCTTCTTTGATAGCAATGAACACGTAATCACTTTCTGTGGAATCTCCATGATCAGATTCATCATGTGTGACTCCTTCTTCACTGGATTCTTGGACATAGTAGCATTTTTTTTGAACTCTAGATTTGTTAGGGTTTGACTTTGAACCTCTCTCTGGACACCTTGAGGCAAAATGACCAATTTGAATGGCAACTTTCCTTCATACTTACCAAATTCTCTTAGCAATCTTTTGGCAAAAAGGGCTTCAATTTCATTGAATTCAGTTTCATCATCTTCAAGATCCTTCCTTGTCTTGTCAAATCCATTTGATATTCTTGAAGAGCTTTCACTCGGATCATATCTTTTCTTTCCATGAATACTGGCTTTGATGCAGGAGCATCCAGTGGTGTAAGGGCAATCTTGCATCACCCAAAAAAGATGTGTTTCAAAATCATTGATGTTCATTCCATTTCTTTTCAAAATTTGTGGTTCTGGTTCCATAATCTCTTGAATAACGATGTAGAACTTTCAGTTTTTCCAAACTACTAAAAATAACAACCTGCTATTTTAGGAAAGTTTGCATTTGGGCATGGATTGAAGTGAAAATTTACAAGAAACTTCATAACTGAAAAATAAGACCTTTGGTGAAGGAATCACACAAAGATCATTTGCGAGATGAAAGATATTAAAGTTTCCATTTCTTGAAAAATGCTTGAAAATTATTCAAACTTAGGTTTGAGGCCCTAAATAGCCCCATATGGGCCCGAAAATGGTCAGAAATGGCAAAGCAGGTTCTTAGCACATGAGCACTTCATAAGATTTCCAATGCATAAAATAGTTTGTCAATCAAACACCCAGATCAAAAGTTATGGCTCCTAGAAGTTGACCCATTTTTGCAGGGAGATGCAAATTTGGAAATTAGGTTGTTGGCCGCTAAAAACGCTATTAATAACCATTTTGGGAACCTTGGGCAGTAGTAGAGTTAAGGGAGAAAGTTTAGAGTCAAGAATAGATGGGAAAACTGAAACCCTAGCAGATTTGGGGTTACAGATGGTAGATGATTTCAGAGTCCTATGAGAGGAAGTTGTAATGTATTGCAGCCTATGGAGGGTTGATTCCTATGATTGTATTTGAGCTTCTGCAATGTAATAAGTTGTCCAAATCAATAAAGAAAGTTCTATTTTCTGTGTGTAATTTTTTTTGTTGTGTTTTATAATTTATCCCCTTCATCAAGTGCTATCAGAGCAAGGGTTCTTAAGTGTGTAGACAGATCACTGACCATGAGGTAGTTTGCACTAGGACTTGAGGTTGTGGGTTTGCTCTGGACATCAAGATGCCTCCACGAAGAAATCATATTGGGAGGAATGCTTCGATGGAAGAGGGTTTTAGAGCCCTACAAAGGTAAATCGATGCATTACAAGAGGAGCCACGAAGAGGGTTTGAGCTGAGAACAAGAGAAGAAAGCGAAGATGAAGCTGAAGAAGAGCTATCTGAGGAAGAACAAGAAGATATAGGAGACCCTACAGAAGTTAGGTTGTTGAGGGCCATTTCGAAGATCGAAAAGAGGCCCAAGATCGAAGTTTCTACATATTCTAGAGATTTGAATCTGGAACAGCTCATTGATTGGATCAATGGCATGGAGGAGTATTTCGAGTATGAAGATGTGGAGGACCCAGATCAGGTCAAGTTTGCAAAAACAAAGTTGAAGGGCCATGCAAATATTTGGTGGAAGGGGGTCCAATTAGAGAGGAACAAAAGAGGAAAAGGAAAGATCACTAGATGGGATTGGATGGTGGAGAAACTGAAGAAGTAGTTCATTCCTGTGGACTATGAGATGGAGTTGTTGAAGAAGTTGCAAGGACTGAAGCAAGGTAACAAGTCTGTTAAGGAGTATACAGAAGAGTTTTATAAGATTACTATTAGGATAGGCCATGTAGAGCCCAACAAGGAGAAGGTAGTCGATTACATTAATGGGTTAAGACCAAGTATTCAAGAGGAGCTAAGCCTGGATAGAATGACCACCATAGAAGATGCATACCAGTTTTCCCTGAAGGTGGAAGAGAAGCTGAATAAAAGATTTGATAGCAAGCAAAGGGGAATAGGTCAAGGCGGAAGGACTGGTGGAAGACCCTATGGAGGCTATAACAAAGATCTAAAAAAAAAATGAATAAGCTAGCACCAGTCGAAATTAGAGGGGAGATAATACTTACTGACCTCATGACCTGAATAATGGTGAACAAAGAGGAAGGGGAAGAAGCAGACCTGGGCAAGGACCTGGAAGAGGAGGTTTCAGAGGAACTTGTTTCCAATGTGGAGAAGAAGGGCATCAAGTATACGAGTGTCCATAACATCAAGGAAGGATGATTAGAAGACCTGAAGGTAATGCATGAGTTGCACATGTAGATGAAGATGTACAATCTAAGCGTTTTGAAGATACTGAAAGGGGAGAAACCCCTAGTTGTTAGAAGAACCTTGTTGAATGAGGAGAAAGAACCAAATTAGAGGAAGAGTTTATTCTGCATAAGGTACAAATGTGAAGGTAAGTGTTGTGATATTATTATTGATAGTGGAAGCACTGATAATCTTGTTTTCAGAGGAGATGGTTGACAAGTTGAAGTTCACAAGAAGAAAGCATCCACATCCATATCAGATTGCATGGTTGCAGAAGGACCATAGAGCTTTGGTCAATTAGCAGTGTTTAGTGAAGTTCAAGATTGGGGACTACCATGATGAGGTGCTGTGTGATATCATATCGATGGATGCATGTCATATGTTGTTGGGGAGGCCATGGTAGTATGATAGGAATGTTGTCCATGATGGCTATGCAAACACATATTCCCTAACAAAGGATGGAGTTTGTCATAAGTTGAAGCCCTTGAAGGAGGTGGACGGAAATGTATGTAGTATTGCCAGAATTTGCTTGGTAGATGGTAGAAAATTTTTGGAGGGAATAAAGCATGAGAGTCATTTCTTTGCATTGATTCCTAAGATTAGTCAAGACAAATGTGAAGATGTACCAATAGAAGTCTCAGAAATGTTGGAAGAATTTCAAGATATTATCTCTGATAATGTATGAGAAGGTTTACCACCAGTGAGGAAGATAAGTCATCAAATAGATTTGATACCAGGAGCCAGTTTGCCGAATAAGGCAGCCCATAGAATGACTCCAGCAGAGAGTAAAGAGTTGAACAAACAAGTTTAGGAGTTGTTGAGGAATGGATTGATAAGAGAGAGCCTAATCCCATGTGTGGTACTTGCAGTACTAGCACCAAAGAAAGATGGAGAGTGGAGAATGTGTACATACTCTCGAGCCATCAATAAGATCATGATCACGTATAGATTTCCAATGCCCAGAATGGATGACATAATGGACTGTTTGAGTGGAGCCAAGTACTTCACAAAGGTTGACCTGAAGAGTAGGTATCACCAAATCTGTATCAGAGAAGGAGACGAGTGGAAGATAGCCTTCAAGACAAAGGAAGGTTTGTATGAGTGGTTAGTCATGCCATTTGGGCTAAACAATGCATCGAGCACATTCATGCGGCTCATGAACGAGGTACTGAAATAATTTTTGGAAAGTTTTGTTATTGTTTATTTGGATGATATCTTGATTTTCAATAAGACTTGGGATGAGCATATGATGCATATCAGAAGAGTTCTAGAGAAGCTGAGGGAGGAGAAGTTGTTGATTAATTTGAAGAAATGTCATTTTGCAAAGGAGTTGGTATACCTAGGATTTGTTGTCTCAGAGGAAGGTCTTAAGATGGACCCAAAAAAACTAAGGGCTATCATTGAATGGCCTACACTGGGGACTGCTACAGAGGTAAGATATTTTCATGGTTTGACAAGTTTTTACAGAAAGTTTATCAGGAATTTTAGTAGCATTTGTGCACCCCTAACTAAGACAATGAGAGGGGATAGAAAAGAGTTTAAATGGACTAAAGGAGTAGACAAAATCTTTGATACATTGAAGAAAAAAGTCAAAGAGCAACCTATTTTGGCACTTCCAGATTTCAATAAGGTATTTTAGGTAGATTGTGATGCTAGTGGTAGTGCTATAGGTGTTATTTTGAGTCAAGAAGGTAAGCCCATTGCCTATTTTAGTGAGAAGATTAGTGATGCCAAGAAAAAATATTTTGTTTATGATCAGGAATTTTATGCAATAGTTTAGGCTTTAAAGAAATGGAGACATTATTTGTTTCCAAAAGAGTTTGTTTTATATACTAATCATCAGGCTTTGCAGTATCTTAATAGTCAAGGAATGTTGAACCAGAGGCACTTAAAATGGGTTGAGTTTTTGTAGAGTTATACTTTTGTTGTGAAGCACAGGAGTGGGAAGTCCAATAGAGTTGCAGATGCCTTGAGTAGAAGGCAAAATTTGTTGACAAAAATGAAGATAGAGGTTGTTGGGTTCGATGAGCTCAAAAGTTTGTATCCTAAAGATCTAGATTTTGCAAAGGCTTGGAAAGCTTGTTTGGGACATGTTACTTTGGACAGGACAAAATGGTTGGATTTCATAATCCAATATGGCATGTTGTTTAGAGGAAGCCAGTTGTGCATTCCAAGGAGTTCCATGAGAGAGAACCTGATTAAGGAGAAGCATAGTGGAGGATTGGATGGACACTTTGGTTGAGATAAGACCATTACTATTGTGGGTCAAAATTATTATTGGTGACAGTTGCAACAGGATGTGAGGAAATTTGTGCAGAGTTGCAGAGTATGTTAGATGGCAAAAGGAGCAAGTCAGAATACAGGTCTATACCAGCCACTACCTATACCAGAGAAGCCATGGAATGATATTAGTATGGATTTTGTTCTTGGTTTACCAAGGACACAGAGAGGACATGATTCCATTTTGTGGTGGTGGACAGATTCTCAAAAATGGCACATTTTATTCCTTGCAAGAAGACCAATGATGCTATTCATATTGCAGAGTTATTTTTTAGGGAGGTGGTGAGATTACATGGTCTACCAAAGAGCATAGTTTTAGATTGAGATACCAAGTTTGTTGGTTATATCTGGAGGACATTGTGGAAGAAGTTGAAGACAGATTTGAAGTTTAGTTCTATGCACCATCCACAGATTGATGGACAGACTGAAGTGGTGAATAGGAATTTGGGTAACTTACTACGATGCTTAGTAGGAGATAAGCCCAAGGGATGGGATTTGATTTTACCACAGACAAAATTTTCTTACAACAATCCTGTCAATAGGAGTACTGGTAAATCACCATTCCAGATTGTACATGGGAATAGTCCAATAAATGCTTCAGAGTTAAGGAATTTGGACAAAGGAGAAAAGACAAGTGCCGAGGCTGAAGACTTTGGAGAACACATTAAGATTTTGCATGAAGAGGTGAAAAAGCACATTAATAAGATGAATATTTAGTACAAGGCTAAGGCAGATTAGAAGAGGAGATATAAGGAATTCCAGGTAGGAGATGAAGTCATGGTTCACTTGAGAAAAGAAAGTTTCCCAAATTGGAACATACAACAAGATGAAAATGAAGAAATTTGGACCATGCAGAATTTTGAAGAAACATGATTCAGGAAATGCATATGAGGTGGAGCTACCGAGTGGGATCAACAATTCTCCTATTTTCAACATTGTTGATTTATCATAATATCATGAAAGTGGAATAGAGGATGGACCAATAGAAGAATAGTGGAGTATTCTGGCATCTACTTCAATAGAGGAGATAGAAGAGATCTTGGATAGCCATGTGGCAAGAAGTACTCAAAATAGGAAATATGAAGAATATCTAGTGAAATGGAAAGGAAGGCCTGTTGAAGATTCTTCTTGGTTGTCTAAGACAGAGGTTGACCATTTGGGTTTTCCTCAAACAAACACCTGAGACATGATAGGGTTACTTCTCAAATTACCTTGGGTGTCTGATACAGGAGCATCCAGTGGTGTAAGGGAAATCTTGCATCACCCAAAAAAGATGTGTTTCAAAATTGTTGATGTTCTTTCTCATTCTTTTCAAAATTTATGGTTCTAGTTCCATAATCGCTTGAATAATGATCTAGAACTTTCAATTTTTCTAAATTGCTAAAAATAGCAACTTGCTATTTTAAGAAAGTTTGCATTTGGGCATGGATTGAAGTGAATATTTATAGGAAGCTTCATAACTAAAAAATAAGACATTTGTTAAAGGAATCATGAAAGATCATTTGTGAGCTGAAAGATATTAAAGTTTCTGTTTCCTGAAAAATGCCTGAAAATTATTCAAACTTAGGTTTGAGGCTCTAAATGGCCCTGTACAGGCCCAAAAATAGGTAAAACTAGTAGAGAAGGCTCTTAGCATGTAGATCACTCTGCGAGATTTCTGAGACATAAAACGGTTCATCAATCAGACACCCGGATCAAAAGTTATGGCTCCCGGAAGTTGACCTATTTTTGGAGGGAGATGCAAATTTCGAAATTAGGTTGTTGGCCACCAAAAGGCTATTAATAACCATTTTTGGTAACCCTGGGTAGTAGTAGAGTTAAGGGGGAAAGCGTAGACTCAAGAATAGGCAGGAAAATAGAAACCCTAGTAGATTTGGGGTTACAGATGGTAGATGATTCCAGAGTTCTATGAGAGGAAGCTATAATGTGTTGCAGCCTGTGGAGGGTTGATTCCTCTAATTATATTTAAGCTTCTGTAATGTAATAAGTTGTCCAAATCAATAAAGAAAGTTCTATTTTCTATGTGCAATTTTTGTTGTTGTGTGTTTTATAATTTACCCCCTTCATCAAGCTTTGAATGCAGATTCAGACTTAGGAAGAGAATCACCAAACTCACTCATTTCAAATGCTGAAAGCTTACCAAGCAATTGATCCCTTGTAACAGTTGTCACAGTCCTGATCTCTTCAATGGCAGCAACTTTATGCTTATATGACAGAGGTAAGGATCTGAGCACTTTGGCAACAATCTTTGATTCTTCCAATACTTCACCAACATTCCTGATACTGGTCACAAGTTCATTCACTTTTTGCATGTAAGAAGTAATGTTTTCATCTCCACTCATCATCAACCTTTCGTATTTATCCTTCAGGCTTTGTAGCTTGGCACATTTGACATATTTGTCACCTTCATACATATTTTCTAACTTTTTTCTAGATTTCATGGGCAGTTTTCAATTCTAGGACATTTGCCAATTTTGTATTAGTCAGGGCACTCAATAATGCTTCTTTAGATCGAATATTGCATTCAGCTTCCCTGGGTTTTTCTAGAGTTGTAGGGCCATTCTTTGAAATCTTATACTCTTTCTCAGTTATCGACCAAAAGGCATTATGCATACATTCCAAATGACACTGCATGTGTACCTTCCAAAGGGATTAATTTGTTCCATCAAATCTCAAACTTTCCTTCTTGTAAGTCGACATTTTGGATCTCCTCAAGAGGTTAAGCTTCTTTTAGAGGAACGTGGCTCTAATACCAATTGTTGGAATTAGGCCAGACAATTGAGAGGGGGTGGTGAATCAATTGTCCCACAAAATTAACCTTTTCTATTTTTAATATTCTTTCACAACTTATAGACATATTAATGATGTAAACATTAAAGCATGAAACAATAACACATGAGTAGAAACACAATTAACATACTTGACACCAAGATTTTTAACATGGAAACCCAGTTAAGGGAAAACCATGGTGGGGGTTAACCCACAAGATTTGTACCCTGTTAAAAGTACTTGAAAAATGGGAAGGCACTTGCCTTTGGGCACACTGCCCAGAGCTCACTGCTCAAAAGAGGCTCACTGCCTACAGAGATTTAAGTTTAATACAGAAAGAATAAACTGAGAAATAACATCTTCTTCATGTCTGGTTCAGTTTCATTGAATGCTCACAAAACTTCTGCTCTTCTCCCAAATACTTCTTCAATATCACTTTATCCTTTACTGTTCTTGTTCCTTTGCTCCTTCTCTTCTCTGCTCTACCTCTAATCCTTTCTTGGGATTTGATTATTTCACACAAGGATGATTTTCTACAACTCGACTACACACCTTTATATGCTTCATCAACCTTGGAATAAACATCAAGGTCGGTACTACAAGCATCTGACTTAATGTGAATCACTAAGCTATCAACCAAACATAACTAGGACTCAAATCTTCCTTGATCAACATGCCATGCTCCATAGAATTGCTCATAGATCATCCACAACATGTTTGAATCATCCGGTTGGCCAAGACTGGGAAGAATAGCAATGCCAAGAAAGAAATCTTCACCAATGAGCTCCATCTTTAATGCGGACCTCCAACATAGCAGTCACATGATCCAGAGACCTCCATAAGTACATTAAATTTGACAAAAATATCTGCATTCCTCCAAATCATCAGAATCACTTGCATCTTTATCCGGAACCTCAAGAACATTGTCTGCCATGACTGTCACACTAGAAAGATTACTTGCAGACCTCCAAACCATGAACCACTTGAGTTGATTATACACATTGACTTTCCAAACATGCCTATAGATCTGTAGATCATAATATTTCAATGCGGAGCAATCCGGACCAGTTTACTGTCATTCTGTCTCTTCTAAATATAGTAAAACCTAGTTTTACTCAGATGGCTATAGGTTCTTCAAATCTTCATGCAGACCTCTCAAAACTTAACTAGAGCTACTTTAGACAATCCTCTACACAACCATATGGTTCACATACATTGATCTTCATTAATTTTCTCAATATCCTCAACCTTCCAGTCTTCTAAACAGGCAACAAAATAGGATATAGTTGACACCAATGGCAACAAGGATATGGTGACATCAATGACAACATCGATTAGGCACATATTTGCAACAAACTGTCACTTGACAACTTTCACTGCAGATTATATACAACCCTAAGAATCACATCCAACACTCATCTTTGATCCCTTAACATATCTTTAGAACCACAAGACAAAGTATGTAATTGTGGAGGAATGCAGACCCTTTTCTTGAGCACTGTGCACTATTCCTAACTTAACTATGTTCACCCAGACTTAAGTATTTTTCCATGTGACTTCCAGAGGAAGTCAAGACTTGGGCACTAGAACAAATTATCATGGAATAGCTATGAACACAATACCTGATCTACATATACTGATATTTTATTGTGGAGGCATACCATCCCAAACATTGTTACTTACTCTGTATGATGTATACTATTCATACTTAGTTATTTATGCTTCCAGAGTAAGTTCTCTTTATCATATTGGTAGAATCTCTTTCCTTTGTTTCTATCAATGACAACATTCAATTATCACAACAATGTCTCTTGTGAACAATCTCCCCCTTTAGCATTGATGGAAACACTTAGTGAAAAATGTGCATCTACTCCCCCTTACTCTGTGTTTCTTCTCCCCCTAAGATGTTTGCCCATTTTTCACTAATCTTCTTCTCCCACTTTGACATCAATGGCAAAGGTGTAAGAGTCAAAATTTGACCAAAACTGCAAAAATCTTCATATTATGCCACATATGTACACATACAATACCTTAACTCAATTAGTTGTCAATGAAAGAATATCCTTATACACAATCTTTAATTGTGTAATCTCTTCATCCCATCTAATCTTAGCTCTTTCCAAAATCTGAATGTGACCATTTATTATACAGACTAATTCTTCTGCCTTTTGTATATCAGAATTTGTGTCAATTTGTGAAGCTGCCTGTGCTTCTACTGCAATATTGATCATTAAGTCTAACTTGGACTAATGAGTCCTCTCAACTGAGACATTTTACTTTTCACTTGATCCCTCTTATTTACAATATCACTTAACTCATTATGAATATTAATTACTAGTATTTCTTTGTTGCTTACTGATTCAGCTACTGGATCAAATGTTTTGGAGATATTTATCAGCTGCAGTTTCTGATGCTTTATCTTTTCTCCTAGCTCTTTTGTGGCTACCAGCCAAGATAGGTAGAATTTGTATAGGTCACTTGCTTCTTTGATGACACTCTATATGCCTTTCATTTTATTGTTTAATAGAGGTTTGTCATTCACTATCATAATCTTTAGCTCATTTAACCTTTCTCATCAAACTCTTGTCTCACTTTTGTCTCAATAGATTTCTCAAAAGATTCAAAATGCTCACTTATAGATTTTATGAGTCATTTAAGTTGACTTCTAGAAGACAAAGAAGTATCTTTTTGATATGATGGCATCAGCTTCTCCAAAATTTTGGATGCCTGACCAATGAGTTCACTATCCTGTATGTGATTCTTCAAAATTTCTTCCTATGCCTTTACCTGTACAATTGATACAAGTTTAAATTTCTGTACTAGGGACATTGAGTCCAGGTTTATTGGTCCTTGCAAAATCTTCGGCTCATCCAAGACTTATTTCTCTTTCTCCAAATAGTCCTTAATCAATTCTATAGTGTCTCTTGTTGTACCAGAGACACCTTCTACTTGGTTTAGCTCTAGAGGATCTAAATCCATAGCTGCATTTACACTAACCTTTTGTTCCGATGCAGAGATTTCCTTATCATGATTCTCTTATTGATCATCAACCTTCTCAGTCTTCTCTAATCCTGTATTGTCATCTATTTGATGTTCTAGAGGGAGACTAGATTTAGTAATTGTAACAAGTGCTTCCTTCTCTTTGACCACTATGTCATCTATCCCTACATTGCATAGATGTGGGGAAGGCAGCAGCTTGTGCTATGCCACTATCTTTTAGTGTTTTGGCCCTCGGAGTTGGATTTGGGCCAAAAGTTCTTAGTTTGAAGTCATCCAGGTCTATGTGACCTAGATCTATATCTCCTACATCACTCCATCTGGTATGAATCTTGGTCTCTGGGGGGATGCCTTTGAATTCGTACTTCATGATTTGAGCCCAGGCAGTCATCTAACTTGCAGGACTAGACCTTATAAGTTTGATACCTTGAGAGATTTCACTAAATCCTAATGTTTAAGTTCTATGATTATCAAGTGGACCAGTAGACATTCAACCATTGAAGCTATAATGGACCTACTAACTCACTAACATGTTCTTAAAAGAATAGAAATCTGACATTTATTATCATTGCATCCATTCCATAATCTAACTTTAGGCAATTCAACCTCAATATATGCAATAAATACTTCAAAACTACAAAAATCCCATTTAAAAACATGTGAAACATCAACATTCATCATTTGCAGTCATCATTACATTCTATCAGACATTTCTCCTTTTGAAAATTCCTTAAAAATGATCATTTTTCTCAAATTACACTGATTTCAAGGTCAACCGACCTCAGTGGGGAAATTGGGTCCATTCGACCAATTGTGTTTTTTAGTGCTTATGTGTTTTCAATGTTTTGTGCGGGTTTCAAGGTCAACTGACTTGCACGAGATTTCTGAGGGTACCGACTTGATTTAGTCATTCAGTTAGTTAGTTGGAATTTTAGCACAAGACAATTTGCGTGGGATCAGACCTTGTCTGACCTGCACAGGATTTGGAGTCAACCGACCGGGTCAGTGGTGGCATGCTTCAATGCGAAGTTGGATGAAGCTACTTTTAGCACAAAGTTACTTTCTTTACTTTCAGCAGGAGTTTTGGTAGCTGCCGACTAGCAGAGATTTCCTAGTCATCCGACCAAGTCGAAGACGGGGTCTTTTTGTGCGAAGTCAGCACAAGATGATTTTAGCGTAAAACAAACTTTAGGATTTTGCGGGGCTTTTAGATCTCACGGACAAAGTCGGTTAACTCAAAGAAGAATGTGGAGTCAGAGGATGAGGTTTTTAGCACTAATTTGTTTAAGGCTTCGACATGGGTTTTGATGGCTACTGATCGACTAGATTGATCATGAAGTTTGAAGGTCAGTCAAGCAAACCTCTAGTGCTAAAATTTATTTCATTTGTTCATTTTCAAGTTTGCTGAATTTTGACAAGTTTTCTATGTTTAACCTACAGCACTCAAAAACCTATGTTTCCTTTCGAAGGTCTAGACTAGGGTTCATAAGTAGTAAAACAATTTAATCTGAAAACCCTAGCTATAATTAAATCCATCCTACTCATATTCATACTGGAAGGAAACAAAGTCCTGAATGCACAAAAAAAACCTTAGATACAGGCTTAGCTCCTTCCTAGTTTGCTAAAGAAAATGTGTTTGAGGTGTGTAGGCAGGGAGTGGTCACTGGATTGATTTCGAGGGTGATGCAACGGGAATGTTTAACAAATTGGTTGGAGCTCCAAAACACTTTGTTCAATTACAGAAAATGAACTCAAACGATGATAAATCCCCATTTATTCCTCCCAAATAATTGCCATAAATACGAAACATACACCGTGTTAGTCAGGAGGTTTGGCAGATTAGGGTTGCGCAGATTTTGATAGGCTCTGACTAGGTAGGAATTCAAGGTGTATTGAACTTGGTCGGAGGATGACACTTTTAGCACCATGACAACAGGGTTGGTCATATGCATTTTGCAGGGTTTTAAGGCTCCTTAGACCAGCAGGGATTTTGGTGTCTTCTGACTTAGTCGGTGATTGAACAATGCAGCGCAAGTCAGAGACAATAGATTTTAGTGCTAAGGTCCGTCGGGAGGAAAACAATGCTAGAGTCAGTGGTGAAGGTTTATAGCATAGAGGTTGGTTGGAGAGCAATTCAGCACAAAGGTCAGGTAGGACCAGATTTAGCACAAAAGGACTATCAGACCTACTGGAAAAGATGCAAAGATCCTGACTTAGCAGATTTTTGAAATGATTTTCAACATCATCCTTCTAATATGGCAAAAGTACCTTTGACCACTTGACTACTTAGGAGGTGAAATATTCTATTGACATTCTAGACCAAATTTGAAAGAGGGGGTCCCTATTTTTGAAATGGGACGTATGTGCAAGGCACAACAAATGGCGACTCTAATGGAAAATGCTCTGGAACATTTCAATGATAAACTTTCAGTTCAAACCCAGAATCTCTGTGTTTCTCACATATTAAATGAAAAAGCATGATATCTTATCAAAGAATCCAAGATCGCTAACTAGTGCAATCATCCACATCCTGAAAACTTGAGTGTGTGCAATTGCATTCATTCCCATCCTTTGGCAACTAAGTTCATCCAAGATCTTTTGTGGCAAGCTACGAAGTTGGGACTATTTTACCACCAAGAAATGTTCAAATGTTGAGATATGATGAGCCTTGAGTGAAGTAAATAGATTTTCCCGTAGTATTTCAGATGCAATGGTAATTGATGACAATCATTTATGAACAATATCTTTTGTGAGAATTTTCAATTGGTAATCTCTTCTCTGATGCACTGTAATGGGTCTGGTGTTGAAAAACACCTATTATTTTTACCCAATGTAGGCTAGCAATATTTAGTGTCACCTGCCCTCTTTTTAGGATTGATAGTGCATGTGGTAGAATAGGAAGCCAACCCTTTCACCTAACACAAGATCACTCAGAATTGCTTAGCTACTTCAGGATCATTTAAGTGTGAGAGATATATGGTTAGAAAATACTTCATGCGCACCAATTAATGACTCATTTTCCATTAACAGACATCATACCCCTTAGCATAATAGCAGAACCCATGGCGAGACTTAAGCAAAACCTTGGCTTCTCAAAGAAAGAATTTAGATTATCTACCCAACCAAGAAGCATTTGCAGGTCCGCATATCTACCACCACATTCTAGAAACAAAGACCCCGTGCGAAAGCAAGCGTAATGAGCAAAAGGAAAATTAGAAAGGACAACTAACCTAAGAAAAACATCCAAAAGCTATGAAAAGTGAAAGCAGAAAAGCAACCCTAATCTGACAGCAACCTATTCTAACTAAAGCAGGCAAACAACCTAATTATGTACACTAGGATGAGGCATGACTGCCTCTCAAGCCTAGAAATAGTGCTTTAGGAACTGGCCATTGACAGGCAATGGGAGCTCCTCACCAGTAAGGCTCTTCAGTCAATATGTGTTGTATCCAAGGATCTCATAGATCTGATACGGGCCTAACCAAAACTTATCAAACTTACCATGTTCTCCTTTCTTCTCATGGGCTTTATCCCAATACAGGACCAAATCAGAAATGTGGAAAGCTTTAACTTTGGCTCTCTTGTCAAACAATCATTTCACCACACCCTAGTGTTTAGCAAAGTTTTCTATGGTGGCATCATGTTTCTCTTCAAGGTGTAGCAACTGGGCTAATCGGGATGACAATTGATCATCAGTTTAGAGATAGTCTTGCATGAATTGCAGTACAGGAATCCTCAAGTGAATAGGAAAGATGGGCTCAACCCCATAAACTAGGTGATAGGGTGATATGCCCAAGGCAGCTTTGTGTCAGATTCTATCAGCCCATAAGGCAAATTTAAGCTGAGTGTGCTAGTCCCTAGGGTTTTTGTCTAATAGTTTCTTAATGACTTCGAGTAGATTTTTGTTTGTTAATTCAGCTACCCCATTCCCTTGTGGATAGTAATTAGATGAGAACTTGAGAGTGATTCCATAATCAAATGCCCAGTTAGAAAAATGCAATGATGAAAAGGTAGGACCATTATCACAAACTAAAGAAAAAGGACATCCAAACCTGGTGACAATGTGCTTTTCAACAAATTCAATAACTACCTCTGTGGTGCATTCTTTACAAGCTATCGCTTTAGACCATCAGATATAGTAATCAGTAGTGGTCAGAATATACCTGTGACGTGCAGAGGAGGGTGGATTGATCATACCAATAAAGTCGAGGCCCCACTGAGCAAATGGTCGTACCTCCACTACTGATTGCAAGGGCATGGTGGCGTGTCGCTCTTGGTGTGCAGTGGTCTGACAGATATGACATGTTCTCACATGTGAGTATGCATTCTTGAACAAGGTAAGCCAATAATATCCAACACAGAGAATTGTTGATAACTGAGAGGGGGGGGTGAATCAGTTATCCTAATTATTTCCCTTATTGAACTTTCTTTTTAATTGATGCAGCATAGAATCAAACACAAAAAACATTAATCATGAAATAAGAAACACATGACACAGTATTTTTGACGTGGAAACCCTGTTAAGGGAGAAAACCACGGGGTGATTAAGCCAAAATTATTCTCTGTTAGAAGAATAGGAAATTACAAAATGGCACTTGCCAATTAGGGCTCACTGCCCGAGCACACTGCTCACAAGAGGCCCACTGCCTACAAGAAGACACACTGTCTACAAAGTGATAAGAATCACAGTCTTGAACTGATTGGAAGCATCTGCATATGCTGGAGTTCAGTTCCGGTTAGGCTCAGTACACTGATCTGCTGCACTTCATCTTTCCTCTGTTCTTTATTCTGCTATCTTTCACATACCGGATCCTTTTGCTACCTCTGCTCTGTTCTGGACTTATTCGCATATATCTTCACACCATCACACACTTCACAACTAAATCCATCCTCTATATATATCCGCACAAGTAATTTCATCACCTTTCTAGTCGGCATCCGGAACAGTCTAGTTTCTTACAAACTCTTGTTCTGTCGGCTGAATCCTTCCTCACCAAGCAATGCGGATCAAGCATATACTTGTAGATATCATTAATCATGTCGGCCAAACATGATTCATGCCTTCACAACCTCTGTCATCAACAGTAACACATCCGGAAAGCAGTCTGATACTTTGTCAGTCAGTTCTTCCTCTGTTTTCACTGTCTCTCAGGAATCCGGTACTCAACCATTCATATCTTTTTCCTTGTCCATCACCGGAGGCTAAATCCTTGGAATATACCACTCAAGGTAGTCCTCTTGACTTCCCCAAATCCACACTGCACCAAGACACTTCCTCTGAGAGATCCGGACCAATCTGTCGGACCTTGCCACATGCTCTGTTCTTGTTCACCGGACCACAACATTCTTTATTCTGACTTCCGGTAGAGACACATCATGACTTGCGGATATGTGGGATGACTTTTGTTGCCATCAATGACAACAACCATGAATCCATATAGTGTCTCTTGCCAACAATCTCCCCCTTTGGCATTGATGGCAACACTTAGTGAAAAATGACTAAGTGTTTTCACTATGCTCCCCCTTTGCTGATGCTCTGTCTTTATATACAATTTCCAGAACTCCCCCTTAGTTGGATTCCTCATTTTTCACTGTTCCTCACTCCCCCTTTGACATCAATGGCAAAGGGTGGGGTCCGCACACCAAAATTTTCAAAAATTTTCTATATATAGCCGCATATTTACATACTCACATGTACTAAAGAATGTCTGCAAAGGATGTCTGCAATTGGATCATTTCTGTAGCCCAACTTTGCTTCATTCTATCCAAAATTGAAATGTGACCACTTAACAAAAATGCAAAAGCTTCTGCCCGCTTGAGATCTGTCGGATCTTTTGTTTGGGCGGTGGTCTGAGCATCACTGATGGCCTCATGCATAGTTTCCAACTTAGGGATTATAATCCTTCTAAGTTCTCCCATCCGGTTAGTGATGTTCTTCCTTTCCTTCTCAAGATTCTTTATTTCATTCAAGACTACAATAGTCTGACATTCTTGATTTATTATAGAGGAAGAGAGAGGATCAAAACTTTGAGATAAGCTTTGTAGCTTATCCTGTTCCTCTTTTATTTTCTTGTCAAATGCTGCTGTTGCCTTTGACCAGGATATACAAAATTTGTAGATGTCACCGCCATCCTTAAGAGCATTCTCTAAGCTCTTTATTCCAATGCTTACAATCTTCCTATCTTTAGAGATTAATTCTAATATTTCTAAAAATCTCTTATCCAAAAATTCCTTCCGGACCTTTTCTTCAGCTGATTTTTCTAGAGAATCAAAATGTGTATCAACACTGCTGACTAAGGTTTTTAGATTACCGGAAGTGGAGGCTGTGGGATCTATCTGGATTGATGGCATAATCTTTACAAGTACTCCGGAAGCAGGCTCTATCAACTCACAGTCTTCCATATGAGACTTCAGGAGCTTTTCATTTGCCTTGGCATTTGCAAATGAAGCTATCTTCATTGTTTGTACCGGAGAGAGAGAGTCAAAGTCGAATGGGCCTTTTAGAAGCTCCGGTTCATCAATCTCTAAAGTTTCTTTACTCAAAAATTGTTGAACAGTTTGTGCAATGTCTCTTGCCGGAGACAGATGTTTCTTTTCTTCTGCAGTCTTGGAACTGTCAACCTCTTTGTCTTTCACCACTGCTTCCTTCTCCTGTAATTGCTCTTCTTCTTTGGATCCAGAGACTGTAGGGGAAACCGGAGGAGAGATGTTTGTCTGTTCAGGGCTCACTTCTTCCAGAACAGAAGATTCCAAATCAACAGCTGTTTCTGCACCTAAGTCCTCTACAACAGGAAGATTGAACCTTTTGAAGGCCTTCCGGAGGATCTCTTCTGTTTCTTGGGCCACTTTGTCAGTCTCACCAAGCATGAGTTGATTCATCCTGGCTTTGCTTCTGAACTCATCTTTGCAGTCCTTGAAGATAATGTTCATTGTCTTGGGATCAATTTGAGGATATAGCTGAATAGCTATCTGCTCCCGGATCTCAAGATCTTTAGCATGAGCATTATTCTTTCTTACTTCCAATTCCTTTTCTAGGCTTTTAGGAATAAGAGATATGATCTCAATGAAAGCCTTATTATATATGTTAAGATATTTGACTGTGGCTTCCTGCAGAGTCTTTTGGTCAGCCTCACTGAAGTCATCATAAGATTCAGTCATTGGTTGAAGGTTTCCATCCACCGTGACCGACTTGATTATGCTCTCTAGAGACAGAGTGGGCTTTTCAACAGATAC
Organism: Cunninghamia lanceolata; assembly: GCA_027924645.1. Classification (NCBI taxonomy): domain Eukaryota; kingdom Viridiplantae; phylum Streptophyta; class Pinopsida; order Cupressales; family Cupressaceae; genus Cunninghamia; species Cunninghamia lanceolata. The sequence goes on along the minus strand of BSBN01000424.1, from coordinate 3,617,112 downwards.
CTCTGCCATTTCATCCTTATCTTGGCCTGTGGAGGGCTTACCGGATCCTTTCTTTTTCTATTTCTTTATTTCTTTTACTCCCTCATCTGACTCTGTTTCCTCTTCATCCTTTTGGCTTCCATAAGCCCTTGTGGCTTTTGTCTTGGATCTCTTACCGGATGCCTGGACTTCCGGTTTTGAACTTTTGGTTGAGGGAGGTGCAGATCTCTTTGATGATCTGGTCCAGGTGGGAGCTTCAACCGGAGCACTTTCTTTACTTTTCTCTTCTTCTTCAGCCTTTCTCCTCTTTTCCCGGCTGGCATCAAGTGCCTCTTTTGAGATGCCTAGGCCTTGAGCAATGTGCTCTACTTCTTTTCTCACCTTTCTTTTAATCTCAGGTTCCCTGAGTTCTACATGTATTTTTACACTCAGCTCCTCAAAGGTTCCAAACCTTTCTGCCTTAGGATCTTTGGGCTGACTTAGCATGTGTTGAACATGCAGCTCCACTATCTGTTCATCCACTTCATACCCCATGGGCATGATCCAGACAGTCCTTGGCTCCACTGCCTCCATTAGGCACTGATCAGTGTCAACCATAAAACACACTGAGTCTTTGTATTTTTCAACAAGAGACTGGGGAATTCTCTCTCTTGCTTGCATCATGCTCTGAAAGTTTTTGAAGTATCCCCATAGAGCTGAATTTCTCGCTTTTGCATCCCCAAGTCCATGCAAATAGTCTCTTATCTGGACTGCAACAGGTTTGTCATTCTGCCATACCCATCCACTTGATCCGGGTAGCTCATTCATGAAGTAGAAGAATAGACATACAATAAGAGTACCATACTTAAAGGAATTCTTTTTATCCTTCTTGATTTTCTGTATATTTTCCATTAATTGGCTTAGCAGTAGTTCGCAGAGATCATATTCTGCATTCTTTCTTAGCATTTCATAGGCAGTGTATACTGCAGTTCTGGATACAGAATTCTCCCTGCTGGAGTGATAGATCTTGTATCCTATTATCATTGATGCATATTTGATATCCGGATCCAAAATATCTTCAATGGTCATTGCCCTCTTATCAAATTTTGATCTGGTGGCCTCAGTTACAATGTTGTTCTTGACAGATTTGAGGATAGGTACCCCTCCGGAAGAGTATAGACCAGTTACTGCTCTAATTGCCTCTTTTGTGATCTTGCAGGGTCTATCTAGCCATAGAAAGTTGTCATGCATCCTGCTCAGTACATACCGGACCCATTCATCTTCTTCAAAGCAGGGGAAATGAATAAATTGCTCAAACTGTTTCTTCTGGATATCCTTATACTCTGGTTTAAGCTCAAAAGCATTGTCTATCAGTTGCTTGTGATAGAGGTCTCTTAATTTGAATTCCCCAAATTCCTCAATGCTTGCATGTATGTAAACCCTAATGTCTTCAGTATGTAAAACTCCGTGAGGAACACTAGAGAAGGCTCCTAGTGGATCTACCTCCAATGATTTGTAGGGATGTTTCTTGAATGAGGGGCGAGGTCTATCAGAGATCTTAACTATATTTGGAGTAGCCATTCTTCAAAGATTTGCAGTGAGGTAATGAAAAACGGAGAATACCTTATGCGCCTTCGACTTGCACGGAGTGATTGGATTGATTTCTTTATGTAATGACTTCGGCAGGAGATCCTTGGTGTGCTTGATGAATCTTGTTGCAGAGCTCCACTATTCGCTTCTTCTTGAGTGCAGAATGAGCAAATGACTTTTGAGAAATCCCTTATATTGCTCCGCGAACCCTAATATCTGTCTGCAATAAATGCTTCACCTACATTATTCCGGTTCGCCTTGTCTGGATAGCTTGGAGTATCCCGGATTAGTCCTGATCTGTGAATATCATCCGGATCTTTCAATCATGAATAAATAGAGGTAACATATTATAAGAACATCCCAAACATTCTGTCCAATCCGCAGAACAAGATAGTGCACTTCCGGATCTCTCCGGACCCTTTTGTAATCCTTTGTCATACCGGAGCATCTCCCTGAACAGGTCTTATTTGATCGATCACAGCTTCTCCATAACTCCATGCGGACCTCTGAAAACTTGACTGAAGCATCTCAAGACTCATATCTGCAAACCCTTTAATCCGCATCTTGTGCCACATTCGGCACCACTTGTTTGGCTGGAGGAACAGGATTTTCTTTGAGTCTCCCCCTGAGCCTGAGCTCACTTTTTAATTTCCGAAAGAAATATCAGCACCAGAGTCTGGTGCGGATCCAACCTCTACATTCTCTGAACTTTTCTTCACCCAAATCTTGCTCATCTAATTCCTAACTTCATCCGCATTCATCTTTTGTTTACCCTTGTCTTGATTCTGATTATACACCAGACCTCTTTTGTCCTGATACTTGTTTCTGCAGACTTTAGCATTATGACCGGACCTATTGCAGATTTGGCAAATAACATTTCTTTGCATATTTGACTGATATCCTCTTGATCTGCATTGATTAGCCATATGACCTACTCTATTGCATGTGAAGCATCTACCTTTGAATGATTTGTTTACTTGCATAATTCTGCATTCATGGGATTTGTGTCCATACCTTTTGCAGTTGAAGCACTGTCCGGAGAAGGATGAATTAATCTGATTCATTCTCATTCTGCACTGATTAGCTTTGTGACCAAAGTGGTTGCAGCTGTGGCAGTATCCATTGAAGGATGGATATCTTTGAGCATTTGGTTGTCTTACCGGAGGTCTTCTAGGCCTGCTCCTTGGATTTTCTGATCCAAGATTCTTCTGACCGGATCCAGAGCTTTCTCCTTTCTCATATCCCAAACCATACTTGTCATCTGTCCTCTTTTGACTTCCAAGAAGAACTTCAAGTTGAGCAGAACTTATCTTGAATTTCTCTTTATATTCATTTGCTATTTGAAGGTCTCTTTTGAGAGAGGCAATTTGATCCTCAAGTTTTTCTTCATTATCTTTGGCATCTTCAAGATCAGATTCAAGATGTCTGATAATCCTGTCCATCTGGTGGCATTCTTCTGATTTTTCTTTAAGAGATTGTCTTAGATTGTCTTCAGCCTTTCTTTTTTCTTCAATCTCTTGAGTAAACTTTATAGTTCCTGATTCCATTTCATGTCTTAACATAATGACTTCTTTTGATAACTTTTCACATAACTTGGTTTGCTCAGTCAATTCTTCATTTGTATTGCTTTCTTCACTTTGTCTTGCCAACTGTTGGAGCAGCTCCTTTCTCTTTTTCATAGAGAGACTTAATTTGTCTTTTAATTCTCTCATGAATTCATCAGCCTGTTTGAGTCTTTCCTTTAATTCACTGACTTCAGAATTTGACTGTTCAAGATCCTCAAGAGCAGTCTTGAGTTGCTCCCTTAAACCATATGCATCCATTTGAAATCCCAGATCTTCCTCAAGCTGTTAGGCTCTATTTGGAGGAACTTAGCTCTGATACCAATTGTTGATAACTGAGAGGGGGGGGTGAATCAGTTATCCTAATTATTTCCCTTATTGAACTTTCTTTTTAATTGATGCAGCATAGAATCAAACACAAAAAACATTAATCATGAAATAAGAAACACATGACACAGTATTTTTGACGTGGAAACCCTGTTAAGGGAGAAAACCACGGGGTGATTAACCCAAAATTATTCTCTGTTAGAAGAATAGGAAATTACAAAATGGCACTTGCCAATTAGGGCTCACTGCCCGAGCACACTGCTCACAAGAGGCCCACTGCCTACAAGAAGACACACTGTCTACAAAGTGATAAGAATCACAGTCTTGAACTGATTGGAAGCATCTGCATATGCTGGAGTTCAGTTCCGGTTAGGCTCAGTACACTGATCTGCTGCACTTCATCTTTCCTCTGTTCTTTATTCTGCTATCTTTCACATACCGGATCCTTTTGCTACCTCTGCTCTGTTCTGGACTTATTCGCATATATCTTCACACCATCACACACTTCACAACTAAATCCATCCTCTATATATATCCGCACAAGTAATTTCATCACCTTTCTAGTCGGCATCCGGAACAGTCTAGTTTCTTACAAACTCTTGTTCTGTCGGCTGAATCCTTCCTCACCAAGCAATGCGGATCAAGCATATACTTGTAGATATCATTAATCATGTCGGCCAAACATGATTCATGCCTTCACAACCTCTGTCATCAATAGTAACACATCCGGAAAGCAGTCTGATACTCTGTCAGTCAGTTCTTCCTCTGTTTTCACTGTCTCTCAGGAATCCGGTACTCAACCATTCATATCTTTTTCCTTGTCCATCACCGGAGGCTAAATCCTTGGATTATACCACTCAAGGTAGTCCTCTTGACTTCCCCAAATCTGCACTGCACCAAGACACTTCCTCTGAGAGATCCGGACCAATCTGTCAGACCTTGCCACATGCTCTGTTCTTGTTCACCGGACCACAACATTCTTTATTCTGACTTCCGGTAGAGACACATCATGACTTGCGGATATGTGGGATGACTTTTGTTGCCATCAATGACAACAACCATGAATCCATATAGTGTCTCTTGCCAACAAGAATCTGATTAGCAGTTGAGTGAGCTGATCCATGACCTATCCCAAATTTCTCATGAAAACTAGTCAGCACTTGGTTTACTTCTGACTTGTCTAAACACCTCAGATAGATCCCCTCATGATTCTTCTTGTAAAGAACTGATCCTTTTATCATATAGCTATTACTTTTCAGTTTGAGTGCTCTTCTTTGAACCGAATTCAGCTGTGGTGGACAATGTTGATTAAGCAGATAAAATATGATATCTCCATACCATTCATCCCTTGAAACATCTTCTAATAGGTACTGCTAAGATACTAAACCTAGCCCTACCTCAGCCATTGTTCTAGTCAGTGCCTGACCTCTTAGCAATTTCATGGGTTGTATATCTATATCGAACTCTTGCAGGATAGTGACTCATTTTCCTCTCCTTTATCCCAATTCACTTTGCATCAACAACACTTTAACTGTTGCATCTAGGACTATGGCGATTACTAGACTTCTTAGGATGTAGTGACAGAATTTCTTGACTACCTTTACCAAAGTGTAGGCCTATTTTTCCACATTTGGATATCTTAACTCTGTGTCTTTTAATAGAGTACTCATGAATGCAATGGGCCTTTCATCATCTACTGATCTCTTCTGTGTCAAAATTGTAGCACAAGTATGCTCGGATGCAAATGAGTAAATTTGAAATGGTAAAGTATAATCTAGACTTACCAATACATGTGCATTGGCTATAGCTTGTTTAATTTTTGTAAAGGCAACTTTAGCCTCTAGAGTCCAATCCATTTTAGCATCTTTCTTCAACATGGCATTAAGAGGTCAAACAATTTCAGCAAAACCTATAATGAACTTGCGTACAAACTTAATCTTACCAAAATATGACTTGAGTTTCTTCTTGTTGGCTGGGGGAGGTATTTTGAGTATGGATTGTATCCGTTCTAGGTCGATAGATGTCCCTTGCTCAGATATTACATGTCCCAACAACTTCCCTTCAATCACTCCAAAGATACACTTCTTAGGATTGAGTGATATACCGTAATCTTTGCATCACTGCAACACCTTCCTCAAATCAGCCACATGATCTTCTCGCCTCTTTGAGAATACCATGAGATCATCCATGTAGATAATAATACACTTTCCAACCAGTCCTTTGAAAGCTACATCCATTGCTCGTTGAAAGGTGGCACCAGCGTTTATTAGACCAAATGGCATCTGATGATATGCATAGATGCCCCATTTGCATGTGAAAGATGTCTTCAATCTATCTTCATAATCAACCATTACTTGGTTGTAACTAGAATATCCATCCAAGAAGGACATCATCTGGGATCCATTAACAATCTGCAATACTTCATCTAATGATGGCAGTGGGTAATTATCCTTCTTAGACGCCCGATTTAAAGTTTGAAAGTCAACACAAAGCTTGATTTAACCATTTTTCTTTTAGACCAAAACTAGATTTTGTACCCAAGTGGAATGTCTGATAGGAAATATTATTCTTGCTGATAACATCTTCTAAACTTCTTTGAAAATCAGTGGTTCCAATAGGGCATTCACTGGCCAATGTCTCTATCTGAATGGTTTCGCTCCTCGCTTCAACGGGATGGTGTGCATGATGATTGACGTGTCGTATGTCTTGAGGTCTTCATAGCTCCATGCTATAGCCTCATGGTAATCTCTTAATGCATGAATGATGCCTGTCTTTTCTTCTTCAGTACTAGCCTTCCCAATGAATACATTCTTAACATCTTCTTCTATTCCCAAATTAAACGGATCACACTTCCCCCTGGAGATTCTCCTTCTTTCCTTTGGGTTCCTAAGTTGTCTGAATCAAATAGTCTTTCCAGTTCTACCATTCCCCATGGAATTGTATTTGTTTTCAAATTTAGCACCCCTTCTAAATCCATTTTGGTAGGTTCCATCTCTTCTTCATCTATTATTTGAGCAGTGAAAACATCAAATGAAGTAAGAAAGTTAATTATGTGCTGATTGTCCTCAAAGACTTGAAAATTTGTAATGTTATCTGGTATAGATGGGGTGGCAACAAATTCAACAGAGAATTTCTTCAACCCTGCCATGGATGTCAGCTCTAACGTACTTGTTGTTTAAGCTAGAGCATCTGCGACATGATTCTATCTTCTCGAGATCAACTAGATATTGAAACCATCAAAGCATTCTATCAAATCCCAAACTCTATTTCTATGCCTATTTAACCTCTTACCATTACATGAGTATTGCTTCCTCACTTGTTTCACTACTAACTCTGAATCTCCAAACACTTGAAGAATTCTAACTTTCTTTTGGAGTGTCAACAACAATCCTTGCACCAATGCTTCATACACAGTTACATTGTTTGTGCATGGAAATTGTAATCTATGTGATGCTAGATAGGAGCTTCTAGTAGGACTAATTAAATCAACACCTACTCTGGATCCTTGTCTACATCTTGATCCATCAAACCTTAAGGTCCATAGATGGAAATCTTTACTATTTTCGCTCTATTTTGCTAATTTTTTCTTGTCAGGTTGAGGCTTTGGTTCTTCCTTCTTTTCAGCAACTGCTACCTTTTTCAAGACAATGGGAATTTTTAGTTGTCTTTGCACTTATTCCGCTACCTCTTGGCAAAGCTAGCAAGTAAATTTAGAATGTGATGCATCATGTATGCAGCACCAATTAGACAGTAATAACTCCTCCATCTGAATCTGCTTTCCAACAACAGTTTGATCCCTTATGAATTTGGCTACGAAATCATGGAATTCTTTGAATATCCCTGGTTCATGTTCTTCTAAGGAGTTTCTTAAATCTGATTGAACATAGGCTTCTTTACTTTCTAGTTTTTCTGTAATTGGAGGATTAGAGAATCTGTGGCAGCTTAGCATAAGGATGTCCTTTGTTTGATTCACATGAGGCAGATAAACCCCCAAATCAACTTCTAAATTGGGCTGGTTGTACTCCGTAATCATATGTTTCATCTTTGGTTCTCTTTCAATACATATCTGGTTTGCCAATCCCTTCCATGGCAGCCACATGTGAGAAATATCGGTTGCCATGTAACCATTTAAAGTTCTAGACCAGTCCCTACTCAAGAGCATACCATACTGATCTGGGATGTCTACCACTTGAATATCTATATATTGTTGTACTCGTGGATCAGAAGCCAGCTGCATGTGTATCCTATTCAACTCACCTACTACATTCACCTCAGTTTTGTCTAGTTGTGTCACCTTCCTAGAAGACTTGGCCAGAGTGAGACCAAGTGCTTTATAGACTGATAATGACATTACATTAGTGGAAGCACCGAAGTCTATCAATCAGTTGTGAAGGTTTCTGTTGAATATCCTAAGTGTTAAGAGGAAAGGGGGGATTTCACTCTTATCCTTGTATAATGTCAGCTTTTGTTCCACATCAGTCATATGTACTCTTTCCTTCCCCTTATCAATGTTATCCTTGGTAATGGTTTCTTTTTGTACATAACTGATTTTGATCCCAGCACCCATATCTTGAAAGAAAGATGTCCTAACCTCAGGTATTTTAAGTAACTCATAAATAGAATGACTAACCTTCATTTTCTTGAGTTCCTCAGCAACATACTACCCCATTTTTACTATGTTAGACCGTTGAGTACTTTCAGCAGCAGCTCCCTGATACACTGGCTGATGTGTGACTTTTGGGGGCTTGGGATTATTAGAAACTTTTGGGTCTGGTGGAATTTGATAGCTATTTAGGGGGATGGAGGTGGTAAAAGGACCCTTAGGTTTACTACTTCTTAGGTTATAAGGGGTTTTATTATATTGTTGGTAAGCATTGACCTCTTTAGACTCTTCTTCCTCAGGCTAATTATCATCTTGAAATGGAAATGTATAACTATCAAGTACTAGAGCAGTGTCATACCTTTGAGAAGGAACAATTTCATACCCTATTGGTGGATTTTCCTGAGTGTTGGCATTCTAAATCTCCATTTGGAAGATACTGGATGCTATCTAAAATTCTGGGCAATCTAGTTCAGAATGACCATTTGTATTATGTAGTCTGTACCAAGTGGACAAAGCTGCCCCAGCTAACATCACACAACTAGGGGGACTAGTATTATTGTTCTAATTCTCCAAGGGTGATGGTACCCCTCTATTATTGGGTCTTGTGTTCCAAGACCTATTTGATCATTGCTAAAAATTTTGGTCTTGATACTAAATCTGGCCTTGACTTTGAAACTAATTTTGATTTTGGAATGAGTTTTGATTTTGACCTCTTTGTTGAAGATACGCATTTTGATTTCTGAGGTGGGTAACTTCTACAGTGAGCTTCTTCATTTGGTCAACTAACTCTCTGATATCATCTCTATCTTCTTTTGCCTTGGCTGCCACTGGGGACTGTAGGAAAGGCATTTGTGCAAGAGGCATTTCAGCTACTGGGTTTCCTGGATGGACTACTAAAGCCTGTGTTGCAGCTGGATTAGGGATTGGATTCATCACCGAGGTATGGTTGGCCAAGGCTTGATTAATCATAGGTATTTGATTAGGCATGGCTATAGGACCTATGTGATTTAGTGGACCAATGGTGGTCTGTCCCAACTGAGTACTTACATTAACAGTTGCGGAATATGCTTGAGCTAAAGTAGCAGGAATGGGGTCGGCTCTCCTTGCAAACATGGATGTCAGTTTGTCCAGAGCTGCATACTAAATGGGAAAGGCTGCAGCTTTCCCTATGGCATAAGGACCTTGCAAACAACTAAAAGCTTTCTGAAATCTATTGTTAAAGGAACTTATCATCTCGCCTTCACCTCAACGAATCTCCACAAAAGACCGATAAAGATCAGCTGGGGTAGTGGGCATTCGAAACTGATCCAGAAATGTGTTCTTTAGGTTCAGCCATGAGTTTATGGATGTTGCAGGGAGGTTAGCAAACCAATAATAAGCTTCATCCTGCAAAGAATAAGGGAACAACCTGCATATCACATCCTCGTATTGTACTTGCAACATAAAAATGTTACTCTCAAAAATTTGAATGTGCTCATCTGCAGTCCTATCTAGATTGTTCACTATGAACTTCGAATAGAACTTATCTAGGTTCTTTGGCATATCATGGTAAGCATTGAACTAAAATGGGGACTAGTTATTTCTTGCAAAAAAGGCCATGGCTGGGGGATTGAAAGGTACTGTAGCTACGTTCCTTGGGGATGACTAAGCTCTTTGTCCCCTTTGTATCCCTTGATCCCTTCTTGTTCGTCTGAACTCTGTCAAAGACAACAACTCATCTCTAGCTAAACTAGATCTGGTATTTCTTTGTCTAGTCCCCAGACTTGCTAATTTTGTAGAAGGAAATAGTTCTTGCCCTCCTAGCGCCAATTCTGTTGATGAGTGTTTTAGCACACAACAATGCAGGTGTGATTGTTGGTTTCACACCTCTCTTGAAAAGTATCCTACCCTAGGTAAGACTACTCCAAGGATAATACAACTAGGTCTTAGTTTGCTTGGAATCTCTTAGTTGGTGTGTTTTAGCTGTGCCTACAAAGGGTCTTACATGCAATCTAAAAATTTTGGAGTCAGGACAACAAATACACATAAACCCTTTATGATTTTCAGGTGATAAACAATGTAAAATGCTACTGAAATTCCTAATCTAACAATGGTTTTCAAAGAAAATGCAAAAGAGGTTAGGGTTCTGGAGAAATCCTAAGTGACAATTACAATGTATGGGTTACTTTAAGTAGACAAATACTCTGAAACTTAACCAATTTTCTGAGTTACCAAACTAAAAATTGATGTTACAGCACTACAGAAAATGATGCTATCTTCAATGGAAGTCAAAAGATTTTCAGATTACATTCATTTGTTAAATACCCAATAAGCAACACAATTTAACTTGTGAAATGCAATTGACCTTTAGCATAAATAATCAGCCCAGACTAACTTTGCACAACTATCTACCATCAGCAAATAACTAAAAGTATGGACTTAGAGTATTCATTAGATACTTTCAACAAGCCATGAACATTATAAAAGCACAAATTACTAACTATGGGAGAGCAAGAAGCGAACCATGAAAACCAAATAAGGAACATAATACACAAATTCTTAGAAACACTATAGAAAATTGCTTTGTATTACTTTAAATGACAGAATGTCAACAATTCGGCATCAAATTCTCTCTTACAAAAAGTGGAAATGGCATCCCTTTATATAGGAAAGCGGCATAACGAGTTTTTCAATGAATGGTGGAGATTAACTCAACACTGATGGTCCAGATTACATTAATAAATGCACAAATAATAGCTCATATCAAATCCTGAATTACATTTTGTCTTTTATGAAAAAGATGAAAAACAACCCCCAAATACATTGAATCTAGTCAATTTGACTACCCAACTCAATATATTAATAGAAAAGATCATTTTTAAAGCACAAAAGAGACAAAATAGAGTCACATGCTGTCCCAATTATAGCTATTTACAATTATTATGGGATTACATTTTAGAATATTCAAAAAACACATCAAGGCTCTTCATCCAAATTGATCTTGTCTTCTTCTGCCAGCTTGTTGCAGTAGTTGAACCATGCTTCAAGGGCTAGATTGATTTCCAAGGGATTCAGATTCTTCAAATGGCTGACTCAATATTCAAACATCTCTAGCTCCTGACTGAATCTGCTATATATCTTCTCTATTTCTACCCCAGCCTTGTGGAATTCCTTGAATTCAGCCCTAAGGTCGCTAACCTTGTCCAATCTGTCCTCCATAGCCAGCTGAGTACTCTCAAAAATGACCTTATGTAATTTGCCTTTGCATTTTTCAACATCATAAGGTGCATAGTCGGCATAAGCCTCTTCTAGGCAATTCCTTAAAAAATCATTAATATCATATATCAGTGACCGAAGTTCCTCATCCACTGGCTTATAGGCCTCTTTTATGTTTTCAAAAGTTTCTTTTCTCAAATTTAGCTGTTGATACCACTTGATAGCCTTAGACAACTTATCTCTGGTTAGAATATTTTCAACCACTAAGGTCTGCACTAGCAAATTTCTAATGTTCTTTATTTGAGGAAACACGTGGGACCAATTTCGTCAAAAGAATCACATCCCTCATGCAGATCCTTCCATTTCTCATGAAGCTCAACCAATTTCTTATGTGTCTAGGCAAAAGCATCAATAGTTTGACATCCCTTTTCAAATACTCTGATTAACCAATTTTAAGTCCCTTGTGACTTGGCCCTTACCTCACCAAGTTTTTCCATTTCATCTATAGATAGGAAAGTAGGCACTGTCCTTATATCTCTTCCTACATAAACTGGTTTGATCAAGAAATGGAGGCAAGTGTCATGCCCACATTTCACGTGCAGACACAACATGCAATACACGCGTGTCATGTCCACATGCGACATGTGACATGATACGAATTATCAAAAATTTTCTTGACCACTTGAAAAGGTCCCCCTCGCATGCATAAGCGTGCTCGGTTGCGCTAGGATAAGAAGACATAGGGTTTGTTGCTACGGTGCATCCTATACACACATATGCCTGTTGAGGTCTATCACTATTGTACACGTCGGTTTAATATTACAAGGTTTGGAAATCTTTGATGGAAGACTGGCCTATATTTGCATCTTCCGCTTGGTTTAAAAGTCGTTCGCACTTCTACCTTATTTGCATTCATCTGTCAAAATTATTTACTTATTACTTCATTTCAATCATGTCTTATCTTCACAGACTAATATAGGGAAATCTATTGTATTTTAAATATTTAAAAGACAAACTATATTGTCCCCTAAATCCATTAATTTAATACTTAGTAATATTTACATTATAATATCCCCTTGTTCTTTTCTTTTAAGAAAAACGTTGAATTTTGGTCCATCATCTATGTTCTAGTAAGTTTACTCATTCCATTTACATCATATTTCCTCCGCTATTAACTTAATATTATTTAATTGCCTATATAGTCATTCATCTATTTATTTGATAAATAGCTATTTAAGAACCAATACAATTTATTTATAATAATGACAAATCCCATTTAACTTCTAATATAATTCCTATAATTTTCTAAGTACATATAGATATGTTTTATTTATGTATTTATAGATAGATCATGGGCATAAAATTTGTATATACCATTGTAGATTATAAGCCAACATATATTCCACTCACAACATTAGAGTATCTATATAATTATGCATTTATATACATATGTATATATATAAAAACCATGGACTTTAATTGTTATATATAACCATTTGCTATCTATATAATCTAAATAAAAGATCTTCCACTCTCCAAGCAAAGATATTTAACATATAACATATTAGCTTATACATATGTTCAAAATTAGGTGTTTAGTTATTAAATCAAGTTAAGAGATCTTCCACTCACTAAGCTGGAATAATCTAATCATTTAAACATATTAATTTATACATAAGTTCAAAATAAATATGAGTTTCATTTGTTTATTTACTTTATAAAGGATCATGGGCTCAAAAATTGTGTATGTCATGTATTGTTTAAATAACCAAGTTAATGGCCACCAACTCATACAATTAAGGTTACAAATTTTATATATATATATATATAATGTTTTCAAGTAATGCATATAAATTAATGCCTTTAGTTAAATATACAAATGTGCTTGTATATGCATAGCCACTTATGTATCATTATATATAAGTGGATATGCATATACAAGCACATTTGTATATTTAACTAAAGGCATTAATTTATATGCATTACTTGAAAACATTTTATATTAACAAACACCACACATGATACTTGTTAAATGCCCTAATCTCATGCCAAGTGAAAACTACACTACCCTACGAGAGTTGCAGAGGCAGCGGAGGATGGCAGGGCGCGCATTGGAGGTGGGCGATGGTATTTCCATGGCGCGGCGGATGGAGAAATGCAGAGGCAGTGGGGGTGGATTGGTTTAGCCGCAGGGGGGGCGGCGGAAATGGAAGGTAGAGGGACCGCGGGGTAAGGCGCGGCGGAGGCAGTGGAAGGAGGAGGTATCCGCGGCTTCGGTGGCAGGGAGAGCTGGGAACTGCGGGGAAGCACGTGGCTCGCGGAGGTTCCGAGGTCGTGGGCTTTCTACACCCAAATCAGAACCCCCAAGGATAACAGAATACACTAAGAAGACACTTGCATAATTCATCCATCAAGCAAGAAGCAAAACATACATAATAAGCAACAATACACACAAAAGAGTAGATTTGTTCACCAACCTTTCAAAGCCCAATTATGGAAGGAATTTAATGAAGAGCTCCACTCTAACCTCCTCAAAAGCCTCCTTCTTTCCACCATGTTCCAACCTCCCCTCACTTCCCTTCTTCTCCTCTTTTTAAAGACTAATTTCCTTCATTTCCTTAATCTCCCAAGTGGCATTAAACAACTAATCCACAATTCACCCATTATCCTAGTGGTCATAAAACAATTGACCCCCACTTCATAGGTTCCCCACTATAGCCCTATCCACAAAACATGGTGAATTTAAAAGACATTAAGTAACATAAAATACAAATGGAGTGGATGACATAGTACCCCAATTAAGGGAGACCCCACCAAAAGAGAGGCACATGGAGACAACACTGGGTAAAAGCAAGAAACTCGGTCCACATATAGGGGAAGTTGCGCGGGCAAAAAAAATGCCGCCAGTAACGGGTACCCATTTTTAAAGAAACAGGTACCCATTTAGGAATGGGTGCCCGAACCTAAACGGGTACCCATTTAGTAACGGGTACCCATTTAGCAATGGGCACCCGAGGCTAAATGGGTACCCATTTATTTTCGAGTGCGCATTACTAAACGGGTACCCGTTACTAAACGGGTACCCATTTTTTAAACCTATATATTTTTTAAAAAAAGAGCCCTGCAGGCTCATTTTCTCCCACAGAGGCTGACAGCGACAGCGGACTGTTGAGAATGGGTATGCGTTGCCAAAGACCAAACAAGGAAAACAACAGAGCTTTTTTTGCCCTCTCACCTCCTCTCGCCACCTTGTCACCACTGAGCTCTTCCAGGTTGGTTCTCTGCCTATCTTTATCTTGTTTTAAATGTTTTTTTTTCTAATTGTAGGGTTAAAATGGAAATTAGGGTTTTATTTGTTATTTAAGGGTTTTACTTGTTATTAGAATTTTATGATTTTTTTATGATTGTATGTTACTGCAAACGCTAAAAAACTTAAACTATAAACCCGATAAAACTTAAACTATAAACCCTAAAAAACTAAATTATAAACCCTAAAACCATGTTGTACTACAAACCCTAAAAACCTAAACTATAAACCTTAAAAAACTAAATTATAAACCCTGAAACCATGTTGTACTGCAAACTCTAAAAACGTTAACTATAAACCCTAAAAAACCAAACTATAAACCCTAAAACCATGTTGTCCTGCAAACCCTAAAAACCTAAACCCTAAACCCTAAAAAACCAAATTAGTATATGTAATAATGATAAAAGGGATAAGTTTGAAGATGAAAATGTATCAAGAGGAGGCATTTAGGATGCTTCAGTGTTGATGATTAACTTAGGGTACACTAATGATAAAAGGGATAAGTTTGAAGATGAGGAAATCATGTCTACATGCAAATAATTTTAGAATGAAGACCTAGGAGGTCTATAACCAATACCATTCATAGCATGATATTCATTAGGATCAATAGGGACCTTAATGCCTTATTTTTTATCTAAGTGACTATGTACCTATAACTAGAATTTGCGAGGATATCAAAACCAAGCCTATAAATTTGATTGCAACTCTTCAAAAGAAGTAGGATCAATGTCAGAGGCATGCCCAACACAAGAGGTATATTCAAATGATCCTTTAATAGAGGAAATGAATGCCTCATTAGATTGCGATGCCAATGTTGTAGTTGTGATTTTAGGAATCTTAAAATGTGACAAGTCTATCTTATACTCTCCAAAAAAGAAGGTGTGAAATCTGAGGGACTCCAATCATCACCAGTCCATGTACTATAAGAAGAGGTGAATATTTAGCTACATCATCAATAGGAGTTGTATTTTTTGTGAGGATAAAGAAGGCATCACATTTTGAAGCAATAGTGAAGAATTATGCTTTTTCCCAAGTATTGTAATTTTTTTATTCCCATAGACAAATTGAATATATTAATATTTAAATTTGATGGGATGGCACCCATGGTATGAATAGATTGCCTACCTAAAAGGGGATTATAAGAAAGGAAAACCAATATCACATGCACCATGGTTGGTAATGTGATAGGGCCCAATTCTATAGGAAAAGTGATGTTTCTAAGGGCTTTCCGACTTATGTTTTAGAAACCCATTATTGATGTAATAGAAGATGAAATACAAGTTGTATTTATATTTATGTGATTTAGAAAATCTACCCCAAATACATTAAGACCAGAGATATTATATCTATAAGGGTACACACTTTCCTACAATAGAATTTACACCAACAATAATCAAAATGGGTTCATTTTGTTTTTACACTTCAGCAGAAGGTAACTCATACTGTTGGAATACAATGTTGTAGTATTGGTATAAATGTAGTCTAACAAGGTCACTATTGGTATAAATGTAGTCTAACAAGGTCACTATTGGTATAAATGTAGTATTGGTAATAAATGTAGTATAAAAGTAGCATGCAATGTTCAATTAAGTCATAATCTGTACCACTCTTTTGAGACACATGAGAAGCCTATAGTAAAATTGGAGTTAATATAGGAAGAGAAATAGGAATGAATTTTTGTTGCCTATTCCCATAGGTATTATAGGTACATGAGCTACCACTTGATAGTCAAGAGGAGATACTACGTGATAATTAAGAAGAGTCTTAGGTGTATTAGATGTGATAGCTCTAGAAAATTGAGTATAATGCTATTAATTAGAAAATATAACTTTTCTAAGTTAAGAGCAATAAATGAATAGAAATGAAATACTATTTACAAAATTTTGGAATTTTTTTTTATGAACTGAAGTGGAACTAAAAAATACAATAGAAAATAGACCTATCACTAGAGAGAGGGAGCCTCTACCTATAATGTCAGGGCATCACGTAGACATCTTCATGTCGCACCGTTATTTATTTGGAGGAGTAAAAACAACAGGATCTAGAAATTGGTATGAAAAACTAAAGCTAGGTTTAAACCAAGGTTTGAAGGAGAAAGAGGGAATTTAGGAGATGGAAAAATAAGACTCAATGAAACAAAGTAAAGGGGAATACTATGGATATAGAGAGGACTAATATGGGAGAAGAAAAGAAATAATATGAAAGATACAAGTGATGAAAAATAAAGTAGAAATGAAAATCTAAAATGAAAAATTGAGGAAAGAAAATGGTTTAGAAAGAGGTCCAGGCCGATTTTATATATTTTCATACAAAAATAGAAGTACAAATAATGTGATAAATGATCAGAGAAAATAATCAATGATAGTTAAACAAACAAGACAATGGAAAAAGTAAACTATAAATACAAGGGTTTACATGCACTTGTAGGAGATGGTTACCACTACAAATGGACTCAAAATAAACACTAACTAATAAATTAATACAAGGGTTTACAAATGGACTTAAAATAAACATTAACTATAAATGGACTCAAAATAAAAGTAGAAGATGGTGCAAAATAGTAAAATATGTCACAATTGAGCTTAACTTAGAAGCTAGAAGTAGCCTGCTTAATAGAGAAATGGGAATCTAATACACTTGGCATGCACTTTTAAATTTGGACTATATAAGGTGTCAAAATGTAAATTCCATTATAATTTTGAGAAAAATGATGATACGACAAGGTTGTTAGGTAGAGTGACACCTTGGTGTATGACTAGACCTAGAACCTGCAACCTTGTCCACTATGTGAAAATGATCTAAAAATTTAGACATAGCTTTATGTTGTAATTTTTTGCATAACTTCCTCTTGGTAATTTGTGAGATCTTTTTTCTAATTATTCCATATTTTATCTATAAATACCAATTCTATGGTTACCACTACAAATGGACTCAAAATAAACATTAACTAATAAATTAATACAAGGGTTTACAAATGGACTTAAAATAAACATTAACTATAAATGGACTCAAAATAAAAGTAGAAGATGGTGCAAAATAGTAAAATATGTCACAATTGAGCTTAACTTAGAAGCCAGAAGTAGCCTAATTAATAGAGAAATGGGAATCTAATACACTTGGCATGCACTTTTAAATTTGGACTATATAAGGTGTCAAAATGTAACTTCCATTATAATTTTAAGAAAAATGATGATACGACAAGGTTGTTAGGTAGAGTGACACCTTGGTGTATGACTAGGACCTAGAACCTGCAACCTTGTCCACTATGTGAAATGATCTAAAAATTTAGACATAGCTTTATGTTGTAATTTTTTGCATAACTTCCTCTTGGTAATTTGTGAGATCTTTTTTCTAATTATTCCATATTTTATCTATAAATACCAATTCTATAGTTCAAAAACCCTCTAAAAAATGGTTAAAGAGGAATGAAGTAGGAAGGAGAATATAATATTTTAGGGAAATGTTGGATTAATTTAAGGAGACATTGGTATGAGGCATCATCATTTGATCATATTATATGATAAACTTGTGCATGTGTTTAATTTTCAAGTATTACGTGCTCTCTAAATTCATGGATATTTTAAACTAAATCATTTATAGATCTATTCTAGATTAAGTTTAAATTTATCGATATTTGTTTGTAAGTTTTCAATATGTATATATATTTGTGAAATTATACATTTGTAAGTTTTTTATATGAATTTACATATTTGGAAATTTGCAGGAGACAGATCTAATGGATGACCAGAGTCTAGATGAATTTTTAATAGATGACATTCTTTATGAAACCCCCCCACCTTGTGATCCACCTGAAAACCCCCCACCCCCTCCACCTCAAAACCCCCCATCCCCTCCACCTCAAAACCCCCCACCCCCTTCATTTGATGAGGCCCAATTGTGGCAAAACATTAATGAAAATATTAATACAATTGAGGAGAACATTAATTTGATTAATAATCAACCTCACTTGATGCCTCCTCATGTGGTTCAGTTTGCATCTTCAATGCAAACCATTATTGATTCTGTTAGGTCTATCGATGCAGACCTAAATAGATTTCAGCTTTGGCGGGAGGAGAGGAGGCAATTCTATGCGGATGGTCTTTCATATAAAGACATCCATGACCTCCACATTACAAAACAAACATTAGCCCCATATTTTCGTCACCTAAAAACTAATCAACCTATAGCTGCAACAAAAAAAAGAATATCAATTAAGTGGTTTACGCATGAGGGGATTTCGAGAGATTTTTGGGATAGGTGGTGGATGGTGTTTGATCACCCACCACATGCTAATTGTGAGGTGCCGCTATATTTTTTGAGAAAATTATGGGTGGAGTTTCAATTGGGTCAAAAACCCAATTATTTTGATATGAGAGATTTTCAGGGTGTTAGTCGTGGCATGCCACAACACAGACCAGGGGCACCAGTTGACCCCAATCGACCTGTTCCTCCTGCTCCTATGGTTTCTCTTGTTTTGCCCATGATTCCTGCACCTATTCAGCAGCAGTCAGTTTTGTCGACATTAGGAGCATTGAGTAGACTCTCAGGCAATCTCACTGAACAAGTTTCCCACATGGTAGCTGAATTCAATGGTGGAGAGCATCATGGAGGAGTTGATGCATCTCAGCATAGAGCCCCAGGCATGTCAGGGGCACATTTGTGTACAAATTGCAATCAACCGTGTTATGGTCCTACTCCTACATCCACATCAGATGCAACTACAGCCGGAGTGGAGTCATACTTGGATCTACTATATTCAGATGATAATCCTACACAGGTACATTGACCACATTTTATTAAATATTTCAAGTGTATAATTTGAACGTAGATCAAAATTTTTATAAATAATTTAATGAATTAATATATAATTGTAAACTATTTATTATACAGATCTCAAGTCGCTCTAGGGCCACATCATGATTTGATACATTGAGTTTTGCATCGACAGTTGTAGAGATTGGCACACCTTACGGGGTAAACTAATATATCTTAACCCTAAAACCATATGTATCTAATTCTAGTTTAAATTTTCTTTTGAAACTTATCAATATTATATTTTAAATTAACAAATTGTGTATAATTAAATAAATAACTATATACATACATGTATGTGAAACACTACTATTGCAGTGAGACTCAGGGCATGTGGCAGTTCCCATGTCTGACCGACCACATGGCTCAGGTGTTTCTTCCATTGATCCTCCATCGTCAGCTATTATGCCTGAGTATTCCCTGGTGTGTGTTTTAAAAAATTGTACTAAATTTGTACTAAGTTTCTTTTTTTGAGTTTATATAAATTTATATATGCACCCATATATATGTTACAAGTGTAGGATGATAGGAGTGAGACTATTGGTCAGGTTGGTACTCAGGGACAAATTTATGAGCCATCTACACATTTTTAGGTCCTAAACTTTACTTTAAAATTTTCTATATGTGCAATTTCTAGGTCTTTTTTTGAGTTTATATAAATTTATATATGCACCCATATATATGTAAGTGCAGGATGATAGGAGTGAGACTATTGGTCAGGTTGGTACTCAGGGACAAATTCATGAGCCATCTACACATTTTCAGGTCCTAAACTTTACTTTAAAATTTTCTATATGTGCAATTTCTAGGTCTTTATATGCTAATTTTAAATTCTAACTTATTTCAAACTTGCTTTATTTGAAATTCTAGCAATTAGCAAGTCAAACTTTTGGTCACGAAGATGAAACAGTTATACCACCTGCACAACAAAATGTGGGAAGTGAGACGGTAATTTAAATGCACACTTTAAAGCCTACATTTAAATATTTAATTTCATATGTCATTTTTAAAATTTTCAAATCTGATTGCAAGTTCTTTCTCTTGTGTGTACAACATGAGGTAGATCCATCCATTTCACGAGGAAGAAAGAGGCCTCTTTTAGATTTGAACTTGAGTGATGATCATCCCTGACATAGAGTTTTATTTCATAGACTAAATTGTATGATGTGCACATTATTTTTTATATATGTTGTTCCAGGACTTTGACTATAGATGTTGAACTTGCTATTACATGTTCTTCTAGATATATTCAATATTTCATGAATTGTGATTTGTATTTATTTATATGCTGATTATGAGTAGATGTTTTAAAGTACATATTTCATGGGTCCTACCTAGATATTTTATAGTATTTCATGGACTTATCTAGATCTAGATCTACATGTATATATTATTGAGTATATATGCTTGAATGTAGTTTAGTATGTATATATTTTTGAGACCTCATAATTGATTTTAAAATACATAGAAAATTGCAAACCATAGACTTATGAATAAAGTAGAATACAAAGTGATTCATTGACCATAGAATCTATGATTTGAGAGCAAATTGTTCTTAGTGCATTGATTTGTAAAAGTATCTTCTAAGATCCCATGGATGTTGGATGCATAGTTTACCAAAAATATAAAATTAAAACTAATAATTTGATACAAGAAATACAATTTGAATTGTTAGTGGCATCCTATTGTTTCAATGTATTTCTTGTCTCATCCAATCAGATGTTAATAATAGTGTTTATTGATAGAATAACACCAACAATTTATTCTAGTTAATTCAAACAATGAGATAAGAAATATAATGAGCTTTATTAGTGTTGTCCTACAATTGAGATGTATAAGACTTTACCTCATGCAACCCTACAAAAATGGAGGTTGAAGTGACCTGGAACTCTCAAATGAGTTTTCAAGTATAGTGAAGACTATCATTTATGTTCTTAAATGTATTTGATGGATGAAAATATCATCCTATTGATAATCTTAACCAGCCATAAACTTCATTTTCCTTTGGGCCCACTATGTTAAGTTTTCTTTCACATTACCCAAAGGTCCCAATTTCTTATACCCCTACCTTAATTACCAACATAAAAATGAGCATTGGTCAACTACAAAAAAATAGAGACTTTTTGCCCCGCAATTTAAAGATGGTCTAAGAATCAAAAGATATGCATATCCATACATTTTACATCCAAATAAAAGAGAATTGCATTATGACTAGGAGATTAATAACACAATTGGGTAGCTTTCATATTGAAAAAACAATCTTAACAAAATATAAACCAACCAAAACCATAGTCTAATATGCTTGAATGTAGTCTAATACTAGTATGTATGCTTGAATGTAGTCTAATAGATAAGTTTGGTGTTACAATTATCTAATAGATAAATTTAGGGCATTTTATAACAAGGTAATTTACCTAGGATAAACCTACAAAATCACGATAAAATGATAAGGATGTTAGACTCACCTAGTTAGCCTCAATTGAGATACATGTTCCTTTAAATGATTATGGTCATCCTTTGATTACAAAACCTTCAATATAGATCATTTGTATAGTCCTTGAAATTTTATTAATTTGCAACCGAGACTTTGTTATCATCTTTCTTACTTAACCACTATAATAGCCAAAACTTCCTTGCAATTTTATGCGTTCAGTTATTATTCAACTCAAGTCTTTTTTGATCTTTTCTTACTTCCCCCTTGGCCTTTGGAAGTTGAATCACATATAGTTTCTCATAAAGGAAAGGAATTAAAGAAGAGATTCCTATGAATATTTTCCCAATTCAAAATTACTTTACATCTTCAACATACCTAGTTCCTAGTGTGGATTTCATATTTGTTTGGTTTAATTTTTTTGAATTATAATATAGGTGTTCTACTTAGGGGACCCATCCTTACTAAATAGTTTAGAAAACATATATAAATGAGTGTGCCAACCCAAGACTAGGCATAGCAGTAGAAAGCACAACATCCCATAAAGGTTTCTAAACTACCCATATGCAACTATATCAATACCCCAATACATATAGCGAGCACAAAATTCCAACACAACTAATAGAAAGCTAAAAAACAAACAAAACACCAAACCACATCAACATCTTGAGGGAGCTTTGGCACTCCTTAATGCATCGTTCCCACTCCTCATAGAGGGATTTCCATTTGTCATAGGCCCTATTGTGCACACCATTCCCAGACACACTTACAAGCTCCACCAAAAGAACTTTTCGACACTTTGCATTCTCTAGTCCATGAAACTTGACACATTTCTAGACCTCTACACATTGTATAGAACACATGACAATTAATCCATAAACTTGAGGTAGCTAGATGCCTCACTTCAATACATCACATATGGATTTAAAAATGAGATACTTCCAACTTCCTTTACCTTTAATCAACCACCTCTAATGGCTATCTAAAATGTGCATTAAAAGACTAAGACAACATCTCAAATGTGGAACATTTAAACTTGCATCACACATAAATAAATAGTATACAACACAAGAATGAACTTGGGAGAAATTCTCAACTAGGCATAAAATTCTCAAAAGAGTGAGCAATGCTTCTAATGACACTAATTCATAATATATAATGGCTTTTACATAGCCTTAACATGACTTAAATTATCCAAATGTACAATTCTCCACACAATATAAGCTACAAAAAAAATTATCACAATTTGAAATTATTCAAGAAGTAGCATTCAATTCTTGTAGAGAAACTAAATCTTTTAAAGAAGAAACTATCTAAGGAAATTCATTTGAATCTTATCCACACAATATAAGATACAAAAAAAATTATCACATTTGGATTTAATTATTCAAGTAGTATTCAATTCTTGTAGAGAAACTAACTCTTTTAAAGAAGAAACTACAAGGAAATTCAAATTTCTTATCCACACAATATAAGATACAAAAAAATTTATCACAATTTGAAATTATTCAAGAAGTAGCATGAACAATTCTTGTAGAGAAACTAGAACTCTTTTAAAGAAGAAACTATCTAAGGAAATTCATTTGAATCTTATCCACAATATACTTGATCATCAATCACTGTGAAAACCTCTTGACTAACATGATTGTCCTATTTGTGTCATGAGGGTCCTATTTGTTTCATGACTATCCTAAATTTGTTTTATTATTGTCATATGGATTTTTGCAATGGAATTTAGATGATATAACCTCATTATGACTGATTTTTAGATTTGAATTGCTCTTGTGAGAACATCTCAATAATTTATGACAGTCTAGATTGGATACATGGCAATAATCTTCATGCATGACTATTTAATACCTTACCTATGCATGATAACCCTCATTATTACCTTAGCAGTCATAAATAGAGTTCTACAACACCAATGATTACACCTAGGCATTCATAGAGGTGATATTAAACCATGTTTCAAATATGCAAACTATCCTAGGACTATTTGGACCTTTAAAGTTATCATGATACTACTTTTCAACATTTGTGCATTTAAATAATATTTAAAATAAATGCTAAATCAACACATCTCAAAACATAGCTAAAGTGGGTACAAAAATGATATGAAAAATACAAACTATATATACTTATTAAACCTCTACACTAATAGCATAGATCATAAAATAATATTCAATCCGTGAAAATTAAATGCATAGATCATAAAAAGAGTCTCAAAACAAAAAATAGGTCTATTATTAAACATATGAGTATATCTATACAATTAGCTTATAGGTCCATGTTATTAGTTTGACATGACTACAAAATTGATATACAATTTACATTATGATCAAATCTTGTAGTGGCAATCATGGAAAAATCTACTTGTAGGATACGCCTGCAAAAAATAATGAATGTAAATGAGAATGAAAGAATATGTACCAAAAACACAAAATATTAATGCAATATGTACTAAATAACAGAAAAGAGGATACAAAGACGATGGCTTAAGGGGAGCTAAGAGGATGTCTTAAGGGGATACATAAGAGGATGGCTTTAGGGGATGTATAAGAGGATTAATTAAAAGGGGAGCTAGAAGAGGATGTCTTAAGGGGATACAAAAGAGGATAGCTTACTTGGAGAGATCTACACTAGTCAATTTACAAAGTATAAAATAAAACTTGATGGCTTAAGGGGATGTAAGAGGATGGCTTAAGGGGAGTTAAGAGGATATATGAATTAAGGGGATGTACAAGCAGGTGTCTTTAGAGGATGGATGATAAATATTTGAGTATATATATATGTAATTACCTAATTTGCATTCAATTTTAGTTGAAGACTACAAAATTGACCTCACATACTTGTATGGTGATAACTTCTATTGACAATCATGCAAATTTGACTACTTGTCTAGGGTACACCTACAAAAACTAATGTTCAAATGTACAAGTAAATTAACTATATATTTCCATGAGTCGATACAAAATTTAAGACAAGGGGAATAATATAGAAGCTGAAATGAGAATGAAAGAATTTAACTTGGGGATGTAAGAGTATGGTTTACTTACCTAAAACTTTATTCCATTGTACCATCTGCATCCTCATTTTTTTGTAATGCATCTATAATTGACTCATGTTCTTCCATCGAAAGTGTCCATAACTATTTATTAGAAGGTTTGCCTTGATATCTGACTAGTTTTATATTTGTTGCCACAACCAAATGTGAATAGTGTATGATCTTCTTATGTGTTTCATAATCTTCAAATGATGGCACACCATTCCTTCTTATTAGATATTTTCGTAGCCAAGTGCCAACAACAACCATAGAACCTGTTGGATACTCCATGTTATCATCATCTACTCTAGGATGTAACAACTTTTGTTTTGTCTCAACACATCGAGCCAACCAATACTCAGTTTCCTCTTCATTGCCCTCAGGTGCAATAATAGCATAGGCATGTCCTACAAAAAAATTATGTAATTCAATAAAGTGTGACATGTATCTAAATCACATAAATTTATGCATGCATACATATATAATTAATTATATACAGGATGTACAAAAAAATGACAATAAAAAAAATTGAAAACAAAAGTACCTTCTTGTACAAGGTTTGAAACATGATCATAGTCATCAGATGCAAACATTTGATTATCATCTTCAATTGTTGTTTCAAGTTGATCTTGTGTTTCTATAGGTGTTAAGGATCTTTGTTTCCATTCTTCAACCCATTCTGTATTTTCACATGCTCCCCAATCACCTGTAATACAAAATTGATAAAAACATGCAAGCTCCCTAGTCCATATAGTCCATGTTCTTGCATTTGAACTCTTAAATGAATGCCATTTTGTTGATCTAGTTATTGTCTCACAATCAAGTTGAGTAGGAATATTCT
The DNA here is from genome assembly GCA_027924645.1 of Cunninghamia lanceolata. Classification (NCBI taxonomy): domain Eukaryota; kingdom Viridiplantae; phylum Streptophyta; class Pinopsida; order Cupressales; family Cupressaceae; genus Cunninghamia; species Cunninghamia lanceolata. The sequence goes on along the minus strand of BSBN01000424.1, from coordinate 3,591,443 downwards.
CTTCTTCAACTAACCAAAAGAATCATCGAATTGTAGAGTTCTGACTTGATCCCATAGATAACTTTTCATTACACCAATCCGTAATTGCACGTGCATCTCTAAATTTGGTTGTATCCTCAAATTTTAGTTGCTCTCTAGCAAGAGCTCTTTTCACACATGCTCCAACTCCATCATGTTCTCCTTTACCATGTCCAGCTTCAAAAAAACTCCACATATGTTGGATATTGATTTCTTTGTGAGCCCTACATAGCCAATAAAACATTCTTGCATTTTTGAATTGCCCTGTACAATTATCTGACCATATGAAATGTTGTGTCATCTAGATTCCTCTTTCTTTTAAACTTTCATAAAATTTTGTGAAACAATATTGCACAAACTCTGAAGAGTGTAACCGGTTATCACTTAAATAGAAATGATACTCCCTCAAAATTTTTCTATTATCTTCTGTACTATCATCTGCATGTCTGTATACAATATGAACAAATATGGCCACCTGCACTAAATTATAATACTGAGATTGAATTTCCTCTTGTGGAGCAAGAGTATAGTTTTCTGCAAAGTCAACCACTGATAGGATAGTTCCAATTGGAAAGGTGTTTTTACATGAACAGAATTGTCCATCAAGCCACCGAGCATATTGGGAGTGTTTGAAATATTTGGATACAATATTATCCTTAAAATCTTTGATGAATGCATGCACACAAATTTTTTAGTGACTAACTCACAACGCTTTCTAATTTTTCCATCCTTTAAAGAATATTCAACATTCTTGAATCTTTTCACATCCACTAATTGTTGTCCAAATTCATGTGAAATATTTTCATGCATACATTCTCCTAACAATGAAAAGTTGACACATCTATTGCATTGTCCAGAAATACATGCTTTTGAATACAATAAGTATCCAGTAGATGTTTCACAAAATAAACCTGCTACAAACTCCTTAATTGTTTGAGGTGGCATATTAATACCACATTCCTGCATAATTTCATCAATATGCAAAGTAGAACGTATATATCGAAAAAGATCATAATAATAACGAAATTGCACATGAGTTTTACAACAAGAGATTCGTTGTTTATTAATTTTCACATTCCAAGGTTTACATTTCTCAAAAGATCTTTAGCTTATGGTAATATTAAAAGGTTCTAACACTAAATCATCTAAGAATTTTTTATATAATTCAGTTTGAGTCATGTCTAATAGATGTTTTGGATGAGGATCACAAATTTTAGACCCCACTCATAATTTTAAAACATCTCTAACATTAGATGATACCCTTGTATTATCATGCCAATATTTTTCAATTAAAGATTGATTTCATTATTTAATTTCATGTCATACCTTGGGAGTCTACCACTAAAACTCCAACATTGGTTAATTGGATCTTTTTCAATAGATTCTCTTCTCTTTGCTGCTCTTCTCAAAGTTTTAGGATTTATCTTTAGAATTTCACTTATCTTACTTATCATTCTTTTATTAGAAGATGATTTATTGACTAAAGTAGTTGTTATAGCTCTTCGTGCTGCATTGCTATCTTTAGATCGACTATTTTTACCAATAGAATCAATAGCATTAGCAACACTAGATAAAACTTGTTTCATTGATTCATCTTTTTTTTAGGTTTTACAAAGATGCCTAACTTTTTCATTACTTTTCGCAATTTCCACATCTTCATCAATTGCATCATAAGTTGACATTGAAATCTAAGACTTTTTCTATAAAATTTTTTTTTATATAATCTATTTGCATGAGTTCTCATTTGCCTCCAAGAAATCTTACCAGGAAGATTATCTAAGACATTTCTTTCAATCTCAAATAAAATATTTTCATTTTCACTCCTAAAAGGAATATCATTCTCATTCATATCATCAATAGGTGGGTTTGAAGACATACCTGGATTTGTTTCTATAGTCGTGTTTTTCATATCATTGAAAGTTGGCTCCAAAGACACACCTGGATTTGTTTCTATAGTCGTGTGTTCTATATCATTGAAAATTGGCTCCAAAGACACACCTGGATTTGTTTCTATAGTCCTGTTTTCCATAACATTGAAAGTTGGTTGTGAAGACAGACCTAGATTTGTTTGTATAGTCGCATTTTCCATATCTTCGAAAGTTAGGTTTGAAGACATACATGCATTTGTTTCTACAGACACATTTTCTTCCAAATTCACCATTTCCACATTTGCATCATCTACATTCATCCCATCATTTATACTCTCTTGAATGTCTTTCTCTTCAATACTCATGGAACTAGATGCTTCAATATTCTTCATCTCTTGAATCCTTGCTCTTCTATCTCTTTGCCTTTTAGCTTCCTTCTCTCTACTTGCTTCAATTTCTTGAGGTGTCATTACCCTCCTTTATTTTTTTCTTTGACGTTGATTTGATCCCATGATTACTAAACCCTCTTGATAAAATAACAATTGATACTTAATCCAATTTCATAATTGATGTCCTTATTTGAACTTTTGAAGTAGAATTAGATGTAGATCCTTTGTTCCATAGATTTTGAAGTAAAAGGTAGATGTAAAAACAAAAACCCTCTTCTTTATTCCTCTTGAAAATAGCTCATGCACTTGATTTCACTTTAGAATTGTTCATATGATTGACTCCTTTCAAAATCTGAATAGAATGACCTGTCAAGAGATTCCACAAAACAATTGTAAGTAAAAAAATGCAGAAATTGTTGCTGTTGCGCCGTACTGATCAAACTTGCAAGTTGCAAGGATACAGTGAAAGTACTTTTTTCCCTAATTTGGGAAATAATGGATATAATAGAAACGGGTACCCGTTATTGAAAACATAACTAGTACCCGTTATGTAACACGTACCCGTTTTATAACGGGTACCCGTTATTTGAAATTAGAAATCTCCGCCCGCCTTTTCCCTGACCTTTGCTTGGGTTTTAGGCTCGGGATAGGCATGGTTGACCGACCTTGAGCCTTGGACCTGCAAGTTTTTTTCTAAGTACAAAATAAGAAGAAACACTGAGTTTACCTGAATGGCTGAGGGTTTTTTTTTTTGAATTTTTTTATGAAATGAAAACCCATTACAGATGACATTGTCTAGTTTTCAAATATATAATTTTTTTTGTTATTGGACATGTTCTTCTATTTATTATTTAATTTATAAGCAAACTAGTCCAAAAACTTGAAATGACAGGTGTTTGTATTTTTTTAATAACTTTTAATTTTTAAATTCAAAAAAAAAATTATATTTCATCAATCTACACATCAATCTTTACACAATGAAAAAAAATAATAATTTTATGATTTTTTTTGCTCAAATTATGTTGGCCGTACACAAGGGGTTTTCAAAAGTACCAATTAGGCCTAATAAAAAATTAATAGAAAAAAAAATATTTGGAAAAAAATTATAAAAAAAATCCTCATCAAACTTCACTATACTACACATGTTTTCCCAAAAGGATTTTAAAAAATAATTTCATTTAGGTCAAATTATGTTGGCCATACATGTGCATGGTATGGTAAAAAAAAGTGACTTTTAAATAGTGGTTTTTAGAAATGCCTATTGAAAATTAATTTGTATCATCTGGGTATTGAAAAAAATTACATATTTAGAAATTAGACTCTGAGTACTACATTTTATATTTAGTGACTTTTTTAAAGATTCCATCTCTAAGTGCTTCAAATTTTAAGGTCAAATGTGACAAATTCTGAAAATCAGGGAAAACACTTCCACTTTTTGGACAAAAGTGGACCCAACTTTTTGCACTGACCCCACTCCATTATTAGGGAATCATGGAGTTGTTTTATGACTTACAAGTGGCCTGAGTGTGGATTCCACTTACCCCATTATCCTCCATGCTTCCAAATTCGTCACTTAACTTCACTGTGAAGTTTAAGTGACCATAAGGAAGTTAACCCAGGGTTATCCTAGCCCAAAAGGTCCCTAGACCCATGGGGTATAACCCAGGGTTGATTTATGCCTAGTTAGAACTCCTAAAGTCTAATAAAACACAAGATAAAGGGGTCTAAAAGAAATAAGTTTAAGCAAGATTTAAAACATCAATACTTAACATAATACAAGTAATTCAGAAGATAATCCCTTAGTCCCTTGACCTCATGCAACATTAACACATTACAACATTACAACATTCCTCTAAACACAAGGTTGATCTTAGTTCCTCATTGAACTAGATCAGCTCACACAGGATACAACATAGGTATGAGATGGTCTCCTATATATGTGGTTTCGTTAGTAATACTTGCACACTCAAAGTCAATAACTTATCAAGGTATCATAGCTGAAGCACATATAAAATATCATTGCACAATTATTTTCCTTAAAAATTAATTAGGTTAATAAGCAAGATTCCAGATCAATCATCTCTCAACATATAACTAATAATCATCACTGCAATTAGTCTCATGAACAGTAGTGTAAAAAGTAGGCCTCACAGCAAGTTCGGAGCTCCTCATTTTGTTGTTTCAACTCCTTTGATAGCTCATCTTTATCCAATTTCTCTAGAATGGAGGTGACAGACCACTTAAACTCATCAACCCTCTGAGCATGAGTGGTTGGCCCTAGATCAACTATTGAGATAACATAGTCCTCAGCTCTGACTTATTCTCTATCTGTATTAGCTAGTGGGACAACTATTTTAGCAATCCTGGACCCTGTCTCATTCTTGTAAATTCTTGATTTTACTTTTTCTTTCTTCTGTTTCTTTGGCCTTTGAGCCTATGACAGGATGGTGCTCAAATCTAATTACATTATTTCCACTTGTGGCTCAGGGTATGCCACTCTATTTTGTAACCACTCAGGTACTGAAGAAGAGGACTTACTTAATTCAGTGGTTTTTTCACCATCAGTTTTGGCAGGCTCTTCAAGTGGCCCTTGTTCTTGTTCTACCCCCTTATCTTTATTTACTTCCTTTTCTTCCTCATCAGCTAGGTTTCTCCAGTTTACCATTACATTTTCTTGGGTTGATTTGAAGACTTCTTCTGTTTGATCCTTTTCTAGTGGGCTGTTAGATATATCAATCACTCCCATGTTGACTGCTTCATCCAAGGATTCATCTGGAATTTCATTGCTTGCCTCAACAAATGTATCTTTCTCTGATTCAGGCAATATTTCTATTTTCGGCTCTTGTAGACCCAATTCTACACATACCTTGTTAATTCCTAGTAGTAGAGGCACAGCCAAGGAAGTTGAGTCTTGATTCATAGGCATCTGAGAGATAGGACTGGTAGAGGATATGGGCAGTGCAACCAAGTCCGTTTTTATCATATTAGTCAGCATAGAAGATCCTAAAGTTGGTGAGATGGAAGAAGTTGGCAAAATGGTGTAAATGATGATGGGTGAAGAAATAGACAGTGAGGGTAAAGGAATAGAAGGTGAAGGAATTGTGGAAATGGGAGGTAGTACTGTGGTAGTAGATAATTGAGTGGAAGAGATGGAAGATAAAGGTGTGGCAGTGGTAGAGGAACATGAGGTGGCAGTAATGGAGGAAATAGGACTGCTAGGGGCATTAGAGGATACTACCAGTGAGCAAGAAATAGTTGAAATAGTAGCAGTAGGTGAAGTAACAGCAGGGATAGCTTCCTGAACAATAGTGGCTGAGGTCATAGGTGCAGTAGTGGAAGCAATGGAAGTGGATGTAGCAGCAGTAGCTACAGAAGTGGAAGCAACAGGAGATGGGGAGGTTGGTAAACTTGCATCATCTTGAGTTGTGGCACCATCTTCACTGACCTTCTTCACTTCGACCTTCTTAGTTTTGGAGCCTTCTCCAGGACCACTTGGCATATCCCTTTTCTTGGAGGTTCTTGTTCTTGAAGAAGGGGAGTGATCTTTCTTAGAAGGCTTTGTAGAAGGTTTCTTAACTTTCTTAGCCTTTTCTGCCAATGGTGTATTCTCTTCACTATCAGATTTCTTCTTTAAACTGGCTCTGCCTCATCTGTGATGTTTATTGGCTCATCCTCTTTACCTCCGGATTCTTTGTCTGATTCCAGTGTAGTATATGTGAGCTGCACTCCTTGTCTCTCCAAAGTAGCTATCCGGCCTCTTACCTAGGCTTTGCTCAGTCTGATTGGTTCTTTCATTATAATATCTAGAGAACTTTCCTCAGCATTGGCCCAATTTGGTAGAGGGATTGGTTGGCAGTATTGAGCTTCCCAAGTTCCTCTGACCATAACATTTTCATCATCTTCCAATTGATCTGGTACTGCAATGATGTGGAACTTTCTTATGAAGGCCAGAGATGATCTTGAATGATTTTTCTTCATGACTTCATAATCATCCATACAGTTGGCCCAAAAGTCCTCAATATGCATTTTGTGAAACAACTTTTTGCTTACAAACTTCTCCATCACTTTATTTGGATCAAAGTGATGCCTTGCATTATAGTAGTGGAGATTGAGAAGTTGAAGTTCCTTATCTGAATGGTTAGCAGATGTCAATGAAGGGCATGCATAATTCCCTTTGCCAAACCTGATGGGAAACTATACATTGGTTCTATGCAAGAGCTTAAGTTTCTTAGCACAAGGGATCAATTGCCTAGATAATTCCAAAAGGATTGTCTTATCATCGGGGTATCTAGGAAGTCTATAAGCTATCCCAATGAAACCTTGTACCCTTAGATATGTAAACTTTTCAAATTGGATATACCACCTTCCATATTTGGTCACTTCATGGCTTCTGTGGAAATCCTCAGGGCCATGTTGCCTTGCAGTAGCCTTGCTATATACATCGTGAAAGCATCATTTACCCTTTTGAAATGCATCAAAGATTGAGAGGATGTGAGCTGTGGATAACACTCATATACTTTGACCTGAGTCTGTTCATCATTCCCAACTTATCCTATCTTAGACAACCCAACGTAATGATTTCTTCTTTCTAATGCATAGATGACATAGGATGTCCATCTAAAGAATCTTTTCTCCTTGAAGTTGCTAAAGGCCTCATGAATGTTATCACTAAGAATCTGTGACCAGTGGAATTTAGTTCCCTTTAGTATCTCAATAATGATGACAAACATCCATTCTTCAAAAGTGGAGGTTGTAGGTAATCCATATATTCTACTTAGAAAGGTTATCAAATCCCCTATCTCATCATGAAAGTCACTTCTATATAATACTTGAGGGAATTTAATCATGGCAGACCTTCTGCTCTTTGCCCAATGATCATTCATATGTTTTCTGCATCCATTTACATCTTTGTTGTAGGTTGCCTCTGATCCTTCTTTGTCTGGTATGGTCATTACTGTGTGCCATGGGATGTCAAAAGTTCTAGCCAAAGAGGGTGGACTTAAATCAGCCAGGATATCCCCATTGGTAGTTTGGATTGTTCTAGTCATGACATAATATTTGTCTGCACATGTTACTATCAATTCTGCACATTGCACAAATGTGGAGAAGGCACTAGCTTGTGCTATGCCACTGTCTTTTAGTGTTTTGGCCTTGGGAGTTAGATTTGGCCCAAAATTTCTTAGTCTGAAGTCATCCAAGTCTATGTGACCCAGATTTGTATCTCCTACATCACTCCATCTGGTATGAATCTTGGTCTCTAGGGGGATGCCTTTTAATTCATACTTCATGATTTGAGCATGGGTAGTCATCTAACCTATAGGACTAGACCTTATAAGTTTGATACCTTGAGAGATTTCACTAACTCCTAATGTTTAAGTTCTATGATTATCAAGTGGACCAGTAGACATTCAACCATTGAAGCTATAATGGACCTGCTAAGTCACTAACATGTTCTTAAAAGAATAGAAATTTGACATTTATTATCATTGCACCCATTCCATAATCTAACTTTAGGAAATTCAACATCTATATATGCAATAAATATTTCAAAACTGCAAAAATCCCATTTAAAAACATGTGAAACATCAACATTCATCATTTGCAGTCATCATTACATCCTATCAAACATTTCTCCTTTTGAAAATTGCTTAAAAATGATCATTTTGCTCAAATTGCGCTAATTTTAGGGTCAACCGACCTCAGCGGAGAAATTGGGTCCATTCGACCAATTGTGTTTTTCAGTGCTTATGTGTTTTCAACATTTTGTGCAGGTTTCAAGGTCAACCGACCTGCGTAGGATTTCTGAGGGTATTGACTTGAGTTAGTCATTCAGTTAGTCGGTTGGAATTTTAGCGCAAGACAATTTGCGTGGGATCAGACCTTGTCTAACCTACGTGGGATTTAGAGTCAACTAACCGGGTCAGTGGTGGCATGTTTCAGTGCAAAGTCACTTTCTTTGCTTTCAATAGGAGTTTTGGTAGCTGCCAACTAGTGGAGATTTCCTAGTCATCCGACCAACTCAGAGACGAGGTCTTTTAGCACGAAGTTGACATAAGATGATTTCAGTGCAAAACAAACTTCAAGATTTTGTAGGGCTTTTTGATCCCACCGAATAAGTTGGCTAACTCAAAGAAGAACGTGGAGTCAGAGGATGAGGTTTTTAGTGCTAAATTTGTTTAAGGCTTCAGCGTGGGTTTTGACGGCTACTGACCGACTAGATCGATCATGAAGTTTGAAGGTCGGTCGAGCAGACCTCTAGCACTAAAATTTATTTCATTTGTTTGTTTTCAAGTTTGCTAAATTTTGACAAGTTTTCTATGTTTAACCTACGACACTCAAAAACCTATGTTTCCTTTCAAAGGTCTAGACTAGGGTTCATAAGCAGTAAAACAATTTATTCTAAAAACCCTAGCTACACTTAAATCCATCCTAATCATATTCATAGTGGAAGGAAACAAAGCCCTACATGAACAAAAAAACCTTAGATACATGCTTAGCCCCTACCTGGTTTTCTGAAGAAAATGTGTTTGAGGTGCACAGGCAGGGAGCAGTCACTGGATTAATTCTGAGGGTGATACAACATGAATGTTTAACAAATCAGTTGGATCTCCAAAACACTTCATTCGATTGTGGAAAATGAACTCAAACAATGAGAAATCCCCATTTATTCCTCTTAAATAATAACCATAAATGCAAAACGTACATCGTGTCAGTCAGGAGGTTTGGTAGATTAGGGTTGTGCGGCTTTTGATAGGCTCCGACTCGGTAGGAATTCAAGGTGTATTGGACTTGGTCAGAGGATGACACTTTTAGCATTGCGACAACAGGCTCGGTCATATACATTTTGCAGGGTTTTAAGGCTCCTCAGACCGGCGGGGATTTTGGTGTCTTCCGACTTAGTCGGTGATCAAACAATGCAGCGTAAGTCGGAGACAATAGATTTTAGTGCTAAGGTCCATTGGGAGGAAAACAATGCCAGAGTCGGTGGCGAAGGTTTAAAGTGCAGAGGTTGGTTGGAGGGCAATTCAGCGCAAAGGTCGGTTAGGACTAGATTTAGCGCAAAAGGACTATCAGACCTATTGGAAAATATGCAAGGATCCTGACTTAGCAGATTTTTGAAATAATTTTCAACATCATCCTTCTAATATGGCAAAAGTGCCTTTTGACCACTTGACTACTTAGGAGGTAAAAAATTCTATTGACATTCTAGACCAAATTTGAAAGAGGGGGTCCCTATTTTTGAAATGGGGCGTATGTGTAAAGCACAACACATCCATTAAATTATTGAATTCTTGTAGATGCTTATTAGCTGACTCAAACTTCTCACCATTGAATTTTGGTATTTTATCTTTGATTTCAGATGGTATGACATTTGGGAAACCAGAAATGCCATCAAAATTTATGGCTTTGTACCTCTCAGTGCTGAAATTTATTTTATGACAAGATAGGGGTTGCACACTATGCATTGTTACATTTGGGTCCATACAAGGATGCACAAGTTGGTGATACAATTTCTTACACCTTTACCAGCCTTTTCATATTAACCTTGCAGTTACATAGGGCAACTCAAACTCCTTTTACAACATGATCTTACGCCTTTACAACACAAATTTCTATCTCATCTTGCTTAAGATCCTCTAAATGAGTTTCTTCAAAAATATTGCATACTTCACTTCATAATAGAGGCTGCAACTAAGTAATACAGAAGTATGCAAGCCTATCACTACTATTTCCCTTCCTTAGTGCTTAGTTTCACTCAATAGGGAACCAACAATTTTCAAGACTTTCAAATATGGTTTTCATACACAAGCTTATCCTTCTTGAAAACCAAAATATGAAAAATACCTAGATATGTTGCAGCTGCTACAAATTTTTCTCCATGACTGGAAATCTTAATAGATCTGAAACATTCTTCACATCTTCATTAGGTTCTTTTGACACGGTCACCACCTCTCTTCGTAGAGGACTAAGCTTCAAACAATACAAATTTCTTTAAAGCATTCTTTCATTCTGGGTTTTCTTCCAACATCAGAGCCACACATAAATTCTTTTAAATTTACTGCAACAAAGCTTCATCCAAGTCTAAAACTTCAATATCTAAACCAAATGTTTAGACCCATGAAATTCTTTGACTCTTTGCTCATAGATCTATCACTTTTCCCCAGTAGAATTGCTAGTTTTGATGGTACCCAAATCTACACACATCAAACTCTAAAGATTTGTCACTTCTTATCCTCAAGTTTAATGGAAGACTCAGCCAATAGAGTGGGAGATTATCTCTTATCTCCCCTGCACTTTAGGTTCTACCGCACCTAGGCAGTATTCCTTTGTTCACAACCAAAAGATTTATCTTTGACTAACTCAGAAAGAATGCTCTCATGTATGCACCAAGATTTGTAAGATTTACCCTAGACTGGCAATTTTCTTGGACTATCTCACTGGTTAAATACAAGAACATCCAGCACCTAAACCTAAACAAAATAAAACATAAAATGGTTTGCATGATTTATTTTGAAATTGTTGGGTTTCTTGGACCTTTGGGCGAACAGATTTCAAATCGGTGCTTTATCTGGGTAGCAGAGTCATATTCAACAATGTAAATGTTTCCTTATGATAGCAGAAACTCATAACCACAGGACTGAAAACAATGAAATTACTGTCTAACAATAGTTTGTCAAAGAAAGAGAATCGTCTATGACCATATGCTTCAATAATCCATTGATATTACACATTATCCCCCATGCCTGATCTAAAGCAAGTTTAATCTACTCCTTGAATAGATGCAAAAAATCAAACATGCAACATAGCATTATGTATATTGAAGAACTTAGAAACCCTTACCAACTTTGTTGAAAAGAAAAATGCTAATACCCAAGGAGACAGTCATAAATAATCCACACATAATGTGTTACTCATATACCTCAACCTAGAAAGAGAAATATCATTCAGAAAATATTCATTTACATAGCAAAATATGCCTTTGCAACCTAAAATCCAGTCACCCTCTCCTACAGAAAGCTACTTCCCAAAATGTGGACACCTTGTATCCAAAGCCCAGAAGAATCCCTAACAAAGTGGAACATCTTGCTCTTTTATAAACACAAGAACATGTTTCCCTAAAAAATTATTACACTATGGTAGTAGGTGAGTTTTAGATGACAAGCTGCCACCAATGAGCCTAGGGAAATTACAAAGTGCACAAAAAAGAGGAGAAGACAAAAAAAATTCCAATTCACTTCTCTTTTGACTTTTCCACCCTTGATGCGGGGCATCTCTGCTTTTCGCACTATCGCACAACATATTTGAAGGCTTCCCATTGCTCCTATGATGTTGCGACATGGGACTGTGGGGCCTCCTATCCTGCTCCTTCTTGATTACTCTCATCTTTAGGATGACAATGAACAAAATTTAGCAGCTTCTAATCCAATTTTGCCCAATTCATTCATTGTTGGGTCGTTTGCCTTGATGCAAGGGTGTTTTTGGTCATTCTGGCACCCAAAATTCATCATAAACATGCTTAAAATTTCTTCCCAGGCACTAGGACTGGTTAGGGGATGAATTTATACCATGGGGAAGCAACTTTGAGCTCCAAAACACCCCCAAAATCAGGCTGGAAAACAAAAAACGTGAACAACAATGTACTCTGCAACAATTACTGCCTGAAGTTGCCCAAAATGCTCTAAAGACACCTCAATGGAGAAGGAAACACTTCAATCTTCACCACAAAAGAGATTGCAGACTGAAATATGACCAGAGGTGGCCATTTTGCATCGTCGCACAATAGCAGCAGAGAGGGAGAAACAGTCGTGCGATGTTGCGAAATGCCAATGAAATACCTTTATTTTCTGCCTCAACATTATAACATAATGTTATAATGTTCAATTTATAACATTTGCCTTTTAAATCATTAAAAATGTGCCAATAAATATTTTTAAAATCGCATTTTTAAACTTTGGCAAATGTCAATTTTTTATTTCTTTTCCTAGGCAAATGACGTCTGTTCACTACGGGCACACTGGGCATCTAGAGGCTGTAAAAATTTGCATGGGGCCATTATCAATTATTTAGAGAAAACCCATTTCCTCAAAATTCACATTGCCAAAATATTTCAGGGACCTCCTTTATAAACTGGCCTGCTAGATGCCTTCGCCGTAACTGAAATGCATTAAAATAATACATTGCATGGTCTCTGATTTTGCTGAAACTAGAATTGGAGATGTTTCTAACCAAAACGAGAAATGGGTCACCTTCAGAATTGTGAGATTTGAAACTTTTCGGAACACCAAATCTAGCCTAGTCGCAGCCATAAAAAAACTAAATAGCCCATCAAAACTCATCCTGAAAGCACGAAATTGAGCAGGCATATTACCATATGTGCCAAAAAACTTCCTACTATATGGATTTGCAATATGATCTCTGAGTTGCAAGATTTTAATCGGCGAAGGTGGGCTCCAGGGTAATTTGAGCAGCACGTCGACCTAGCCTTTGTTGACACATCAAGAGGAGATAGGCACTTCAAATTTGCAAAATTTGAGGGTGCCAACACTTGGAATGGTGGCATTTTGATATAACTTGGTATGTTATATAGATCTTGGAATCTTTTGAACTACCAAAAGACATCTATCTTCCTTCCGAGCAACGCAAGGAAAGAATGTCATTATAGTCTGGGGTCGTAGAGCATATCTATTCATACAAAATGGATTGTCAAGCTTCTTCATATCACTTGGAGGTCCAAGATTTGATCATGCTGTGTAATACATCATTTGCTATGGTAGAGACTAAAGTGAAATGGATAAGGTCAAGCTTTCATATTTGCTTAGTAATGATGTGTTGGCTACTCTTGATAAGAGACAGTGCAAAGGAAACTGTGCAACCTATGTGGAGAATTCAGATATTTCACAAGTGCCAAATGCTGAGAGATGCACTAAAATATTTGAAGGCATGTGTCCCTTCAATCAGGTTTATCTTCAGCCTTAAGAGCATTTCATATTGGAATGTATCGTTAAGATGTTCGAATACTATTTGCAGGGAATTCCACTTAGTTTGAATCAGCAATATAATCTTATGTTTACTTGTTTATTAAATATGGCAAAGATGCACTACTTAATGAGTTGCATGGCAACCAAGTTGGAGGGCTATGTAGGAGAGTATGAAGTGTTGTGGCCAGAGAGAGAACTGCTTCATAAAAATAATAAATAAGGAACCTCAATAGTTAGGAGAGGCGTCGCATCATATTCCTTGATCATTCAAGTTCATTGTAAGAAACTTTTATGAGGAGATGAATGGGGAAGAGGAAAAGAGAGGATCAACCAGGGAAGAAGCACAAAGTAGAGAGATGAAGGAGGCTAAGTAGTAGTGTGCTAAGGTCAGTCTCTTGAGAGGTATACCACAAGTATAGTGTGGTTGGCACAAAGAATGTGCAGAGTTTGGCATTGAAGTAATAAGAGAACCGCAGTCTACAGAGTGTGGTGGAAATTAGAGGAGTGTAGAGTCCACTAGTTGAAGAAAGATGAAAGAGAAATTGCTAAGAGTGAACAAACCACTTGTGAGCAGAGGAAAGAACATAAGAGGCCAGCATTGTACACAACTGTAATGTTGCTTGTAGATCTATTTCATTTTAGTAATTGAATAAAAGTGATAAATGTTTGGATGCAATCTTTGCATGGATCCTATTTACATTTTGGGTAGAATATTGTGAGTTAAATTGTGTTTTGTGCAATCTTGTTGTTGAGAGTTGTTTGTTTTCTACTAGAGGGGACTTGTCCATGCCAGTTTGCAATTTTGTTTGTGATTTGGTGAGAGTAAGAGGAATTGTCTTCACAACCCTTGTCATTAAAACTTACATTAACATGATGGTATTACGGTCATAATCTCCTCATAGGATATGACAAAGCCAGTTAAAAATATGAAATGTAAAAATAAACAAAATGTCCTCAAAATGTCTCCACGATGAAATCTAAATGCTTTAACCATTGATCTCAATCCCTTGAATACAATATCTTTATTGTCCAAAACACTTGCATTTATAAGTTAAAAAATTGTTAAGCAAAGTAAACACCATCAAATACAACTAACTTAATATTTGTTATAAGAAGTTTGATGAAAGATTAAGAAACACTAAGTTTAGAATTATATCTTATATGTCACCTTAGGAATTATATCGGATGTCTCCAAAATGAAAGCTAATTTCTTTAACCACTAATCTCAATCCTTTGAATGTACAATAGCTCTATTCTCCCAAACACCTGCATTTATATCTTAAAAGTTGCCAAGAAAAACAAACTTTATCCTACTTTTAACTTAGTGATGGTGGAAGTATTTCCATCATAACCTTATCATACTCATAACACAGACATGGTCTAGGTAGAATACACAAAATGTTGTTTCCAACCGCATAAGTAGATCTAAGTACTCCAACCTTGTGTGAATGATGCAGGAGCATCCAGTGGTGTAAGGGCAGTCTTGCATCACCAAAAAAATGATGATTCAAAAATGTTGATTTTATTTTCATTTTTTTTCAAAATTTGTATTTCTGGTTCCATAATCACTTAAATAATGATGTAGAACCTTCAATTTTTCCAAACTGCTAAAAATAGTAAACTACTATTTTTGGAAAGTTTGCATTTAGGCACGTATGGAAGAAAAAATTTATAGGAGGCTTCAAAATTAAAAAATAAGACCTTTGGTGAAGGAATTAGTCAAATATCATTTGTGGGATGAAAGATATTAAAGTTTTTGTTTCCCGAAAAACCCCTGAAAAAGTTTTAAAGTCAGGTTTGAGGCACTTAGAGGCCCTGTACAACCCCAAAAATGGGTGGAATTGGTAAAGAAATTCTTAGTAGAGAACTCCACCATCTTTCCAAGGATTCAAATGGTTCGTCAATTGGACACCCGGATCAAATGTTATGGCTCCCAGAAGTTGACCTATTTTTGGAGGGAGTTGCAAATTTTGAAATTTTAGCTGGAGGCCGCCAACAAGGGCTATTTATGACCCTTTTTGCAAACCCTTTGGGTAGTAGAGAAAAGGGGGAAAGTGTAGATTCAAGAAAAGGTGGCAAAATAGAAGCCCTAGCTGGTTTGAGACTACAGAAGGCAAAAGGTTCCAGAATCTAGAGATAGGAAGCTGTAATGTGTTGCAGCTTATGGAGGTTTCATCCTCTGATTGGATTTTAGCTTCTGTAATGTAATGTGTTGTCCAAATCAATAAAATAGCATTATTATTTTCTGTGTGCAATTGGTGTTATTTTGTGTTTTGTAATTTACCCCCTCATCAAGTGGTATGAAAGCAAGGGTTCCTCAGTGTGTAGATAGGTCACCGACCATGAGACAGTTTGCACTAGGACCTAAGGTTGTGGGTTTGCTGCAAAGATCAAAATGCCTCCATGAAGAAACTATGGCAGGAGAAATGTTTTGACAGAAGAGGGTTTTAGATCCCTACAAAGGCAAATTGATGCATTGCAAGAAGAGCTGTGAAGAGGGTTTGAGACAAGAACAATAAAAGAAAGCGAAGATGAAGCAGAAGAAGAGTTATCTGAGGAAGAACAAGATGGTGCAGGAGATCCTATGGAAGTTAGGTTGTTAAGGGCCATTTCAAATATCAGAAAGAGGCCCAGGATCAGAGTTTCTACCTATTCTAGGGATTTGAATCTAGAATAACTTATTGATTGGATCAATGATATGGAAGAATATTTCGAGTATGAAGATGTGGAGGATCCAGAACGGGTCAAGTTTGCAAATTCAAAGTTGAAGGGCCATGCTAGTATTTGGTGGAAGGAGGTCCAGTTAGAGAGAAATAAAAGAGGAAAAATAAAGATTACCAGATGGGATTAGATGGTGGACAAACTAAATAAGTAGTTCATTCTTGTGGACTATGAGTTGGAGTTGTTGAAGAAGCTGTAAGGATTGAAGCAAGGTAGCAAGTCTGTTAAGGAGTATACAAGAGTTTTATACGATTACTATCAAGACAGGCCATGCGAAGGCCAACAAGGAGAAGGTAGCCTATTACATTAATGGGTTGAGGCCAAGTATTCAAGAGGAGCTAAGCTTGGTTAGAATGATCACCATAGAAGATGCATACTAGTTTTCCCTGAAGGTGGAAGAGAAGTTGAATAAAAGACTCAAAAGTAAGAAAAGGGGAAGAGTTCAAGGTGAAAGGACTGTGGAAGATCCTATGGAGGCTGAAATGAAGATAAAAAAAAGTGAAGAAGTTGGCACCAATTGAAATCAAAGAGGAGATAATGCCTACCGCCCTCGTGACCAAAATAATGGTGAGAAAAAGGGAAGAGGAAGAGGCTGACCTGGATAGGGACTTGGAAGAGAGGGTTTCAGAGGAACCTATTCCAATGTGGAGAAGGACATTGAGTATACGAGTGTCTGCATCATCAAGGAAGACAAATAGAAGACCTGGAGGTAATGCATGAGTTGGACATGTAGATAAAGATGTGCAATCTTAGCATTCTGAAGATGTTGAAAGGGGAGAAACCCTAGTTGTTAGAAGAACCTTGTTGAATGAGGAGAAAGAACTAGATTAGAGGAAGAGTTTATTCCGCACAAGGTGCAAGTGTGAAGGTAAGTGTTGTGATATTATTATTGATAGTGGAAGCACTGAAAATCTTGTTTTAGAGGAGATGGTTAACAATTTGAAGTTGACAAGAAGGCGTCCACATCCATATTGATCTGCATGGTTGTAGAAGGACCATAGAGCTTTGGTCAATGAGTAGTGTTTAGTCAAGTTCAAGATTGGAGAATATCATGATGAGGTGTTGTGTGACATCATACCAATAGATGCATGTCATATTCTATTTGGGAAGGTCGTGGAAGTATGATAGGTGTACTGTCCATGATGGCCATGCAAACACATATTCCCTAACAAAGGATGGAGTTCATCATAAGTTGAAGCCCTTAAAGGAGGTGGAAGAAAAGGTATGTAGTATTGCTAGAATTTGCTTGGTAGATGGTAGGAAATTTTTGGAGGGTATGAGGCATGAGCATCATTGCTTTGCATTGTTTCCTAAGATCAACCAGGAGAAATGTGAAGATGTACCAACAAAAGTCTCAGATCTATTGGAAGAATTTTAGAACATTTTCTGTGATAATGTACCAGAAGGTTTACTACCAGTGAGGAAGATAAGTCACCAAATGGATTTGATACCGGGAGCCAATTTACTGAATAAGGAAGCCCCTAGAATGACTCTTGCAGAGAATGAAGAGCTAAACAGACAAGTTCATGGGCTATTAAGGGACTGATAAGGGAGATCCTAAGTCCCTGTGTGGTACCTGTAGTACTAGCACAAAGAAAGATGGAGAGTGGAGATTGTGTACAAATTCTTGAGCCATCAATAAGATCACAATCAAGTATAGATTTCCTTTGCCAAGAATGGATGACATAATGGATTGTTTGAGTGGAGCCAAGTAGTTTGTGAAGATTGATTTGAAGGGTGGGTATCACCAGATCCAAATCAAAGAAGGAGATGAATGGAAGACAACCTTCAAGACAAAGGAAGGTTTGTATGAGTGGTTAGTCATGCCATTTGGGCTAACCAATGCACCGTGCACATTCATGCGGCTCATGAATGAGGTATTGAAAGAGCTTTTGGGAAGTTTTGTTATTGTTTATTTAGTGACATTTTGATTTTTAGTAATATTTGGGATGAGCATCTGATGCATATTAGAAGAGTTTTAGAGAATCCAAGGGAGGAGAAGTTGATTAATCTGAAGAAATGTATTTTTACGAAGACGGATTTGGTATACCTGGGATCTTTTGTCTCAAATGAAGGTCTTAAGATGGACCCAGAAAAAGTAAGGGCTATTGTGGAATGGCCCATGCTAAGGAGTGCTACAGAGGTACAATCTTTTCATGGTTTGGCAATTTTTTATAGAAAATTTATCAAGAATTTTAGTAGCATTTGTGCACCCCTAACTGAGACAATGAGAGGGGATAGAAAAGAGTTTAAATGGACTATAGAAGCAGCCAAGAGTTTTGATACATTGAAGTAGAAAGTCACAGAGTAACCTATTTTGACAATTCTAGATTTCAATAAGGTATTTTAGGTAGATTGTGATGCTAGTGGTAGTGCTATAGGAGATGTTTTGAGTCAATAAGGTAAGCCCATTGCCTATTTTAGTGAGAAACTTAATGATGCCAAGAAAAAGTATTCTATTTATGATCAAGGGTTTTATGATATAGTTCAAGATTTGAAGAAAGGTAGAAATTATTTGTTGCCAAAAGAGCTTGTTTTATATATTGATCATCAAGCTTTACAGTATCTTAATAGTCAAGGTAAGTTGAACTAGAGACACTTAAAATGAGTTGAGTTTTTGCAGAGTTATACTTATGTTTTGAAACACATGAGTGGAATATCAAACAGAGTTGAAGATGCCTTAAGTAGAAGGGAAAATTTGTTGACATAAATGAAGATAGAGGTTGTTGGGTTTGATGAGCTCAAAAGTTCTATCTTGAAGATCTAGATTTTGTAGAGGCTTGCAAAGCTTGTTTGGAACATGTTACTTTGGATAGGAAAAAATGGTTGGATATCATAATCCAAGATGGCATGTTGTTTAGGGGAAGCCAGTTGTGCATTTAAAGGAATTCCATGAGAGAGAGAACCTAATTAAGGAGAAGCATAGTGGGGGATTAGCTGGACACTTTGGTCAAGATAAGACTATTGCTATTGTTAATGAGCATTATTATTGGCCACAGTTGCAGTAGGATGTGAGGAAATTTATATAGAGTTGTAGTCTGTGTCAGATGGCAAAAGGAACAAGTTAGAATATAGGGCTATATCAGCCATTACTTGTACCAGCAAGGCTATGGGATGATATTAGTATGGATTTTTGGTGCAGTCATGGCCGGAGGGTTCACATAATGAACTGTCCAAACCTTGCACCTAGAGTAAACACAACGGAAACAACACAATCATATGATGTAATGGAAGGTTCATATATTTAGAACATCAAAGAATTATAATTCTTATATGACAGCAACATGAAGGCTACAATCAAAGGGCTCACAGGTCTGCTTTTTGGGTTACAACAGAAAAGAATGATATGGCATTGAAGTGCCTTCCAAAAAGAATTCAACTATCTAAAATTACATAACTTCAGAACCCACTAACTAACTAACTTCCTCATACATATATATATATATATATATATATATATATATATATATATATATATATATATATATATATATATATATATATATATATATATCATCTTCAAGCTTATAGAATCCTCTGCCTTGACCACAAGAGGTCACAAACTCCAATGAAAGATGTACCATGTAGAAACAAGGTAGGTCAGCCTACAATATCTGGTATTGGTCCACACATGAATGAAACTTGGTGCAAACCTCAAGGAAGGTCTATCAGGCCCTTATGTGTCATGTATGATTTTCCATTAGGCTTCACAAGTCATGGAAGTACTCCACAAACCTTCTCCTTCCAACTAACTTTTTGGATACTTTATTTTGTGAAAATTGATAATCTTTTGATAGCAATACCTTTTAGGAAATAAATCCAAATCACTTGAAATTTGAATATGATGTAACTGACATGGAATAGATGCTAAATCCTACTCTGCATGCTTTGATATGAAGATGCAGTAAAATGCAGTACAAAATGCTAAAACTGCAAATGACTGAATTGAACTGAAAATGAAAGAAAATAAAGAATGCAAATATTTTTGGTTGATGCAAGATTGCTCCACAACCTGGGATGCTCTTGCATCAGACACCCAGGGTGTTTGAAAAAGTGAGTCCCTCACTTTGTTGGGGCTAGAGGAAAACCAAGGCAGTCTACCTCAGCTTGAGAAATCCATGATGAATCTTCTTCCAGTCTTCCTTTCCACTTTACCAAGTATTCTTTGTACTACATGCCTCTGGTACTGCATCCAACTCTAATATCCAAGATATCCTCTATTTGCTCCAGTTGTTGCTATGGTAACTGATTCCTCAAACCATCTTCAATGTTGTCATTTGATTCTCCTTTATGATACTGATATAGGTCTGTAATGTTGAATATAGGTGATATACTAAGTGTCTCTAGCAGCTCCACTTCATATGCACTTCTTAAATCAAACTTCTTAAGTATCCTACATGGTCCAAACTTCTTCATCTTCAACTTATTGTATGTTCCCACTAGAAATCTCTCCTTTCTTAGGTATACCATTACTTCACCTCCAACTAAAAATTATTTATGTCTCCTCTTTTCATCTACTTACTCCTTATACTTACTATTCATTTCCTCCAAATGCTTCTTGACTTCATTATGTAGTGTCTCCATGTATCCTACAAATTCTTTTACTTCTGTACTTCTCTTATTCTCCATACTGATGTCTCTCAATGCTGTAACACCTCTAGGTTTCACTTCAGTCACAATCTCAAATGGTGTCTTCCCTGTACTCCTATTCACTAAATTATTGTATGCAAACTCTACTTGTGGTAGAATTAGATCCCAATTTCCTACTTTATCTCCTATTAAACATCTCAACAAGTTACCCAAACTCCTATTTACCACTTATGTTTCTCCATCTATTTGTGGGTGAAATTCTAAACTGAACTTTAGGTCTGTCTTCATCTTCTTCCACAATGTCCTCCAAAAATATCCAATTAATCTTGTATCTCTATCTTAAACTATACTATTAGGTAATCCATGCAATCTCACAATCTTCTTGAAAAATAGGTTAGCAACATGCACTACATAATTTGTCTTCTTACAAGGAATGAAATGTGCCATCTTTGAAAATCTATCCACCATTACAAATATAGAATCATATCCCCTTTGTGTTCTTGGAGATCCTAATATGAAATCCATGCTTATATCTTCCCAAGGTCTCTCTGGTGTTGTCAAAGATTTGTACAATCTAGTAGTCTGAATACTTCCTTTTGCAACTTGACAAACTCTACAACTTTGAATAGATTTCCTTACATCCTTATATATCTGAGGCCAAAAGTAATGTTCACTTACCAAAGCTACTATCTTGTCAATTCCAAAATGTCGTACCAATCTACCACTATGCTTCTCCTTTATCAAATTATCCCTCATTAAATTCCTAGGTACACACAACTAATTTCTTTTGAACAACATATCCTCCTATTGGGTGAATATTTTGTCGTCAACTCACTGACTGTAAAATGGTTATATCAACCACAGTGTGATGAGATAAATCTCTCCTCTCAACAAGGGGAGGTTCCCTTCTTACTGTTTATTGAAACAAAACAGAACTACTTATTTACACAAGCTCTAACCATGTAGGGGGTGTGTTACATTTATCCTTTTCTCTTGTTTCAGAAAAGATGTTTACAATGTTTCATGGTAATATTCAATAATGCTTCTACACTTCTAATATTAACCTAAATGGTAATTACCAATATTTGTGTAAGTTGAAGCACAAAGTCTTTCAACTTCACAAAAAGATTCATGAACCAAGTGAATAATCTCAAGCACAAAGTCTTCAAATTATCCCCAGAAAGATTTTAAAAGTAACCGTATCACTAGTTAGAGCACAAAGTCTATCAACTAACAATACCACTGATCCACATGAATGTGATTGAAACTCATAGCACAAAGTCTACAAGTTCTCAACACGATTCATATACAAAGTGAACAACTACAAGCTCAAAGTCTATAATCCTCCACCAAGAGACGCTTTCAACATACATAAATTCAAGGAAATAATATAACACAAAGTTTATATAACTTATCTTGAATGTCCTCTAATCGTAATAACTAAACACCACTTTATCCAATCAATCAACAAGAGAAATCAGCAAGAAATTCCATATGAAAATCCTCACTCATACAAACTCAATTCAACACAAAGTTTGATATCAAAACTCACCTTCTTTATTGATTGGAATTGATCATGCAATTTGAATACAAAGTTTCAAAGTTGAGTTACAATTTGGGTAGCACTTTGTTACATATGATTAAAGATAAAAATTACAATAGAGACCCTCTTTATTTATAGGGAGAGGCCTTGAGAAAATTTAGGAAAAACCTAACTACTTTGACTTATTCAAAAATAGGAGTCCTTATTGACTTGGGACTTCCTATGTTTTTACATGTAATTACATATGAGAAAAGTACATGTAAAAGTGTCTAAAACTAAATGAAAAGTACATGTGAAACTACAAAAATATTCTAAGGCATGATGGCTTTCATCAACTCCCATTCGCTGTAATCTGCATACATCTTCATGATGATTAGTCCACGAACCCAATTCAAGAATAACTTGCCAGGTTTGATGACTCAGCATCTTTGTGTGCCACTTCCATTATCACTGCTATTTGTTATCCAATGTCTATTGCACTATCCATACATGATTGTACCTTCAACTGTCCATTCCATCCTACTCATCACTAAACATAATTGCTCATCCCTGACTACAAGTGGCTCCAACACATCATTCTCATTGTCATGACTATGAATTGAATCACCTATCTCCATAAGTAATGGCTTTCAAAATCCTTCTTTATTGTCATGTGCATGCTCCTATTATCAGACCCCTACTATCTTGTGCTTCATTACTTTGACCTTCTTAGGAGATGGGTCAGTCATTTGAAAGATAGATTCCTTCGGATGACATGATGACCTCAGTAGCTTTGCAGGAGAAACTGTAACAAAAAGTCATGATCTTGCAGTTAGGGGAAATACTGGTAATTTTGGGAAACTACATGTTGGCAGTCATGATCACAGGGGTGAGCTTGAAAGGGCTAAAGAGCAAGTGGGTCGAAAAAATGGAGGAAAGCGGGCTCAGGATAGCTTTTTAGAGAGTTCTCCAGACTTAGAAAAATTCTGAAGAGTGATGCATGGGCAGCGATTTTTGTCGCCCTTGCATGTTAGGAGAAAATGCTAATGTCAGGGTGGCAAATATTGCCGCTCCTGCATGTAAGATAACTTTTGCAAGGCAAGGTGCATAAGCAGTAAATTTTGCCACTTTTACATTTTGAGGCTAAGCAAAGTGTGTTGGAACGGTGATTTCCACCGCTATTGCATGAAAATCCAAAATTCATCAAACTTGTGTAGGGGCAGAGAATTTTGCCACCCTTACACAAAGAAGTTATAAAATTTACAAAGCATGGGTGGTGATTTTCACCACCCAAGCATATTGGTAGAAACATAACAATATGCATCGGCGGTGAAAATCACAGCCCATGCATTTTGTTTTACATAGAAAATGTGTATGAGCGGCGATATTTGCCATCAATGGAGATGGTCGATTTCTTTGAAATGGGCAAGTTTTCTAAAGGATCGCTAGGCGGAGGAAATGCTGGCTAAGCCATAAACACAAATCACAAGAATCTAAAATGATTCAAAATGCCAAAAAAGAAATACAGACGATAACTAAAAGAAGCAGAGGTAATGAAAATTGTTAGGGTTTTGTAGAGAAGAATAAAAGGATTTAAAATCAGAGAAACAAATGATTTGAACATGATTTGAAACCACACATAAACCTTAAAAAGAAAGAAAACAAACACATACAAACGAAAAGAGAAAACCCTACCCAATAAAAAGTGGATGGTGAAAACCTAGCCCAAACACATGAGAAACTCGATCCGATGCTTGCACCGGGATTTGCCGAGGGGTTTCAGACATCTAGATGAATCACAAAGGTGAAAAGAAAAGATAAAAATGAATAATAAAAGAGATTAAAACATCTATAATGCCTTAATAAAAATTCACACGAAGTGCATTAAATGCACATAGTGTGAACTGGGAGATGCATGGGCAGTAATTTCTGCCCTTGCATTTAAGAAGTGATCAACGTGCATGGGTGGCAAAAGGTACCGCCCTTGCATATCACAAAGACTCCAACATGCATTGGCAGAAAAAAATGTCACCCCTACATGTAAACAAAAATTCTCTAACTCCTTAAAATTGTGACAATCAATTTAACATCTTACGCAAATTTTGAGAAATCCAAATGAGAAGATACTCGAATGGATACTCAAGAGTGAGATGACTACACACAAGGATGAGATGAATCACCTCAATTTGTGAGCTTAGAGTGTAGGCTATGAAACAAACAAGTTTCATAGGGGTCATCCTACAAAATGAGCACAGCTAATTTTGAGGACAACAGCTAGCTCTAACTGGGGAACTTCCTTCGATCATTCTTTGAAATGATCAAAGGGAGAAGAATCTAGTCTCTAAGTGCCTTCATCCATGCCATTGGGCTATACAGTCAAGCTACCAAAACAAAAGACACAAAAAAGACTAAAACAAAAAGACTCAAAACTATACAAAAATTCACAAACTTATCTATCGCTTCACTTTGAGAAAAGCTTTAGATGTTGTCTGCTGTAAGGTAGAAGATAAGATGTTCCTCTTCTTTTTCTTTACTATTGAAAGAGTAACACTTCCCAATGTTTTCCATTCTGGGATCTTCTTCTGCATCTAGATTGGATTGTCCCACTCTTGCTGATGAATTTGGTTCCAACTATCGTTGTGCTCATCAAAAGGTTTCTCCGGAGAAATCAATCCTTTGGAAATCCTATTTCCTTTTGGCTGCAAAATCTCTTCACTTGAAGAGAATGATCCATCCATTTCTAGACCTCCATTTGAAACACTATCTAATAACTCAGGATCTTCATTAGAGATCAAGAAGTAAGTACCCATATCGGAAAACTCAAAGAGAATCTGAGCTTTTGGATCCTCAAATTTTGTCACTATGTACTTGGCCTCCCTTTCAAGATGAACCTCTCGCATAATACCCTTAACAGGTATTCTTGCCTCAAACATTTGAATCTTTGTCTCCTCAGCATGATCTATGATATCAACAAGCTGATATAGGCTTGCTATAGAAGATGTAAAACTCTCATCTTGAGGTTTTACATTAGGGGTACTGGTCTTAGGAACAAGGGATGAAGGATGAATATCTGATGTACTTACTTGGTTATCACCAGCCACATATTGATGATCAGATTGATTATGTGACCATGTGAAAACAACATTGGATTCACCAAGAGTAACTTCTTCTTGCCCCATCTCATCTTCCAAGTTCAGGAACTCGATGGTAGAGTCACCAGCTAACTGCTCTTCACTTTCCATGAAAATATTAGCATCATCTTCTCCTTGATCATATTCTGATTGAAGAAGATTATCTTGCTTCGATTCATAATAGAAGATTGATGCATTCGTAGGTGGTGCCTCTAAAGCAAGCCTTCCTTGTGGTAGAGGAAACATGTTTTGATTCTGATCCATTAAAGCATTGCCTTGGTAATTCGGTGCATTTGGGAATGTCTTCCTTAGAATGCCCTTGTAGAGGGGAATGGAAAAACTATGTGACAACTATTTTTTCAGAGACAACAACTCATCAGCCAACTTTTACACCATAGGATCCATGGTGCTAGTAGAAGGTAAAACCAAAAAGGGCTGCTCATTAGGCCCAATAGAATCCTTCTTCAGCTTTCCCACCAAGATCAAATCATCCCCACTTCAATTGCTAAACTTTGAGCAATTGCAAGATCAGCTGGTACTGCTCTTCATAAAAGAAAACTTACTTCTGGCAATTGTGAATTGATCAAGAAGCATTTTAGGTTCTCAGCTGTGGATTGAGAAATAGTGGGGATCATGTTCTTTAGCTTATTGAACTCTACTACAAACTCACGCATGGGCTCATGCGATTCTTTTTTCATTTGAGTAAGTTGGGCCAACAAGGCGTAAGCATATTTTTCTAGCTTGAATCTAGCTTCAAACTGGGTTCAAAGTGTATTCCATCCAGTGACAGTTCTAGGTGCAAGGTGATAGAACCAATCAGCTGCAACACCTTGGAGTGTTTCTACAAATAGTCTTATAGAAACATCTTCATATTCAACTCCAAGAACACCACATGCAATGTAGAAAGCTACAATGTGCTCATCCAGATGTTGTTTACCATCCCCATAGAACTTGGGAAAATTCTTAGGTGAACCCTGAGGTAGTTCATGTAGAGGCCGAGTCAATTTCAAAGGACCAAATGCATTTCCCCATGGACCTGGGACAGCCATACTCTTAACAAATAGTAGATAAAATATAACAAAAATATATTACAAAAGATGAGACCGGTATGCTTCAACCAAAGGCTAGAGACTCTTGGTTGCGTGTTTGATCTCCAGCAAAGTCGCCAAAAACTATTGGGTGAATATTTTGTCATCAACTCACTGACGACAAAATGGTTATATCAACCATAGTGCGATGAGATAAATCTCTCCTCTCAGCAATGCGAGGTTCCCTTCTTACTATTTATTGAAACAAAACTAAACTACTTATTTACACAAGCTCTAACCATGTAGGGGGTGTGTTACATTCATCCTTTTCTCTTATTTTAGAAAAGATGTTTACAATGTTTCATGATAATATTCAATAATGCTTCTACACTTCTAATATTAACCTAAACAATAATTACCAATATTCTTGTAAGTTAAAGCACAAAGTCTTTCAACTTACTTCATAAAAAGATTCATGAACCAAGTGAATAATCTCAAGCACAAAGTCTTCAAATTATCCCCAGAAAGATTTTAAAAGTAACCATATCACCAGTTGGAGCACAAAGTCTGTCAACTAACAATACCACTGATCCACATGAATGTGATTGAAACTCATAGCACAAAGTCTACAAGTTCTCAACATGATTCATATACAAAGTGAACAACTACAAGCTCAAAGTCTTTATAATCCTCCACCAAGAGACACTTTCAACATACATAAATTCAAGGAAATAATATAACACAAAGTTTATATAACTTATCTTGAATGTCCTCCAATCGTAATAACCAAACACCACTTTATCCAATCAATCAACAAGAGAAATCAGCAAGAAATGCCATATGAACATCCTCACTCATACAAATTCGATTTAACACAAAGTTTGATATCAAAACTCACCTTCTTTATTGATTGGAATTGATCATGCAATTTGAACACAAAGTTTCAAAGTTGAGTCACAATTTGGACAGCACTTTGTTGCATATGATTAAAGATAAAAATTACAATAGAGGCTCTCTTTATTTATAGGGAGAGGCCTTGAGAAAATTTAGGAAAAAACCTAACTACTTTGATTTATTGAAAAATAAGATTCCTTATTGACTTGGGGCTTCCTATGTTTTTACATGTAATTACATATGAGAAAAGAACATGTAAAAGTGTCTAAAACTAAATAAAAAGTACATATGAAACTACAAAAATATTCTAAGGCATGATGGCTTTCAACTCCCATTCACTGTAATCTGCATACATCTTCATGATGATCGGTCCACGAACCCAATTCAAGAATAACTTGCCAGGTTTGATGACTTAGCATCTTTGTGTGCCACTTCCATTGTCACTATTATTTGCTATCCACTGTCTATTGCATATCCATACATGATTGTACCTTCAACTGTCCATTCCATCCTACTCATCTCCAAACACAACTACTCCTCCTTGACTACAAGTGGCTCCAACACATCATTCTCATTGTCATGACTATGAATTGAATCACCTGTCTCGATGAGTAATGGATTTCAACATCCTTCTTTACTGTCATGTGCATGCTCCTATTATTAGACCACTTTGACCTTCTTAGGAGATGAGTCAATCATTTGAAAGATAGATTCCTTCGAATGACGTGATGACCTCAGCAACTTTGCAGGAGAAACTGTAACAAAAAGTCATGATCTTGCAGTTAGGGGAAATATTGGTAATTTTGGGAAATTGCATGTTGGCGGTCATGATCACAGGGGTGAGCTTGAAAGGGCTAAAGAGCAAGCAGGTTGAAAAAATGGAGGAAAGCGGGCTCACGATAGCTTTTTAGAGAATTCTCCAGAGTTAGAAAAATTCTGAAGAGTGATGCATGGGCAGCGATTTTTGCCACCCTTGCATGTTAGGGGAAAATGCTAATGTCAAGGTGACAAATATTGCCACTCCTGCATGTAAGATAACTTTTGCAAGGCAAGGTGCATAAGCGGTAAATTTTTCTTCTTTTACATTTTGACACTAAGCAAAGTGTGTTGGAATGGTGATTTCCACCACTATTGCATGAAAATCCAAACATGATTGGAAACCACACATAAACCTTAAAAAGAAAGAAAACAAACATGGACAAACGAAAAGAGAAAACCCTACCCAATAAAAAGTAGATGGCAAAAACCTAGCCCAAACACGTGAGAAACTTGATCTGATGCATGTGCCAAGATTTGCCGAGGGGTTTCAGACGTCTAGATGAATCATAAAGGCAAAAATCAAAGATAAAAATGAATAATAAAAGAGATTAAAACATCTATAATGCCTTAATAAAAATTCACATGAAGTGCATTAAATGCACATAGTGTGAACTGGGAGATGCATGGGCAGCAATTTTCACCCCTGCATTTAAGAAGTGATCAACATGCATGGGCAGCAAAAAGTGCCGCCCTTGCATATCACAAAGACTTCGACATGCACTAGTGGCAAAAAATGTCGCCCCTGCATGTAAACAAAAATTCTCTAACTCCTCAAAATAGCGACAATCAATTTAATATCTTATACAAATTTTGAGAAATCTAAACAAGAAGATACTTGAATGGATACTCAGGAGTGAGATAACTACACATGAGGACAAGATGACTCGCCTCAATTTGAGAGCTTAGAGTGTAGGCTACGAAATGACAAGTTTCATAGGGGTCGTCCTACAAAATGAGCACAACTAATTTTGAGAACAACACCTCCTGAATGAAATAGTCTAACCACTTACTTCTATATATGGTGTAGTCACGATTAGGAGGGTCCATGAAGTGAACTATCTAGGCCATGTAGCTAGAGTAAACACAACATATACAACTCAAAGATGTAAAGAAAATGTAGATTCAGTCATTCAGTGTGTCATAGAATTCAAATACAAATTGGTCGGCAACATGTGGGCTTACAATTAGGGCTCACAGACCTGATTATAGAATATCAAAATATGCACAAGATATAGCTTTGAAACTCCTCCGCAAAGAATTCAAACTATCAATTATCTCTATATCATCAACTACTTTCCTAGGTATCTATTACATCAATTTATATCAGCTTTGGAACAATAGATTCCTCTGTCAGCCAAGGAAGATCACAAACGCCAATGAAGAGTTGTAACGTGTGTACATGGATAGGTTGGACCTAAATGAATGGAATGATGAGTGGATCTCAGAGAAGGTCAGTCACGAACCAAACAACATTGAATGATGTGTAATTTAGCTTCAGAAGTCATGAAATGCTCCGCAAGTATTCTCCTTTAGGTGTTTATCTAATACTATTAGGATGCTCTACTCTAAGAAAACAATCGATCTTCTGATAGCGATATCCCACCGGTATCTGATCCAAATGATCTAAAATTTTGATATGATGTGCATGAAGGTGTCTAGATGCTAAGTCTAGCTTCACAAGATCTGAAATGCAACTACAATAGAATGCTGACCAAAATATAGAAAATGCTACTGACTAAACTAACTGTACTAAACTAGAAACTAAAAAGAAAAAAATGCAAACAAACTGAAATACAAATGTTTTTGGTTGATGCAAGATTACTCTTGAGCCAGGGATGCTCCTGCATCAGACATCTGGGGTTATTGAAAAAGTGAGTCCCTCACTTTGCTGGGGCTAG
Source organism: Cunninghamia lanceolata (assembly GCA_027924645.1). Taxonomy (NCBI): domain Eukaryota; kingdom Viridiplantae; phylum Streptophyta; class Pinopsida; order Cupressales; family Cupressaceae; genus Cunninghamia; species Cunninghamia lanceolata. The sequence goes on along the minus strand of BSBN01000424.1, from coordinate 3,561,586 downwards.
AGGAAAACCAAGATGGTCCACCTCAGCCTAAGAAATCCAAGATGTGTCTTCTTCTGGTCTGCCTTTCCACTTCACAAGATATTCTTTGTATTATCTTCCTCTAGTGCTGTGTCCAACTTTGTTGTCCAAAATGTCTTCAATTTGCTCCAACGCTTGTTGTGGTAACTACTTCTTCAAGTCTTCTTCAATGTTGTCACTGAACTCTACTTCATGATACTGATATAGGTCTGCAATCTTGAAAATATGTGAGATACCCAACGTCTCTAGTAACTCTACTTCATATGCATTTCCTGAATCAAATTTTTTGAGTATCCTACATGGTCCAAACTTCTTCATCTTCAACTTGTTATATGTCCCAACTAGAAATCTTTCATTTCTCAGGTACACCATCACTTCATCTCCAACTTCAAACTCTTTATGTCTTCTCTTCTCATCTGCCTATTCCTTGTACTTATTGTTCATCTCCTCCAAATGCTTCTTCACCTGATTATGCATTGTCTTCATATGTCTTGCAAATTCTTCTACTTCTACACTTCTCTTTTCTTCCATACTAATATCCCTCAACTCTATAACTCCTCTAGGGTTTCCTCCAATAACAATCTCAAAAGGTGTTCTTCCAGTACTCCTATTCATAGAATTATTGTATGTAAACTCTACTTGTGAAAGAATCAAATCCCAACTTCATGCCTTCTCTCCAACCAAACATCTCAACAAGTTTCCCAAACTCCTATTCACTACCTCTATCTATCCACTAGTCTGTGGATGAAATGCTGAACTGAACTTGAAATCTGTCTTCATCTTCTTCCAAAGTGTCTTCCAAAAATATCCAAGAAATCTTGTATCTTTGTCTGAAATTATGCTCTTAGGTAATCCATGCAATCTCACAATCTCCTTGAAAAATAGGTCAGCTACATGTACTACATCAATTGTCTTCTTACAAGGTATAAAATGTCCCATCTTTGACAATCTTTCCATCACTACAAATATTGAATAATGTCCTCTCCGTGTCTTTGGAAATCCCATTACAAAATCCATACTTATGTCTTCCCAAGGTCTCTTCGGTATTGTCAAAGGTTTATACAATCTAGTATTCTGAGTACTCCCTTTTGCAACTTGACAAACACTACAACCTACACAAATTTCCTAACATCCTTATGTATCTAAGACCAAAAGTAATTTTCACTTACCAAAGCCATTGTTTTATCAATGCCAAAATGTCCTACCAATCCACTACTGTGTTTTTCTTTGATCAAATTATCTCTCATTGAACTCCTAGGTATGCATAACTAGTTTCCTTTAAACAACATATCTTCCTAAATGAAATAGTACAACCACTTACTCCTAGCTATCACAATAGGTTCCTTACATGATTTCCAAGGTTCTGCAAAATTAAGATCTTCCTCATACATGTTCTTCAATTCTTCAAATCCCAATACTTCAACTCTCATCTTTGTCAGCAAGTTCCTTCTTCTACTCAAGGCATCTACAACTTTGTTTGATTTTCCACTCCTATGCTTCAACACAAAAGTGTAACTCTACATGAACTCTACCCATCTCATATGTCTCTGATTCAACTTACCTTGACTATTCAAATACTGTAAAGCTTGATGATCCGTATACAACACAAACTCCTTAGGCAACAAATAATGTATCCACCTCTTCAATGCTTGTATTATGGCATAGAACTCTTGATCATAAACATAATATCTTCTCCTTACATGATTCAACTTCTCACTGAAATATGCTATAGGTCTACCTTCTTGACTTAACACTACTCCTATTACATTCCCACTTACATCACAATCTACTTGAAATACCTTATTGAAATCTGGTAATGAAAAAATAGGTTGCTCTGTCACTTTCTGCTTAAACAATTCAAAACTTTTATCTTCTCCTGATGTCCATTTAAAGTCTTTTCTGTCACCTCTCATTGTCTCTGTCATAGGGTTACAAACTAAACTGAATTTTCTGATGAACTTCTAGTAGAAACTAGCTAATCCATGAAATGATCTAACTTCTCCAATGCTCTCCGGTGTAGGCCATTCAATAATTGCTCTCACTTTCTCAGGGTCCATCTTCAATCCTTCCACAAAATTCACAAATCCCAAGTATACTAATTCTTCCTTCATGAAACTACATTTCTTGATGTTTATCAACAACGTCTCTTCTCTCAGTCTCTGCAATACTTGTCTCAGGTGTAGCAGATGTTCTTTTTTTGTCTTATTAAAAATCAGAATGTCATCCAAATATACAATAACAAAATTACCGAAGAATCTCTTCAAGACTTCATTCATCAATCTCATGAAACTACTAGGTGCATTTGTCAATCCAAAAGGCATCACTAACCACTCATACAATCCTTCATTTATCTTAAAAGCAGTCTTCCATTCATCTCCTTCTCTGATCTTGCTCTGATGGTACCCACTCTTCAAATCTATCTTTGTGAAATATTTTGCTCCACTCAAACAATCCATGATGTCATCCATCCTAGGTAAAGGAAATCTATAATTAACTATGATCTTGTTTATTTCTCTCAAGTTTGTACACATTCTCTATTCTCCATCTTCCTTTGGTGCTAACACTGCAGGTACTACACAAGGACTCAAACTTTCTCTGATCAAACCTTTCCTCAGCAACTCTTGTATCTATCTATTCAATTCTTCACTATCTTCCAGTGTCATTTTGTGCGCTTCTTTGTTAGGCAAACTGGCTCCAGGTATAAGGTCCATGTGATGAATGATACCCCTGATTGGTGGCAATCCTTTAGGTACATTGTCTGATATGATGTCTTCATACTCTATCAGTAACTCAGTTATCTCCTTCAGTTGTGACTCTTCAATCTCCTTCTTCAATGTTTCAGGCTTCTTAGGAATCAAGGCATAACACATATTCTCATGTCTCAAACCATCCAAAAATTTCCTTCCATCTACCAAATAGATTCTAATGTTCCCACATACTTAACTCTTAGGATCATATTCAAAAGGAATCAAAGTAATTCTCTTTCCATTTGATGTTATAGTGTATGTTTTCTTTCTCCCATCATGTATAGGTTTTCTATCATATTGCCAAGGTCTACCCAACAAGATATGACATACATCCATAGGCAGAATATCACACAAAACTTCATCATGATAAGATCCAATATGAAATTTCACCAAACATTATTCACTCACCAGTACCTTATGATCATCCTAAATCCATGCTATTTGATAGGGCTTAGGGTGTTTCAATCTTTCCAACTTCAACTTAGTCATCATCTCCTCTAAAACTAGGTTATCTGAACTACCACTATCAATTACAACTTTACAACATTTACCTCTTGATTTGCACCTGGTTCTGAACAAACTCTTCCTCTACAGTGGTTCCTCATCTATCTCTGCTTGAAATAGTGCTCTCCTTATGACAAGTGATTCTCCTTTCTTAGGTTTACCAACTGAATTAGGTGATCCAATAGGTTCTTCTTCCACATAAGCTACTCTTCCATTATTCTTTATTCTTTTGCTTGTACTCCCTTGATTACATTCAAATGCTCTATGTCCTTCACCTCAACACTTAAAATAGGTTCCTCTGAATGTTCTCCTATCAGGTCCTCTTCCTTCTCTTCTGTATCCTTCATTCCAGTATGGACTAGGGTTTCCTCTATGGTAGAAATTTCCATCATCTCTCTAGTATGCATTATTATCGATGTCCTCCTTCTTGAATGTGTTCTCTTGTCTGTTTTGCTCTGCATATGTTCTCTCTCCTCTAGAAAATGTTCTACCTCTTTGAAATTTACCTCCTCTGCCTTTTTATCTCTTATCATGCTTTTTATTCAACATTTCTTCAACCTTCAGGGCAAACTGATATGCTTCTTCTAGTGTTGTCATCTTTACCAAAATCATTTCCTCGTGAATGTTCAATCTCAGTCCATTTGATGTGTCTAACCACTTTCTCCTTGCTTGCTTCACTATGTATTGTCCTTATGATCATTTTATGAAATTATTTAGTATACTCCTTCATAGATTTCTCCTTTTGTATTAGGTTTTGCAATCTCTTCAACAATTCTAACTCATAGTCAACAAGTATAAACTGATTCTTCAATTTTGTCACCATCCTGTCCCATTTTGTAATCTTATCTTTTCCTCTTCTATTTTAATCCAACTAAACTTCTTTCCACCATATAGCAGCATGTCCTTTCAATATTGTCTTCACAAATTTCACCTTCTCTGAATCTTCAACTTCTTCATACTCAAAGTATTCTTCCATGTCATTTATCTAGTCAATCAATTCTTTAGGATTTAAATTAACAGTATAGTTTGGTACATCAACTCTAGGTCTTTTTCCAATCTTTGAAATATCTCGCAACTTCTTGACTTGATCTGATTCTTCTTCTTCTTCACCTTCTAGGGTTTCTTTAGTTTGATTCGCAGATTGAAATTCTTCATCATCACTCTCAATATCAATTCTAGGGCTTAGTCCATTTCTTCTATCTTCTTCAATAGCATCCAGTCTAATTCACATTGTTTTCATCATTTCCATCATCTCATCCATTCTTCCAGCCATTTTTCCAATAGTAGGGATTCTCCTCGGTGCCATTTTCTTAGGATCAAGTGTAAATGCCTCAAATTTGGTGATCTGGCTACAAGGTGACACCTACCTCACAATCAGTGATCAATTGCAACACAAGTAACCTACCTCAAATTTGGTGACCTATCCACAACAAGATCTTATGGAATTCCTTCACTAACTTCGTTCAATTCGCTCCCAAAGATTTAAACTTTCTCTCTGATACCACTTGGTGCAGTCACAGTTAGGAGGGTCCACAAAGTGAACTATCTAGGTCATGCAGCTAGAGTAAGCACAATAGAAACAACTCAAAGATGTAAAGAAAATGCAGATTAAGTCAATTAGTGTGTCATAGAATTCAAATACAAATTGGCTAGCAACATGCGGGATTACAATTAGGGCTCGTAGGCTTGATTACAGAATATCAAAATATGCACAAGATATAGCTTTGAAGCTCCTTCACAAAGAATTCAAACTTCAACTATCTCTATATCATCAACTACTTTCCTAGGCATCTATTACATCAATTTATATCATCTCCAAAACAATAGATTCCTCTGCATTGGCCAAGAAAGATCACAAACTCCAATGAAGAGCTGTAATGTGTGTACATAGATAGGTTAGACCTAAATAAATGAAACTCCTTTGTAAATGAATGGAATGATGAGTAGATCTTGGTGAAAATCGGCCATGAACCAAACAACATTGAATAATATGTAATTTAGCTCTGCAAGTCTTCTCCTTTAGCTATTTATCTGAGACTGTTAGGATGCTCTGCTCTGAGAAAACAATCAATCTTCTGATAGAAATATCTCATCAGTACCTGATCCAAAATGATCTGAAACTTTGATATGATGTGCATGAAGGTGTCTAGGTGCTAAGTCCATCTCTAGAAGATTTGAAATGCAACTCTAGTAGAATGCGGACCAAAATACAGAAACTGCTACTGATTAAACTGACTGTACTGAACTGGAAACTGAAAAGAAACAAAATGCAAACAAACTGAAATGCAAATGTTTTTGGTTGATGCAAGATTTCTCTTGAACTAGGGATGCTCCTGCATCAATCTGTCACTACAGGTTCCTTACATGCTTTCCATGGTTCTGCAAAATCAAGATCCTCTTCATACATATGCTTTAGTTCCTCAAATCCTAATACTTCTACTGTCATCTTTGTCAACAAATTCCTTCTCCTGCTCAATGCATCTGCAACTTTGTTTGACTTCCCACTCCTATGCTTCAATACAAATGTGTAACTTTGCATGAACTCTACCCATCTCATTTGTCTCTAATTCAACTTTCCTTGACTATTCAAATATTGTAAAGCTTTATTATCAGTGTATAATACAAATTCCTTAGGCAACAAGTAATGTCTCCACTTCTTCAAGTCTTGAATTATGGCATAGAACTCCTGATCATATACTATATATCTTCTCCTTGCATCATTCAACTTTTCACTAAAATATGCTACTGGTTTCCATTCTTGACTTAATACTGCTCCTATTGCATTTTCACTAGCATCACAATCAACTTGAAATACTATGTCAAAATCTGATAATGCTAACACTGGTTACTCTATCACTTTCTGCTTCAACAATTCAAAACTCTTATTTTCTCTTGATGTCCACTTAAAATCCTTTTTGTCACCTCTCATTGTTTCAGTCATTGGTGTGCATACTGAACTGAAATTTCTGATGAACTTTTGGTAGAAACTTGCTAATCCATGTGTTTAGGGGGAAAATAGATTTGTTAATGTTTTAGTGTTTTGATGTTTAAATCCTCCTCTCCACTATACATTCAAGGATCTAGGGTCGAGTGGTGAGCACTATCATACCTTAGGTTGCTTGTGAGATGTAGGGAAACTTGGACTAGGGAATTTAATTATCGATTTTCCTTCTCCTATGCTCAATTGACCATTAAAACACTAATTATGCAAATACAACAACAAATTGACGAATAACAGAAAAAAGCTCTTGTAGATAGGAGTGAAATACCAAATCACAGAGTACCTATTTTTGGGGCTCAGAAGTAGAACAGTCAGGGACACTAGAGCGGGTGCCCTAGTCCAAGGTACCAGTTTCTTCATGGGATCCAGACCTCCTTTTGACACTGATCAACCCTGTAACTTTAGTTTCTAGAAATTTGTCTATGGAGGACACTAGAGAGAGCGCCCAAGTCTTGGAAATGCTTTGGTGTCCTACTTCTCTTCAAGTCTTGAATATTTGATGTCTACCAATCCTTCTTGTAACTTCACTTTTCCCAAATGTGACACCTGTAACCTGTAATCACAAGATTTGGTTTGGGGGTTGTGGTGTTTAGAGGCTTGCCTCAATCAAGCCCTGGAGGACACTTAAGTCTCTAAACACTGTTATCAGATAGAGAGTGCATGCCCTTGTGAGGTAGAGGCAAAAACTAAAGGAATTAATGATGAAAACATCATATAATGTCACCTTGTAGTGAAGCTCTCATGGGAGGAAGATGCTCTTCATTCCATGAGGAAATTGATGCTCAAATCTACAAATATCAACACACAAATCTGCTCTTGCAACACAATGAAAGCCTTGAATCACCTTGAGACCACAATAGCTTGCTAGTAATCATCTAGTTTACAAATGAATGCCTAAGCATGCTTTTATATGCAACTACAAGCACTCCCGCCAAGATTTTCATAATTCAAACTTACCGTGTCGGCAAAGGGACCAAATAACGGTCACAAAATGACACCCAAAAATTAGGGCTACCCCAAAATAGGGCAGGACTAGGGTGCGGGTACCCAAGTCCTCCCCCCTATTTTGGGCAGGGTACAGGTCAAGAGGTCCACCTAGGTCTAATTTTCCATGAAACCTAGGCCTCATTCCATCAGGATGCCAAAATATGAACTAAGATGTCCTAAATGCATGGTAAAGACTCGGGAGCTAAACCTTATGAGGGGAAAGCCCCCAAGGGAACATTTTCTGATGTTACATTTAGCCCCCACTTTAATGTATGTATAAACGCAAGGCCAATACATGCATTAAAGTAAGATCACAAACACAACAAACACACCAATCACATAGGAGATAGTAACAGCCACGTAAAACACGGAGAAGACAGTTATAGTCATGCAGAGCACAGAGAATATAGTCAATGCATAGAAGACACACTAATGCATGGAAGATAGAAATGATATCTTTTCTTTTCTTTTTCTCATATATATGAAATGCAAATGCAAGTATTGGAAAGTAAACAAGCCTCCCATAATATAGGATGCACTACCTTAGGGCACAGGTCTCTTTAATTATGGGGCAACACACACGCAAGACACACAAAACCTCCCAAAATGCAGGAAGCACTACCTGAGGGTGCTGGTCTCTACATATGGGGCAACAAACACACCACACAAAACAAGCACACCAAAACACACACACATGAAGACATGGAGAAAACACGGCAGACAAGCGATGCCTCAGTGTACCTATTTCTAGGTCCAACACCATCTCGAGCACATTACAGGCACACACCGATGATTGGGCTTCGCCACAACAATCACTGAAAACACGCTTAAGGGTTGAGTTAGTCACAAAACCGCTCCCCGCCTTCGCAAAGGGCTTTTGATAGGATGATGTAATCTGCTCTAAGAAACACACCATCCCCACCTCCATAAAGGCTTAAGATAAAAAGGATATATATGATATCCCGCCTCCGTAAAGGGCTTACATGATTGATTGATTGATTGATTGCAAACAAACTTAGGATGCACAATGCACTACTCTGGGGCACAAGTCTTTGCATCTGAGGTCAAACACATTGCTAACATCTATAATAGACAGCTTGCCTTATAAATGCCCCCACCTTACGGTGGTTGATATCAAGCATCGATATCAAGCACGTCAAGGTAGGAAGAAAACACACAAGGGGACATAGACTTTCACAAAGCCCATGCCCCCTGGAGGTGACATGTACTTTACGATCACCAAATGTTCCCTACAAACACATCCCTGCAAGAAACATGTTAGTGTCTACAAAATCATGATAAACAACATCAATGCATATGATTAACCACACAAAGAGCCATGGTTATACAATGAATCTGGAGTTCAAGGATAACCATAGGGCTATGTCATGAAGCTCTCTGAATTGAGTACTGGCAAGGCTAGATTCAAAGGAAACAAAGGTGCATGGAGCAGTAGTATTGTTAAGGTTTGTAAATGCGATAGAAACATCATCAAATTCACTACGTAGAAAGCATGAGTGCTTCCACTAGCCAAGCGTCGGATAAGATATACAACCCCATCATCATATTAGGAACTAAGTCCATTTTTTTATTGCTCTCAAAAGGGACACTATGTTTGCATCAGTATAAATGTTTGTCGTCATCTGCCCGCTAGATGGAAATAGTAGAGGAAGGGAAACAATAAATAAGAGAGGAGAAACAAGTGTCTTAGGGACAGTCACATAGGAGAGTGCCCCCAGGTCACCAACCACGATGCTATGTTCGTAAGACACAACACACAACAATGAAATCAGAGAGAGGCAATTTAGAAGAATGATGATACAAATAGAAGAAAGTCACAACAGAGATGGTCTCCTAGTATCTCGAACCTTACAAGAGAATCTGAGCTCATCCCAAGAGGCCTAAACAACATATAACACATCACGGGGGAAGCACATCATGAGAGAGATAAAGGGTTAGAGATACTTACCTGTAGGGCCCCTGTCAGGCTAGAAGTTGTCTATAAGCAAATCATCGTCATCATCTTCCCACTCCCTAATGTTGGAGGAAAGTGGGACATAAGGTATCATAGCTAAATTCATATCTTGCTCATCATGTTGTTCATTGTTAGGATCATCTTTGTTTGGTTGAATGTTGGGATCAATGTTTTCTTGTTGAGAGGTAAGGTTTATGGCATATTCTTGTCTTCTTTCTCTTCTTTCTCTTGCTTTTCTATTTCTCTTTCTTCGACCACTTATCTCTTGTAAGATAGGGCCTTGCCCTTTCATAGGCTTGTGCAATGTAGAAGATGAAGCATCAGGATCGAACCTCATTTGTCGCGGTGGAACACTTTGTTGTTGACAACGACCTCCTGATCCCAGTAAGGATTTCAGGGGAGGAACCTCAACATAGGGACCTTGTCCTTTCGGTCTAAAGTTCTCTTCACATGTGGGTTGTTTATATTTTGTCATTTCTTGTGTAGGAGGACTAGGTACTTTCGTTTCATCTAAAAGTAATTCAACTTGTAATGTGTTTTTTGAACCAAAGGTTTATACTTGTTGTGTGGGACGGTGATTATACGGCCATCTAGAGGGAATTTCAGACAATGGTGTATTGTTGAAGGGACAACTTTCATATATTTTAGCCAAGGATGTTCCAAACTAATGCAAAAGAGGTCAGAAATAGGGACAACCTCAAACCATTGTTTGACATGTTTTCTAGATAATGTTACTAACAATGATATCTTACCCAAAGGCTTGATAAAGGTTCCCTTATGTGTCTTAATCATCATGCTCGAGAGGTCATACAAACCTTGCATTAATTGATGTGAAAAGAGGAACTCCTCAGTGGAAACATTAGTCATACAATTATGACCAATGAAAGTTCCATCCATAGGGTTTCCCATTATTTTCACAGTGATGTAAAGAGGTCCTTCCTTGTCTCCAATTGTTCTATCATGAGGTGTAAAGACAATTTCAGGTTCATGTGCTTTTCTTTTCATGTAAGGTCTAGGAGGGAGCCTATTGTTTCCGTTGTGATTGGAGGCCATGTTTTTATGCTCAAACCAATGCCAAATCAAAATTTTGAAAGCTTTTCAAAATTGGTGCAAAAGACAAGAGCAAAAATAGCCTAGAATGCTTGATTTTTTGATACTTTTTTTTTTCACTGTAAATGAATGAAAGAAAGGGTGTTGTAATGATTTTAGTCAAGGGAAGAAATTTATATGTCTGATATCAGTCCAAAACATAAAATTTATCCTTCTCAACACACTCTTGATGCAAATCCTAGATAATGCCAAGTCGAAATATAGTGAAAATATGTCAAAATAGGCACTTTTTTCACGAAGAGTCAATGCAAAAGAGCATAACAAAGAGGTGTTGTGAGGAAAATGATTATGGAAAGAAAATAATATCAGTAATAACAGCCACTTAGTGCCAAAATATTCAATACAACACACTTTTAGTGCCGCTTAAGGTAAAACCCTAGTGAAAATATAGCGAAATATGCAAATTTTCACGGTTTTCCAATTCCAAGACCGAGCAAAGTGGGTTTTGTAATGAATTTTAGGAGGTACATAAAATAATATCAATAATATCAGTCACCTCAATCCATAAAATTGATCACAACACGCTTGGAGTGCAAACTAGGTCAAACCCTAGGGCAAAAATAGCTAAAATGTGTAGTTTTTTGCAAAATTTTCACTACAAGAGCCGGATAAAAGGGTGTTGTGAAGTTTTTTATAAGGGGAAGAAAATTATTACCCTGATAATAGAAAATTAATTCCAAGATACCTTTCACAACACACCTATGGTGCAAGTTTATAGAGTCAATAAGGCCAAATTTAGTGAAAATCATTATTTTTGAAGCCCTAGGTTTGAGGTTTTGGGACAAAATGCTATGTGAATTTTTTGAAGTCTAATTTATGATTAAATTGGCTTACTCTCACATCTGAAAATGATTTTCAAGTTTGAAAATGCAAAATGCCCATGCAAATTTAATGAAAATGCATCAAAATTGCTAGTTTTTTGTTGAAAATTTCTATGCAGAAATGCAAATATTTTAAATCTAAATGCAAATTTACACTAAAATGCAAGACTAAAGCCAAATAAAAATTTGAATGAGCCTCTAAAATCAGTAGAAAAATTTGAGAAAAGATTTTGCCTACTAACCCTAGATTTTTGAATTACTAGGTTTTATGAAAATTGTCAAAATTTTCTACAAAAACCTAGCAAATTAATAATGAAAATGCAACGCAAATTTTTAAATTTTTGGATTTTTTTGTAGTTTATATCAGATCTGATGTAAAAATCATGAATTAAGAAAATTTAGAAAGAATTGATACAATTTAGTAAGCCAAACAATGCAATTTTTTTGTATTTTCCAAAATTTTCAATTTTTTTGAATTTTTCTCAATGCAATAAAATGAATGACTATATGAATGAATGAAATCAATCCAAACTTGAAGACACACACTCAAAAAGTTACAATTTGAGTCCAAAAACATGGGTTCACCAAAATGTTTAGGGGAAAATTAGATTTGTTAATGTTGCAGTGTTTTGATGTTTAAATCCTCGTCTCCACTATACATTCAAGGATCTAGGGTCGAGTGGTGAGCACTATCATACCCTAGGTCACATGTGAGATGTAGGGAAACTTAGACTAGGGAATTTAATTATTAATTTTCCTTCTCCTATGCTCAATTGACCATTAAAACCCTAATTATGCAAATATGACAACAAATTGACGAATAACGAAAAAAAGCTCTTGTAGACAGGAGTAAAATACCAAATCATAGAGTACCTATTTTTAAGTCTTCGAAGCAGAAGAGTTAGGGACACTGGAGCAGGCACCCTAGTCCAAGGTAGCAATTTCTTCATGGGATTCAGACCTCCTTCTGACACTGATCAGCCCTGTAACTTCTGTTTCTAGAAATTTATCCGCAGAGGACACTAGAGTGAGCACCCAAGTCCTAGAAATACTCTGGTGTCCTGCTTCTCTTCAGATCCTAAATCCTTGATGCCTTCCAATCCTTCCTACAACTTCACTTTTCCCAAATGTGTCACCTGTAACTTGTAATCACAAGATTTAGTTTGGGGGTTGTGGTATTTAGAGGCTTGCCTCAGTCAAGCCCCGGACGACACTTAAGTCTCCAAACACTGTTATCAGATAGAGAGTGCATGCCCTTGTGAGGCAGAGGCAAAAGCTAAAGGAACCAATGATGAAAACACAATATAATGTCACCTTGTAGTGAAGCTCTCATGGGAGATATATGCTCTTCATTCCATGAGGAAATTGATGCTCAAATCTACAAATATCAACACACAACACACAAATCTTCTCTTGAAACATAATGAAAGCCTTGAATCACCTTGAGAACACAATAGCTTGCTAGTAATCATCTAGTTGAAATCTAGTTTACAAATGAATGCCTAAGCATGCTTTTATATGTAACTATAAGCACTCCTGCCAAGATTTTCGTAATTCAAACTTACCGTGTTGGCAAAGGAACCAAATAACGGTCACAAACTGACACCCAGAAATTAAGGCTGCCCCAAAATAGGGCAGGACTAGGGTGCAGACGCCCAAGTCCTCCCCCCTATTTTGGGTAGGGTACAGCTCAAGGGGTCCACTTAGGTCCAATTTGCCATGAAACCTAGGCCTCATTCCATCGGGATGCCAAAATATGAACTAAGATGTCCTAAATACATGCTAAAGACCCGGGAGCTAAACCTTATGAGGAAAAAGCCCCCCAGGGGACATTTTCTGACATTACACAATGAAATGATCTTACCTCTCCAATGCTCTCTGGTGTTGGCCACTCTACAATTGTTTTAACTTTCTCAGGATCCATCTTCAATCCCTCCGCAGAAATAAAAAATCCCAAATATACCAATTCTTCCTTCATGAAACTACATTTCTTAATGTTTATTAATAATTTATCTTCCCTCAATCTTTGCAACACTTGTATAATATGCCATAAATGGTCTTCCTTCATCTTACTAAAAATCAGAATATCATCCATGTATACAATAATAAACTTACCTAATAATTTCTTCAAAACATCATTCATCAACCTCACAAAAGTACTCAGTGCATTAGTCAATCCAAAAGGCATCACTAACCATTCATACAATTCTTCATTTGTCTTAAATACAGTCTTCCACTCATCTCCTTCTCTGATCATAATATGATGATATCCACTCATCAAGTCTATCTTTGTGAAATACTTTGCTCCACTCAAACAGTCCATGATGTCATCTATCCTTGGAAATGGAAATCTATACTTAATAGTGATCTTATTAATTGATCTAGAGTCTGTACACATTCTCCATTCTCCATCTTTCTTAGGTGCTAGTACTGCAGGTACCACACATGGGCTTAAACATTCTTTGATCAATCCTTTTCTCAATAGTTCTTGTATTTGTCTATTTAGCTCAACATTCTCTGCTGGTGTCATTCGATGTGCTTCTTTGTTAGGTAAACTAGCTCTAGGTATATATTCCATATGATGACTAATACTCTAAATTGGTGGCACTCCTTCAGGTACATTATCTAATATGATATCTTCATACTCTATCAACAATTCAATTATTTCCTCTGGCAGTGATTCTTCTTCTCTTCCGGTAACAGTCTCTGTACTTAGGGCTCCACACTTCTTTGGAATCAAAGAAAAACACATATTCTCATGTCTCAATCCATCCAGAAATTTCCTTCCATCAACCAAACAGATTCTAGCATTCCCAAATATTTCACTTTTAGGCTTAGCTTTCAAAGGTATCAAGATATGTTTCTTCCCATTTTTTTATAGTATAATTATTCTTCCTTCCATAATGTATACCTTTTCTATCATACTACCATGGTCTACCCAACAATATATGACATACATCCATCAGCATAATATCACACAATACTTCATCATTATAAGATTCTATAAGAAATTTCACCAAACATTGTTCACTCACCAATAGCTTGTGTTCATCTTGAATCTATACTATCTTGTAGAGCTTAGGGTGTTTCAGTCTCTTTAGATCCAATTTAGTCACCATCTCCTCTGAAACCAAATTATTAGTGCTACCACTATCAATGATCATTTTACAACATTTACCTCTTGATTTGAATCTTGTCTAGAAATTTTTTTCATTTGTGGTGGTTCCTGTTGATATGCGCCAGACAATTGAGAGGGGGGGGTGAATTAGTTGTCACAAAAACTTAAACACTTTCTACAATTAAACATTCATCACTTATCCATAATTATTATGATTTAACAATGAGTGCATGAAATTAGAAAATTAACCAGAGATATAACAACAAACACAAGAGACACCAGATTTACGTGGAAAACCCCAAGGTGGGGAAAAACCACGGAGAGGATTAACTCTCAATATATAGTGCAATCTTGAAATAGTGATGTTCAAGCTTGGTCACCCCACAGGCCTAAACATACTGGCTTATTGCCATGAAGAACAACTAGGTCTAGCAGACTCACTGCCTCAACCCTAAACCCAACAAGATTACAATAAGGGTTGTTAAACCCTACTAGTGGCTTACTTCCAGACTCACTACCACGATCAACACATTTCTGTGTAGTGAACAACAATTCCTCTGGTCTACTCTTCCTCTGCTCTGCTCTTCATCTTCTTTCCTCTACCTCTTCTTTGCTCTGCCTTTGGACCTTTCTTAATATATTTCCATTTTCACTCAAGGACACCTTTTCCATGACCTAGCTACAAGTATTTATACACTATATCAACTTTGGAATGATCATCAAGGTCGGCATCAACCATTGGAATAATCTCCAAGGTTGGTATTACAAACATTTACAAAATAGGTCCTGACCTATTGCAACATCATGCAAAGGGAATGAAATATGGATCACACCATGCCTTAGCTGGGACTCAAACACAATCTTCCATGCCACAACATGCTTCCACAATCTTCTAGAGATCTCCACAATCACTGCGATCAACTAGGTCGGCCAAGACTGGTTACACACTACATTGACTGGGAACAATCTTCACAAACCATCACAATTTCTTAACACAGACCAAAGAATATATAGGAACATGATTAGGAGGCATCCACAAGAATGCTATAATCATCAAGAGAAACCACACAAACCTTAACCATTTTATCCATGTGAATCTTCTCACCGGAACACATGAACTTCATTGTCTTCAACTGTCATAAAAGAAAGATAGCTTGTAGACCACCAAACCATGAACCATTGTAACTGTAGGCACTTATCATCATCCCAGACTTCCCTCTAGAACTGTAGAACAAAATACTTTGTTGTAGAGGAATGTAGATCCAAATACTATCTTCATGTCTCAACTGAACTTATAGAAAAAGAAGGCTTCACTCTGGTGAGCACAACTCACTCAGATTTTCATGCGGATGGCTTAGACCTGAAATGTAGCATCCTTAGACATACCTCTAACTTACTTCCAATCCACAGACCACTATCTTTAGGTATGAATAAATGCAGAGCAGTTTACCGGACTGTTCTTCAGTATACAACTCACTGTCTGTATTGTACTTCTCTGTAACTCACTGATTTCTTCTAGAGAGGCTAATTTTCTCAATATCCTTAACATACAAGTCTTCTAAATAAGTAATAGAATAAGATATAGTTGACACCAATGACAACAAGAATATGTTGACATCAATGACAACACCGATTAGGCCAATACTTGCAGTAGTTCCTTAGTTGTCTTTGCTTGAAATAATGCTCTCCTCATGACTAATGATTCTCCTTTCTTTGTTTTTCCAACTGAACTAGGTGATCCATCAAGTTCTTCCTCCACATAAGCTTCTCTTGCACTGTTATCTATCCGCTTGCTTGTACTTGCCAGATGACATTCAAATGCTCTATGTCCTTCACCTCCAAACTTAAAACAAGTTCCTCTAAATGATCTATTATCAAACCCTCTCTCATCTCTCCTATACCCTTCATTGCAGTAAGAACTATGATTCCCTCTACTATTGCGGTAAAAACTTTTGTCATCTCTACCTCTGTAGTATGAATTATTGTCCTTTTCTTCCTTCCAATATGGGCTACTTTCTTTGTTCTTCTCCACATAAGGTCTTTCTCCTCCGAAATATGTTCTACCTCTTTGAAATTTACCTCCTCTACCTCTTTGTCTTTGCTCATTCTTCTTATTCAACTTGTCTTCAAATTTCAATGCAAACTGATATGCTTCTTCTATTGTTGTCATCCTTACCAAACTTAGTTGTTCTTGAATGTTCATCCTCAGTCCATTTATATATCTTGCCACTTTCTCCTTTCTTACTTCACTATGTCCAGTTCTTATGATCATCTTATGAAATTCCTTCATATACTCCTTCACAAATTTCTCCTTTTGCCTTAGGTTTTTCAATCTCTTCAATAATTCCAACTCATAATCAGCAGGTATGAACCGATTCTTCAACTTTATCACCATTCTATCCCATTTTATGATCTTTTCTTTTCCTTTCCTATTTCTATCCAATTGAACTTCTTTCCACCAAATAGTAGCATGTCCTTTCAACTTAGTTTTTGCAAATCTCACTCTCTCTAGATCTTCAATTTCCTCATATTCAAAGTATTCTTCCAAGTCATTTATCTAATCAATCAATTCCTCTAGATTCAAATTTCCAATATAGTTTGATACTTCCACTCTATGTCTCTTTCCCATCTTTCAAATAGCTTTCAACGTCTTCACCTAATCTTATTCTTCTTCTTCTAGGGCTTCTTCATTTTGTTCTACTAACTAAATTTTTTCATCATCACTTTCATCTTCATGTCTAGGGTTTAGTCCTCTTCTTCTATCTTCTTCTACAACATCCAATCTAACCTTCATTGTCATCATCATCTCAATCATTTCTTCCATTCTTCCAACAACATTGGCCATAGCAGGCATCCTCCTTGGTAGCATCTCTTCCTAGGATCCAATTTAACTGCCTCAATTCGGTGATCTGACTACAGGGCTGCAACTGCCTCACAATCTACACTATGTTGACAAACACAAGTAGACTGCCTTAGTTTGGTGATATTCTCCCCACAAGATCTTATAAAATGCCTTCACTTCCCAAAGGATTAAAAACTTTTCTATGATACCACTTGGTGTAGTCATGGATGGAGGGTTCATAGAATGAACTGTCCAAACTATGCAGCTAGAGTAAATACAACGGGAATAACACAATCATAGAATGTAATGGAAGGTTCATATATTCAAAATATCAAAGAATTACAATGCTCATATGCTAGAAACATGAGGGCTACAATCAAAGGGCTCACATGCCTACTTTTTGAGTTACAATAGAAAAGAATGATATGGCATTGAAGTGCCTTCCAGAAAGAATTCAACTATCTAAAACTACATAACTTGAGAACTCATTAACTAATTGAATTCCTGATACATCTAAGAGATCTATATACATCATCTTCAATCTCATAGAATCCTCCGCATCGGCCACAAGAGGTCACAAACTCCAATGAAAAATGTAGCGTGTAGAAACAAGGTAAGTCAGCCTACAACATCTGGTATTGCTCCACAAATGAATGAATCTTGTTACGGACATCAAGGAAGGTATATTAGGTCCTTATGTGTTGTGTATGATGTTCCATTAGGCTCTGCAAGTCATAGAAGTTCTCTGCAAACCTTCTCCTTCCAACTAACTATCTGGATACTGTGTTCTGTGAAATCTAATGATCTTCTGATAGTGATAACTTTTAGGAAACAAATCCAAATCACTTGAAATCTGAATATGATATAACTGACATGGAATAGATGATAAATCCTACTCCACATGCTTTGATATGAAGATGTGGTAAAATGTGGTACAAAATGCTAAAACTACAAACTACTAAACTGAATTGAAAATGAAAGAAAAGAAAGAAAAGAAAGAATGCAAATATTTTTGGTTGATGCAAGATTGCTCTACAACCTAGGATGCTCCTGCATCAATTTTGTTCTTAGTTTACCAAGGACACAGAGATGACATGATTCCATTTTTGTGGTGGACAGATTCTTGAAGATGACACATTGTATTCCTTGTAAGAAGACTAATGATGCTGTTCATATTGCAGAATTATTTTTGAGAGAGGTGGTGAGACTATACAATCTACCTAAGAGGATAGTTTCAGATCGAGATACCAAGTTTGTTGGTTATTTTTGGAGAACATTGTGGAAGAATTTGAAGTTGATTTCCACACACCATCCATAGAACGATGGGCAGATGGAAGTGGTAAATAGGAGTTTGGGTAATCTACTATGATGCTTTGTAGGAGATAAGCCCAAGGGATGGGATTTGATTTTACTACAGGTATAATTTTCTTACAATTCTATCAATAGGAGTATAGGTACATCACCATTCCAGATTGTATATGGGAGTAGTCCAAGAAATGCTTTAGAGTTAAGGAAAATGGACAAGGGAGAAAATACGAGTGCTGAAGCTAAAGACTTTGTAGAACACCTAAAGAATTGGCATGAAGAGGTGAGAAATCACATTAATAAGATTAATATTCAGTACAAGGCTAAGGCAGATCATAAGAGGAGATATAGCGAATTTCAGGTAGGAGATGAAGTCATGGTTCACTTGAGAAAAGAGAGGTTTCCAGTTGGAACATATAATAAGTTGAAAATGAAGAAATTTGGACCATGCAGAATCTTGAAGAAGCATGATTCAGGAAATGCATATGAGGTAGAGCTGCCAAGTGGAATCAACATTTCCTCTGTGTTCAACATTTATGATTTGACAGAATATCATGAAGGTGGAATAGAGGATGGACCAATTGAAGTATAGTGGAGTATTTCAACATCTACTTCAAAGGAGGAGATAAAAGAGATCTTGGATATCCGCATGGGAAGAAGTACTCAGAATAGGCAATATGAAGAATATCCAGTGAAGTGGAAAGGAAGGCCTATTGAAGATTATTCTTGGTTGTCTAAGGCAGAGGTTGACCGTTTGGGTTTTCCTCAAACACCTGAGATGTGACAAGGTCATTTCTCAAATTACCCTAGGTGTCTGATGCATGAGCATCCAGTGGTGTAAGGGCAATCTTGCATTACCTAAAAAATGATGATTCAAAATTTTTGCTTTTTTTTCATTTCTTTTCAAAATTTGTATTTCTGGTTCCATAATCGCTTAAATAATGATGTAGAACCTTCATTTTTTCCAACTGTTAAAAATAGCAAACTACTATTTTTGGAAAGTTTGCATTTGGCCACATATTGAAGCAAAAATTTATAGGAGGCTTCAAAATTGAAAAATAAGACCTTTGGTGAAGGCATCATTCAAAGATCATTTGTGGGATGAAAGATATTTAAGTTTTTGTTTCCTGAAAAAATGTTGAAAAAGTTTCAAAGTTAGGTTTTAGGCACTTAGAGGCCCTTTATGTCCCTAAAAATGGGCAGAATTAGTAGAGCAATTCTTAGGGAATAGAGCACTATGTGAGCTTTCCATCATTTCAAACAGTTTATCAATTGGACACCCAGATCAAAAGTTATGGCTCCTAGAAGTTGACCTATTTTTGGAGGGAGTTGGAAATCTTGAAATTTTAGCTAGAGGCCACCAAAAAGGGCTATTTATGACTATTTTTGCAAACCCTTTGGGTAGTAGAGAAAAGGGGGAAAGTTAGTCAAGAAAAGGTGACAAAATAGAAGCCTTAGCTAATTTAATGCTACAGAAGGTAGAAGGTTCTAGAATCTAGAGATAGGAAGTTGTAATGTGTTGCAGCATGTGGAGGTTTCATCCTCTAATTGGATTTTAGCTTCTGTAATATAATGTGTTGTCAAAATCAATAAAAGAACATTCCTATTTTCTATTTGCAATTGGTGTTATTGTGTGTTTTGTAATTTACCCACTCATTAGTGGAATGCACCTACATTTATAAGTTAAATTTTTTTAAGCAAAGTAAACACCATCAACTGCAAGTAACTTAAAATAATTTGTTATAAGAAGTTTGATGGAATATTAAGAAACAATAAGTTTACAATTATATCTTATATTTCACCTTAGGAATTATATCGAATGTCTCCAAAATGAAAGATAAATGCTTTAACCACTGATCTTAATCCCTTGAATACAATAGCTCTATTCTCCAAAACACCTACATTTATATATTAAAAATTTTCAAGAAAAATAAACTTTAAAATATATATACAATAGGGTATGGGGTAAGTGCATGGAAATGGGGGACCAAAAGGGGCTCAAAAGTGGCTACTTTTGTTTGAAATAAGAAAAATCTGATCTTGCATGAGAAATTGAAGATAACCACGCTCAAAATTAGAAGATGTGATAAGAAGAAGTTTTGTAGTACTCGAAGTTTAGTTTCAAAACTACTATTTTTTTTCTAAAAATGGAGATTAATAGGTTCAAATATGGGGAGCACACAAAGTGCTCCTATATTTGTCAGAAAAATATAACATAGTGTCTGGTGTGCTCCCCCTAAAATGTTGACTTTTTAAAGTAACATTGAAAAATTAGCTAACACCATGTAGCTTATCCTATTTTTTTTGTTAATTTTTTTATGAATATATGAATCTTTTATGAATTTTTAAAGTGGCAACATCTTGAAAAATGAAATTTGAGCGTGCTCCCCCCTAAAGTTTTTGAAAATTAATAAAAAAAAAATTCAATGTGTATAGAATTGAGTCTAGAATCTAAAAATGTAATTTGTTTCAAATTTCAATAAATGTGTTAAAAATGACACAAGAAATACTAGACATAGGTTTTTTGAAAAAAAATACACATTAGAAAAGGAACTTGAAGATGGAAACCTTAATGTTAGCATATTTTTGAAAAAATACATGGTTAGAAAGCTAATAAAAAATTTGATGTCGTGCTAGCTTTTTTTCGTATTGACATTGAAAAATGTGTAAACCATAGGGGGAACACGCATGATATTTGGTCAAAATTTCTAACTTTTCTGAAAAAGACATCCTTGGCATCCAAAAACTACCACTGACCCTTTGGTTTGGGTGCCCAAGGCAAATCCAATGCTTAGGGTTGGAATTTCCCAAAGAAAGCAAAAACGTGAGTGCATTATAAAGAAGTTAAAATTAATTTTATGCATATATATCTCTCCCTCTTTCTATCTTGTTTTCTTTATGGACCCCCCCTCTCTCTAACTCTTGAATTCTCTCTCTCTCTCTCTCTCTCTCTCTCTCTCTCTCTCTCTCTCTCTCTCTCGTATCATTCAGATTCATCTCTTTGTATCCATTTGACTTCTTTTTGCACCTCCTCCCCTGTCTTTTTCACCTCTTAACTTAGTTTTCCTTTTCGTTTCCAATTTTCCTTTAGATCCCACCAATTTTTCCCTATTTTACTATTTTCCACCTCTCCACTCATCATTCTTCCTATTGTTGTGTGGTTACACAACACGCCCCATTTTGCCTCAGTAAAATAGGGACCCAGCCTATTTTTTTGCTCCTGCTTGTTTTTACTTTCTTGCCTTGGGCGGTTTGCTAAAAAGTCAGTCATATATGTCACCCTTACTTATGCATATCCATCACAAAAAAAGGATCAGTTCCCAAAGTTAGAATTTTCTACTACAAACCTCATGATTGGAAAGGGTACAAAATTCTAAGGAGGTTTGCTTCTTGGGTTACCCTGATATTGTTTAAGGATAGAAAGTTACGCCGAGTCAAAGTTGGGTCAACCAAGATATTTCACGTAGGGTCATATTTCTAAATATCAGTCACATTCGTTAACATGACCCTGACTTAAGAAAATCACCCGATGTCCATTCAATCCTTGATACGTGAACATCAAACTTAAATAAGGATGAATATCTACCCATCAAGAATTTCATGTATTTGTGGAAGGGTTATGTTTCCTAATATCTATCATCTTACAAAATATCACCCTTTCATGAATATCACCCTGCACAAATATGACTATGACATCATTCAATTCCAATGAATAAAAGAGATCACCCTGATGATGACGTAATCATTTCAACCCACCCATGTAGGGTCATATTTCCAAACAACCGTCATATTTCTCAATATGATGATGACATCACCATAACCTGATAATAAGAGAAAATAGATTGCATGATGATGTCATCACAATTCAACCCCAAAGAGGTCACATTTCAAAATATCCTTGACCTTAGCAAAATGATCATTAAATCATCTTTCGTAAATAATTGTTGAAGTCCATACGACGATGACATTACCCTTGTATTCTCGAATGAGGAGGATATTTGTGGGTATCAAAAGGCCTAGATATTTTCAAATATCCCTTATCTTTAACTTTATGACCCGATCTTGGTTAGTAGTCAAAGGTTGACCATATCACCCTGATCTTTAGTGAATGATTATCCTGTGGGGGGGTCATATTTTAAAATATCCCTATTCTTCAAAAGATCACCCTCTGGCATTAAATGTGAGCCCAACGGTAGGTGGCGCCTTTTCGGTTTCAATTATAAATCCAACACTTGGTAGTATCTACAAACTTCATGCGGATGATCAACAAATTCAATTGAAATGACACATATGCCCTAATTTGTCTTATTGATCAATTTAAAAGTAAAATTTAGGGATTATTTACATTTGCCCTACCATAGTTAAAGTTTACAGAGCTCTGAAAGTCAACACCTCGTGGTCATCTACCAGTGGAATGTGACACTCAACGTAACGGAACGGGACAAACAATACAACATATCTGCATTTACCCCGTTATCAGTCATATAGCAAAAGGGAAAAGTGAATATCAAGTAAGTAAAATTAAAACCCTCTCCGTTGTCATTTACTGCAAATCCCCAGGTAAAATGGTTCTTTATTAGGTTAATTTGCATGATGATGCATAAAATGAATTAAAATGTTGAATAGTGCTTATGAAATGCATGATATCCTTAAACCTTCCCCATACAAACACCCTAGGGTAAGAAATGCATATTTGTCACATAATCAAATGGAGGTCAGAAAGAACAGAACTAACTCTAAGTTCTTGAAACCCATGTTCTTACAACCTAAGGGAGTAGGATTCAAATATGGGGTGATAGATGACACACATCAAGGGAAGACATATTTGGATGCATGGACAAGGAGATTAGACAATGAAAGTGATAATCCCATACTGGATAGGATATTCACAACTGGTATGTGGCACGCTGCGGGATTCCCATATGCAATGGAGGCCAATGAGCTAGTGGTGGAATGTGAGAGAAATTATAAACCTGAGAATAGAAGAGTGGAAAAACATGGTAGAGTGTATGCAGACTTCTCAATCAAGGGCATCACTATTGCATTCAATATGACTATCGGGGATAAAGTGGTCAGTATGAGCCTAAGTAGGCTGGAGAAAGAGTACAATAATAATAAGAAACAATCCAGGAAAATCATGTACCAATGGAGGTCCAAGAACATTACATACACAGCTTCTGCTATGTTACCAGTTTACTTGTATAAATTTGATTTTGATGAGGAGTATCAGTATATGATTGCCTTGTTCAGTAGGATGATTGGCAGACAACATGCCGGGAACTTTGAAAATTGGATGTATGGGATCATCCACAAGGTGTTGTATTCAAAAAACAAGCTTTTTTGGGCCAAGATCATCAATGATTGCTTAGATGAAGGGATGAGAAGGATGGGTGGCAAAGCTTGTATATTCCATATGACTTCTTATGTCGTATATGCCTATGCTTTCTGGGGCACATTTAATGCCTTACAAAAAGTGGGTAGGGTTGGAAATAATACTGGTGATGTAAACATATGGGACCATTACCCACAATTATAGAGGAGAGCATACCTCCAAGACTATAAATTGGTAAATGACTCATTTTCAATGCATTTAGTCAGAACCATGGAGGAGGACAGAACCAAGAGATTGAGCATGGAGGCTCAAGGCATTATCTATAAGCATGGGGCTTGGTTTATCCAATTCCCCACCTTTTCATACATAAGAATAGAAGGATTTGAGGGGCAACCTCTTATGTGACCAAAATACCCCATTGATAGGGTCATCTTGATGCAGTTTGTTAGACAAGTATCAACCTCAGTTGAAGCTCAC
This sequence comes from Cunninghamia lanceolata, assembly GCA_027924645.1. Taxonomy (NCBI): domain Eukaryota; kingdom Viridiplantae; phylum Streptophyta; class Pinopsida; order Cupressales; family Cupressaceae; genus Cunninghamia; species Cunninghamia lanceolata. The sequence goes on along the minus strand of BSBN01000424.1, from coordinate 3,537,349 downwards.
TTGGAGCAAAAAAAGATTCCTCCTGTACTATTCCTAGTATACATGGGCTAGTATATATGCCTTGACCAACCAAGCATTAAAGATGCCATTGGAGGGTTGAGGCTCATGCACTTGTAGTCATTTTCTATAGCTAGGTCATATGACCCATATGGCAGAATGCAGAAGTTATTAGGGAAACAAGTACATCAAAAAAATCTTGAAGATTATTAGACTGATTGTGATGATGAAGCAGAGGTCAGGAGAAGAAATTATCAAAGGCTCACTCTCAATCAAATCCGGTCTTTTGACTACATTCCAGTGCCTGCACAATTACATGATGATGATGGAAAGATAACGTCTAATGAATATGAGGATAAAAAGGTGTATAATGACACCATCTTAGCTCCCAATCTGACATAGCCAGAGGAGACCTCATTGGATCAAATAATGCAAAAGGTTATCCAACTGACCCAGAGCTGGGTAAAGGCTAAAGCCACTGAGTTGCAAAAGAAGGGTGTGGCCCTTACTATTCACAATAAGAAGAAGAAACAAGTATCTGAAGAAGAATATGACGATTTTTTCATTGAAAAGAGGAAATCTAATGGAGAAAGATTACCTACTAAGGGAAAAAATCCACCAAGCAAGGGTAAGAAGGCTACTCCTATGCAAGGGGTGATTATTAAAAGACTTTCATCAAAACGTGATGGGGCATCAACATCTGTACCTGCATCTACATCACAACAATCCCCTGCTAAACAAAAAGGCAAGAGGGTAATAAAGCCTATTCCTGAAGATACAGAGCAACAAATGGAGGATGAGCCATTACAGGATGAATCAGAAAAAGAAAATCCCTTGGAAGAAGAGCAGTTGGATAAGGGACCTAAAGATGATGATCTACTGATAACAAGGAAGAAAAGAAAGAAAGTGCAACAAACACCCCCACCAAAGAAGCAAAGGATAGCAATGAGGGGAAATGTTAACACTGACCCTATCATATTAAGAGGTGCAGGTGGTTTGGATTTTATGAGGGAACTACAACATGATGTGCCCATTCCTAACATTATTCGATTTAAGACTGAAAAAATGGAAGAGCAGATAGAAAAAGAGATGCATATGGCTGGTAAAGAATCCCCCTTTCCACTTGATACCATTGTTGAGTTGTCAGATGATGAGGTAGTTCAAGATGTGGCTACTCAACATATGGAGACCTTAGTAGCTAATACTAGGATGACCCCTCATGGGACTCCATTGGCCCAGAAGGTGACTAGTCAAATAGAAGATAAAATGGATGAAATGGAGCAGGATAATCCTAAAGAGGTTGCCCAACAGATAGAGATGACCAATCTAGGAGAGCAAGTTACTAGTCCTGCAGCAATAGATTTAACCTACCAGGGTGATATGAACCTGAATAAAGGTAATGATCAGCCTTTGGAGCCTGAAAAGGCTAAAAATACAATGCATACAGAAGTTGATGATATGATAGCCAATCAAAACACAAGCCAGAGCAATGCACCTACTGAACAAGAAAAGTTAGAGGCACAACCTCAGAATAAGAGTGATTAGGAGATACCTGATAAGGATGCTGATCAGGATCAAGGTATTTCATCGATGCATGCTGAAAGAGATAATCAAGGAAATAATCTGGGATTAGAAGAGAAATCAGGCAAGAAAGAATTAAGCTTGGGAGAGGCTAACACATGTAAGGATGAGGAACAAAATCTTATACATGATGAAAGTCCAGAGAAGCAAACGGAAAAGGTGACCAAGGGTGATCTGGGTTATCCATAAGGCCAAAATACACAATCTTCTCAAGAAACCCAGGTGCCACATGATGGACAAAGTCAAAATGTTCAAGAAACCCCTAAGGAAATTTTACAAAAGGAGGTACATGATCAGAATGCGCATACTTTACAAGAACCTCCACCTCAGGAAGAAATCCCTCAGCAAGAGGTACCTCAACAAGAGTCTCCTCATAAGAATGTGCATGAGGAAGAAATCAAAAGAGAGGATTCACCATTGAGGGTAAGGCCTGATACATAGCCCCAGGATACTCAAAGTAAAGAGGGTGATCAACAAGAGCCCAAGGGTGATGTCCCTTATTGGTTGAAACAAGAAATAAATCTGCAACAAATGGATGAGGTACATGATTTTGATGTTTCTACATTGTTTGTTGAAAGTATGATGAAACCTAGAAGAAAGGCAAGGCTTACATCTACAATAAGAAGAGACCCTACTACAGGTAGGAGAACAAATCAAGTAGCCTTACCAATGGTCGAAAAGGAGAAAGGAAAAATAGGCCTTGATGAATTTTAGATAATTGATATTGATTTAGGTTTTGTAAATGAGGACCAGGAAGGTCAAGAGGGTAAAGATATTATTGATTTTTTGACACAAAGGGTGAAAAAGGAAAAGGATAAGAATAAGAAACACAAAGAGCACATTGCTCAATTGCATTCTTTTATTAAAGGATTAGTTGATCCTAAGCACACACCTATTAGTACAGCCACTCCATTAATAATTATATCCCAAGAAGAAGTTACTGGATTATATCTGATGAAGCATAAGGCACAATTAATGGACAAGTGGTTCATTTCTTCTATTTTTGAAGCTAAAAATGTGGTGAAAACCTCCCTGGAAAGTTGGAATTCTCTTAGTGCTTTGAAGAGTAAAGTGGATAAGCTACAGAATGAAGTAGGTAGGAGATCCTCCAAACTAGAAAAGTACCTAGATGCTTTGGGAGAAATGAAAAGAATTGATATGATGATACTTATGGATAACAAAATACTAGATAACAACACTTCCCAGCTGCTCAGTGTTTGGTATGAGGACACTATATTTGAGTGTGACATCTTGTAGAGATGCAGTGGCAAGCTTAGGGACATAAGTGTCAAATTACATGATCTTATGGCAAAAGAAGCAGAAACCTTGGAGGCTCTAGAAGGAAAGGTGGAAGGGAAAATAGAAAATCAAGATACTAATTTTGCTGTTTAGGATTTTCATGATAATTTTAAGCAAGCTGCAAAGGATCCCCTACACCATTGGACAGAAGAGGTAATAAACAAAGTCATGAGGATAAAGGTCAACATAGAAACATAGAATGAAATGTTGAACAACAGGAAGAGTAAGATGGATGGCCTTCAAGCAAAGTTTCATTCCCACAAGCATGCCATAATAAAGGACAAGGTTCAGGATGGAGGTCAAGTTGATAGAATAGTACAACTATATGAATCCATTAGGGCAACCATAAGGGTACACATAAGGGGTGATCTGCATCAGAGTGAAAGTGATAATGAAAATGATGATGATGTGGAAAATGATGGAGAAGATGAAAGTGAAGAAGAAGGAGATGAAGATTAAATAAAGATGCATGATAATAGAATTATATGCATAATCCACTTACAAGCGAATGAGTTTTCCTAGATAGCTGCCAGCTGGCAACTTATGCCACATATAAAGATATTGACTTAGTTAATGAGAGAATGTTGGTCATTGGTCTAAATGGATAAATCTTGACCATTGGTCATATGTAACTACCTCCTCTTGTTATTCTATTAAAGGGGATGGAGTGCACTCTTTGAAGCATTAGAAACTTAATTGAAGTTAGATTACTGAAGCATTCAGGGCTAATTTCAAGGCTTTTGTGAATATGCATGTCTTTTGCATACTTAATGAAAGAGAAGTTGTTTTGATTACAAATAATTGTAAATCTTAAGTAATCAGTGGATAGAATCTAGATATATGCATTGATTAGCTGCGTCCCTTGGAGTGCTTGTCAGTTTGCATGTGCTATTTTTATTCCTTGTTCCTTTGAAGTTAGCATCAACCATACCTAGCTGTGGAACAACCTGGTGAAATTATGGTTTGATTCCTTCTCTCCATAAATGTATCTGGAATGTATGTGACTCAATAGCTAAAGGTTCATCAAATTTAGGAGTATTTCTTTAAATTTCTTTGAATTTCATTACAAATCACCCTCATAATTGCAAATAACATACAATCTAAAGAAAATAAACATAAAATATGCCTATATCTCATAAATAATTGAACACATAGAGCATATTTTGAATGAAAGCATGTCAAAATGATAAATATCATACAAATACATATGAATATCAATGATATACATGTGAATATCTACTTATAGGCACATCATTTGGCTAAATACACATGTGTAGAAGTATAAAACAAGTTCATGAAAGTAAATGCTCAGAAGAATTGATCAAACTTGTAAATATAATCATAATCTGTGGAGCATAGTGGAAATAACCTCGTTTGTGAAGTAAGTTTACATGAAACAGAGGCAGAATCAGATATACATGCAACAATTTACAATACAGACAGTGTGAGACCCCTTGAAATGGAAAACAACATGTCACATCATCCTCTGAGTAATATCAGAAGATCATGACCTGATCAATGGAGACTTGGAGTCATCAGTTTTTTCTAAATTGATCGTACTTTTCAAGATAATAAAGGTTTGTTGTGCAAATTTTTATGAGTGGTGTTGTGACTAACAATCATCATCAACATAAATTGATGCTAGAAGGAGGACCTTCTTTCATGTTTGGAAGGCAAATCTGCTGCTTATGTGTATCATTGTAGTTTGAAACAAGGTAATCTTCTCAAAGTATATCATAATTGTTCATGCTTTGAGTATTTGTGTAAAGGTTTACTGGATATATGATATTTCATATCTGTTCATCATAAATATTTAGAATTGAGCATAAATAGTCTGAACTTTGCAATTAGTTCTTGAAATACTTGAAGTTTGAGTTGTTGTCTAGGTTTTCTTATTAAATCCTTACGATAACTCACTTGTATTACTGGATATCTTGATTTCCTTGTCTAGAAGCCTGATATTTTCTCATATTTGCAAGTTTCATGCAAATATTGCATAAATGCCTAGTTAGTTTTAGGTCTTGGTTGTAAATATCTCCTTTGCTTGGTTAGTTTTGTGTATCTTTACTGAAATTAGGTTAAATTTCATAAGATTGTCATAAATTGTCAGAATCCTGGCTCACAGGCCAAATACCAAGTCCAGATCTGGTGGACTTTTTGAGGAACTGCCTATCCATGGATTTAGACCTAGGACTATAGACATTCATCACACTCATGGTTCTAGTACATCAGAATCTTCGCTAGGAAATACTTTAACACCTCCAATATCCCCTGCTATGCTGCAAACACCTACACGACCACCTGTTACACCACCAGTCCAACAAGTACCAGTCACAATGTTGTTCTTCACTGCAGAGTCACCTTTGACCTCCATTTCTTATCATCCTTTACCTAAGAATCTTGATAAGATTTGTCCTAAATATCATCCATATCAGGATGTTGATGACCATATCAGAACATTCAAGGAAGCTTGTTGTAGAGCAAGGATTGAACATCAAGATGTTGTATGCAGATTATTTCCATATTCCTTAGGAGAAGAAGCATACAATTGGTATATCAGTCTTGGTCAAGGTTTAGTTGGTTCATGGGCAGCCTTGGAGAAAGCCTTCAAGGAAATATTTATGATACCTATAGATCCTTCAACGAAATATCATCTTTTTGCCACAATTAAAAGATTTGAAGGAAAACCTATTGCCAATTTTAATGCTAGATTCCAAAAGATGCTTTCAAAGCTAGTGGCTCCTTATACTGTAGCAGATGAAGCTGCTAGGAGTATATACTATTCAACTTTAGATCCCCTGACTTCTATGTTCATAAGAAGAACACATCCTAGTGTCACAACTTTGACAAGAGCTTTTGAAGAAGCAATCAAAGTTAATCAGCAACTAATTCTTGCTCCTATGCCAAACACAAATTTCCCTTCTTATCCCACATATCCTACATATCCTTCTCAACAACAGACCAATGGAACTATGATGCCTCTAGCTGTAGTGTCAGGTCCTTTACAAGTACCTCCACTTAGCATCATGCCACCTCCAAATGGAAATGGCCAGATGGTGCAATATCCAGGACATGCACAAGTACCCCAGGATGTAGGGTAGAATAACAATAATGGTTCTTTTTTCTTTAAACCTCAGTCTAAAAATGTAGTTGCCAAAGCTCAAGAAGAAAGGGAAGAAATTAAAGAGGTATCAACATAGTTGAGAAAATTGACAACTGAAATCACTCATTTGAGAGTTCAGAATTTCTACTCCCAACCAAACCAAAACAGAGGGTATAACAATGATAGATTTGGATATCCTGATAGGGAATACAACAATGATAGGAACTATAACAGTAATAACAACAGTGGTAACAATAATGTACCTAGACAGCCTAGAGTGTGGAACACTAGGCCAAATAATGGTTCCCTGCCATCACCCTTAGATAATCAGCTTCCCAGTGAACCAAAACAGACCACTAGAGTGAATTTAGTAGAAGCAGTTCTTACAAATTGGTGTAGGATACATAATACAAATGCTCATGCTGAATTAGACTATCCTCAGTTCAAAATAGCAACCTCTATTTTTTAGGCTGAAGTGTCAAATACTACAGGTAACCCTCCTATTGTTGAAGGAAATGAAATTGTTCCTTGTGGATATGATTCTGTACTTGTGTTATAAAGTTATGTAAATCATCCCCATCACCAAGAAGTATCAAATCATGAGAATTATACTTTAGCATGTGAAGAGTCAGCCATGGCTTTTGAAACAAATTATGTTTTTCCTTTCGAAGATGAGAATGAGCCATCAATTGAACATGAAGAGGTACATGCTTACTAGCAGAAATATCAAGGTAGACACAATTATAACCTCAGGAATAATTCAAACAGACCTTCTGGTCCCTTGACCACATCTTTGCCTCCTAATAATTTTAACACTCCTCCTGATCCAAAGGCAAGCAATATCCCTAGTTTTCCTAAGGTTAAAGCTCAATATTTAGCACCACAAAATGTAGTGTCAAAAGCTGGTAATCAACCTCCTGAACTTGATAAATTGGTTACATACTTGGCAGATGAAATGAAGAAGGTCAAAATTAGCTTGTCATTGTCAGAATTGCTTAAAACCCTAGCTATTAAGAAGACATTTATGAAATCCTTATATGACCCTACACCAAAAGAAGATAGTCATCCCCTTAATTCAAACTAGATTTCGAGTAAAGATCATGCAACTAAGGATAATAATGTTAAACATAAGGTCCTAGCTACTATTCAAGCTGTAGAAACCTCACACATGACTCTTAATAGGGATAAGACCGAGTCACCTCCGTTCCTCCTTTCCATAAGGATGTTTGGAAAGAACCTTCATAACTGCTTGGTAGATTCAGGTGCATCCACCAACATAATGCCATTGACCATATGTAATGCCTTAGGGTTACATCTAGCTAAATCACTGAAGAAGGTGACACAGCTAGACAAAACTGAGGTAAGTGTTGTAGGAGAGTTAACTCACATTCATATGCAATTGGCATCAAGCCCAAGGATTCAATACTATATTGATATCCAAGTAGTAGATATCCCTGACACATATGGAGTGTTGCTTAGTAGGGATTGGTCAAAGACACTTAATGGATATATGTCCACAGATTTCAGTCACATGTGGCTACCTTGGAAAGGGATCCCCAATCAAATTAGGATAGATGCTGAACCCTAGATGAAGCATATGATCACTGAGTACAATAACACCAACGAAATAATGTATGTGGATGTTGAACCTAGATTTTACACCATTAGACCTCAGTCAGTCAAGATAGAAGAGATCCTTATGTATGATATTCATGTTCATAGGGATGATCATCAAGATGACAGAGTGATTATAGAGTCCGGTCATAGTTCAGATGATAGTGATGAATTGGATCATTTTAGAAACTTTGAATTGTATCTATCTAAAGAAATGCAACGTTGTCGAGTGCTAAATATATCTAATGAAGATGTCCTAATTGAAGGATGGTGCAGATTGCATGATTAGGCCCATTCTGAAAAAACTTGTGATGCCTGTCTGGACATGATGGAGCTGGAACAAACATATAGTGAAGAGGGATTGTCATCACCTGAGGTAAGTCATATAGATAGTCATAGTGATACTAATTCTTGTTTATCATTTGCAGGTACAGAAGAAGTTACATACCAGGATGAGAGCTACATTCATAATACAAAGGAGATCTTGATGAATATTGAGAGCACTTCTAAAGATAAAAGTGATACCACCCTAGGAAGTGATTATTTAGTTAAATCAGATTACGAAGTGTCTGATGAGGATAAAGGGAGTAATTTGACCAAGTTTGAAATTTTTTTGTCAAAACAGATCTAGAAAATGTTGTTACAGAATACTTCTCCACATAACGCTCTAATTGAAGGATGTGTTGATAACTGAGAGGGGGGGGGGGTGAATCAGTTATCCTAATTATTTCCCTTATTGAACTTTCTTATTAATTGATGCAGCATTGAATCAAACACAAAAACATTACCATGAAATAAGAAACATATAACACAGTATTTTTGATGTGGAAACCCTGTTAAGGGAGAAAACCATGGGGTGATTAACCCAAAATTATTCTCTGTTAGAAGAATAGGAGATTACAAAAAATGGCACTTGCCAATTAGGGCTCACTGCCCGAGCACACTGCTCACAAGAGGCCCACTGCCTACAAGAAGACACACTGTCTACAAAGTGATAAGAATCACAGTCTTGAATTGATTGGAAGCATCTGTATATGCTGGAGTTTAGTTCCGGTTAGGCTCAGTACACTGATCTGCTGCACTTCATCTTTCCTCTGTTCTTTATTCTGCTATCTTTCACATACCGGATCCTTTTTGCTACTTCTGCTCTGTTCTGTACTTCTTCACATATATCTTCACACCATCACACCCTTCACAACTAAATCCATCCTCTATATATATCCGCACAAGTAATTTCATCACCTTTCTAGTCGGCATCCGGAACAGTCTAGTTTCTTACAAACTTTTGTTCTGTCGGCTGAATCCTTCCTCACCAAGCAATGCGGATCAAGCATATACTTGTAGATATCATTAATCATGTCGGCCAAACATGATTCATGCCTTCACAACCTCTATCATCAATAGTAACACATCCGGAAAGTAGTCTGATACTCTGTCAGTTAGTTCTTCCTCTGTTTTCACTGTCTCTCAGGAATCCGGTACTCAACTATTCATATCTTTCTCCTTGTCCATCACCGGAGGCTAAATCCTTGGAATATACCACTCAAGGTAGTCCTCTTGACTTCCCCAAATCCGCACTGCACCAAGACACTTCCTCTGAGAGATCCGGATCAATCTGTCGGACCTTGCCACATGCTCTGTTCTTGTTCACCGGACCACAACAATCTTTATTCTGACTTCCGGTAGAGACACATTATGACTTGCGGATATGTGGGATGACCTTTGTTGCCATCAATGACAACAACCATGAATCCATATAGTGTCTCTTGCCAACAATCTCCCCCTTTGGCATTGATGGCAACACTTAGTGAAAAATGACTAAGTGTTTTCACTATGCTCCCCCTTTGCTGATGCTCTGTCTTTATATACAATTTCCGGAACTCCCCCTTAATTGGATTCCTCATTTTTCACTGCTCCTCACTCCCCCTTTGACATCAATGGCAAAGGGTAGGGTCCGCATATCAAAATTTTCAAAAATTTTCTATACATAGCCGCATATTTACATACTCACATATATTGAAGAATGTCTGCAAAGGATGTCTGCAATTGGATCATTTCTGTAGCCCAACTTTGCTTCATTCTATCCAAAATTGAAATGTGACCACTCAACAAAAATGCAAAAGCTTCTGCCCGCTTGAGATCTGTCGAATCTTTTGTTTGGGCGGTGGTCTGAGCATCACTGATGGCCTCATGCATAGTTTCCAACTTAGGGATTATAATCCTTCTAAGTTCTCCCATCTGGTTAGTGATATTCTTCCTTTCCTTCTCAAGATTCTTTATTTCATTCAAGACTGCAATAGTCTGACATTCTTGATTTATTATGGAGGAAGAGAGAGGATCAAAACTTTGAGATAAGCTTTGTAGCTTATCCTGTTCCTCTTTTATTTTCTTATCAATTACTGCTGTTGCCTTTGACCAGGATATACAAAATTTGTAGATGTCACCGCCATCCTTAAGAGCATTCTCTAAGCTCTTTATTCCAATGCTCACAATCTTCCTATCTTTAGAGATTAATTCTAATATTTCTGAAAATCTTTTATCCAAAAATTCCTTCCGGACCTTTTCTTCAGCTGATTTTTCTAGAGAATCAAAATGTGTATCAACACTGCTGACTAAGGTTTTTAGATTACCGGAAGAGGAGGCTGTCGGATCTATCTGGATTGATGGCATAATCTTTATAAGTACTCCGGAAGCAGCCTCTATCAACTCACAGTCTTCCATATGAGACTTCAGGAGTTTTTCATTTGCCTTGGCATTTGCAAATGAAGCTATCTTCATTGTTTGTACCGGAGAGAGAGAGTCAAAGTCGAATGGGCCTTTTAGAAGCTCCGGTTCATCAATCTCTAAAGTTTCTTTGCTCAAAAATTGTTGAACAGTTTGTGCAGTGTCTCTAGCCGGAGACAAATGTTTCTTTTCTTCTGCAGTCTTGGAACTGTCAACCTCTTTGTCTTTCACCACTGCTTCCTTCTCCTGTAATTGCTCTTCTTCTTTGGATCCGGAGACTGTAGGGGAAACCGGAGGAGAGATGTTTGTCTATTCAGGGCTCACTTCTTCCGGAACAGATGATTCCAAATCAGCAGCTGTTTCTGCACCTAAGTCCTCTACAACAGGAAGATTGAACCTTTTGAAGGCCTTCCGGAGGATCTCTTCTGTCTCTTGGGCCACTCTGTCAGTCTCACCAAGCATGAGTTGATTCATCCTGGCTTTACTTCTGAACTCATCTTTGCAGTCCTTGAAGATAATGTTCATTGTCTTGGGATCAATTTGAGGATATAGCTGAATAGCTATCTGCTCCCGGATCTCAAGATCTTTAGCATGAGCATTATTCTTTCTTATTTCTAATTCCTTTTCTAGGCTTTTAGGAATAAGAGATATGATCTCAATGAAAGCCTTATTGTATATGTTCAGATATTTGACTGTGGCTTCCTGCAGAATCTTTTGGTCAGCCTCATTGTAGTCATCATAAAATTTAGTCAAAGGTTGAAGGTTTCCATCTACCGTGACTGACTTGATTACACTCTCTAGAGACAGAGTGGACTTTTCAATAGATACCTCTGCCATTTCATCTTTGTCTTGGCCTGTGGAGGGTTTACCGGATCCTTTCTTCTTCTGCTTCTTTATTTCTTTTACTCCCTCATCTGACTCTGTTTCCTCTTCATCCTGTTGGCTTTCATAAGCCCTTGTGGCTTTTGTCTTGGATCTCTTACCGGATGCCTGGACTTCCAGTTTTGAACTTTTGGTTGTGGGAGGTGCAGATCTCTTTGATGATCTGGTCCGGGTGGGAGCTTCAACCGGAGCACTTTCTTTACTTTTCTCTTCTTCCTCAGCCTTCCTCCTCTTTTCCCGGCTGGCATCAAGTGCCTCTTTTGAGATGCCTAGGCCTTGAGCAATGTGCTCTACTTCTTTTCTCACCTTTCTTTTAATCTCAGGTTCCCTGAGTTCTACATGTATTTTTATACTCAGCTCCTCAAAGGTTCCAAACCTTTCTGCCTTAGGATCTTTGGGCTGACTTAGCATGTGTTGAACATGCAGCTCCACTATCTGTTCATCCACTTCATACCCCATGGGCATGATCCAGACAGTCCTTGGCTCCACTGCCTCCATTAGGCAGTGATCAGTGTCAACCATAAAGCACACTGAGTCTTTGTATTTTTCAACAAGAGACTGGAGAATTCTCTCTCTTGCTTGCATCATGCTCTGAAAGTTTTTGAAGTATCCCCATAGAGCTGTATTTCTCGCTTTTGCATCCCCAAGTCCATGCAAATAGTCTCTTATCTGGACTGCAACAGGTTTGTCATTCTGCCATACCCATCCACTTGATCCGGGTAGCTCATTCATGAAGTAGAAGAATAGACATACAATAAGAGTACCATACTTAAAGGAATTCTTCTTATCCTTCTTGATTTTCTGTATATTTTCCATTAATTGGCTTAGCAGTAGTTCGCAGAGATCATATTCTGCATTCTTTCTTAGCATTTCATAGGCAGTGTATACTGCAGTTCCGGATACAGAATTCTCCCTGCTGGAGTGATAGATCTTGTATCCTATTATCATGGATGCATATTTGATATCCGGATCTGAAATATCTTCAATGGTCATTGCCCTCTTATCAAATTTTGATCCGGTGGCCTCAGTTACAATGTTGTTCTTGACAGATTTGAGGATAGGTATCCCTCCAGAAGAGTATAGACCAGTTACTGCTCTAATTGCCTCTTTTGTGATCTTGCAGGGTCTATCCAGCCATAGAAAGTTGTCATGCATCCTGCTCAGTACATACCGGACCCATTCATCTTCTTCAAAGCAGGGGAAATGAATAAATTGCTCAAATTGTTTCTTCTGGATATCCTTATACTCTGGTTTAAGCTCAAAAGCATTGTCTATCAGTTGCTTGTGATAGAGGTCTCTTAATTTGAATTCCCCAAATTCCTCAATGCTTGCATGTATGTAAACCCTAATGTCTTCAGTATGTAAAACTCCGTGAGGAACACTAGAGAAGGCTCCTAGTGGATCTACCTCCAATGATTTGTAAGGATGTTTCTTGAATGTGGGGCGAGGTCTATCAGAGATCTTAACTATATTTGGAGTAGCCATTCTTCAAAGATTTGTAGTGAGATAATGAAAAACGGAGAATACCTTATGCGCCTTCGGTTTGCACGGAGTGGTTGGATTGATTTCTTTATGCAATAACTTCGGCAGGAGATCCTTGGTGTGCTTGATGAACCTTGTTGCAGAGCTCCACTTTTCACTTCTTCTTGAGTGCAGAATGAGCAAATGACTTTTGAGAAATCCCTTAAATTGCTCCGCGAACCCTAATATCTATCTGCAATAAATGCTTCACCTACATCATTCCGGTTTGCCTTGTCTGGATAGCTTGGAGTATCCCGGATTAGTCCTGATCTGTGGATATCATCCAGATCTTTCAATCATGAATAAATCGAGGTAACATATTACAAGAACATCCCAAACACTCTGTCCAATCCGCAGAACAAGATAGTGCACTTCCGGATCTCTCCGGACCTTTTTGTAATCCTTTATCATACCGGAGCATCTCCCTGAACAGGTCTTATTTGATCGATCACAGCTTCTTCATAACTCCATGCGGACCTCTGAAAACTTGACTGAAGCATCTCAAGACTCATATCTACAAACCCTTTAATCCGCATCTTGTGCCACATCCGGCACCACTTGTTTGGCTGGGGGAACAGGATTTTCTTTGAGTCTCCCCCTGAGCCTGAGCTCACTTTTTAATTTCCGGAAGAAATATCAGCACCAGAGTCTGGTGCGGATCCAACCTCTACATTCTCTGAACTTTTCTTCACCCAAATCTTGCTCATCTGATTCCTAACTTCATCCGCATTCATCTTTTGTTTACCCTTGTCTTGATTCTGATTATACACCGGACCTCTTTTGTCCTGATTCTTGTTTCTGCAGACTTTAGCATTATGACCGGACCTATTGCAGATTTGGCAAATAACATTTCTTTGCATATTTGACTGATATCCTCTTGATCTGCATTGATTAGCCATATGACCTACTCTATTGCATGTAAAGCATCTACCTTTGAATGATTTGTTTTCTTGCATAATTCTGCATTCATGGGATTTGTGTCCATACCTTTTGCAGTTGAAGCACTGTCCGGAGAAGGATGAATTAATCTGATTCATTTTCATTCTGCACTGATTAGCTTTGTGACCAAAGTGGTTGCAGCTGTGGCAGTATCCATTGAAGGATGGATATCTTTGAGCATTTGGCTGTCTTACCGGAGGTCTTCTAGGCCTGCTCCTTGGATTTTCTGATCCAAGATTCCTCTGACCAGATCCGGAGCTTTCTCCTTTCTCATATCCCAAACCATACTTGTCATCTGTCCTCTTTTGACTTCCAAGAAGAACTTCAAGTTGAGCAGAACTTATCTTGAATTTCTCTTTATATTCATTTGCTGTTTGAAGGTCTCTTTTGAGAGAGGCAATTTGATCCTCAAGTTTTTCTTCATTATCTTTGGCATCTTCAAGATCAGATTCAAGATGTCTGATAATCCTGTCCATCTGGTGGCATTCTTCTGATTTATCTTTAAGAGATTGTCTTAGATTGTCTTCAGCCTTTCTTTTTTCTTCAATCTCTTGAGTAAACTTTATAGTTCCTGATTCCATTTCATGTCTTAACATAATAACTTCTTTTGATAATTTTTCACATAACTTGGTTTGCTCAGTCAATTCTTCATTTGTATTGCTTTCTTCACTTTGTCTTGCCAACTGTTGGAGCAGCTCCTTTCTCTTTTTCATAGAGAGACTTAATTTGTCTTTTAATTCTCTCATGAATTCATTAGCCTGTTTGAGTCTTTCCTTTAATTCACTGACTTCAGAATTTGACTGTTCAAGATCCTCAAGAGTAGTTTTGAGTTGCTCCCTTAAACCATATGCATCCATTTGAACTCCCAGATCTTCCTCAAGCTGTTAGGCTCTATTAGGAGGAACTTAGCTCTGATACCAATTGTTGATAACTGAGAGGGGGGGGGTGAATCAGTTATCCTAATTATTTCCCTTATTGAACTTTCTTATTAATTGATGCAGCATTGAATCAAACACAAAAACATTACCATGAAATAAGAAACATATAACACAGTATTTTTGACGTGGAAACCCTGTTAAGGGAGAAAACCACGGGGTGATTAACCCAAAATTATTCTCTGTTAGAAGAATAGGAGATTACAAAAAATGGCACTTGCCAATTAGGGCTCACTGCCCGAGCACACTTCTCACAAGAGGCCCACTGCCTACAAGAAGACACACTATCTACAAAGTGATAAGAATCACAGTCTTGAACTGATTGGAAGCATCTGTATATGCTGGAGTTCAGTTCCGGTTAGGCTCAGTACACTGATCTGCTGCACTTCATCTTTCCTCTGTTCTTTATTCTGCTATCTTTCACATACCGGATCCTTTTTGCTACTTCTGCTCTGTTCTGTACTTCTTTGCATATATCTTCACACCATCACGCCCTTCACAACTAAATCCATCCTCTATATATATCCGCACAAGTAATTTCATCACCTTTCTAGTCGGCATTCGGAACAGTCTAGTTTCTTACAAACTTTTGTTCTGTCGGCTGAATCCTTCCTCACCAAGCAATGCGGATCAAGCATATACTTGTAGATATCATTAATCATGTCGGCCAAACATGATTCATGCCTTCACAACCTCTATCATCAATAGTAACACATCCGGAAAGTAGTCTGATACTCTGTCAGTCAGTTCTTCCTCTGTTTTCACTGTCTCTCAGGAATCCGGTACTCAACTATTCATATCTTTCTCCTTGTCCATCACCGGAGGCTAAATCCTTGGAATATACCACTCAAGGTAGTCCTCTTGACTTCCCCAAATCTGCACTGCACCAAGACACTTCCTCTGAGAGATCCGGATCAGTCTGTCGGACCTTGCCACATGCTCTGTTCTTGTTCACCGGACCACAACAATCTTTATTCTGACTTCCGGTAGAGACACATTATGACTTGCGGATATGTGGGATGACCTTTGTTGCCATCAATGACAACAACCATGAATCCATATAGTGTCTCTTGCCAACAGGATGGTGTAGATTACATGAGGCACCACATTCAAAGATTACTTGTTCATTATGCTTACACATTTTGAACAAATAGAAGATGGTTCATTCAAAAGATCATTCTCCGGATAGTAAAGTAAGAAAGCAAGTATCGGTTTCACATCAGTCGGAGAAAATAAAAGTAGAAAAGAATGAGTCACCAAAACTGAAGTGGATATCCGATGGTGTAGCTACCAAAGCTAAAAAGAAAAGAGAAGGTCTTGACAAGCCTTTAACTGAAGATAAGCCATGGATCCTTAGGTTTGATGGATCTAAGTCAAAACAAGGAGCTGGAGTAGGAATAGATCTTATTGATCCAGCTAGAAAATCCTATTTAGCAGCATATAGATTACAATTCCCATGCACAAATAATGTGACAAAATATGAAGCTTTAATTCATGGGCTATTGTTTGCACTTAAGAAAAAAGTTAAGATTTTGCATGTCTATGGAGATTCAGAATTGGTGGTGAGGAAAGTAAGAGGCATATACTCTTGCAATTACAAGAAGTTTTCTAATTACAAACACAAGGTATGGGACTTGATAGAAGACTTTGATGCATTCAACATCACCCATGTGCCTAGAGAACTGAATCATAGAGCAGATGCCTTGGCTCAAGCTGCAAGTACTTTGAAACCATTATCCATATCTTGTCTAAAGAGGTTTTCAGTCAAATTAATATCAGTACCCTCCGTACCAGATAATGTCATCATTCTTCAACTGTTTGATGATGACCAGCGCATTTTAGATTTTATATCAAATAGAGATGTGCTTGATGCACAGATTATAGATGAAAGAAATGTAGAAGATCATACTTGGGAAGAAGAAGAGATTATAGAGTTGCCAAGTAATAAAATTCCCAAGGGGATGATAGAATTAGAAAGAGCATTTGATTTGCACAATATGCTGAAACAGAAAGATCTCCTACGGAGTGATGGAGGAGAATATTCACCAATCAACATAGGACAAAATTAGGAAATAAGGAATGTCCTAATTGGTAAAGTTTGTATAGAAGAAGAAATGGTAGGGATAACCCAAGCACATAAGGATTACATTCATGTTATTGCTTGGACCTATGATGAGTTGAAAACTTATGATACCTCAATCATCACCCATACTATACCATTGAAGCCAGATGTTAAACCTTTCAGACAAAAGCAAAGGCCAATCAATGCCTTGTTAGAACCCATCATTTTTTAAGAAGTGAAGAAATAGCTCAATGCTAGAATTATATTTCCAGTGAGACATTCCACATGGGTAGCAAATTTGGTCCCTGTAAGAAAGAAAAATGGTGATATCAGATTATGTGTAGACTTAAGAAATCTGAATAGAGCTTCTGAAAAGGATAATTATCCTTTACCCTCATTGGATGAGGTCTTACAAATAGCTAATGGTGCACAGATGATGTCATTTTTGGATGGTTTCTCAGGTTATAATCAGGTGATGGTAGATAAAATAGATAGACTGAAAACTGCATTCACCACAAAGTGGGGTATATTTGCCTATAGGCGCATGCCTTTTGGATTAATAAATGCTGGTGCCACTTTTCAACGTGCAATGGACATAGATTTCAGAGGTTTGATTGGTAAGTGCATCATCATTTACATGGATGACTTGATGGTCTTCTCAAAGAAAATAGGTGATCATATAGAAGATCTCAGGAAGGTGCTTAAGAAATGTGAACAATGTGGTATATCCCTGAATCCAAAGAAGTGCATATTTAGGGTGACAACTGGTAAATTGCTAGGTCATTTGATAATAGAGAATGGAATCATCATTGATCCTGCTAGGGTAGAACCAATAATGAAGTTACAGCTTCCTGGAAGCAAGAAAGAGCTCAAGTCTTACTTTGGTAAGATAAATTTTGTTAGAAAATTCATCACTGGCTTTGCAGAGATTGTTAGGCCACTAAATGCAATGCTCAAGAAAGATTCTAAAATTGAATGGACTCTTGAAGCAATAGCAGCATTTGAAGATATTAAGAAAACCATATTTGATGCCCCTGTTCTGATCAGTCCAAATTATACAAGAGATTTCTACATTTTCTTCAAAGCATACATCTGCAACAGTATTAACACAAAGGAATGAGGCTAAAGAAGAAAAAAACATAGCTTTTATGAGCTGCCCATTCAAAGATGCAGAACTTAGGTACATGGATGTTAAGAGACAAGCCCTTTCTCTAGTCAGAGCAATCAAGAAATTTAGACATTACATTCTGAGAAGTAAAATAATTGTTGTACTACCTGATGTAGTAGTAAATATGCTCCTAATACAGAGTGAGCCTAGTGAGAAAAGAGGTAAATGAATAACCGTCCTCCAAGAATATGATATTGATATAACACTCATAAAGTTAGTAAGAGGACAAGGTTTGAGCCAAATGATGTCAAAAATTGATCCTAATATCATGAATCAACAATATGTGGTGAACACTAGAGAAACTGAAGAATGGTATTCAGACATCAGGCATGTCTTGATTACTGGGAGATGCCCATCAAAACTGTAAGCCTCATAGAGGAGGGCCTTGAAAATAAGATCACAAAAGTACATGATCAAAGGATGAGTCCTTTTTAAAAGAAACTATGAAGGAGTATATCTTAGTTGCCTAGAGAGGCAAGAAGCAGATAAAGTATTAGCAGAACTGCATGATAAGTTTGGAAATGCACATGGGTCACATCTAGCTACTACTCATGCTATCTTGAGAGCAGGATACTATTGGCCTACTATCTTCAAAGACACTACTAAACATATTAAATGCGGTCATACATGTCAGGTTGTGGCTAATAGAGAAAGATATGCTTCTCAACCCTTGCAACCAGTGATGGAGATGCACCCATTTGCTCAATGGGGCAAATATTTCATAGGGCCCATCAATCCTCCATCATCTTCAGGCCATAGGTATGTCCTGACAATCACTGATTATTGCACCAGGTGGACTGAAGCTGTCAGCAGTAAGACATGCAATGCAGATGATGTGATCAAGTTCTTAGAGAGCAACATAGTAACCAGGTATGGAGTGCCATATGCCCCGGTATGTGATAATGGACTTGCCTTTGCATCATTAAAACTATCTAGTTGGGCTTTTGATCATGGAATTATTTTAAAGTTTCCTTCAAATTATTATCCTCAAGGGAATGGCTTGGTAGAGTCAACAAACAAAAACTTATTGAACATCATAAAGAAACTAGTAGAAAAAAATCCTAGGGAGTGGAATACCTTATTAAAGTATGCCTTGTGGGTGCATAAAACCATGGTGAAGGCTGCATTAGGAAATTCTCCTTATCAGTTAGTGTATGGGGTGGATCCTATCCTCCCCATTAACCTAAAGATCCCCACATTGCAATTTGCACAAGAATATCTGGCCATAGATAGCAAACAAGAAGTAAGATTACTTCAGCTCATGCATTTAGAAGAAAAAAGAAATAGAGCAATTGATCCATTTGCTAAACATCAGGTAATTGTCAAATGCTGGTTTGATAAGAGAGCTAGAGTTAAAGCCTTTAGGATTTCAGATCTAGTCCTTATGTGGGATAAAGCACATGAAAGGAAAGGTGAACATGGTAAATTTGACAAACTTTGGATAGGTCCTTTTCAAATTTTAGAGATCCTAGGAGATAGTACCTATAGACTTAAGACTCTAACCAGTGAGGATGTCCCATTACCAGTTAATGGATAGCTCCTCAAACATTACTTCCAAGCTTAAACAGGGTCATGTAAGTCATCTGTATTATAATGTACATGTTGTATAGTTGTTTGTATAGTTTTGTTTTATGTGCTTGCTTGTTTGTTTATTTTGTTGAGTTTTGTTTTGGTTAGTCAAGATGATGCACCTTATCACCCTATGAAAACAACCAAATTGTTGAGATTCAAGTGATGAGAACAAATTCTTACATAGGTTGTGATTCACCTTGAGAAGTATCCCTGATCAGGTCTATGATATCCTTTTCATCAGTGATGCCTTTTCTTGGTCAAGGAGATTGTCACAATGACTCACCTAACAGCCTTGGGTTTGTCGAATGCTTTAGTATAGGTGTTAAGTGAAAAATCTAAAGGGTCACCCTTGCTACCATTACAATCCCCAACCTAAAGTAGAAAGTGATCACACCTTGCATATTGAGCGTACATGATGATATCATATGAATAAAAGAAAAGAAATGAATATTGAAAATCCAAAAGCAAATATGATTAGGCCATCTAAGTAACTCTACCAGGGCTATGGACGCCTGCTGGCAGTGGGGCTCTACTTAGGGGGATTGTAAAGATAACCTTGTCAGGGCTATGGACGCCTACTGGCAGCAAGGCTCTATCACGGTTGGATATGAGGGATGAACTCAAAATATGTAGCTTAACACTGGTTACTTTTGTTTTCAACTTACTTTGAAGATGAGGATAATTAATCATATGCAGACACTTGATCCCTTATCAGCTTTGTTGCACTTATGAGCCTGATATCATCTAGAAAGGTCATGATACTTATACTTAAGGAGAGATATAATGCTATGTTTTGATGTGATCTTGTCACTTGAACCATTTTAATTTGATTGTTTTCTTTGGTGGCAAGTTGTTGTATGGTTACACAACATACCCCATTTTGCCTTAGCAAAACAGGGACCCAACCTCTTTTTTTTCTCCTGCTTGTTTTTGCTTTCTTGCCTTGGGTAGTTTGGTAAAAAGTCAGTCATATATGTCACCCTTACTTATGCATATCCATCACAAAAAATAGTCAGTTGCCAAAGTTAGAATTTACTAGTACAAACCTCATGATTGGAAAGGGTACAAAATTCTAAGCAGGTTTGCTTCTTGGGTCACCCTAATATTGTTTAAGGATAGAAATTTATGCCGAGTCAAAGTTGGGTCAACCCAGATATTTCATGTAGGGTCATATTTATAAATATCAGTCACATTCATTAACATGACCCTAACTTAAGAAAATCACCTGATGTCCATTCGATCCTCGATATGCGAATGTCAAACTTAAATAAGGATGAATATCTACCCATCAAGAATTTCATGTATTTGCAGAAGGGTCATGTTTCCTAATATCTGTCATCTTACAAAATATCACCCTTTCACAAATATCACCCTACACAAATATGACTATGATGTCATTCAGTTCTAACGAATAAAAGAGATCACCCTGATGATGACGTAATCATTTCACCTTACCCACGGAGGGTCATATTTCCAAACAACCATCATATTTCTCAATATGATGATGACATCACTATAACCTGATAACAAGAGAAAATAGATGGCTTGATGATGTCATCACGATTTAACCCCAAAGAGGTCACATTTCAAAATATCCCTGACTTTAGCAAAATGATCATGACATCATCTTTCGCAAATAATTGTTGAAGTCCATACGAGGATGACGTTACCCCTGTATTCTCGAATGAGGAGGATATATGTGGGTATCAAAAGACCTGGATATTTTTTAATATCCCTTATCTTTAACTTTATGACCCGATCTTGCTTAATAGTCAAAGGTTGACCATATCACCCTAATCTTTAGTGAATGATTATCCCATGGGGGGGGTCATATTTTCTGTAAGGGTCATATTTTCAAATATCCCTATTCTTCAAAAGATCACCCTCTGGTATTAAATGCGAGCCCAATGGTAGGTGGCACCCTTTCAATTTCAAATATAAATCCAACACTTGGCAGCATCTACAACCTTCATGCGGATGATCAACGAATTCAATCGAAATGACACATATGCCCTAATTTGTCCTATTGATTAGTTTAAAAGTAAAATTTAGGGATTATTTACATTTACCCTGCCATAGTTCAAGTTTAAAGAGCTCTAAAAATCAACACATCATGGTCATCTACCAGCGGAACATGACACTCAACGTAACGAAACAGGACAGATGATACAACATATCTACATTTACCCTGTTGTTAGTCATATAGTAAAAGGGAAAAGAGAATATTAGGTAAGTAAAATTAAAACCCTCTCCATTGTCATTTACTACAAATCACTAGGTAAAATGGTTCTTTATTAGGTTAATCTGCATGATGATGCATAAAATGAATTGAAATGTTGAATAGTGCTTATGAAATGCATGATATCCTTAAACCTTCCCCATACAAACACCCTAGGGTAAGAAATGCATATTTCTATCATAGGATCAAATGGAGGTCAGAAAGAAGAGATCTGACTCTGAGTTCTTGAAACCCATGTTCTTACAACCTAAGGGAGTGGGATTCAGATATGGGGTGATAGATGACACACATCAAGGGAAGACAGATTTGGATGCATGGAAAAGGAGATTAGACAATGAAAGTGATAATCCCATATTGGATAGGATATTCACAACTGGTATGTGGCATGCTACAGGATTACCATATGCTATGGAGGCTAATGAGCTAGTGGTGGAATGCGTGAGAAATTATAACCCTGAGAATAGAAGAGTGGAAAACATGGTAGAGTGAATGTAGACTTCTTAATCAAGGGCATCACTACTGCATTCAATCTGCCTAAGGGGGATAAAGTGGTCAGTGTGAGCCTAAGTAGGCCAGAGAAAGAGTACAATAATAATAAGAAACAAGCTAGGAAAATCATGTACCAATGGAGGTCCAAGAACAGTACATACACAACTTCTGCTAAGTTACCAGTTTACTTGTATAAATTTGATTTTGATGAGGAGCATTAGTATATGATTGCCTTGTTGAGCAGGATGACTGGTAGACAACATGCCGGGATCTTTGAAAATTAGATGTATGGGATCATCCAGATGGTACTGTATTTAGAAAATAAGCCTCTCTGGGCCAAGATCATCAGTGATTGCTTAGATGAAGGGATGAGAAGGCTAGGTGGCAAAGCTTGTATATTCTATATGATTTCTTATGTTGTATATGCCTATGCTTTCTGGGGCACATTTAATGCCTTACAAATAGTGGGTAGGGTTGGAAACAATACTGGTGATGCAAACAGATGGGACCATTACCCACAATTACAAAGGAGAGCATACCTCCAAGACTATAAATTGGTAAATGACTCATTTTCAATGCATTTAGTCAGAACCATGGAGGAGGACAAAACCAAGATATTGAGCATGGAGGCTCAAGCCATTATCTATAAGCATGGGGCTTGGTTTATCCAATTCCCCACCTTTTCATACATAAGAATAGAAGGATTTTGAGGGGCAATCTCTTATGTTACCAAGATACCCCACTGATGAGGTCATCTTGATGGAGTTTATTAGACAAGTATCAACGTCAGTTGAAGCTCACTTGGAGCAGAAGAAGTTTCCTCCTGTGTTGTTCCCAATATACATGGGCTGGTATATATGCCCTGAATGTCAGAACATTAAAGATGCCATTGGAGGGTTGAGGCTCATGCACCTGTAGCCATTTTATATAGCTAGGTCATATGACACATATGGCAGAATGCAGAATTTATTAGGGAAACAAATACATCAAAAACATCTTGAAGATTATTGGACTGATTGTGATGATGAAGCAGAGGTCAGGAGAAGAACTTATCAAAGGATCACTCTCAATCAGATCTAGACTTTTGACTGCATTCCAGTGCCTGCATAGTTGCATGCTGAAGATGGAAAGATAATGTCTAATGAATATGAGGAATAAAAGGTGTATAATGACACCATCTTCGTTCTTGATTTGACACAGCCAAAGGAGACCTCATTGGATCAAATAATGCAAAAGGCTATCCAACTAACCCAGAGTTGGGTAAAGGCTAAAGCCACTGAGTTGCAAAAGAAGGGTGTGGCCTTTACTATTGACAATAAGAAGAAGAAACAAGTATATGAAGAAGAATATGATGATTTTCTCATTGAAAAGAGGAAATCTAATGGAGAAAGATTACCTGCTGAGGGACAAAAGCCACCAAGCAAGGGCAAGAAGGCTGCTTCTGTGCAGCAAGGGGTGATTATTAAAATACTTTCATCAAAAGGTGATGGGGAATCAACATTTACACCTGCATCTACATCACAACAATCCAAAGGCAAGAGGGTAATAAAGCATGTTCCTAAAGATACAAAGGAACAAATGGAGGATGAGCCATTATAGGATGAACCAGAAGAAGAAAATCCCTTGGAAGAAGAGTAGTTGGATAAAGGACCTAAAGATGATGATCTACTGATAACAAGGAAGAAAAGAAAGAAAGTGCAAAGAACATCCCCACCAAAGAAGCAAAGGATAGCAATGAGGGGAAATGTTAACACTGACCCTATCATATTAAGAGGTGCAGGTGGTTTGGCTTTTATGAGGGAACTATAGCATGATGTCCCCGTTCCTGACATTATTCAATTTAAGACTGAAAAGATGGAAGAGAAGATAGTAAAAGAGACGCATATGGCTGGTAAAGAATCCCCCTTTCCACTTGATAACATTGTTGAGTTGTCAGATGATGAGGTAGTTCAAGATGTGGCGGCTCAACATATGGAGACCTTAGTAGCTAATACTAGGATGACCCCTCATGGGACTACATTGGCCCAGAAGGTGACTAGTCAAATAGAAGATAAAATGGAGTAGGATAATCCTAAAGAGGTAGCCCAATAGATAGGGCTGACCAAGTTGGTAGAGCAGGTTACTAGTCCTGTAGCAATAGATTTAAACTACCAGGGTGATATGAACTTGAATAAAGGTAATGATCAGCCTTTGGAGCCTAAAAAGGATGAAAATACAATGCATACAGAAGCTGATGATATGATAGCCAATCAAAATAGAGGGCAAAGAAATGCACCTATAGAGCAAGAAAAGTTAGAGGCATAGCCTCAGAGTAAGAGTGATCAAGAGATACCTGATAAGGATACTGATTAGGATCAAGGTGTTTCATTGCTGCATGCTGAAAGAGGTAATCAAGGAAATAATCCAGGATTAGAAGAGAAATTAGGCGAGAAAGAATTAAGCTTGGGAGAGGCTAACACATGTAAGGATGAGGAACCTAATCTGGCACATGATGAAAGTCCAGAGAAGGAGACATAAAAGGCCAAAATACACAATCTTCTGAAGAAACCCATGTCCCACATGATGGACAAAGTCAGAATATTCAAGAAACCCCTAAGGAAATTTTACAAAAGGAGGTACATGATCAGAATGTGCATACTTTACAAGAACCTCCACCTCATGAAGAAATCCTGTAGACACCCTAAAATGACCATGTCGTCACACCGTTTGCATTTCAGCATTCCTGTCGCATCACCTGCATTTCACACATTAATTAAATAATCTAATTATTTAATTAATTTCACCAAATTCTTCTAAATCTCCTAAATTCGACATTAATTAAATAAATTCTCTTTATTTAATTAATTAAATCAGATTCCTCTATTATTCTTTCACAATTAAATAATTTTAAATTATTTAATTAAATCATTATTCTTTTTCCAAAAAATCAAATCCACATTAATTAAATAAACCCAATTATTTAATTAATTCAACAAATTCCCTCTTATCTAAAATTAAATAATTTTACATTATTTAATTAAATCAAAATTGTTCTTCCAAAATCATGCACAACAATTAAATAAATTTATTTATTTAATTTGCTTTCAAATCTTCTAAATTAAATAATTCTAATTATTTAATTATTTCTTCCAAAATATCTTCCCTAAATTTAATTAAATAAATTATTTATTTAAGTTGCTTTCTTCTTCTAAATTTGAGTTATCCCTAAAATAACTCAAGTTTTCTATATTTAATAAAGCTAAATATCTTCTTTTCTCATGCAAATCTCTTCTTCTTGTTTTAAATCACTTAACTGATTGTTTTATTCTTTTAATTGATTTATCTCTTCAGTTAACTTATTCTTCTATTCTTAATAACTCCTCTCATGCAAAAGAAAGCAAGACACATGTCTTCTTCTCATTCGTTGCACATTCCTCAATTGTTCTCCTCCATTGATTCTTCTGAATTATCTAGACCATTGATCGATCTTATTTGAAATCTATATAAACCCTCCTCATCTTCTTCATTAAGCCTCTCTCTTCGATCGTATTCTCAGGCATACTTAACAGCGCTTTGAGCATACAAAACGCGTCGATTGAGCACTCTTACGATCTTTTGACATTGATCTCTTGAGCACAGTACTTGCTTGTTGCAACTATGGTTTCACAACTTCATTGAGCAATCCACATTCAATCCAAAGGAAACAATACAGATTTCTGTAAAAGTTTTTATTTCATTGATTATTTGTCATGGCTTTTATTTAAATTTGTTTTCTTTATGTTATTGGGTTCTTTGGTTTTATTAGTTTAGATTTAATCGATTTTTCCTCATACACATTCTGGCACGCCCGGTGGGACCCACTAATCCCTTTGTTTCTTTGAGAATTTTTTTTTTTGAAGTCACAGTATGGCACAGCGCAAACGACACCGCACAGCGCTTCTGGCAGGATCTTTGAGCACTTCTGGAGGCACAGTTAGGTGCTCTTGGGGGCACTGCAGCACTTCTAGCAGCGCAGCGCAGCACTTTTGGCATAATAGAACGGCGCGTCCAGCAGTATTATGGGGTGCTTTCGGTTAAATTAGGTTTTTGACTTTGTTCAGTGTCTTGCAGGATTTTCACACTATCTATCTTATTAATTTGTTTGACAAGCTGTTGTATTTGTCTGACAAACCTGCTTTTTGGACATCCTAAGCTGACTTATTTAGGAGGGTCTTTGATTTTTAGATTAATCTTTTGTGTTGTTACAGCTTCTGAGTTTTCTGGATTTCAAGACACAAATCTCTCAGCTACCACTTCTTAGAACAGTCAATCAATCATGGATTTTTATTTTAGATCTGGTTATTTTGAAAAAGTTAACCTTTTTATGATTTGAGACAGTGCAGCACTTTTGGCTATATTATATCACGTTTTTGGTAACACAACTCCACGCTTCGGGTTATTATTCAGCGTGTTGACTTTTTCCCAGACTGGATGCTTATTCCTAGATTTCCCTACAAGGTAGCCATCAGTGATCAACAGGATCTCTGGGCCAGGGGCCAACAGTGTAGGAGATAGACTCTGTATTTTATCTCCTCTTCTTCTTCAGGCTCTGCAAAACCTAGGGGGGTATTCCCTACTCAACATCCATGAGGATATGCTTACAAGGCTGGGATACTGACATAAAGCAGATAAGTCCTCCTGTAAGTAGACCAAAACTGAAAGATAAGAGCAAAGGGGCTAGCTTTGGGCCTATTTGCAGTTGTAGACAGAGGACTGAGGATCCTAAAACTAATTCTAATGTCCTAATGGTTGTTTTAGATTTAGATTTTGATTTTAAGTTTGGATGCAAAGCTGGACATGGTTGTAACACAAACACAAAGCAAGATTAGTGCCTATCCAGGGCCTGGAGTCAGTAGACATACACCTGTGAATGATCAACATGAACAACTAAAACTAGATTTCAGGGGGATATATGTGATACCTGCCTTATAGATATCTCCCAATACAGAGTGTTAAGTTATCTCTACTTATGGCATCCCTACTGCAGTATACCCTTCCCAATGTTCAACCTAAAAACAGTTTAATCTACCCCTTGAGCAGAAGTTAAAAGATCAGACATTCAACATAGGAATTCTATGCTCTAGAATCTAAACATTACCCAAATATCTAGATTCAGAAGAAGAATACATGCAATACTGGAGACAGAATTAACAAAACGCATGCTAAGATAGCATTTCTCATATAAGATTAATCATGAAATCAGTGGGTTCATGCCAAAACATACAACAAGAGATACATAGACTCACAGGTTTAGCTGTACAGAGCAGCCAGATCAGCTTGTTTTGAATTACAGAGCCAAAAATCTTCAACTTTCAACAACCAAAAATGAGTAACACTTCCTGCTTATAACAGCTAGGTAGTGTACCACAGCAATTAATTACATGGTTGACCAAAAATCCCACCAGATACACAGTATCAGAAAAATGGCGCTCAACGCACTACCAGATTGGCGCCCAAACATGAATGCAGTAGGTAGGGGAGGAGACAGGAAGAAATCTTGAGCCTTGCACCGCCGCCTAGGGATCCAGATCTTCAATCAGGTACCAGATCCGTCCATACCTCTGCAACCTTCGCCATTAATGGCGCACCAACCCGCAGCCTTGGGAAAAGCATCAACTGTGCATCGCAACCATTTCCCGCCAAGATTCATCGTCATGATATTTCAAAATATGTAGGATATCAATTATCCCACATGCACCCCGCGGCGACCTTTTCAACACTTTATATACTAGGCCACGAGCATATATAATGTCGGTGCTTTTGCTCCTGACGACACTAGTATAAGACTTCATCATCATCCTCCAACAGCATGATATCCTGTTGCTTGAAAAATCATCCTGACGTCAGCATCATCATCGCAATATCACCTGCATGATAATCGCCTTCATCGGCACAACCTGATCCATCGGAGGAAGATCCTCCTGCTTAGCCGATGAACATCCTGATGACGTCATCGTCATATCCTGCTGATGTCATCAGCATATCTGCCTACTGCGCACCTCCTCATATCCGGATGACGTCAACATCATATCGACATCAGGATGATAAAACAACGAACATGAAGTGATACAACAACATCAGGATGATATTGACTAAGATCATCCTGACGTCCAAAATATGATGACCACGATGAAAATCGGGTCACACTTAGAACTTTACAGCAACATCATCAGGATGATCTTAACAAAGATCACCCGATGTTAAAATATCACCCCAGCGAAAGATCATGCAGGTAGACAATATGATGACCCTCGCAAGCAACACGGCGATAACTGGAAATATGGTCATGATGATGACGACCCTTAAGAAAAAATAGGCCGGGTTGAACAACTTAGAAAATGACCCCCTCGGAAGATCGGGGTGACATCATCATCATAAAAGGGTAGGGTGATAATTGGAAGATCACCGGATATTTGAAAAATCACCCTCCGCAAGAAAATTAAGGCACATTGTAGCTCATCAGCAGGATCAGGATGATATCCAAACATCACCCGATATTGAAATATGATGATCCTGATGAAAAACAAGTCGACAGAAAACATGAGATGCTGACCACCATCGAAGCAAACATGATGATGAAGACTTCCTCCTCGAAGAAAATATGATGCTGCAGCTGAAAAATGCCGAGGAGGTCCAACACTTAGGAAAATGGGCAAGAAGATATAGGGTTCAAATGAAGAAACCCCCTAAACATGAAAAAACAACCTCCAGGTCAAAATGAGTGCTAACACAGCACTCCTAGTATTATCGTATTGCTCTTCTGGTCTTCATCACAGCGGCTTCAAAAACATAGTGCAGCGCTTCTGGTTATCCTTCAGCGCTTCTGGTCTGTATTACAGTGCTTTTGGAGTACAGTAAGTCGCTTCTGGTAAGATTGTGCAGCGCTTTTGGTCAAAGTTGATTTGTTTTTGCTAACTTGTGAATTTTTGGTGGAACTAACTCACTTGTTGCAGTTTCTTACTACTCACACAGAGCAAATAGGTGTTTAACATGTTCATGTAGGACAAGCATTGAAGACCTCTCGATTTATCTCACTAAGTCTTAGAAACACATTGCGTGCTTAAAAGGATAATTGAACAAATCTTTTCTTGCAATCTAAGTCTTAGGAACATACTGCTTTTCTTAAGGGACAATGGACATGTATGGACAAACACCTTAATTTTCTAAAGGACAATGGACATGAATGCCAAACACTTCATTTCATAAGGGACAATTTACAACTACAAACATGTGTGTGCTTAGTTTAGTTGCACCTTATTTTTCTTATAACGGGACAATTGAACCTTTGTTTGACGTGCTTGCTCTTACTTTTCTGTACTTCCTTTGGAAGGGCTTGCTTTTGGATTACACTTCATCCAAAAGGGACGACCCTAAGCGGAGTTTTCCTTTGAACCGCTATATAAGAGGGATAAGGCAAAAGCCAAGTCCTAACCGACATCAGCCTTACCTTGTGGTGCCAAACTGAAAAGAGGTGTACTAGCTCTTTGTGGAAACAATTTTCACATTGAGCGAAGTGTTTAAAACTCTTAGTAGGATTGGTTAAAGCTTTTAGTAGCTTGTCGCATTGCTCGTAAGGCGTTGGTCCCTCAAAGTCACTAAGAACCATTTTAGATAGAGACTACCCGACCTACCTCCAAATATTGCGGTAATCATCAGTGCAAGGGGAATCGATTTAAGCCCTTAAGATACTCACCATTGGCTCCCTTGAGAAGAGATAGTATTCCCTTGGACATAAAGCTCTTGTGACCTACTTAAGCTTTCCAAGGGGAGGGTGAGATATCCCTACCTATCGTCTCTCGCAAAGATACTAAATATCTGACACCTTTATGGAATGATATTTTTATCGATGGAGTATTAAGCTGTGAGCTGATCTACTATAATGAAACCTTGTCTCTAGGGATAAAAAGTGCTTGTTATTGATTGCAATTGTCTTAGACCTATGGAAACATTGGGCTTGTTTGGAGCCTTGAACATACACTATCTGTTGTGTCAGTCCCTTATTTTTTGACCATTTGTTTGCTGTGTTTTCTCTTGCCAAACCAATCCAATTAGAAACAAAAACAATCTACCAAAATTTTGCCTTTTTGAAACATCAGACACTACTTCAGCGCCCCTGGTATTACAGCAGCTTGCCTTTGGTAATATAGTAGATCGCCTTTGGTACAGCAGTAACCCGCCTCTCGCAAAACTCTACTTCAACGCCCTTGGTATAACAGTAGCTCACTTTTGGTCACTGTAGCTCACCTTTGGCATAGCAGTAACATGCTTTTGGTAGCTCAGTTCGTTGCCTTTGGTCCACAGTAGCACGCTTTTGGTTGCACAGGCCTGCGCCTCTGGTCAAACAGTATAGCGCTTTTGGTCCAGTACTTTGTGCATCAGAGTTTGTCCATTTCTCAAAGCATCTCACAGAAGCCCAGCATTACCTGTCTTGTCCTAGTGTATTCCATGGTAACCACTAGGCTCCAGCAAACTATGAAATCCAAGCAAGTTGTCCCTAAGAAGCGCAAGTCACCTCCTCACACACCACAGTTAGGTTGTCTCAATGTTACTCCCAAGGTTACTCCTAGTACCCCCGCAGCAAGACCAATCAGTTCTCCGAACATGCTGCACATTGATGAACCAAGCAATCCTCAAGAAGGTAGGGTCCCCTTAGTAAGAACACCTCAATATATCACCGGCTTGCCTCTAGATTTTGTGCCACAAGGATATACTATTGAGCAAAACCCACCTCTAGAGGATAGGATCCCTTTGATGAATGCACCTCAATACACCACAGGCTTGCCTCCAGATTTTGTCCCTCAAGGATATACTGCAGATTTTGCCCCATCTCAAGAAGAGCGACACTTTGAAATAGGTCAATCCTCTCAAGTAGATGGGCAAGATCTTGATGAAATCATACAAGAGCCTAGAGTCGTGGCAGCCTTTGACAAAATCCTTAGTGAAAACCAAGACCATTTCTTTCGCTTGCTTGCAGAGCAAGGTGCCAAGTTACCTCAAGATTTTGATTTATCCACTCTCAAGGAGAACAACAATGCCCAAGATACCATACAAGCGGTGCAAACCATGTCAACAGTGACTACGCCCTTACCTACACAAGGCTCGTAGTATAGGAATCTCCTTTTTCAAAACCCAACAGGGGAGAGACCCATATCACCGCTTCTGACTCCTATGGAGATCTATAAAAACCAACAAGAAACTCTCCAACGTCAAGCAGAGTTAGCTAAGCAAGCCACCTTAGCTTGGTCGAATATACAACCACCTCCTAAAGTGTCCACACCGGTCGCAAGTGGAATCTTGATTACCCCATCACGCGAAGGTTTCCCACCAAATTACAATCCGGGGAACAATTATGTAGCCATGCACCAAGGGTCTCAACAAATGCCACCTCCTATATCATCGCACCTTCATGTCTCTCAACCAATTAGAGTCATGCAACCCCAACCACAACATTCTTCTACTCTCGTCCTTAAGCAACCCCAACCACAACATTCTTCTACTCTCATCCTCAATCAACCCCAACCATCGCAAATCACTTCTACCTCTGTCCCTCCTCCACAACGTTCATCCTCGCTCAACTTCTTTCACACATTGCCTAGCCACTCTCAACATGCCCAACATCAAGTTTCCCAAAGCTATGTGCCGCCATCGCAATCTAATCAAATGCACTTTAGCTTTCCTCCACCTAATTCTTTTCTTCAACCATCACAAAGCCAACATTCTTACCTAGTGCCACCTCCACCTTTGCCAAATCAAAACCTCCAATTCCAACCCAATCTCAATCAATCATACAACCCATATGTTCCCAATCAATCTTAGGACCCTTATAACACCAATGTGCATGGCTCACATTATAATCTTCCATATGGGCAACACCAACCACTTTTTGGACAACAGGAGATGTTACCAACCCCTCCCACGACTATGGAGCTAAAGATTGCGGAGGTGCAACAATAGCTATCTGATCTTACGTTTGGCCACACCAAGAAAACCTTCTCTTTAGAGGAAGTGTGTCCTTATCCTTTTGATCGGTCACTACCAATGATCCCTTTTCCTCAAAATTTCACTATTCCCAAGTTCGATAAATACAAAGGAAAAGGTGACCCAAAAGACCATCTTAGGGAATTCTATCTTGCTTGCTTTGAGGTCTCTCATAACGACACATATCTTATGCGTCTCTTTCCTCACAGTCTTGGAGGTCAAGCAATAGAATGGTTCTCACACTTACCCATGGGTATCAAGTCTTTCAACGAGCTAGCAAAGAAGTTTGCCACCCATTTTTCTTACAACGCAGAGCATGAGATTTCCATGACTGATCTATGCAACAATAAATAGAAAAATGGTGAAACTTTCATTTCTTTCCTTCAATGATGGAGACAAATGGCTAGCAAATTCCCTTTCAAGATTCCAGAGAAACAACTTGTCAGCATATTTGTGCAGAACCTCAACCAAGAGTTAGGTTTTCATTTGCAAATTCTTAGTGCTACAACCTTCGATGAAATCACATACAAGGGGATCAATATTGAGAAGGCCCTCATTGCTAAGGGTGTGGTCAAAATCTTTAAGGAAACGAAAGATAGTACTTCTCATCAACAATTGAATGATAAACCCAAATATTGGAACAAGAACAAAAATGTGGTGAATGATGGGGTGGTCGATACTAAGCATGTCCAAACGTTGCAAACACCACTGCAGCTCTCCAAACCAAGTCAAGCTCCACCTCAACAACAGTAGCAACAAAGGTAGCATTATCAAAACCAACAGCAATGACAACAAGAGCGGCCCCAACAAGATTACCCTCCGCGACATCAATTCACTCCCTTGGGAGTGCCCATCGAATCGGTCTTATAGCAAGCTTTACAGAAAGGGCTCATCACCTTACCTGATGCTCCTCCTTATGGAGAACCTGTCTACAAAACTACACGTTACAGAGACAATGAATATTGTGAGTTCCATAGGAGCAAAGGTCATAGAACTGCGTCGTGCATGAAGCTCAAGCACCTAATCCAAAATCTCATTGACGGCAACCTAATCACTTTTGAGAATGAACAAGCGGCTCAAAACACAAACAAAGACCTCGATATGTACAAGGAACCATTCCCTCATCATGGCCCACCTCCTCCTCAGGATAGAGGTAAAGGTATCAATCATGCCTCCGCATCCTTTGATTCCATTGTAGGTCATTTTGAAGAGAGTCGAGTGTCTACCCTCACAATCAAAGGCAAATCTACGGATTGTACTATTACTACTCGTCATGGTCATGTCACCATTCATGGTCCTACACCTAAGCTTCCGGTTCAATCTGATTATAATCTTGTCGAACATCTAGGGAGAGCACCAGCACAGATCTCTATTTTGGACCTTCTACAGTCATCACCTGCACATAGAGTGGTGCTAGAAAAAGCCCTCCAAGAGTCTTCCGTTCCTAACAACATAGCGGTTGCAGATTTCCAAGCTATTGTAGGTAACATTGCATCGCCCTACAATGTGGTCTTCTCTGAGAAAGACCTCCCCTCCCATGATCCTTGTCACAACGATGCCCTGCATATTGAAGTTCTCATCCATAAGCGCAAAATCAAACTTATACTCATAGATGGTGGTGTTGGTCTCAACATCTATTCTTTAAAGTTACTAAAGCAATTGGGATACTCTGAGGATCATGTCAACACTGATCATAGTACTACAATCAAGGGGTATGATGATGCAGAACGCCATTCAGAAGGTGTTATTCACTTGCCTATACAACTGGGCCTTGTCATGCTTGAAACTAGGTGCCAGGTCCTTGATATTGAGCTTCCTTACAACATTATCCTAGGCCGCCCATGGATCCATGCAATGAAAGCTATTCCCTCCATGTACCATCAGTCCCTAAAGTTCCCATACAATGGTACAGAGATCACCATCCCAGGAGATCCTAATGCTTTTGAATTTTGCCGTGTCTTGCAAGGAAGCTATAAGAATTGCAACCAAGTGCCTAAAAATGACAAAACCCTTGAGTCCCCTCTTTATGTTGATCCTGAAACTCTCACGCAAGCCTCTACAAGTGGATCTACACCCCTCCCCAAAATCACAGCTCGAGTCTAGGATATAGGCTTTGGCACTTATGATATCTCAGAATCTTGTTGTGTAGGGCAGATGCCTCTATCTCCAAAATCTTACGACCAACCACCCATTGCCAAAGTAACCAAAAAAGCAGCTATTCCTCCCCCAACATTCCTAACCCAATTCCAACATGGATGGTTATTGGAAGAGGAAACTATTGAGGACATTTCTTCTTGGCTCTACAAGGAGAAAGAACCAGTCACCATACCAGTCAAGCAATATGGCAATGGCTTAAGTATAGTAAAAAATATGGGCTATAAAGGCAAAGGTGGCCTTGGGAAATAGAATCAAGGAACTATGGAGCCCATTGTTGTGACAAAGAAGCTAGACAAGAAAGGATTAGGATTTGATAAGAAGGTACCATGCACCTTGGACATCGAGTATATCCTCGACGAGGTAGCTGACACTTTTCCCGCCGATTCAATGTCTACAGAGGATATCATCGATGACTCTTCCCTCCACATGACCAATCTATTCGCAGAATCCTCCATTTTTACACTATCCTCCGTATCCTTAGCTTCCACCACCAGCACCCAGAATGTCACACTTGTCTACCCTGAACTTATCGATTGGGACCAACAAGGGACCCCCGTTATAGATGTATTTCAGAATGACGAAGCTTTAGCTGAGTTCATGGGACTTCGGGAAGGTATCCCTCTGGGCGATCATAAAGTAGGTTTTGTAATGGAACTAGAGCCAACGGCTTATTTTGGTGAGAATGCCAAATCCTCCAGTCGTAAAAGTGCAAATAAAGAAAGATCTCTAGGTGAAAA
Source organism: Cunninghamia lanceolata (assembly GCA_027924645.1). Classification (NCBI taxonomy): domain Eukaryota; kingdom Viridiplantae; phylum Streptophyta; class Pinopsida; order Cupressales; family Cupressaceae; genus Cunninghamia; species Cunninghamia lanceolata. Next base: position 3,502,334 of record BSBN01000424.1, on the reverse strand, counting down.
CCACACTGTGGCACCTCCTTATCACAAAATAGTAAAAACAAAGGACGTATCCAAAGGTGAAAACCCAACTATGGCACCTGAGGATGGAGGATTTGACCTTCCCTTACCATCTAAGTATCAAGAGAAATCAGCTCTCCTAGTGGAAGATTCAACCTGGGCACATAACAGAATCCAAAGACCACACTCATAGCAGCATCATTATCTGAAACAGAGCACAGAAATCTTAACAACTTCTTCTTGCAACGAACCATCAACTTTGCATGGCCCTATGCTGATATGCTAGGGTTAGACCCTAAGCTAGTTGTTCATTATCTCACAGTTGATCCTAAAGTGAAACCAGTCAAGCAAAAGTTGAGAAAGATGCACCCACAGATAGCTCTCTTGGTGAAGGTGGAAATACAAAAATTATTAGATGCAAAGTTCATATGACCCATTGACTATTCAGATTGGGTCTCAAACATTGTACCTGTGTCTAAACCTAATGGGCGCATCCACATGTGTAATGATTTCAGGGATCTCAACAAGGCATGTCCTAAAGATGACTTTCCACTACCAAACATTGACATTATAGTGGACTTGACAGCAGGTCACGAGATGCTTTCTCTCATGCACGGATTCTCTGGCTACAATTAGATAAGGATAGCTGAAGAAGATCAACATAAGACAACCTTTACTTATCCTTGGGGCAATTATTGTTGGTGTGTCATGCCATTTGGTCTGAAGAATACAGGAGCAACCTATCAGAGAGCAATGACAGTGATATTCCATGATCTGTTTCATCATATCATGGAAGACTATGTGGATGATATATTGGCTAAATCTTCTAGGGCGGATCACATACAGGTCCTAGGATAGATCTTCGATAGGCTTGAAAAATACCAAGTAAGACTCAATCCAAAGAAGTGTGTATTCGGTGTAACATCAGGAAAGCTGTTGGGATACATTGTATCTCGCAGAGGCATTGAAGTCGATCCAGCGAAAGTAAAGGCTATAGTGGAGATGCCTCCACCTAAGAACCTTAAAGCACTAAGGAGCCTTCAAGGAAGGTTGCAGTCCATTCGGTGTTTCATATCACAGCTAGCAGATAAATGTCAACTCTTTCAACACTTGCTCCGAAAGGATGTCTCATTTCGGTGGGACAACAAGTGTCAGGCAGCATTTGATCAGCTTAAAGAATATTTGGCTACACCTCCTGTATTGGTTCCACCAGTCCCAGACAAACCTTTGATATTATACATCTCCACTACAAACTCAGCCCTAGGGGCCCTTCTAGCACAAAATGATGACACAGGAAAGGAGCATGCAATTTATTACATTAGTAGAACCTTGGTGGGATATGAGCTCAATTATTCACCAATGGAAAGGGCTTGTTTAGCAGTAGTGTTTGCCTCCCAAAAGTTACGGCATTACATGCTGAACCAACATATAAATCTGATAGCCAAGATTGATCCCTTGAAGTATCTACTAGCAAAAGTAGCTCTCACAGGAAGACTAGCTAAGTGGGTCATGATCCTTAGTGAGTTTGATATTGAGTACATGGATCGTAAAGCCATCAAAGGGCAAGCCCTCGCTGATCAACTAGCAGAAGCACCTATGAAAGATACACATCCTATGGTAGCTGACTTCCTGGATGAAAATCTCTTCACTCTTGCTAACTCCATAATGTGGAAGCTGTATTTTGATGGTTCATACACACAGCATGGATCAGGAGCCGACATCTTATTTGTTACACCTCAGAATGACTACATTCCAAAATCATATCGGCTTGCATTCCCTTGCACCAACAATATAGCCGAGTATGAAGCACTCCTCATAGGTCTCAATACAACAGTTCAATGGGACATCACAGAATTACAAGTATATGGAGACTCACAGCTAGTCATTCGTCAAGTCATAGATGAGTACCAAACAAAGGATGAAAAGTTGGTCCCCTACAAACCACACTTTTCTAGCATCACATTTGAGCAAATTCCAAGAGAGCATAACAAAGCTGCGGATTCTATGGCTTCTATAGGGTCACTAATTGACATGCCTACAAATACACAAAAGTGTGAATTCTTGATTGAGCAATTGTTGATACCAGCCGTCGATGTTCTTGTTACTGAAATCATCTGCGAACTTGTTGGTCCCAATTCCCCATGGTACGAAGATATCTATGAATACCTCAAGAACAATACCTTTCCCCCTGACCTATCATCCACCCAACGCAAAACCCTCATCCGTCGATCCTCTCGTTACATCATTCTGGGTGATACACTATATCACCAGAGTCTCGATGGTATCCTCTTACGATGTCTTAACGCGGAAGAAGCCGAAGCTACCTTACGAGACATACATGAAGGTGTCTATGGCACACATTCTATCGGTCCTAATCTTGCTAAGAAGATACTCAGAACAGGTTGTTACTGGCTTACAATAGAGCAAGATGCTACACAGTTTGCTAAGAAGTGTCTACAATGCCAGCAACATGGAGATTTGATTCACGCACTAGCTCATGAATTACAACCTGTGACGACTCCATGGCCTTTTTCTCAATGGGGTCTCAACCTCGTAGGACAAATCCACCCTTCCTCCTCCAATGGCCACAAGTTTATCATTACTGCCACTAAGTATTTCACGAAGTGGGTGGAAGCCATTCCTATGACCTATATCACCGGTAAGCAAATAGCCAAGTTTATTCTAAACTACCTCATATGCCGGTATGGTATTCCCCAAGCCATTGTCACTGATAATGGGAGACCATTCAAGAACCAAGATGTCCATGCCCTGTGCACACAATACAATATCCAACATCACTTTTCCACTCCCTACTATCCGCAGAGTAACGGCCAAGCTGAGGCTTCCAATAAAACCATTCTCAAAATCCTCAAGAAAATAGTCAATGAAGCTGGTCGTGATTGGCACTTGCAACTCAATCCCGCCCTATGGGCCTACTGCACTAGTATCAGAACACCAACGGGTGCCACACCCTATGCCTTGGTCTTTGGCTCTAAAGCCATGCTACCTATAGAGGTCGAGATCCCATCCCTCAGAGTTTCCATGCATGACCTGATTGGCGGAGACGAGTATCGCACTTCTAGATTAGCTAAGCTTGAATTATTAGATGAGAGGCGCCTTGCCGCACTTAATCATCTCCATGTCTATCAAAATCGCCTCAGGCGTAATTACAACAAAAAGATCAAAGAAAGATGGTTTCAAGTTGGTAATCTTGTACTTAAAGAGAATCAGAGAAATCAAGAAGATCGAGAGAAGAAGTGTAAGTTTGAGCCTAATTGGTTAGGCCCCTTTATTGTGACAGCAGCATATGGATCAGGAGCTTATACTTTAGCTACACCTGACAGCATTCCTCTAGATGAGCCACTTAACAGTGTCCATCTTAAGAAGTTCTATGCCTGATCCTCAGCGTATTAAAAAAAAAAAAAATCTATCCTCTGGTGAAAACCTGGCAAACAGGCGCCTTGGATAAGTACCATAGTGAAAACCTGGCAAACAGGTGCTATGTGTAGAGTCAGCATCCATCGTCTATCAAGTTCTATCCACTCCTTGTCCAGTTCGCAACAACACGCTTCATCCATCCATCCATAATAAAACCACTGACTTTGACTTTGTTTGCATTTCCATCTCCCTATCTAGTATAGCTTGGAAATTTGTCAATGTCCCTCGTCGTCATCCCACATCTTGATCTGAGTCTGCAGTTAACATTGTCTTGTCCTAGGTCAAGTCTTTCTGTGTCTTCTTCGGCAGTCACCCCTACAGTTTCCTCTACCAGAATGGGGGCAACTCCTTCCTTAACTTAGGTCTAGGATTGGTTCCTTATTCGTGGTTCGCAATGCATACTTCAATCTTTTCTCATTTCCATAGGTAACACCCTATAACAGACACATCGCTCCTATGATAAGGATGTTATCTTCTCAACACTTTTCCCACATCATCACCTCTAACCAGAACTACATATTATCATCATTTTCAATCTTAAAGTACCTTGATCCCATGGATATGGGTATGTAGGCAGTCTGGAATATGAAGGACATTTCCAGTACTCAGGTTTATAAGATCCCCTCTTCTCAACACTTCTCCCACATCATCACACCAACCAGAACTACATATTATCTCTTCTCAGTCTTAAGGTACCTTGATCCCATGGATATGGGTATGTAGGCAGTCTGGAATACGAAGGAAGTTTCTAGTACTCAGGTACATAAGATCTCCCCCTTTTCACCCTGACCCATCTCATCACTCTGTCCAGAACTACATATTTATCACTTTCATCTTTCATCGTCATGTGCCTTGATCCCATGGATATAGGGTATGTAGGCAGTCTGGAATACAAAGGATGTATCCAGTACTCAGGCACACACAATCCATCATTCTCCACCCGTCCCAATCCATTAGCACTGTCATCCTTCTAGTCTTCCGTTTGTCAAAATCTATTTCGCCTCAACTTGACTAACTCAAGCAACCAGCTAGCGCATCCTTTCAAAGAAAAAGTCCTTAACAAACCTACAGCAAAGCAGCTTCCTTCCAGAGTCATCTACTGTCCTAACTATTCCGATTGCCAGCATCAGCTAAGTACCACTTAACCAAAGCCCTAGATCAATAGGCTTGTCTTCTGCGCAGTGTTCCATTGTCGAGACCAACACACGCGTCTCCTGCAACATGTGGCATTTCCTATAGTGAGACATTGTCTTTTTAGGTAGATAGTACCCTTTAATGGACACAGAGTTCCTATGATAAGGCTGTTATCTTTCCTATCCAATCTATCCTGAGCAACCTCTTTGGCAAGAGAATGTGTTGGCTATATGTTTACTTTGTAAGTCAGTCAATTAGTTTTATGGTTTATCTTTTGTTCCTTTTCCAATAACTATTCAAGGCTACCTTGATTTATCTATAATCTTGGTATGTTGCGATGCAGTACGGATTGGGGGCATAGTCATTGCTTTCTGTGTGCCGTGTTTGAGGAATGATCTTTAGTATCTTTCTTAGCATTCTATTTATCTTGTGTGTGTTACGACCTAGCATCTTACATATTAATAATTCTTCTTGCATTTACATGTATTGAAGTTTATTTTATGTTCAAGACAATGGCTTATTCACATGTTCCAACAAGGCCATATTATGTCTAAAAAGATCTAAGTTCAAACCGTTTGCTTGCAGAGTCAACGTCCACGCACTCGGATATTACTGCACCTTGGTCTTCTATACCTTGGTGGCGAACTATCTACGTGCTATATCAAAATAAGGATTGCTCTTTATATACAAATGCGAAACCATTGCAACAAGCTCATCTTTCATCCATTCCCACCAACCTTTATATCGCTTTCATTGTAGTAATCGATCAACAGTTTCTGTATCCATCTCCTCCTGTGCTTCTCTCTGGTGCATATCTGCAAAACCCACATATCAGATATCACTAGTCATCACATCTATATCATCATACATCTATAAGCATCATATACGCAACATATGTCATCACGTGAATCGATAATCATACATACATATCATCACATCCATAACATCAAGGAATGCATACACAAAAGCATGAACAACAGTGAGCCGAATCGATCATCATATATATCATGTAATGGTCATCATAGTATAAAATGTTTGTGTCTACATCAATAATACAAAATGTGTATACATCCAAATATACATCAATATAGTACATCAAGGCTATCAAGAGCCCGTGAAATATACATCAGAATGCATGCAGGTATCTGTCCAAAATGATACAATATGATACAGTATACAAAGTGTATGTGCCCTAGTGGGTAGAGCTGCCCTCCTGCTGCGGCCCCTGTCCTCCCCCTGTGCTCGGTGGAGGTCCCCCTGATGGTCCTCCTCCTCCCCCTGGCGGTAAAAGTGGCCCTCTAACGGAGGACACTGACTGCCCTGTCCTCCAGGATTTGGATGCCCCTGACCTGCTCCTGTCTCTGTAGCTCGGTGCCTGCTGAGCTGCAGGCACTGCACCCACATACAGACCCCTGTAGTACTCTGCCTCTCTGCCGGCTGATACTAGCTCACCCTGCACTCAGACGAGCTCACTGTATAATGTCCTCTGGTCTGTACCCAGTGCACAACGTGCCTCCTCTCTCTCCCGCCTCACTCTAAAGAGTGTGGCCTCTGCAGTCAACCACAGCTGTTCCTCTGCGTCTCTCTCTCTCCTGGCCTGTGCTAGCTCCTCGGCGTCTGCTGCTGGTGCGGCTGGCGGCTGCACTTGTACCTGTGCCTGTGCCTGGGCCTGTAGCTATCTATATGCCTGCACCTGTACCTGTAGCTGTGCCTGTACCTGTGGCAGGGCTATCTGTGCTGCTGAGGCTGCCTGTGTCTGTGCCTGGGTTGTGGCCTCTGCCTGCCTCACATCCGCCCGCGCTGCATCCCTATCCCTCCTAAGTCATGCCATCTTGAGCTCTAATTGAGTCCTTCGGGCTATCTCCTCCTGCAGCAGTCGCTCTGCTCTCTGCAAATCGGTCTCAACGACTGGGCCCACTGCCTCTGCCATCTCCACATCAGCCTACTGGCCGCTACCCTCTCCACCTGCCTGCTGACCCACTACCTACTGCTTGGCTGCCCCAGCCTGCCATCTCATCCTCGCCTCCCCTCCAAGGACTAGTACCTCTCCCACTACCCCTGCTACACCTGGTATAGTCAATCTCATCAGCCGGTGTGTCTGCCAGTACTGATCATACTCTGGCAGCGTCTCTGGGTCTGCCAGCCTAGAGTCCCAATCCCATCTCACGGGGACAAGTCCCCGTACCTCTGCCAATGCTGTCGCCACTGGGATCTCAGCGTCCCAGTCTCCAACCTCCCTCCATGTCCTGGCATGTGTGGCCTCCCCCACAGGTAGTCCCTTCGGCAATCCAAACTGCCTAAGAACTCACTCTAGAATGTATCTCTCTATCATATCTGTCCGTCTACCGAACAGATAGCGAGCCTGTCTGCAGTACATGAGCTGCTCATGCTCGTCAGCCCACTCCTCACATAGTAACCAGGGCCTCCATATGAATAGGTCCATCTTGTCAATCTGCCGCCTCCAATAGCTAACATACCCCATCCTCTGATGTGTCATCACCCCGTCATATAAGAACGCATAGGGCTCGCCTCTGTCTCGGTGGCGCTGTACCATGGGTTGGATCACTGGAATGTGCTCCCACGCCCATACTTGTAGTAAAGTCACCCCTACTGAGAGGCTCCTGCCTCTCCTGTAAACATAATGGTGCATGTCATGATATAGCTGTCCCAACACACAGGGTCCCCACGCATACTGTCTGCCATGGGTGAACATCCCTTATAATACAGTCCCCCAGCCAACTGATAAACCTCTGGATCTCCTTTCTGGACATAGGAAGCTGCCAATCAGTGACGCAACTATCCATCGGATCCTGTCACAGAGTCTCGGGACATCTGCCCATCAGATCTCCCTGTCATCTATCCACAGGTCATCTGTGCAGAAAACCTCCTCCAAGCCTGCCTCGCCCCGTGCCGGGTCAAAATCCACTATCTCCCCATCTATCCAAATCCTTAGGATGCGGTATACATCCTCTAGTGTCACTGTAGCCTCCCCCGTCGGAAAGTGGAATGACAAGGTCTCACTGTGATACCTCTCTACAACTGCAGTCACTAGGGCGAGATTCACCCTAATGTGTGTCAGGTGGGCCACATGCCATAGTCCCGCATGCTCCAGGAATGCATCCTCCTCCCAAGTCAGCTGTACAACCTCGTGTGCGATCGCGTGATGTCACTCTCGCGACATCAGTGGTGGCAAAATCCTCTGCATCCATAACAACTCACTTGTCAGTTTTTCTTTCCTCAATCCCTCAAAATCCTATCTATCCCTGGGCTATGCTATGCAACCCCCAATCATCCTTTTCCCCTCTTGTTAGCTAGGATAGGCATCCCTATGCTAAACCCCCTATTCTCCTTGAACCCTAACTTTTCTGCTTCTCAACCAGAAGCGCTTTGTTTAATACAACAGCGCTGTCCTTCCCTACCAAAAGCGCTATACTGTCTACCCAACTGCGCTATGTTTTCTCTCCCAACTGCGCCTTGTTTTTCAACCGCGCCTTACCCACATGCCAAACGCGCCGCTCTGTTTTACCAGAGGTGCTTCAGTTTTTCCCACCTACCCACCTATTGCGCTAACCTGCCCTACCAAGTGCGCTGTCCTTCTATACCAAATGCGTTGCGGTGCTAGCAAATTAACCAAAAGTGACTTGATTTTACCAATCGCGCTGCAAGCGACCACCAACCGCGCTACAGCGCGCCAAAAGCGTGCTGAATGACTACCATACACGCTGTAATTTTCTAATAGCGCTTTTGGCTTACTTGGTAACCCTACCTAAACCTAGCCCTAATCTACCCTCCGACGACATATGCAAAGGGGGTTTTTGACCACTTATCGCTCTCAAAGCTCCTGCTGGCCTCCTGTAGGTCCGCACCAGCTCCGCTCGATGACTGTGTGCTGGAATCGGCATCTCTCCTCGTTGGCTGCTCCACTCACTCCAACTAGGTTTGAATTCTCTCTTCTCTAAATTTAGAGTCTCCAAGGGTGCAAATGAGGATTGTGGTCCCCATGGGACCTATTTATAGTGTCCCCCCCTTAGTTTTTCTTTCCCACCCCTTCTTCTGCTTTTTCTTCTTCCTGGTCGTGCACTCTCCTGCTTGAGCGTCAACCCCGTTCTTCTACCGCTTCCCTGTCTTCCCGCTCGAGGGGGCATACGCTGGGGCAACTACCTACACTGGGGCAATAAAATTGTATCACATCTTCGACAATCGATTTCTTTGACACAACACTATAAACTGCATTGCATCAAAGAGGGGCAAAATGTAGACACCCTAAAATGACCATGTCGTCACACTGTTTACATTTCAGCATTCCTGTCGCATCACCTGCATTTCACACATTAATTAAATAATCTAATTATTTAATTAATTTCACCAAATTCTTCTAAATCTCCTAAATTCGACATTAATTAAATAAATTCTCTTTATTTAATTAATTAAATCAGATTCCTCTATTATTCTTCCACAATTAAATAATTTTAGATTATTTAATTAAATCATTATTCTTTTTCCAAAAAATCAAATCCACATGAATTAAATAAACCCAATTATTTAATTAATTCAACAAATTCCCTCTTATCTAAAATTAAATAATTTTACATTATTTAATTAAATCAAAATTGTTCTTCCAAAATCATGCACAACAATTAAATAAATTTATTTATTTAATTTTCTTTCAAATCTTCTAAATTAAATAATTCTAATTATTTAATTATTTCTTCCAAAATATCTTCTCTAAATTTAATTAAATAAATTATTTATTTAAGTTGCTTTCTTCTTCTAAATTTGAGTTATCTCTAAAATAACTCAAGTTTTCTATATTTAATAAAGCTAAATATCTTCTTTTCTCATGCAAATCTCTTCTTCTTGTTTTAAATCACTTAACTGATTGTTTTATTCTTTTAATTGATTTATCTCTTCAGTTAACTTATTCTTCTATTCTTGATAACTCCTCTCATGCAAAAGAAAGCAAGACACATGTCTTCTTCTCATTCGTTGCACATTCCTCAACTGTTCTCCTCTGTCGATTCTTCTGAATTATCTGGACCGTTGATCGATCTTATTTGAAATCTATATAAGCCCCCCTCATCTTCTTCATTAAGCCTCTCTCTTCGATCGTATTCTCAGGCATACTTAACAGCGCTTTGAGCATACAAAACGCGTCGATTGAGCACTCTTATGATCTTTTGACATTGATCTCTTGAGCACACTACTTGCTTGTTGCAACTATGTTTTCACAACTTCATTGAGCAATCCACATTCAATTCAAAGGAAACAATATAGATTTCGGTAAAAGTTTTTATTTCATTGATTATTTGTCATGGCTTTTATTTAAATTCATTTTCTTTATGTTATTGGGTTCTTTGGTTTTATTAGTTTAGATTTAATCGATTTTTCCTCATACACAAATCCCTTAGCAAGAGGTACCTCAACAAGAGTCTCCTCATAAGAATGTGCATGAGGAAGAAATCAGAAGAGAGGATTCACCATTGAGAGTAAGGCCTGATACACAGCCCTAGGATACTCAAAGTAAAGAGGGTGATTGTCAAGAGCTCAAGGGTGATGTCCCTTATTGGTTGCAACAAGAAATATATCTACAACAAATGGATGAGGTACATGATTTTGATGTTTCTACATTGTTTGCTGAGAGTATGATGAAACCTAGAAGAAAGGCAAGGTTTACATCTGCAATAAGAAGAGACCCTACTATAGGTACGTGAATAGCTCAAGTAGCCTTACCAATGGTTGAAAAGGAGAAAGGAAAAATAGGCCTTGATGAATTTTAGATAACTGATATTAATTTAGGTTTTGCAAATGAGGACTAGGAAGGTCAAGAGGGTAAAGATATTATTGATTTTTTGACACAAAGGGTGAAAAAAGAAAAGGATAAGAATAAGAAACACAAAGATCACATTGTTCAATTGCATTCTTTTATTAAAGGATTAGTTGATCCTAAGCACACACCTATTAGTACAGCCACTCCATTAACAATTATATCCCAAGAAGAAGTTACCAGATTAGATCAGATGAAGCATAAGGCACAATTAATGGACAAGTGGTTCATTTCTTCTATTTTTGAAGCTGAAAATATGGTGAAAACCTCCCTGGAAAGTTGGAATTCTCTTAGTACTTTGAAGACCAAAGTGGATAAGATACAGAATGAAGTAGGTTGGAGATCCTTCAAACTAGAAAAGTGTTGCAAGTATGAGGTGAGCCAGTGTTGTCATTGATGTCAACATACTCATGTTGCATTGACAAGAAGGATTTGATGAGCTGTGTGCTGAGGATATTGAGAAAATTAGCCTCAGTCAGGAACAGTGAGGAACAGTGATGAGAAGAAGGTAAATGTACTGTATAGGATGAGAACCGGAGGATGCGGATTAAAGGGTTAGTAGATATGAGTCTTGAGATGCTACAGTTAAGATTTCAGAGGTCCGCATGAAGATCTGAAGGAGTTGTGGCTACCGGTATAGAACCGGGTCCGGCAAGTATCCAGAGGTGACAGAGGATCACAAAAAGGTCCGGTGAGGTCCGGAATTGTATCATCCTAATCTGCGGATTGGACTGAGTGTTTGGGATGTCCTTTTGATGTGTCATCCTGATTTGTGTATGATTTGGAGGTCCAGAAGTACCTCTTGCATTATGACAGTGGCGACAGACTGTGTTCTTGAAGTTCCGGATGAGGAAGACAAGAGATCCCAGTAAGTAGAGGAAGTGCGGATGTATCCGGACATTCAGACAGGCTTGTGAAGGTTCTTGGATCATGTTTAGGTTGTGTTGTTGGTCCGCATTGATGATAGAGCCCGGAATTGAAGTTATTCTTCTGGATGAAGTTCTTGCTCTGTTTAGCCGACCGGATGAGTTGTTCATCCTACGAATGTTCTTGTGATGGCCGACCGGATGTGTTATTCATCTTGCGGATACTCCTATGGTTGTTTGCCGACTTAGATGTTTGTTCCTAAGTCGATGTCTTGTATAAATAACGGTTTGTGAGTTCATTTCAGTGTGTGGTATGTGGATGAGTGTGGCATAGCGAAGAAACGTGCGAAGGGCAGAGTAGAAATGTTGGGCTTAATTGGAACTGATCCGGACATGGTAGAGATGTCATTCTCCAGTTCAAGACTATGATTTTCATCACTTTGTAGACAGTGTGTCTCCTTGTAGGCAGTGGGCCTCTTTGTGAGAAGTGTGCTCGGGCAGTGAGCCCTTATTGGCATGTGCCATTCATTTTTCTTTATTCTTCTAACAGAGAATAATTCTTGGGTTAATCACCCTGTGGTTTTTCCCTTAACCGGGTTTTCCACGTCAAAATCTTGGTGTTCAATGTGTTGATGCTTATCTGCTCTTGTGTTTATGTATTATGCTTCCATGGATGATTATTTGATATGCTGCTAACTAACAACAGAGAATTAAGTATTTGAATGACAAGAAGTTTTATACAACTGATTCACCCCCCCCTCTCAGTTGTATGCCCTAGATCCAACAATTGGTATCAGAGCTAAGTTCCTCTGATAAGAGCTTAACCGCTTGAGGAGATCCAGGATGTCGTCATACAAGAAGGATAGTCCGAAGTTCGATGGAACCAACTTCACTCTCTGGAAAGGTCGCATGAAGTGTCACTTGGAATGCATGGGAAAAGCATACCTGGCTATGATTTCAAAACCATATGTACCTCCACAAGGTGGTCCGACAACTCTGAATGAAATCACAGAAGCTGAAAACAATTTGCGGACCAAGGAAGCTCTTCTAAGCGCATTGAATGACTCAGATCTCTCGAATGTCATTGACCTACCCACTGCATATGAGATCCTAACTAAACTGGAACTTCTGTATGAAGGAGATGAGTTTGTCAAAAGTGCAAGGTTGCAAAGTCTGAAAGGGAAATTTGAAAGATTGAAAATGAGAGATGATGAAAACATCACTACCTTTATGCCAAGAGTAAATGAGCTGGTATGTGGAATCAGAAATGCTGGTGGAACTTTAGATGAAAATGAGATTGTCTGCAAAATCCTAAGATCCCTTCCTGCTGCCTACAAAATCAAAGTTGCTGCCATTGATGAATTCAGAGCCCACACAACTGTCACAAGAGAACAACTGGCTGGCAAACTAGCTGCATTTGAAATGACCGAGTTTGGAGATGATCCTCCCAAGACTGAATCTGCTTTCAAAGCCAGTGCCTATGTGAAAGACAAACAGAGATTTGATCCGGGTGAAAACTCATCAAGGAAAATGTCATGGTATGATCAAGCAAGAAGAGACATGGAAGAAGAAGAAGCAGAAACAACTCAACTTGAAGCCCTCATTGCAAAGAGACTGCCAAGAGGATCCGGTAAGTATGAAGGAAAACTACCCTTTAAGTGTTTCAACTGCAATAAGATTGGTCATTTTGCCTCAAGATGTCCGGAGAGATCTGCAAGATCTAATACTCACAGACAAAGGTTTCAAAAGAATTGCTATTATGTTCATGAAGAAGATGACAATGAAGGAGTAACAGATGATGAATCAGAACTAGGAAGCAAATCCAGAAATGAGTGGGTGTTTATAGCCATCAAGGAAGAAGATTCAATACTCTCTGAATCTGTCAATCACAAAGTTGTTGAAAAAGCCTTGGCTGCTCAAGTGGAAGAAAAGGATGATTGGGTTATTGACAGTGGATGTTCTCACCATATGACTGGTGACAAGAATAAGTTCTTAGATTTGGAAAGATATGAAGGAGGTATGGTAAAGTTTGGTGACAATTCTGCTGGCAGAATCAGAGGTAGGGGAACTATTTCCTTTGATGGTAAGAGCAAAACAGGAAATGTACTGTATGTTGAAGGATTGAAGCACAATCTTCTCAGTGTTGGTCAGTTAGTGGACAAAGGCTATGATCTCCGGTTCAAGAATGGAAAATGCAGAATCTTTACAAGCTCCGGAACTGAAATTGCATCCGGTACTCAGACAAGAGGTAACATCTTTCATCTGGTTGGTTCAAATAAAAGTTGTTTGTTTGTTCAAATTGATCAGAGTTGGTTATGGCATAGAAGAATGTGTCATGTAAATTTTGATAACATCATCAAAATAAGCAATACTCAGGCTGTGAGAGATCTTCCAAAGTTGATGAAACCTACAAATAGTGTGTGTAAAGAATGTCAGTTAGGCAAACAAAGCAGAGTCTCTTTTAAAAGCAAAGATCAGTCTTCTACCGGATTGTTGGAATTAGTACATACTGATCTATGTGGTCTGACAAGAATCAAGAGTCTGCAAGGTGATAGATATTTCATGTTGTTAATTGATGATCATTCCCAGATGATGTGGGTTACCTTTCTAAAAGAAAAATCAGAAGCTTTTGAGAAGTTCAAAATCTTCAAAGCTATGGTGGAGAATCACACCGGATTGAAACTAAAGTGTCTAAGGTCTGATAGAGGTGGTGAATTTACATCTGGTGAGTTCATTGACTTTTGTGAGAAACAGGGTATAAGGAGACAGTTGTCTGCTCCTAAGACTCCACAACAGAATGGAGTAGTTGAGAGAAAGAACCGGACCATCCAGGAAGCTGCTAGGACAATGATGTTGGAAGCAAATGTTCCTCAAATGTTTTGGAAAGAAGCTATCAGCACTGCAGTCTACACTCTCAATCGAGTTCAAATCAGAAACAACACCGGTAAAACCCCCTATGAACTCTGGTTTGGCATCACTCCTACTGTGAAATATTTCAGAGTATTTGGTAGCAAGTGTTATATTAAAAGAGATGAAGATCTAGGAAAGTTTGATGCTAGAAGTGATGAAGGAATTTTCTTGGGCTACTCCACTCAAAGCAAAGCATACCGGTGTTACAATAAGAGATTGAGGAAGATGATAGAAAGCACCAATGTAAAGGTTGATGAAGGTATTGAGAAGCCTTCAAGATTTTATGAGTTTGATGAAGATGACCAAGACAGTGTTCAAGGACCTCAATCCTCTCCGGTGAGACAGAGTCAGCCTGATCCGGTAAATCAGGAAGAAGAGTTAGGTTTGAATGAGGCTGATCAAGAAACAGCAGTGCTGGATACTCCCAAAATTCCAAGGTATGTAAGACTGAATCACTCTGAAGATCAGATCATAGGTGACAGAAGCAAAGGTGTACAAACTAGAAGGAATATTGCTCAAAATCAGAATGAATGTTGTCTGATTTCAAAGATTGAACCTAAAACAATAGATGAAGCCTGCAATGATGAAAACTGGACCAAAGCAATGGAAGATGAATTGATGCAAATTGAGAAAAATCATACTTGGGATCTTGTTCCCAGACCTAGAGACAGGAATGTAATTGGAACCAAGTGGGTCTTCCGGAACAAACTAAATGAAGCCGGTGAAGTAATCAGAAACAAAGCTAGATTGGTCTGCAAAGGCTACTCTCAAATAGAAGGAATTGACTTTGAAGAGACTTTTGCTCCGGTGGCAAGAATTGAAGCAGTCAGATTACTTCTTGCATTTGCTGCCTTCAAAGACTTCAAGGTATATCAGATGGATGTCAAGTCTGCCTTCCTAAATGGTGATCTGGAAGAAGAAGTCTACATTGAACAACCAGATGGATTTCAATTGTCTGATAATAATGATATGGTCTGCAAGTTGAAGAAAGCTTTGTATGGATTGAAGCAAGCCCCAAGAGCATGGTATGAAAGGTTGGATAAGCATCTTGTGCAGATTGGATTCAACAAAGGTACTGCTGACAGTAACTTATATTTCAAAATTGATCATGAAAACATTCTGATTGTTGAAGTGTTTGTGGATGATATCATTTTTGGAGGAAGAGATAGTATGTGCAAAACTTTTGCCAATCAGATGAAAAGTGAGTTTGAAATGTCTATGCTTGGTGAAATGAATTTCTTCTTGGGACTGCAAATTACTCAAACAAAAGAAGGGATCTTCATTTCTCAGACCAAATATGTGAAAGAATTGTTAAAGAAATTTGGTATGGAAGACTCAAAGCCTATGAACACTCCTATGGCAACCGGATGTAAGCTAAGCAAAGATGATGATTCTCCAAAAGCAGATCAGACAAAGTATAGATCAATGATTGGTGGATTGTTGTATCTCACTCAAACTAGACCAGATATAATGCAGGCTGTTGGTCTTGTGGCAAGATTCCAGGCTGATCCTAGAGAATCTCATGTTATGGCAATCAAAAGAACTTTTAGATACTTGAAAGGAACAGTTGAGTATGGTCTATGGTACCCTAGAGATCCGGACTTCTCTCTTCATGCTTACACAGATGCAGATTGGGCAGGAGATGTGGATGACCGGAAGAGCACTAGTGGTGGAGCATTCTTTTTGGGGAAGAGATTGGTTTCTTGGCTAAGCAAGAAACAAGATGCAATATCTCTGTCTACAACTGAAGCAGAATACATTGCAGCAGCAGGTAGTTGCACTCAAATCTTATGGATGAAGCAGATGCTAAGAGACATCAAAGTTGAATATGAGGAGCCTATCACAATTTTCTGTGATAATTCAAGTGCAATTAATATTTCCAAGAATCCGGTATTGCATTCTAAGACTAAGCACATATCTATCAAATTTCACTTTTTGAGAGAACAAGTAAACAAGGAAGAAGTCAGATTGGAGTATGTTCCCTCCAAGGATCAGATTGCAGATATCTTTACAAAACCTCTTCCCAAGGACTCTTTTGAATATCTCCGGGAGAAGTTAGGGGTCATGGCCCCTCCGGTGATGAACTAAGATGCACTGATGTGCATCAGTCCGGTGGCTATCACAGTCATATCTTGTGATCCGGACTAATGGGGAGCTGCAACTAAGGGGGAGCAGCTGGTATGATTCTGATGCATGAGAATTGCAAGTATGAGCCCTTTGCCATTGATGTCAAAGGGGGAGAGAAGACATGTGAAAAACAAGTGGTTGATGATCAAAGGGGGAGCAATAAAGGAAGAGAAGACATTGATCAAAGGGGGAGCAGTAAAGGAAGAGAAGATATATGAAAAGATTGAAGTTCTTGCCTTAATGGTTTTTCACATCATATGTTGCCATCAATGACAAAGGGGGAGATTGTTGCAAGTATGAGGTGAGCCAGTGTTGTCATTGATGTCAACATACTCATGTTGCATTGACAAGAAGGATTTGATGAGCTGTGTGCTGAGGATATTGAGAAAATTAGCCTCAGTCAGGAACAGTGAAGAACAGTGATGAGAAGAAGGTAAATGTACTGTATAGGATGAGAACCGGAGGATGCGGATTAAAGGGTTAGTAGATATGAGTCTTGAGATGCTACAGTTAAGATTTCAGAGGTCCGCATGAAGATCTGAAGGAGTTGTGGCTGCCGGTATAGAACCGGGTCCGGCAAGTATCCAGAGGTGACAGAGGATCACAAAAAGGTCCGGTGAGGTCCGGAATTGTATCATCCTAATCTGCGGATTGGACTGAGTGTTTGGGATGTCCTTTTGATGTGTCATCCTGATTTGTGTATGATTTGGAGGTCCGGAAGTACCTCTTGCATTATGACAGTGGCGACAGACTGTGTTCTTGAAGTTCCGGATGAGGAAGACAAGAGATCCCAGTAAGTAGAGGAAGTGCGGATGTATCCGGACATTCAGACAGGCTTGTGAAGGTTCTTGGATCATGTTTAGGTTGTGTTGTTGGTCCGCATTGATGATAGAGCCCGGAATTGAAGTTATTCTTCCGGATGAAGTTCTTGCTCTGTTTAGCCGACCGGATGAGTTGTTCATCCTGCGAATGTTCTTGTGATGGCCGACCGGATGTGTTATTCATCTTGCGGATACTCCTATGGTTGTTTGCTGACTTAGATGTTTGTTCCTAAGTCGATGTCTTGTATAAATAACGGTTTGTGAGTTCATTTCAGTGTGTGGTATGTGGATGAGTGTGGCATAGCGAAGAAACGTGCGAAGGCAGAGCAGAGATGTTGGGCTTAATTGGAACTGATCCGGACATGGTAGAGATGTCATTCTCCAGTTCAAGACTGTGATTTTCATCACTTTGTAGATAGTGTGTCTCCTTGTAGGCAGTGGGCCTCTTTGTGAGCAGTGTGCTCGGGCAGTGAGCCCTTATTGGCATGTGCCATTCATTTTTCTTTATTCTTCTAACAGAGAATAATTCTTGGGTTAATCACCCCGTGGTTTTTCCCTTAACCGGGTTTTCCACGTCAAAATCTTGGTGTTCAATGTGTTGATGCTTATCTGCTCTTGTGTTTATGTATTATGCTTCCATGGATGATTATTTGATATGCTGCTAACTAACAACAGAGAATTAAGTATTTGAATGACAAGAAGTTTTATACAACTGATTCACCCCCCCCCTCTCAGTTGTATGCCCTAGATCCAACAAAAAGCACCTAGATGCTTTGGGAGAAATGAAAATAATTTATATGAAGATACTTATGGATAACAAATACTAGATAATAACACTTCCCAGCTACTCAGTATTTGGTATGAGGACACTGGATTTGAGTGTGACATCTTGAAGAGATGTAGTGGCAAGCTCAAGGACATAAGTGTCAAATTACATGATCTTATGGCAAAAGAAGCAGAAACCCTGGAGGCTCTAGAGGGAAAGGTGGAAGGGAAAATAGAAAATCAAGATACTGATTTTGTTATTCAGGCTTTTCATGATAATTTAAAGCAAGCTGCAAAGGATCCCCTGCACCATTTGACAGAAGAGGTAATAAACAAAGTCATGAGGATAAAGGTCAACACAGAAACATATAATGAAATGTTGAACAATAGGAAGAGTAAGATGGATGCCCTTCAAGCAAAGTTTCATTCCCACAGGCATGCTTTCATAAATGCCAAGGTTCAGGATAGAGGTGAAGTTGATAGAATAGTACAGCTATATGAATCCATTAGAGCAACCATAAGGGTACACATAGGGGGTGTTCTACATCAGAGTGATAGTGATAATGAAGATGATGATAATGTGGAAAATGATGGAGAAGATGAAAGTGAAGAAGAAGAAGGAGATGAAGAGTAAATAAAGATGCATGATAATAGAATTATATGCATAATTCACTTACAAGTAAATGAGTTTTGCTAGATAGCTGCCAGCTAGAAACTTATGCCACATATGAAGATATTGACTTAGTTAATGAGAGAATGTTAGTCATTGATCTGAATGGATAAATCTTGACCATTGGTCATATGTAACTGCCTCCTCTCCTTATTCTATAAAGGGGGATGGAGTGCACTCTTTGAAGCATTAGAAACTTAACTAAAGTTAGATTGCTGAAGCATTTAGGACTAATTTCAAAACTTTTGTGAATATACATGTCTTTTGCGTACTTAATGAAAGAGAAGTTGTTTTGATTACAAATAATTGTAAATCTTGAGTAATCATTGGATGGAATTTGGATATATCCATTGATTAGCTATGTCCCTTGGAGTGCTTGTCAGTGTACATGTGTTGTTTTCATTCCTTGTTCCTTTGAAGTTAGCATCAACCATACCTAGCTATAGAACAACCTGGTGAAATTATGGTTTGATTCCTTCTCTCCATGAATGTATTTGGAATGTATGTGACTCAATAGCTAAAGGTTCACCAAATTTAAAAGTATTTCTTTAAATTTCTTTGAATTTCATTACAAATCACCCTCATAATTGCAAATAACATACAATCTAAAGCAAATAAACATAAAATATGCCTATATCTCATAAATAATTGAACACACAGAGCATATTTTGAATGAAAGCATGTCAAAATGACAAATATCATGCAAATATGTATGAATATCAATGATATACATGTGAATATATACTTATAGGCACATCATTTGGCTAAATACACATGTGGAGAAGTATAAAACAAGTTCATGAAAGTAAATGCTCAGAAGAATTGATCAAACTTGTAAATATAATCATAATATGTGGAGCATAGTGGAAATAACCTCATTTGTGAAGTAACTTTATAGGAAATAGAGGTAGAATCAAATATACTGGCAACAATTTACAATACAGACAGTGTCAGACCCCTTGAAATGGAAAACAACATGTCACATCAACCTCTGAGTAACGTCAAAAGATCATGACCTGATCAATAGAGACTTGGAGTCATCAATTTGTGCTAAATTGATCATACTTTTCAAGATAATAAAGGTTTGTTGTGCAAATTTTTATGAGTGTTGTTGTGACTAACAACCATCATCAACACCTATCCAATTAACTTTCATTTTATGTTGTTTCCATTTCATACTCCCAATCTATATCATCATCCCTCTTTGCATGTACTAGTTTTCTTATTTCCATTTCCTTTGTCAACAAGGGGGAGAGAGAGAGAGAGAGAGAGAGAGAGAGAGAGAGAGAGAGAGAGAGAGAGAGAGAGAGAGAGAGAGAGAGAGAGAGAGAGAGAGAGAGAGAGAGAGAGAGAGAGAGAGAGAGAGAGAGTCCTAGTTTTCTCGTTCCCATTTCCTTTATTGATAAGGGAGAGGGAGAGGGAGAGGGAGAGGGAGCGGGAGAGGGAGAGGGAGAGGGAGAGGGAGGGAAATGGAGGGAGAGAGGGAAGATAAAGGGGAGAGATAGGAAGATAGAGGAATGATAAGGAGAGGCGAGAGATAGGGAGATAAGGAGAGATAGATAGGCAGAGAGAGGAGATAGATAGGGAGAGATATGGAGATAGGGAGATAGGGAGAGATAGAGGAGACATACGGGATAGCTAGGGAGATAGAGAGTGATGGAGATGTCTAGATACATAGGGAAATAGGGGAGAGATAGGGAGATAGAGATTTAGGATTTCTCAGGTTTAGGGGTTAGGGGCTAGGGTTTAGGGGTATTATTTAGGGTTTAGGGTTTAAAGAGAGAGAGAGAGGTTAGGCTTGGGGTTTAGGGAACTTAGACCTACCCTAAGTACAGGGTGGGCATATTTAGGGAATTGAGAGATAGAGGGATGATAGAGATAGGGAGATAAAGGTTTAAGGGTTAGGGTTTAGGGGGAGAGAGAGAGAGAGAGTGTGTGTGTGTGTGTGTGTTTGTGAAACAGTAGAAGAGAGGATGGTTTAAAATGGACTCATGTTATAACATGAGCACATTTTGAACTAGTTAAAATGATATCTAATGGCTTGTAAAAAGGCATGCCACATGATTCTGAGTGCACATGCTCTATTTTATTCTCTATTCTAAAAAATAGTAGAAGAGAGGATGGTTTAAAATGCACTCATGTTATAACATGAGCACATTTTGAACTAGTTAAAATGATATCTAATGGCTTGTAAAAAGGCATGCCACATGATTCTGAGTGTACATGCTCTATTTTATTCCCTATTCCATGCTTTTTTAGACATTGAAAGAGACTTTTCATGATTTTGAGGTTCTCCCATCATTGGTTGATGAAATTGATTCACTTTTTGTTCTTGTTTCGATGCATAATATTCCAATTATATGTTTTAATTTCAAATTTGATATTGGAAAGAAGCTTTTTCATGTTTTTAGGGATTGCAACACTAGATTGGATAAACTAAGTAGTTTTTTGTTTTACATTAACAAAAAACAATGTAATTATGCATGTTTTGTATTATAACTTGATAAATTATTAGATATTTTTTGTGTACTTTTGACCATTGTTTTAGAGTGATATAGAATTCAATACATTGCCAAGGAAATGAGCAAAAAATCTAACACCCGGGGAGCATGAATCTGAGAATGAAAAGAAAAGAGAATGAATGAGACAACTTTGTGACAATAAGAAATTGAACTTCACAAATGAAGGTGAACCGTCTTTGCCAATTGAATTGGATGAAGAAGCATTGAAGAGAGAGAAGGAATTGGAGAAAAAAAGGGAATGAATAAAAAGCTTCGTGCAAGTAAGAAATCCAATGTGGGAGAACTTGAAGGTATGTCATCTTTTCCATCTCAATTCGATAATGTAGAAAATGTTCAATCTCTGATTGAAAATTATGAAGCATTTGCAAATGTTCTAGTAGATGATACACTAATCGATCAAGTGTTTAGTGATCAGAATTTATCTTGTGAATAAAGTTTGCCATTGAGAACACCTCCTAGAATTTTGTATAAAAAGTCTAAGTTTTTTATTGAAATTGATGAGAATATTCTAAAACCAATGGTTGATAAGATTCCTAAACGTACTTATAGAATAAATGTGAATAAGATATGGAACATGTTTTTTCAAAACATAAGTGAACTTAGATCTACCCTAAGATGGTAAAGAAGCAAAAAGGTGTGAATTGGTTAGTGAAGAAATACAAGTATCTACATTTATGCCTATTTTTTTAAAAAAAGATAGTTTATGAGTATGCAAGGCATACACATAGAGCTCGATGGTTGGACTAGCAATTCAAGTCATTCAAGGATACATTTCCTCTTCGTATGATTGTGTTACTTGTTTCCTTTGCAGACAAGTATACACCACAACCACAGAATGAGCTTCAATCACAGTACTACAACTCCACTTAGGTTGCTATATTTGTTCATATAGCATTCATTTGCACACTTGATAGTATAGAGGAAGATAGAAAGATATTGAGAGAGTATCATTTTTATATTAGTGATGATCACACACATTCTATAGAGTTTGTGAAAGGTTTCTTTCAGATGTTCTATGGCCATTTCAGTAGCAGGAACATCATGTTTGATCAACATATCATATGATCAGATAATTGTACATAACAATTTAAGAATTCTAAAATATTTTATTGGTTGAGTAGGATGCATATATTTAGTGGTGTTCAATATATATTAAATTTCTTTGAGGCTGGGCATGGAAAAGGGGAGCATGTTGGAGCATGTACTAAAAGAGCCTTAGCATGAGAAGAGTTAAAGTACAAGGATAGTACAAAGTTGACAAATGCAACATCCATCATTGAATGGTGCAACTCTACAATGGGTCTAGGTAATGAAGGTAAGTCTATAGTTCATAGATTCTTTTGGTTGATAGAAGAAGCTAACATTACAAAATATGAAGATTATTGTATAGTGATAGGATTGAGTGAGTTCCTCTATTTTATAAGTTCAAATGCAACTTCATGCATTATTTGGTTGAGGTAAATGGTGTGATTTTGTTCATCGTGTATGGATTTTCTTAGAATGATTGTGAGTCAAAAGAATGGGTCGATGAATGGCATGCTAGATCTTTAAGCCCACTTTTGATGTATCATGTTCTAGGAGCACTATTGTTACATCATAAAATGTCCCCTTGGGGTCTTTTCTCTCTTAAGGTTTAACTCTTCAGTCTTTAGAATGCATTTAGGGCATCTTGCATGATAATTTGGCATCCCGATGAGAAAACCTTGAAGTTTCATGGCAAATGGGACCTAGGGGGTACACTTGACATAAAGCCTACCTAAAATAGGGGGAGGACTTGGGTGCCCACACCAGAGTCCTATCTTATTTTAGGTCAGGACCAATTTCAAAGTGTCAATTTATGACCGTTATCTAGGTCCTATATCGACACGGTGAGTTTGAATTATGAAATTATTAGCGAGAATGTTTGTAGTTGCATATATAAGCATGATTAGTGATTCATTTGTAAACTAGATGAATATTGTGAACTTGTGTCTTATGTGAAAGTGATTCAAGGCATTCATTGCACATTGCAGAGTAGAATTTGTGTTGTTCTTGTGTTTGTGTTTGCAGGTTTGGCATCCATCTCCTCATGGCATGAAGAGCATCTTCCTTCCATGAGATCTTCACTACAAGCTGATATCAATTGTGTTTTCTATCATTTATCATTTGGATTTTATCTCTATCCCACATGGATATGCACTCTTTATCTGACAATGGTGTTCGGAAGACTTGAATGTCTCTCCAGGGCTTGACTGAGGCAAGCCTCTAAACACCACAGCCCCAACCCATTTTTCCATGATTGCAAGTGACAGGGTGCAAAAGTAGAAAAAGTGGAGTTGCAGGAGAGTAGTGCAGACTGTTAGAATTGCAGATTAGAGAAGAAAATAGGGACCTGGACTTGGGTACCCGCTCATTAGTCCCCCGCATCCTGCAACAGGAAAATCTCTGGAACAACAGGAACAGGTTATAGACAAGGTTTCCAGATTTTGACAAAAACTATGGCATTGGACTAGGGCATCCACTCATTAGTCCCTAATTTTTTACTTTCTAAACTTTGAAATCTGGTATGTATTTGATTGTTATTTGATATCTCAATGTGCGATCATTTTCTGTAATTTATACGTTTGTTCACGAATTTGCATAATTAGGGTTTTGAGTATAATTTAGCTTAATTGAACAACTAAATATACACAATTCCAACCTTCCCCTATGTTCCAAGTGACAAAAAGCCTATGGTAGGTTCCTCTACTTGGTTGATGTCCTTGAATGTTTAGTGGTGAAAGAAGGATCAAGGCAAACTGTTGAAATCAAACCCTTTTCAAATTTTACTCTAAACATTTTGGTGAACCCATGTTTTTAATGAATTTTGCACCTTTCTAAGTTTTGTGCTTTATATTTACACTCATTTCATTCATTCATATCATTGTTCATCTTATTGCATTTGAAAATTTACAAAAAAATTGAAAAATTTGCAAAATTTGAAAAATTGGTATTTTTAGCTTACATTTTCATATAATTTGAATTAATTGGTGTTTAATTTCAATATATTTCTATCATTATCATCAGATCTGATTTAAAATATAGAAATTCATCATTTGATTTAGATTGCATTTTCATGCTTAAATTGTTGAAAATTGCTTGAAATTGTGCATTTTTCCATATAACCTAGTTTTGCATTAGCTAGGGTTTTTAGTCAAAATCTTGTTTCAGATTTTACTACCATTTTAAAACACTAATTAGGACTAATTTCTAACTGAAGTTTCACATCGTAGTGGTTTACTTGCTAAACTTCATGCCTAGGGTTTGAAAACCTTATTTTTTCACTAGATTTGGGCTTATCATCTCTCTAGATTTACACCATAGGCATATTGTAGAGGATTTTTATGAACTAATTGGCTTTTATCAGGGTTATTATCTTCTTCCCCTCCTAAAATTCTTTACAACACCTTTTTATTGGGCTCTTACATTGAAAATTCGGTGAAAAATTACATATTTTGGCTATATTTTCCTTGGGGTTTGACCTAGATTTGCACTCCAAGGGTGTTGTGAAGGATTTTATGGCTTTAGTTGACTTATATTACTACTATAATCTTCTTCACCTCCTAAAATTCTTTACAACGCCCCTTTTATTGGGTCTTTGCATTGAAAAATTGCGAAAAATTACATATTTAGCGTATTTTCACTAGGTTTTGACTTATCATCATCCTAGATTTGCATCAAAAGTGTGTTGTGAAGGATATTATTGCTTTATTGGACTGATATTAGACATATAATTTTCTGCCCCTGATCAATTTCCTTACAACACCTTTTCTTTCATTTATTTGCATTGAAAAAAGTTGAAAAAAATCAAGCATTTTAGGTCATTTTTACACATAATTTGCACTTGTCTTTTGCATAACTTCTGAAAAGATTTTAAAATCTGATTTTACATTTATGTTCAAGAAATTTCACCATGGAATCTTCATCTCATTTCTCTTTGGTATATTTACATGCATATATCAAATTTTTTGAAAGTTTCTACAAATTTCTTAATATGAATCCTCATGTTCTCACTTATATACAAGCTATGTATCACAAGGATATATTTAAATGTTCTTCATTTGAAATCCTTGACTATGTATCTGATTATGACAAATTTTTATCTCTCATAAGTACATACCCTTGGGTAGTAGAAGATTTAACAAGACACATTGAGAATAATGAGTGTGAAACTCCTCTTAACGCATTGTAATTCATAACTAAAACATGTGATGATGACACAAAAAATGATTCCTCCTATGAGGATATACTAACACATGAGGACAAAATCATTGACACATTCTTAAACATTACCCTACCCTCTTTGGAAAATGAAACACCAGTGGATAAAGGGCTCCCTCTCAAGAAGGATTCTTCAAGGGTGGAAAAAGACTATTCACCTAACGATCATTTGGTGCATGAGACCTCTACGGATAATCTATTAGACCTTCCACCTTTGATTGAAAACTCAAGAACCTTCAATGAGAAGATTATGGATGGCTCTATTATGCCTAACAACACCATACCTTGCTTTCATCTCAATACTCTCCCTGGCCAAGATGTAGCATTAGTGGATGAGAAAATGTCTCTCACATTAAATCCTCTAGGGATAGATGTTGGGTATAATCAAGAGGAAAACAATGTTAATTCAATATTCACTAATAGACTTTGTAGAAATCTTCCTAAGATAATTGTGTGGGGGGCATCTAGTGCACCTTCTTACTTGAAACCAATTATAATAGTTTGAGGACAACCTCAACCTAAGGATTACATCTACAAATATGCACAACAAATTTCTCAACCGAGTCAAGGTGTTCAAAATGTGTTACAACAACCACACCAAATGTGATTTCTCACACATACAACACCCACAATAAAAAGCAAAGTAAGTAAGCACCGCATGTGCCTGTCTCTCTTCCATGTTCTCAACCTATGGTCCCTCCACCACCTCATCTTACTCATAAAAGTGGTCAAGAATATGATCTCACTGAGCAGCTTCACACTACTCCGACTAAGATCTCTCTTTGGGATTTCATACAAACATCACCTACATACCATGGAATGCTCCAAGAAGCTTTACAAAAAGTGATTGTGTCACCTATTGTTAAGCTGAATGATGTAGCAGCTCTATTAGATTGTATGCATGTGACAAAAACGGATATTCTCTTCCAACCACATGAATTACCATCAATTGAAGTTCAAAACCAATATGACCCACTTATGATCTTTGTCGTGCAATAAATAAAACATTGATAAAGCGAGTTATTATTAGCAATGGATTTTCTCTTAATGTTTGTAGCATTGACCTACTACACAAAATCAAGGTTGACACATCTTTAATCAAACCGGATAGGACTAGCATTCGTGGCTTTGATAATGTTTCAAAACAAACTGTAGGCATGATAACTTTACTCGTAATGGTTGGACCCATGACATTAGATACTCTTTTTCATGTTATGTCTAGTTTTCTCTCATATAATATGATTCTTAGTAGACCGTGGATTCATGCCATAGGGGTGGTTCTATCTAGCCTTCATAGATCAATAAAGTTCATCTATCAAAACAAGCTCTACACCTGGAAAGCTGATCTCGAGCTGGATAGTTGTTTACACATTCAAAAAAAAATGAGTTAACGATCATATGAGTCTAAACAACTTACAATTTCATTCAACAATGCCTCTTGCCACGAATGATGTTGTGAAAAATTCTACACCATCAAATGCACTTTTTGGTGATGATTGGGGTTCATTAGATTTTACTCCTTTCTTTAATGGAGAATATAAACTTAATAACCCCAACATATCCAAAGTAGCATCAATCTCATCTAAGAAATCTTTTGAAGCATCTGAGAAATGTAAAGTTTCCTTGGTAGAAAACAAAGTCAATACTCTCACTTATACTACAAATTATGAGACCTATGAGGCTTCACCATCTTCTAAAGAAATGGACTCTCTTTACAGTTGTGGATTTCAAATATTGTACAAAAATAATGACTATGTAGGTAATGGTTGTGGTGTAAATCAACAAGGAATCATAGTACCTTTACAAGTTGTTGGAATTAATTATACAACTGGTATAGGATACCAGTCTTTGAAACCCACCAAAGCCTCTCGTCATCCTAAACTCAATGTTAATACAATTTCAACAAGACCAAATCAATATGAGAGATATCCTAGATATGTATGTTCTTAACATTGGATTCTATCAGGTAAGTATTTCTAACCCTTTACCTCCATGTTGTGCTTCCCCCGTGATGTGTTATGTGTTGTTTAGGCCTCCTGGGATGACCCTTGATTCTCTTGTAAGGTCCAGGATACCAGGAGACTGCCTCTATTGTGACCTTCTTCTATTTGTATCATCATTCTTCTATATTGCCTCTCATCTATTTTCATTGTTGTGTGTTGTGTTTCATGGACATAGCATTGTGGTTGGTGACTTGGGGGCACCCTCCTATGTGAATTTACCTAAGGCTCTTGTTTCTCCTCTCTTGATTTATTGTTTCCCTTCCTCTAGTGTTTCTATCTAGCGAGCGGATGACAAAAAACATATTATACTGATATGGCCCTAGTGTCCCTTTAGCGAGTAATAAAAAATGGACCAAGTCCATACATGACGATGGGGTTGATATATATTATCTGATGCTTGGATAGTAGAATTACTTAATGTGATCTTGATGTTGTCTTATCACACTTACAAACTAAAACAATACTGCTGCTCCGTGCACTTTGTTTGTATTTGAATCTCACCTTGGTTACACTCAATTTTGAAATTTTTGTAGTATAGCCCCACGGTTATGCTTGATCTCTGAATTCATAGTATAACCTTGGCTCCTTGTGTGATTGATCATATGCATTGTTGTTTTATCATGATTATATGGATGCTAACACTTTTCTTGCAGGAATGTGTTTGTGGGAACATTTGGTGATCATAAAGTACATGTCACCTCTGGGTGGCATGGGCTTTGCGAGAGCTCATGTTCCCTTGTGTGTTTTCTTCCTACCTTAATGCACTTGATATCAATACCTGATATCACCCACCTTAAGGTGGGGGCATATATAAGGTAAGCTATTTGTTTTAGATGTTAGCAATGTGCTTGTTCTTAGGTGCAGTCTTAAACACTAGTGGCGATGAGTCCCTCCTGCACTCTGAGATTTGTTTGAAATCTACTTGTAATCATTTAAGCCCTTTGTGGAGGTGGGATATTGTATCTATTTTTATCATAAGCCCTCTGCGGAGGCAAGGATGGTGTATTTCTCATGGAGAGTGCACATCCTGTCATTTTTGAAAGTCCTTTGCGGAGGCAGGGAGCAATTTTGTGACTAATTCAAACCTTAAGCGTGTCTTTGGTGATTGTTGTGGCAAAGCCCAATCATCGGTGTGTGCCTATAATTTGCCTGAGATGGTGATGAACCTAGAAATAGGAACACTTCATCACTTGTCTGCCATGTTTTCTCCATGTCTTTTAAGTGTGTGTGTATTGCATGTTTGTTCTATCTTCTAAGTATGTGTGTATTGCGTATGTGTTCCCAAGCATAGTTTAAAGACTAGTGGTGATGAGTCAATCCTATGCTTTGGGATTTGTATGATGTGCTTGATTTGTATGGCATGTATTGCATGTGTGTTGCCCCTGTTGATAACTGAGAGGGGGGGGGGTGAATCAGTTATCCTAATTATTTCCCTTATTGAACTTTTCTTTTAATTGATGTAGCATAAAATCAAACACAAAAACATTAACCATGAAATAAGAAACACATGACACAGTATTTTTGACGTGGAAACCCTGTTAAGGGAGAAAACCACGGGGTGATTAACCCAAGAATTATTCTCTGTTAGAAGAATAGGAAATTACAAAAATGGCACTTGCCAATTAGGGCTCACTGCCCGAGCACACTGCTCACAAGAGGCCCACTGCCTACAAAAAGACACACTGTCTACAAAGTGATGAGAATCACAGTCTTGAACTGATTGGAAGCATCTGCATATGCTGGAGTTCAGTTCCGGTTAGGCTCAGTACACTGATCTGCTGCACTTCATCTTTCCTCTGTTCTTTATTCTGCTATCTTTCACATACCGGATCCTTTTTGCTACCTCTGCTCTTTCTCTGGACTTATTCGCATATCTCTCTACATCACAACACACTTCACAACTAAATCCATCCTCTATATATATCCGCACAAGTAATTTCATCACCTTTCTAGTCGGCATCCGGAACAGTCTAGTTTCTTATAAACTCTCATTCTGTCGGCTGAATCCTTCCTCACCAAGCAATGCGGATCAACCATATACTTGTAGATATCATTAATCATGTCGGCCAAACATGATTCATGCCTTCACAACCTCTGTCATCAACAGTAACCCATCCGGAAAGCAGTCTGATACTCTGCCAGTCAGTTCTTCCTCTGTTTTCACTGTCTCTCAGGAATCCGGTACTCAACCATTCATATCTTTTTCCTTGTCCATCACCGGAGGCTAAATCCTTGGAATATACCACTCAAGGTAGTCCTCTTGACTTCCCCAAATCCGCACTACACCAAGACACTTCCACTGAGAGGTCCGGACCAATCTGTCGGACCTTGCCACATGCTCTGTTCTTCTTCACCGGACCACAACATTCTTTATTCTGACTTCTGGTAGAGACACATCATGACTTGCGGATATGTGGGATGACCTTTGTTGCCATCAATGACAACAACCATGAATCCATATAGTGTCTCTTGCCAACAATCTCCCCCTTTGGCATTGATGGCAACACTTAGTGAAAAATGACTAAGTGTTTTCACTATGCTCCCCCTTTGCTGATGCTCTGTCTTTATATACAATTTCCGGAACTCCCCCTTAGTTGGATCCCTCATTTTTCACTGCTCCTCACTCCCCCTTTGACATCAATGGCAAAGGGTAGGGTCCGCATATCAAAATTTTCAAAAATTTCTTATACTTAGCCGCATATTTACATACTCACATATATTGAAGAATGTCTGCAAAGGATGTCTGTAATTGAATCATTTCGGTAGCCCAACTTTGCTTCATTCTGTCCAAAATTGAAATGTGACCACTTAACAAAAATGCAAACGCTTCTGCCCGCTTGAGATCTGTCGGATCTTTTGTTTGGGCGGTGGTCCTAGCATCACTGATGGCCTCATGCATGGTTTCCAACTTAGGGATTATAATCCTTCTAAGTTCTCCCATCCGGTTGGTGATGTTCTTCCTTTCCTTCTCAAGATTCTTTATTTCGTTCAAGACTGCAATAGTCTGACATTCTTGATTTATTATAGAGGAAGAGAGAGGATCAAAACTTTGAGATAAGCTTTGTAGCTTATCCTGTTCCTCTTTTATTTTCTTGTCAAATGCTGCTGTTGCCTTTGACCAGGATATACAAAATTTATAGATATCACCGCCATCCTTAAGAGCATTCTCTAAGCTCTTTATTCCAATGCTTACAATCTTCCTATCTTTAGAAATTAATTCTAATATCTCTGAAAATCTCTTATCCAAAAATTCCTTCCGGACCTTTTCTTCAGCTGATTTTTCTAGAGAATCAAAATGTGTATCAACACTGCTGACTAAGGTTTTTAGACTACCGGAAGTGGAGGCTGTCGGATCTATTTGGATTGATGGCATGATCTTCACAAGTACTCCGGAGGCAGCCTCTATCAACTCACAGTCTTCCATATGAGACTTCAGGAGCTTTTCATTTGCCTTGGCATTTGCAAATGAAGCTATCTTCATTGTTTGTACCGGAGAGAGAGAGTCAAAATCAAATGGGCCTTTTAGAAGCTCCGGTTCATCAATCTCTAAAGTTTCTTTACTCAAAAATTGTTGAACAGTTTGTGCAGTGTCTCTTGCCGGAGACAGATGTTTCTTTTCTTCTGCAGTCTTAGAACTGTCAACCTCTTTGTCTTTCACCACTGCTTCCTTCTCCTGTAATTGCTCTTCTTCTTTGGATCCGGAGACTGTAGGGGAAACCGGAGGAGAGATGCTAACTTGTTCATGGGCCACTTCTTCTGGAGCAGAGGGTCCCAAGTCCTCACTTGTCTGTTCAGGGCTCACTTCTTCCGGAACAGAAGATTCCAAATCAGCAGCTGTTTCTGCACCTAAGTCCTCTACAACAGGAAGATTGAACCTTTTGAAGGCCTTCCGGAGGATCTCTTCTGTTTCTTGGGCCACTTTGTCAGTCTCACCAAGCATGAGTTGATTCATCCTGGCTTTACTTCTGAACTCATCTTTGCAGTCCTTGAAGATAATGTTCATTGTCTTGGGATCAATTTGAGGATATAGCTGAATAGCTATCTGCTCCTGGATCTCAAGATCTTTGGCATGAGCATTATTCTTTCTTACTTCCATTTCCTTCTCTAGGCTTTTAGGATGATCTCAATGAAAGCCTTATTGTATATGTTCAGATATTTAACTGTGGCTTCCTGCAGAGTCTTTTGGTCTGCCTCACTGAAGTCATCATAGGATTCAGTCATTGGTTGAAGGTTTCCATCCACCGTGACCGACTTGATTATGCTCTCTAGTGACAGAGTGGGCTTTTCAACAGTTACCTCTGCCATTTCATCCTTGTCTTGGCCTGTGGAGGGCTTACCGGATCCTTTCTTCTTCTGTTTCTTTACTTCTCTTACTCCCTCATCTGATTCTGTTTCCTCTTCATCCTTTTGGCTTCCATAAGCCCTTGTGGCTTTTGTCTTGGATCTCTTACCGGATGCCTGGACTTCCGGTTTTGAACTTTTGGTTGAGGGAGGTGCAGATCTCTTTGTTGATCTGGTCCGGGTGGGAGCTCCAACCGGAGCACTTTCTTTGCTTTTCTCTTCTTCCTCGGCCTTCCTCCTCTTTTCCCGGCTGGCATCAAGTGCCTCCTTTGAGATACCTAGGCCTTGAGCAATGTGCTCTACTTCTTTTCTTACCTTTCTTTTAATCTCAGGTTCCCTGAGTTCTACATGTATTTTTACACTCAGCTCCTCAAAGGTTCCAAACCTTTCTACCTTAGGATCTTTGGGCTGACTTAGCATGTGTTGAACATGCAGCTCCACTATCTGTTCATCAACTTCATACCCCATGGGCATGATCCAGACAGTCCTTGGCTCCACTGCCTCCATTAGGCACTGATCAGTGTCAACCATAAAGCACACTGCGTCCTTGTATTTCTCAATGAGAGACTGGGGAATTCTCTCTCTTGCTTGCATCATGCTCTGAAAGTTTTTGAAGTATCCCCATAGAGCTGAATTTCTCGCTTTTGCATCCCCAAGTCCATGCAAGTAGTCTCTTATCTGGACTGCAACAGGTTTGTCATTCTGCCATACCCATCCACTTGTTCCGGGTAGCTCATTCATGAAATAGAAGAATAGACATACAATAAGAGTACCATACTTAAAGGAATTCTTCTTATCCTTCTTGATTTTCTGTATGTTTTCCATTAATTGGCTTAGTAGTAGTTCGCAGAGATCATATTCTGCATTCTTTCTTAACATTTCATAAGCAGTGTATATTGCAGTTCCGGATACAGAATTCTCCCTGCTGGAGTGATAGATCTTGTATCCTATTATCATTGATGCATATTTGATATCCGGATCCGAAATATCTTCAATGGTCATTGCCCTCTTGTCAAATTTTGATCCGGTGGCCTCAGTTACAATGTTGTTCTTGACAGATTTGAGGATAGGTACTCCTCCGGAAGAGTATAGGCCAGTTACTGCTCTAATTGCCTCTTTTGTGATCTTGCAGGGTCTATCTAGCCATAGAAAGTTGTCATGCATCCTGCTCAGTACATACCGGACCCATTCATCCTCTTCAAAGCAGGGGAAATGAATAAATTGCTCAAATTGTTTCTTCTGAATATCCTTATACTCTGGTTTAAGCTCAAAAGCATTGTCAATCAGCTGCTTGTGATAGAGGTCTCTTAATTTGAATTCCCCAAATTCCTCAATGTTTGCATGTATGTAAACCCTAATGTCTTCGGTGTGTAAAACTCCGTGAGGAA
Organism: Cunninghamia lanceolata; assembly: GCA_027924645.1. Lineage (NCBI taxonomy): Eukaryota > Viridiplantae > Streptophyta > Pinopsida > Cupressales > Cupressaceae > Cunninghamia > Cunninghamia lanceolata. Next base: position 3,469,289 of record BSBN01000424.1, on the reverse strand, counting down.
CACTAGAGAAGGCTCCTAGTGGGTCTACCTCCAATGATTTGTAGGGATGTTTCTTGAATGAGGGGCGAGGTCTATCAGAGATCTTAACTATGTTTGGAGTAGCCATTCTTCAAAGATTTGCAGTGAGGTAATGAAAAACGGAGAATACCTTATGCGCCTTCGGTTTGCACGGAATGGTTGGATTGATTTCTTTATGCAATAGCTTCGGCAGGAGATCCTTGGTGTGCTTTGATGACCCTTGTTGCAGAGCTCCACTTTTCGCTTCTTCTCGAGTGTAGAATGAGCAAATGTCCTTTGAGAAATCCCTTAAATTGCTCCGCGAACCCTAATATCTGTCTGCAATAAATGCTTCACCTACATCATTCCGGTTTGCCTTGTCTGGATAGCTTGGAGTATCCCAGATTAGTCCTGATCTGTGGATATCATCCAGATCTTTCAATCATGAATAAATCGAGGTAACATACTACAAGAACATCCCAAACACTCTGTCCAATCCGCAGAACAAGATAGTGCATTTCCGGATCTTTCCGGACCTTTTTGTAATTCTTTATCATACCGGAGCATCTCCCTGAACAGATCTTATTTGATCGATCACAGCTTCTTCATAACTCCATGCGGACCTCTGAAAACTTGACTGAAGTATCTCAAGACTCATATCTACAAACCCTTTGATCCGCATCTTGTGCCACATCCGGCACCACTTGTTTGGCTGGGGGAACAAGATTTTCTTTGAGTCTCCCCCTAAGCCTGAGCTCACTTTTTAATTTCCGGAAGAAATATCAGCACCAGAGTCTGATGCGGATCCAACCTCTACATTCTCTGAACTTTTCTTCACCCAAATCTTGCTCATCTGATTCCTAACCTCATCCGCATTCATCTTTTGTTTACCCTTGTCTTGATTCTGATTATACACCGGACCTCTTTTGTCCTGATTCTTGTTTCTGCAAACTTTAGCATTATGACCGGACCTATTGCAGATTTGGCAAATAACATTTCTTTGCATATTTGACTGATATCCTCTTGATCTGCATTGATTAGCCATATGACCTACTCTATTGCATGTGAAGCATCTACCTTTGAATGATTTGTTTACTTGCATACTTCTGCATTCATGGGATTTGTGTCCATACCTTTTGCAGTTGAAGCATTGTCCGGAGAAGGATGAATTAATCTGATTCATTCTCATTCTGCACTGATTAGCTTTGTGACCAAAGTGGTTGCAGCTGTGGCAGTATCCATTGAAGGATGGATATCTTTGAGCATTTGGCTGTCTTACCGGAGGTCTTCTAGGCCTGCTTCTTGGATTTTCTGATCCAAGATTCTTCTGACCGGATCCGGAGCTTTCTCCTTTCTCATATCCCAAACCATACTTGTCATCTGTCCTCTTTTGACTTCCAAGAAGAACTTCAAGTTGAGCAGAACTTATCTTGAATTTTTCTTTATATTCATTTGCTGTTTGAAGGTCTCTTTTGAGAGAGGCAATTTGATCCTCAAGTTTTCCTTCATTATCTTTGGCATCTTCAAGATCAGATTCAAGGTGTCTGATAATCCTGTCCATCTGGTGGCATTCTTCTGATTTTTCTTTAAGAGATTGTCTTAGATTGTCTTCAGCCTTTCTTTTTTCTTCAATCTCTTGATTAAACTTTATAGTTCCTGATTCCATTTCATGTCTTAACATAATGACTTCTTTTGATAACTTTTCACATAACTTGGTTTGCTCAGTCAATTCCTCATTTGTATTGCTTTCTTCACTTTGTCTTGCCAACTGTTGAAGCAGCTCCTTTCTCTTTTTCATAGAGAGACTTAATTTGTCTTTTAATTCTCTCATGAATTCATCAGCCTGTTTGAGTCTTTCCTTTAATTCACTAACTTCAGAATTTGACTGTTCAAGATCCTCAAGGGCAGTCTTGAGTTGCTCCCTTAAACCATATGCATCCATTTGAAATCCCAGATCTTCCTCAAGCTGTTAGGCTCTATTAGGAGGAACTTAGCTCTGATACCAATTGTTGATAACTGAGAGGGGGGGGTGAATCAGTTATCCTAATTATTTCCCTTATTGAACTTTTCTTTTAATTGATGTAGCATAAAATCAAACACAAAAACATTAACCATGAAATAAGAAACACATGACACAGTATTTTTGACGTGGAAACCCTGTTAAGGGAGAAAACCACGGGGTGATTAACCCAAGAATTATTCTCTATTAGAAGAATAGGAAATTACAAAAATGGCACTTGCCAATTAGGGCTCACTGCCCGAGCACACTGCTCACAAGAGGCCCACTGCCTACAAAAAGACACACTGTCTACAAAGTGATGAGAATCACAGTCTTGAACTGATTGGAAGCATCTACATATGCTGGAGTTTAGTTCCGGTTAGGCTCAGTACACTGATCTGCTGCACTTCATCTTTCCTCTGTTCTTTATTCTGCTATCTTTCACATACCGGATCCTTTTTGCTACCTCTGCTCTTTCTCTGGACTTATTCGCATATCTCTCTACATCACAACTAAATCCATCCTCTATATATATCCGCACAAGTAATTTCATCGCCTTTCTAGTCGGCATCCGGAACAATCTAGTTTCTTATAAACTCTTATTCTGTCGGCTGAATCCTTCCTCACCAAGCAATGCGGATCAAGCATATACTTGTAGATATCATTAATCATGTCGGCCAAACATGATTCATGCCTTCACAACCTCTGTCATCAATAGTAACCCATCCGGAAAGCAGTCTGATACTCTGCCAGTCAGTTCTTCCTCTGTTTTCACTGTCTCTCAGGAATCCGGTACTCAACCATTCATATCTTTTTCCTTGTCCATCACCGGAGGCTAAATCCTTGGAATATACCACTCAAGGTAGTCCTCTTGACTTCCCCAAATCTGCACTGCACCAAGACACTTCCACTGAGAGGTCCGGACCAATCTGTCGGACCTTGCCACATGCTCTGTTCTTCTTCACCGGACCACAACATTCTTTATTCTGACTTCCGGTAGAGACACATCATGACTTGCGGATATGTGGGATGACCTTTGTTGCCATCAATGACAACAACCATGAATCCATATAGTGTCTCTTGCCAACAGCCCCATATGCAGTCTTAAAGACTGATGGCAATGAGTCCCTCCTGCATTATGGGTGGTGTGTTTACTTTCCTTGTACTTGTATATGCATTTCATATATAAAAATAAAAAAGAAAAAGAAAAAGAAAATCATCGCATTCTTCACTACATTCACTGTGTTTTGCATGTCTTCAATATTGTCTTCTCCATGTTTTGCATGACTATAACTGTCTTCTCTGTGTTTTGCATGCATGTTACTGTCTTTATTGTGATTGGTGTGTCTTCTTCGTGCTTGGCATGTTTGTTGTTCTTGTTGACCATACTTTAATGCATGTATTGGCCTTGTGTTTATACATACATTAAAGTGGGGACTAAATGTTACATCAGAAAATGTCCCCTTGGGGGCTTTTCCCTCTTAAGGTTAAGTTCTCGGGTCTTTAGAATGCATTTAGGGCATCTTGCATGATAATTTGGCATCCCGATGAGAAAACCTTGAAGTTTCATGGCAAATGGGACCTAGGGGGTACACTTGACATAAAGCTTGCTTGAAATAGTGGGGAGGACTTGGGCACCCACGCCCTAGTCCTACCCTTTTTTAGGTCAGGACCAATTTTAAAGTGTCAGTTTATGACCGTTATTTAGGTCCTATGCCAACACAGTGAGTTTGAATTATGAAATTCTTAGCAGGAATGTTTGTAGTTGCATAGATAAGCATGATTAGTGATTCATTTGTAAACCAGATGGATGTTGCAAAATTGTGGCTTATGTGAAAGTGATTGAAGGCATTCATTGTGCATTGCAGAGAAGAATTTGTGTTGTTCTTGTGTTTGTGTTTGCAGATTTGGCATCCATCTCCTCATGGCATGAAGAGCATCTTCCTTCCATGAGATCTTCACTACAAGGTGATATCACTTGTGCTTTCTATCATTTATCATTTGGATTTTGCCTCTATCCCACAGGGATATGCAATCTTTATCTAACAATGGTGTTCGGAAGACTTGAATGTCTCTCTGGGACTTGACTGAGGAAATCCTCTAAACACCACAACCCCCAACCCATTTTTCTGTGATTGCAGGTTACATGTTGCAAAAGAAAAAAAGTGGAATTGCAGGAGAGTAGTGCAGACTGTCAGAATTGCAAATCAGAGAAGAAAATAAGGACCAGGACTCGGGCGCCCACTCATTAATCCTCCAGATCCCACAACAAGAAAATCTTTGGAACAACATGAATAGGTTGTAGACAAGGTTTCCAAATCTTGACAAAAACTATGGCACTAGACTAAGGTGCCCACTCATTAGTCCCTAATTTTTCTGCTTTCTGAACTTTGAAATCTTGTACGCATTTGATTGTTATTTGATATCTTTATGTGCGATCATTTTCTGTAATTTGTTCATTTGTTCACGAATTGTCATAATTGGGGTTTTGAGCATAATTGGTCTTAATTGAACAACTAAATCTACACAATTCCAATCTTCCCCTATGTTCCACGTGACAAAAAGCTTGTGGTAGGTTCCTCTACTTGGCTAATGTCCTTGAATGTTTAGTGGTGAAAGGAGGATCAAGGCAAACCGTTGAAATCAAACCCTCTTCAAATTTTACTCTAAACAACTACAAATCGTGTAGATAGAATCATTGATTGACTTTGACAATATTTCAGATCTAGTTAAACCAGGCAATATGTTACTTAATGAAAACTATTATTTATTTTAGATTATGATGTAGTACTTTTTTATCATTTATTATACTTTAAATTTTTTTGTGCAATTTATTGTAGGGCATGTATATGCAATTATTATAGATGAAGATAATGATGAGGGAACAAATTATTATTTATGTTGTTATGTTGAGGAAAAAAAATTGACAGCCCCTGTCATAAATGGAGAAAACATTGAGTATCCTACAAGATCAGTGGTTGTTACTGGAACATGGCTTAGAAGGTATCCAATGAAGAAGTTTGATGTGTGATTTTTTGAGGACTTGGACACACATAGAAAGATTCTTCATTATTCTAACCTTGTTGTGGCATCAAACATTCATTTGATAAAATATGGGGGTAGACCGTTGAATAAAAACTTGTGGAAAGTTCACAAGTCTGACCATGAAGCAATACTTGATACCATAAATGGTAGAGCAGATCCAAATGGTTCATTAGATTGAATCATTGGAATGACAGAAAGGTATGTTATTTTTCTTTGCTATCCTCATTTCACCTTCTATATTTTTGACGTTTTTCTTAGTTTCTTATATGTGCTTCTTGGTCCTGGTTGATTATCTTCATTTCATTATAGAGCTTGTGACTAAATCACATGATTGTTGATGCATTTGGATATTCCTAGGGTCATGATTAGTGAGTTGGTTTGATCAAACTCATATTTTAAGGTTAAGATATTTCAAACAATAGGGTGTTTGAAAAAATATCACTTATTTTCAGCTAATGAATAGAAATGGAAGAAAATCAAAATTGTAATTCTTTAATTTAATTTATTTAAACTTTGAAAGTAGGCATTTGATCTATACCTTTATCAAGAGTGTTGGTATAAAAAAAATTCCATCATTGAACATGTGGACAGAAAGAACATAGGTTTATGTTTATGAACATAGATTGTACCATGTGGAGGTATTTTGAGGGTATTGTCTCATTTCATCATGTTGGTGTACTCATTTTAGCTAAATAGTGCAATTGCATTTGCATGCACGATTTAAGTATGACGGAGGTAGGCATAATCCTTATGAAGTTGGTTTTGGAAGGAAAGTAAGGTAGGTCTTCATGATGATATGTCCTTTGGAGTCAATTTGATGATTGTTCATTCACTTGAAGGATCATGCCACTATGTCCTTTGGAGTCAACTTGATGATTGTTCTCATTTGTCTTGTAGTCCCTAAGATTCTAAAGGTTTCATAGTACCTATGGTGGCATTATTGGCCAAAATATCCTCTATTAGGCTTGGGAGCAGCCATGGTTCTTCATGCATCATACTGATAGGGATTTCTTCAAAGATTGTTTCATCATGTTATATTATGGTTTCATTCATGGAAACCAAAGTTGCAAATTATACATCAAACTTATATTTGCATCATGAAATCATACAAGGATCTTATTTCATGATGTTACTATGAGTTTAATGACAAGGATTCCCATCTTACAAAACCTCGTGTTTCTTCACATTTGGTGATAAGAATTGATAGCAGTTGTGAGGGAAGCCTTAATTGATGCCCTACAACACATTGGATCAAGTGAGAACATGTTTATAGTACCTAGTCATGTTGAAGGACCAATTATCAAACTTTTTCATTAATAGCCAAGTACAAAACTTAGTTTAGTTTTGTCTACTAGAAAGGTGCTAGGACTAAATTTTTGCATTCGACATCTCTTGGGGCCAAATGGATGGTGCCAAAACATCTAATTAGGTGGGTAAATTCTAGGGGAGGTGTATTTTTGTGGTGAATCCTCCTGGTTGTTCTCAGATACATTGGACATAGACAGTAGCCATAATAGAGGATATTTTGGCCAATAATAGAGGATATTTTGGCTCTAACACAAAAAATGTATCAAACTTTGGACCAATTGTTCCATCAAACCGTAACACCCAGGAACATCTTCTTTGCATGTATAGGTGGATGTCAGGTCCACCTATAAATAGCTACCTTAATTTTTTTTAAATCAATTCCATTTGCCTGTGGTGGCAAGGAACACATTGTTAAAAAATGCTTCAGTTTCATGCAGTAGAAAGGTGCTAGGAGTGAAATTTTGCATTCTACATCTCGTGGGGCCTAACAAATTGTACCAACATTTAGGGTGGGTTGGTAAGCACTAGGGAGGTCTCTTTTCATGCACCAAATGCCCCAGCCATTCAGGTTGTAGGCTACCGATAAAGTCACTTGAGATCCCTGAGAGCAAAAAAATGCCAAATTTTTACGAAGTGATTCTCAAAATTTGTGGCACCTGGGAATGTTCTATTTGGACCTACAGGTGCACATGGGGTCCATCCAAAATAACCTCTCTCAATTTTTGTCAACTCCAATCCATTTGACCATGCTGAAATTAAACACATTCATGCAAAATGCTTCAGTGGCAATCAACACAACCTTGCCAGGAGCCATAATTTTAGTTTTACTCATTGTGGGGCCCAACGGACTATGCTAACACATTAAGGTGGGTGGGTAAATGCTAGGGGAGGTCTCTTTTCATGTACAAAGTTCCCTAGACATTCTAGGATGTAGGCTACTGACAAAGTCACTTGAGATCCCTGAGAGGAAAAAAAATATCAAACTTTGAAGGAGTGGTTATTAGAATTTGTAGCACCTAGGAATGTTCTGTTTAGACCTATAGGTGCATGTGGAGTCCATCCACAATAAACTCTCTTGTTTTTTTTCAACTCCAATCCATTTGACCATGCTGAAATTGAACACATTCTTGGAAAATGCTTCAATGTCATTTAGTACAACCTTGCTAGGAGCCATATTTTTTGTTATGCTCATCATGTGGCCCAATGGATTACACCAACATGTCAGGGTGGGTAGGTAAATTCTAGGAGAGTTCTCTTTTCATGCACCAAGTGCCCCAGACATTTAGGGTTGCAGGCTACCGACAAAGTCATGTTTATGGACTTTGTTGGTAGCCTACAACCTAGAACATTTGGGGCACTTGGCACATGAAAAGATACTTCCCCTAGTGTTTACCCACCCACCCCAACTTGTTGGCATAGTCCATTGGGCCCCATGATGAGCATAATAAAAAATATGGTTGCCGACAAGTTTGTGTTGAATGCTACTAAAGCATTTTGTAAGAATGTGTTTAATTTCAGCACGATCAAACAGATTGGAGTTGAAAAAAAACAAGAGATGTTATTATGGATGGAATCCACATGCACTTGTAGGTCCAAACAAAACATTCCTAGGTCCATGAATTATGAGAATCGCTCCGTCAAATTTTGGTGGTTTTTTGCTCTCAGGGATATGAAGTGACTTTGTCAGTAGCCTGCAACCCAAAATGTCTGGGACAATTGGTGACTGAAAAGAGACCTCCCCTAGTGTTTACCCACCCAACCCAATGTATTGGCATACTCCATTGGGCCCCACGATGAGCAGAATGAAAAATATGGCTCCTAGCAAGGTTGTGTTGAATGCCACTAAAGCATTTTGCAAGAATGTGTTTAACTTTGGCACGGTCAAATGGATTGGAGTTGATAAAACTAAGAGAGGTTATTATGGAAGGACCTACAGGTGCCACAACTTTGGAGAACCACTCCATCAAAGTTTGGCAATTTTTTACTCTCAAGGATCTCAAGTGACTTTGCCAGTAGCATGTAGTCCATAACGTCTAGGGCACTTGGCATATTAAAAGAGACCTCCCCTAGCATTTACCCACCCACCTCGATGTGTTGGAATTGTCCATTGGGCCCCACAAGGTGTGGAATACAAAATTTCACTCCTAGCACCTTTCCACTGCATGAGACTACAACATTTTGGAACAATGTGTTGCTTGCCACCACAGGCAAATAAAATTTAATTTATAAAAACCAAGGTAGTTATTTGTAGGTGGACTAGACATCCACCTATACATGTAAAGAAGATGTTCCTAGGTGTAATAGTTTGACCGAACAGTCGGTCCAAAGTTTGACACCTTTTTTGTCTTAGGGCTCTTAAGAGACTATCTCTGTCTAATGTAGCCGAGAATGACCAGGAGGGTTAACCACTGAAAAGACACCTCCCCTAGCACTTACCTACCCACTTGGATGTGTTGGTATCATTTGTTTGGCCCCAGGAGATGTCAAATGCAAAAATTTAGTCCTAGCACCTTTCTAGTAGATGAAACTAAACTAAAAGCTATGTTGTAATATCCATTTTAGGTGTTTCCTGTACTCTCCTTAGGTTGATATGGTTTTATATCACTTGATATAATGTGTTGTAGGGAATTAATCAAAGGTTCAAATAGTCTTGAAGATGATGAACCCATTCCAATCTATGTTAGCACAAGAAAAATGTAATAATGGGATAGATAACATCATCTAAAAAAACAAAATATAATCTTGTAAGCACATGTATCTAGAATTTAAGTATACAAAACATAATGGAAAAACACACCTTAAAGAATGTGCTACAAAAATCACATGAAATGGTTATCAAACTAGGGTTTATGATGATTTGTGGAAAAAACTGGAAGGATTTGCTGTTGTTTTGACTATTGCAGCTATGGTAAAAGTTTCAAAATGGATTAAATTTCATCTTTTCAAACTTACATTGTGGTTTCATGGTCTTCCATGCATATTTGATTAATGTTTGTGTGTAGGGATATTACATATGGCTTCTAGGGTTCATGTCTTTAGTATTACATCACGGCCTTGCCTTTTTCTAATGAATCCATGAAATTATCCTATTGAGTTAGTCATTAGATCATCAAGGAAAGAATTATGATGATACTATGAGGGTGTCATGAGTGGATGGTAAACTTGTTGAGCATCCAAAACCCTCATTATCACTGTCAAAAACATGCAAAATTGTGACAGTCCTAAGATTATAGCAGCAACAAGAATATGTCTTATTCATTAGCAAAGATCATGGTTTTCATCAATGGTGTTATCCCTATGTATCTCTCCCTATGCACGTTAAAGTACATTGGTCACTAATGTAAATGCATATAATGTGGGTAAGAATTCCATCATTTGTTTCAAATTACAAAAGGAATAGGCATAAAGAAAAAGTTTACAAATTACAAGTTCCATGAATAATATGTATAAACATAACCATTATTAGTTTATGTCGAAAATGAACACCACCACTAATAAAAGAACCACTCACCTAATTCAATGCATGTTTTAGGGTGTTTTATCACATGTATACTTGTTGTTAAGTACATATTCAACTTGTAGTGTTTTATTGTCACATGTTGTAAGCCATGTATGTGAAGATGAAAACATAGTTTATCCATTTGCATGAGAAAGTAAGGGAGATAACATGTATTGATGACATTAGAAACACTAGTACATATTCTTAAGTGTTGTAAATATGCATCTTCTTATTTCATCATGTTGTGCCTCATTGTAGCGTGAATCACTTCTTGTAAGCATGTACAATTATAGCATGTTATGCACATCACAAATGATGGAATGTTGTAACTCCAACACAAGCTAACATAAACATGGGGGAAATGGGGAAATGGATTTTTTGATAAGGCTTCAAATAAACTTTCAAGAAAATGCAATTGGTGGGTGTAAATCCAAATTCCACAACATTATCCAACATACTCCTTGCCTATGCCAAAATGGGATCTTTGGAATAGGGTATGGACAACCATCAAAGCATAAAGGATATAGGAATTTTGTCAAATGTTATATTTGTAGTTTCCCTTGTAGATATGTATGCAACTTATGTGGAAACATAGACAATGCATGTGAACTATTTGACATGATGCCTCAAAGAAATATAGTCTCATGGAATGCAATGATTGCAAGACATTCACAAAATGGATTTTTTGATAAGGCTTCAAATTTTTTTTTTGAGAAAATGCAATTGGTAGGTGTAAATCCAAATTTCACAACCTTATCCAACAACCTCCTTTCCTATGCCAAAATTGGATCTTTGAAACAGGGTATGGACAACCATCAGAGTATAAAGGATATAGGAATTTTGTCAGATGTTGTATTTGCAACTGCCCTTGTAGACATGTATGCAACTTGTGTGGAAGCATAGGTAATGTATGTGAACTTTTTGACATGACACCTCAAAGAAATGTAGTCTCATGGAATGTAATGATTGCAAGATATGCAAAAAATGGATTCTTTAATAAGGCTTCAAAGAAAATTTCAAGAAAATGCAATTGGTGGGTGTAAATCCAAATTCCACAACCTTATCCAACATCCTCCTTGCCTATGCCAAAATGGGATCTTTGAAATAGGGTATGGACAACCATTGAAGCATAAAGGATATATGAATTTTGTCATATGTTGTATTTGTAGATGCCCTTGTAGACATGTATGCAACTTGTGTGGAAGCATAAACAATGCATGTGAACTGTTTGACAAGATGCCTCAAATGAATGTTATCTCATGGAATACAATGACTGCAAGATATGTACAAAATGAATTTTTTGATAAGGCTTTAAAGAAACTTTCAAGAAAATGCAATTGGCAAGTGTCAAGCCAAATTCCACAACCTTATCCAACATCCTCCTTGCCTATGCCAAAATGGGATCTTCAGAACAAGGTGTGGACAACCATCAAAGCATAAAGGATATAAGAATTTTGTCAAATGTTGTATTTGCAGTTGCCCTTGTAGACATGTATGTAAAGTGTGGAAGCATAGCCAAGTCATGTGAACAGTTTGACATGACACCTCAAAGAGATGCCATCTCATGGAATGCAATGATTGCAAGATATGCACAAAATAGATTTTTTGAAAAGGATTTAGAAATTTTAAAGAAAATGCAATTGAAACGTGTAAATCCAAATTCCATAACCTTTGGAACATGGTATGGACAACCATCAAAGAATAAAGGATATAGGAATTTTGTCAAATGTTGTATTTGCAGCTGCCCTTGTAGACATGTATGCAACTTGTGTGGAAGCTATAGACAATGCATGTGAACTATTTGACATGATTCCTCAAAGAAATGCAGCCTCATCGAATGCAATGATTGCAAGATATGCACAAAATGGATTTTTTGATAAGGCTTCAAAGAAACTTTTAAGCAAATATAATTAGCAGGTGTAAATCCAAATTCCACAACCTTATCTAGCATCCTCCTTGCCTATACCAAAATGGGATCTTTAGAATACGGTATAGACAGCCATCAAAGCATAAAGCATATAGGAATTTTGTCAGATGTTGTATTTGCAGCTACCCTTGTAGACATGTATGCAAAGTGTGGAAGCATAGACAAGGCATGTGAACAGTTTGGCATGACACTCAAAGAGATTCCATCTCATGGAATGCAATGATTGCAAGATATGCACAAAATTGATTTTTTGAAAAGGCTTTAGAAAATTTTAGGCAAATGCAATTGGCATGTATAAAACCAAATTCCATAACCTTTGCAAGCATCCTCACTTCCTATGCCAAATTAGGATCTTTGGAACATGGTATAGATAGCCATCAAAGAATAAAGGATATAGGAATTTTGTTAGATGTTGTATTTACAACTGCCCTTGTAGACATGTATGCAACTCGTGTGGAAGCATAAACAATGCACGTGAACTATTTGACATGATTCCTCAAAGAAATGTTGTCTCATGGAATGCAATGATTGCAATATATGCACAAAATGGATTTTTTATAAGGCTTTAAAGAAACATTCAAGCAAATGCAATTGGTAGGTGTTAAGCCAAGTTCATCAACCTTATCCAACATCCTCCTTGCCTATGCCAAAATGGGATCTTTGGAATAGGGCGTGGATAGACATTAAAGCATAAATAATAGAGGAATTTTTTCAGATGTTGTATTTATATCTTCCCTTGTATAAATCTATGCAAAGTGTGGAAGCATAGACAAGGCACATGAATTGTTTGACATGAAGCATCATAGAAATACAGTCTCATGGAATGCAATGATTGCAAGATATGTACAAAATGGATTTTTTTAAAAGGCTTTAGAAACTTTCAAGCAAATGCTATTGGAACATGTAAAACCAAATTCCATAACCTTTACAAGCATCCTCCCTGCTTATGTCAAATTCAGATCTTTGGAACAAGGTATGGACAACCATCAAAGAATAAAGGATATAGGAATTTTGTTAGATGTTGTGTTTGCAACTACCCTTGTAGACATGTATGCAACTTGTGTGGAAGCATAGACAATGCACATGAACTATTTGATATGATGTGTCAAAGAAATGTAGTCTCATGGAATGCAATGATTGCAAGATATACACACAATGGATTTTTTGGTAAGGCTTTAAAGAAAATTTCAAGAAAATGCAATTGGCGGGTGTCAAGCCAAATTCCACAACCTTATCTAAAATCATCCTTGCCTATGCCAAAATGGGATCTTCGAAACAAGGTGTGGACAACCATCAAAGCATAAAGGATATAGGAATTTTGTCAAATGTTATATTTGTAGCTTACCTTGTATACATGTATGCAAAGTGTGGAAGAATAGACAAGGCATGTGAACTATTTGACATGATGCCTCAAAGAAATGCAGTCTCATGGAATGCAGTGATTGTAAGATATGCACAAAATGCATTTTGCAAGGATGTTGTCAACATATAAATAATTGCATGAAAATATATAATATAATGTCATAAATGTATAATTTCATGAAAATATACATTATCTCATATAAAGATAATGTCATGAAAATAACATAAAGTGTATATATCAAGCGATATAGGCATGTACAATAAAGCCATACAGGCATATACAATGATATACATCAATAACATACAAAAGTATGTTTACAAAGCCAAATAGGAATATGTAACAAAATGTTCCAAAATCAAATCTCCTATGGAATGCTATCAAATAATCGATGACTCTTGCTAGGCCATGAAGATGGTGAACTAGTCAATGAATCATCCTCTATTGCCCATCGAATAGACCTCCTCGATAGAGATTTTTGAAGTTCCACCTGTTAATACAATCAAGCAATATCCACATTAATATAGAAAATATTCAAAATATATAAAATGACATAAGTAATTAATCACTTACCACCAACTGGTGATCCCTCTCGATCAATTTTTGTCTGTCTTCTTTTTTAGCTAGATGGGTAGGAGTTGTGACATCTTCTGAGAAGCATGAAGAAGCAAATTCAAGTAAATATGAATAATATTTATGTAGATTAAATGATGTGAGATAAAACAAGAAATACAAAATGACATTTAGATGTTACTGGCTCATACCTCAGTCAAAGGATTTGTAGACAAAAAAGCTACAATAATGCCCACCTCCACTGACTGATGAAGATGAGGATTCTACATATTCAACATCTAAAAATAGAGTTCAAGGTTATTTGAGAAAAATAGATACATAACATTATTTAAACTCATAATAATTAGAAATGATAAAATTTACCTTAGTGAAAGTGGATCTACCTAGGGACCATGGAAATCATCCTGATGGTGATGCTCCAACACCCACTTGTTCATCATCAAATTGTAACTAAATAAGATTACCATTGATATATGACAAAAATTTTACATGTACTATATTTATGATCTTGTGATAAATTACATACCTATTGACTAGACCTCCTCTCATAACCCTGCACTGGATGGCTTACAGGTGTAGGATGAATACTTTGACCCTGGAATTTCATAGTGTAGACAATTACATACATTAATTTTGACTTGTAATATCTACTCATAATTAATTAGATATTTCAAATACAAATATATTAAATTGTAGAACCTTGTAAAAAATTACATGGGGGACAATACCAAATATATGCTGTAAGAGGTCATTTGTGAGAACAATATTATCCAATATGGATGTATCCATCACTTACTACTGCTTCTACATCGCATCGTCCTGATGCTCTAGAATTTTTACATCCTCGGTAGTGTCCTAGGTCCCAACATCACACAATGCTCTGCATGGCCTGCAAAGATGGTGGGACTGACAACACATACTACTCTCACCCTCTCTGGCTTATGAAAGATCACCACCATGTTATACTAAAGTCTAGGTGAGGGAACTCAAGGAATGCAGTATCTCCACCTCAACACTCTCCTTCAAATTTGAAGGGAGTGAGACATGTTGTGGCCTCATAATGGGTCTCGGTGGACAGTCCTGGGCATGATGTACACCCTCTCTATCCTATATAGAGCCATTGCATCTACCTTGGAACTTTTAGATGTCAAAGTAGTTTGGGATGTCCTTGAGAAAAAACTAATAATAAAGTTTCCTCAAAAAATATTGGGGGACCTCGTTATTATTACAAGGGAAGTCATCAAAACCCATGTACCATCTATCCCAAAAGTTTTGGGATATTTCTTCATACATACACCAATGAATTGGGAATCATTTGCAACTCCCATGTAATGGTTGTTGCATTTTAGGATCGATGAAAAGTGCACATAGATCACCTTTGAAATTTTTCTTATCTTTGACTTGTTTGTATCATAATTTATTGGCATAGAATTGTCGACACTCCTCCCTATAATCCTTCCAATCGATGATTTGCTTTGTAACTAAGTTGATATGAGAAATAATTGAATCTAGTGAAGTGGCAAGGGTTCTCCTATGACTGTTGTTTGTATTTGGATTTTTCAATGTTTCAACTAAGGATTGAAGTTATTTTTTTCTTTGATTTGGATTATATAATTTTTTGGGGTGTCATGTGGAGGGTGAGGATGTGAAGGTGGAGTTTGAGGGTTTTGAGGTTTCTCTTTAGTAGGAATTTCAACATCTGAATCAAGGTTTTGCAATGATTCATAAACTGAAAAATTCAAAAGAAAAATTCAATTAAAACAATGAAAAATAACTTCATTTTGTTTTGAAATGAAGATAATTGATAAAACCATACCTTCTTTAGTTGCTTGACTTTGTTTCCCTCATCCATGGCGGGATTGGTGACATGACATTGTGTTCGATGGTCTTCTCCTTCAATTATTTCAACATGCACTCATGTTAAAGCCCTAGTTGTGTTTTGGGTGCAATAGGAAAATGAAAATGAAAAACATAGGCCACAAGACTATGTTTTTCACTTTATTTAGCAAGAAGTAACATGATCATGTTATAATGTGATCACATTTTAGGCTCGGTATTACCAAGCCTAAACACGGTTGTGTTTAGGTTTCCTAGAACTAAAAAATGAGGTGGCCACATTTTGGCCCCCCATTTTCATGTACATGCCCTATGGTTGCAATGGTCTCATATATTATTATATGTGTCTTTAATTGTCCTAGTAAGGACCTCTAAGGAATGTACCCTCCTAGGTTCATTAGAGTCTAAAGAAGAAGAAGAGCCTACCCTCTCTTATTTAATTGGTCTCATGACTCACATCAATGATCATGCAACATCATATATGCACTATCCTAAGATCACCTTGGTCCCACCTAATGTCACCTTAGTTACTTTGTAGCCACTAGCATAACATTCCACTAAGATCAATGATATCATCCCTTTGGATGTGGACTCAATTTTGACCTTTGAGCTCATCATCTAGTTCTTGTACCTCCCCATGTTGTAAGATGATATAATGGATTAGATTTAATTCTTCAGCCATTAGATCATTTCCAATCTAGATTATATGCGTTTAGAACTCATTTAAGCTCCAACACTACTACATGTGTAGACCATTGATCTTCCCTATTATGATTTCTCTTGATGCATGTTGACTTATCCCTTTGGGAACACACTCTATAATCATCCTACCATCTAACCTTTTGTGGGCCCTATTGAGGTGTCATTCTCTCTATGATCTCATTACAACATCATCCTCCTACATATACATACAACACTAGATAATGCATTCATAAATAGCGTAAACATTGGCAATAGGGAACTATCACATACAAATGTTCACTCTCAAATCACCCTTCAATGTTATGATGTACACATTATTGAGGACCATCATGTATAGGGTCATATGCAACAACCATAGGAGGTTTAAAATTAACCTTAGGAATAATTCATCAATATCATAGAGAATCTAGGACATTCAAACTATTATACCAACACATGTTGGTTATGGTAAATAATCTCATTACAAGGGCCATAGGATGGACATAATAGTCCATGAGGGTGATATTAGGGACTATTTCAAAGAAAAATAAGTCTTAAACGTACTCTTAAATGTCTCAAAATAAAAAAATAAGCTTTCTTTAATATAGAAATTAGTATGTACAAAATGCTAGAAAGCCAAAATTAAGAAAATGTGAATATCAAAATAGTTTTCAACACAAATGTACACTAAAAATTGTACCTCGCATCTATGATACCATGTGATGAAGGAGCATCCATCGTTCAAGAGCAATCTTGCATCAACCAAAAACATTTGCATCTCAGTTTGTTGGTAGTTCAGTTTGTTTCTTTCATTTTCCAGTTCAGTTCAGTCAGTAGCAGTTTCTATATTTTGGTCCACATTCTGCCATAGTTGCATTTCATGTCTTGTGGAGATAGACTTAGCATCTAGATTCATTTATCTACAACATATCTAAATCTTAGAGCATTTGGATTAGTTACCAGAAAGTTATCACTATCAGAAGATCGACTGTTTTCTTAGAACAGAGCATCCTGACAGTCTTAGACAATTAGCTAAAGGAGAGGAGTTGCGGAGCATTCCTTGACTTGTGGAGCCTAATTGCACATCATTTAATACTAATTGGTTTGTGGCTAACCTTCCATGAGATCCACACATCATTCCATTCAATTGTAGAGGATTTCTTTGCACTTACGTTTGATCTATCTGTGTACACACATTACAGCTCTTCATTGGAGTTTGTGATCTTCTTGACTGACATAGAGAAATATTTTGTACCGCAGATGATATATATTGATGCAATAGATCCTTAGGAAAGCAGTGGAGGATACACATAGTGCTAGTTGATAGTTTAGATTTTTGCATGAATGAGCTTCAAAGCTATATCTTGTGCATATTCTGATATTCTATAATTAGGCCTGTGAGTCCAATTGTAATCCCGCATGTTTCCAACCATTCTGTAATTGAATTCTATGATATATCAAATGACTAAATCTATATTTGTTCCATTTCCTTGAGTTGTTTCCATTGTGTTTACTCTTGCTGCACGGTTTGGACAGTTCATTCTGTGAACCCTCCTACCGTGACTACACCAAGTGGTATCAGAGTGATGTTCGAATCTTTGGGAGCAAATTGAGAAAAGTTGGCGAAGGAATTTTATAATATCTTTTTGTGGATAGATCATCGAATTGAGGCAGGTTACTTGTGCCATAACTAATCGTCGATTATGAGGCAGTTGTCACCTTGTAGCCCGATCACCAAATTTGAGGCAGTTTGCACTTGATCCTAGGAAGAATGCTGCCGAGGAGAGTTGCTACTATTAGAACAATGGTTGGTAGAATGGATGAGATGATGGAAATGATGAAGACAATGCGAATTTGATTGGATGTTGTTGAAGAAGATAGGCAAAGAGGATTGACACCGATACCTAATGTTGAAAGTGATGATGAAGAGGAATTTCAATCTGTTGAACAAACTGGGAAAACCCTAGGAGGTGATGAAGAAGAAGAATTAGATCAAGTAAAGATGTTACGATCTATTTTAAAGATTGGAAAGAGTCCTAGAGTTGATGTGCCGAACTATACTGGTAATTTGAATCCTAAAGAATTAATTGACTGGATAAATGACATGGAAGAATACTTTGAATATGAAGAAGTTGAAGATCCAAAAAAGGTGAAATTTGCAAAGACAAAGTTGAAAGGACATGCTACTTTATGGTGGAAAGAAGTTCAGTTGGATAGAAATATAAGAGATAAAGAAAAGATTATGAAATGGGATAGGATGGTGACAAAATTGAAGAATCAGTTTATATTTGTTAACTACGAGTTGGAGCTATTGAAAAGATTGCAGAACCTAAGACAAAAGGAGAAATCTGTGAAGGAATATAATGAAGAATTTCATAAGATGATCATAAGGATAAGACATAGTGAAGCAAGCAAAGAGAAAGTGGCTAGATACATCAATGGACTAAGATTGAACATTCAAGAAGAACTAAGTTTGGTAAGGATGACATCACCGGAAGAAGCATATCAGTTTGCACTGAAAGTTGACGAGAAATTGAATAAGAGGCATGATCAGAGACAGAGAGGAAGAGGAGGTAAATTTCAAAGAGGTAGAACATTTTCTAGATGAGAGAAATCATTTACGGAGCAGAACAAGCTTGACAACCCATTCAAGAAGGATGACATAAATAATGCTTACTGAAGAGATGATATAAATTTTTATCGGAGAGGAGACCCTAATGCATACCAACATGAAGGATATAGAAGAGAAAGAAGAGGATTTGAAAATAGGACATTCAGAGGCACTTGTTTCAAGTGTGGAGGTGAAGGACATAGAGCATTCGAGTGTAATAAAGGGAGTACAAGAAAGAGAACAGATAATAGTGGAAGAGTAGCTTATGTTGAAGAAGAACCTGTTGGATCACCTAGTTTAGTTGGAAAACATGAGAAAGGAGAATCACTTGTGATGAGGAGAGCACTATTTCAAAAAGAGACAAATGAGGAACTACCGCAGAGGAAGAATTTGTTCAGGACAAGATGCAAATCAGGAGGTAAGTGTTGTAAATTTGTAATTGATAGTGGTAGTTTAGATAACCTAGTTTCAGAGGAGATGGTGACTAAGTTGAAGTTGGAAAGATTGAAACACCCTAAGCCCTATCATATAGCATGGATTCAGGATGATCATAAGGTACTGGTGAATGAACAATGTTTGGTGAAATTTCATATTGGATCTTATCATGATGAAGTTTTGTGTGATATTATGCCTATGGATGTTTGTCACATCTTGTTGGGTAGACCTTAGCAGTATGATAGAAAAGCTATACATGATGGGAGAAATAATACATACACTATAACATCAAATGGAAAGAGAATTAATTTGATTCCTTTGGAAGATGATCCTAAGAGTGAAGTATGTGGGAATGCTAGAATCTATTTGGTAGATGGTTTGAGACATGAGAATATGTGTTATGCTTTGATTCCTAAGAAGCCTAAAACATTGAAGAAGAATGAAGAATCACAACTGGAGGAGATAAGAGAGTTGCTGACAGAATATGAAGACATCATATCAGACAATGTACTTGAAGGATTACCACCAATCAGGAGTATCAGTCATCACATGGACCTTATACTTGGATCAAGTTTCCGTAACAAAGTAGCACATAGAATGAAACTGGTAGAGAATGAAGAATTGAATAGGTAGATACAAGAATTGTTGAGAAAAGGTTTGATCAGAGAAAGTTTGAGCCCTTGTGCAATGCTTGTAGTACTAGCACCTAAGAAAGATGGAGAATGGAGAATGTGTATAGACTCTAGAGCAATAAACAAAATCATAGTTAAGTATAGGTTCCCTTTACCTAGAATGGACGATATCATGGATTGTTTGAGTGGAGCAAGATATTTCACAAAGATAGACTTGAAGAGTGGATACCATCATATTAGAATCAGAGAAGGAGATGAATGGAAGACTACTTTTAAGACAAATGAAGGATTGTATGAGTGGTTACTGATGCCTTTTGGATTGACAAATGCACCGAGTACTTTCATGAGGTTGATGAATGAATTATTGAAGAAATTCTTGGGTAACTTTGTTATTGTATATTTGGATGACATTTTGATTTTTAGTAAGATAAAAGAAGAACATTTGTGGCATATTAGACAAGTTTTGCAGAGATTGCAAGAAGAGAAATTGCTGATAAATATCAAGAAGTGTAGTTTCATGAAAGAAGAATTGGTATATTTGGGATTTGTGATTTGTGTGGAAGGATTGAAGATGGACCCTGAGAAAGTGAAAGCAATTGTTGAATGGCCTACACCAGAGAGCATTGGGGAAGTCAAATCATTTCTTGGACTAACTAGTTTCTACCAGAAGTTCATAAAAAATTTCAGCTCAGTATGTAACCCTATGACAGAGACAATGAGAGGTGACATAAAAGATTTTAAGTGGACATCTAGAGAAGATAAACGTTTTGAACTGTTGAAGCAGAAGGTGACAGAACAACCTATTTTGGCATTACTAGATTTCAATAAGGTATTTCAAGTAGATTGTGATGCAAGTGGAAATGCGATTAGAGCAGTGTTAAGTCAAGAAGGTAGACCTGTAGCATATTTCTGTGAGAAGTTGAGTGCTGCAAGGAGAAGATATTCAGTTTATTATCAAGAGATCTATGCCATAATTCAAGCCTTGAAGAAGTGGAGACATTACTTGTTGCCTAAGGAATTTGTGTTGTATACAGATCATCAAGCTTTGTAACATTTGAACAGTCAAGGAAAGTTGAATCAGAGACATATGAGATGGGTAGAGTTCATTGAGAGTTATACATTTGGGTTGAAGCATAGGAGTGGTAAATCAAAAAAAGTTGCAGATGCATGAAGTAGGAGAAGAAACTTGTTGACAGAGATGAAAGTTGAAGTATTGGGTTTTGATGAATTGAAGAATACGTATGAGGAAGAAAATGATTTTGTAGAACCTTGGAAAGCATGTAAAGAACCTTTTGTGATAGATAGGAGTAAATGGTTGGACTATTTCATTCACGAGGATATGTTGTTAAGAGGAAATTAGTTATGCATACCTAGAAGTTTAATGAGAGATAATTTTATCAAGGAGAAACACAATGGAGGATTGGAAGGACATTTTGGCATTGACAAGACAGTGGCTTTGGTAAGTGAAAACTACTATTGGCCTCAGATACATAAGGATGTTAGGAAATTTGTGCAGAGTTGCAGATTTTGTCAAGTTGCAAAAGGAAGTAGTTAGAATACTGGATTGTATAAACCTTTGACAGTACCAGAGAGACCTTGGGAAGACATAATCATGGATTTTGTAATGGGATTGCCTAAGACATGGAGAGGACATGATTCAATATTTGTAGTGGTGGACAAATTTTCAAAGATGGCTCATTTCATACCTTGTAAGAAGACAACCGATGTAGTGCATGTAGTAGACCCATTTTTCAAGGAGATTGTGAGGTTGCATGGATTACCTAAGAGTATAATTTCAGATAGAGACACTAGATTTCTAGGATACTTTTAGAAGAAATTTTGGAAGAAGATGAAGATAGATTTGAAGTTCAGTTCAACTTTTCATCCACAGATTGACGGACAGACAAAGGTAGTGAATAGGAGTTTAGGAAACTTGTTGAGATGTTTGGTTGGAGAGAAAGATGGAAGTTGGGATTTGATTCTTTCACAAGCAGACTTTGCATACAATAATTTAGTGAATAGGAGTACCGGAGGAACACCTTTTGAGATTTTTACCAGAGTAAATCCTAGAGGAGTTGCAGAATTGAGAGATAAGAGTTTGGAAGAAAAGAGAAGTGCAGAAGCAGAAGAATTTGTAGAACATATGAAGACAGTGCATGTGAAAGTGAAGAAGCATTTGGGGGAGATGAACAACAAATATAAAGAACAAGTAGATGAGAAGAGAAGACATAAGGAATTTGAAGTTGGAGATGAAGTGATGGTGTAGTTCAGAAAAAAAAGATTTCCAGTTGGAACATATAACAAGTTGAAGATGAAGAAGTTTGGACCTTGTAAGATACTCAAAAAATTTGATTCAGGAAATGCATACGAAGTGGAGTTACCGGAGACATTGGGCATATCACCTATTTTCAATATTGTAGAATTGTACTAGTATCATGAAGCAGAGTTTAGTGATAGCCTTGAAGAAGACTTGAAGAAGCAGTTACCACAACAAGCACTGGAGTAGATTGAAGACATTTTGGACAACAAAGTTGGACGTAGCACCAGAGGAAGACAATACAAAGAATACCTTGTGAAGTGGAAAGGTAGACTGAAAGATGATTCATCCTCGATTTCTCAGGCTAAGGTGGACTATCTTGGTTTTCCTCTAGCCCTAGCAAAGTGAGGGACTCACTTTTTTAATAACCCTAGATGTCTGATGTAGAAGCATCCCTAGTTCAAGAGCAATCTTGCATCAACAAAAAACATTTGTATTTTAATTTTTTGGTAGTTTAGTTTGTTTCTTTCATTTTCCAGTTTAGTTCAGTCAGTAGCAGTTTCTATATTGGTCTGTATTCTGTCATAGTTGCATTTCATGTCTCATGGAGCTGGACTTAGCATCTAGATTCATTCATCTACAATATATCTAAATCTTAGAGCATTTGGATCAGTTATCAGAAAGTTATCACTATTAGAAGATTGACTGTTTTCTTAGAACAAAGCATCCTGATAGTCTCAAACAATCAGTTAAAGGAGAGGACTTGCAGAGCATTCCTTGACTTGTGGAGCCTAATTGCATATCATTTAATATTGTTTGGTTCATGGCTGACCTTCCCTAAGATACGCACATCATTCCATTCAATTGCGGAGGATTTCTTTACACTTAGGTCTGACCTATTCGTGTACACACGTTATAGCTCTTCATTGGAGTTTTTGATCTTCTTGGCTAACATAGAGGAATCTTTTGTACTAGAGATGATTTACATTGATGTAATAGATCCTTAGGAACGTAGTGGAGGATACACATAATGCTAGTTGATAGTTTAGATTTTTGTGCAAAGGAGCTTCAAAGCTATATCTTGTGCATATTCTGATATCCTGTAATCAAGCCTGTGAGCCCAATTGTAAGCTTGCATGTTGTCAGCTAATTTGTAATTAAATTCTATGATATACCAAATGATTGAATTTGCATTTGTTCCATTTCCTTGAGTTGTTTCCATTATGTTTACTCTTGGTGCACGGTTTGGGTAGTTCATTTTGTGAACCCTCCTACCGTGACTGCACCACCATGGTAGATAACCTCATTCATAGTCCTCTTGGTGCAGTCACCGTAGGAGGGTTCACAGAATGAATAGTCCAAATAGTGCAGCTAGAGTAATCACAATAGAAACAACTCAAAGATGTAAATAAAATGTAGACTTAGTCATTCAGTATAACACAAAATTCAAATACAAATCATCTGAAAACATGCAGGATTACAATTAGGGCTCACAGGTCTGATTACAAAATATCAAAATATGCACAAGATATAGCTTTGAAGCTCCTTTGCTAAGAATTCAAACTAAGAACTGTGAATCTAAATGCTAACTACTTTCCTGGGCATCTATTACATCAATATATATCATCTCCAGAACAATAGATTCCTCTGCATCAGCCAAGGAAGATCACAAACTCCAATGAAGAGTTGTAACATGTGTACATAGATAGGTCAAACCTAATTACATAGAGTTTCTCCACAAATTATGAATGGAATGATGTGTGGATCTCAGGGAAGGTCAACCACAAACCAAAGATCATTGAATGATGCAACATTAGGCTCCACAAGTCGGCAAATGCTCCACAAGCCTTCTCCTTTAGTTGATTGTCCAAAGCTGTCAGGATGCTCTATTCTGAGAAAATAGTTGATCTTATGATAGCGATATCTTTCCGATAATGCATCCAAATTCTCTAAGAATTGGATATGATGTAAATGAGCATGTATAGATACTAAGTCCATCTCTACAAGGTCTAAAATGCAACTGTGGTAGAATGCATACCAAAATACAGAAACTACTACTGACTAAACTGAACTGGAAAATGAAAAGGAACAAATAGAAATGCAAATATTTTTGGTTGATGCAAGATTTCTCTTGAACTAGGGATGTTCCTGCATCAGACATCCAGGGTTATTAAAATAGTGAGTCCCTCACTTTGCTGGGGCTAGAGGAAAACCAAGGTAGTCTACCTTAGACTGAGAAATCCAAGATGAATCTTCTTCCAGTCTGCCTTTCCACTTCACATGGTATTCTTTGTATTGTCTTCCTCTAGTGTTGTGTCCATCTCTACTTTCCAAAATGTCTTCAATCTACTCTGGTGCTTGTCATGGTAACTGCTTCTTCAAGTGTCCTTCAATGCTATCACTAAACTCTACTTCATGATACTGATAGGTCTGCAATGTTGAAAATAGGTGATATACCCAACGTCTCTGGTAACTCTACTTCATATGCATTTCCTGAATCAAATTTTCTAAGTATCCTACAAGGTCTGAACTTCTTCATCTTCAATTTGTTATATGTTCCCACTGGAAATCTTTATTTTCTCAAGTACACCATCACTTCATCTCCCACTACAAATTCTTGGTGCCTTCTCTTCTCATCTCCTAGCTCCTTATACTTGTTGTTCATGTCCTCCAAATGCTTCTTCACCTACTTATGCACTGTCTCCATATATTCTACAAATTCTTCTACTTGTGCACTTCTCTTTTCTGCCATACCAATATCTCTCAACTCTGCAACTCATCTAGGGTTTACTCTGGTAACAATCTTAAAAGGTGTTCATTTGGTACTCCTATTCACTGAATTATTGTATGCAAACTCTACTTGTGAAAGAATCAAATCCCAACTTCATTTCTTCTCTCCAGCCAAACATCTCAACAAGTTTCCTAAACTCTGATTCACTACCTCTGTTTGTCCATGAATCTGTGGATGAAATGCTAAACTAAACTTCAAATATATCTTCATCTTCTTCCAAAGTGTCTTCCAAAAGTATCCAAGAAATCTTGTCTCTGTCTGAAACTATACTCTTAGGTAATCCATGCAATCTCACAATCTCCTTGAAAAATAGGTTAGCTACATGCACTGCATTAGTTGTCTTCTTACAAGGTATGAAATGTGCCATCTTTGAAAATCTGTCTACCACTATAAATATAGAATCATGTCCTCTTTGTGTCTTAGGCAATCCCATTACAAAATCCATACTTATGTCTTCCCAAGGTCTCTTTGGTACTGTCAAAGGTTTATACAATCTAGTATTCTAACTACTCCCTTTTGCAATTTGACAAACTCTACAACTTTGCACAAATTTTCTAACATCCTTATGTATTTGATGCCAAAAGTAATTAATGGTAGACATCAGATTTCCACAGTCCATAATGCTTGAAGATCTGATTTTGAGATTAAACTGTGTGCAAGTTTTTTACCTCAACATTTTGGATCACACTCCGTGATCCATCATCAGGAGAAAAAAGTAATAGAAGAAACATAAAATGAGAAAAATTGTAGACAAGACAACTAAATAGAGGGCAGGATAATGTAGGAACCAAGAACACTAAGGGAAAGAAAAAAATAAAAATATAAAATATAAAATATAAAAACTAAAGCACATTTCTATTCATGAAAAAACACTAAAGCACAACACAAACAACTAAAAAATTAAAAAGTGAAAAGTGACAAACACCCAATAGACTCAACCACCTAAAAGATTGAAAAGGGAGAAGTAATGAACAACAAAAAACCAAGATAAGAGAACCAAGAACTAAGAAAAATAAAGCCACAAGGAGAGAGACAGGATAAAAATTGAGATATAACAATCCCAAATTAGAAAGAATCACAATGGAAATAATTAGACATAAGACCAACGATGAGATTGCCTCGTTGGTTGAACTTTGTCTTAGGTCCACCTTTTTCTCGTTCGAAGGAGTTGTTTACGAACAGTTGGATGGAGTGGCCATGGGTTCCCCTCTTTCCCTGATTGTGGCTAACCTTTACATGGAACACTTTGAAGATCTAGCCCTCCACTCCTTCCCCCTCAAACCAAAATGGTGGAAATACTATGTGGATGACACCAACATCTGTTGGCCCCACGGCCGTGATAAACTTGAAGAATTCCACTCTCACCTCAACCAGGTAGCCAAGTGCATATCCTTCACCAAAGAGCTCAAAACTAATGATATGCTCCCTTTCCTCGACATTCTTCACATCAAGAAACATGACGGCTCCTTAGTCTGTAGTGTATTTCACAAAGCCACCCACACTGACCTTTACCTTCACAGTTCCTCACACCACCACCTAGCCCAAAAAGCTGGGATCCTTAAAACTTTGGCCACTAGAGCTTTTTGTATATGTGATGAGGACCACATAGACCAAGAGCTAAAGTACCTAACCAAAGTCTTTGAATTAAATGGTTACCAAAGAAAACTGATCTTGAGATCCTTCAAACAAGCTAGGTCTCGCCTTAGCTCCAAGCCCAAGGATACCAACCCTTCCAACATCCCTTTGGCCACTCTTCCATTCATCGAAGGCCTTTCTAACAAAATTTCTAAGATTCTCCTCAAAAAGGGCCTCCAATGTACTTTCAAACCCATTTTTGCTCTCAGGAGTCGTATTCCCTCTCCTAAAGACCCTAGAGACCTCCTTCTCAACTTTGAAGTTTACAAGATTATTTGTTCCTGCGGAACCCCCTACATTAGTGAGATAGGTTGTTCTTTTAGCACCAGGATCAAAGAGCATAGTGTAGAATCAGACACGAGTGAGTCCAAAAATCCACCCTTGCAGAGCATTCTACCTTAACCAAACACCGCATCCATTTAGAAGACACTCAAATTGTCGTTAGTGAAGAAAACTACTTCAAAAGAAAACTTAAAGAAGCCATAGATATTAAAAACCACCCATCCAATCTCAATCATGACGATGGATGGGGTCTAAGTTTCTCCTAGAACCCCTTGTTCACCCGCATTAGAAACCGCTCTCACTCTCACTTCTGATCTCTTTGCCTTCCCACAATCTTTTCTGTGCCTTCCTTTTTCCTCTGGTCGTTCCTTTTCCTTTCTCCCCCTCCTAGGTTTGCCTCATTTTTGTTTCTTTCATCCCATTGGTCTCCTCTCCCCCCTAGGTTTTCCTTTCTGGTCCTCTTCTCTCACCTTCTTGGCTCCTCTCCGTCGGTCCCCACATTGTCCTCTCCCACTTCTATTCCACTCCTCCCTCCCTTCTCTCTTTCCCTTCCCTGGTGTCTTGACTCCCCTACTCCCCTCCTCCTCATCCCACTTTGCTCTTGTTGTTTCTTAGGTTGTTAGCTTGTTGTTAGCATGTTGTTAGATTTCTTAGGTTGTTATCTTGTCCCCCTTCTTTTTGTTATGGTCCTTGTTAGGTAGACTCCTTAGTTCTTAGTTCCTATCTTTCATTCTCTGTCTTAGTTTTTTCATATCTTATTGTCCAGTGAGTCCTATTTTTATTTATTTTCTTGTATAATCTTTAATTTTTTCTTATTTATATCTTATTGTCTTTTCATTTATTAGTGTTTAGAGTGTCTTATTTATACGTATTTAATTTTTTCTAATTTCTTCTTATTTATCTATTTATTCATATATTTTTATCATTTCTTTGGTGTGTGTGAGTAAGTATGTATGTGTGTTTGTTTTTGAGTGTATGTGTGTGTCATATATCTTTTTCTTTTAGTGTGTGGGTTTATTATGTCTATATTTATAGTTTTAGTTTCCTTTCATCATTGTTTTCATCTTGGGTGGTCTTTATTTCTTATGTAAGCTCCCCCCTGTTTTGTGCACACACACACTTACACTATATATATATATATATATAACTAACTTTGTTTTTTATGTTTATGTTCTTTGGTTGCTCAAGTTGGTTTAGTGTGCTCCTTGCACTCCTCTTTGTTCTTGTTTCTAATATTCTTGCTCTTGTTCATGCACTCTGTGTTATTGTCTCTTATACAGATTTATGTTTTCTTAGTTCCCTCCTCTTTATTTCCATTGTGATTCTTTCTAATTTGGGATTGTTATATCTCAATTTTTATCCTGTCTCTCTCCTTGTGGCTTTATTTTTCTTAGTTCTTGTTTCTCTTATCTTGGTTCTTTGTTGTTCATTACTTCTCCCTTTTCAATCTTTTAGGTGGTTTAGTCTATTGGGTGTTTGTCACTTTGCACTTTTCAATTTTTTAGTTGTTTGTGTTGTGCTTTTGTGTTTTTTAATGAATAGAAATGTGCTTTAGTTTTTATTTTTTATATTTTATATTTTTATTTTTTTCTTTCCCTTAGTGTTCTTGGTTCCCGTGTTATCCTGCCCTTTATTTAGTTGTCTTTGTCTGCAAATTTTCTCATTCTATGTTTCTTCTATTGCTTTTTTCTCCTGATGATGGATCATGGAGTGTGATCCGAAACGCTGAGGTAAAAAACTTGCACATAGTTTAATCTCGAAATATAGATCTTCAAGCCAAAAGTAATTTTCACTCACCAAAGCCACTGTCTTATCAATGCCAAAATGTTCTGCCAGTCCACCACTTTGTTTCTCCTTGATCAAATTATCTCTCATTGAACTTCTAGGTATGCATAACTGATTTCCTCTGAACAACATATCCTCCTGTATGAAATAATCCAACCACTTACTCCTATCTATCAAAACAAGTTCCTTACATGCTTTTCAATTTCTACAAAATTAGTGTCTCCCCCACACAAGTTTTTCAACTCATCAAATCCTATCACTTCAACTCTCATCTCTATTAGCAAGTTTCTTCTCCTACTCAATGCATCTGCAACTTTGATTGATTTTCCACTCCTATGCTTCAACACAAATGTATAGCTCTGCATGAACTCTACCCATCTCATATGTCAATAATTCAACTTTCCTTAACTATTCAAATATTGCAAAGCTTAATGATCTGTATATAACACAAATTCCTTAGGCAACAAGTAATGTCTCCACTTCTTCAAGGCTTGAATTATGGCATAGAACTCTTGATCATAAACTGAATATCTTCTTTTTACATCATTCAACTTCTCACTAAAATATGATACTGGTCTACCTTCTTGACTTAATACTTCTCCAATTACATTCCCACTTGCATCACAATCAACTTGAAATACCTTATTGAAATTTGGTAATGCCAAAATAGGTTGCTCTGTCACTTTCTGCTTCAACAACTCAAAACTTTTATCTGCTCCTGATGTCCACTTGAAATCTTTTCTGTCACCTCTCATGGTTTCTATCGTAGGGTTACATACTAAGCTAGAATTTTTTATGAACTTCTAATAGAAACGAGCTAAGCCATGAAATGATCTGACTTCTCCAATGCTCTCCAGTGTAGGCCATTCAACAATTGCTCACTTTCTCAAGGTCCATCTTCAATCCTTTTGTAGAAATCACAAATCCCAAATATACCAATTCTTCCTTCATGAATACATTTCTTGATGTTTATCAGCAATTTCTCCTCTCCCAGTCTCTACAAAACTTGTCTAAGGTGCCACAAATGTTCTTCTTTTGTCTTACTGAAAATAAAAATGTCATCCAAGTATACAATAACAAACTTACCTAAGAATTTTTTTAGAACTTCATTCATCAATCTCATGAAAGTACTAGGTGCATTTGTCAATCCAAATGGCATCACTAACCACTCATACAATCCTTCATTTGTCTTGAAAGTAGTCTTCCATTCAGCTCCTTCTTTGATTCTAATATGATGGTATCCACTCTTCAAATCTATCTTTGTGAAATATCTTTCTCCACTCAAACAATCCATGATATCATCCATCCTAGGTAAAGGAAATCTATACTTAATTGTGATATTGTTTATTTCTCTAGAGTCTATACACATTCTCCATTCTCCATCTTTCTTAGGTGCTAACACTATATGTACTGTACAAGGGCTCAAACTTTCTCTAATCAAACCTTTCCACAACAACTCTTGTATCTATCTATTCATTTCTTCATTCTCTGTCGGTGTCATTATATGTGCTGCTTTGTTAGGAAAATTAGCTCCCGGTATAAGATCCATGTGATGACTAATACTTCTGATAGGTGGAAATCCTTTAGGTACATTGTCTTATATGATGTCTTCATATTCTATCAGCAACTTAGTTATCTCCTATGGTTGTGATTCAATCTTCTTCTCCAATGTTTCAAGCTTCTTAGGAATCAAGGCATAACACATATTCTCATGTCTCAAACCATCCAGAAATTTTCTTCCATCTACCAAACAAATTCTAGCATTCCCACATACTTCACTCTTAGAATCATCTTCCAAAGGAATCAAAGTAATTCTCTTTCCATTTTCTGTTATAGTGTATGTATTCTTTCTCCCATCATTTTATGACAAACATCCATAGACATAGTATCACACAAGACTTCATCATGATATAATCCAGTATGAAATTTCACCAAACATTTCTCACTCACCAGTACCTTATGATCATCTTGAAGCTATGCTATCTGATAGGGATTAGGGTGCTTCAATCTTTCCAGCTTCAGTTTAGTCACCATCTCCTCTGAAACTAGGATATCTAAACTACTACTATTAATAACAACTTTACAACATTTACCTCCTGATTTGCATCTAGTTCTAAACAAGCTTTTACTCTGTGGTGGTTCCTCATTTGTCTTTGCTTGAAAAGTGCTCTCCTCATCACAAGTGATTCTCCTTTCTTAGGTTTACCAATTGAACTAGGTGATCCAACAGGTTCTTCTTCCACATAGGCTGCTCTTCCACTATTCTCTGTCCTCTTGCTTCCACTCTCTTGATTACATTCAAATACTCCATGTCCTTCACCTCCACACTTGAAACAAGTTCCTTTGAATGTTCTCCTATCAGGTCATCTTCCTTCTCTTCTATATCCTTCATTTCGGTATGGACTAGGGTTTCCTCTCTGATAGAAATTTTTGTCATCTCTCTGGTATGCATTGTTATCTCTATCCTCCTTCTTGAATGTGCTCTCTTGTTAGTTTTGCTCTGCAAATGATCTCTCTCCTCTAGAAAATGTTCTACCTCTCTAAAATTTACCTCCTTTGCCTCTCTGTCTCTAATCATGCCTCTTGTTCAATTTTCAGGGCAAACTGATATGCTTCTTCCAGTGTTTTCATCCTCACCAAACTCAGTTCCTCTTAAATGTTCAATCTTAGTCCATTGATGTATCTTGCCACATTCTCTTTGCTTGCTTCACTATGTCCTGTCCTTATGATCATCTTATGAAATTCTTCAGTATACTCCTTCACAAATTTCTCCTTTTGTCTCAAGTTCTGCAATCTCTTCAATAGTCCCAACTCATAGTTAGTAGGTACAAACTAATTCTTCAATTTTTTCACCATGCTATCCCATTTTGTGATCTTTTCTTTTCCTCTTCTATTTCTATCCAACTGAACTTCCTTCCACCATATAGTAGCATGTCCTTTCAAATTTGTCTTTACAAATTTCACCTTCTCCGGATCTTCAATTTCTTCATATTCAATGTATTCTTCCATGTCATTTATCTAGTCAATCAATTCTTTAGGGTTCAAATTACCAGTGTAGTTCGGTACATCAACTCTAGGTCTCTTTCCAATCTTCAAAATAGCTCGCAACTTCTTTACTTGATTTGATTCTTCTTCTTCATCACCTCCTAGGGTTTTGCCAATTTGTTCAACAGATTGAAATTCCTCTTCATCATGACTTTCAATATTATGTCTAGGTGTCAATCCTCTTCGCCTATCTTCCTTGACAGCATCCAACCAAATTCTCATTGTTTTCATCTCATCCATCCTACCATCCATTGTTCCAACAGTAGGGACTCTCCTCGGCGGCATTCTTCCTAGGATCAAGTGTGACTACCTCAATTCAGTGATTGGGCTACAAGTGACAACTGCATCACAATCGGTGATTGGTTGCGATACAAGTAACCTGCCTCAGATTTGGTGATCTATCCATAGCAAGATATTATGGATTTCCTTCACCAACTTCACTCAATTCACTCCCAAAGATTTGAACTTTCTCTCTAATACCACTTGGTGCAATCATGGTAGGAGGGTTCATAGAATGAATAGTCCAAACCATGCAACTAGAGTAAACACAATAGAAACAACTCAAAGATATAAAGCAAATACAGATTCAGTCATTTAGTATAGCATAGAATTCAAATACAAATTGGCTGGCAACATGCGGGCTTACAATCAGGGCTAATAGGCCTGATTATAGAATATTAGAATATGCACAAGATATAGCTTTGAAGCTCCTTTGCCAAGAATTCAAACTAAGAACTATGAATCCAAATGCTAACTACTTTCCTAGACATTTATTACATCAATATATATCATCTCTGGAACAATAGATTCCTTTGCGTTGGCTAAGGAAGATCACAAACTCCAATGAAGAGTTGTAACGTGTGTACACGGATAGGTTGGACCTAATTGCATAGAGTTCCTCCACAAATGAATGGAATGATGTACAGATCTTGGGGAAGGTCAAATGCAAACCAAAGATCATTGAATGATGCATCATTAGGCTCCACACATCATGAAATTCTCTACAAGTCTTCTCCTTTAGCTGATTGTCCAAAATTGTTAGGATGCTCTGTTCTGAGAAAACAATTGATCTTCTGATAGCAATATATTTTTGGTAATGGATCCAAATGCTTTGAGAATTGTATATGATGTAGATGAGCATGTCTAGATGCTAATTCTGGTTCCACAAGGTTTGAAATACAACTGCAGTAGAATGCGGACCAAAATACGGTAACTGCTACTGACTGAACTGAACTGGAAAATGAAAAGAAACAAACTGAAATGCAAATATTTTTGGTTGATGCAAGATTGCTCTTGAACCAGGGATACTCCTGCATCACCTCAATAGTCAAAAGCATGCATTATAATTAAAGAAACAAGATTTTAAATAAAATAATTCTAAAAAATATAAAAAACAAGAACACTAAGATAAAAGATTTCATACATGTCTCATTTGGAAGTTTACATGCTAGTCAAGCATACATGAGGGGTCATCTCTTACCTTCAGAGTATCCAATCTTGCTTCATGATCAGAATTACTAATTTTCCATAGTTGTTTTGTTTTTGGTTTTGCATGATGCTTTAGTAACTTAACATTTTTTGGTACAACTAGGTGCAAATACATGAATATGGTTTTGTGCTTCTCAAAGTCTTCAAATGTAGGTATGTCATTCTTTCTAATAATATATGTTCATAACCAAGTCCCATCAATAATAATGATCCTGT
Organism: Cunninghamia lanceolata; assembly: GCA_027924645.1. Lineage (NCBI taxonomy): Eukaryota > Viridiplantae > Streptophyta > Pinopsida > Cupressales > Cupressaceae > Cunninghamia > Cunninghamia lanceolata. The sequence continues at coordinate 3,435,887 of BSBN01000424.1, read as the reverse complement.
AGGATATGTGAACCCATCATCATCTATCATAGCTCATGTTATCTTTTGTTTTCCCTGTACACATCATATCAACCAATAGTATGATCTCTCTTCATTTCCATGTGATGCAACAACTGCATAAACATGACCTGGTTGTACAAGGTCTGAAAGATGTTCATAGTCAAATGAGCTCTCCATGTCATTGAGTAAAGATGAATGACCTTGAGATAAAGGGGTTAAATATTGTAGAATCCATGCATCTACCCACTCACTTGACTCACAATTATCCCAATCACATTTAATACAACTCTAATAAAAACAAGCTAATTCTCGTGTCCAAATAGTCCATGCACTTGCATCTAAGCTTTGAAATGAATGAATCTTTGATGATTCATTGATTCTCTAGCAATCCAATTTCTCTCTTGCTATTCCATCATCAACTAACCAAAAGAATCTACACACTTTTGAATCAAGAGCCACTCCTTGTGACAATGCATAATTACACCACTTAATAGTAGAATCTACATCATTGAATGTAGTACTGATGCAGAGTGAAACGCAACGGAGGCTACCTAACAGGAAGGAGGAGCCAAGTATACAAACAACCTGATAAAAATCCCTATCAGCTCAGCATCATCATCATATTTCCTAAAAACAACAACAGCATCATCATATTTCGGTCGGGCACAATTATCCTCCTGCCGACTACTGTTCACCTCCTCCGCCTGTCGCCTATCATCATCATCAGGATAATCAACGGGCGCAAACATCCTCCGATTGCACTGTTCATCGGGCGCCAAACACAAGCGGCATCATCATGATATTCAACACCACCTTCGTCAGCAGGATATCCAAATATCCGGTTGCTCCAAATATCCTGATGACGACAACTTAACACCTTCCCTTCGATGCCCCGCTACCCGACGATACAAGCAACAGCATCATGATATAATTTATCCGGTTGTCTGGGAACCTCCTGACGATGTTTCACAACTTCCTGCCTACGCCGATACACCTCCTGATGATGTTTCACAACTTTCTACCGAGAGCCTACGCCGATGCCTAAACCCCTAGCGACGACAGGATCAACATGCATAGGGGGATATCTCAATATCCTGATGACGATGACGTCATATGCGGATGACGATGACGTCACACAATATCCTGATGACCTCTTCAACACTTAGCCAAAAAACCCGAACTTTCACTTCCGCATCTGTTAGCGATATGCGGATGATGGGCACTCACAGAAGATGATCCAGATGGCGATATATACACTGAGTATCTATCTGACTTACAACATCCTGATGTACTTGCAACATGTAAACTTCAACAGTTTCATAACCCGATCTTCACCTTATGCCGATGCACACCTCTTCGGCAACTCCTGACGATGATCACCCCGACGAACTCGCACTTCATGCACTCAACTGCATCATGCTCTCCTTCACTTATCCGGATGACGATGTCCAAACTGACTGCAGGATATTTGCAGAAATATCCTGATGATGCCGTCTTGACCAATTTCTAGCCTTAGTGAAATTTCACTTCGCCGATCCTCCAGGGATGTCCCGATCCACTCTCAAGGTGATCTTCCAACTCTGAACTTATCAACTCGACCTAGCACATGAAGATGCTAGGCTTCTCAACATCTGTCGACCGCGATCCTACACACCTGCATGCGAACAAACAGAAAACACAAACCACCTCCTAACCTACTGTACACAGCCATTCCACCGATTCGACGAATCAACCGGTGGAATGGATCAGCATGTCCATGAAACCACCAGATCAGCAAAATGATTAAACAATGAAATCCAACCAGATAAAGAACACAAACAGGATCTCTTTATTGCTTTCAAAGATACAATTACAATGATCAGTCTCTCTCTCTGCAATCTGACTTCTCAATGCGATACAATACTATGATCGATGATATCTCTATCTGTATGCAATATCAACCGATTCTCATTCTTAAATAGACTTTCCTACGAGTACTACTGACCCGACTCCAAGCGGCTGGGAACTCTCCAGGCGGCTGGGAGATCCAACCGATCATACATCATGACAGCTATTCTAACAAACTTACTAAAAATAGTAAAAGCCTGGTCAGCATGATCTTATCATGATCAGCGTGACCTTATTACATGCAATTGGTCTTAACAGACCTTCTTGGAAACATAAACAAGACCTATAACAAACTAACTGCCTCATGGAGGCCAGCTGTTAGGTAGGTGCCTCTGCACCATACTCCCCAAAAGAAAATAACTCATGTCCCATGAGTTAGGATATGGAAGTCCTCCACCTCTACACTTTGCCTGTGCAATGTTCTGCTCTGTTCCAGCTTTGTCTGCTGCTATCTCTTGGCTGCTCCAAGACTCCTGAACTGTAACTTGCTTTCTGGCAAGTAAATCCTCATGCCTGTCAATGTAGGCTTTTCTCTCACATACCTTGTGTTTGTCAGTTTGTCTGACCAGAACCTCTTTCTGAACTGCCTCTTGAACTGCTGCAATGTTCAACTCTATCTGCCTGTCAATCTTTATAGGACAAGCAATAGTCCCAACTATGACAACATCCCTGTCATTCTTCTCAACTGGCTGCTGTGTGTAAACCTGTTTCTGCACCTGCTGCTGACCCCTGTCAGTCACAACTGAAACTTTCCTCAGCTTGTTGTCTTTAACAACTCCTTTCCCTGCAGTGTCCTGAACTGCCTTTATGCCTGCTCCTCTAGGCATCTGCACAAATTCCTTCTGTCCCATTAAAATGACTTTGGCTGCCTTCTGTGCTGCAGCTACTTCTTGTAATGGCATCAACTTAATAGTCTTTCCATCTTTCTGGATGGTGTAGGTATTAGCATACCCATCATACAGTACCCTCCTATCAAATTGCCATGGTCTACCCAACAGTAGGTGACAACATTCCATGGGCAAAATATCACACAAAATTCTATCCTGATATGCTCCAATCTGGAAATCCACATATGCCTGTTCAGAGACAAAAAGTGAATGTCTATCACTCACCCAAGATGCCTTGTAAGGGTGTGGATGTGGAATCCTTTCCAAATGCAGTTTATCCACCATCTCCTGAGATACCATGTTGTCTGTTGACCCAGTATCAATGACAACCTTACATACCTTACCTTTGCTTTTACATGTGGTTTTGAAAAGAGCTCTTCTTTGTGGGGATTCTTTGTCAGGTACCTTCCTGGTAATCACTATTTTTCTCATCAGCAGAGATTCTCCACTCTCTGGGTATCCACAATTATCAGCCTCCTGATCCTTTTGATAAGTGTTTGGACTCTGCACACTTTTCTCTTCTTTCTCTTCTTGCACAAGTTGTACTCTCTTGTCACTCGTTCTATCATTTCTGGATGATGAACCTTTGTTTTCTGGACATTTGAAAGATGGATGACCAAACTCACCACAGGTGTAACATTTCCCTGAAAATGTAGTAGAACCTCTACCACCTCCAAATCTGCCTTTATTACCTTTCCATCCACCTCTGAAATCAGACTGTCCCTGTCCCTTACCAGTGTCTTCTTGACTCTCATTGGTTTGCCTTGTTCTATGGGCTGATCCTCTTCCTTTATTGTTTTGTTCTTGTTTTCTCTTCAACTTTTCTTCCACTTTCAATGCCAACTGGAAACATTTCTGCACTGTATCTGGGTTATGCAGACTTAGATCATCCTGAATATTAAACCTCAATCCATTAAGGTATCTGGCTACCTTCTCTTCTTCACTTTCTTTCACCTTTGTCTTCATACAGAGTTTCATGAATTCTTCTGTATATGAGCTGACATCTAGCTCCTTCTGCTTCAGGTTTTGCTTCCTCTTGTGTAACTGGATACTGTAATCCAATGGAATATAAGCTTCCTTTACTAATGCCATCATCTTCTTCCATGTGGCAACTCTACGTTTTCCTTCTTGTACTCTATCATCTTGAACAAAATTCCACCATGTCAAGGTAGCTTCTTTCATCTTTGACTGTGCTATCTTCACTCTCTGTTGTTCTGGTATCTCCTCTGTTACAAAGAAATTGTTCAAACAGTCTATCCACTCCATCACTGAATCAGGGTCCATCTTACCTGTAAACACTGGCAAATCCAGCTTCACATCCATGGTTCTCCTCTCCATGGCCTTGAGGGCGTTCAACAGTGGCCTCTGGTCTGCAGGAACGACCTCCTCGCTCCAATTAGGGATCTCTTCTTCTTCCCTATCATCTTCTCTACCAGAACCTACTCTGCTCCTCAACTTTGCTAACTCATCTTTCAACTCCTGATTCTGAGCCTTCACGGCCTTGCTTTCTGCAATCTGTTTCTTCACCAGAACTACCAACTCAGCGTTGGTCATCCTTGCTGGAACCTCAGATGTTCCTTCTTCATCTGACATCCTGCTTATCTTTTCCAGAAGATCCTAACCTTTGCTCTGATACCACTATGATGCAGAGTGAAACGCAACGGAGGCTACCTAACAGGAAGGAGGAGCCAAGTATACAAACAACCTGATAAAAATCCCTATCAGCTCAGCATCATCATCATATTTCCTAAAAACAACAACAGCATCATCATATTTCGGTCGGGCACAATTATCCTCCTGCCGACTACTGTTCACCTCCTCCGCCTGTCGCCTATCATCATCATCATGATAATCAACGGGCGCAAACATCCTCCGGTTGCACTGTTCATCGGGCGCCAAACACAAGCGGCATCATCATGATATTCGACACCACCTTCGTCAGCAGGATATCCAAATATCCGGTTGCTCCAAATATCCTGATGACGACAACTTAACACCTTCCCTTCGATGCCCCGCTACCCGACGATACAAGCAACAGCATCATGATATAATTTATCCGGTTGTCTGGGAACCTCCTGACGATGTTTCACAACTTCCTGCCTATGCCGATACACCTCCTGATGATGTTTCACAACTTTCTACCGAGAGCCTACGCCGATGCCTAAACCCCTAGCGACGACAGGATCAACATGCATAGGGGGATATCTCAATATCCTGATGACGATGACGTCATATGCGGATGACGATGACGTCACACAATATCCTGATGACCTCTTCAACACTTAGCCAAAAAACCCAAACTTTCACTTCCGCATCTGTTAGCGATATGCGGATGATGGGCACTCACAGAAGATGATCCAGACGGTGATATATACACTGAGTATCTATCTGACTTACAACATCCTGATGTACTTGCAACATGTAAACTTCAACAGTTTCATAACCCGATCTTCACCTTATGCCGATGCACACCTCTTCGGCAACTCCTGACGATGATCACCCCGACGAACTCGCACTTCATGCACTCAACTGCATCATGCTCTCCTTCACTTATCCGGATGACGATGTCCAAACTGACTGCAGGATATTTACAGAAATATCCTGATGATGCCGTCTTGACCAATTTCCAGCCTTAGCGAAATTTCACTTCGCCGATCCTCCAGGGATGTCCCGATCCACTCTCAGGGTGATCTTCCAACTCCGAACTTATCAACTCGACCTAGCACATGAAGATGCTAGGCTTCTCAACATCTGTCGACCGTGATCCTGCACACCTGCATGCGAACAAATAGAAAACACAAACTACCTCCTAACCTACTGTACACAGCCATTCCACCGATTCGACGAATCAACTGGTGGAATGGATCAGCATGTCCATGAAACCACCAGATCAGCAAAACGATTAAACAATGAAATCCAACCAGATAAAGAACACAAACAGGATCTCTTTATTGCTTTCAAAGATGCAATTACAATGATCAGTCTCTCTCTCTGCAATCTGACTTCTCAATGCGATACAATACTATGATCGATGATATCTCTATCTGTATGCAATATCAACCGATTCTCATTCTTAAATAGACTTTCCTACGAGTACTACTGACCCGACTCCAAGCGGCTGGGAACTCTCCAGGCGGCTGGGAGATCCAACCGATCATACATCATGACAGCTGTTCTAACAAACTTACTAAAAATAGTAAAAGCCTGGTCAGCATGATCTTATCATGATCAGCGTGACCTTATTACATGCAATTGGTCTTAACAGACCTTCTTGGAAACATAAACAAGACCTATAACAAACTAACTGCCTCATGGAGGCCAGCTGTTAGGTAGGTGCCTCTGCACCAAGTACCACCTCTAATATTTAGTTCTTTACTTATAGCTCTCTTCATGCATGCACCCACTCCGTCACGTTCCCCTTTTTCATGACCAACTTCAAAAAATTCCAAATATTAGGTATACCTTTCTCTGCATGCATTCTTCTCAACCAATAGAACATACGAGCATTCTTGGATTGATTGGTGCAGTTATCTAACCAAATGATATGTTGATCCATTCTAATATCTTTTTCTTGCAAGAACCCATAAAATTGTTGAAAAAAATATTGCACATACTCTGATGAATGAGATCAATCATCACTCATGTAAAAATTGTATTCTCTGACAATCTTCCTATTCTCTTCTGTACTCTCAAGGGCATTTCTATATGTGATGTGAATGAAAATAACAATCTAAATAGAATTGTAGTACTAGGATTGCACTTCATTTTGTGGTTGCAATGTGTAGTTTTCTACAAAATTAACTACAAAGACAATAGTTTCAATTAGGAAAAAGTCTTTACACATCTTGGATTATTGACCTAACCATCAAGACCTGTGGCTATGTCTAGCATACTTGTAAATTTTTTTTTCTTAAAATTAGCAATAAAATTAGAAATACTTACTTCTCTTGCTATCAACTCACATCTAGGACCTTCACCTCCACTTTTCAAATTGTATTTCACTATCTCATCTCTTTTTCTCAACCATTTGTTTTCCAAAATCATGCTTGTTGCCCTCATGAATACATGATATAAACTTTGATAACCCACCACATTGTAAACACTTTTCATTTAAACAATCATTCTTGTAGGAAAATTTAGCCTTCATCTCTAATACATAAAAATAAACCCAATAAGTCCCTAGATGACTTTGGTAGCTGAATTGCACCACACTCCTATAACATTTCGTTAGTGTACAAAGCAGAACAAATATTGCATAATAATTCATGATACTAAGAAAACTCTACATGGTATTCTCAACTGTTGTTAAATGGAGCCTAATCAAACTCGGAGGTTAAATTTACCCCACTTTTATCAGTGTGGTTTCCCCCCAAATTATCTAACGGGGTCAAGGGGAAGGTTAATGTATGCCATGGTATGCACGAAACCAAATATTGCACATGTTGTAGGATTCGTAAGCAGGTATATGAGTTATCCTGGATTGGAGCATTGGAATACTGTAAAATGGATTCTTAGATATTTGAGAGGTACATCCAATAAACATTTATGTTTTGGGGGCTCTAATACTGATTTAGTAGGTTATGTAGAATCAGATTTGGCAGGGGATATTGATACCAAGCAGAGTACTACAGGTTATCTCTTTACTGTAGGTGGGACAACGGTGAATTTGATCTCCCGGTTACAAAAGGTGGTTGCTTTATCCACCATGGAGGCAGAGTATGTAGCTGCAACAAAGGCAAGAAAGGAGATGATATGGCTACAATCTTTCATGGAGGAATTGGGCAAACAACAGGCTAAAATTTATTTGTTTATAGATAGCCAGAGTGTCATACATCTTGCAAAGAATTATGCCTTGCATTAAAAGACCAAACACATATAGTTGAGGTATCACTTCATCCAATCAGTGTTGGATGATGGATAGTTATGGTTGGAAAAGATACATATAGATTAAAATCCAGCAGATATGTTTACAAAGGTAGTGACAAGGGAGAAACTGAGCTCCTCTTCAGCTTCAGTTAGTCTTCAAGACTAAAAACAAAAAATCAGAACAGCAGGGTCCAGGGTGCTTATTTCCAGTGGGAACTACAGGGTCAACGGTGTTATGATCAATCTCCAAGTTAGAGATGATATGGTGTGGAGTCTGATTAGTCTCCAAGTGGGATATTATTGTTATATGGAGCCTAATTAGACTTAGAGGTTAAATTTACCCCACTTTTATCGGTGCAGTTTCCCCCCAAATTATTTAACAGGGTCAAGGGGCAGCGCCCCTTGCGGGGGCTTGGGGATAGCATCCCCAAGATGAGGTCAAGGGGAAGTGCCCCTTGCGAGGTCCAGGAAATCTCAAACAAATTTATATTATTTTATAAAGGTGTCGGGAGTTATTTTTTCTATTGGCTAACATAAAAAAACCCTATTTTGTTACTAACATAAGTCTTGATAAAAGCGGCTAAGGGTTAGGGTTTCTATTGATGTATTGTAGCATTTTGTAGTGGTATTGAATTGCAAGGATTGTTGGTTGTAATCGGTTTGATTTACTAGATAATAATATTGGACTCTCTATTAGTGGATGTAGCCTAGGTTTGGGTGAACCACGTTAAAACTTGTCTCTCACATTTTTGTGTATTTTCATTCCTCTGTTTAATCTTTATTTGCTTTTAATTGATATCTTCTACATGCATTCCCTAACATCAACAACATGTATTACAAATTTTAAGAGGTGTACAATAAAATGGTTTACAAGAATCAAATGTTCTTTGTGAGATTGTCATACCTGGGTGTGTTTCACAAAATTGTTTGTACAATGGTTTTTGGCTACATTCCTATTGAAATGCACAAGACAACTGAGAGGGGGGTGAATCATTTGTCACCAAAACTTAACTTCTTATAGACATCAACACATCAATCAATTAATCATTGTTATTATGATTTAACCATTAAAACATGAAATCAGAAACTTAAGCACAATCACACATTAAACACATGAGACACCAGATTTTTTACATGGAAAACCTCATAATGGAAAAACCACGGTGAGTGTTAGCTCACAAAATAATATGTTATAGCAATACCGAAAATTAGAGGCTCACTATCGAAAATGATCACTACAAAAGTTAGGGCTCACTACAAAGATCAGCTCACTACCAAGGGGTGGCTCACTGCCAAAGGTTTGTGAACTGATTTGGTAGCCTCTACTCCATGCCTGAGTTCAGTTCCATTGGTGCACAATATAACCCCTCTGCTCTACTCTTATCTTCGCATTTTCACACAAGGACATCTTTTTTATGACTTCATTACATGTTTTTATATAATTCATCAACCTTGGAATGTACATCAAGGTCAGCATTACATTCATCAACCATTGGAGCAATCTCCAAGGTTGGCATTACAAACATACATAGAAATAGGTCTAGACCTAAACAAAATTAGCTAAGGAAAAGATGTATGTGGAACACATTATGCCTTAGCTGGGACTCAAGTGCAATCTTCCATGCCACAAAATGCTTCCAAAATCTTCAATGCATCTCCGTAAGTAGTGAAGACAACCGGGTCGGCCAAGACTTGGAGTTAACACTAAGTCTTTAGGAATAGTCTTCATCCAAGATCCAAATTACTCTTTGCAAACCAATTAGAAGGTAGGAACATGATCAAGAGACATTCACAAGCACATTGTAATCACTAGGAACGTCCACACAACCTCTAACCACTTTGTCAAGAAGATTCTTCAAACTGGAGCATTTAAACAACACCGTTAGCCACTGTCATAAAGAAAAGATCACTTGTGGACCACCAAATCATGAACCATTTGAGTTGAAGGCACATAACATCATCCTAGACTTAACTCTTAGAACTACAGACCATAATACTTCAATACGAAGTAATGCGGAGTAAAATACTTTCTCCCTATCACCACTGAATGCATAGAAAAACAATTTTTACTCTGGTGAACAGAACTCTCTCAAATCTTCATACCGGAGGCTCAAACTTGGAATAGAACATCTAAAGACTTCCCTTTATATTACTTCCAAATAGTAGACAAAGATATTCAATCTACAGGATATACAGAGCAAAACATTGAACTGTTCATCACCAAACCAAGATACTCTGTAACACATTGTTTCCACTAGGAGGGCAAATTTTTTCAAAAGCATTTGGAAACTCAATATCAAAAACATATTCTTATGATCTTCAGGACTTATACAAAGCAATATTCATCACAAGTAAGTAACAAAATAAGAGCACAGTTGACACCAATGACAACATAGATATGTTGACATCAATGACAACATCGGTTAGTACATACTTGCAACAATCTCCCCCTTTGTCATTGACGGCAACATTGATGTGAAAACTATAAGAACCATCAAGAGAAGAGTCTACATTGATTATTTTCTCCCCCTTTTTCTTTACACATCTGAACTCTTTCTCCTAATTTTTTCACATGATTTTCTCTCCCCCTTTGACATCAATGGCAAAGGAATTTTTTCTTCTTTTCTGCACATACTTGCAAGCAACTGCTTTGATCAAACTAGGATTACTCTATCAACAATACTGCAACACTTACTGCTCTTTATCAAGAACTCATATCAGCTTCATCTAGCTACTCCCCCTGAGAGGTAGCCTCCAAGACATCAATCCAGATCAAAGAATAAGGCTTTGAGTGCCACTAGATTGATGCACTCCTATGCATCTTAGTTTAGAGCAAGAGGGGTGATAACCCCTAACTTTTCCCTAAGATACTCAAAAGTATCCTTAGGCAGAGGCTTTGTGAAAATATCTGTAATTTGGTTCTTGGTGGACACATACTCCATTTTACTTCATTCTCTGTTACCTTTTCTCTCAGAAAGTGATACTTTATGGATATATGCTTTGTTCTTAAGTGCATCACCATATTCTTTGAAATGTTTATAGCACTTGTATTATCACAAAAGATTGAGATTAGTTCTTCATACACAACTCTTATATCCTTCAATGTTTGCTTCATCCAAAGTACTTGATTACAACAACATGCTGCAACAATATATTCTGCTTTTGTAGTAGACAAAGAAACTCATTCTTGCTTCTTGCTTAGCCATGAAACCAATCTGTTACCTAAGAGAAAAGCACCTCTACTTGTACTTTTCATGTCATCAACATCTCCAACCCAATCTGCATCTGTATAAGCACTAAGAGTGAAATCATTATCCTTTGGATACCACAAGCCATAATCTAAAGTCCCTTTTAAAGACCTCATGATTCTCTTAACTGCCATCACATGTGACTCTCTAGGATCTTCTTGAAATCTTGCCACAAGATAAGTTGCATGCATTATGTCTGGTCTGGTGTGGGTTAGATAAAGAAATCCTCCAATCATGGATCTATACCTTTTCTGATCAGTCTTAGGTGATTCATTAGTCTTGCTTAAATTGTAACCAGTCACCATGGGAGTACATACCAGCTTAGAGTTCTCCATTCCAAATTTCTTCAACAACTCTTTAACATATTTGGAATGAGAAATGAAGATTCCTTTATCTGATTGAGTAATCTAAAGACCTAGAAAGAAATTCATTTCACCAAACATAGACATCTCAAATTCCTTTTACATTTCTTTTGCAAATTTCTTACACATGCCTTCATTGCCTCCAAAGATAATATCATCAACAAAGACTACAAAAACTAGAATTTGATCACTATTAATTTTAAAATAGACATTACTATCAGTAGTAGCTATACTGAACCCTAATTGCAACAAATACTTATCCAATCTTGCATACCAGGCTCTGGGAGCTTGTTTGAGTCCATACAAAGCTTTCTTTAATCTACACACCATATCACTTTGATTTGATAACTGAAATCCTTCTAGTTGCTCAATGTAGACTTCCTCTTCCAATTCACCATTCAAGAATGTAGACTTCACATCCATCTGATACAATTTGAAATCTTTGTGTGTTGTAAATGCCAAAACCATTCTAATTGCTTTAATCCTAGCTACTAGAGCATAGGTCTCCTCAAAATCTATCACTTCAACTTGAGAATATCCTTTGTATACTAGCCTTGCTTTGTTTTTAACTACTTCTCCATTCTCATTCAACTTGTTTCTAAAAACCCATTTAGTTCCAATCACATTCTTATCAGTAGGTCTAGGAACCAATTCCCAAGTTGGATTCTTCTCTATCTACATTAGCTCTTCCTCCATGGCCTTTACCCAATTTTCATCATTGCAAGCTTCACTTACAGTTTTAGCTTCAATCTTTGAAAGTAAATAGTAGTTCACTTGTTCTTCTGCAGTCCTTTTCCTTGTCAAAATTCCTTTACTTTTATCACCAATTATCTAATCTTCAGAATGATTGATCCTTACATACCTGGGAGTCTTAACTGCACTTTCTAGAGCCTTTTCTTCTTCATCTTGACTATCCTCTTGTTCAACTTTCTTTTCATTTGCTTTGGTAACAGGTTCATCTAATTCATAGCCATTTAGATACGATCTTCTTTCCTTGTCTTCATTCACCTTCACATTAGCACTCTCAACAATCTTTTTCAGCTTTTTATTGTAGCACCGATAGGCCTTACTCTTGGTAGAGTATCTAAGAAAGATTCCTTCATCACTCCTAGCATCAAACTTGCCTAGTTCTTCTTCTCTTCTGATATAACATTTGCTTCCAAAAACTTTGAAATATTTCACTATAGGAATTCTTCCATACTACAATTCATAAGGAGTTTTAGTACTGTTACCTTTGACTTTAACTCTCTTTTGGATGTATGCATTCGTATGTATAGCTTCTCTCTAATACATTTCTGATAGGTCAGCCTCCTTCATCATAGTCCTGGTGGCTTCTTGAATTATCATGTTTTTCCTTTCCACAACTCCATTTTGTTGAGGAGTCCTTGGTGCAGACAGTTGTCTTTTTATCCCTTGTTCTTCACAGAAAATATTGAATTCATTTGATGTGAACTCACCTCCTCTATCAGACCTTAAGCACTTGATTCTTAGGTCTATCTCATTCTCAACCATTGCCTTGAAGGATTTAAACTTTTCTAGGGCTTCTGATTTATCTTTTAGAAAAGTGACACAAGTCATTCTAGAATAATCATCAATAAACAACATAAAGTACCTGTCTCCTTGTAGACTTCTTATCCTTGTAGGACCACATAAATCTATGTGCACTAGATCTAGCAATCTGACAGAAAATTGTTCTTTGCTTTTGAAACTTGTTCTTGTCTACTTTCCCAACTGACATTCCTTGCAAATAGTATTAGCAGGCTTCACAAGCTTAGGCAAATCTCTCATAGCCTGTTCTAAACTTATCTTCACCAAGTTGTCAAAATTGATATGACACATACTTCTATGCCACAACCAACTCTCATCTGTCTGAGCCAATAAACAGTAATCACTAGTTCCTCTTAATTGATAAATATTACCTCTGTTCTTCTTACTAGTAGCAATCACTATTCCTGAGCTTTCCATGATCTTGCATCCATTATCCTTGAATCTCAGATCATAACCTTTGTCACACATCTGACTAACACTTAAAAGATTATGCTTTAAACCCTTCACATAGAGGACATCATCTGTATTCTTCTTTCCATCAAAAGAAATAGATCATTTTCCACAAATCTTACCAGCTGCATCATCTCCAAACCTAACTAGTCCTTGATCAAACTTTCCAGACTTACAAACTTACTTTTATCACCGGTCATGTGATGTGAGCATCCACCGTCAATAATCCATTCATCCTTATCTTTCTCCACCTGAACAGACAAAGCACTTTCTTGCACTGGTTTTTCTTCCCTCACACAGCTAGTAGGATTAGTAGATACATATTATTCCTTAATAGAAATAAACAAGCATTCATTTGCACTAGTACTAGCATCATCAGACTCATCATCTATTACACCATCATCATCAAGATCTCTAACAATATAACTATTTTTTACAACCCTAGGTTTACTTTCAAATTTCTTTCTACCTAGTTCAATTCTCTCCAGACACCTAGAAGCATAGTGACTGATCTTACCACATGAAAAGCATTTGAGTGGTAATTTGCCTTTGTACTTACCAGTACCTCTTTGCATTTTATCCACAAAGTTGGATTCAATCTCCTCAAGGTCATCATTAGGTTCGACAGCATACTTCTAAGCTCTTGAAGTCTTCTTTGAAGTACTAGCTTTGAAACTAGTCTCTATTTTAGGCAGGGCATCACCAAACTCTCTCATCTCAAAGGCTGTAAGTTTTCCAAGCAACTGATCTTTTGAAACATCTGTCACAGTCATGATTTCTTCAATTGTAGATACTTTGTGACTGTAGGACTTAGGCAATGACCTAAGAATCTTCAACACAAGCTCTTTATAATCAACAGTTCCTCCAAGACCTTTTATTCCATTGACAATTTCATCAACCTTTTGTAAGTAGACTGTTATGTTCTCATCTTCACTCATTTTCAGACCTTCATACTTAGCTTTTAGGTTCTACAATTTGGCACCTTTTATAGAATCATCTCCTTCATATAAATTCTTCAACTTTTCCTAGATTTCATGAGCTGTTTCCAGATCCATGACTTTTACTAATTCAGTATTAGACAAGGCACTTAACAGAACATCTCTAGCTTTTCCATTTAACTCATATGGTTTGATTTCATCATCACTTGATGGACCATTATGAGGAATAGTATACTTTGTTTCTATCATCTTCCAAAAACCATAACCAAGACAAATGAGATGGCTTTTCATTCGTACCTTCCAAAGAGCATAATCCATTCCATTAAACTATGGGGCATCCTTCTTGTGCAACATCTTGGATCTTCCTCAAGCCATTAGAATTTCTATCAAGGAACCTTGCTTCGATACCAATTGTTGAATTACACAAGAAAACTAAGAGGGGGGGTGAATTAGTTGTCACCAAAACTTAACTTCTTATAGACGTCAACACATCAATCAATTAATCACTATTATTATGATTCAACTATGAAAGCATGAAATCAGAAACTTAAGCACAATCACACATTCAACACATAAGACACTAGATTTTTTACATGGAAAAGCCTATAAGGGAAAAACCACGGTGAGTGTTATCTCACAAAATAATATGTTATAGAAATATCAAAAATCAAAGGCTTGTTGCCTTAGGGCTCACTGCCAAAGGTTTGTGAACTGATTTGGTAGTATCTACTCCATGCCTGAGTTTAGTTCCATTGAGGCACAATACAAACCCTCTTCTATTCTCTTCTTACACTTCTTCACGTATCTTCACATTTTTGCACAAGGACATCTTTTTCACAACTTCATTACATGTTTTTATACAATTCATCATCCTTGGAATGTACATCAAGGTCGGCATTACATTCATCAACCATTGGAGCAATCTCCAAGGTCGGCATTACATACATACATAGAAATAGGTCTGGAACTAAACAAAATTAGCTAAGGAAAAGATGTATGTAGAACATGTTATGCCTTAATTGGGACTCAAGTGCAATATTCCATGCCACAACATGCTCCACAATCTTCAATGCATCTCTGCAAGTAGTGAAAACAACTAGGTTGGCCAAGACTTAGAGTTAACACTAAGTCTTTAGGAATAGTCTTCATCCACGATCCAAATTACTCTTTGTAAACCAATCAGAAGGTAGGAACATGATCAGGAGACATCCACAAGCACATTATAATCACCAAGAACATCCACACAATCTCTAACCACTTTGTCAAGAAGATTCTTCAAACTGGAGCATTTAAACAACACTGTCAGCCACTGTCATAAAGAAAATATCTCTTGCAGACCACCAAATCACAAACCATTTGAGTTGCAAGTACATAACATCATCCTAGAATTAACTCCTAGAACTATAGACCATAATACTTCAATGCAGAGCAAAATACTTTCTCCTTGTCACCAGTGAATGTACAGAAAAATAGTTTTTACTTTGGTGAACAAAACTCTCTCAAATCTTCATACTAGAGGCTCAAACTTGGAATATAGCATCTAAAGACTTCTCTTTAAATAACTTCCAAACTACAGACAAAGATATTCAATCTACAGGATATGCAGAGCAAAACACTAAACTATTCATCATCAAACCAAGATACTCTATAACACACTGTTTCCATGAGGAGGGCAAATTTTCTCAAAAGCATTTGGAAACGTAATATCAGAAACATATTCTCATGATCTTTAGGACTTATAAAAAGCAATATTTATCACAAGAAAGTAACAAAATAAGAGCACAGTTGACACCAATGACAACAACAATTAGCACATACTTGCAACAATTCCAAGTAATGTTTAGGATGTGGTGTGTGGTCTTTATCACCAATTCTTAACTTCAAAACATATTTTACATTGGGTGATACCCTCAAGTTAGTGTTCTAAAATCATTCAATTTCATCCTTTGTGCTATTAATTAGCTTCTTATCAACTTGTGGAAGCCTACCAATGAAAGCCCAAGTATCATTTCCAAGAGGACTATCTTGTCTTGATCTTAATGTTAGTGCTTCTAACAATGTTTTATGATTCAAGCTTAAGTCAACATAAGTTTTCCTCATTAATAGAGACTTTCTTAATTGCTTTCTCACTATTGAGGTTGTTATTACTCTACGAGCATCTCTTTTATCTTTCTCCTTACTAGTCTTTCCAATAGAATTGAGTGCATTTTTTATTCAACATGGGTAAACTCTTTTGACCAGAGCTATAAACCAAGTACAACAATGAAATACAAGCTATTCATAGATAGCATGTCTTTGGGGAGGTTTGAAATTTGATCTCTATCATGATAACTAGGTGGTCTTAGCCACTTGACCACACCCCATACACCAATAGAATTGAGTGCATTGAAAAGGATTATAACAATAACTTTATTATGATCATACACTTTGTTTACCCAAATCTTTAATTTATTTAGTAAAGGTCTCATTGTGTACATCTTTAGTAATTGCACAAAAAGTTAGCATTGTTCAGTTAATGTTTTATTCCCAAAGTATTCATTGAAATTTTTTCAAGCCCACAACCGAATTGTTTGTGACAACCTCTTCAAGTTTTTCCATTATGTTCTCATTAATTTCAAGTAACCATTTTTGGGTTCTTGGATGTTTTATAATTTCATCACACTCATTCTCTTCTTGACAAATGTCCTCTCTTCTTATGTAATTTGGAGATACATTGATTTTTGTTGTTTAATCCATGTTATCATCCTCATCAATGTTATCGACAATTGGATTATGGAGTGCAAATTCAACATCATGAGGCTCATATCCACAATCTTTAAGAAAATGTCTATGTTTTTCTTCTCCTTTGTCCATGATATTTCTCTTATCAATAGGTGTTTCATAACATTTTGCAACATTTTCATTTGCAATATCATGGTCAATATCATTCTTATCTAACATTTCATTATATTCAACCTTAACACATTCATTTGCATGTCATTAGATGGTAAAGAAGAAGCTTCCCCTTGATGAGAATCCACCAAACCTAGTCTTCCAATCCACTTCCTTGCTCTATCCTTTTCCCTAATTTCTTTAATTTACTCCAATGTAACTTTCCTCCTCCTTTTTTGCTTTACAATGACTATTGCTCCACATTAGGGGAACAAAAATATCACCCTAATGATTGAAACAAGAAAGTTTTGTGTCCAAATGTATAGAAAGTGTTTTTTTGACTGTAACATATAGATATCACATGTTTCTCAATAGAAGAGGGTCTGTGGGCACCGTTGTCAAACCCAACAATATTCTTTTTACCTATTTTTGGCATAAATAGGTATTAGATATCCATTACCTAAAGCCTAATTCTTTGGGTAACAAATATCTATTCTACAAAATAGATATTTGTTCTATAAAATATATATTCTCTTTGCCTATGTTATTAAATTGAGGAAAATTATAAGTGAAAGAGATCTAAATTGAGAAGTAACTTGGTGGGCCTTGTCAACAAGATGAGGATGAAAGGATTGATTGCTAAAGGTAGAGTTATAGTTCCTAGATTAGACTTTAGAGAGACATAGGGAGAAAATATAGGAAAAAAGGAAGAGAAGGGAGGAGTTGATGAAGTCATTAGGAGGCATGGCCCTTTGAATTAATCACTTAGTAAATAAAATGAGAGTTCACATGGATTAGAAATCCATTTGCGATAAGGGTATATAGTAGAAAGAGGTGCCAAAGAGTAAGGTGATTTTTGGTGACATAACCAACATTAGGTAAAGAGGAGGAATAGTCTCCCTATAAGAAATAGGTGATTGTTCCATAGAATTATAGAGTTGTGGCTACATAATTGACTCTGAATAGTTGGAGAGTGAGATGTCATGAATGGAGTGTAATTGATTAAGGAAAGATATTGGTTTGATGTTGATGTGAAAAATTTGAAAATAATTTTTTTGAGTAGATTAATGATGCTCTTTAGAATAATAACCTAATAGGGTTTAGATTATAAGGCTCAAGGATCAATAAGAAATAAGGTGGTGAAAAAAACCAAAGGACTTATGTGTGGTTGAAAGAAGAGGATGTGATCTTCATTGAGGATTAGGAGTTAGAAGTGATACCTTAAGAAGGAGATACATTAGATGATTGTGATCTCTAGATTGGTCCCATAGAAGGAACAACTAAGTTGAAGGAAAAACTTTCCATGGAATGTGTCTATGGATTTCCATAGCCTTAGGAAGGCAATAGTTCTAACTTCATAGTTGAAAACACATTTGTGAGAATGTGATAAGAGTTGAGTAGCAACTCTAGAATTGTAGATATATTCTTTTCAAAAAAGTAGACAAGTTATATAAGTTGTCATAGAGTGTCATCTCGAGTGAAGATACTATGTTCTTGTGGGCCATGGTTAACATATATTGAGGAGTGAACATGCATATTGTGGTAGTAGCTTGGTGCAAACTAAAATTCCAGAGGATGGATCTAGAAGAAGAACACTATTCCAGATGACTATTGGAGACATTTCCAAGGGTGTTGATGGCTCACTAGAGATTCTAAGTGGCAAAGGCACTAGTGTCACCTACGAAATATTTATAGGGATCATATAGAATATCATGTAAAATATACATATCAAGGAATGCATCAAGATACTTGGTATGGGTATGTGAGACTAGTAGAGTTGCTTGGTTCGAAGACGCCAAGTGTAGGAAAGAAGAGGAATTTCATCAAGAGGTAGATGGACTAGAAATTATAGATTAGAGGATATTGACATAGCCTATGATGACACTTGAAAGGATAAAATTCTATAGCATGGGAAATAGGTGGATAAAATATGTATGAACCAATAAAAAAGATAATCTGTGAGGTTGTGGTCAACACACAATGGACATAGACCCATCAAAGGATGGAATAGTGAGGGTAGGAAGGCAAGAGAGGTAAAAAAATGGCCATAAGAAGAAGATGTAGAATACAGGGAATAGTGGCATATTTTGTGCTTATAGATTTTTGGTGATACAACCAACATTAGATAAAGAGGAGGAATACTTTCCCTATAAGAAACAGGTGATTGTTCCATGGAACAATGCAGTTGTGGCTAGATAATCAACTCTAAATAGTTTGAGAGTGAGATGACGTGAATGGAGTGTGATTGATTAAGGAAGGATATTGGTTTGATGTTGATGTGGAAAATTTGAAAATAATTTTTTGAGTAGATCAATGATGCTCTTTAGAATAATGACCTAATAGGGTTTAGATTATAAGGCTCAAGGATCAATAAGAAATAAGATGATGAACAAAACCAAAGGACTTATGTGTGGTGAAAGAAGAGGATGTGATCTTCATTAAGGATTAGGAGTTAGAAGTGATACTCAAAGAAGGAGATACATTGGAGGATTTTGATCTTTAGATTGTTCCCATAGAAGGAGCAACTTGTAGACACCTAAAAATGTCCAACACCTTATCATTAGTATGTTTTGCCCTAGGTACCTATGTCATCTACCTAATTAGTTAAATAAATTTTATTTATTTAACTAATTTTCATTTATTCTCTTTCTATCCATTTATCCTATCTTCTATAATTAAATAAATATTAATTATTTATTTAATTATTCATGACCATTAATCCTCTCTAGTTAAATAATTATTTCTAATTATTTAATTAGTCATTTATCCTTTTCCTATAACTAAATATTTATTTAATTATCTTTCCATAATCCAAAATTAAATAAATAAATTAAATATTTATTTAATTAATAAAATCCTAAAAAGACTCTGCTTTCTTTTATCCCATTCTTTTTGAAGATTTACGAAGATTTAAAATAGAAAAAAAAATCTTTTTATCTTTTTCCCTATCTTATCTGAAAAATCAAATCCTATCAAATCTTATCCTTATCTTCTTCTCCTCATCCTTGAAAATCTATAAATACCCCCACTTCCAAGCCATTTGATAGATGATCTTTCTAAGTTTTGAGCATCCATACTCTGTCAAACCATCATCTCTCATCAATGTTATGCTGCAATCATGTGCAATCAACATCTAAGAATCTACATTGATCATTCGAGGTATTCAACTAAGTTTGGGTAAAAAAGGTAATCAATTTATTGTTTATCTTACATTCTATTCGATTTTTTGTTGAATACACAACTAAATTGAAGGAAAAACTTTCCATGGAATGTGTCTATGGATTTCCATAGCCTTAGGAAAGCAATAGTTCTAACTTCATAGTTGAAAACACATTTGTGAGAATGTGATAAGAGTTGAGTGGAAACTCTAGGATTTTAGATATATGCTTTTCAAAAAAGTAGACAAGTTACATGAGTTGTCATAGGGTGTCATCTCGAGTGAAGATACTAAGTTCTTGTGCCATGATTAACATATATCGAGGAGTGAACATGCATATTATTGTGGGAGTAAAGAGAAAGATGCACAGAGGGATAAAAATAAATAGAGAGATAGAGAGAGCGAGATTGATAGAGAAATAAGAATAGATAACTTGAGAGCTCGTAGTATATATATATATATATATATATATATATATATATATATATATATATATATATAGAGAGAGAGAGAGAGAGAGAGAGAGAGATTGATAGAAGAGGAAGAAGAATATTTAAAATTTAGCTTTCAGGAATGAATATCCGTTTCCTAGGAATAGATATTTGTTCTTGGCTCTAAAAAATGGATATCCGTTATTAACAGATATCTTCTACCTGAATAGAATGTCCTCTAGCCTCAAGAATGCCTTGGATTTAGGCTTGGGACTGTCATAGTTTACTTTCTCTTAGCTCTAACATGTTTACAGGTTTTACCCTTTTCTTCTGACTTCACCCTTCATGCTGACAACTTTTTTAATTCAAATTTGATGAAACAAAAAGGGTTTATTGAATAAATTATCAGCTTTCTAAAAGTATAAGATATGCTTGATTATCATATTATTAAGAAATTGTTAATAATTTTCTATATAGAGTGTGTCTGAAATCTTGATGGACACACTGATTGAAAAAATTCTATAACTTTCAAACCATTTCACCTTTTTCAAATCCAAAGGATGTGTCAAACTCTATGCACTTTTTTGATTATAGGTTTAAAAAAAATTTGAATTCCAATTTTTTTGATCAAGTTAGGTTGGATGGAAAATCACTTTTTAGCTTTTAAAAAAATTCACAGTAAAAAAATCATACCTAATTATTTTCTTGGAAAAAAATTTCAAAAAAATATGCATCACATCTGGGCATGAGTCATTTACTTAGTTTTAAAAATAAAAATAAAAATAAAAAATTGCTCATACTTACGTTGGCTGGAATCACACCCACTTTTTATTTTTTCTGAAAAATTTAATAGCTATTCATTTAAATATTCATTTTTCACCAAATACAATTAGTTTTTTTGAAAAACAAATAATATGCCATAAACTAGATTCAATTCTCTACATATTTTGTAGAGAATCCATTCAAATTTTCACATGAACTTGCTTAAGTCTTTTTTTTAGTATTTTCATATTGGCTTAGAGGTATTGTTTGGCCCATCATGGTCCTGCACTCACTTGTTATACAGATGACAATGCATCATGTGGGTGTATGTGCATCATGTTTGTGTCCTAAACAGAGGGCTCCAATTTTTTGGCACTAGTTTTTTATTTCTTGTACTTTTTAGTTTTGTATTTTATTTCACATTTTAGTAAATACAATTTCTATTATTTTTAATTAAATTCAACCCAATCCTCTTTCTCCTTCACTTAGTCTAAGTAGAAAATGGAAAATTTTATCTGGATAGATTTCATTTTCACTTTTTGTTTATAGTAGTAGAGTTAAAATTTATTAAAACACAATATTATCTAGTGTGTGGTGTAAAAAATTAAAAATTCAAAAAATCAAAAAAAGAATCACTTTTCTCCATCACATTTTGGTGAACCCAATGTTCTTTATTTCAATAATTTTCATCGCTTTGTGTTGTGTATTGTGAGGTTCATTGTTTCTACTTTTATGAGCTTCACAACCCAATCTCTCTTCTCTGATAATATTTTTTGTACTAGAGTTATATCAAAATTTAAGGATTTCTTATTCTTGACCAACTACTGCTCCTATTTAAATTGATCTCAACTTCTCTAACTTCTCATATGATCCAAATATTACAACTCTTCCTATATTACCACTTCTCCTATCACCACATATCATGACACTAAGGGAGGCTTCAACCTTGAAGCCACCCTTTCTATGGGAGTCCAAACTGAGTTGTACCAACTTGACAAGCATATCCTAGACTTTCAAATACATCTTAGCAATGATGAAAATATGTGTAATACCATTGGCCCCATTCTAGATGCCATGTGGACCATGTTATGCAATCATCCTAAAGACCTCAATTTATTTCATGGCCTAGCCCTAATTGTAAAAAGTGATGTTTCCACATTAGTGGCTACCCACAAGCAAACCCAACACTCTCATTGTAACATCACTTAGAACTAATTCTCCATGTATATTTCTACTCTGAGTGTCCACATGGATAATTGCACACATGCGACCACTTCTTTAATTCAAACTAGTAATATAGATGCTCTCCTTTGGGATACAACATAACCCCATCCATTCATATGGATTTGTTCATATCTCCCAACCTTTACCATTTACATTTTCCACTAGCCACCTCACTACTTTGTAGCCTTTTCCTTAGTAGTCTTTGCCTTCATAGCCTTTTTCAAGCATCACCACCACTATTACTTCTACTACACCTTTTCACATTACAAATATAGTAATCAATCAATCAATATAAAATATGGGAAACTTATAGCAGTAACTTGCTTTCTTATTAGCCACATCATAGCCTCTAACTACCCCTATTACTATCATAGTCCCTTATAACTTGACATTTTAGCCAAACCTATTCCTATTGGCTTTGAGGTGCCATGCTTTAAAAATACAATGGAAAAGGTGACCCACAAACACATGTATCCATGTATACCAATTTTGTAGCAATTCCATTTTCCAAGATAAATTGTTAGCAAAGCTATTTTCATAGTGTTGAAAGACACCATGTTGAACTAGTTTTTCTCTCTATCTTACCATTTTATTCTTTCTTTAAATCAACTCATAAATCAATTTATATAGAATTATCAAGCAAATATTGGCCCCTAGGTCACATTCACTGACTTGGTGCAATTCAAACAAGGTGCCAATGAAAAAGTAATAGACTTCATATTTTTCTACCAATCGCTCTTCTCATATTTTTCATAAGCACTTCCTAATTTAGATGTGCAGAGGGCTTTCATTAGAAACATTTAGCCTCTAATATAGGATAAATTTTACCAATAATATATTTATCATTTTCTCATCTATGCATAGCCCTACTTGACTACTAGTAGACTATCAACCAATTTGAGGCATCTCCCTTTTCCTCTCCAACTTCTACTTCTTCATTAGGGGCTTCAACATCATTCAACAAAAACTATAAAAAGAACAACTTCTTCAACCAAAAAACACAATATGTTTGTTGTAAATATTGTTGGTACAACCTCTCCATCTTCATTAGTGTTGGATTTATCTATACGATCACAACATAACTATCACTTTACAAGCTTTCTGACCCTTTGCATTATATCCTTTGATATATTTTTTATAACAATCTAGTATAACTACAAACTATTCACCCCTTAGACAAAAACCAACCTTTCTTAAAATCTACAACCCAAAAGCCTTCTACCAATTCCACCATGCACTTGGACATGATATAGAAAAGTATATGCATCTAAAGCATCTAATTCAAGATCTAATCAACTCTAAAATTATCTAGGTAATAGGTGTGAATGATAAAGGTAATAAGTCTATATCCCAACCTAATCAAAACCATCAAATATACACGAGTATGTTCCTACAACACACTTCCACCAACTTCATTAGTTCTAGCCCAAATCATAGTTTAGACATACATTCCACTTTAACCCCTCCTGTGTTGGATACTAACTCTCTTCCTTACTTCTCACCATATCCTTCTATGGTGGGCATGGTGTATGTTTGACTCTAAGCACCTTGGGTCAAACCATCCCTAATCCCATCATCTCCTTATCTCATGTTGATGTGCCTATGGGTGTATATGGAGGTCCTCTTTACATACATGCTCAAATAAACCAAAAAAAAATTCACAGAGCACTGGTCAACCCAGTCAGCATGGAAAATATAGTTATAGAGGAGTTCCTATATGTCCACTAGCTACATAGAGATGTATATAAATCTCCAACATCTCTATGCAGATGCAAGATATCCTTTCCATTCCTACCATGGGTTCCATTACCCATTCTATCTAGGTGGGACTAAAAACATTAGATGTCCCTTTTAGTGTGATTCATACTTCAAATTACTTTCACATCTTGTTGAGCCATTTATGGCTCACCATGATGTAGGCTATTGCTTTCATTATCCATAAGTGTTTAAAGTTTTCCCATGATGGTGTGGTACACAATAATCTTCATAGTGGGTTTCAATGACTTGCCATTTAGGATGACTTTTTGCCTGGTTACTTCTATCCTGCCCCTTATGGCCCTCTCCAACCTCACATTAAATTTATTTTTAAACTGTAATGCTCTCGCCAAGGAACCCCGGAGGACAACACTAAACTATGATGCAGGGACTTCCAGAGGTCATAACTTTTGACTCGGATGTGGGTTTTCTACGAAATTTTATAGGTGGATGCGTTATGAGGTGGCCAGTGGTTTCCCAACCACCCTGGTTGGTAGGACCTCGTCTTGGCACTTTTTCGGGGCTTGAAACTTTCATCTTGGCCCTCAAAATGGCAAATTAGTGGTTTTTTCTAGTTTTTTAAAAGTTGCTTTTTTTAATAAATCAAAACTCATGTTTCGAATTTAGGATGTTAGTTGGTTTTTTGTCCTACCTTAGCTTTATGAGCTTTTTGGGAAAAAATTGGATTCTCAAGATATGATTGTAAAATTACCTAAAATGGAAAAATCTGACAATTGTCGAAATTTGCCAAAAAAGGTAAATTTTTTTTTTTTTGTTTTTCTTAGATATAAGAGAGTTTTCTCTCATTGTAGCGGCAGAGTTGATGAATAGAAGTTTTGTTATGTTTCAGCTTCCAAATTTTTGTCTCTCATGTTTAATGGCACAATTCTGTTGAGTGTATGTTATGTGCTACATCATTTGGTATCAGAGCGGGAAGATGGCTGGGAGAGGAAGAGGAAGAGGTAGTCTTGCCTAGATGCATAGAGAAATGCAAAATCTGCAAAGGCAAATAACAGAACTTACAACACGGATGGAAACCCAAAGACTGGGTAGAGGAGGAGATGAATCTGATGAAGAGATAGGTCAAGGAGGTGCAAATCAAGATACAGAACATGAAGAAGAAGAATTAGAAGGCATGAGTTTTGAAGAGAGGATGCTTAGGGCCTTAGAAGGGAAAAATGAAGGGATCAAGGTAGATGTTTCAGATTATGCAGCTAGTCTTAAACCAGAGGAGTTGATAGACTGGTTGAATGGCATGAGAAATTTTTTTGAATGGAAATCCATGACAGAGGAGAAGAAGGTAAAATTCGCATGCACCAAATTAAAGGGTCATGCAATGATTTGGTGGGATCATCTTCAAAAGGAATGAACAAGGAAAGGCAAGGATAAGATCGGGACATGGAATAAAATGGAGAAGAAGTTGAGAGAAAATTTTTTGCCCATAGATTATGCACAAACCCTTTTTCGTAGGTTTTAAAATTTAAAGCAGAACCTCTCTTCTGTGCAAGATTATACAAATGAGTTTTATACACTGTCTATACGTATAGAGCATCAAGAAACTGATGAACAAATGGCTGCTAGATATGTGAATGGCCTGAAATTTTCTATTCAAGATGAATTGAGCATGCATCAACTCAATAATCTGGAAGAGGCTTACCAATTGGCTCTAGAGGCTGAAGAAAAACAAAGTAGACAGTACCATCAGAGGAATAAAGGAGGAAGAAGGGGTACATCAACCCCATTTTGAGGAGGTTCAAATTATGGCAGGGGAGAGTCATCCCATGGTTTGGAAAAACAAGTAGACACTCGGCAAGATCCTCCGAATCAAGAATGTGGAAGGGGATTTCAAAGAGGTAGAGGTTATGGTAGTCGTAGAGGATGGGAAAACCAGAGAAGGCCTTTCACTTGTTTCAGATGTGGAGAAGAAGGTCATAGGGCATTTGAATGCTCAAATTATAACATGCAAGAAAGAAATTAAGGAGGACAACCCGGGGTGAACATGATTCAAATGCAGCATAAAGTGGAAGGGACAGAACTGGAGGTTCCACCAGATGTGGGAGAAAGTCTCATGATGAGAAGAGCAATGGTGATTCTAGAGAAGGAGGAAACACAAGCCAAAAGCTCTGATGGTTCATGGCTTCGAACCAATATCTTTAGAACCAGATGCACTTCGGGTGGCAAGGTATGTCAAGTCATTATTGATGGAGGTAGTGTGAAAATATGGTTTCTAAAGAAATGGTAGAAAAATTGAATTTACACTGTGAAAAACATCCTCATCCATATCGCATTGCATGGTTTAAAAAGGGAAATGAAGTCACTATTGATAAAAGATGCCTAATTAAGTTTAGCATAGGGAAGATCTATTAGGATGAGATATGGTGTGATGTTGTCCCAATGGATGCCTGTCATGTGTTATTGGGAAGGCCATGGCAGTATGATAGAAAAGTTATGCATGATGGAGACAAAAACACATACACCTTTTGGAAAGATGGCGCTAAGGTGATTTTATTGCCTCTCAAGGATGAAGGAAAAGGTGAGACCATGTTGTCTGAAAGAGATCTTGTTAAAGAAATGAAGGTGACAGGGTGTTGCTATGCATTAGTAGTGAAAAAAGGTGAAGAGGAAGACATTTCAGTTCCCCCAGAAGTAACTAAGCTATTGAAAGAATTTGTTGGTGTTTTACCTAATGAATTGCCTGATGGTCTACCACCAAAGAGAGATATTCAGCATCATATTGATTTGATTCTAGGAGCAACTCTACCCAACCAAGCAGCTTATAGGATGAATCCAACACAACATGCAGAGATGAATAAGCAAGTAACAGAACTCATAAGTAAAGGTGTGGTGAGAGAGAGCATGAGCCCATGTGTTGTACCTGCATTGTTAACCCCCAAAAAAGATGGAACATGGAGGATGTACACTGATAGTAGAGCAATTAATAAGATTACCATCAAGTATCAGTTTCCTATACCTCATATGGAGGACATGATGGATGTCCTTACAGGGGCTAAATATTTCAGCAAGATCGACCTACGAAGTGGCTACCACCAAATCTGGATTCGAGAAGGGGATGAGTGGAAGACAGCCTTTAAGACTGGAGATGGATTATATGAGTGGATGGTTATGCCATTCGGGTTATCAAATGTACCTAGCACATTTATGAGATTGATGAACACTATACTACGCCCTTACACTGGTAAGTTTGTGGTAGTTTATTTTGATGATATTTTGGTATTTAGTAACAACAAAGAAGAGCACCTACAACACTTGAGGATCATCTTTGGTGTGTTAAGGAAGGAGGAGCTCTATGCCAATTTGAAAAAGTGTAGGTTCATGCAGGACAGTTTGGTTTTTTTAGGCTTTGTCATTTCTAAAGATGGTGTCATAATGGATCCAGAAAAGGTCAGGGCAATGCTAGAATGGCCTAGTCCAAGCAGCATCACAGTAGTAAAAAGTTTTCATGGCTTGGCCACTTTCTATCGAAAGTTCATTCAAAATTTCAGTAGTATTGTAGCTCCTATAATAGATTGCACCAAAGGGAGGGAGTTTGTATGGACCAAGGATGCTAAGGAGAGCTTTAAGTACTTGAAGAAAAAGGTAACAGAAGCACCTATACTTGCATTGCCAAATTTTGATAAAGTATTTGAAGTAGAATGTGATGCCTCCCATGTGGGAATAGGTGCTGTGCTTAGCCAAGCTGGAAAACCTATAGCTTTCTTTAGTGAAAAGCTGAATGCAGTGAGAAAGAATTATTCTACTTATGATTTGGAATTTTATGCAATTGTTCAAGCATTGAGGTATTGGAGACATTATCTAGTTCCCCAAGAGTTTGTATTGTTTACAGATCATATTGCACTGAGATACTTGAACACACAGAAAAAGTTGAATAGTAGGCATGCCAAGTGGGTCTCTTTCTTGCAAGGTTACAACTTTGTGTTAAAGCATAAGTCTAGAAAACAAAATCAGGTTGCAGATGCGTTAAGTAGGCGTGTTGCACTTTTGACCACAATGGAAGTTGAGGTGATTGGTTTTGATGCCATAAAAAATTTGTATGAGTTTGATGATGATTTTTGGGAGATTGTGGAACAATTGAAGGCACTAGTATCTGGTAACTTGGATCACTTTAGGGGTGAATATTTTATGCAAGATGGGTATCTATTTAAAGGAAAACAACTATGCATACCGGCTGGCTCTATGAGGGACAACATTATCAGAGAATTTCATAGTAGTGGGTTGGCTGGACATTTTGGCAAGGACAAGATAATAACCTTGATAGAATTTAAATATTACTGGCCAAAGATGAAAAGGGATATAACTAAGTATGTAACAAGGTGTAGAATCTATCAAGTGGCTAAGGGACATTCATAGAATACAGGATTGTATATGCCCTTACCAGTACCAGCTGCACCATGGATAGATTTGAGCATGGACTTTGTGTTGGGACTTCCACATACTCAACGATGTAATGATTCCATTTTTGTAGTTGTTGATAGGTTCTCCAAGATGGCTCATTTTATTGCCTATAAGAAAACTAATGATGCAACGAGGGTAGCAGAGTTATTTTTTTCAGAAGTTGTTAGACTACATGGTGTTCCAAAGACTATTACCTCTGACAGGGATACCAAATTCCTCAGTCATTTCTAGAGGACTTTATGGAAGAAGATGGGGACCAAGTTACAGTTTAGTAGTGCCTATCATCCTCAAATAGATGGGCAAACAGAGGTAGTTAATCAGAGTCTGGGAAATTTGCTGAGCTGTATTGTTGGAGAAAAGCCAAAACAATGGGATTTGGCATTACCCCAGGCTGAATTTGCCTATAATAGTTCTGTTAACCGATCAACATGAAAGTCCCCTTTCCAGATTGTGTATGACTAGAATCCTCAGGGTGTTCTAGATTTGGTATAGCTACTGATGAAAGATCGGGTCAGTGATGATGGGGAAGCATTTGCAGAACACCTTCAACAGTTGCAGCAAGAAGTGAGACAAAAGTTGCAGGACAATAATGAGAGGTATAAGAATTCAGTCGATACTAGTCGGCAACATCAGACATTCAGTGAAGGTGACTTAGTGATGGTATATTTGAGAAAAGAGCAGTTTCCTACTGGAACATATCACAAGTTGAAGTACAAGAAAATTGGTCCTTGCCGAATTACAAAGAAGATCAATGATAATGCATATGAGGTCAGTTTACCAGATGATCTCGCTATTTCTCCCGTGTTTAATATTTTGATTTATATGCATTCCATGGTGAGGATGATGCTAAAGATAGTCAACCAGAGGTGGCATGGCACAACCACATTCCCCATAAGAAGAAGGAAAAGATTACACAGGTTCTTGATAAGAACACTATCTACACTCGGCAAGGGCATTACCACAAGTATTTAGTACAATGGGAAGGATTGCCACCAACAGATAGCACATGGATTATAGAGTGGGAAGTGCAGACGTTAGATCCCATCAAATGGCAGCAGTTTGAAGACACTGACTTGCAGGAGCTGCATTCTTTTCAACCAGAGGAGAATGATGCAGGGACTTCCAGAGGTCATAACTTTTGACTCGGATGTGGGTTTTCTATGAAATTTTATAGGTGGATGTGTTATGAGGTGGCCAATGGTTTCCCAACCCACCCTAATTAGTTGGACCTCGTCTTGGCACTTTTTCAGGGCTTGAAACTTTCATCTTGGCCCTCAAAATGGCAAATTAGTGTTTTTTTCTAGTTTTTTAAAAGTTGTTTTTTTTAATAACTCGAAACTTATGTTCCAAATTTAGGATGTTAGTTGGTTTTTCATCCTACCTTAGCTTTATGAGCTTTTTGGGAAAAAATTGGATTCTCAAGATATGATTGTAAAATTACCTAAAATGGCAAAAATCTGACAATTGTCAAAATATGCCAAAAAAGGTAATTTTTTGTTTTTTTTGTTTTTCTTAGATATAAGAGAGTTTTCTCTCATTGTAGAGGCAAAGTTGATGAATAGAAGTTTTGTTATGTTTCAGCTTCCAAATTTTTGTCTCTCATGTTTAATGGCACAATTCTGTTGAGTGTATGTTGTGTGCTACATCAAACTAGGTCAAATTAATGAAATAATTATTTTTTTAAAGAAAATAACAATAGAATGCATAACATAACATAGTAATCTAAACCTACATCCTCTAAGATTCCTCGACTGTGCTACTCACAAATCAAGATTACAAGAACAAGGGTTACCTGATCAATCTAACATTACAAATGACTCTCTATCTAACTATCATATGAAAGTAACAAACTAACATAAACAAGGGTTATATATGGATCCAACACAACATTGCTAACAACACCAAGATCACTTACAACACTTACTTCACTTCTAGAGGCACTCACACAACAGAAGGAAATACAACTACTAAGCCCCGTCCCCAAATAGCACAAACCTTAAACAAGCTTTACACAAATCAACCACACCATTAACAATTAAAAAATATCCCAATCCCCATATTCAAAACACATTGTTCAATTTATTTTGTGAGACAATTTGTGTGTATACTACTAAAGTATATCGGGTATACAATTTGTGAGTATAGATCAATTGTATGTCGCAGATAGTGTGTGTGTTTATCACAGTTGTATGTGAGATCATTCTATGTGTATCCTGCATTTGGATTTCAGGGGTTGTATGTCGTAAATGTATGAGCGAATGTACATTGCCAATATGCATTAGTTTAGATTTAAGTAATGACCAGTTGTATCAGGTCAAAGCAGGAGAATATACAACGGGATACCGGTGATAGAAGGTCATGCATTGTATATAAAGCAATGTATGTGTTGAAACATTCATACAAGGCACGGAATATACAAGCTTTTAACTCTTTTTCATAACGACTTCAGATCTACGGCTTGTATGTAACCAATGCACATCGCAATGTATGTATTAAATATACATTGTGCAATTCATACAACTTATTCACTTTTAGTTTCGGGACATGTATAAAATGCAATGTATCTTTCAATGTACATTTGGACGTGATGCATGCTTTATACCGTATATTAATTCCCTTTGAATTCTAGCTTGTATAAAGCAATGTATGTGTTGAATCATACATACAAGGTGCGGAATATACAAGTATTTATCTCCTTTTTATAACGCCTTTAGATCCGCAGCTTGTATGTAACCAATGAACATCGAAATATATATAATGATTATACATTACGTAATTCATACGACTTATCCATCTTTAAAACCTTTTTGGGTCTGCGCAATGTATAAAGCCTTTGTATTTCTCGGTGAAGGAAGTCTTTGGGTGGCTGATAGTGTAAGTTTTTTGTGTTCCACTGAATACACAATCCATGTATATATCGCCAATGTATGTTGAGAACATTTTATGTGTATACTACAAATGTTTGTGAGTAGCATTTCATGTGTATCCTGCAAGTGTATGTTGAAGTTGTATGTTTCGAATGTACATTGAAAAGATACTTTGTGCTTGATACATAGAATGATCGGCTGTATCAGTGACTTCCAAGAAAGTTACTTTGTTTTTCCGATTGTAGCAAGTCAAGTCTTGCATATATAAGATTAGCTCTTTGGTGGTGAAGGAAGCATTTGGGTGGCTGAAAGTCTTGCCGATAGGCAAAAAAAGTGATTCTCCATCGGTAAGAGATGTGAGATCGGGAGGCAAGATTAATAATAAGCTGATGGATGTATGTCACAATGAAGAAGGGGTCTGAAGTATGTCTGTGGGTGGTAGTTTTTTCGCATTTTGGTAAATTTACGCAGGAAGTTTTTAATGCTATGGATTTTTTACAAAACTTTGATATGGTAAGAATTTTGAGTCTTATGTTTGTTCAAAATGCTCTTTTTCCTGTAGATGCTTTTAATAAAGTTTTAGAGGATTTTGTTTTGCTTTCGGGTACTGCTCTTGTGGGAGGTTTGTTTGAATGCACGGATCTTTCTAGTTAGCAGGCGAGAGTTGAGGAGGCATTTGGCAGAAGAAGATAAGAAGAGGCTCTTGATCTGCAGGGTTTTGATGATTGAAAATTGCAAGAGGGCAATTAAAATCTTTGTGTTTTGTAGAGAGTTTTGTTATCTGTTGGCTTTTTCAGTTGGTTAGTTTGTAATAGTGTTGTTTGCACATAGTTTTATTCTTGTAAGGTTTTAAGCCACAAACTTTTATTGGGTTGACTCTTCCTTCTGAGTCAATTTTGTATTGTATTTGTTTCAAAGGGCTACAACCGGAGGTTTTCTTTGCCCATTCTTTCCTGCCGGTATGCCTTTTTGAATCTGGCATTTTGTAAATTCCATTTTATTATTAATATAATTTTAGTGGCTCTGCCACTTTTTCAAAAAAAAAAAAACACATTGTTCAATACAAACAATTAGTCATCTCATTTTAACCATGAAGACATTCCTTTACTAAAACATTATTCACTACAAGTAATTATAATTAAGAATAAATAAAACCATCATCTCCATTGAACTAATTTCTATGAAACCCTACTATTAAATTGCAACTTTAATTAATATTAAAATAACAAGATTCTAATTGTAATGTCCCGTTCTAGTGAGTCAAAATTCTTATCAGCTAAAAACTTTCTTTTCAAGCGTTACTGCTAAGTCAAACATATATTATTCGCATAACTATGAGACAAAAGTATCATTGACAAAGTCATTCTTAAGTTAAGGATTATATTCTGGATCGTTTCTTCATATAGAAAAATAAATAAATAACAAAATCCTACTAAATATCAAAATGCAGCACAATTCATGGACCAACAAGATAGAGAAAAGACTATTAACAAAAAGCATGTAGAATTCCAATAAGGATAGGAAACCATCGATTAAGGAGTATGATCAACTTGTCTCCATTAACAGTTAAAGAAAAGATTGTTATTTTAGTAAAAGTTGGGTCATAAAGCATAGTCGCCTATGATAAGAAAATCTTAACAATAGCACTAGTCTTATGGATGCAGATTAGAAAGTTTTTAAAAGGTATCTAGAATCAAAATTAGAAATTCTTTAATCTAAAAATAAATAAATTCACTGAGTTGCAAACTAAGATTTTCATGCTTCTTAAGGAATTTAAAATATCCACATAAGACCGATCTAATTTCATGGAAAGGTTTAGTATCTAAAAGAGATACCAGGAATAACATTTAATCTTATCTATGGCATTGAAGGCACACTGGTTAGTTAAGAACTAAGAAAGGAAAGAGGCACAGTGGCGTCCTTCCCAGACTGCAGCCTCCAAAAGGAGCTCTCAAGAGATATTATCTCATGGAATGAAATGATTGTAGGATATGCACAAAATGGATTTGTGTTATGATTTGAGGCATTACCAAGCACTATAATGCTCTCTTAAGAAATTTAAAGGAATGTGCAGGGTCATAATCTTTCAATAATGAAGGGACAACCATCAAAGCATAACGAAGGGGGATTTTTTGTCAAATGTTGCATGTGCCCTAGTAGACATGAATGTACATGAACTATTTCCCCAAAATGTCTAAAAGAAATGTTGTTTCATGGAGCACAATGATTATAGAATATACACAAGATCGATCTATTGAGAAAATAAGTCATGTAACATATTTTAGAAATCCAAATCACAATGCAGCGTCACTAAAAACCTCCAATGCCTATATTAAGATGGGATCTATAGGTAGAAAGAGACAGAGCATGAAGAAATATAAAATAAAATAGGCTTGCACTATAATAATGTGCTATGTCAAATCTCTAGTAATAATGTAGGAACATCCATCATAGTATAATGAAAGGGGAATTCTGTGCCAGAGGTTGAAGATGAAAGAGCTTGGGAATCCACTCATGTATTATTTCATAAGAAGACTAAATAAATGTGGAAACATGGACATCAATGATGGGAGGCTATGCACAAAATGGATTATGGGTTCTACCAAATTTCATTAATCATTTCTGATTTCCAAAGTCCAATAGAAAGGTTGTGGGAGAACCAAAACAACAAAAACTGTAAACATATAAGGAACGTGATCTAAAAGCCAAAACGCCTCGAAGATATGTTTTTTCTCTAATATGAAGAGATTGAAGGATACACACTATTAGATTGGCAGGAAGGTTTAGAAACATTCAATCAAAAGCAAATGGCAAGAGTAAAGCTGATTCAAATTTTCTTAGAAGCACGGAGTCATTTCATTCTATTATGATTATAAACATACTTTCATGATTATTCTCATGCCATCATAGTTTATTCATAGATTAATGATTATGATACATATTACTTGTGCTGAGAAACATACCTTGATATGATAGTTCCTTGACACTTGTTGCTATATGATATCTCTGTTGTTCTTATACCAATGAGCAGTTGATGGAGGTGCGATCTGCTATTCAAGTATATTGTGATAATGGATCTTTCACCCATATTGATCATTGTTATAATATATTGTGATGTATGCCAACTTTGATGTTGATTAGTTGATTTGAATTGTATTTCTTTAGCTAGAAGATGAGTAGATGATATTATTTGTCTATATGCCTAAAAATACACGAAGTCTTAAAAATGACACGACTCGGTCTAAATAAATATTCTTAATATTTATTCCCTTCTAATTCCTCTATCAATAAATAAATAAACAAATTTATTTATTTGATTCACATTCCTCTAAATTAATTAAATATCAAAATATTTAATTACCTCTTCTAAAGTCCAACAATTAAATAAATTCCTTTATTTAATTCAATTCTTCCCAAACAATTAAATAATTCTCAATTATTTAATTAAATCAAATCATTCTTCCAAATTTAAATAAATAAAATAAAATACAATCAAATATTTTATTTATTCTTCCAAATCATGCACAACAATTAAATAAATTTATTTATTTAATTTGCTTTCTTATCTTCTAAATTAAATAATTCCAATTATTTAATTATTTCTTCCAATAATATCTTCTCTAAATTTAAATAAATCAATTATTTATTTAAGTTGCTATTTCTTCTAAATTGAGTTATCTCTAAATATAATTCAATCTTTTTGCACATGCAATTAAATATTCCTAATATTTAATAAAGCAAAATATCTTCTTATTCTCATGCAAATCCCTTCTTCTTGTTTTAAATCACTTAACTGATTATTATATTCTTTTAATTGCTTTAACTCATTCTTCTATTCTTAGCAAATTCTCTCATGCAAAAGAAAGCAAGACACATGTCTTCTTCTTATTTGTTGCACGTTCCTGAACTGTTCTCAACCGTTGATCTTCTCATTCTCTCTATACCGTTGATCTCTTATTTCCCAAGTCTATAAATTGAACCTCATTCTTCCATTTCAATCATCCAAGCTTTAAGTATCATTACTCTACAGGAATTACAGCGCGCCTTTGGCATCAATTCCTTCATTGCTTGTGATCACATTCGTTACTATGCACTATTCATCGTTGTGAAGCTCCTCTTCATGGCAAAACTATCATAGCCGTTCCCAATTTACATTCTTGAAGCATAGCAAGGAAGTGCACTCTCTGAGGGCCCTATTTCATACATGCAAGATAGATTGTGATAGGCGATCAATGGAAGCTTCGAATTAAGGAGGTTTGCTTTGTTGTTTGTTCATTGTTTTTATTGAATCTCTTTAGTTCACCATTTCATTGAGTTTTGGGTAACTTGATATTGATATTATTGATTATTCATTTGAATCCAATTTTTCCATAACATTTTCCTATCGTCATAACCTGTACCAGGGGTAAACTGGGGCATGTATCATTATCAGACTATCTATTCTTTGAAGCAACGTCGTAAACACATTGCATCAAAGAGGGGCAAAATGTATACGCCTAAAAATGACACGACTCGGTCTAAATAAATATTTTTAATATTTATTCCCTTCTAATTCCTCTATCAATAAATAAATAAACAAATTTATTTATTTGATTCACATTCCTCTAAATTAATTAAATATCAAAATATTTAATTACCTCTTCTAAAGTCCAACAATTAAATAAATTCCTTTATTTAATTCAATTCTTCCCAAACAATTAAATAATTCTTCCAAATTTAAATAAATCAAATCAAATTTATTTAAATCCTTTCAATCTCCAAAAATAAAATACAATCAAATATTTTATTTATTCTTCCAAATCATGCACAACAATTAAATAAATTTATTTATTTAATTTTCTTTCTTATCTTCTAAATTAAATAATTCCAATTATTTAATTATTTCTTCCAATAATATCTTCTCTAAATTTAAATAAATCAATTATTTATTTAAGTTGCTATTTCTTCTAAATTGAGTTATCTCTAAATATAATTCAATCTTTTTGCACATGCAATTAAATATTCCTAATATTCAATAAAGCAAAATATCTTCTTATTCTCATGCAAATCCCTTCTTGTTTTAAATCACTTAACTGATTATTATATTATTTTAATTGCTTTAACTCATTCTTCTATTCTTAGCAAATCCTCTCATGTAAAAGAAAGCAAGACACATGTCTTCTTATTTGTTGCACGTTCCTCAACTGTTCTCAACCGTTGATCTTCTCATTCTCTTTATACCATTGATCTCTTATTTCCCAAGTCTATAAATTGAACCTCATTCTTCCATTTCAATCATCCAAGCTTTAAGTATCATTACTCTGCAGGAATTACAGTGTGCCTTTGGCACCAATTCCTTCATTGCTTGTGATCACATTCATTACTACGCACTATTCATCATTGTGAAGCTCCTCTTCATGGAAAAACTATCATAGCCATTCCCAATTAACATTCTTGAAGCATAGCAAGGAAGTGCACTCTCTGAGGGCCCGATTTCATACATGCAAGATCGATTGTGATAGGCAATCAATGGAAGCTTCGAATTAAGGAGGTTTGCTTTGTTGTTTGTTCATTGTTTTATTGAATCTCTTTAGTTCACCATTTCATTGAGTTTTGGGTAACTTGATATTGATATTATTGATTATTCATTTGAATCCAATTTTGCCATAACATTTTTGGCACCCACCGTGGGGCCTAGCCCCATTTTAACCCAAAAAAATTGAGTTTTTGTGTTTTAGAAAGCTGTACACAGGAGGAAACAATGCATCCATCACTTCCTAACATGCATTTGTTACCTGTTACGGCACATTCGTTACTGCAATGCATACATACTCTATTACAACACTTTTACCATCTGAAACGGTGCATCTACTACTTCAGCGCATATACACTGTATTTCGGTGCTTTTGTCCTCTGTTCTAGCGCATATGTAATTGCGGCACTTTTGTTCACTGTTTCTGCACATTCAGTCTCTAAAGCAGTGTATCTATTTTAGGTAGTGATTTTAGGGTTTTCTAGAAGATTTTTGCTAATGCTGACATCTTTGCAGGAACTCTCTTGATCTGTTTTGCAGGCTAGGTACTGGTTTAGATTCATATAGTTGCACTTGTTAGCTCACACTTCAATTTCTAACGGGAAAGTAAAATGGATGCTCATGCAAATCTCACATAGTTTAAACTAGGAAAGTGGTAATTGAATCATTTCTATCTTACATATCATTGAATCATTGCTATTTCTATCTTTTCAAAGTTAGTGCTATCTAGATAAAACTGAACTCATCATTGCTATCTGGGTAAAAATGAACCATTGCTATCTCGATCGACCATCACTTCAAAGTTAACAATTCATGCTATGCGGATAAAATTGAACTCATCATTGCTATCTTGATTGACCATCATTTCAAAGTTAATAATTCATGCTACGTGGATAAAATTAAACTCATCATTGCTATCTTGGTTAAAATTGGACCATTGCTATCTTTGCTAATCACTTCAAAGTTCTGTGCTTGCCCAAGTACATAGCTCATCTAGTTTTTTTCATTTTAAATAGGGGAAAAGAACCACTGTATTCTATGTTTTGGGAATGATACCAGGCCTATGATCTCCCCTATCTTGGGTGATCAAAATGCCAGACATATCGTTTTTGCATGTGTTTTTCCTTTATAGGGGCCTGCTCTTGGATACCATTCATCCAAGTAGGAATGACCCTAAGTGGTAACATGCTAGACACCAAACCCTTCCAAGCCACTATAAATAAATTGTGTTTGGAGTGAAAGCTTCAAACAATCAGTGAAGTTGTGTTATACCGATAGCCAACCTCCCCCAAAACCCTCCAAGGTGCAACCCTTGCAAGCTGCGAGACTCCATAATGGAGAGTAGTGCTGCCACATGTATAATCACTCGAATGGTTGCCTTCATTAAACACCTTCGTTCTAGTGGCCAAAATCCCTTGTTATCCATTTGAAGCCTAGGATTTTGTACTTGTTTTTTTTTTTAGTCCAAAAAGAAAAAAAATCACAAAAAAATAAAAAACCATAAAAATATTTTTTGTGTTTGCTGTGTCTTCTTGCCATAATTTTAGAAAATCAGATCAAAAAGACCTCTTTGCAACCAAAGTACCAAAGACATAAAAAAATTCTAAAAAATTGCAAAAATACTGAAAAAAGCCAGAGCGGCGCATCCGTCCTCTGTTGCTGCGCATTTGTGCCAACCTGCGGTGCATCTGTTCCAACTTGCAACACTTTTACCGCCTATTACAGTGTATATACCTTTTACCAGTATGATGCATATATCTCGACTCACAATGCATTTATCAAATTCTGCATCGCATCTATTTCGGTGCATGTGTGACAGTGAGCACTTGCATAATTTTTGAGAGAAAAATCTTGTCAGTTCTGGGTACCCATTTTAGTCTAGTTTCAGGTTTAGAGATCAGGTCTTACCTTGCAGTCATTTTTCCTTCCATTTCGAGTCAAAATCTCTCTTTCATTAGTCACCCCATTTGCCTTCTATCAGATTCTCCTAGTCCAAGGTCAAAAGTATCCCATATCTGGTTAGCATAGGCCCCTTTTTCTTATCACTTTGGATTCAAGTAAACCTAGTAGGTCACAAAACTTTGCTAGTGGTCTTTGTTGATAACTGAGAGGGGGGGGGTGAATCAGTTATCCTAATTATTTCCTTTTTGAACTTTCTTATTAATTAATGCAGCATTGAATCAAACACAAAAACATTACCATGAAATAAGAAACACATGACACAGTATTTTTGACGTGGAAACCCTGTTAAGGGAGAAAACCACGGGGTGATTAACCCAAAATTATTCTCTGTTAGAAGAATAAGAAATTACAAAATGGCACTTGCCAATTAGGGCTCACTGCCCGAGCACACTGCTCACAAGAGGCCCACTGCCTACAAGAAGACACACTGTCTACAAAGTGATAAGAATCACAGTCTTGAACTGATTGGAAGCATCTGCATATGCTAGAGTTCAGTTTCGGTTAGGCTCAGTACACTGATCTGCTGCACTTCATCTTTTCTCTGTTCTTTATTCTGCTATCCTTTCACATACCGGATCTGTCTTGGTACTTCTGCTCTGTTCTGCTCTTCTTCGCATATATTCTTGACATAGTCACACCCTTCACAACTAAATCCATCCTCTATATATCCGCACAAGTAATTTCATCACCTTTCTAGTCGGCATCCGGAACAGTCTAGTTTCTTACAAACTCTGTTCTGTCGGCTGAATCCTTGCTCACCAAGCAATGCAGATCAAGCATATACTTGTAGATATCATTAATCATGTCAGCCAAAAATGATTCATGCCTTCACAACCTTTATCATCAACAGTAACACATCCGGAAAGTAGTCTGATACTCTGTCAGTCAGTTCATCCTCTATTTTCACTGTCTCTCAGGAATCCGGTACTCAACTATTCATATCTTTTTCCCTGTCCATCACCGGAGGCTAAATCCTTGGAATATACCACTCAAGGTAGTCCTCTTGACTTCCCCAAATCCGCACTGCACCAAGACACTTCCTCTGAGAGATCCGGACCAATCTGTCAGACCTTGCCACATGCTCTGTTCTTGTTCACCGGACCACAACAATCTTTATTCTGACTTCCGGTAGAGACACACCATGACTTGCGGATATGTGGGATGATCTTTGTTGCCATCAATGACAACAACCATGAATCCATATAGTGTCTCTTGCCAACAATTTCCCCCTTTGGCATTGATGGCAACACTTAGTGAAAAATGACTAAGTGTTTACACTATGCTCCCCCTTTGCTGATGCTCTGTCTTTATATACAATTTCTGGAACTCCCCCTTAATTGGATTCCTCATTTTTCACTGCTCCTCACTCCCCCTTTGACATCAATGGCAAAGGGTAGGGTCCGCACATTAAAATTTTCAAAAAAAATTTCTATACATAGCCGCATATTTACATACTCACATATACTGAATAATGTCTGCAAAGGATGTCTGCAATTGAATCATTTCTGTAGCCCAACTTTGCTTCATTCTATCCAAAATTGAAATGTGACCACTCAACAAAAATGCAAAAGCTTCTACCCTCTTGAGATCTATTGGATCATTTGTTTGGGCGGTGGTCTGAGCATCACTGATGGCCTCATGCATAGTTTCCAACTTAGGGATTATAATCCTTCTAAGTTCTCCCATCCGGTTAGTGATGTTCTTCCTTTCCTTCTCAAGATTCTTTATTTCATTCAAGACTGCAATAGTCTGACATTCTTGATTTATTATGGAGGAAGAGAGAGGATCAAAACTTTGAGATAAGCTTTGTAGCTTGTCCTGTTCCTCTTTTATTTTCTTATCAATTGCTGCTGTTGTCTTTGACCAGGATATACAAAATTTGTAAATGTCACCGCCATCCTTGAGAGCATTCTCTAAGCTCTTTATTCCAATACTCACAATCTTCCTATCTTTAGAGATTAATTCTAATACTTCTGAAAATCTTTTATCCAAAAATTCCTTCCGGACCTTTTCTTCAGCAGATTTTTCTAGAGATTCAAAATGTGTACTAACACTGCTGACTAAGGTTTTGAGATTACCGGAAGAGGAGGCTGTGGGATCCTTTTGAAAGGATGGCATGATCTTTTCTAGCACTCCAGATGCTACCTCCATAAGCTCACAGTCTTCCATGTGAGATTTCAGCAGCTTCTCTTTGACTTTCTCATTTGCAAATGAGGCTATTTTCATTGTTTGCACCGGTGACAAAGAGTCAAAATCTAATGGTCCTTTTAGCAGGTCCGGTTCATCAATTTCTATAGTGGCTTTGCTCAAAAATTGTTGAACAGTTTGTGCAGTGTCTCTTGTCGGAGACAGATGTTTCTTTTCTTCTGCAGTCTTGGAACTGTCAACCTCTTTATCTTCCACCCCTGCTTCCTTCTCCTGTAATTTCTCTTCTTCTTTGGATCCGGAGACTGTAGGGGAAACCGGAGGAGAGATGTTTGTCTGTTCAGGGCCCACTTCTTCCGGAACAGATGATTCCAAATCCGCAGCTGTTTCTGCACCTAAGTCCTCTACAACAGGAAGATTAAACCTTTTGAAGGCCTTCCGGAGGATCTCTTCTGTCTCTTGGGCCACTTTGTCAGTCTCACCAAGCATGAGTTGATTCATCCTAGCTTTACTTCTGAACTCATCTTTGTAGTCTTTGAAGATTATGTTCATTGTCTTGGGATCAATTTGAGGATATAGCTGAATAGCTATCTGCTCCCGGATCTCAAGATCTTTTGCATGAGCATTATTCTTTCTTATTTCTAATTCCTTTTCTAGGCTTTTAGGAATAAGAGATATGATCTCAATGAAAGCCTTATTGTATATGTTCAGATATTTGACTGTGGCTTCCTGCAGAATCTTTTGGTCAGCCTCACTGTAGTCATCATAAAATTCAGTCATTGGTTGAAGGTTTCCATCCACCGTGACCGACTTGATTACACTCTCTAGAGACAGAGTGGGCTTTTCAACAGATACCTCTGCCATTTCATCCTTGTCTTGGCCTATGGAGGGTTTACCGGATCCTTTCTTCTTCTGCTTCTTTATTTCTTTTACTCCCTCATCTGACTCTATTTCCTCTTCATCCTTTTGGCTTTCATAAGCCCTTGTGGCTTTTGTCTTGGATCTTTTACCGGATGCCTGGACTTCCAGTTTTGAACTTTTGGTTGTGGGAGGTGCAGATCTTTTTGATGATCTGGTCCGGGTGGGAGTTTCAACTGGAACACTTTCTTTACTTTTCTCTTCTTCCTTAGCCTTCCTCCTCTTTTCTCGGCTGGCATCAAGTGCCTCTTTTGAGATGCCTAGGCCTTGAGCAATATGCTCAACTTCTTTTCTTACCTTCCTCTTTATCTCCGGTTCCCTGAGTCTACATGTATCTTTACACTCAGTTCCTCAAAGGTTCCAAACCTTTCTGCCTTAGGATCTTTGGGCTGGCTTAGCATGTGTTGAACATGTAGCTCTACTATCTGTTCATCCACTTCATACCCCATGGGCATGATCCAAACAGTCCTTGGCTCCACTGCCTCCATTAGACACTGATCTGTTTCAACCATGAAGCATACTGTGTCTTTGTACTTTTCAACAAGGGATTGGGGTATTCTTTCTCTTGCATGCATCATGCTTTGGAAGTTCTTGAAGTATCCCCATAGAGCTGTATTTCTTGCTTTAGCATCCCCAAGTCCATGCAAATAGTCTCTGATTTGGATGGCAACCGGTCTGTCATTCTGCCATATCCATCCACTGGATCCGGGAAGCTCATTCATGTAGTAAAAGAAGAGACAAAGGATCAGATTGCCATACTTGAAGGAGTTTTTCTTGTCCTTCTTGATCTTCTGCAGATTTTCAAAGAGTTGGTTCACAAGAAGCTCACACAAGTCATAGTCTGCATTCTCCTTTAACATTTGATAAGCTGTGTAGATTGCAGTTCCCGGTACTGAATTTTCCCTACTGGAATGATAGATTTTGTAACCAATTATCATAGCTGCAAATTTGACATCCGGTTCAGTGATGTCATCAACTGTCATAGCTCTCTTGTCAAACTTGGATCCGGTTGCATCACTAACTGTCTGATTTTTGACAGACTTGAGAACAGGTAAACCACCGGATGAGTGCAGACCGGTTACAGCCCTAATTGCATCTTTGGTGATCTTAAAGGGCTGGTTCAACCATAGGAAGTTGTCATGTACTCTACTTAGTACATACCGGACCCATTCATCTTCTTCAAAACAGGGGAAATGAATGCACTGTGCAAAGTGTTTGTCCCAGATGGCTTTGTACTGAGGTTTGATCTCAAAGGAGTCATCTATCAATTGTTTGTGATAGATATCCATCAGCTTTGATTCTCCAAAGTCTTCAAGATTCACATGGATGTAAACCCTAATATCTTCTGTATGCAATACACCATGAGGAACACTAGAGAAGGCTCCTAGTGGATCTACCTCCAATGATTTGTAAGGATGTTTCTTGAATGTGGGGCGAGGTCTATCAGAGATCTTAACTATATTTGGAGTAGCCATTCTTCAAAGATTTGCAGTGAGATAATGAAAAATAGAGAATACCTTATGCGCCTTCGGTTTGCACGGAGTGGTGGGATTGATTTCTTTATGCAATGACTTCGGCAGGAGATCTTTGGTGTGCTTGATGAATCTTGTTGCAGAGCTCCACTTTTCGCTTCTTCTTGAGTGCAGAATGAGCAAATGATCTTTGAGAAATCCCTTATATTGCTCCGTAAACCCTAATATCTGTTTGCAATAAATGCTTCGCCTATATTATTCCGGTTTGCCTTGTCCGGATAGCTTGGAGTATCCCGGATCAGTCCTGATCTGTGAACATCATCCGGATCTTTCAATCATGAATAAATCGAGGTGACACATTGAAAGAACATCCCAAACACTCTGTCCAATCCGCAGAATAAGATAGTGCACTTCCGGATCTCTCCGGACCTTTTTGTAATCCTCTATCATACCGGAGCATCTCCCAGAACAGGTCTTACTTGATCGATCACAGCTTCTTTATAACTCCATGCGGACCTCTGAAATCTTATTTGGATCATCTCAAGACTTATATCTTTAAACTTTTTACTCCGCATCTTGTGCCACATCAGGCACCACTTGATTGGCTGGGGGAACAGGATTTTCTTTGAGTCTCCCCCTAAGCCAGAGCTAACTTTTTAATTTTTGGAAGAAATATCAGCACCAGAGTCTGGTGCGGATCCAACCTCTACATTCTCTGAACTTTTCGTAACCCAAATCTTGCTCATCTGATTCCTAACTTCATCCGCATTCATCTTTTGTTTACCCTTGTCTTGATTCTGATTATACACCGGACCTCTTTTGTCCTGATTCTTACTTCTGTAGACTTTAGCATTATGACCGGACCTATTACAGATTTGGCAAATAACATTTCTTTGCATAATTGACTGATATCCTCTTGATCTGCATTGATTAGCCGTATGACCTACTCTATTGCATGTAAAGCATCTACCTTTGAATGATTTGTTTACTTGCATATTTCTGCATTCATGGGATTTGTGTCCATACCTTTTGCAGTTGAAGCACTGTCCAGAGAAGGATGAATTAATCTGATTCATTCTCTTTCTGCACTGATTATCTTTGTGACCAAAGTGGTTGCAGCTGTGGCAGTATCCATTGAAAGATGAATATCTTTGAGCATTGGGCTGTCTTACCGGAGGTCTTCTAGGCCTGTTTCTTGGATTTT
This sequence comes from Cunninghamia lanceolata, assembly GCA_027924645.1. NCBI lineage: Eukaryota > Viridiplantae > Streptophyta > Pinopsida > Cupressales > Cupressaceae > Cunninghamia > Cunninghamia lanceolata. The sequence continues at coordinate 3,391,008 of BSBN01000424.1, read as the reverse complement.
CTGATGCAAAATTCTTTTGACCAGATCCGGAGCTTTCTCCTTTCTCATATCCCAAACCATACTTGTCATCTGTCCCTTTTTGACTTCCAAGAAGAACTTCAAGTTGAGCAGAACTTATCTTGAATTTCTCTTTATATTCATTTGCTGTTTGAAGGTCTCTTTTGAGAGAGGTAATTTGATCCTCAAGTTTTTCTTCATTATCTTTGGCATCTTCAAGATCAGATTCAAGATGTCTGATAATCCTGTCCATCTGGTGGCATTCTTCTGATTTTTCTTTAAGAGATTGTTTTAGATTGTCTTCAGCCTTTCTTTTTTCTTCAATCTCTTGAGTAAACTTTATAGTTCCTGATTCCATTTCATGTCTTAACATAATGACTTCTTTTGATAACTTTTCACATAACTTGGTTTGCTCAGTCAATTCTTCATTTGTATTGCTTTCTTCACTTTGTCTTGCCAACTGTTGGAGCAGCTCCTTTCTCTTTTTCATAGAGAGACTTAATTTGTCTTTTAATTCTCTCATGAATTCATCAGCCTGTTTGAGTCTTTCCTTTAATTCATTGACTTCAGAATTTGACTGTTCAAGATCCTCAAGAGCAGTCTTGAGTTGCTCCCTTAAACCATATGCATCCATTTGAACTCCCAGATCTTCCTCAAGCTGTTAGGCTCTATTAGGAGGAACTTAGCTCTGATACCAATTGTTGATAACTGAGAGGGGGGGGTGAATCAGTTATCCTAATTATTTCCTTTTTGAACTTTCTTATTAATTAATGCAGCATTGAATCAAACACAAAAACATTACCATGAAATAAGAAACACATGACACAGTATTTTTGACGTGGAAACCCTGTTAAGGGAGAAAACCACGGGGTGATTAACCCAAAATTATTCTCTGTTAGAAGAATAAGAAATTACAAAATGGCACTTGCCAATTAGGGCTCACTGCCGGAGCACACTGCTCACAAGAGGCCCACTGCCTACAAGAAGACACACTGTCTACAAAGTGATAAGAATCACAGTCTTCAACTGATTGGAAGCATCTGCATATGCTGGAGTTCAGTTTCGGTTAGGCTCAGTACACTGATCTGCTGCACTTCATCTTTTCTCTGTTCTTTATTCTGCTATCCTTTCACATACCGGATCTGTCTTGGTACTTCTGCTCTGTTCTGCTCTTCTTCGCATATATTCTTGACATAGTCACACCCTTCACAACTAAATCCATCCTCTATATATATCCGCACAAGTAATTTCATCACCTTTCTAGTCAGCATCCGGAACAGTCTAGTTTCTTACAAACTCTGTTCTGTCGGCTGAATCCTTGCTCACCAAGCAATGCGGATCAAGCATATACTTGTAGATATCATTAATCATGTTGGCCAAACATGATTCATGCCTTCACAACCTTTATCATCAACAGTAACACATCCAGAAAGTAGTCTGATACTCTGTCAGTCAGTTCATCCTCTGTTTTCACTGTCTCTCAGGAATCCGGTACTCAACTATTCATATCTTTTTCCTTGTCCATCACCGGAGGCTAAATCCTTGGAATATACCACTCAAGGTAGTCCTCTTGACTTCCCCAAATCTGCACTGCACCAAGACACTTCCTCTGAGAGATCCAGACCAATCTGTCGGACCTTGCCACATGCTCTGTTCTTGTTCACCGGACCACAACAATCTTTATTCTGACTTCCGGTAGAGACACACCATGACTTGCGGATATGTGGGATGATCTTTGTTGCCATCAATGACAACAACCATGAATCCATATAGTGTCTCTTGCCAACAGTCTTGGTGCATGACTAGTCTCTACACCGTAAGATAGGTATCGAGTACCCTTACTAGTGGCTACCATCTTGTATCGGCCGTCTTACTTGGAATCATTGATTGAGAAAGTCCCTTGTCCAAATCTTGTCATAAGTATCCTTTTCTTAGCAGTCTCCATCAGCACCTTGCCAAAATCTCTAGTGTCATCCCACCTCATCCCTTGTCACCTTGCATGGTTCTTACTAGATCTCAATACCAAAAGCAACTTGAAATGGCCAAATCATCCAACCACATGATCACACCTCATGATAGTGATGAAGAAATCTCTAACAAAGATTATCAGGGAAGCCTCCAAGATCAAAAATTCCAACACTTGTTAGAGCAAGTGCTCCATGATGATCCTCACAAGTACTTTTATTATCTTACAAATCTTGGAATTAAACTCCCCACAGATTTTGATATAAGCACAATCCAAGAAAATGTAGAGAATAATCATGAAGAAAGAGGAAAGAAAGCCATAGACCCAAACGCTCCTATGGAAGAAATGAGGAAACAACTCAAGGGTCTAAAGCAACAAATGTCAGACCTCAAGACGGGTACAAACACTAAAACCTATTCCTTGGAAGATATTGCACCGTACCTCTTTGATAAAAGTTTGAACATGACACCATTTCCCTTTCGATTCAAAGTTCCTAAGTTTGATAAATACAAAGGAAAAGGGGACCCTAGAGATCACATTAGGGAATTCAACACAGCATGCATGGCAGTAGCTCACAATGAGACCTACTTAATGAGACTATTCCCTAGATCTCTAGGTAGTCAAGCCATGGAGTGGTTCTCACAACTACCAGGCATCAAATCTTTTGATGAGTTAGTCAACAAATTCATCATGCACTTCTCTTACAATATTGAACACGAAGTCTCCATGCTAGACCTATGCAACACCAAGCAAAAGAGTGGTGAATCATTCTCCACCTTCCTACAAAGATGGAGACAACTAACAAGCAAGTGGTTATATGATGTACCAGAGAAACAACTAATGGAGATGTTTGTCCACAACCTCAATATTGATCTTAGCTATCAAATACAAATACAATGCCCTACTTCATTCTCAAAAGTCATTGAAATGGGATTGTTCATTGAGAAAGCTATGATTTGCAAAGGGCAAATCAAGTTATACAAGGACACACCTACCTCCAATTATACGACTGACAAATCAAAGTTTTGCACTAAAAATAAAAATGTCATCAACGATGGAGTAGTTGATGCCAAGGTGGCGGCTCCGAAGAAACAACCTTTATTCACTCTCAAAGGAGAGGCAAGCAATGTTACACCCAACAAAAAATTCTCTCAGGAGCCAAGACCATGGCTCAACTCAAATCTAAGGCGAAAGTTCACACCATTGGGTGAGTCCCAAGAATCTGCATTAAGGAAGCTATTGGCTAACAATGAAATCTCTCTACCGCCAACAAGTGATTATGACCCTCAAATTAAACCTCACTATTGGAAAGACACTAACTATTGTGAGTATCATAGAGGAAGGGGACATACAACCAACAATTGCATCCGTCTCAAACATGTTATTCAAGATGTGCTTGATCAAAATCAAGGAGGAAACCAACAACATACCTCCAATGAGACACATGTGGCTTACAGAGATCCACTTCTCAATCATGACAGGCCGTACAACAACAACAACAACAACGGCAATAACAACAATGGCAAAAACAACAACGGTAACAACAACAACAGCCACAAAAGGCAAAATTAGAATAGTGAGAATAGTAATGCCAGCTACGCAAGTGTGCCATTTGACTATACCATCAATTGTATATCAGAGCATGTCCCATAGAGCAATGTGGTCACGTCGAACCAACAATCAGAGCCTAACCAAAATAATTGCAGTATCATTACCCACAGTGGTAAAGTTATGTTGAATACCATCCCTCTAAGGTCATCACCTTCTCAGTCTAATCCCCATCAGTATAGCATCATAGACCAACTTCGTAAGACTCTGGCCCACATTTCTATCTTAGAGTTGTTGTGTCTATCTCCTTCCCACAAGGAGATTCTTAATAAAGGCTTAGTGGAAACCACAGTCCCCACTAACTTGGCCCAAGAGAAGTTTCAGGCCATGGTAGGTAATCTGACCTCCTCAAGTACCATATAATTTACCGAGCAAGATGACCTCTCAGTGTCTCAACCCCATAACACCCCTCTTCATATCGTCACCTTCATCCACAAGCACCGCATCAAGAGGGTTCTCATTGATGAGGGAGCTGGTTTAAATATTTGCACGTTAAAGCTAGTCCTTACATTGGGGTTCTCTGAAAACGTAGTCGATCCAAGAAAGAAGATAACTATCAAAGCCTATGATGAAGAAGAGCGAACTACAAAAGGAACAGTCGTGTTGCCCATACAAGTAGGACCAATAATCAAAGATGTTGTGTGCCAAGTCCTAGATAGGGAGCTCACCTGTAATATTCTACTAGGTAGACCATGGATTCATGCCATGAAATTTGTCCCCTCTACTTATCGCCAATGCATAAAATTCCTGCATAATGGCAAACAAGTCACCATCCAAGGTGACCCTGACCCCTTCCAGCATTGCAACTCTATCCTTTCAAAGCCTGATTGCATCATACCAAACAATAGAGCATCTAATCCCCTATCCCATAGCTTGATTCTACCTCTGAAGCTTCCTCATCAAGGCCAAAGGAGCAGAAAATTACCATCAAAGAAAAAGGAGTTGGGGAATACTCCATAGAGCATAGCCTCAATCTATCCAAGATGCCCTTATCTCCTAGAACCTTTGGTCAACCCAAGCATTTTCCAAAGCCATCTGCTCCTCCTATATCTCCCACAGCTCCCTTTGTAAAATGGGGGACCTTATCAGATGAGACAGAGGAAAGAGATGTCCTACAATGGCTTTATACCAAAGAAGAAGAGAACACACAATAGGAACCACCTAGGCTCCCAACAGAAATCTATGGGTGAGGTGAATCTATCTTGTGTTACAAAGGAAAAGCCCCATCGGCCTAAGAAGAAAAGGAATCATAGAACCCATTCAACCTTCTTCATCCTCATCGGCTAGAAATACAAAAGGTCTAGGATATAAGGAGAAGGGCAAAGCTAAACAAAATGCTTGTCTAGTGGAAATGATCCATACACTTCAAGTGGACAGCAACACATATTCCAATGAGTATGAGTGGGATGAGCTAACAGAGCATTCTTATGACAACAAAGAGGTCAATGCCATTCAAACTTATAGCTCCTACCATGAGGGACAAACGCTACCAAATAGGCCTTTAGAGTCTAATTTGCCTATCTCTGAGAGTGGGACTTTCGAGGAAGGTTCAAGTTCTATTGCAATAAACAACTTGGAGGAAAGTACCATCCTGAACACTCCCCCTCCCAATACTCCTTGTATATCCATTCAAACTATCAATGAATCAGATCTATCATCCGACTCCCTCCCCCTTGTGCATCCTGAGCTTATCGACTAGGATCTACGAGGAACCCTCAACTAGATATGTTCCAAAATGATGATGCTTATATTGACTACATGGAACTTAGGGACCACCTACCCAAAGGGGATCATAAAGTTGGTTTCACTATTGAACTTAATACCGTGGCTCATTTCGGAGAGGGTGCCAAGCCTTCCAGTCACAAAAATATCAAAATAAAAACTAGATCTGATAGTGAAAACCACTCTGCAGCAATGTCAAATCCCAAAATAATAAAAAGAAAGGATGCATCTGAAGGTGAAAACCCAACTGTGGCAACTGACGATGGAAGGCTTGACACTCTCCCCAATGACATGCATCAGGAGAAGTCTCAAATTGTTGTGGAACTGATAGAACCTGTTAACATTGGAACAAAGGAATAGCCTAAGATCATTCACTTTACTAAGTCTCTAACCCCACTAGAGAAGACTAAGTTTGTACCATTCTTCAAGAGAAAACAAGTCAATTTTGCTTGGTCATACGTAGATATGCCGGGGTTAGATCCATATTTGATTCTACACCATCTTCCATTAGATCCAGGAGTGAAACCAGTGAAACAAAAGCTTAGAAAGATGCATCCACACATAGCACTACTTGTAAAGGAAGAACTCAAGAAATTACTAGATGTAGGGTTCATCAGAGCTATAGACTATCCAGAATGGGTCTCCAACATAGTACCAGTGTCCAAACTAGATGGATGAGTCAGACTATGCAATGATTTTAGAGATCTAAAGAAAGCTTGCCACAAGGATGATTTTCCATTGCTAAATATAGATATCATAGTTGACTTAACAGCGGGACATACCATGTTATCTCTCATGGATGGCTTCTCAGGATATAATCAGATTAGGATAGCATCAGAAGACCAGCATAAGACAACTTTTAGTTGTCCATGGGGCACTTTCTGTTGGAATGTCATGCCATTTGGGCTAAAGAACGTAGGAGCCACATATCAACCTGCTATGACAAATATATTTCATGATATGATGCATGTCACCATGGAAGATTATGTAGATGATATCCTAGCAAAGTCACTCACAAGAGAATCACACTTGGATATGTTAGAGAAGGTCTTTCAGAGATTAGAGCAATTCAAAGTCAGGTTGAACCCAAAGAAGTGTGTGTTTGGAGTCACCTCAGGGAAACTCCTAGGTTTTATTGTTTCAACAAATGGAATAGAGGTGGACCCCACCAAAGTGAAAGATATCATGGACATGCCACCACCCAAGACTCTTACTCAACTAAGATCTCTACAAGGCAAGCTACAAGTAATCCATAGATTCATATCACAACTGGCAGACAAGTGTCAACCATTTAGTCATCTCCTGCACAAGAACATTCCATTCAGATGGGATGAGAAATGTGAAGAGGCATTCAACAAACTGAAAGAGTATCTTATGAATCCACCTATTCTCATGCCTCCTATCCAAGGGAAACCATTGATACTCTACATATCTGCTACACCTACAGCTCTTGGGGTTCTTCTAGCACAACAAGATTATGAGAATAAAGAAAGAGCCGTCTACTATATTAGTAGCACATTGGTGGGCTGTGAAATACAATACTCTCAGATAGAAAGATCATGTCTTGCAGTAGTTTTTGCTTCCCAAAAACTCTGACATTATATGCTTGCACATCCAGTCAAACTTATTGTAAAGATAGATCCACTGAATTACCTACTAAGCAAAGCAACTCTAACAGGTCACCTAGCCAAATGGGTAATGCTCCTAAGTGAATACGACATTGAGTATGTAGACAGAAAAGCTATCAAGGGACAAGTCATTGCTGACCAGCTAGCGGATGCACCATTATAGGACACCACACCAATGCAATTTGAGTTTCCAGATGAATTTTTATTCAATATCTCAACACATTCCTAGAAACTATACTTTGATGGGTCCTACACAAACCATGGATCGGGGGTAGGAATCTTGTTTGTAACTCCTCATGGTGACACCATACCAAAGTCTTACTGTTTGTTATTTCCATGCACCAATAACATAGTAGAATATGAAGCCTTAGTCATTGGCCTCAAGATGGCAATAGATTGGAAAATCAAAGAGCTACATGTCTATGGTGATTCTCAACTAGTGATAAATCAGGTCAATGACGATTACCAAACCAAAGATGAGAAGCTTGTCCCATACAAAAGGATGGTGGATGACTTTAAGGGATACTTTGTGATCATTTCGTTTGAGCAGCTACCTCACATTGAGAACAAAGCAGCAGATGCCATGGCAACCATTGCCTCTCTTCTCGAGATACCAGAGAATGAGTCACGGTACGAGTTCTTAGTGGAAACTATTCAACAACTAGGTTATGATCTTCCTGAGACCCATTCCATATGCCTATTAGTTGGATCTAATTCACCTTGGTACGGTAAAGTTTACACTTACCTCAAGGACAACACCCTCCCACCTGACTTATCTTCAAACCAACGATCAACCTTTATACACAAAACCTCTCGCTATACCATTATTGCCGACACCCTATATTGACGTGGTCTAGATGGTACTTTACTCCATTATTTAGAATGAGAAGAATCCCTAACCACCTTACAAGACGTACATGAAGGGATTTATGGAACACACTCTAGTGGTCCTTCCTTAGCTAAGAAACTCATGCATTTGGGTTATTACTAGCCGAACATGGAAACATATTCATATTAGTTCATGAAGAAGTGCAAGTAGTGACAAATACATGGGAACCTGATACATGCACCAGCTCAAGAGTTGAGACCTTTAATGACAGCTTGGCCCTTTTGCCAATGGGGACTTGACCTTGTGGGAAAGATCCATCCACCCTCATCCAACGGCCATAAATTCATCATAACCGCCACTGAGTACTTTACCAAGTGGATTGAAGCTATCCCCCTCACCACCGTCACAGGTAAACAAATCTCTTCATTCATCCTAAATTACCTCATCTGTAGATACATAATTCCCTCATCCATTATCATGAATAATGGAAGACCCTTCAAAAACTAGGATGTCCAAGAACTCTGTGACCGATTCAAAATCCAACACCATTTCTCCACACCCTATTACCTCTAAGGCAACGGTCAAGCTGAAGCATCCAACAAGACCATCTTGAAACTCCTCAAGAAGATAGTCAATGATTCTAGCCGTGATTGGCACATCCAACTCAATCCCGCTCTATGGGCCTGCAGAACCAGTATATGCACTCCCACAGGTGCTACCCCTTACGCCCTTGTCTATGGCTCAGAAGCTATCCTTCCCATTGAGGTTGAATTACCATCTCTCAGGGTGTCGTTAAAAGGTCTCATATCAGATGAAGAGTACAGAGTCTCCAGATTACAAGAACTAGAGTTGCTAGAGGAAAAGAGATAGAAAGCCTTTGACCATCTCAAAGCATATCAACAAATGATGTTACGAAGCTATAACCACAGAGTTCATCCAAGAATCTTTAAGGTCAGAGATCTAGTACTTAAAGAGAATCCCCGCAATCAACAAGATAGGGAAAAGAAAGGCAAGTTCAAAGCCAACTGGTCCAAGCCTTATGTGATCATAGCTGTTTATGGATCGGGGGCATATCAATTAGCAACATCAAAGGGTGAGTTATTGGAGGACCCAATCAACAGCATGCATCTTCACCGATTCTCTACCTAGGAGAACCCCAATGTAAGGGGGGCATAAAATACAAAAAAATAAAAAAATCAGAAAAATACAAAAAAATAAAAAAAATGAGAAAAATACAAAAAAATTAAAAAAATATGAAAAATACAAAAAATTGTCCTTTGGTGAAAACCTGGCAAACATGCATCATGTTTACTCTCTAGCTTTTCATGCAAATAAAAGTAAGTGATGAAAACCTAGTAAACAAGTGTTACTTGTGATAAACCACTTCCTCCATCTTTGGGAAACCAATCACCTTGTGTCCATTCTTCCTCATGTCCCATTTGACCTGTATCTGTCCCATAATAAAAACCTAACGATAACCTATCATGGCTTGATACTCTATCTCTTTGTTGCCTTGTCAACCAAGGTTTAATCCCATATCTTATCCATAGTGTCTCTCATTAGCACCCATGGTCCAAGTCCATGAACTACGTTGCCTCTGTGTTGTCACGTAGGCAAGGCCATTTCTCAAACGCGCCCCCGAGGCTCCCACAGTCCCATCCATCCCATTTCTTGTCATCTTTCTTCTAGTTCATCCATGGTCCATTACAGTTTACCCCGAACTACGTTGCCTCTATGTCATCACGTAGGCAAGGCCATTTAGCAATGAGCCCCCGAGGCACTAGGTCAGTCCCTTAGGGTCCGTCTCACCAATAAAGATTATGAAATCTTCTCACCAGGCAAGCAAGTGCAAACAAAGCCCACTTTCAAGCAAAAATCTTGACGCAAGACATTAACCTATCCAAAGAAAAGCAAACAAACCCCTATGGCCTTCTAAATGATTTTACCCAAATTATTGCAAGAAACAAACACATCTAAATGTAAAAATGTTTTGTGGATTGGAAACATGGTTAAAGTACAGAGTCTTGATTTTTTCTATCATGCCTTTCTATGCTACTCGAGGATGCCAAAAGATAGAGATGCTATGATGAGGGCATGATTACTTTCTTTGTTTTCTATTTGTGGATTAAACTTTAGTAATGTGAAGCCTTGTCTAAAGACATGATCGGCAAAAGATCATCGAGGACATCAAAGGTCTAACATGAACGGGGGCAATCTTTGACTGTTGATATGCAAGAAATACTCAGGTCATCTTGGTTCAATTATACCTCGATGCTTGTATTAACTTGCTAAATCAAAATCCATGTAAGCAATGCACAGGTCATCTCAGTTTAATTATACCTAGATGCTTATATTAACTTACAACATTCAAAAAAAGTACCAAAAAAAAAATTGCCCAATGATGAAATAAGCACTTCAAAATACTTGCACCATCAAGATGTCAAAAAGCAAAGCATCCATCATACATCCATTATACATCCATACATCCGTATCCCATGTAATAAAAGATCCAAACAATGCAGAGTAACAATACAAATAAAAGCTTGTGATTCCTTCTATCGAGTCATTCTTCTATCAATCAATATTCTATCTATCGTTGTGGTCCATTCTTCTCAATTTCAGTCAACCTGAGCAATGATCCAAATGCAAGTTCATCCTTAATCCATACCAATCAAGTCAAGTCAATCTTGTCAAATGATCCAATCACAATCAGCAGTCTTGATCCTTGTCTAGTCATAAACCAACTCGATCAGTTAATCAATCAATTGTCTTATACAGGATGTAACATTGTCGAAATCATACCAACACACGCATCTTACACGACATGTTTCATTTCCTAAAACTAGACACTATCCTTCGTGTTGCTCTAGGGATCTATCATTCCCCTCCATGACAACATGCTTGTCGTGTTGGTCTAGGGATATATCGTTCCCCACCATGACAACACTGTCGTATATCATTATCAGTATATCGTTGGTTTACGGCTTGATAGGGGCAATACCTTATTTGTTCTTGTATCATTTGTGCATGCTTGCTTACTTGCTTGTGTGTGTTATCATTCTATCTTGCATCACATATCATTTAGCTCTTTCTTCATCCTTTGTCTTCGTGAGATTGTCCGTCTCACGCCTTCTACCTTCTTTCTGTCCAATCTCCCAAGGGAGCATCCTATCGTCATAACCTATACTAGGGGCAAACTGGGGCATGTATCATTATCAGACTATCTATTCTTTGAAGCAATGCCATAAACACATTGCATCAAAGAGGGGCAAAATGTATACACCTAAAAATGACATGACTTGGTCTAAATAAATATTCTTAATATTTATTCCCTTCTAATTCCTCTATCAATAAATAAATAAACAAATTTATTTATTCGATTCACATTCCTCTAAATTAATTAAATATCGAAATATTTAATTACCTCTTCTAAAGTCCAACAATTAAATAAATTTCTTTATTTAATTCAATTCTTCCCAAATAATTCTTAATTATTTAATTAAATCAAATCATTCTTCCAAATTTAAATAAATCAAATCAAATTTATTTAAATCCTTTCAATCTCTAAAAATAAAATACAATCAAATATTTAATTTATTCTTCCAAATCATGCACAACAATTAAATAAATTTATTTATTTAATTTACTTTATTATCTTCTAAATTAAATAATTCCAATTATTTAATTGTTTCTTCCAATAATATCTTCTCTAAATTTAAATAAATCAATTATTTATTTAAGTTGCTATTTCTTCTAAATTGAGTTATCTCTAAATATAATTCAATCTTTTTGCACATGCAATTAAGTATTCCTAATATTTAATAAAACAAAATATCTTCTTATTCTCATGCAAATCCCTTCTTCTTGTTTTAAATCACTTAACTGATTATTATATTCTTTTAATTGATTTAACTCATTCTTCTATTCTTAGCAAATCCTCTCATGAAAAAGAAAGCAAGACACATGTCTTCTTCTTATTCATTGCATGTTGCTCAACTGTTCTCAACCGTTGATCTTCTCATTCTCTCTATACCATTGATCTCTTCTTTCCCAAGTCTATAAATTGAACCTCATTCTTCCATTTCAATCATCCAAGCTTTAAGTATTGTTACTCTATAGGAATTACAGTGTGCCTTTGGCACCAATTCCTTCATTGCTTGTGATCACATTCGTTACTATGCACTATTCATCATTCTGAAGCTCCTCTTCATGGAAAAACTATCATAGCCATTCCCAATTTACATTCTTGAAGCATAGCAAGGAAGTGCACTCTCTGAGGGCCCTATTTCATACATGTAAGCTCGATTGTGATAGGCAATCAATGGAATCTTCGAATTAAGGAGGTTTGCTTTGTTATTTGTTCATTGTTTTATTGAATCTCTTTAGTTCACCATTTCATTGAGTTTTGGGTAACTTGATATTGATATTATTGATTATTTATTTGAATCCAATTTTCCCATAACATTTTGATCACATCAGATAATCTTCTGAGTAGTTGTTGAAGGATTTTCATGGTGATTCAAATGATATTAGAATGAGCTAAAGTGTATTTGTATTGTTCCTTGTATTATTCGTTGGTTCTTCTCCTTGCTAAGGACCGTCGATATTATATTTATATGTAGTTTATTTCCTTCTTTATGATTCACTCCTCCTCGTAAGAAGATATATCTTCCCTTAAACAATATATGTCTTCTTGTTCCCAATATGCTTGTTTATTGCTTGATTGATCAATGCTCAGATAATGAGTATTCCTAATTGATTTCTGTATATGATTGAAGGTGATTGAATGCAGATCAGGTGCTTCATGATTGGTTGTATTAAATGGATTTCTTGCTGCAATGGATCGATGATGCTTGGATCAGATTGTTGATTGATTGCTTGATGTTTTTATATTTCAAATCCTTCAATGTTGGTTTGACCTTTACTATATTTGGATTGCTATGGATGACTGATTATTGTGTATTGTTCATTAGATTGTATGATTTGATGGTATGATGGATCCTCCTTGTCAATGCCAATGATTTCATCTTTTATATCTTTAACGGTTGTCTTCAAAAGATCCCTGATTCAAAGGGATGCCACTTTTGAGTATTATTACCTTTGATCACTCTTTTTTATATGGTCTCTGCCCTTTGGTATTCTTAATGGATTGTTGTTTATTAAGTGTGACATATTGATTCATTGTATTTCCTAATCGGCGGCTCTTTCAAGATGATATTTCATAAGTGTTTGTCTTACCTTTTCTAATCGGCACCACTTTAAACCATTAAATACTATTTGTTATTAATTTTCCTCCTTCTGTTTTATGTGATTGATTCATCTAATTATATTTGTGTATATGTTGTTTGGCCTTTTTGCTTTCGTTGTCATGGTTTAGTCCTAACGTTGACTTGGATGGTCATGGACTAATAATATCTTTTATATTATAATAGTATGTTATTTATAATTCATTTCTATGTTTATGCTTATAATATATTTATTATATATTATATATTATATATTTATATAATATTATATTTATAATTATATTTATTATTTATAAATATAATAACTATTTTATACTATTTAATTGATTTTTAAATATTTTAATGTTGTAACTATATATATAGTGTTGTAAAATCTTAAAATTGATACAAGGGATATAATAGAGTGTGAACCATGATTGTGTTAACCAAGAAAGAATGATGAGAGGTCAAAATTATATTTGTCTATATCATGATGAAAGAGGCTCTTTGGTTTGACACTCCAAATAATAATGTAACCACAAGATTTAAAATCCAACCTGGATCCAACACTTGGTAGGGAAGGAGATTGATGTCAAGCTTAGATTTTTGCTGCACTTTAAGTTTCTCCAAAGCCCTTAAACATCCTTATTACTTTACCTTCACCTCCAAGTTCCCAAACCAAACTACCTGCACATCCATGGTGAGAATGGTGGAGCACTACATAAAGTCTATCAAAAATATAATGTGAGTTAGATTACTCCCCCTATTCCTTCTTCTAATCCACCTATCCCACCTACGGTCACTCAATCTAGATCAATTTCTCTAGTTCCTCCTCTTGTCCTTCTAACAGGTTTAGGAAATCTCAACCCATGATGGGTGATTCTCCCCCTTATTCTAAGTCTCTAGCACACACTTGATGAAACCAATTGGCTAGATTGTGTAGGTGTCAATTTTATGCTACTACTTGATATCTCTCTGATCAAACTCCTCCTAACCCTCCACCTTCTACCCCTTTACCTTTTGATCCTCTCTAGGAACCCAAAGAAAAGACTCAAAAGGGTCCAAGTAGTATTGGCTCCTTCCACCAAGCCTCCCTTACTTCTAGAGATCCCTAAATGACCCCCATTTTCTAAGCCTCTAGAATTTCCTAATATGAGCATTATATCCAGTACCACCCTATCCTCCCTTGTTCCTTTCATTCACACCCCTCATCAAATATTTCCAAAGCTCTACTCTTCTACCCTAGACATTGACATTCCTCGCCCACCTCCCAAACATAAATGTGAATGCTACCCCACCCCACCTTTCTACAAACATAATCATAACCCTATCTCACCACCTCTCAACCCTTCTGCATCAATTACCCCTAGCATAGAGAGAATTCCACCACCCCAATTTTTTACCACTACTAATCAATGTCTATTGCTAGTAATTAAGAGTCGTAACTAGTCTTATACCCTCAGAGTAACTCACCCACACCTTCTTCAAAGGAGTTCATGTTTGATTCATTATTAGATAAACAATATTGTCAATTATCAAGTCACATGATCCTTGACACTTGCCCCTCCAATGGACACTAAGAAGGACATTTCTCTTGTTATTCTGTAGTACATCCCATTGCTAGTACTTATACTCATGCCACTCCCATGCTAGTTCCATCACCTATTTGTTGATTGCGGTTTTAGCACACAACAACGCAGGTGTAATTGTTGGTATTACACCTCTCTTGAAAAGTATCCTACCTTAGGTAAGACTACTCCAAGGTTTCTACATCTAGGTGTTAGCTTGCTTGGAATCTCTTAGTTGGAATGTACTAGTTGTACCAATAAGGGGTCTTACATGCAGTTGACAGATTTAGACAATTTGAAAAACAATTCATGCAAACCCTTTATAATCTCAGCTGATAAGACAATGTAAAATGCTGCTAAAATACCTAAGCTAACAATCATTTTCAAAGAAAATGCAAAAGGAGATAGGGTTTTAGAGAAATCCTAAGTGACATTCACAATATACAGACTGCTACAGGTAGACAAATGTTATAAATTTTTTAACCAATTTTCTAAGCTACCAAACTAAATGGATGTTACAACACTGCAGAAAATGATGCTATCTTCAATGCAGATCTAAAGATTTTCATATTACATTCATTCATCAAATACCCAACAACAATGCAATTTAATTTATGAAATTCAATTGAACTAAGCACAAACTGATCAGCCCAGGTTAACTTTGCACAGTCACCTACCATTAGCAAGTAACTAAAAGTATGGACTAAGAACATTCATCAGATACCTTTAATAAACCATGAATATTGCAAAAGCACAATTAACTAACTAATGAAGATCAAGAAGTGAACCATGAAAACCAGATAAGCAAATACAATACACAAATTCTCAGGAAAACTGTAGAAACTTGCTTTGTATTAACTTCAAATGGCAGAGCATCAACAATTCAGCATCAAGAGTCTTACAAATAAGAGAGATGACAGCTCTTTATATAGGAAAGATGCCATACTAAGTTTTTGAATGAACGGTGGAGATTAACTTGACATCGACGGTCCAGATTTAACACCATTTAATGCATTTACAATAGCTCATTGCAATCCCAGATTACATTTTGTCTCTTATGAAAAAGACAAAAAATGATCCCCAAATACATTGAACTTGGACAACTTGACTACCCATTTGGATATATATAGAAAAGATCATTTACAAGGCATAATAAGGACAAAATAGTGTCACGACCTTCTAAATATAGCAATTTACATTAGTGATGGGATTACATTTTAAAATATTCAAAAATATACTAAGGTTTATCATCCAAATCTATTTTGTCTTCTTCTTCTGCCCTCTTGTTGCGGTAGCTAACCCAGGCTGACAATGCTAGATTGATATCTATGGGGTCTAGGTTCTTGAGGTGGTTGACCTGATATCTAAACATCTCCAGATCCTGACTATACCAATTATACATTTTTTCCATGTCTTTCTTTCCTTTATGAAATGCATTAAAGTCAGTTTGGAGGTCACTGACTCTGTCCAATCTGGCTTCCACATCCAATTCAATATCTTCAAAAACTATCTTATGCAACTTGTCTTTGCATCCCTTCATGTCGTATGGTGCCAGATCATCACAAGCCATTACAAGGAATTCCTTCAAGGTGTCATTTATTTCATAAATAAGAGTCAATATATTTTCTTCTACCACTTTGTAGGCTTCCCTGATGCTGTCAAAAACTTCTTTTCTCAATTTTATTTGTTGATAACAAGTTATGGCTTTGTGCAGTCTATCTCTTGTCAAAATATTTTTAGACAACAATATCTAAGTAGGAAAATCTCTGATTGCTTACACTCGAGGGAATACTTGAGAATAGTATTCATCAAAAGGATCACATTCCTCATACAAGTCTTTCCAATGTTCTCAAAGTTGAACCAAATTCTTATGGAACTTAGCTGCGGTATCAATTGCCACACATCCCTTTTTGCACACTTTGATCATCCATTTCTTAGTTCCTATGGATAGAGTTCTAACTTAATCAAGCTTGGATTACTTCATCTCTTGACAGAAAAGTAGACACTATCCTTAGCTCACCCTCAAAGTCTACTGGTTTTATCAAAAACTACAAATAGGCTCTTAATTCCTCATTTTGTTGTTTCAACTCCTTCTTCATGAGTTCATCTTTATATAATTGTTCTAGGATTGATGTAACAGAGCCCCTAAACTCATCAACCTTTTGATCCCTTGTAGTTGGTCCCAAGTTCACCGTGGTTATAGTATAATCTTCAGCTCTAACTTGTTCTCTATTTACATTAGCTGGAGGAACAACTACTTCTGTTATCCTAGATCTTGTTGCATCCTTATAAATTCTGGACTGTACTTTTTTGTTTTCTTCTATTTCTTTAGTTTTTGTGCTTGTGACAAAATAGCACTCAGATCTAATTTCATGATTTCCACATGAGGCTCTGGATATGCCATTCTGCTTTGCAGCCAATCAGGTGCTGAGGAAGAAGGATTTTTAGACACATTAGGATTCTCATTGTCTGTACTAGGTGGACCTTCAAGTAACCTTGGTTCTTGTTCTGATTCTTTATCCATGTCCTCTTCCTCATTTACAAAGTTTCTCCAATTCACCAATACATTTTTCTGAGCTGCTCCCAGGATTGCTTCTATTGAGTTCTTCTCCAGAGGACCATCAGATATTTCAATTATTTTAGGGTTTACCACCTTGGCTAGAGATTCATCAAGTGTATCCTTCTCTGTCTCTTCAAAAACATTCTTCTCTAGCTCCTGCTCTTGAAGGCCCAGTTCAACACATGCTTTCTCTATGCCTAGCAATAGTGGCACAGCCAAGGGAGTTGAATCTTGGTTCATGGCAACTTGAGAGATAGGGGCAAGAGATGATAGAGGTGTTGCAATTGAAGGCAATCTAATTTGTGTTAAATTGGCAAAGGTGGTAGACCCTAAATCCGATGGGATGGAAGAAGTTGGCAAGATAGAAGAAATGATAATGGGTGAAGTGATGGACAGGGTAGGCAAAGGGAGAGAAGGTGAAAGAATGCTACAAATAGGGGGCAATGCAAGCAAAGTGGAGAGTGAAATAGAAGATATGGAAGGCAAGGATGTGGTGGTGATGTAAGAACATGAGGAGGTAGCAATGGAGGAAATGGGGCTGCTATGAGTGCTTGAGTTTATTGCCAATGGATAGGAGGTAGCTGAAATGGCAATTGCGGGTGAGGAAGCAGCAGAGGTATCTTCCTCAATGATAGTTATTGGAGAAGTAGGAGCAATGGTAGAAAGAACAGGGGAAGATGCAGCAGTGGAAGCAATTGGGGAAAGCATAGCTGTACTTACACTTGGGGTAGCAGGAGGTGGAGAAGATGGCAGGTTGGTGTTATTAGGAATTGTAACAGTAGTAGTCTCGGTGGCCTAGCTAACACTCTTTGCTTTAGCTTTCTTTGTTTTAGACCCTTCTCCTGGCCCACTAGGTATATCTCTCTTCTTTGATGCTCTTGTCCTAGTAGCAAGTGGCATGTCCTTCTTCTGTACCTTAGGAGTAGCCCTTTTCACTTTCTTAGCCTTTTCTACCAAGGGCACATGTTCTTCACTATCTGATACCTTGGCAGACCCTTGAGATGACTCTGCTTCATCCGTTATCTCTATGGGCTCGTCCTCTTCTCCTCTAGATTCTTTCTGAGACTCAAGCTCAGTGTATGTAAGTTGTATTCCTTGTCTTTCCAAAGCAATAATCTGACCTCTTAGCCAAGCTTTACTTAGTCTAATCGGTTCCTTCATCATGACATCTAGGGAACTTTCTTCAGCATTAGCCCAATTGGGCAAGGAAATAGGCTGATGATATTGTGCTTCCCAGGCTCCTCTATGCATCACATTTTCATCATCTTCTAGCTAATATAGGACTGCTATAATGTGGAACTTTCTTATGAAAGCCAAGGATAATCTAGAGTGGGCTCTTTTCATAACTTCATAGTCATCCAAGCAATTAGCCCAAAAATCTTCTATGTGCATTCTATGAAACAATTTCTTGCTTACAAACCTCTCCATTACCCTATTCGGATCAAAATGATTTCTTTTGGTGTAGTAATGGAGGTTGAGTAGTTGGATCTCTATGTCAAAGTGCTTGGCTACCCCTAGAGAAGCACATGAATAATTGCCCCTACATAGCAGAATATGAAATTGAACATTCGTTCTATGCAGATGTTTGATCTTTTCAACACAAGTTATCAACTATCTAGATAATTCCAAAAGAACTACCTTATCTGAGGGGTATCTAGGTAGTCTATAGGCTGCTCCAGTGAAACCTTGGACTCTCAAATATGTGAACTTCTCAAACTGTATAAACCACCTTCCATACTTTGTGACTTCATTCATGGCTTTGGTGGATATCCTGAGAGCTATGTTTCCTTGTAGTAATCTGGTTATATACATAGTAAAGGCATCATTTACTCTCTTAAAATGCATAAGAGATTGTGACAATGTCATTTGTGTGTAGCACTCATAGACCTTAATCTGATGTTGCTCATCATTTCCCACTTCTCCCACCTTGGACAGTCCAACATATTGATTCTTCCTTGCCAATACATATACTACATAGGATGTCCACTTGAAGAACCCTTTGAAGTTACTAAATGCTTCATGGATGTTATCACTTAGTATCTATGCCTAGTGGAACTTGGTATCTTTTAATATCTCCTCAATTATAAACAACATCCATCCTTCAAAGGTTGATGTTGTAGGCAATCCATATATTCTACTCAACAAAGTTACTAGATCTCCTATCTCCTCATGAAAGTCACTCTTATATAGAACCTAAGGAAATTTGACAAGGGTAAACCTCTTACTCTTTGCCCACTATTCATTCATGTGTTTCCTGCATCCATCTACATCTTTCTTGTATGTGGCCTCTAAATTTACATTGTTTGGCATGGTCATCACTGGATGACATGGGATCCCAAAGAGTTTAGCCAAGGAGGGTGGGCCTAGGTTAGTTAGCACATCTCCACTAGATGTTTGTATTATTCTAGTCATGATGTCATACCTATCTGTACAAGCAACTATCAGCTCTGCACATTGAGCTGATGTAGGGAAGGCAACAACTTCTGTAATCCCACTATCTTTCACTTTCTTAGCTCTCAAGGTTGGATTTAGTCCAAACACTCTAAGTTTGAAATCATCTAGGTCAATATGACCTAGGTCTGTGTCTCCCACATTCTTCCATCCAGTAGAAATCTTTGTTTCTAGAGGAATACCTTTGAACTCATACCTCATGATTTGGGCTCTTGTAGTCATTTAACCTACATGACTGGACCTTATAAGTCTTGATGCCTCTGAAATGGTTTTCCTAACTCCTATTAAAAACTTATGATTATCAAGTTAACTACTACATTACTAAGCCATGTTATGCTAAATGAGTCTAATATACATCCACTAAGTTACCACTACACATTTATGAAACAAAGAAGTCTAATATTCACCAACCATTACATCTATCACATGATCAAATGATAAAACAATCTTTCCTTCTTATTCTAATACATGCATTAAATGCTTAAATGCTGCAAAATCCTAATTAAAACATGTAAAACATTATGATCTCATCAATGCAGCAATTATTATATCTTAACAGACCTCCTTTTGAAATTTCCCTTAGAACAATCATTTTACCCATTTTGCACTAATTTTGGGGTCAAAGCGGCGATTTGGAGGTTCACTGAACTAGTGTGGAAATTAGGGTCATTTGACCCATTGATCAATTGGTATTTAGGTCATTGGACCATTGCAACACTTTGCAGGGTTTCCATGATCAACTGACTTGGATCAATCGTTGAGGTCAGTCGGTTAAGTTTCTAGCACAAGTCGATGTGGATGATCTTCAGCACTAAACAACTTTATTACCTTTGCGCGGGTTTTGATGTCACCTGACTTTGTAGGAATTTAGGAGGTGACTGACCAATTCGGTGAAGGCACATTCCATTGCAAGGTCAGAGGGAGTTAATTCTAGTGCTCAGATGCTTTTTTCATGCTTTGTAGAAGTTTTAGGTCTCACAGACTTGCAGAGAAATTAGGTGTCTGACCTAAGTCAGAGAAGACACCATTTAGCACCAAGTCAGGATACTTAACTTTAAGCGCAAAATAGGCTTTGGCATTCTGCGGGACTTTAAGGGTCCTCCTACCAAGTCAATTGGAGTGATAAATGGCTCAAAGTTGGAGGGTAAGGTTTTTAGTGCAAAGCACGCTTGAGACTTTAGCAAGAGATTTCAAGGTCGCTGACTAACTTGGTTGGATCACCAGGTTTTAAAGGTTAGTCGGATGGATCTCGGTGCAATTTCAAAAGGTTGATTTTAGAACTTAGCAAATTTCTCACTCGTTTCGCTCATCAATTCACCGTGACAAAGTAAGATTTTCAATTGAACTTGATGAACTCGCTTAGGGCTTCACACCGGGGTTTAAAAAAACACTTTAACTATTGTCTTTGCACTCAGTTTAAAACTAGGGTTTATATGACAACCAGACAATTTAAGAAGAAACCCTAATTTACGTCTCCTAAACTCAACCTTTCACAGCAAAACATACTTGCAAGGTGCCTTTGAAGAAATTATATTTGTAGAATTTGCATTTTAACTGAAACCCTAGCTAATGAATTCAAACCCTAAGTAGGTGAGAGGGGTACCTACCTGATTCGTGAAGATGAAAACATGATGAACTGATTAGGCAGCAATGATTTCATTTAAAGTTGAGAGTGATATGTGTCAAGTCAAATCTAAATTTGTCCTCCAGAGCTCTTTCAATCAATCAACAAGATGCAAAATGAGCTCTAAAACATGTCGAGACATCTTTTACTCCCCTTATCGCCTACCATAAATGTAGGGAGTATGGGTGGTCAGTCGTGGCATTTGGCAGAAATTTAGGGTTTGCACGAGATTTGGTCACTACTGACTCGGCGGGACTTTGGCCTATTACTGACTTAGTCAGTGGTCAAGATTTTTAGCGCATGGTCAATAGAACAACTTTTAAGCACTTTGCGGGGTTTTGAGGATCCTCAGACCTACAGAGGTTTCTCCATTCTCTGACTTAGTGGATGAACATTGTGGCACAAAGTTAGGGATAGTTGCTTTTAGCTCTTGGTCGGTGAAATGAAGAAAGCAGCGCAGAAGTCAGAGGAGGGAAACAACGCTAAGTCGGAGGTAATGAATTTTAGCGCAAAGGTCGGATGAAGGGCCTTTTAGCGCAAAATTCAGATGGAAGCCTTTTTAGTGCAAAAGACATTCAGAACTAGTTTTTTTGAATGCAAACACTTGGACTTAGGAGATTTTGGAATGACTTATTAACATCAATTTTCTAACATGGCTAGAAATGCATTTTGACCACTTTTGACAACTTAGGAGATGAAAATCCTAATTGATACTCTAACCCAAAAGTTGCAAGAGGGGGTCCCTATTTTGTGAAATGGGGTGTGTGTACGAGGCAAGACACTATTATGTCTTCATCCTGTAATATCCTTGATAGGATCTACACTAAAATTCTGATTTTTATTTTTTGATTTCTGCCCTAAATTTTTGCACTTCTAAAATTCTGTTGAAACCGTATAATTCTAATATGATTTTTTGATTTTATTTTTTGAAGTATAAAATTTCATAGGTAGACAATAAATATGCTCCAAACATCATAAAATGTATGCCAAACATGTATAATCATCAACAAAGATATCAACCATGAAAATCAATCATCAATAGCCCAAACATGTGCCAAACAAATCTGATTTCTGATTAAATAGGTATGCTGCTCCAAATCTAAATATGCTGATTTGTAATTACATCAAATCCATGGGCTCAAACATGACAAATATAGTACACATTTATTCTCCTATAATGTTTAACCTAAATTAGGTTATACATACCATGGATCAAGAAAAATGACATCAAATAATGAAGTCACCCTCCTAAGGAAGTGGCACTCAACCTAGGGCATAAAACCCTAGCCAAACTCCATCCAAGACTCCTCCAAAAGGTGTCGCTCAAATCTACTAAAAATGATCTTCAAATGCTGCTCCAAACTGATGTAGCCTAAATGCTCAAACCCTCCAGGTGTGGTGCACAAATCTAGGGTAAAACCCTAGCTCCAATTATGTTCAAATGCCACAAGAACTTTGCCTCCAAAGCTTATCTTAAATCTGAATATGCAAATCTACTCAAATCTGAATATGTAAATCTTCTTTTCTCCTCCACAAATCTCCAATGAAGTGCAATTATGAACTCCATAGGAATCCACCTCTAAAGTGTGATTGGGGTGCCCGTCCTAGGAAGGAGATGAACTAAAAGTTGCAGCCAAGAGAGATAAATCTCAAATGAAAGGAATATGATGAATGATAATGAAATGAGCTCCAACACCTTATGTTTATACATGACTTTATCTTTCCTTCCTCAAGGCCGACCTAGCATTGGTATTTCCTTTTTTATTTCCTTTATTTGCCTCTCCTAGGGCCAACCTTCTCTTAGGCACCCAAAACCACAATGAAAGCACTTTATTTTATTTTTTATTATTTTCCCTACTTCCAACCTTCAAGGGCAAACTACTTAGGCACATGTGGTATAATATATTTTTGACCTCAAATGAAGTCGTCCTCATCAATGAAAAACCTTACAAATTTTTCTTATTTTTCCCAAAGGCATTTTTCTATATTTTCTTTATTTTCCATTCTCCAATTGGGTCATTCCATATTAGGGAAAACTATTTTATTAATGATGACATCACAAAAAATACCAGAAAAATATGCTAAGTCATCTTCCATGCTCATTTTTCCCTACAAAATTGGCTAAGTGAGAAAACTCACCAATTAGGTCATTCCCTGAGCCCTCCAGCTTAGCCTATGGAAATGGAAATAGGCTAGCCAACTCGACTAGGTGATCACTTCAAAAATGGGGACATTACAGTCCTCCCTTCCCGGAATTGCTTGCCCACAAGCAATTGCAAACATGTACCCTACAAAATATTGTCAAGTGACAAGTATCTCCATCCAATCAAGTGTCCTATGATCACTCTACTCCTCAACCTATGGCTACATCTCCCAGAAAGAATATGAAGAATGATATGCAAAGTGAGCTCTGGTGGCCAACAATGCAGCACAACTAGCCATACACACTTTAACTCAATTCAACTCCATTCCCCAAATTTAGAAAAAATCATGCTCCTCCTCCAAGTACTCTTCCTATGTAGCTATAGGAACAAGAATGCAAAACCATCAACCACAAGTTCCAACAACTCCCTTCCTCCAAAGGTTCCACTATCCATGAGTGCTACATCTATCAAAGAAAAAACACTATAAAAAACCAAAGCCCTGAAGAATTCCATGCTCATCAACAAGGGATGTATGATATGATCTCTGAAGCATGACCACCTATTCCAAGTCTTCTACTTCTCCACTCTGATACACACATCAATAATTTAAGAGTTGTGAAGCAACTCATCATGATCCTTATGAAATAGTGTACCAAACACACTAATACCAGGATCCCAAACCATTACACTATCATGCCCATCAAAAGTGAAAATGTAGATGTCTCCCATCATGCCATCATCACCCACTATCCATCTAAGTATGAATGACCTCATATGGATGTGAAAGATGCTCATCATAGGTGTATAGGCAAAAATACCAACCCAAACTAGTATGCTGATATAAATCAAAATAGCACCCATAAAACTGATAATCATACCTATGATGGTGCCAAAAGTACCTCCAGTGTCATATGATAATGGTATCTCATCCTCATGCCAACCTCCAATGCTGAAGTAGTGATCCCAACCTCTCCAATCCATCCAAACAACTGATGTCCTCAATGTACATCCTAGAAACTCCATGACCAACAAAGTAGGATAGCCATCTACCAACAATGGATGAACTAGAAAGCAATGAATTAGGGCTGAAACATTTATGCCGTCATGCTCATCATACCTTGGACTATAGTCCATTTGAAACTCAACACCTCCAAGAACATACAAATCAAAATAAAATGTCTCCCTGACACTCCTTTTACTTGTCTCAAGTCCTGGAATTAGGACAACCTCATGCTCCACCAAGGAATTGTCATCATGACGGTGTTGTTTCCCAACACAAGTAGACTCCTCAAGCTCTCCAAAGGTAGCTAGATGACCAACCAAATCTGAAACACATATATCATCATCGACACATGCATGCACATCATCATTAGCTGGTCCACAAAGTGTTTGCTCAACTACCTCATCCATAGTCATGACTTGAGCCTTCAATGGGATCTCCACAAGGTGTGACTAATGATCCTCATGATGAAAACTATTTGTACAAACTACATTTTATGATTCATACCTCTCATCAAGTTCATACAATCTCGAGTCCTCCTCATGCTTGACCATCATAAGAGGCTCATCCCTCGCATGCTCAACTGTTGCAAATATGTACCTAATTAGTGTTGTCATTGATGTCAACATATCCTTGTTGTCATTAGTGTCAATTGTATCTCATTCTAGAAGACTTGTATGTTGAGGATATTGAGAAAATTAGCCTATCCGGAAGAAACAAGTGAGTTACATATCTCTCTATCAAAGATAGTGAAGACAGTGCAGTTTAGTGAAGTAGATTGCTTTGCATTCCTGTTGGATGAAGATCAAAGTCTGTGGACCAACGGGTGTTGTAGAGGATTGTCTAAAGGTGCTCTAGTTTTGACTTGAGAGGTCCACATGAAGTATTGATGAAGTTATGGCCATCTAAGTAGAATTGGGTTTTTGCAGTGTTCAGAGGTGACAGAGTGATAGGAGTATGGTCCGGATTGATCCGCATTAGAATATTATGATATGTGGATCTAGAGGTGTGTTTGGGATATCAGTGTGTATCCTCAAATCAATTGGTTCATGGCTTAGAGGTCTGCAAGCAATATTTCTAGTGTGATAGTCATGACAGTTGGTGTTCTTGAGTTTCTGGTGAAGTAAGGTGGTGCAGTTGTTCTTGTTGATTTCATTGTGCTTGTGGTAGTCTCTGGATCGTGTTCCTACTGTGTTGGTGGTCCACATTGAGGATTGAGGTTGTGATTGAAGATTTATCCTTGGGTGTTGTTGTTCTTTCTAGTCTTGGCCGACCGGATGCTTTATGCATGTTGCAGATGATCTAAGAGAGATTCTATGAAGTGTGGCATGTTGTTCGAGGAAGATTTGGGTCCCAGCCATGTTTGGCTGACAGCATAGTGATTCACATGAATTCAAATGTTTGTCATGCTGACCTTGATGTTTATCCCAAGGTTGATGAAGCATATAAATATGTGTGGTTGAGTTGTGTAAATGTATCCGTGTGCGAAAATGACAAGATCCTAAGGAAGGAGGAAAGGTAGAGTAGAGAAGAGGAGGAGCAGAAGAGGAAGAACAGAAAAGGATGAGAAGATAATGAAGAAGTGTTTGGGGAGCAGAGCAGGAGTATTGTGTGCTTCAATGGATTGAACCTTGCATGAAGAAGATGTTGTTTTCTAGTTCAATCTTTCTGTGATAAAATTATAAATATTTCTATAGGCAGTGAGCCTCTTAGAGCAATGAGCTTTGGGCAGTGCACCCTGAAGGCATGTGCCTTCCCCAATTTCTATTCTTTTAATAGAGAATAAATCTTGTGGGTTAACCCCCACCATGGTTTTTCCCTTAACTAGGTTTCCACGTAAAAATCCTGGTGTTATGTGTGTTGATTTTGTTTCTGCTCATGTATTGTTGATTCATGCTTTCATGATTATATCATTCATTTGTTATTAAGTGGTAAAGAACTTTAATTACAACAAAGGATAAAAGTCTTGGTGACAACTGATTCACCCCCTCCCCCCTCTCATTTGTCTGCCCTTATTTCAATAATTGGTATCAGAGTCAGTTCCTCTAAAAGAAGTTTGACCGCTTGAGGAGATCCAGGATGTTGACTTACAAGGACAGTCTAAGATTTGATGGAACAAATTACTCTCTTTGCAAGAGTCGCATGGAGTGCCATTTGCAATGCATGGGTGATGCCTATTGGTTGATAACAAAGGATAAGTATGAGCCCTTAGAGAAAGGCCCTTCAACTCCAGATCAACTCAAAGATGCTGAAAACAACATTCGAGCTAAAGAAGCTTTGCTAAGTGCCCTGACTGATACAGAAATGACAAATGTCCTAGAATTGAAAACTGCTCATGAAATCTAGAAGAAGTTGGAAACTCTATATGAAGGTGATGAATATGTCAAATGTGCTAAGTTGTAGAGTCTGAAGGGTAGATATGAAAATTTGAGGATGAGTGAAGATGAAAACATCACCTCCTACATGCAGAAGGTCAATGAACTTGTGTGTAGTATCAGGTGTGCTAGTGGAACACTAGAAGAATCAGAAATAGTTGGCAAGGTGCTCAGATCCTTACCTGCTTCATACAAGAATAGAGTTGCTGCTATTGATGAAATCAGGACTGTAACAATTGCTACAAGGGATTAGTTGGTTGGCAAGCTCCTAGCATTTGAAATGAGTGAGTTTGGTGATTCTCTTCCTAAATCTAAATCTCCATTTAAGGCTAGTATTTTTGAAAAGTAAAGATTTGATCCAGTTAAAAGCTCTTCAAGAAGACTAACCAGATTTGAGAAAGCAAGGAGGGATCTTGAAGAAGATGAATTAGAGTTTAAAGAACTTGAAGCTCTTTTTTCCAAAAGACTACCAAGAGGATCTGGTAAGTATGAAGGAAAGTTGCCTTTCAAATGTTTTTCTTGCAATAAGATTGGTCATTTTGCCTCAAGATGTCTGGAGAGGGTTTCAAAGCCAAACCCTAATAGACCTAGGGTTCAGAAGAAATGCTACTATGTCCAAGAAGCTGCTGAAGAAGGAGTCACTGATGATGAATCTGATAAGGGAAGTACCTTAGGAAATGAATGGGTGTTCATTTCCATCAAAGAAGAAGATTCGGTGCCTATTGAATCTGCTAGATGTGTGAATGTGGAAAGAGCCTTGGCTACTCAGGTTGAAGAAAAGGATGAATGGGTAATTGATAGTGGATGCTCTCATCATATGACGGGTGATAAGAGTAAGTTTGTTAGTATGGAAAGGTATGAAGGTGCAATTGTAAAGTTTAGAGACAATTCAGTTGGTAGAATCCATGGCAGAGGATCCATCTCTCTTGATGGTAAAAATAACACTAATGATGTTTTGTATGTAGAAGGGTTGAAGCATAATCTTTTTAGTGTTGGACAGTTGGTTGACAAGGGATATGATCTTTGATTCAAGGATGGAAAATGTAGAATTTTGGAAAGCTCCAAAAATGAGATTGCATATGGTACACAGACTAGAGGTAACATCTTTGATTTATGTGGTACTGGTAAAAGTTGTTTGATTGCTCAGGTTGATCAGAGTTGGTTATGGCATAGGAGAATGTGTCATGTAAATTTTGACAACATTGTCAAGATAAGTTCTACTCAGGCTGCGAGAGATCTTCCAAAGCTTGTAAAACTAGCTAATAGCATGTGTAAGGAATGTTAGTTGGCCAAACAAAGCAGAACTACATTCAAGAGTAAAGAACAATCTTCAAGTGGATTGTTGGAACTTGTGCACACTAATTTATGTGGTCCTTCCAGGGTTAGGAGTTTGCAAGGAGACATATACTTTATGTTGTTGATTGATGATCACTCCCAGATGATGTGGGTCACCTTCTTGAGAGAGAAATCAGAGGCTCTTGACAAATTCAAAGTATTTAAGGCTAGGGTGGAGAATGAGATTGCTATGAAGATAAAGTGTCTGAGATCTAACAAAGGTGGAGAATTTACCTTTGGTGAGTTCAATACATTTGTGAAAAGCATGGAATAAAAAGATAGTTGTCTGCTCCTAGGACTCCTCAGTAGAATGGAGTTGTGGAAAGGAAGAACCAGACTATTCAAGAGGTTGCTAGAACCATGATGATGGAAGGAAATGTTCCACATGTCTATTGGAGAGAGGTTGTGAGTACTGCTATCTACACTCTTAACTGGGTGCAGATCAAAGGTAATTTTGGTAAAACACCTTATGAACTATGGTTTGGTAATGCTCCTTCTGTGAAATATTTCAGATTTTTTGGTAGTAAATGCTATATCAAAAGAGATGAAGATCTAGGCAAGTTTGATGCAAGATGTGATGAAGGAATATTTCTAGGTTATTCTAATCAAAGCAAGGCATACCAGTGCTTTAACAAGAGATTGAAAAAGATAGTTGAAAGTGCTAATGTCAAGGTTGATGAAAGCAAGGAGAGACCTTCAAGGTTATGTGGATGTGAATCAGATGATCAAAACGAAAGTCCAAATGAAGGAAAGCAAGTTTAGTTTACTCTAGAGAATCCAATGACTCAAGAAGCTAATGCAAATATTGAGGAACAAGTTCAAGAATCAGAAGTTGAAGAAAATCCCAAAACTCCCAGGTATGTAAGATTGAATCATTCTAAAAATTAGATCATAGGAGATAAAAATAAAGGTGTTCAAACTGGAAGAAGAATTGTTGAAGAACAAGAGGAATATTGTCTGATTTCAAAGATTAAACCAAATCAGTGAATGAAGCTTGTAGTGATGAAAGTTGGGTAAAAGTAATGGAAGAAGAATTAATGCAAATTGAAAAGAATCATACTTGGGATCTTGTTCCTAGACCTGAAAACAAAAATGGAATTGGAACTAAATGGGTCTTCCAGAATAAATTGAATGAAGATGGTGAAGTTGTGAGAAACAAAGCAAGATTGGTGTGCAAAGGTTACTCTCAAGTAGAGGGAATTGATTTTGAAGAGACTTTTTCTCCAGTGGAAAGATCTGAAGTACTTAGATTATTTCTTACCTTTGTTGCTTACAAATTTTTCAAAGTTTACCAGATGGATGTCAAGTTAGCATTCCTGAATGGAGAGTTGGAAGAAGAGGTCTACATTGAGCAACTGGAAGGATTCCAGTTGTCTGATCAAGGAGATAAAGTTTGCAGATTGAAGAAAGTATTGTATGGACTTAAACAAGCCCCAAGAGCCTCGTATGCAAGATTAGATGACTATCTGCTAAAGTTAGGCTTTAGCAAAGGCACTGCTAACAATAATCTTTATTTCAAAATTGATTATGAATACATCTTGATAGTCGAGGTATTTTTTGATGATATCATTTTTGGTGATCAGATGCAAAGTGAATTTGAGATGTGTTAGATCTAGGGCACACAACTGAGAGGGGGGGTGAACCAGTTGTACAAAAACTTGTTTTTACTTCAAACACTTGATTCTTCTTTGTTCTTTAATAGCATATCAATTAACCATTCATGAAAGCATAAAGCATAAACACCAGAGCAGATAAACATCAACACATTAGACACCAAGATTTTGACATGGAAAAGCCGGTCAAGGGAAAAACCACGGGGTGATTAACCCAAGGATTATTCTCTGTTAGAAGAATAAGAAAAATAGATGGCACATGCCAATTAGGGCTCATTGCCCGAGCACACTGCTCACAAGGAGGCACATTGCCTATAAGAGACACACTGTCTACAAGATAACAAGTATTACAAAATTGAACTAGAGATTGACATCTTTACCATGCCTGGATTAGTTCCATTTAAGCCTAAAAACTCCTGCTCTACCTTTCACACTTCTCTTCACTATATCATGCTCATCACCACAAGACATACTTCAAAATGAATTCACAATCCCTTATTTATACAAGGCATCAACTTAGGAACAATCATCTAAGTTAGAAAAACATCTACAAGATCATTCGCAAGACATGTAATACATCTGGTCAGCCTGTCTCAGGAAGAACACCAATATCCGTGGTTATTCTTCAAATGCAAACTCTAACTTCAATGTGGACCGCCAATAAGAATTGTACACGATCCAAAGATCACCAAAACCTTTCCTGAGTCATCAAGAACATCCACACTTTATCAGCTTACTGGAATTCTTTTGTTCTTCATCTGAAACTTCAAGAACACAGTCTGTCCTCACTGTCATAATGAAAAAGGTTCTTCCAGACCTCCAAATCATTCACAAATCTAGTTGTCACTTCACACTAACTTCTTCAACACTCCTTCCAATCTGTAGAATGAGATAATGTAATTCTGGATCTCACCGGACCAATCTGTGACACTTTGTCTCCACTGAACACCTGCCGGAACCAGTTCTACACAAGCAGCCATAACTTCTTCAGATCTTTATGTGGACCTCTGAAATCTTAACTAGAACATCTCAAGACTCATATATACAAACCCTTTAAACCGCATCCTCTGATCCTCAACCTATTGAGTACTTTTGCCTTCTTCTCATCACTGTTCTTCACTGTTCCTGATGGAGACTAATTTCCTTAATAACGTCAGCACATAGCTCATCCAATCCTTCTTATCAATGCAATATGAGTATGTTGACATCAATGACAACACTGGTTGACCTCATACTTGCAACAATCTCCCCCTTTCTCATTGATGGCAACATATGATGTGAAAAACCATCAAGACAAGAACTTCTCCTTTCTGTCACAGCTCCCCCTATCAGCAACAACTCTTCACATGACTTCTCTTCCTTTACTGCTCCCCCTTTGATCATCAACCACTTGTTTTTTACATGTCTTCTCTCCCCATTTGACATCAATGGTAAAGGGCTCATACTTGCAATTCTAACACATCAGAATCATACCAGCTACTCCCCCTTAGTAGCAGCTCCCCATCA
The DNA here is from genome assembly GCA_027924645.1 of Cunninghamia lanceolata. Classification (NCBI taxonomy): domain Eukaryota; kingdom Viridiplantae; phylum Streptophyta; class Pinopsida; order Cupressales; family Cupressaceae; genus Cunninghamia; species Cunninghamia lanceolata. The sequence continues at coordinate 3,359,857 of BSBN01000424.1, read as the reverse complement.
TCAATTCGGATCACAAGATATGACTGTGATATCCACCGGACTGATGCACATCAGTGCATCCTAGTTCATCACTGGAGGGGCCATGACCCCTAACTTCTCCCTGAGATACTCAAAAGAGTCCTTGGGAAGAGGTTTAGTAAAAATATCTGCAAGTTGATCCTTGGAGGGCACATACTCCAATCTGACTTCACCCTTGTTCACTTGTTCTCTCAAAAAGTGAAATTTGATAGATATTGCTTGGTCTTAGAATGCAATAACAAATTCTTAGAAATATTTATTATAGTTGAATTATCACAGAAAATTGTGATAGGCTCCTCATATTCTACTTGAATATCTCTTAGCATTTGCTTCATCCACAAAAGTTGAGTGCAACTACCTACTACTGCAATGTATTCTACTTCTATTGTAGACAAGGATATTGCTTCTTGTTTCTTGCTTAGCCAAGAAACCAACCTTTTTCCCAAAAAGAATGCTCCTCCACTTGTACTCTTCCTATCATCCACATCTCCTACCCAATTTGCATCTGTATATGCATGAAGAGAAAAGTCATGATCTTTGGGATACCATAGGCCATACTCAACTGTTCCTTTCAAGTACCTAAAAATTCTTTTTATTGCCATGACATGAGATTCTCTGGGATCAGCCTGGAATCTCACCACAAGACCAATAGCCTGCATTATATCTGGTCTAGTCTGAGTGAGATACAGTAATCCTCCAATCATTGATCTGTACTTTGTCTGATCTGTCTTAGGAGAGTCATCATCCTTGCTCAACTTACATCTGGTAGCCATAGGAGTGTTTATTGGCTTTAAATCTTCCATTCCAAATTTCTTCAATTGTTCTTTCACATATTTGGTCTAAGGGATAAAGATTCCTTTCTCTGTCTGAGTAATTTGCAGACCCAAGAAGAAATTCATTTCACCGAGCATTGACATTTCAAACTCACTTTTCATTTGGTTTGCAAAGGTTTTACACATACTGTCTCTTCCTTCAAAGATGATATCATCAACAAATACTTCAATAATCAAGATGTTTTCATGATCAATTTTGAAATATAGGTTACTATCAGCAGTACCTTTGTTGAAACCAATCTTCAAAAGATGTTTGTCCAGCCTCTCATACCAGGCTCTTGGGGCTTGCTTTAGACCATACAGTGCCTTCTTTAATTTGTAGACCATATCACCATGCTCAGATAACTGAAATCCATCTGGTTGTTTAATGTACACCTCTTCTTCTAGGTCACCATTCAGGAAAGCAGATTTGACATCCATCTGATACACTTTGAAATCTTTAAAGGTAGAAAATGCAAGAAATAGTTTGACTGCTTCAATTCTTGCCATCGGAGAAAAGGTTTCCTCAAAATCAATCCCTTCTATTTGAGAGTAGGCTTTGCAGACTAATCTAGCCTTATTTCTGATTACTTCACCAACTTCATTTAGTTTGTTCCGAAAGACCCATTTGGTTCCAATCACATTCTTGTTTCTAGGTCTAGAGACAAGATCCCAAGTGTGATTTTTCTCAATTTGCATTAATTCTTCTTCCATTGCTTTTGTCCAATTTTCATCATTGCATGCTTCATTTATTGTCATAGGTTCAATCTTTGAAATCAGACAGCATTTATCTAAATTTTGAGCAACATTCCTTCTAGTTTGCACACCTTTGCTTTTGTCACCTATGATCTGATCTTCAGAGTGGTTCAGTCTTACATACCTTGGAACTTTGGGAGTTTCTTGCACTTCTGCTTCTTGATCATGCTCATTCAGACCTGTCTCTTCTTCTTGATTTACTGGATCAGTCTGAATCTGACATTCAGGAGAGGATGGAGCTCCTTGAACCATAACATCATTCTGATCTTCTTCATCATACTCATAAAATCTTGAGGGCTTCTCAATACCTTTATCAACCTTCACATTTGTACTTTCTATCATCTTTCTTAGTCTCTTATTGTAACACTGGTATGCTTTGCTTTGAGTGGAGTAACCCAAGAAAATTCCTTCATCACTTCTAGCATCAAACTTTCCTAGATCTTTATCTCTTTTAATGTAACACTTGCTACCAAATACTTTGAAATATCTCACAGTAGGAGTGATGCCAAACCAAAGTTCATAAGGAGTCTTACCGGTATTGCTTCTAATTTGAACTCGATTGAGAGTGTAGACTGCAGTGCTGATAGCTTCTTTCCAAAACATCTGGGGAACATTTGCTTCCATCATCATTGTCCTGGATGCTTCCTGTATGGTCCGATTCTTTCTCTCAACTACTCCATTCTACTGTGGAGTCCTAGGAGTAGATAACTGTCTCTTTATACCATGCTTCTCACAAAAATCTATGAATTCACCGGATGTGAATTCACCACCTTTATCAAACCTCAGACATTTCAGTTTTAATCCAGTTTGATTCTCTACCATGGCCGTGAAGATTTTGAACTTCTCAAACGCTTCTGATTTCTCTTTTAGAAAGGTGACCCACATCATCTGGGAATGGTCATCAATCAGTAACATGAAGTATCTATCACCTTACATACTCTTGATTCTTGTCAGACCACATAGATTAGTATGAACTAACTCCAATAATCTGGTAGAGGACTGATCCTTGCTTTTGAATGAGACTCTTCTCTATTTACCTAGCTGACATTCTTTGCACAAACTATTTATAGGTTTTACCAACTTTGGAAGATCTCTTACAACCTGAGTATTGCTTATCTTGATGATGTTATCAAAATTTACATGACACATCCTTCTATTGCATAACCAACTCTGATCAACTTGAACAAACAGACAACTTTTATTAGTACCAACTAGATGGAAGATATTACCTTTTGTTTGAGTACCGGATGCAATCTCAGTTTCGGAGCTTTCAAAGATCCTGCATCTTCCATTCTTGAACCAGAGATCATAGCCTTTGTCCACCAACTGACCAACACTGAGAACATTGTGCTTCAATCCTTCAACATATAGTACATTACCAGTTTTGTTCTTTCCATCAAAAGTGATAGTTCCCCTACCTCTGATTCTACCAACAGAATTGTCACCAAACTTTACCATTCCTCCTTCATACCTTTCCAAATCTAAGAACTTGTTCTTGTCACCTGTCATATGGTGAGAGCATCCACTGTCAATAACCCAATCATCCTTTTCTTCAACTTGGGCAGCCAAAGCTCTTTCTATAACCTTATGATTGATAGATTCAAGGGATATTGGATCTTCTTCCTTGATGGCAATGAACACCCATTCATTTCTGGATTTGTCTCCTATCTCTGATTCATCATCTATTACTCCTTCATTATCAGCTTCTTCATGAACATAATAACAATTCTTTTGGAACCTTTGTCTATTAGAATTTGATCTTGTGGATCTTTCCAGACATCTTGAGGTAAAGTGACCAATCTTATTGTAGTTGAAGCACTTAAAGGGTAATTTTCCTTCATACTTACCAGATCCCCTTGGCAGTCTTTTTGCAATGAGGGCTTCAAGTTGAGCTGTTTTGGCTTCTTCCTCTTCCATGTCTTTTCTTGCTTGATCATACCATGACAGCTTCCTTGAAGAGTTTTCTCTCGGATCAAATCTTTGTTTGCCTTTCACATAGGCATTGGCTTTGAATGTAGATTCAATCTTGGGGGTATCATCTCCAAACTCGGTCATTTCAAATGCAGCCAGTTTGCCAGCTAATTGGTCTCTTGTGACAGTTGTATGGGCTCTAAATTCATCAATGGAAGCAACCTTGATTTTGTAGGCAGTAGGAAGGGATCTGAGAATTTTGCAAACAATCTCATTTTCATCCAAAACTCCACCAGCATTCCTAATTCCACACACTAGCTCATTTACTCTTGGCATAAAGGTAGTGATATTTTCATCATCTGTCATCTTCAATCTTTCAAATTTCCCTTTGAGACTCTGCAACCTTGCACTCTTAACATACTCATCTCCTTCATGCAGAAGTTCCAGTTTAATCCAGATCTCATAGGTAGTTGGTAGTTCAATAACATTTGAGAGCTCTGAGTTAGTTAATGCACTTAGAAGAGCCTCTTTAGTCCGCAGATTGTTTTCAGCATCTGTGATTTCATTTAGAGTTGTCGGACCACCCTGTGGAGGTACATATGGTTTTGTGACCATGGACAAGTAATCCTTTCCCATGCACTCCAAGTGACATTTCATGCGACCTTTCCAAAGAGAGAAGTTGGTTCCATCAAACTTCAGACTATCCTTCTTGTATGACATCCTGGATCTCCTCAAGCGGTTAAGCTCCCTTTTAGAGGAACTTGGCTCTGATACCAATTGTTAGATCTAGGGCACACAACTGAGAGGGGGGGTGAATCAGTTGTACAAAAACTTGCTTTTACTTCAAACACTTGATTCTTCTTTGTTCTTTAATAGCATATCAATTAACCATTCATAAAAGCATAAAGCATAAACACCAGAGCAGATAAACATCAACACATTAGACACCAAGATTTTGCGTGGAAAACCCGGTCAAGGGAAAAACCATGGGGTGATTAACCCAAGGATTATTCTCTATTAGAAGAATAAGAAAAATAGATGGCACATGCCAATTAGGGCTCACTGCCTAAGCACACTGCTCACAAGGAGGCACGCTGCCTACAAGAGACACACTATCTACAAGATAACAAGTATTACAAACTTGAACTGGAGATTGACATCTTTACCATACATGGATCAGTTCCATTTAAGCCCAAAAACTCCTGCTCTGCCTTTCGTACTTCTCTTCGCTATATCACACTCATCACCACAAGACACGCTTCAAAATGAATTCACAATCCCTTATTTATACAAGGCATCAACTTAGGAACAATCATCTAAGTCAGAAAAACATCTACAAGATCATTCGCAAGACATGTAATACATCCGGTCGGCCTGTCTCAAGAAGAACACCAATATCCATGGTTATTCTTCAAATGCAAACTCTAACTTCAATGTGGACTGCCAATAAGAATTGTACATGATCCAAAGATCACCAAAACCTTTCCTGAGTCATCAAGAACATCCGCACTTTATCAGCTTACTAGAATTCTTTTGTTCTTCATCCAGAACTTCAAGAACATAGTCTATCCTCACTATCATAATGAAAAAGGTTCTTTCGGACCTCCAAATCATTGACAAATCTAGTTGTCACTTCACACTAACTTCTTCAACACTCCTTCCAATCCGTAGAATGAGATAATGTAATTCCAAATCTCACCGGACCAATCTGTGACACTCTGTCTCCACTGAACACCTGCCGGAACCAGTTCTACACAAGCAACCATAACTTCTTCAGATCTTTATGCAGACCTTTGAAATCTTAACTGGAACATCTCAAGACTCATATCTACAAACCCTTTGAACTGCATCCTCTGATCCTCAACCTATTGAGTACTTTTGCCTTCTTCTCATCATTGTTCTTCACTGTTCCTGATGGAGACTAATTTCCTTAATAACTTCAGCACATAGCTCATCCAATCCTTCTTATCAATGCAATGTGAGTATGTTGACATCAATGACAACATTGGTTAACCTCATACTTGCAACAAGATGTCCATGCTTGGTGAAATGAATTTCTTCTTAGGTCTACAAATCATTCAGTCAAAAAAAGGCATCTTCATACCTCAGTCTAAGTATGTGAAAGAGTGATTGAAAAAGTTTGGAATGGAAGATTCAAAACTAGTGAGTACTCCTATGGTAACTAGGTGCAAGTTGAGTAAAGATGATTATTCCCCTAAGGCAGATCAGAAGAGGTATAGATCAATGATTGGAGGATTGTTTTATCTGACTCATACCAGACTTGATATTATGAATCTAGTTGGCCTTGTTGCTAGATTTCAAGCTGATCCTAGAGAATCTCATGTTGTAGTAGTCAAAAGAATTTTTAGATATCTGAAGGGAACATCTAACTATGGTTTATGGTATCCTAAGGGTGATGATTTCACTCTTCATGCATATACAGATGCTGATTGGGTAGGAGATGTGGACAATAGGAAGAGTACTAGTGGAGGTGAATTTTTCTTTGGAAAGAAATTAGTTTCTTGGTTGAACAAAAAGTAGGAGGCAATATCTCTATCTACTACAGAGGCAGAGTACATAGCAACAGCAAGTAATTGTACTCAAGTTTTGTGGATGAAGCAAATGTTGAAGGATATCAGAGTTGTGTTTGGAGAGCCTGTCACAATCTTCTGTGATAATTCAAGTGCAATAAATATTTCAAAGAATCTGGTGTTGCATTCAAAGACAAAGCATATATCCATCAAGTTTCACTTTTTGAGAGAGAAGGTAAATGAGAATGAAGTCAGATTGGAGTTTGTCTCTTCAAAGGATTAGATTGTGGATATCTTCATTAAGCCTCTACCTAAGGATACTTTTGAGTATTTCAGAGTGATGCTAGGGCTTACTACCCCTCCTATTTAGAACTAAGGTGCACTAGTGTGCGTCAGTCCAGTGGAAATCACAGTCACATCTTGTGATCTAGATTGGAGTTAAGGAGTTACTACTCAGGGGGAGTAGTTAGTATGCTAATTTTGGATTAAGAAATAAAAAGAAGGCAAAATGATTGCAAATATGTGCCCTTTGCCATTGATGTCAAAGGGGGAGAGAAGTCATGTGAAAAACTTGGAAGTGAGTAGTTGCTGATGAAAGGGGGAGTAGTAAAGAAAATGGTTGCATGTGTGATAAGAGAAAGGGGGAGAAGTTCTTGTCTTGATGGTTGAAATAGTTTTTCACATCATATGTTGCCATCAATGACAAAGGGGGAGATTGTTGCAAATATGTGCCTAATCAGTATTGTCATTGATGTCAATGTATCCTTGTTGTCATTAGTGTCAACTGTATCTCATTCTAGAAGACTTGTATGTTGAGGATATTGAGAAAATTAGCCTCTCTAGAAGAAACAAGTGAGTTACAAATCTCTCTATCAAAGACAGTGAAGACAGTGCAGTTTAGTGAAGTAGATTTCTTCGCATTCCCTGTAGGATGAAGATCAGAGTCTGTAGACCAACGGGTGTTGTAGAGGATTGTTTGAAGGTGCTCTCTTTTTGACTTGAGAGGTCTGCATGAAGTATTGATGAAGTTATGGCCATCTAAGTAGAACTGGATTTTTACAGTGTTCAGAGGTGATAGATTGACAAGAGTATGGTCCAGATTGATCTGCATTAGAATATTATGATCTGCAGATCTAGAGGTGTGTTCAGGATATGAGTATGTATCCTCAACTCAATTGGGTCATGGTTTGGAGGTCTGCAAGCAATATTTCTAGTGTGACAATCATGACAATTGGTGTTCTTGAGTTTTCGGATGGAGATGCAAGTGTTTCTGGTGAAGTGAGGTGGTGCGGTTGTTCTTGTCGATTTCATTGTGCTTGTGGTAGTCTCTGGGTCATGTGACTACTGTGTTGGTGGTCTGCATTGAGGATTGAGGTCATGATTGAAGATTTGTCCTTGGATGTTGTTGTTCTTTCCAGTCTTGGCCGACTGGATGCTTTGTGCATGTTGCGGATGATCTAAGAGAGATTCTATGAAGTGTGGCATGTTGTTCAAGGAGATTTGGGTCCTATCTATGTTTGGCCGACAGCATAGTGATTCACATTAATTTATATGTTTGTAGTTCTGACCTTGATGTTTATCCCAAGGTTGATGAAGTATATAAATATGTGTGGTTCAGTTGTGGAAATGTATCCTTATGCAAAAATGACAAGATCCTAAGAAAGGAGGAAAGGCAGAGTAGAGAAGAGGAGGAAAAGAAGAGGAAGAACATAAAAGGATGAGAAGATAGCAAAGAAGTGTTTGGGGAGCAGAACAGGAGTATTGTGCGCTTCAATGGAACTAAACCTCTTATGAAGAAGATGATGTTTTCCAGTTCAATCTTTCTGTGATAAACTTATAAATATTTCTATAGGCAGTGAGCCTCTTGGAGCAGTGAGTTCTGGACAGTGTACTGTGAAGGCATGTGCCTTCCCCATTTTCTATTCTTTTAACAAAGAATAAATCTTGTGGGTTAACCCCCACCATGGTTTTTCCCTTAACCAGGTTTCCACATAAAAATCCTGGTGTTATGTGTGTTGATTTTGTTTCTACTCATCTATTGTTGATTCATACTTTCATGGTTATATCATTCATCGGCTATTAAGTGGTAAAGAAGTTTAATTACAGCAAAGGATAAAACTTTTGGTGACAACTGATTCACCCCCCCTCTCAGTTGTCTACCCTTATTTCAACATCAACCTCCATAGTCTCTTTCATTGGAATAAATAGGGATCAAAGATAGGTCTCTCTCTGCTACCTCACATGATCTATGTGTTGCAACATTCCTTGACCTCCTGTAGGTGTTGTCTTGCTTGGGTAGCTAATAGCTTAGCCTCCCTAGCTCTCTATAGCCATTCATCACACATGCTTTGACTCTTCTTTACCTCTTCTATGCCATGGTGTACAAAATCAGACCTCTTGTGGCTTGGATCCACAACAAATGCCTCATGTTCAACCCTCAAATGTTGAGTGTCAACAATAGAAGACTCCTTACCACTATCATCCTCCTATGTAAGGGCTGTTGTCTCATGATTATGTGAAGGTAAGGGACTGTTATTGCAAATCAGAAAATTAGACCTTACCTCATGCCTTTGTGTGATGTCTTCATAGGTTTTAGTCACATCTCCTTCTATAGTTGGATGGTCATCAACAAGTGCTGGTCCAATATATGTCTCCAATTGAAAAACATGTGTACCACTTGTCATAACTTCTGCCCCATGGCTTCAATCCATATCTTCATGTGTACATTTCTCTTACATCCTTAAGCCTTCACAGTGGGGTCCATTAAATTCTTCATCCCTTTGTCTATTCTTTACAATATTCATATTGAAGTGTTGTTCTTTGGATGTGGCTGCCATAGATGACTGAATTTCTAATTTGAATAATGAAGAATGTGCCAAGACCAAATCCAAACAAAGCTCATCAAGTTGATCTTCTGATTCTTGAAGGGCCAATTGAGTTCTTTTCAAGGAATCCATAGTAACCTTAAGCTCAGATGTAAGCTTATCAACTTCATCTTCTTTTCCTCTCAATGCATCAAAAGATTGTTGGCAACATCATCAATGAAGAGATTGTTAGCATGTAGAAGATAAGGCAGAGCATGATGTTATGTGGTATTTTCATTGATGGTAACAATATTTGTAAGATTGTACAGAGCAGTTTGGATGGGAATTTTTCAAGAGGGTTTGATCCTCTTCCATTAAGATTCATCTATCTCTTCCTAGAAGACAACTATGCAAAGAGATTTGATCCGGTAAGGAACATGTTGAGAAATTTAGCTAAGTGTTAGTATGCTGCATTCAGAGTATAGAGTTCTAGTTTTTTGGTCTACATTGATCCACCATTGAAGATCTTGTCTTGTTGTTCTAGCATATTGATATTGATCATCAAATACATCTAATTCTAGAATTTTATCCACTGATGACCTCTGGTGTGAAAGATGTGATTAGCAGAAGTTTGCATGACAGAGTATAGTTATGTTTGGTATAAAGCAAATGAATGGTTTGCATTCCTCCGGTATGAAGCATTTTTCTTTGCAGTTATAAGATGTTGTTAGCACATGTTCAAAGAGTCTAAATCCAAGATATTAGATTTTGAAGTCCTCTAGAATGTAAGTTGGAGTTAATAGAGTATCACACTCTATATTGGTAGTGTTTTGACAGTACAAGTGACAATTTGAGGTACTCCGCATTTCACCACAAGTAAACAATTTGCTATGTGGATTTAAGGATAAGATTATGGATGTCTGTAGATTATATATTCCATGTTTGAGGAGATTTGGAGGTCTACATACCATTTTGTGAACTGACAACTGTTGCATTGCCAGTTGAGTTGACTTGAAGGAGTTGATGTTGTGTGGAGCTATAAAATGAATGTGTGCTATCATGAGGGTCTCTATAGGTTGTAGCAACCTATATAAGTTAGCTACACATTTTGGTTATTTCCACAAGATATTTTTTATCAAGCTTTTTGCTGACATAATAGGAAGTTATATAATACTTGTATTAGGCTGACCTAATTGATAATGTGTGTGAAGCGGATATACAAAGAGGTTTGTTTTTTATGGTTTGAATATAGAGAAACAAGTATGTATTCTGAATGATGTGACAAGTGCCTACATATGTGAATTGAGGAAATATAGAGAAGGACAATGTGATATTTCAGATTAGTGAGAGAAGTTTTGTTTCTGTAACTTGAGCTTCATTGGAACTATATTCCATGCATATGTAGATGCAATTGTAATGGTTCAAATTCTAGAAATGAGCCACTCTTCTTTTCTCTCTTTTTCTCTCTCAGTGGGCAGTGAGTCCACCTGTAGTGAGAACTTCTATAATATCTTAAAACTGGTTATAATATATTGTGAGCTAATCCTCACCATGGTTTTTCACTTTTGGGTTTTCAATGTAAAAATCCTAGTGTTCATGTGTTGTGGATTGTGGTTATATGTTTTATGCTTAATCTTCTTTACTATTATTGAATTTGGTAAATAGATTAAATGCTTAATGTGTGAATGATTTAAAAGAATATTGATTCACCCCCCCTCTCAGTATTTTGGGTGTTCAATAATTGGTATCAGAGCAAGGTTCCTTAGAAGAAGCCTTACCACTTAGGGAAGATCTTGGAGGTTGAACACATGATAGTTAGAAAGTTTCCTAATCCTCTAGAAGAGATTCCTGCTGTTGAATTTTTAGAAGATGAATGCATGTTTGTCAATAGTGAAGAACTCAAGGTTGCTCTTGAAGACCTAGAGAGGACTGGAGAAGAAATCAACTATCTAAAGGAGAATATCAAAGAAGCATATGGATGTATCAGAAAATTAAGAGAGCAAGTCAAGAAGTTTAAAGAAAGACATAAGGAGGTCAGTGAAAAATTAAGGCTAGCAAATGAATCTATGAATGGTCTAAAAGTGCAAGTTGAAGAAAAGTCAAGAACTGAGGAATATCTGAACTCAATGGCGAAAGGAAAATCTGAAGAATGTATAAAGCTTGAACAAGTAGTTGTGAAATTGAAATCAGATCTTAAGAAGGCAAAGAATTATGAAGAAAAATTCAAGATAAGTTCTGCAAGGCTTGATTCAATATGATTGCAAGTCAGAAAGATCCCAATGACAAAGAAGGCTTAGGGTTTGAAAAAGGTGAAAGTTCAAAATCAGGTCAAACATCAAAAGCTAAAAACAAGAAGAACAATGGAAAATAGATTTAGAATCAAAATAAAGGAGCTAGAAGACCACCAGTCAGACAACCTAATGCTCAAAGGTACCCATCTTTCAATGGTTATTGTTATTCTTACAATAAGTTTGAATGTAAGGCTACACAATGTAGGAATAAAATGAATCAAAATGGTCCATCTTTCTCTGGTCAATGTTTTACATGCAAGAAAGTTGGTCATAAAGATAATGAGTGTAGAAGTCAAAGGATGAATGACTACAACAATGGTAGAATGACTCAATCCTTCAATGGCTACTATTATACATGCAATTGATTTGGGCACAAATCTAACCAATGTAGATCTAGAATGAATGAAAGGAATACTGGTAAGAGGAATGTTGTGTGATACAATTGTAATAAGCATGGACACATTTCAATGTTTTGCAGAAGCAGAAGCATAAAGAAGGTTAATCTAGTAGAGAAGAACAAACCAGTACAAAAAGTTGATCTGATAGAGACTAAGAAGGAGATTAGTAAGATTTGGATTAAGAAGGATGTAACCGAGGCTAAGGATGTGTTTGTACTAGTTTCTGGTGCAGATGTTTCCTCCTGAAACTGAGATGAGATCTTTGGCTCAGGGGGATATTTCATGGAAATCTTTCTCCCTCTACCAAAGGAATGGTGTTGATGCCTCATCACAAACATATAAGTTGAAGATCAATATGCCTAATCCACTAAAGAAAATTGTAGAAGAAAATCTCTTATTGTGGAAGATTGTGAGGCAATTAAAATTGACTATGTCATCAGAAGAAGTATTACCATCTTTATTAAATAGGGCATTTATGGCGAATTAGGTCATGAAGAAAAAGGGGTTATATGCAATCATACTTGATCAAAATTCATGTTGCAAACAATTTTTCAAGCGAGAGAGAGCTGAGCAGTGTGGCGAAGAAGAGGTCATAGTGTCCTGAGATTCATTGCTTTCAAACCCTAAATGGAAGTGATTAAAAAGTTATTTATAGATTCTTATCTTGCCCTATAAAGTTCTTTGTTGAGTATTGAAAATGTTTATTCCACAAGTGATAGTCATTGTAGATAGACCTCACCCTGAATACAAGAAACACCCTTTCAAATCAATGGAAACTAATCCGAATGGTACATTTTTGGATGTACCCTATGGCATGTTGCATACTAAGGATGTAATGATGTACATTCACACTAAATTGGAGGAATATAATCATGCTAACCTAGGAGAGATCTGGGTTAAGGAATTAATTGATGATAACTTTGATTTGAAGACTAAATATGGTGCCCTAACAGAGAAGAAATTGGATGCTTGGAACAACTTTCCTATTCTGTGTTATGAAGATGCTTGGGTTAGATATGTTATGATCAGAATTCATGATAAATTCATGTGGCTAGATATTCCACATATAATCAACAAAGAAGCCATTAGAATGGTAACAGGGTTATGCTCCACCAGAGCTATTCCAACATTGAAATCTATAAAAAAGATGTCGTTATGAAGCTCACTGGAGCTAAGTTTGACAAAAGAGCATTGACAATGAATGACATAGAGTATCTGACTATGAAGTATGCTTCAATGATGATAGGTTACAAAATTTATTTCACAAATGGAGAAAATTTTGTCTCGGCCATTGCTATAAACACAGCTTATGAGATGGTGAAACAAATGTTGATTATGATCTTTGTGAGTTGCTAAGGAAACAATTGTTGGAGAATCTGAAGAAAACAAAAGATTCCAAATACCCTTTCAATTATGGCACTTTAATCATTTGTTTGTTATTCTATTTCTCCAAGAGGTACCAGGTGCATAGAATATTGTATGGCTTGGGCATATTCTTGTAGCCACACAGATAAGAGATCACTTGCAGATAATTGGTAACAATGATGCTCAAAATACTACATTGTGGGGCTACTTCAAGGTTTTTCAGGAGAAGATACAAGCTAAGGAAAGAATCCCTAGAAAAGTTGAAGAAAAATACAAGGACAATATTTTTTTAATGGTCACTAAGGATGAGTGCTTAATGGAAGTAGTTGAACCAAGAATATTATGGATCCTTGAAATGGGATATGAAGTAGCAGAAGATGTTCTTGTAGGTCTTGTAGACCTAATGTTGAGTAAACCCAGAGATACTTTTGAAGAGAGACTTGGCACATATGAAGAAAAGTATCTAAAAATTCATTTGGAGTAGACCATGCCAAAAACTCAAAAGAAAGTGCATAAGATAGTTGAGGATTTTGGTGAAAGCATAGGCGTTTCTAAGGAACAAGTACAGGATGCCAGAGCCAAAGCAAGAGATGAAGAAGAATATGGCCCTAAGGAGAAGTCTAAGGGAACATCTAAAGGTAAGAAGGAAGCTCCAAGTATTAGAAGGTCATCAAGGACCTCTTCCTCCCCTACTACTATAAGTTTTGAGAAGAATGTTGATGCCAATGCTACTAAACAATCTCAACCTGTTAAGAAGAGAATAGTGAAGGAAAAATCTTCCAGACAAGTATATGTCAGTCATGATCAATATCAGTGAGGAAGAAGAGGAAGAAGAAAAAGGACCTGAACTGGTCCATAAAAATAGAGAGTCTCTTGTTTCTAAAAAAGAGACACAGGCCAAAAGGACAAAAATTGATATTCCTACAGAAGAAGAAGAAGTTAGTGAGAAAGAGAAAGAAGGCTTCATCTTTAGGAAAAGAGAAACTAAATCTGGTGAAGAGGGCCAATCTTCCAAAGGCCGAGGAAAAAGAAGGAAAAGGAAATAAAGTGAAGTTGCAGACAAAGGAAAGGGAAAACAAAAGAAGTCAAATAAATCTAGTGTTCTGCCTTTACAACTTGAAGCCACCATAAAAGCAATAGTAGAATATGACAATCTAAAGGAGGTAGCAGAAATGTATGATGAGAGGCCAGCTAAAGATAAGGTAACCATTAAAACTACTATTGTTAGGTATTTAGATCTATTCAATGTTGCTTTGATTGAAATTGTTGATAAATTGCTAGATAGTCTTGTTGACATTTTGACAAAAAGAAGAGATGAGGCAATGAGAAAGGATATTGAAATGAACAATAGAGCTTTAAAGAAGATTTGTCCTACTCTTTTTGGACAAGACAGAAAGATAGCTATTCCAAGGTTGAATAAGGAGTTTAGGACAAAGATAAGGATACATATTTTAATGTATGGTGATAAAAATGAGATAGAAAGATTGGAGAAGGAAACAATAAGAATAACTACTAATGTTCTTATGGAACTACAAATTTCTTCTTTTCAGGAATATGATTCTAAAGAGAATAAGGAAAAAGATCAAACTAAGATAAACATGGAAAGAGGAGAAACAAGTGCAGAGCATGTTGTAGTGACTAAGCTTGATATGCCAAATCCACCTCTAGTCACAAATACAAAAGACCAAAATGTGACTAATCCTTCGAAAACCACTGAGAACACTATTGGAATGAAGAAGTCACCTGAAGAGAAGATTGCTGAAAATGAGGTCATTATAGAACAAGTTGATAACACCTATGTTCTGGAAAATGTTACAGAAGAACAAACAATTGATTAAAGCAATCCTCTAGAAACTCCCAATACTCAAATGTTATATGTATCTGAAGAAGAAAATAGGTCTAGAATTGGTGAAAGCTCTGGAGTCTCACCATCATATCCTATCAGAGAGTTTTTGGCAAAACAAAGGGAATCACAAATTTTGTCTTCACCTGGGTTACTGCAAGTGCCATCTCTAGATGGACAAATCAATTTGGAAAATATTTCTCCATTGCAGAAACTCCAATTAGGAACAATTTTTAAAGCAACAACTTAGGAAGAAATCTTGAAATCTCATATAAAAGGAAATGAGCTGATGGATGATGCAATGAAGATGTTTGAAAAGATAGTGCCCGATTTCAAGAGAGATGCTTCTCTGACTCCTATGCTACAAATGAAGAAATTAATGGAGTCTATAAATAATAATTTTGAATCTTTGGAGAAAGTAGCAGAGAAGAAGGTAAGAGATGAAATTGATAGTAAAAAGTTAATAGAACTGACTAATAAGTGCTCCAAGGCACACACCTTGCTAGATAATAGCATAAAATATGTTGAAACAACTATAAGTGATGCAAATGCAATGTATCAACTTTGTTTATCTTGGCCAATAACTACAAAAGGCATAAAAGATAAGATTGATGGCCTTGAAACTCAACTTGTAAAGATTTATGAAACTAATTATGATCCATTCAAAGATCTGAATGGAAACCTAAGAGATGAAATAGAAAAGTCTCATGCAATCATAAAGAAGCTGCAAAGTCAAAAAGAGTCTATAAAGGACCAAATGAGCTAGTTAAGAAAGATTGTAAGTTTCAAGATGGATTCAATGACTGGTCTAAAAGAGAAGCTAAGAAAGCTAGTAAAATGACTGATGCTCCTACTACTGTGGATAAGGTAGAGGAATTGCTCTTAAAAATCAATGGGCATATATAGATACTAAACTATGCTAAGGTGCAATGGGACTCAGATGTGATACAACTCAAGAACATCTACAAAGATATCTTTCCAAAGACTCAGTAAGTTTTGATTTCTTGTGTATATATATGGAAGGTTAGAAGACAATTTTGATAGGTTGATGTATATATATAAATCATTTGCTTAGGGGGATCGGGTACAAATTTCATTTTGCACACCCTTTACTATTGATGTCAAAGGGGGAGAGACATGTGAAAAAGGAGAGACATATATATCTTAGGGGGACAGAAACAATGCTTTGAGGAGAAAGTAAGATGTACAAAAGAAAGGGAGAGAATAATTATTGAATAATTTGGTCTTGATGGTTTTTCACATCATGTGTTGCCATTAATGTTGAAGGGGGAGATTGTTGGCAACATCATTGATGAAGAGATTGTTAGCATGCAGAAGATAAGGCAGAGCATGATGTTATGTAGTGTTGTCATTGATGGTAACAACATTTGTAAGATTGTGTAAAGCAGTTTGGATGGGAATTTTGCAAGAGGGTTTGATCCTGTTCCATTCAGGTTCATCTATCTCTTCCTAGAAGACAACTATGCAAAGAGATTTGATCTGGTAAGGAACATGTTGAGAAATGTGGCTAAGTGTCAGTAAGATACATTCAGAGTATAGAGTTCTAGTTTTTTGGTCCGCATTGATTTGCCATTGAAGATCTTGTCTTTTTGTTTTGGCATATTGATATTGATCATCAAATACATCTAATTATAGAATTTTTTCAACTAATGACCTCTGGTGTGAAAGATGTGATTAGCAGAAGTTTGCATGACAGAATACAGTTATGTCTAGTATAAAGCAAATGAATGGTTTGCATTCTCTATAATGAAGCATTTTTATTTGCGGTTATAAGATGTTGCTATAACATGTTCAGAGAGTACAGATCCAAGATTTCATCTTTTAAAGTCCTCTAGAATGTATGTTGGAGTTAATAGAGTATCACACTCTATATTGACAGTGTTTTGATAGTACCAGTGACAATTTGAGGTACTCTACATTTCACCACAAGTGAACACTTTGCTATGTAGATTTAAGGATAAGATTATGGATGACTGTAGATTTTATAATTCCATTTTTAAGGAGATTTGGAGGTCTGCATACAGTTTTGTGAACTAACAATTGTTGCATTGCCAGTTGAGCCGACCTGAAGGAGATGATGTTGTGTGGAGCTATAAAATGAATGAAGTGCTATCATGAGGGTCTCTATAGGTCGTATCGACCTATATGAGTTAGCTACATGTTTTGGTTCTTTCTGCAAGATTTTTTTGATTGAGCTTTTGGCCGACATAACAGGAATTTATATAATACTTATATTAGGTTGACTTAATTGATAATGTGTGTGAAGAGGATATATAAAGAGGTTTTTTTTATGGTTTGAATATAGAGCAACAAGTATGTGTTCTGAATGATGCGACAAGTGCCTACATATGTGAATTGAGGAAATATAGACCAGGATAGTGTGATATTTTAGATCAATGAGAGAAGTTTTGTTTTTGTAACTTGAGCTTCATTGGAACTGTATTCCATGCATATGTAGATGCATTTGTAACAATTCAAATTCTGGTAGTGAGCCACTCTTCTTTTCTCTCTATTTTTCTCTCAATGGGCAGTGAATCCACTTGGACAGTGAGTCCGCTAGGATAGTGAGTCCGCCTGTAGTGAGCACTTCTATAATATCTTATAACTAATTGTAATATGTTGTGAGCTAATCCTCATCGTGGTTTTTCCCTTTTTGGGTTTTCCACATAAAAATCCTAGTGTTCATGTGTTGTGGATTGTGGTTATATGTTTTATGCTTAATCTACTTTACTGTTATTGAATTTGGTAAATGGATTAAATGCTTAATGTGTGAATGGTTTAAAATAATACTGATTCACCCCCCCTTAGTATTTTGGGTGTTCAACAATATCTCATCAAGCTTGAGGAGATGATCTCTAACTAAAAGTAGGTGTAGGTAATTTGATTTCATTACAACCAAAGTTTCTTCAAGTACATGTAAGTCTGCAAGAGATCATTCTCCTTCAAAGCCTTTGTGTCTCCCTTGAGCCTTCCAAAAATACTCTATCAACATCTTAATAAAAAAATTTTGGTTTGTCTTTACAATCAAGCCTCTCAAAATTAGCTACCTCCATGACATCTTTTTCACACAACTCATGTTTTGAAGATAGGTCAATATCAAGCTCAATCAAGGGATTGCCATCATAATAGAAAGTTGAATCATTTGCATCATGCTTTTCCTCAATGGTTGGTCTAGAAAGTGTATGCCAACCATGACTTCCTTAACAATAAAGTGATCCTTCAACTCATGCAATGCTAAATCAACCTTATCAAAGTCTCTTTGTTCACTACATAACAAAATTTCTGAATTTCCTTCGTATGTATGAATATCTTCTTCAAAGTCACCCAATGTACAAATTGAATCCTTGCCATTATGATGTAGAGATGATAAAACAATGCTATGCTCAAGTAATGGGGAATTAGTAGAATTGATACTTCTAGATAGTTGATCAATCATTGCTAGTTTGGCAAACTTTTGGACAACATACCCTTCAACCTTACGATCACCATGAAGGCCTGGGTGTCCTCTTGTAAATGTAATAGGTGATTATTCTTTGTTCATATCCTCATATCTCTGAAGTAAACTTGTGAACATGTCTCCATCCTCTTTGGGGCTTCCACAGGTATGGCTAGGAGTCCAAACTTCTAAGCATGTTGATTGATTTTTGCCTTTCTCATGATCACTTGTAGGCTACAAATCACAAATAAGTGATTCTTCTTTCTTTTCTATCCTATTTTCAATGGTAACTTCTTATTTTTCTTCTCTAGGTTCATCTTTATCCTTGTAATCACCAAAGGTCTTGTCCGCCTCTTGTGGTATATTTTCCAGGGCTCTTGGCTAATCCAAGATGGTGGGTATATGAGCATCGCCATCACTTCCTGAACCTTCATTAGCATCCATATTACGCCCCATGTATTGAGACATGAGTAGCATGAGATCTCTTTGACTCATTGTGATGTCATTGAGGATATCCCTCATGCTAGGTTCCTTGTTGCTTCTAACACCCCTAATGACTTCCTCTTCTTCAAAACCTGTATCAATAACTCGCTGCCTTCTCTAGTATGCGATGAATTTCCTATCTTCGGAAGTCATATATCAACATTAGATTATCACCAATGAAATCTCACATATAAAACCCTTTTGGCTAGAAAGATCAAAGCTCTAATACAACTATAATATCCCCAATGGGATCCACCCTAAAATTTTGATTTTTTTTTCTAATTTCTGCCCTAAATTTTTGCACTTTTAGAATTCTGCTGAAACCCTAGAATTTTGATTTGATTTTCTAATTTTATTTTCAGAAGGATAAACATTCATAGGAAGCCAATAAATATGCTCCAAACATCATAAATTTATGCCAAACATGTATAATCATCAACAAATATATCAACTATGAAAATCAACCATCAATAGGCCAAACATGTGCCAAACAAATCTGATTTATGATTAAATAGGTCTGCTTCTCCAAATCTGAATATGCTGATTTTTAATTACATCAAATCCATGGGCTCAAACATGACAAATATAGCCCACATTTCTGCTCCTATAATGTTCAACCTAAATTAGGTTATACATACCATGGATCAAGCAAAATGACATCAAATAATGAAGTCACCCTCCTAGGGAAGTGGTGCTCAACCTAGGGCATAAAACCCTAGCCAAACTTTGTCCAAAACTCCTCCAAAAGGTGGTGCTCAAATCTGCTCAAAATTATCCTCAAATTTTGCTCCAAAATTATGTAGCTTGAATTCTCAAACCCTCCAAGTGTGGCACACAAATCTAGGGTAAAACCCTAGCTCCAATGATGCACAAATGCCACAAGAACTTCACCTCCAAAGCTGATCTAAAATCTGAATATGCAAATCTGGTCTTCTCCTCTACAAATCTCCAATGAAGTACAATTGTGAACTTCATATGAATCCACCTCCAAAGTGTGATTCAGTTTTCATCCAATCCACTTATCTTCCTTAGGGTTTTCATCCTAGGAAGGAGGTGAACTAGAATTTGTAGCCAAGAGCGATATATCTCAAATGATAGGAATATGATGAATGATGATGAAATGAGCTCCAACACCTTATATTTATACATGACTTTATCTTTTCTTCCTCAAGTAGGACCTATCTTTTGTATTTTCTTTTCTTATTTCCTTTATTTCCCTCTCCTAGGTCCAACCTCTTCTTGGGCACCCAAAACCACAATGAAAGTACTTTATTTTATTTTTTTATTATTTCCCTACTTCCAACCTCCAAGGGTGAACCACTTAGGCACATGGTATAATATATTTTGACCTCAAATGAAGTCACCCTCATTAGGGAAAAACTTTATAAATTATTCTTATTTTTCCCAAAGGCAGTTTTCCATATTTTCTCTATTTTCCATTCTCCAATTGGGTTGATCCATATTAGGCAAAATTATTTTAATAATGATAACTTCATCAAAAATATGAAAAAAATATGCTAAGTCATCTTCCATGCTCATTTTGCCCTACAAAATTGGCTAAATGAAAAACTCACCAATTAGGCCATTCCCTAAGCCCTCCACCTTAGCCTATGGTAATGGAAATAGGATAGTTAACTACACTAGGTGATCACTCTAAAAATGGGGACATTACCTTGATCTATATTGGGATAGGATGACTTCATGGACTAAGAATCTCGAGAGTAGCAATTGTGTTTCAAGTGTATAAATTTTTAGTTAGCATGTTGTTTGATTTACTTGTTTATGTATTCTCATCCACTTATTGCTTATTGTTTGTTAGTTCCCCCTAGAGGACCCAAGGTACCCTTTTAGGTACATGGATATAGAAGGAATGCAATATTGTGGCATTCCTCTATTTGTATCTAGATTCCATCTATTTATCACCTAATTTTATTTTTTGTATTTATAGATAATGCAAAGTGTTGAGACATTTAGGTTTCTTCCATTTTGAACTAAAAAGTTTATTTGTTTGATTATTGTGTGATTCCTCCTTTGTACTTGTAGTTCTACATGCTTGGGGTAATGATGAAAATTCATTCCTATTTCCTAATCATCATTCCTATAGACATATGCTGACCCCAAGCATGTAGATCCCTTTGTGTGCCTTCATGTGTTGCTTGTTTCTATGATAGATCTTTAGGAGACATAAATTAATGGATATGATCCTAAATTCACCAAATAAAAAGAGATGCCCCCATGGGGAGGCCAAAAATATAATCTTTCTAGCATGATGCACCTAAAATTATGCTCATGGAATGAAATCAAGAAAAGAGGCAATGTCACATAGGCATAAGCCACCTAGCAATAGAGCATGCTAGACTATGTGCTTCATATAAGTTACCTTTTATACATTACATGGGTCACCTAGAAATGGAGTTTTCTAGTGCTTGTAACTCATGATATGCCTATATGGTTCCTAGAAACAGAGAATACTAGACCTTAAACTATACCTCCCATTTTCCCAATAACGGAGCACATTGGGATTATGCCTTTCCATTTTATAGCAATACAATATGCTAGAAAATTCTTTCTTCTCTTTGTTTCTGTGTCTCTTTGTGTGTTCTTCTTGTATACTTGTTAATGTTTTTTGTCAGGTATCCCTCTTTTATGTATGTTTTGTGTTTATTAGATTTTATGATTTGCTAACACTCTTGTTTTGCAAGTTATATTTTTTTAATCCCTCTATTTAAAAAGTTTTGTGTGTTTCTAACATTACTTATTGTACATGTTTTTGTTGTTTAACATTTTTATTTTGTAGGTTCTTGACCTAGGGGCATGGTCCTCCTACTTGAAGAGCTCTCTGCATCCTCTACAATATCCTTTTTGTTATATCATTCTATGATGTTAATTCATTTCTATACTTTAGTGTAGCTTCTCACTTAGTGTCATGAGCCTACTAAAGTTGGGGCAAAATATAATGATGTAAATTGTATACCCTTAGAATTTTCATGTTATGTTTTTGGATTGCTTTGGTGTTTGTAACTTTTAGTGTGTTTTTAGGCTCATTTGGCATGTGCCTTATCATTTTTCCCTTGATACCAAGATGTGTCTTATACTTTTATTTTTCCTTATCCTTTCTATGTAAACCAATACATTTGTATTTACCTCATGTTTTC
Source organism: Cunninghamia lanceolata (assembly GCA_027924645.1). NCBI lineage: Eukaryota > Viridiplantae > Streptophyta > Pinopsida > Cupressales > Cupressaceae > Cunninghamia > Cunninghamia lanceolata. The sequence continues at coordinate 3,338,033 of BSBN01000424.1, read as the reverse complement.
CTGGCATGTTAATCTTTCAAAAGCTTGTTATGCTCAAATGCCAACGCAATGCATGGATGTCTGCATGATGCACTAGCATCCACTAATAGTTCAATCTATAGAAATCATTTTATGAGTTTTACCACCTTTTTTTTATTATCAAACTTTGTTATCAACCTCGGTTGAATCCCAAAAGCCATCTCAAGTCCCTTGCCTCTTCATTTTCCCTCCTGTCATTTTGAATGGATTATTTTCAATTTCTAAATCTAGCTATCGATCTCTTAGAATCTGTCAAACTCTCTTGCAATTTCTTAGCTTTGGAATCTCTTGTTTGTTCCTCCAACTGATTGTCTAAAACCCCTTAAATGTTAGCCAATTTCTTATACTTAGGGATTTCAGTTCAGTGGCCAATGAACAGTATTACAATGAAAGAGTTGAAAAATCCTCTACACTTTTGGTTCTGTAAGACCAAGGAGGGTGTACCCTTTACAACACCTACAAATATCGTAAAGATTTACCTATGATGTTGTATTAAAATAGAAGGTTTTCAATAACACTTTACCAAGGAAATGACTAATTCCACTTAGATTGGCTTAATCCTTTGGTAATATAGTTCAGACCATGATTGAGAATAGGTATTTATCCAAATCTATTCTTAAAAGAATAATAGAAATAGAAATGACTTTGGTTGTTTGGGGTGGATCTAAATCAACGAATTATCCTAGTGAAAGACCGGTGCCTAATCCAATGGGTCACAATGTCAAATTGCATAAAACCAATGTATCATTCAAGCAATATCACCTCATTACTGAAAGACTAATAGTATCAATACCTTGTATTAACACCTCTTGTACTTGGTAACATAGAAATATCATTTAAAACTATAATGCAGACAATAGTTAATAGAGTATTTTCCAAGCATTTATTCCTCTACTTAAGAGAAAGCATGAGAAAATACACACAATACATAAAACTATAAAGATGAATTAAAATATCCTTGATATCTGAAATTCATATCAACTTCATCACATGCAATATAGAAAGGATTCTATAACCAGTATGATATTTGTATTAAACTTTGAAAATAATACTGCTCTATAGATTTGAACACCAATTGAAATACAATTCTCTTCTATTTCCATGAATCAAAACACATGATAAAATATTGCCTAAAACCTAAGATTCAGAACCCCTACACAATGGCCTTGATTTCCCATTTATAAAAACATGGGAGCGAACAAGCTACAGCCCATGTATAGATGTCATATTTTCATTTGACAAATATTATTCATCTTGTCTTAACAAAATATTCTAAAAGGCATCTTTAATGCATAACAAGACAAAAACACATTCCACTCTACACTATAGTCTAAAGCAACTTGGCGGTCACATCAGAAAACTAAATCATTTCCCAGAGAGGGAATGCCAACTGCTTTGTCACTTACTAGCCTTAGCGTTATAATGTAATGGTCTTCCACCAACATGGTTGACCATATGCATGTCGAGCTCAGCTACCCTTCACAAGAGAAAACCTGCAAAGAACAACATCCTCAGCAGCCCCCAAATGGTAGCATTCCCCACCATACACCATGCTCTAGGCACAAGAAGATCACTCCCCATCTTTCAATAGGAAGTACCCTCCCACATCAATCCTCAGGCTGTATGTGGAAGCCACACACAATAGACCCTGATGGTGCCAAACTCCCAACCAAATAGATAGTAGCAATAGTCATAACTTGCCCCTCCCCTTTTGCTTGTTTCACCCAGGAGGACAACACTCCTTCCATTGCTCCCTAAGCACTGTCAAAACTTATAGTGCTAGGGGAGTGGAAGATAGAACAATGATGCCTCTCTGCCACTGAGCCCTATCTAGCAACTCTCAGTAGAATTGATTCACTATATTTTCTACATAGGAAACCAAATCCCCCATCTAGGTGAAACTCAAGGATAGCATGGAAATGAAGACACCATGATACCTGTTGGCCAGCCACTTGAATTTTGCCTAAACCATCCATACCTTAGAAAAATTCACTTTGTTCCCTGACTCTATATGCACAGAGTATCAACTAGGAAAAGAGAGACATAACTCCTAAGATGTGAGATGGTACACACAACATGATAGGATAGGACATAATTCACTTGAATTTCTGAACAAGAGAAGATGCAGGCAAAGACAAAGAAGGATTATCTATTTATAGAAAAAAGTTGATATTTGTGCCTCCCTCATTTCTTGCTACATCCAAGTTATTTCAATACTGCTAGTAGTACAATACTCCTGCTCTGAATTGGAAATTTTGGGGATTCTGCTATAGCCACCCGATAAGGAAATGGAGGAATTGAGACTCATCAATTTTTATCACTCCTAGGCTCCATAAGTAAAAAAATCAATCACAACACCTGCTTCTATCAGTGAGAGAGAGCCAAAGTTGGTTTTTTTATCTCAACACCTTCTTATCATCAAACAATCCACACATACCTTGCTCAATTCCAACATTGAATGGCAATCCTAACAAATCCCTGTGAAAACAATATCCCACCTAAGTAGAAGGATCATCCTATACAATGGCAGCACAAAGGGGCGCCAAGACCCTCCAATCAACACCAAGACAAGATTAAGAACACGCCTAATCTCTGGTTTCCCATGCTTTAAATTAATAGCCTGATTTCATTGTTTACTGTGTTCTTCCACTCCGTCGACCCATTCAATCCCATCCATTAGATCCATTCTATGAACTAAATTAGTGACCACTAGAAATAGTCAGCACGCTCAGAGGAAGTCATTTACCAGCTTTGAATCTCAACCGTGGATTTATATCAATCAACGGTCTTCGCAAAAAATTGAAATTGTTCTAGCAAAGACCAGTTGGCATGAAAAAATGGATGGATCTTACCCACCATGGTGGCACTTCAATTCCTCGTGCTGAGTCACTCAGGGGTACAACAAAAACCCTAGCCCTAATAGAATACATTCAATTATTGCCACTACAGGAAGTGAATATGCCATGGCCCACAACATTTCCTTCGCTCCCCTGCCGAGAGCTCCAAATGCCTTCTGTGAAGGTAGAAACCCTAGTGAAAGGCCAAGGTAGCATCTAAACTGCCCACGGACCCTATAGTCTACTGCCTACTTTTCTCTTCTAGAAAATGCACCACCCACGTTGGTACTGCCACATCAGAAAATAGCTCGAGCTTCGTGGTCCCACAAAAGCTTTAGGATAGTCCCGACGGAGTGCATGGTCTTCATGAAATATCATTGTGTTAATTGAAATGCCACCATGAAACCTTTCCATAATTAAGAAACCATGATGAATTTGTTTGGGTAGCTCAGTGAAGAATGGACCTTCTACGAAATGTTTGCAAAGACACATGGGTGCCACATCAAACTCCGCAACATCGCCAGGACCTAAAATAAGGCATGGCAAAGTGTAGAGCTTTAGTGAAGGAAGAAGAATCGCTGACATGGATGTGACTTAAGGCTCAATTTCAAAACATGCACAAAAGTTGTTCTAAAAGAGGGGTCGTGCTAGGTCAAATATTCAAGGGAGATATAAAACATGCCAGTCCTGATGTAGGAGAATTTTATCATAAGAAAATTCTTGAAAACATGGTCAATGAATTGGATATACGATAAGAATTAACGCCATGAGATAAAAGGTAACCCTAGGCATAGGGGCCAGTAATCTGAGGGAAAAGGATGCTTAAATGAAAACTTAGGTGACCGGGAATAGACCATGGGTAGTCACCGGAGGATTAAAATAAGAGGACACAAAGGTAAACATGATGAGATTCTAGGCCTTAGGGTTTTACAAGGGTTTTAGCAAGCTTAGAGGGAAAGCACCAGGGGCCAAGGCATGCATCAAAATGTAGGTCCAAACATCTCTCATGGGGTTTTTACTAGAAATTTTTACCAACAGTACCAAAGGTTTTTGAGAACCCTACTACCCAATGTAATCTCCTTTGTATTTTTCTTCCTTGGGGACATCTAGCTTGTGAACTTTTATAGATTTTACCTCCATTTCATGTTGTGAGGTAATAGTGTTCAAACCTCTATTTTTTATTTATGTTTTAGCAAAATTTGTGAATCCAATGGTGTTTCCTTGGAACTTGTTAGGGTTTCCATTTCCTACTTGTCATTTACACACACTAGATTATTGCTTCTTATAGATCTCGAAGTGATTTTCATAGCATTTACATTTTTTTTCTCTAGTTGTAGATGCACATAGGCTAAGAACACATATATATTTCATTCCCTCTTTATCATTAGTTGTCCATGGAGGTCAAAAAACTAAATAGGCTTGACCATTCATGGAAATCTCCTAAGCAGCCCCAACCTTTCTTTCTGTCTAAGCTAACAGGTTTTAAAGATTTACAAATGCATGGAGGTTTTGTTTCATTCTTTCCCTTTATCATTTTAAAATTTCTATATTATTTGAAATAACTTGGAGTGTTGTTGTATTTATCTTTTGTCTGTTGTGTGGAGAAACTCCAAAAATCTATACAAAAAAAGTGAATGTTGCAATAGTTTTGGATGATAGAACATGATATGGATGATAACACTGTTGCAAGTATGGGTCTAACCAGTGTTGTCATTGATGTCAACATACTCATGTTGCATTAATGAGAAGGATTGGATGAGTTGTGTGCTGAGGATATTGAGAAAATTAGTTTCAATCAGGAACAGTGAAGAACAGTGATGACAACAAGGTAAAAGTCCAAGATAGGTTAAGGATAAGAGGATGCGGTTTAAAGGGTTTGTATATATGAGTCTTGAGATGATCCATTCAATTTTTTAGAGGTCCACATGAAGATCTGAAGAAGTTATGACCACTCAAGTAGAACTGGCTCTGGCAGGTGTCCAGAGGTGATAGAGTGACACAGATAGGTCCGGTGAGGTCCGGTAATGCATTATCCCATTCTGTGGATTTGAGGAAGTGTTGAGGACATCCTTTTGAAGTGTCAAGTAGATTGGTTTGTGGCTTGAAGGTTCGGAAGAACCTATTCCTTTGTGACAGTAATGACAGACTGTGTTCTTGAGGTTCCGGATGAAGGAGAGAAGGATTCCAGTAAGCAGATGAAGTGCGGATGTTGTTGGTGATTCAGGAAAGCTTGTGGTGATCTGTGGATCAGTTCCAGTTCATGTTGGTGGTCCGCATTGAAGTTAAAGTTCATATTTGAAGAATAACCAACAGATGTTGGTGTTCTTTCTGAGATTGGCCGACCAAATGTTCTTGTAGGTGGTTGCCGACTTAGATGATTATTCCTAAGTCGATGTCTTGTATAAATAAGGAATTGTGAAGTCATTCCAAAGTGTGTCTTGTGGTGATGAGTGTGTGGTAGTAAGGAGGAGTGCGAAAGGCAGAGCAGAAGTATTGGGCTTAATGGAACTGATTCAAGCATGGTGAAGATGCTATTCTCCAGTTCATAAAGGTGATACTTATTTCTTGTAGACAGTGTGTCTCTTGTAGGTAGTGAGCCTCTTGTGAGCAGTGTGCTCAGGTAGTAAGCCCTAATTGGCATGTGCCATTTGTTCTTTCTATTCTTCTAATAGAGAATAAATTCTTGGGTTAATCACCTCGTGGTTTTTCCCTTAATTAGGTTTTCCACGTCAAAATCTTAGTGTCTTATGTGTTGATGAGTTTCTGCCTTTGATTTGAATGCATTATGTTTCATGTTTAATATACTGCTAATCACCAAGAAGATTTATGTGTGGAAATTAGAGAAAGTTTTGCATAACTGATTCACCCCCCCTCTCAGTTGTGTGCCCTAAATCTAACAATTGGTATCAGAGCCAAGTTCCTCTAAAAAGAGCTTAACTGCTTGAGGAGATCCAGGATGTCGTCTTACAAGAAGGATAGTATGAAGTTTGATGCAACCAACTTTGCTCTTTGGAAAGGTCGCATGAAATGTCACTTGCAGTGTATGGGAATGGCATACTGGTCCATGGTTACAAAGGCGTATGTACCTCCACAGGGTGGTCCGACAACCCTAAATGAAATCACAGATGCTAAAAACAATCTGCGAACCAAAGAGGCTCTTTTAAGCGCATTATCTAACTCAGAGCTCTCAAATGTTATTGACCTACCAACTACTTTTGAGATTTGGAATAAACTGGAACTTTTGCATGAAGGAGACCAGTATGTTAAATGTGCAAGGTTACAAAGTCTAAAAGGGAAATTTGAAAAACTGAAGATGAGAGATGATGAAAATATTACCAATTTTATGCCAAGAGTGAATGAGCTGGTTTGTGGAATTAGAAATGCTAGTGGAGTCTTGGATGAAAATGAGATTGTTGGTAAAATTCTCAGATCCCTTCCTGCTTCTTACAAAATCAAGGCTACTACCATTGAAGAATTCAGAGCCCATACAACTATCACAAGAGATCAATTGGCTAGGAAATTGGTTGCATTTGAAATGACAAAGTTTGGAGATGAGCCCCCCAAGACTAAATCTGCATTCAAAGCCAATGCCTCTGTTAAAGGTAAACAAAGGTTTGATCCGGGAGAGAATTCTTCAAGGAAATTGCCATGGTATGAAAAAGCAAGAAAAGATCTAGAAGAAGAAGAAGTAGAAATTGCTCAACTTGAAGCCCTTATTGCAAAAAGGCTGCCAAGAGGATCTGGTAAGTATGAAGGAAAATTACCTTTTAATTGTTTTAACTGCAATAAGATTGGTCATTTTGCCTCAAGGTGTCCAGAAAGATTTTCAAGGCAAAATCCTAACAAGCCAAGGTTCCAAAAGAACTGTTACTATGTACATGAAGATGCTGATAATGAAGGAGTAACAGATGATGAATCAAAGATAAGAAACAATTCTAGAAATGAATGGGTGTTCATTGCCATCAAGGAAGAAGATCCAATGTCCTTTGTATCTATCAATCTTAAGACTATGGAAAGAGCTCTAGCTGCCCAAATTGAAGAGAAGAATGATTGGGTCATTGACAGTGGATGCTCTCACCATATGACAGGTGACAAAAATAAGTTTGTAGATTTGGAGCAGTATGAAGGAGGAGTGGTAAAGTTTGGTGACAATTCTGCTGGTAGAATCAGAGGAAGAGGAACTATTTCTTTTGATGGAAGAAACAAAACTGGTAATGTACTATATGTTGAAGGTTTGAAGCACAATCTTCTCAGTGTTGGACAATTGGTGGGCAAAGGCTATGATCTCCGATTCAAGGATGGAAAATGCAAAATATTTGAAAGTTTCATAATAGAGATTGCATCCGGTACTCAAACTAAAGGTAACATCTTCCATTTGGTTGGTACTGATAAAAGCTGCTTATTTGTTCAAGTTGATCAAAGTTGGTTATGGCATTGAAGGATGTGTCATGTGAATTTTGATAATATCATCAAGATAAGCAATACTCAGGCTGTAAGAGATCTTCCAAAATTGGTGAAACCTACTAACAGCTTGTGCAAGGAATGTCAGTTGGGTAAGCTGAGTAGAGTCACATTCAAAAGCAAGGAACTGTCTTCTACCAGATTATTGGACTTAGTTCACACTGATCTTTGTGGTCTGGCAAGAACCAGGAGTATTCAAGGTGACAGATACTTCATCCTGCTAATTGATGACTATTCCCAGATGATGTGGGTAACCTTTCTAAAGGAGAAATCAGAAGCTCTTGAGAAATTCAAAATATTCAAGGCTATGGTAGAAAATGAAACAGGAATAAAGTTGAAATGTCTGAGATCTGATAGAGGTGGAGAATTCACATCCTGTGAGTTCATAAAGTTCTATGAGAAACATGGAATTAAGAGACAGTTGTCTGCTCCGATGACCCCACAACAGAATGGAGTAGTGGAGAGAAAGAACTGGACCATCCAGGAAGCATCTAGGACCATGATGATGGAAGCTAATGTTCCTCAGATCTATTGGAGAGAAGCTATCAACACTGCAGTCTATACTCTCAATCGAGTTCAAATCAGAAGCAATACCGGTAAGACCCCTTATGAACTCTGGTTTGGCACTACTCCTACTGTAAGATATTTCAGAGTCTTTGGTAGCAAATGTTACATCAAAAGAGATGAAGATCTAGGCAAGTTTGATGCTAGAAGTGATGAAGGAATATTCTTGGGTTATTCTACTCAAAGCAAAGCATACCAGTGTTATAACAAGAGACTAAGAAAGATGATAGAAAGTACAAATGTGAAGGTTGATGAGGGAATAGAGAAACCCTCAAGGTTTTATGAATATGATGAAGATGATCAGAATGGTGTTCTAGTTCAAGGAGTTCAATCCTTTTCTGAAAATCAGATTCAGACTAATCCAGTAAATCAGGAAGAAGAGATAGGTCTGAATGAGCCTGATCAAGAAGCAGAAGTGCAAGAAACTCCCAAAGTTCCAAGGTGTGTAAGAATGAACCACTCTGAAGACCAGATCATAGGTGACAAAAGCAAAAGTGTGCAAACTAGAAGGAAAATTGCTCAAAATTTAGATGAATATTGTCTGATTTCAAAGATTAAACCTAAGACAATAAATGAAGCCTGCAATGATGAAAACTAGACCAAAGCAATGGAGGAAGAGTTGATGCAAATTGAGAAAAATCAAACTTAGGATCTTGTTCCCAGACCTAGAAACAAGAATGTGATTGGAACCAAATGGGTCTTCTGGAACAAACTAAATGAAGTTGGTCAAGTAATCAGAAATAAAGCTAGATTGGTCTGCAAGGGCTACTCTCAAATAGAAGGAATTGATTTTGAAGAAACTTTTGCTCTGGTGGCAAGAATTGAAATAGTCAGATTATTTCTTACATTTGCTGCCTTCAAGGATTTCAGGGTGTATCATATGGATGTCAAATCTGCTTTCTTGAATGGTGACTTAGAAAAAGAAGTGTACATTGAACAACTGGATGGATTTCAATTATCTAAGCATAATGATATGGTCTACAAGCTGAAGAAGGCACTGTATGGACTAAAGCAAGCCCCAAGAGCCTGGTATGAAAGATTGGACAAACATCTCTTGAAGATTAGTTTCAACAAAGGGACTGCTGACAGTAAATTATATTTCAAAATTGATCATGAAAACATCTTGATTGTTGAAGTATTTGTTGATGATATCATCTTTGGAGGAAGAGATAGTATGTGTAAAACCTTTGCAAATCAAATGAAAAGTGAGTTTGAGATGTCAATGCTTGGTGAAATAAATTTCTTCTTGGGTCTGCAAATTACTCAAACAAAGAAAGGAATCTTTATTTCTCAGACCAAATATGTGAAAGAATTGTTGAGGAAATTTGGAATGGAAGATTCAAAGCCAATGAATACTCCCATGGCAACCGGATGTAAGCTGAGCAAAGATGATGACTCTCCTAAAGCAGACCAGACAAAGTACAGATCAATGATTGGAGGATTGTTGCATCTCACTCAAACTAGACCAGATATAATGCAGGCTATTGGTCTTGTTGCGAGATTCCAGGCTGATCCCAGAGAATCTCATGTCATGGCAATCAAAAGGATTTTTAGGTATCTAAAAGGAACAGTTGAGTATGGTTTGTGGTATCCTAGAGATCATGATTTCTCTCTTCATGCATATACAGATGCTGATTGGGTAGGAGATGTGGATGACCAGAAGAGTACCATTGGTGGAGCTTTCTTTTTAGGAAAGAGATTGGTTTCTTAGCTAAGCAAGAAACAAGAAGTAATATCCCTGTCTACAACTAAAGTAAAATACATAGCAGTAGTAAGTAGTTGCACTCAAGTTTTGTGGATGAAGCAGATGCTACGAGATATTAAAGTAGAGTATAAGGAGCCTATCACAATCTTCTGTGATAATTCAAGTGCAATAAATATTTCTAAGAATCCAGTGTTGTATTCTAAGACTAAGCATATATCTATCAAGTTTCACTTTCTGAGAGAGCAAGTGAACAAGGATGAAGTCAGACTGGAGTTTGTGCCCTCCAAGGATCAGATTGCAGATATCTTTACTAAACCTCTTCCCAAGGACTCTTTTGAGTATCTTAGGGAGAAGTTAGGGGTTATTGCCCCTCTGGTGATGAACTAGGATGCACTGATGTGCATCAGTTCGGTGGATATCACAGTCATATCTTGTGATCTGGATTGATGATGGGGAACTACTACTCAGGGGGAGTAGCAGGTATGATATTGAAGTATTGGAGTTGCAAGTATGAACCCTTTACCATTGATGTCAAAGGGGGAGAGAAGACATGTGAAAAACAAGTGGTTGATGATCAAAGGGGGAGCAGTAAAGGAAGAGAAGACATATGAATAGTTGTTGTTGATAGGGGGAGTTGTGACAAAAGGAGAAGTTCTTGTCTTGATGGTTTTTCACATCATATGTTGCTATCAATGACAAAGGGGGAGATTGTTGCAAGTATGGGTCTAACTGGTGTTGTCATTGATGTCAACATACTCATGTTGCATTAATGAGAAGGATTGGATGAGCTGTTTGTTGAGGATATTGAGAAAATTAGTTTCAATTAGGAACCGTGAAGAATAGTGATGACAACAAGGTAAAAGTCTAAGATAGGTTAAGGATAAGAGGATGTGGTTTAAAGGGTTTGTATATATGAGTCTTAAGATGATCCAGTCAAGTTTTCAGAGGTCCACATGAAGATCTGAAGAAGTTATGACTGCTTAAGTAGAACTGGCTCCGGCAGGTGTCCAGAGGTGACAGAGTGACATAGATAGGTCCGATGAGGTCCGGTAATGCATTATCCCATTTTACAGATTTGAGGAAGTGTTGAGGACATCCTTGTGAAGTATCAAGTAGATTGGTTTGTGGCTTGAAGGTCTGGAAGAACCTATTCCTTTGTGACAGTGATGACAGACTATGTTCTTAAGGTTCCAGATGAAGGAGGGAAGAATTCCAGTAAGCAAATGAAGTGCAGATGTTGTTGGTGATTCAGGAAAGCTTGTGGTGATCTGTGGATCGGTTCCAATTCATGTTGGTGGTACACATTGAAGTTAAAGTTCATATTTGAAGAATAACCACCAAATGTTGGTGTTCTTCCTAAGACTGGCCGACTGGATGTTCTTGTAGGTGGTTGCTGACTTAGATGATTATTCCTAAGTCGGTGTCTTGTATAAATAAGGAATTGTGAAGTCATTCCAAAGTGTGTCTTGTGGTGATGAGTGTGTGGTAGCAAGGAGGAGTGCAAAAGGCAGAGTAGAAGTATTGGGCTTAATGGTACTGATTCAAGCATGGTGAAGATGCTATTCTCCAGTTCATAAAGGTGATACTTATTTCTTGTAGACAGTGTGTCTCTTATAGGCAGTGAGCCTCTTGTGAGTAGTGTGCTCAGGTAGTGAGCCCTAATTAGCATGTGCCATTTTTTCTTTCTATTCTTCTAATAGAGAATACATTCTTGGGTTAATCACCCCGTGGTTTTTCCCTTAACCAGGTTTTCCACGTCAAAATCTTGGTGTCTTATGTGTTGATGAGTTTCTGCCTTTGATTTGACTGCATTATGTTTCATGTTAAATATACTGCTAATCACCAAGAAGATTTAAGTGTGGAAATTAGAGAAAGTTTTGCACAACTAATTCACCCCCCCTCTCAGTTGTGTGCCCTAAATCTAACAAACACATAGTGTGGACATTTGCACATTGTATTCACATCCTAAATAGAGGACTCTATATTCTTGTTGGTTCATCCAACTGATATGTCAGAGTCCTCTAAAGATTTACCTAATTTCTTTTGATTGAGGGCTCTGGGTCAGTGCCAATGAACAAGATTACAACAAAAGAGTTGAAAAATCCTCTACGCTTTTGGTTTTGCAAGACCAAGGCGGCTATACATATACAACATCCAAGGGGTATATCTTGACTAATACTAGATATTGTATTAAAACAAAAGGTTCTCAATGGCATTTTACCAGGGAAATGACTAACTTTGTTTGGACTGACTTAATCCAATGACAATACAATTCACACCCTGATTGAGAATGAATATTCAACCAAACAAATGTTTAAGAAAGAAACAAATATAGAAATGACTTAAGTTTGTTTGGGATGGGTCTAAATCAGCAAATTAACCAAGTGAGAGACTGGTGCATTAATCCAGAGGGCTACAGAGTCAAATTGTGCAAAACCTATGTATCATTCAAATGACATTACCTCATGACTGAAAGACTAATTCCATTAATACCTTATATCAATACCCCTTAGACATGGAAGTACAGAAATATCCTTTTAAACCATAATGCAGACAATAGTTAACTGGATGTATTCCAAGCATTTATTTCTCCCCTTGAAAGAAAGCAAGAGAAAACATACACAGTGTAATAAATTGTAGAGATGCACTAAAATATCCATGATATTAAGAAATCATGTTAACTCCATCAAATGCAGCATAGAAAGGATTTCCATAACCAATATATATCTTTGTATTTATTTGAGAATAACACTAGTCTACAGATTTGAACATAGAATACGAAACAACTTTCTTCTATATTATAATGGATTAGAGTACAAAACACCATACTATATATAACTTGAAATTCAGACCTCTACAAAATGGACCTGATTTCCTGTTTATAGAACATGGGAGCAAACAAGCTACGGGCCACATACAGATGTCATATTTTCATTTGAAAAATATAGACAACAAGAGGCCAAAACACCCATCTCCAACCACCAAGGCACGCTTCCATAGATAATCATCACTTGAAGTAAACTGGAACAATTGATTTTGTCGTGTATGCTTTCTTGCTCCTGACATGGAGGCGAGCCATGTTTTTGAAGGAAAAAGGGGATTGCAAGGTATTCTAATGAATCAGTCCCTTCTCACATAAGGACATTTATTTCCCATGCGAGAGCCCTTTGTCAAACTTCACCGGCCATGCAAGCAAACAAAGGAGATCTCGCAAGGATCAACAAAGAAAAGAAGCACTAGAAACCTGGGCCCCTCCTACTATGACCACTCATAGGAACATGTAGGCAAATCCCCTCCTCTCTTCGTGAAGTTCCCAACCAACTCACTAAATTAAGAACCAGAGGATGCATTTAATAGCTGGCTTTGGCTGATCTAGACCTCCAGCTAAGAATGGAACAGCAACAATCATGATTCACTCCAAGATGCCCACTAGCTTCATCCAGGGGGACAACACACCACCTACTATGACCCAAGCTATGCCAGGACCCACAATACTGAGGGAAAGGGAGAGAGAGCAATGATGCTTCTCTTCCTCTACATCTAGTCTGGGGACTCACAAGAATAGGAAGTTACTGGAGTCTGCAAACTATAACATAAATCCCTCATCTGAATAAAAGCAAGAGATGAAGAAGGGGCTACAACGACTCAATTTATGCTGCTAAACTTCCCCAATTTTGCCAGAACCACCCATTCCTTCAAAAAATCACTCTAATCCCCTAATCTTGTAAGGACAAATTATTAGCCATGAGAATATAGAGGAAAATTCTAAGGAACGAGAGGACAACCATAGCATACTAGAAAGATTGTGACCCATACTGTCTGCTCCAAAGAGGATAGTGCCTAAAACAACATCAGAAGCATAAATTTATAGCAGGATTATGGAAACTCCCACTACTCAGGTGATCACATTCTATCCACCAGTCCTGAAAGTTTATCCCTGATAGTACCAAAGCAATGCAAACCCTTAAATGGAAATCTCATGCAAATATGCCTGCCTCACTAGAAAGAGAAGGAAATGACACTTAGTTCATGAATCTAGGCATTCACACGCATGAAATTCAATCACAACCCCCATTTCCATAATGGTATAGCCAAAGTAGGTTTCTCAATTTTAAAATCATCTAAATTCAAAACTTTAAACACATACTTTGCCCAATTCCAACATTAAGGAGCAGTCCTAACAAATCCATGCAAGTACAAACATCATCGTGTATAGCGGCGGTGAAAGGGAGGTGCCAAGATCCTCCTGATGCAGAATATTTTCCTACTGATTGCACCTATCACATATCATTGATAGGATAGAGCTTGAACGAACCAATCAACTCTTTGATCATCAATTGGATAAGGCTTAGCACATGCTTAACCCCTGGATTCTCATGCCCAAAGAAACCAACTCTATCTCATTATTTACCATACTTCTCCATTCCATCAACCCTTTCAATCCCAGCCATCGAATCCATCTTGCGAATTACATCGATGGTCACCAGGAAAAAATAGCACGCCCAGAAGAAGGCATTCACTAGTTTTGAATGCTGGCTGTGGATTAACACCCATCAACAGTCTTCATAGAGATTTAAAATCCTTCCTACAAAGACCAGTTGTCACGAAAGAGTAGTGATCATATCTTCCACGGCAGCAGCCTGCTTCCGTGTGCCAAGTTCCCCAGGACCACAGCAAAGACCTTGGCTCCAGCAAAGCGTTCCACTAGATGTGTCAGGGCCCACACCACATCCTTCGTAGACTCACCAGGACCCCAAACCACCTTTTGGGATGGCATAAACCTTGGCAAAAATCCAAGTCAGCAGTTGATAACCCTCTGTGTTAATACACATCACCCATGCAGGCCCAACCAAGTAGGAAGTTAGTCTAAAAATTTTTGTGAGCTTGCGAGAGCTTTAGAACAGTCTCGGTGGGGATGTATCTTCCCTACAAAGTGCTAGTGTGGACACCACTTGGCCACCACATGATTGCCACTTCAGACTTCATGGCACCTCTAAAGCCCAGAGCCAAGCCCAGTGGAGGAGATAACTTTAGTGAAAAGGAAAACCCCGTAGATGTGGCCACAACTTAAGGCCCTAATTCAACACATGTGTGAAAATTATTCTTAAAAGTGAGGTTGCGCTAGGTTGAACGAGTGGAGGGGGACATAAAATAAAACATGTCCAATATCCAATATAAAGGTAGAATATTATTTAAATTTTTTGGGTATTAGACATATTTCAAGTCAGGGATACAAAGGGTAACCCTAGGCATGAGGGCCGATAGCTTGACAGTGGAAGATACTCAAGTGGCAACTTAAGTGACCAGGAATGGGCCATGAGTAGTCAACACTAGATCAAAACGGGAAGCTACCAAGAGAAATATGGCAAGGTGCTAGGCTTCAGGGCTTCAAAAAGGTTTTAACAAGCTTAGAAGACACATATTAGGGGTCAGGGCATGCATCAAAATGCAAATACAAATAGTGGCTCTAGTTGGGGATAGATGACCACAAGGTCATCATGAGGATTTAGGTCTTTGATTTCGTAGACCAGCAACCAATTTTGCCTTATAATCACCCAATTCGCAAGGCCCATTCATAGACTTATTTCTCTATGTGGTGACCCTAGGCCACCCTAAGAGAAAAGGGAGGGTCTTCCTCTATCATATACTCTATTTTCAACTGACTTCCCCAAACCCAATCTGTTTATACCACTTAAATATGCCTGATTACACACAATATCATTAACATCTATCACAACTCCTCTAGGCATACAACTATTAATGTAACCTCTGTCATCCTGTATTGTATAGCTAGGCATAAACTAAAATTTTTTATCATTACATGAAAAACATTCATATTGAAAGTAGCATTCTTCACTCTTCATGTTACTGTCATGCTCCACTACAATACTTCCCAATTGAATTGGAAACCAGAAGTGTTCATACTCTACCAAGCAGTTGGCATC
The DNA here is from genome assembly GCA_027924645.1 of Cunninghamia lanceolata. Classification (NCBI taxonomy): domain Eukaryota; kingdom Viridiplantae; phylum Streptophyta; class Pinopsida; order Cupressales; family Cupressaceae; genus Cunninghamia; species Cunninghamia lanceolata. Next base: position 3,322,503 of record BSBN01000424.1, on the reverse strand, counting down.
ATAAACATTAGCCTCATCATCTGGTTGCACATTAAGCACAAGGCTGTCATAGGGATATTGTTGCAAACTATGCAAACAAATTTCTAGTGTATGAAAAGAGAAGCATTCATACATAGGTGTCTCATGCAACTATAATAAATTATACTGGTAGGGAAATTCACTTAAGCATATTGGCTCAACCATATCACCACTTGCTCTAGTATCTTGCAACTTATCTGCATCATCATCATCCCATAATTGCATAAAGGCACACATTTCTAGCTCAGTGACATAATTTGATTCAACTTTAAAATCATCACTCACATCCATGTACACAGCTTCATAAGAAGGCTCAGACAAGTCTAAAAATATCCCACCCTGAATATCAGTATGACGCTCTGATTTTTCATTAGCATTAGCATTTTCAGATTCATCATTGTCGATATCATGATTCTCACTAGAACATATATCTTCAAGCACGTCCACAGTCTCACTAAATCCTTCTACCTCAGGCTACTAGCTTACATCATTAACATATGTGTCAAACATTTTCTCCATCTCAGGAACAAGGAGATAACATGATTCATCATGCAAATCACTATGCAACTAAACACAAAATGCCTCAAAAGAAGGAGAAAGCAATTCAGGCTATTCATCTATCATTGGTCCCTCATCTCGACTTATCATAATAGGGTTACAACTAGAGAAAACCTCATGAGTAACCCCATCCTCTCTTTGGTTAATCTAAGGATCTAAAACTTTTCCAACATCAATATATTCAAAAACATAATAATATGAAGAGTAAAAAGATGAACTCTCAGTGTCACTCAAACCATCAATATTTAGCTCCTCTGACTCACGTCTTGAAATATCTTCACTACAAGAAGGTTGTTCCTTCTCGGGAAGATATGTATCCCCATTACTTTCAACACATGTATTTTTTAAGGAGAATACCTCTACTTCCATCTTGTGGGGGAAACCATAATCAACAATGAGGTAATCATATTTACCATCATCATGACAAAGAAATTTCTCAATATTGAGACCATATTTAGGATCTCTAGACAGATCCTCTATACATACCACATCGACTCCACTATTCACTTGGGTTGGCCTACCATATTGAAAGTCTGGGCATATTTCTATTCCTTGACTAGTAGAGCTGTAATAAGGGATAACTTCACATACCTCCTTCTATTCATCACACCATGCATTTGAAAGATGATGATTGTGGCCATTATCTACATAACTTATGAGCTGGTCACACATTTCATTTGCCTAGCTAAGGTATGCATTCTCAATATTTGCTCCACTTTCTACTTCTTCATGTGACATTTCAATGCTCAATTGGCCATAGCTAATTGACCCTATCTCTTTTGGAAAAACACTTAAGCCATGATTTGGAGGATGGAAAGATGCATTAACTATAGCAACAAAATTGCTACTGCCTACACAATCATTGCTATTCCTTGCTCTATATTTTTCACCTGCATGAAATATTTTAGAGTGACCGGCATCTCTAGACATATGTCCTTTCACCATTGAAAATCTCAAGTTGTTCTCAATATCCATGGTAGTTTGATATGCCTGATGAAGTGTTGTAAGATCTTTATTCCTCAAGAGATAGCTTATGTCCTCATCAAATGCACCTAGGTATAACACCAGACACGTTACATCATTTGGCTTGAAATTCTCAGGGATATCTCTTAGGGTCTTTGCAAACCTGAAATTGAAAGCTGGAACTAGCTCCTCTTCATCCTTCTCAATTTGAATAAGTTTATTGATCAATGAACTTACCTTAACCCTTTCACCAAACTCGTCAATAAAAACCATTATGAACTCTTGCCATGAAGAAATATAATGCACAGGCAAGTTTGTAAACCAATTGCTTGCATCTCCTTTTAGAGATTGAACAAATAGTTTCATGACAACATCTTCTGCATCAACCTCATAATCATCTATTACATTAATGAAATTCTGCAGATGCCTATCTGCTGATTCTGATTTTTCACCACTGAAATTTGGTAAATGATTTCTAATTATATCAGGAACAAGACTTGGATAATTTTGGATACCATTGAGATCCAAAACCCTATACCCTAGAAACTGCTGCAGATCTCACAATTTTCTCCTTGTGATTGGGAATTTTGCAAATCTATGCAATCAACTTGCACAATAAGAAATAATCCTTCAATAATTGACCAGGTTCATTTGTAGAGTTGCCAAAGAGGATAGAAATCTTCAAACAATTGAAAGCTCCTCAAAGATCACATACTTTTATGAGTCTAATCCACCAGCAAAGTACCATTGTTTTCACAAAATAACTAGACATGCTACAATAATTTCATCAGAAACTGGGTTTTCCAGTTTTTAGACTATTTGACTCTTTCCAAATAAAATAGGGGAACAAGATAACTGCTCTATGACACAAGATAAGACACAATTCTAGTTATTTCCCTAGTAGAGTCACCAATCTGTTTGTTCCTCCAACTAATATGTTAGAGTCCTCTAAAGATTCAGCCAATTTCTTATGATTGTGGACTTTGGGTCAATGGCCAACAAACAGGATTACAACAAAAGAGTTGAAAAATCCTCTGCACTTTTGGTTCTGCAAGAGCCAGGTGGATGTACCTATACAACATCCAAGGGGTATATCTTGACTAATACTAGATATTTCATTAAAATAGAAGGTTCTCAATGTCATTTTACCAGGGAAATGAATGACTTCATTTGGCCCAGCTTAATCCTATGACAGTACAGTTCACACCCTGATTGAGAATAGATATTTAACCAATCACATGTTCAACAAAGCAACATATATAGAAATGACATAGGTTTGTTTGGGATGGGTCTAAATCAGCAAATTAATCCAGTGAGAGATAGGTGAATTAATCCAGAGGGCTATAGAGTCAAATTGTGCATAACCTATGTATTATTCAAATGACGTTACCTCATGACTGAAAGACTAATGGCATTAATACCTTGTATCAATACCCCTTAGACATGGAAGTATGGAAATATCCTTTTAAACAATAATGCAAAAAATAGTTAACTAGATGTATTCCAAGCATTTATTTCTCCCCTTGAGAGAAAGCAAGAGAAAACATACATAGTGCAATAAATTGCAGAGATGCACTAAAATATCCTTGATATTAAGAAATCATGTTAACTCCATCAAATGTAACACACAAAGGCTTTCCATAACCAATATATATCTTTGTATTTATTTGAGAATAACACTGCTCTACAGATTTGAACATAGAATATGAAACAACTTTCTTCTATATTATAATGGATTAAAGTACAGAACACCCTACTATATATAACTTGAAATTCAAACCTCTACAAAATGGCCCTAATTTCCTATTTATAGAACATGGGAGCAAAAAATCTATAGGCCACATACAAATGTCATATTTTCATTTGACAAGTATAGACAACAAGAGGCCAAAACACCCATCTCCAACCACCAAGGCACGCTTCCACAGATAATCATCACTTGAAGCTAATTGGAACAACTGATTTTATCATGTATGCTTTCCCACTTCTGACGTGGAGGCTAGCCATTTTTTTGAAGGAAGAAGGGGATTGAAAGGTATTCCAATGAATCAACCCCTCCTCACATTAGGACATTTATTTCCCATGCAAGAGCCCTTCACCAAACTTCACCAGCCATGCAAGTAAACAAGGGAGTGCCTGCAAGGATCAACAGAGAAAAGAAGCACCAAAAACCTGGGTCCCTCCTAATATGACCACTCATAGGCATAAGTAGGCAAATCCCCTCCTCTATTCACGAAGCTCCCAGTCTACTCCCTCAATTGAGAATGAGAGGATGTGTTGTGCCTTGCACACACGCCCCATTTTGCCAAATGGAGACCCCCTCTTTTGCTTTGGCTTGAAGTCTCAACCTTTCTACCTTATGGTGATGAGAAGGTGAAATTGTGCTTAGAATGCAGGATTTGCTTCAAATTTGAGTTCTTGGCATGATTCATTTGGAAGTGTCTTGAGTGGTCTTGTGCTTGAAAAATAGCCATTTGTTGCCTTCTATACTGAAATTGGGTGTTACTACACTTTGCTAATAAATCCTGTCAGTGGATATTGCCCTTGAAATTACTTCTGCGAGATGTGTCATGTTGAAATTCCTAGTTTCCAGGTCTTAGAGTTGCAAAATCATGTCAAATTCCACAAGATTTCACTAAGGAGTTCATATACTTTCATCCTGTCGCATGATCCTGGAGCCCTGATTTGGCTGTCTGAAACCCTAAAAATCTTGAAAAATGGCTAAGTCTAAAATTTGGTGGAACCTCAAAATTCTAGAATTTGCATATAAAATCCTATAGATCTAGAACCCATCTCAAACATCCTGAAAGTATATTTTTAAATATACTTTCACCCTAGACATTTCCAAATGTAGCGCTAAAAATGACCCCAACTGTAAAAAGCGCTAAAAATGCCTCCTACCGACCTTTGCACTAAATTCGTCTCCAACTGACCTCCCTCCTAGCTACCGCTAAGTCAGTTGGACCAAAAATCCCCACCGAGACAATTTCAAAGAAAAGCACTAAAATTGCCTTCTACCGACTTGCACTGAAATGGCCTTCCACTGACTTAAGTCACGCAGGTCGATCGATGCTAAAACTCGTGCAGGTCGGTCACTTTGAAAAACCCCGCCAACAAACTTTGCACTAAAAACAGACCCAACAGACCTGCGCTAAAAATGGAACCGACTAACCTCATGAAGCATCATTTTAGTCAGTCAGACCCAAAATCCATGCTAAGGTCAGATGAACCCAAAATCTATACTAAGGTCGGATGAACTCAAAATCCCCACTAGGTTAGTTGGAAGCAAAATCAGCGCTAAGTCAGTGACCCCTAAAATCAGTGCTTTTTGGTATTTTGGGCCAAAAATTGATTTTTTCAAGGAGCAAATTGGATTTTCTTGATGGATTTGAATTGCATATCTATTTGTCATATCATGATGAACATTTTACCAAGTTTGTGTGAATTTTTGGCATATTTTACAATAATTAATGCTACTGCACATGAAAAGTTCGTGACCCCCAAAAATCCTAGTTTTTATAGAAAAGGCTAGAAAAACATGAAATAAAAGTTCCCAAATGGATCCTAATGACCACAAAAACTTCCTAAATCAATATATAGGCCAAATGGGTACTTGAAAATGACAAAAAATATAGAAAATCATGTGAAAATCACTAGATTTAAGAGGTTGGTTATAAGAAAGGGACATTGACAATATGTTGTTTCTAATGAATCCATGGCTGCAAATAGACATATTTTGGTTCAAATTGATGAAAAATGACTTGTTAAGATGAAATTGATGCTTTGCATTGTGAATTATAGGTCTTGGAGAGCATAGGAGCTTGTTGGAGCCGTCTTGGAAGGATGAACACACAGAGGTACCTTGTTGACCCAAAAAATGCAGCATCGACATTCTATCAACCAAATTGTTGTTGTACCTATAAAAGGAATATCAGTATGATGTCTAAGATGGTGGGGATAGGCCTTAGGAGCTGGAAGACATTGAAGATCATGCTTCTTTCATGGTAGTTCCTGTAGATCCAGTCCAATGTCTAAGACTTGTTCAGAGTTGTCCCAGTCATCCAGTCATGCAATGTTGGTCCAGTAAGCTTCCAGTTAGATACACTTTCACCAGAAATGTGCCACATACACCTCTTGATCTAGTCAGTACTTGGAATCTCATGAATCTACATCAGCTCATATTTTCAAGTGTCATGCGACCCTATTTTGGCTTCATTAGGCCTTGAAAACTGACTTTTCATCATATACAACCAAATGGGTATCCATTTTGTCCAGATTCAATGTATTTGCAAGCTGTATTTTGCCTTTTTCCTACAAGAAAAAGGCAAATATGAAAATGTAACAAACTGTTGTACTTCATTAAATGCCATGTAATCTGGACCGTTGGTATTGAGTTAATCTCCATCGTCCATTGAAAAACTTGGTATGGTGCCTTGTCTATAAAAGGGCCATCATTTTCTCTCATTTGTAAGTAGGATTTGATAATGAATTGCTGAGACTCTGCCAAAATACAATCAATACAAAGCAAGTTTTGCAGGTTGATGGGAATTTGTGTTTATGTGTTGTTTTATTTTGGTCTTCATGGTTCATGTCAATCTGAAATTAGTTGATATTCGGTTGCACTTGTGATTAATTATTCAGATATTTGATAGATTTCCTATCCATACCATTAATGGCTTGCTGATTGTATGTCATTGTGTATGGTTAGTCTAGGCATAGTTTATGAGATAAGTTCAATTGTATGATTTCATTGAACTGCGCCAAGGATTGGGTGTTTGATGAACCCTCTACAATTTGAAAATCATTACATCTCCTTAGAAGATTACACATTCTCTATGGCATTGTGGGTTGCCTGGTTAAGCAAATATTTGTTTATTGTTGGGAATCTGTCTATCTGGTTATTAATCATTTCCACAATTGTCTATAGGATCTCTTATCCCTTTCTCTTTCCCTCTCCTTTTGCATTTTCTTTACATAAAGTTTGGTAGATTTAGGATTTGAGCAGCATTACATTGATCATCTACTGAAATTTCAGACTTGTAGTCTAAACCACCTAGGGTTTCTGCACTTGCATTACTGCCATCTTTTCATAAACCCTGCATTTTATGTAAGACCCCTTGTTGGCACAGCTAGACATTCCACTGAAGTTATTCCATGCAAGCTAAGACCTAGTTGTAGAAACCTTGGAGTAGTCTTACCTAGGGTAGGATACTTTTCAAGAGAGGTGTGAAACTAGCAATCACACCTGCGTTGTTATGTGTTAAAACACCCATCAACAGAATTGGTGCTAGAAGGAGGGATGAACAAAGCCATTACTGACCAATGCCATTGCTGAAACAAGACATTGCTCCATTCATTAAAGATCCCCTATTTGGTTGATTTCATCTGCATGCCCCTCTCTTCTAACACCCATCAACAGGATGCATCTAATAGCTAGCTCTAGCTGAGCCAAACCTCTAGCTAAGAAGGGAACAACAACAATTGTGATTCCCTCCAAGATGCCCACTAGCTTCATCTAGGGAGACAACACACCACCAACTATGACCCAAGCTATTCTAGAACCCACAATACTGAGGGAAAGGGAGAGAGATCAATGGTGCTTCTCTACCTTTATGCCCAGTCTGGGGACTCACAAAAATAGGAAGTTACTGGAGTCTGTAGATCAGAACGTACAGCCCTCATCTGAATGAAAGCAAGGGGTGAAGAAGGGGCTACAATGGCTCAATGGATATTGCTAAACTTCCCCAATTTTTCCAGAACAACCCATTCCTTAGAAAACCACTCTAATCCCCTAATCGTGTAAGGATAAATTATTACCCATGAGAATAGAGAGGAAATTCTAAGGAATGGGAGGACAACCATAGCATACTAGAAAGATTGTAACCCATACTGTCTGCTCCAAATAGGATAGTGCCTAAAACAACACCAGAAACATCAATTTATAGAGGGATTATGGAAACTCCCACTACCTAGTTGACCACACTCTATCCACCAGTCCTACAAGTTTATCCTTAATAGTACCAAAGCAATGCAGACCCTTAAATGGAAATCTCACACAAATCTGCCAACCTTGCTAGAAAAGGGAAGGAAATGACACTTAGTTCATGACTCCAGGCCTTCACACGAATGAAACTCAATCACAACCCCCATTCCATAATGAGATAGCTAAAGTAGGTTTCTTGATTTCAGCATCATCCCAATTCAGAACATTAAACACATACTTTGCCCAATTTGACCATTAAGGAGTAGTCCTGACAAATCCTTGCAAGTAGAAACATCATCATGTACATCGGCAATGAAAAGGGAGGCACCAAGATCCTCTTGATGTAGAAGATTTTCCTCCTAATTGAACCTATCATGTATATATCACGAGATAGAGCTTGGACGAACCAACCAACTCTCTGACCAGTAGCTGGTTAAGACTTAGCACATGCTTAATCCATGGCTTCTCATGCTCAGAGCAACCAACTCTATCTCATTATTTACCATGATTCTCCATTCCATTGACCCTTTCAATCCCATCCATCAGATCCATCCTGTGAATTACATCGATGGTCACTAGGAAAAAAATGGCACGCCTAGAAGAAGGCATTCACTAGTTTTGAATCTTAGCCATGGATTAACACCCATCAGCGGTCTTCATGGAGATTTGAAATCTTTCCTACAAAGACCACCTGTCATGAAAGAGCAATGATCTCATCTTCCATGGTAGCACCTCGCTTTCACAAGCCAAGTTCCCCAGAACCACAGGGAAGACCATGGCTCCAGTGAAGCATTCCACTAGGAGCATCAGGGCCAACAACACATCCTTCACAGACTCACCAAGGCCCCAAAACACCTTCCATGAAGGCATAAACCTTGGAGAAAATCCAGGTCAGTAGTCGACAACTCTCTGCATTAATACACATCAACCATGCAGGCCCAACCAAGTAGGAAGACAGTCTGCATTTTTGTGAGCTTGTGGGATCTTTAGAATAGTTCCGCCAGGGATGCATCTTCCCTGTGAAGTGCTAGCGTGGACACCACTTGGCCACCACATGACTGCCACATCAAACTTCATAGCACCCTCGAAGCCTAGAACCAATCCCAGTGGACGAGATAGCTTCAGGAAAAAGGAAAATCCCACAGACATGGCTGCAACTTAAGGCCCCAATTTAACACATGCATGAAAATTGTTCTTAAAAGTGAGGCCACACTAGGTTGAATGAGTGGAGGGGGAAAAAAAATAAAACATGCCTAATATCTAATGTAAAGGTAGAATATTATTTTATTTTTTTGGGTACTGGACATATTTTAGGCCACGGAATACAAAGCATAACCCTAGGCATGAGGGTTAGTAGCTCAACGATGGAAGATACTCAAGTGGGAACATAAGTGACCGAGAATAGGCCATGAGAAGTCAACACCAAATCAAAACAGGAAGCTTGTTGATATGTGTTGGACAACTGAGAGGGGGGGTGAATTAGTTGTCACAAAAACTTAAACACTTTTTGCAATTTAAACATTCAACACTTATCCACAATTATTATGATTTAATCATGAGTGCATGATTTTAGAAACTTAACCATAGATACAATATCAAACACAAGAGACACTAGATTTATGTGGAAAACCCCAAGGTGGGGAAAAACCACGGAGAGGATTAACTCTCAATATATATTGTAGTCTTGAAATAGTGATGTTCAGGCTTGGTCACTCCATGGGCCTAAACATACTGGCTTACTACCATTAAGAACAACTAGGTCTAGTAGAATCACTACCTCAACCCTAAACCTAGCAAGATTACAATAAGGGTTGTTAAACCCTACTGGTGGCTTACTGCAAGACTCACTACCATGATCAACAACTTTCTTTATTTGCAACTAATGTATAAGAACTTCTCAGCTTTACCTTTCCTCTACTCTGCTCTTCCTCTTTTCTTCTCTTCCTCTTCCTTCCTCTGCCCCATCCTCTGCTCTCACTTTGGAACTTTCTTAATATATTCTAATTCTCGCTCAAGGATGCCTTTCCATGACTTAGCTACAATTATTTATACGCTACATCAACCTTGGAATGATCATCAAGGTCGGCATCAACCATTGGAACAATCTTCAAGGTTGGTATTATAAACATTTACAAAATAGGTCCTGACCTATTACAATATCATGCAAGGGAATGAAATATGGATCACGCCATGCCTTAGCTAGGACTCAAACATGATTTTTCATGCCACAACACACTTCCACAATCTTCCAAAGATCTCTGCAATCACTGGGATCAACCAGGTCAACCAAGATTGGTTACATGCTACATTAATTGGGAATAATCTTCACACACCATCACAATTTCTTAACATGGACCAAAGTCCAGATAGGAACATGATTAGGAGACATCGACAAGCACACTATAATCATCTAGAGTAACCGCACAAACCTTAACCACTTTATCCAAAGCAATCTTCTCACTGGAACACATGAGCTTCACTGTCTTCAACTATCATAAAAGAAAGATAGCTTGTGGACCAACAAACCATGAACCATTGCAACTGTAGGCACTTATCATCATCCCAAACTTCTCTCTAGAAACGTAGAGCAAAATACTTTACTATAGAGGAATGCGGAGCCAAATATTGTCTTCCTATCTTAACTAGACTTACAGAAAAAGTAGGCTTCACTCTGGTGAACACAACTCACTTAGATCTTCATGTGGATGACTCAAACCTAAAATGTAGCATCCTCAGACATACCCCTAACTTACTTCCAATCCATATACCACAATCTTCAAAAAGGAATAAATGTGGAGTAGTTTACCAGATTGTTCTTCAGCATACAACTCACTATCTGTACTGCACTTCTTTGTAACTCACTTGTTTTTTCTGAAGAGGCTAATTTTCTCAATATCCTCAACATACAAGTCTTCTAAACAAGCAATAAAATAAGATACAGTTGACACTAATGACAACAAGGATATGTTGACATCAATGAAAACACCGATTAGGCACATACTTGCAACAATCTCCCCCTTTGTCATTGATGGCAACATATGATGTGAAAAACATCAACTCCCATCAAGACAAGATTCTCCCCCTTTCTCTTTACACACTTGCACTTCTTTCTTTCTCTAAAATTCTCCCCCATTCTTTTACACATCTGGACTCTAAGTTTTTCACATGACTTCTCTCCCCCTTTGACATCAATGGCAAAGGGCACATACTTGCACTCTTCTGCTCTGATCAAATCTCTCTTCTAAACTTTCTGACTACTCCCCCTTAGAAGTATCCCTAAAAAGCATCAATCTGGACCTCTGAACACTTCCAGATTGATGCACTATTGTTCATCTTAGTTTAGAGTAGGTGGGGTGATAACCCCTAACTTTTCTTTGAGATACTCAAAAGTATCCTTAGGTAGAGGCTTGGTAAAACTTCTGCAATCTAATCCTTCGTAGAAACATACTCCAACTTCACTTCATTCTCTATCACATTTTCTCTCAAAAGAAAATGATATGTAATGGATTTGTGCTTTGTTCTTGAATGCATCACTGGATTCTTTGATATGTTGATGGCACTTGTATTGTCACAAAAGATTGTAATTGAATCTTCATACACAACTCTGATGTCCTTCAATGTCTGCTTCATCCATAACACTTGAGTGCAATTACATGTTGCTGCAATGTATTCTGCTTCTATAGTAGATAGGGATATTGGATCCTGTTTCTTGCTCAACCAAGATACTAATCTTTTTCCCAAGAAGAATGCACCTCCACTTGTGCTTTTTCTGTCATCCACATCTCCGGCCCAATCTACATCAGTATATGCACTGAGAACAAAGTCACTATCCCTGGGGTACCACAAACCATAATCTATTGTACCTTTTAAATATCTCAGAATTATCTTGATTGCCATCACATATGATTCCTTGGGTTCTACCTGAAATCTTGCCACAAGACATATTGCATGCATTATGTTAGGTTTGGTTTGAGTCAGATAAAGTAATCCTCCAATCATAGATCTATACTTTTTCTAGCCTGCCAAGGGTGAGTTATCATCTTTGCTCAACTTACAACTAGTTATCATAGGTGTGCATACTGGTTTAGAGTCTTCCATCCCAAATTTCTTTAACAACTCTTTCACATACTCAGACTAAGAAATGAAGATACCCTTATCTGATTGACTTATTTGCAGACCTAAAAAGAAGTTCATCTCTCCAAACATGGACATTTCAAATTCACTTTACATTTCTCCAGCAAAACTGGGCACATACCTTCATTGCCTCCAAAAATAATGTCATCAACAAAAACTGCAACAATCAGAGTTTATTCATCATTGATCTTGAAGTAGAGATTACTATCTATCATACCTTTACTGAACCCTATCTGTATCAGGTACCTGTCCAACCATGCATACCATGCCCTGGGAGCTTGTTTTAATCCATACAATGCTTTCTTCAATCTGCATAGCATGTCCCCTTGCTCTGATGACTAAAATCCTTCTGGTTGTTCAATAGAGACTTCCTTTTCCAACTCTCCATTTAAGAAGGTAGACTCCACATCCATTTGATAAACCTTGAAATCTTTGTGTACTGCAAAAGCTAGAAACATCCTTATATCTTCAATCCTTGCTACTGGAGAAAAAGTTTCTTCAAAGTCTATTCCTTCAACCTGAGCGTATCCTTTGCATACCAATCTTTCTTTGTTTCTTACCACTTCACTATTCTCACTCAATTTAATCTCTGATATGCTCATCTACAATTCCTTTTATTTGTCAATGCACCTTTGCTCTTTTTACCCAAGAACTAGTCTTCAGCATGATACTTATGAAACACATATAATGATCTTCAACTATGAAGGCATATTGATCCAATTTATGTTACTTTATATTTTGCCCATATTTTAGTCATTTTGGGCTTCCAGACCAAAATCCTTTTGTGTCTTGATCTACAGAGTTCCTTTCAAGCAGTCTGCCATGTAAATCCTCGTATCTTTGTGCCAAATCTTAGCATTGACTATCTGGCTGGGGGATTTTTTAATTTTCAATATAGTTCCCCCTGAGCCATGACTCATAATCTACTTCTTGGAGGAAGTAGCTACTCTGGAGCCTAGAGTAGACTCATCTCTTCCTTCATTTTTTTCCTTCCTGACCCAAACCTTGTTCATTTCTTCCTTGACTTCTATCGGATCAATCTTTTCCACTAATTTCTTCAATTCTTCTTGATTATCCTTCTTCATGTTCTTACTTCTACAAGATCTCGCAACATGTCTAGGTTTGTTGCAATTAAAGCACATAGTATTTTTCTGACCATTTGTCCTTGACCTGCATAAGTTAGCTTTATGCCCAAATTTATTGCATATATAACAGTAGTCACTGAAGGATTCCATTTTCCCATTTGTCCCATAGCCTTTTCTCACTTGGTTTCTACACTCATTTGCTCTATGCCCCATTTTGTGGCAAGCATAGCATCTAATGGAATTCTAACTAGAGAAGGATGGGATATTTCGATTCACCCTATTTCTACACCAATTAGCCTTGTGACCAAATTTGTTGCATAAATTAAAGTAGCCATTGAAAGAAGAGTACCTTTGAGTGTTTGGCTGTCTAATTGATAGTCTTCTACTTCTTTGATTTTGAGTCTGTATGATCTTGTCCTCTTCCTGACTTGTTCTAAATCCTTTATCTTTTTCAAATGTTATGCCTTCTCTATCATCTTTCTGTTCTACTATTAGCTTATCATATCTGGTAGCACTCACACTGAATTGATCTCTTTGAGCCTGTACATGTTTCAGATCAGCTTTCAAGTCTTCAACCTCTTCTTCAAGCTTCATGCAGTCTTTAATTTTATCTTTCAAACAATTTTCAATCTTTGTCTTTTCTTCAATGTTCTCTTTTATAGTTTGTTGTAACTACCCAATTTGCCTTCTTAAATATTCTTTCAAATCCATGTCTTCATCTGCAATTCTTGATTTGTCTTTGTCAATACTAGCAATTAAACACATATTCATTTGATTCATAGTAGCTTTGTAATCTTCCATATCGCATTTGGTGGTCTGGGAACCTTCTTGTTTTTCTATTTGCAAACCCTTGTTGGTTGGGACTGAATTCTCCTGGATGTTTTCAATAACCTTGACATTTGTACTTTCCATGATCCTTCCTAATCTATTGTTGTAACACTGGTAGGCTCTGGTCCAAGATGAGTATCTAAGAAAAATGCCTTCCTCATACTTAGCATTGTCCTTTTCCATTCTAATGAGGCACTTGCTTCCAAAGATTTTGAAATATTTCACAGTGGGTATTGATCCACACCATAACTCAGCAGGGGTCTTTCCTTCTTTGGTTGTTACCTGAACTCTGTTTAATGTATAGATAGTGGTTTGTATTGTCTCCTTCCAAAATACACCTAGTAATTTTTCTTCTTCCATCATTAATTTTACATTCTCCTAAATAGTTCTACTTGCTTCTTCCACTATTTTAATTTTGGCAGAGAGCTATTTTTCTATCCCATAGGTTTCACAAAATATACTGAAATCATTTGAGATATGTTCTTCTTCTTTCCCAATTCTTAGGCCTTTGATGTTCATGCCTAGCTCATTTTCAAGGGTTTCTTTAAAAATTTGGATTGCCTCCAGAATCTCTGATTTATCTTTTAAAAAGCTGACCCAAGTCATTCTAGAAAAGTCATCAATGAAAAACATAAAGTACCTTTGACCAAGGAGGCTTGGTAATCTTGTAGGACCACAAAAGTTTGTATGAATTAATTCCAATCGTTCAGTAGAGGATCATTCTTTATCTTTCCATGCTTTCCTTGACAATCTTTGACATTTCCTGCAACTGATGTTGCTTGAGTAATCAATCTTTGGTAGATCCTTCACAATCTAAACTGAGTTTGTTAAGTCATCAAGATTCGTATGGCAAAGTCTTCTATGCCAAACCTAACTTTCATTTGTCTGAGTTGATAGAGGTTCTTTTTAGTTATTCTTGCAATTGCTATTGTAGCTCCATATTTTTCTTTGATTTCAAGAGAGTTATTCTCAAATACAAACTTGAATCCCTTCATGCATAACTGTCTGACACTTAAGAGATTTTGTTTCAAGCCTTTTACATAAAGAACATCTTCAGAAATTTGTCTATTGCCAAAATTTGTCGATCCTATTCCACAGACTTTAGCAGTGTAGTCATCTCCGAACCTAACTACCCCTTCATTGTATTCTTCCAGACTACCAAACTTAGTTTTGTCACTAGTCATATGGTTTGAGCCGATACTATCAATAACCCAAAAATCTTCATCACTTGTATAAGCTTCAGACCCACTTCGATGGTTTTCATTTTGTTCTTTGTGAATCACTTCCTTGGACAGTCTGCTCTTGATATCTCTTGATGAGCATTTAGTTGTATTGGAGAGTATTTGGTTTCCTTTTGTTTCCATTTGGATCTCCCTTGAGTTGTTAGACTCTTTCCAAAGGGACTTGGCTCTGATACTAATTGTTGATATGCGCTAGACATCTGAGAGGGGGTTGAATCAGTTGTCAAAAAACTTAAACACTTTCTACAATTTAAACAATCAACACTTATCCACAATTATTATGATTTAATCATGAGTGCATGAAATCATAAACTTAACCACAGATACAACATCAAACACAAGATACACCAAATTTATGTGGAAAACCCTAAGGTGGGGAAAAACCATGGAGAGGATTAACTCTCAATATATATTGCAATCTTAAAATAGTGATATTCAAGCTTGGTCACTCCATGGGCCTAAACATACTGGCTTACTGCCATGAAGAATAACTAGGTCTAGAAGACTCACTGCCTTAACCCTAAACCTAGCAAGATTACAATAAGGGTTGTTAAACCTTGAGGGCTATTAAACCCTACTGGTGGCTTACTACTAGACTCACTGCCATGATCAATACCTTTCTTTATTTGCAACTAATGTATAAGGAGTTCCCTGCTCTGCCTTTCCTCTGCTCTGCTCTTCCTCTTCCTTCCTCTGCCCCCTCCTCTACTCTGCCTTTGGACCTTTCTTAATATATTCTCATTATTTCTCAAGAACAACTTTTCCATGACTCAGCTACAAGTATTTATACACTACATCAACCTTGGAATGATCATCAAGGTTGGCACCAACCATTGGAACAATCTCCAAGGTTGGTATTACAAACATTGACAAAATAGGTCCTAACCTATTACAATATCATGCAAGGGAATGAAATGTGGATCACACCATGCCTTAGCTGGGACTCAAACATGATCTTCCATGCCACAACATGCTTCCACAATCTTCTAGAGATCTCCACAATCATTGGGATCAACCAGGTTGGCCAAGACTAGTTACACACTATATTAACTGGGAACAATCTTCACACAGCATCACAATTTCTTAATGCGGACCAAAGTCTAGATAGGAACATGATTAGGAGACATCCACAAGCATGTTATAATCATCAAGAGAAACCACATGAACCTTAAACACTTTATCCAAAGGAATCTTCTCACCGGAACACATGAGCTTCACTGTCTTCAACTGTCATAAAAGAAAGATAGCTTGCGGACCACCAAACCATGAACCATTGCAACTATAGGCACTTATCATCATCCCAGACTTCCCTCTAGAACTGCAGAGCAAAGTACTTTACTATGGAGGAATACGGAGCCAAATATTGTCTTCTTGTCTCAATTGAACTTACAGAAAAAGTAGGCTTCACTTTGGTGAACACAACTCACTCAGATCTTCATATGGATGACTCAAACCTGAAATGTAGTATCCTCAGACATACCTCTAACTTACTTCCAATCTACAGACCACGATCTTCAAGAAGGAATAAATACAGAGCAGTTTACCGGACTGTTCTTCAGCATACAACTCACTGTTTGTACTGCACTTCTCTGTAACTCACTTGTTTTTTTCGGAGAGGCTAATTTTCTCAATATCCTCAACATACAAGTCTTCTAAACAAGTAATAGAGTAAGATACATTTGACAGTAATGACAATAAGGATATGTTGACATCAATGACAACACCGATTAGGTACATACTTGCAAGAAAGCTACCAAGGGAAATATGGCAAGGCGCTAGGCTTCAGGGCTTCACAAAGGCTTTAATAAGCCTAGAAGACACATATCAGGGGTCAGGGTATGCATCAAAATGTAGATACAAACACTTCTAGCACTAGGTTTTTCATTTATTATACTTTTTAGTTATGTATCCTATTTGATATTTTAGCAAATGCAGTTTCTATTATTTTTATTTTTCGACCTAACTCTCTTTCTTTTTCACTTAGTCTAAGTAGAAAAGGGAAAATTTTATCTAGATAAGATTTCATTTTATCTTTTTGTTTATACAAGTAGAGTTAAAATTAATTAAAACACAATCTTCTCTAGTGTGTGACCTGTAAAAAGTTAAAATTTTAAAGAACTAAACAAAGAATCCCTTTTTCTCCATCACAATACCATGCACATGATTACTTGCGTTGATGACTATCATAGTCTTTTGCCTCTTCACATGGCCTTTTTGGTCTATAGTACCTTTATTGACCTCTTTTAAATATTTTTGTTTTGTATCACTTGTTAACTACCACTACCACTACCACTACCTTTACCTTTACCATCACCACATGTAGCACCACATTATCTACCACTTCAATATTTAATTTGTAACTTAGATTAATGATGTGAAAATTCTTGTAGCTGTGATTGTATTAAATACTTAAGATTTGAATTTGGAACAAAATAAATTGTACTACCACTACTTGTATTCCAAGGTCCCTTCTCAATGTACTCATTAGGGGTAAGTGCAAGAAGATGGGGGGCCAAAAAGGGGTCTTAAGTGGCCACTTTTTTTTTCTAAAATAAGGAAATACTGACCTTGGATGAGAAATTGAGCATAGTTACACTCAAAATTTTAGGATGCAACAAAAAAAATATTTGTAGTGCTCTGAGTCTACTTTCTAAAGTACTAATTTTTTTGAAATTGGTATAGATTAAGGGGTTCAAAAAAGGGAGCCATAGAAATTGTTGTTGTTTCTATCAAAAAAAGATAACATAGCGTGTTTTGTGGCTCCCTCAAAAGGTTAAATTTTTTTGGTATTTTAAAAATCGCTTTGATGAGAAATTAGCTAACAACATGTAGTTTATGCCCAATTTTTCTGATAAGTTTTTAATGAATAGTTGAATTTTTACTAATTTTCAAAGTAGACACATCCTGAAAAACTAAATTTTGGCCATGCTACCCTTGTAAATTTTGAAAACTAATTGAAAATTAAATTTTTTAAATATGTGTAGAATGAAGTCTAGTTTATAAAAATGTAATTTATTTGAAATTTCAATGAACGGTTAATTTATAATGAAAAAAGGACCAAACACTAGTTTTTGCCAAAACCAGACACAAACAAAAGAAATTAAAGATGAAAGGCTTAACATTGTCAAAATACGAAAAAAATTACATCATTAAATAGATAAGAGAAAGCCTAACATTACCCAGGTGTTCAATTTGTTCAGCCTTGAAACATGTGCAAATCTAAGGGTTAGCACAAACAAAATTGTGTGAAATCATGTAGGATGTGCAAAAACACGTCTTTGGACATTGGGAAGGCACTCCAAGCCTTTGGGTTGGAAATCCAAAGAAAATCCCAAGCATAAGGCTTGGGATTCCCAAAGCAAAATATAATGCAAGCATGTTATAACATGCTCACGTTGTGTTTTGCATTTTTTTTTCTTTTTTGTAAGTTTACTCAATGTTTGCCCAGTTCGACATAACATGAGCATGTTATAACACACTCACTTTATGTCTCTCTTGGAATGATTTATGTTCAAGGTTTTTAAGTATGTTTGATGTATGTATGTTTGTATATATATTTGTATTTATATATGTATGTATGTATGTATGAATGTATGTATGCATGTTTGTATGTATGTATATGCCTATATGTATACATATGTATTCTTATATGTATGTATATATGTATGCTTGTATGTATGTACATATATGCATGCTTGTATGTATGTATATATGTATGCATGTTTGTATGTATGTATGTATGCCTATATGTATGTATGTATGTAAGGGTTTTGGGTTTAGGGTATATAAGGACCTAAGCCCGTATAGTTTTTTGGGTTGAACGTTGAGGTTTTTGGGTTTAGGGCTTAAGGTATAGGTTTGAGGGTTGAGGGATTAGGGATTAAGTAATAGGTAGAGGGTAGAGGGTAGAGAGTAGAGGGTAGAGGGTAGAGGGTAGAGGGTTGAGGGTTACAATTGAGGGATAATATTCAGCTTGTTGAATGTATAAGATTAAGCATGTAATGTATGGGGATTGGGGTTTAGGATACTGGATTTAGGGTTTACGATATGGATTGAGGGTATATAAGGCATAGGGTGACTTGGGTCGAGAGTGTATGGTTTAGGTTTTAAGTATAGGGTTGAGGCATAATATTCAGGGTTTAGGGTATACGGGTGAGGTTATAGGGTATAGGGATGAGGGTTTGTGGGTGTAGGATTTAGGGTTTAAGGTATAGGGTTGAGGATTGAGGTATTAGGGATTAAGTATATGGTTGAGGGTAGAGGGTAGAGGGTTGAGAGTTTATAGTTGGGGGATAATGTTCAAGGTTGAGTGTCTAAGATATAGGGTTTAGGGTTTAAGGTTGAGTGTCTAAGATATAGGCTTTAGGGTTTAAGGTTGAGGGTACATAAGGCATATGGATGAGGGTTGAGGGTTTAGGGCATAAGTATAGGGTTGAGGGTATAGGGTATAGGGTAGAGGTTTGAAGGTTGAGAGATAATGTTCAAGGTTGAGTGTCCAAGGTTAAGCGTATAGGGTATAGGGTTTAAGGGTTTAAGGGTATCTAGGGGTTTAGAGTTTAGGGTTTAAGGTTGGATGGATTAAGGGTTTAAGGGTTGAGGGATTAGGGTTTAAGACATAGTGTCAAGGGTAGAGGGATTAGGGATAAGGTTTAGGGTTGAAGGTTTAAGGACTGAGGGTTGAGGTTTTAGGGCTGATGGTTAAGGGATTAGGGTTTAAGGTATAGTGTCGAGGGTAGAGGGTTTAGGGATAGGGTTTATGGTTTAAGGTTTAAGGGTTGAGGGTTGAGGCTCTAGGGATAGGGGTTAGGGTTAAGGGTTAAGGAATTAGGGTTTAAGGTATAGTGTTGAGGGTTGATGGTTTAGGTATATGATTTAGGATTTAAGGTTTAAGGGTTGAGGGTTGAGGCTTTCAGGATAAGGTTTAGGGTTTAGGGTTAAGTGAGAAACCTAGATGGCTAAGGACAAATAGAGAGGGAGACAAGGAGTGACTGAGAGAAGTAGAGAGGGGAGAGCTAGAGATGTGAGGGGGAGACAAAGGTGAGAGATAGAGAGGTGAGGGGAGAGATATAATAAATTGAGAGAGTGAAGTTGACAATTTGAGGGAAAGATGGGTAAGGAGGAGGGAGAGAGGTAGAGAGGAAGGGAAATATATAGAGAGTCGTGAGATATATACAAGTGAGAGACCTATAACTGAGGGAGAGAGGGGTGAGAGAGATAGGGGAAAGATGGGGGTGAGGCAGATAGGGGAGGAGAGGGGTGGATAAGGGTTGAGAGCTTAAAGGTTTAGAGTTTATGGGTTGAGGTATTAAGGGTTTAAGGGTTGAGGGATTAGGGTTTAGGGTTGAGGTATTAGGGTTTAAGGTATAGTGTCAAGGGTTGAAGGTTTAGGGAGATGGTTTAGGATTTAAGGTTTAAGGGTTGAGGGTTGAGGCTTTAGGGATAGGGTTTAGGGTTTAGGGATAAGGGATTAGGGTTTAGGGTTGAGGGATTAGGGTTTAAGGTATAGTGTTGAGGGATGAGGGTTTAGGGATAGGGTTTAGGATTGAGGGATTAGGGTTTACTGTTGATGGATTAGGGTTTAGGGTTGAGGGATTAGGGTTTAAGTTATAGTGTTGAGGGTTTAGGAATAGGGTTTATGATTGAGATATTGGGGTTTACTGTTGAGGGATTAGGGTTTAGGGTTGAGGGATTAGGGTTGAGGGTTGAGGGATTAGGGTTTAAGGTACAATTTTGAGGGTTGAGGGTTTAGGGATAGGTTTTAGGATTTAAGTTTTAAGGGTTAAGGGTTAAGGCTTTAGGGATAGGGTTTAGGGTTTAGGGATAAGGGATTAGGGTTGAGGGTTGAGGGATTAGGGTTTAAGGTATAATGTTGAGGGTTGAGGGTTTAGGGATAAGGGATTAGGGTCTAAGGTATATTGTTGAGGGTTGAGGGTGTTAGGACCATAAAAAATTCTCATAGTCCTATTTGGTTTCATACATTTTTTCTTCCATAAATCCATCTTAAGGGTCCATATTCCTTTTAAAGTTGTTCCAGTAGTCATTCATAGGCATCCCATATGATGGTCCATGTGAAAGATATTTATATTTTGATTATTGATGTGTTTTTGTCTCTTACTGCAGCCTAGCAACACATTCAAACAACCTTGGTGGGTGTGTGGGAACCAAAGGAGGAGAAATGACAGTTACCACTTCCCCACATTGAGTAGAAAAACTAGTTGTGAGCTAGTGACATGAAGTAAATCACATACAATGGTTGCCGCAATCCCGCAATGCTCTCAAGATAAGGTGGCGGGCTAGTGGTATGAATGTGAGTGGCATATAATATGACACCACAGTCCTGCAGCAGGTAAAGCATTGACTGGTAGTAATGTGGTAAGAAGGAGTAGAGGAAAGATGTTTCATCATGCCCCCACGGCGGTCTCTTGTAGAGCTTGTGGAATTATGGTATAAGGAGTTCAAGTGGTCTTCGTGTCAAGTACTGTAGCCTTGCAACGGTTCCAAGGAAGGATTGTGGTAGTGTGGTGAATGCTTCAGGTGATATGTGGTATTTTACCATGGCCTCATGGTAGTTTCAAAGGAGGTTAGCAGTGGTGTGGTAAAGGCTTCAAGTGATGGGTAATGTAATATACCACAGCCCCACGACACTGACGACTTCAACCAACAGGCTTGCAGTAAGAAGTGAAAGGTGATGCCAAAAAGACCCCGTGGTCCTGCAACGGTAAGGCCAAAGGTTGGTGGTAGGGTGGTAAAAATACATCAGGGATAACATGTATCCTGCCATCCTATGATGGTGTGTAATAAGGCTTGTGGGGTGGTGGTAAGTAGTGAAATTGAATGTAACCATCCAAGCTCCCCGATCCCACGATGGATCTCAATAGGTCTTGTGGTAATTTAGTAAAGCATTCAATGCTGACATAACTTAAGGGAAAGATGGGTAAGGAGGAGGTCAAGAAATGAATAATATAGATTTTTGTATAGTAAGATATAACGCTAGCGAATTTGTCTTTCTATTCAAATGGTAAAAAGGGCAGGACACCTATGATCTAGGCCCACATGCTTTGTTTTCTTCTGGTTATGCGCATGTTCTGACAAAAAGAAAGCTTTTTCATGTTGTTGAGAAGAGCACATGCACATTTTTCACATTGTACCACCTTTGCATGAACTTTCCACCACCTTTTTCTAGTTTTCCAACTTAAGAAGGAGGAAATAACATAGTTTTCACATCGATTTTGATTATATCAATTCAAGTTTCAATTTTTGTAGTGTTACAATGTTAATTGTGATTGAATTGTAGGAATTTAACATTATACATTGGTTAATTATATTTCTGTTAGTAATTCTATTTGAGTGTTATTCAATTGAATGTTGAAAAGGAAGCAAGTGGTGAAAAACTCAAATTGTTGAGGAGTTTGATGCAATAAGAAGAAAAGACTACTTAATTGGGTGCTCTCTCCATTTGAATCTCCATTTTTTAGGTATGTCAAGTCTTTACACATGTTCTAGGTTACATTTTACTCAATTCTATTTGAGTTACTTTATCATGCCTTATCATACATGTTTATATCACATGTATGGTTTATATATTTTGTGTTTATATCAGCTGTGTTTATAGTTTGTGTTTATAGTTCATGTGCCTTGTCTATGCTTCCACATTTTGCATACATGTCTAATAGGGAATTTGTAGTCTGAGCTCTGAATTTCTTTCCAAACAACTGTAAATTTCTATTGCTCTAAATTTCTTCCCAAACAATTGTAATTAAACAACACCCATCATGATCCATGGATCATAGTTCTTACTACCCAAAGAGCTTAGTCATCACACACAAATCTACCCATGATGCAAACTATTATGTGGAGATCTAGCACTATGTTATGTCCTTATAATAGACTATGTTCAATTAGTTCATGGTATGCATAATAAAAGATATCTCAAATCTAAACATTAATTAAAATAGACACAATCATGATATCATTGTTAAGTCCCTTTGCATAATGAAACTTATAATACAAACTCATTAATGTCTAGAATGAGATTCAACCTAAAGGACCTCATGTAAAATTCCATCATGTGTGTTTCCTTTAAACCTACAGAGAGCCTTAAGTTAAATCTCTAGATTTTATTACTCAAGAATCCATAAGGTAAGCTTACAATCTGTCATGGTGCCATGTATATTTTCTATAGGAGTCAATAAAATCCTTGGTAACATAAACTTACATCATCTTACACTTGGTCTCTTTGATAGTTTAGATTAGTCACATTGCCATGGAATTGATATAGGGTCTCAAGATAGATCAGTCACAACAAAATGTAAAGATTACATCATATGGGGAAAAGCTAAATGATCCTCAAGACAACCATTCTTGGGTTTCCATTCAATATGCCTTGGAGAGTTACTTCATTTTTTGAACTTTATCTCTATAATGTCCCTTTCAAAGAAAGGTGACCAATGCATGCAAACAATTATATTCACCTCCTCTAAGTTGTTGTTATAATGTTTACCTTAGACTTCAAAGACTCTTACCATGATGCTCCAAGCCTTACCACTTCAAATATGGCTAGAATCATATTGTTGGTGGGCTAGAAGGTAGCTATAATAGTCACATTTTACTTGGGATTTCCCACCAAACAACAATATATTAGCTGGAATATTGGTACATAGTATCCCCAAAAGATGAGACCTCTTACACACATTATCAAGCAAAGAAATATTCTTTATATCTATAGACCTGTAGCTACTCATGAAAGATGTCATCAATCCAAAACATGAATTTATCAAAATGATCAATAGGAACATAGTATCCTAGCTGCAAAACAAAGTTCCTTTATTAAAATTCAAAATTTTAAAAAATGGGATTAAAATACACTCCTCTCCAACATAAACTAGTCAAGACAACCATAGAACATCTAATAATGATCTAACAACTATTAAACAAACATAGCTATCAACCAAAGAAATAGAAAAAACTAAAAAAATTCCATACAACCAAAACTAAGTTCTTACTTGTGAACATATTTTCGAGTGATGTTGAAGACATACCTTTAAAGTGGCTTGGAAGTACAAACTTGAGAAGCCTTAACTACCATTTCATTAAGGGATGAAAGTAGCTATATTTTATACAAATTAACTTCTAATATATGCTTTAAGTCTTAATGAACTCATAATCCACACCCCTTCCTTAGATAGCTTTGACAAACTTTAAGGCAACTAGAGAGAAGCAATTAAAAATTAAAGATAGTTTATTGTTTGACATTATGCATTTCCTAAAAGAGTCGTGAGGCCTACCTTTATTAGAATTAAGATCCATTACACCTATCCACCTAATAATAAGCCACAAGCACCATCCCAACAACCACTACTCAACTAACCAATTTGAAATCACCATAAAAATTTTAGTGCCTTAATTTTTAGAAAATATCACCCTTTACAATTAATGTCATTACTTGCATTACACACCCTAACTTAAAGCTTAAATGAGAAGTTAAGTTGACATAGGGGAGATTAGTAAACTCACCATGATCAACTCTATGATCCCCAAAAACATCATAATGGAATTGATTTATAGGGCTTGAAAGATAAAAAATGGTCACAATTTGACAATGGCTTTGGAAGGGGAATTTATAAGGGCCTTCAAAGATGCATAAAATTAATGAGGCATATATCTTAAATGAATATCTATATTCCAACCCAAGAATTGGTTTGATGGTTTTAGGGTGCTATATGGGGCTCTTTGTCCACCCAAAATTTTACCATAAAATCTACTACTTAGTTGAGTATGCACCTACAATGTTGATATCTTATAGACATAAAATTAGAACCAATTTATAGGGCCTCTTATGTAAAGTGATTTAACCTTGAATTTTAGCAAGAACCCTTTAAAATTAAATTGAAAACTCTTCTTTGACTAGATGAGAACACTTCAACAATGGTGAAAAATCCTCCACCGTGTGACTGAAAATTCTTCTTTGACTGCAAGGAAATTGTGGGAAGTGATGGAAATTGTAATAAAATAACTTACACAATAAAAGATCATGATGATAAAATATGCTGCAAATACTTGATAATAACTAATAATAACAAGCCACTTCGAGGGGGTAAACCTCCAAATATCTCTAATGAGAGCACACTTCACAATATGATGATGAAATAAGACTCACATCCTCTTATATATACCTAATTATGCTTAGGCCGAATAAACACACCCCTATATAAGCCCTAGGATGACATACTAACTAAATAATAATATAATAATGATAACATGATTTAATTAGGAGTTAAGATAGCCATAACCTGACTATTCATAACCTGATGTACACCAATATTAAGGGCGTAGCATGCCCCCCCTCTTCAAAGAAGCATTGTCCACAATGCTAATTGCGTGAGCAAGAAAAAATAGGTTAATAAGATCAAGCATTGCAAATCAAACCTAATCATACCACCTTCAAAGAATCCATCTAAATGACACAAATGAAAACAAATCAAAGAACAATGTCACCTAGATTACTTGATTCCTTGGTTGTAATGTGGATTGCTTCTCAATAGTGAACAACCATAGTTTCCATAGCTACAATGATGATGGATGATATGCTGAAAGTGCTCAATGGATGCTTAATGGACTCAATATGCATGAAATGATAATCTGGATGCTATCAAGATTGTGTGGGATTCTATGAAATGAAGTGAGAGGGTGTTTATATAGCTCCCAACTAAGATTGATCAACAGTGGAGATTAGGTGGCTATGTGAATGGTTGAGATTAAACAAGAAGCTTAGATGAATGTGTACAAGACATGTGTCTATAGGAAAAAGCTTTTATTAAATGATTGTAGTTGGTTTGTTGGTAGTGCTAAGATTGATTTTCTTAAAATAGAATGCTTTTCTATTTTAAGGATTGGATGATGTGGATGATTGATTTTAGAACCAATTAAATCATTTTTATATTTGATTTAGGATAGGACCTATCTTGTACACACAGAAGAATGTGATAAGAGAGGAAATGATAAGATAAAAATAAATTAAATAAATAAATTCATTTAATTTATTTTTAAATGATAGAAGAAAAGCTAAATTTAGAAAAATTGGAGGAATCAATATAAATTAAATAAATAAATTTATTTAATTTATAAGGATGATGAAAAGATAAATAAATAAAAATATTGATTTTATTTATTTATAAGAGGAATAATAAGATAATTAAATGATTAAAGATTATTTAATTATAGATGAAGATAGAAGAAAATAGCTGATAATTACATGGAATTAATTAAATAAATATAATTTATTTATTTATTGATAGAAGAAGATGATTTAGAAGAAAATAGATGATTAACCCAAGTGTGCTAGACAAAATTGACATATGCAATGGTGAATATGCTACAAAATTGATAAATGAAGAAAAGGGTCAATTTTGGGTGTCTACATTCTGCCCCTCTTTGAGACAATATCCGTTAGGGCATTGTTTCAAAGAAGATAAAACTGATACATGAAATAACAAGCTATGCCCCACTGAAATTGGTGGGTGATGTCCCCTCCAGAGGAAAACCAGGCTACCAGGAAAAGACTGAGTTGACTCGTGATTAGAACACACTTGTTTGGTAGGATGAAGATATGGAAGACAAAGATGATGATGAATAGAAGAAAATGGGTGAAATTTGATTGATCAATCCTTGTGAGAGCTATAGATTTTATTGTGGAACAACTAGATGGATGTTGGATAATAGATGCGACTTTTGTGACAATGGTTGCCCACAAATTTATGAGATTTGCAATCCTTAGGTTTGGTATAGCATATGGATATTATGCACCAAGGTATAAAGACTAGGGTGATGATGTATCCAATGCCTGTAGCATAATACAATCTTGTCTATTGTATGAGGTCAATATGTTAAACCAACATACACAAGATATGACTATTAGCTGTTCTAAGATGGACTTTGAGTCTGCAAGCAACGGTTTGCACTTATTTCCACTAAACATAATGAAACCTTGTTGGTTATATGTATGGAAAATAGTCTTAGCAAAGATTAGTCTTAATGCATAAGAGACTATTTAGCTTCTCAGATACAAAAGATATTGATATGCAAGATGTTAATCCCAACACGGACAAGATACCATTAGGCATAGTAGGAGAATAAGATCATCCCACAAAACATAGCATACGAAAGCAAATGACCATGCCCCAGTCCATACTTCATCACAACATACCAAGATATGATGAATAAAGGCAGCCTTGATTAGGTATCAGAAAGGGACAAAAGATAAATCAAAAGAAAAAAAAAGACACACCATCATGTTCTCTTGCCAAAAAAGAGTGCTCTTAGATGGATTGGATAGCACCTTGTTGTGAGGAAAGATATATCCTATTGAAGGCTGAAATGTTGGATTGATATAGAAAATGTTGGCTAAAGGCATACAGACAAGTGACTTTGTTTTACCCTTGATTTGATAAGTGCTTGAGCTATCGCGGCTTGCATAGTTTGATTCTACTTGATTTAGTCAAAGAGAAGAAGATAGAAGAATAGAAGAGATGAAATGAGGATGGAAGAAAGAATCATCTATGCTTGCATACTGGATACTTCCTTCATATTCCAGACTGACTACATACCCTGTATCCATGGGATCAAACAATAGTACGATGATGATGAGACATGATGATATGTAGTTCTAGGTGTTTATTGATGATGTGAAAGATAGATGATAGAAGAAAGTGAGACGAAAGAAAGAAGATGATTGATGAAAGACTAGAAGGATGAAAGATGGAAATGGTCTATCGCTTATGCCTGAATCTAGGTACTTCCTTCATATCCTAGATTTCCTACATACCTTGTATCCATAGGATCAGGGCACTTAGCGACAGAGATGAGATGTAGTTCTGAAAATGTTTTATTGATGGCGATGATGAAGGTGGATGGATTGATTAGGTTCTAATTTGGTTGAGGTTGGTTGTGAAAGGACGCTAGGTCTATGGAAATTGCTTCCTACACTAATCTAATGAGGGGAGGAGAGTGCAAATTCAAATTTATCCTAACTATTACAAAAACATTAAACCATTAACATCAGATATTATAGCAAACACATAAGGAAGAGAGAATGACAGAAGAAGAGAGACACAAGATATATGTGGGGAAAACCCTTACGGGTGAAAAATCCCACACTCCAAAACACTGCTCAACTGTATTACATAAACAAAGAAGGTTACAATATAAATCAAAGCTAGTTCTCTTGTAGGAGTCTTCGACACTCTTATCTAGAGATAATCTGATAGCATAACAGTACCTGTAAAACTTGTAGTACATCACCTCCTCCAAGCACCTGTTTATATAGAGTTTACAAGGTAGTTTTGGCTGTATCTTGGAATGGGCATCCAACATGGCCTCATGGCCCAAAAACCATGCCTATGGACACTTGTCCAACCTTGTAGAATGTTCTTGACACTTTTCGGGTCGCCCCATCCCAAAGAGGTCGCCTATTTCCAAAATGGGCTATGACAAATGCTCTTACGACTCTTATGACCGTCATAGAATCTGTCATAGTAGTCACAACTTACAACTTTAAGAGAATCTATCATACATAGGATATAAATAGCATATTCTCTTACAACATGTCATAGTCCATCTTGGGGCGCCCAAAGATTCCTTTTTCAAAGATGCTCTTGGACACATGTCTTCACCTATCATAGAATCTCTTATTTCTAATTCTTACATGTCATAACTTCATCATAGGAATCTGTCATGACCGTTACGGTCAATATTCCCTTACACAACATCTAAGATGCCGACACATGGAAAAATATTCCTACCACAAAGTGGGATGCCTATCTCCTCATCTGAGGACAAAATTACAAGTTGTCATCTTCCATGTAGGATGACACATCACCGTGCCACATCCCACAAAATAACAATATGAAATTTACAATTAATTTACATCATAGGTAATGAATAAATAAATACAATGAAAATAATGCAAGGAATCACCAAGGTTGAGACACCTTAATTCCCAACATTCTCCCACTTGTCGAACACCTTGTAAGAGCTAATAGAATTAACAGGATTTAACTACTATAGGCCAAGAGGCCCATAGACTCCAAACACCATCTGAACTTCTCTATGCCCACTGGCTTCATCAATGCATCTGCAACATTCTTCAAAACATCCACCTTCTCCAAATTTACCTTCCCATCCTCTACCACGTCTCACACGAAGTGAAACTTTACATCAATATGCTTTGTTTTGGTATGGAAAGTTAGATTCTTCGCAAGGCAAATTGCACTCTGACTGTCACAACTAATCATAATTTAACCTACATCAACACCAATATCTAAACACAATCTCTTAATCCAAATGGCTTCATTACAAGCATGAGTTGTAGCCATATACTTAGCTTCTATAGTGGACAAAGCAACCACAGGTTGTCACTTACTCATCCAACTAATTGCACCACCAAACATTGTGAACACATATGCACTGGTGGATCTCCTGCTGTCAATGTCACCTGCCCAATCTGAATCCACAAATCCATGAATACAATCTTAATGTGGAGGTCCTATAGCATTGCCATGATAGAAAATGGAATACTCAGAAGTACCCCTCAAATATCTGAACACTCACTTAAATGCATCCCAATGTACCTGTCCAAGATTCGCCATAAACTGACTAAGGACTTCCACTACTTGGGCATTGTTTAGTCTTGTGCAGACCATAGCATACATCAAACTACCAACAACACTAGCATAAGGTACTCTGCTCATGTCCTCCACCGCACTAGGAGATTTTGGAGAATCGCTAATGGATAACTTTGTTCCCAATGAAACAAGAATGCTCAATGGTCTACAATCTGCCATGCTGAACCTGTCCAACACGGTCTTGACATACTTACTCTGGATTAACCAAAGTTTTCTATTTGCTCTGTCTCTTCTAATCTCCATTCCTAGAATGTACCTAGCTGCCCCAAGATTTTTTTATCTCAAACCGTGCTGACAACTGAGACTTCAAATCAGAAATCATATTCTTACCATTTCCAATCAACAACATATCGTCAACATACAATGCAATAATGAGAATGCAATCATTGTCAAACTTGTAATACACACAATGATATGATTTTGATCTCAAATAACCAATTGACAACACAAAGGCATCAAACTTCAAGTACCACATCCTAGGAGACTGCTTCAAACCATACAAAGACTTCTTAAGCTTGTAAACCAAATTTTCTTTACCTTTCTCTATGTAATGCTCTGGTTGTGACATGTAGATTTCTTCCTCCAAATCACCATGAAGAAAAGTTGTCTTCACATCCATCTATTCTATCTCTAAATCATAAGCAGCTGCAAGAGATAACAAAAATATAATGGATGTCAGCTTTACAATGAGAGAGAAAATTTCACCATAATCAATTCCCTCCACTTGTGAGTACCCCTTCGCAACCAATCTAGCCTTGTACTTTTCAACACTATCATCTGCACCGAATTTCTTCTTGAACACCCATTTGCAACCAATAGGCTTCCATTCATCAGGCAAAGGCACTAAGTCCCATGTTTTGTTCTTTTCCAAAGAAGCCATTTCATCCTCCATGGCCTCCTTCTAGGAACTTGCATCTTCCATGCCCATAGCCTCTTTCATAGTTCTAGGCTCATCAGTGTTAGAAAGTAAAGCAAAAGCACAACTAGAATCAAGTAATGAATAACCAAACCTATCAGGTTCCTTTCTTGTTCATGTAGACCTCCTCAATGGCTGAGGTTGAGGTTTTACTTCTTCTTCTTCACTTCCAGAGCTGCTAGAGCTCTCCTCCTCATCAGGTCTCATAGGGTCTGTTGGTTCAGTCTTCTCAGGGGTAGAAGGAAACTGAACCGTATCTTCTTTCTTTTCTGACAGTTCTGGCTGTAGAACAATGGAAGAAGGTGTTAGCTCTCTAAAGATAATACTTCTTCTATACAACACATTGTCAGTCACGGGATCCAAAAGCTTGTATCCTTTCACACTGACACCATAGCCAATGAAGATACATTTAATAGCCTTGTTCTCCAACTTAGACCATTTCTCCCTAGGCACATGTGCATATGCCTCACAACCAAAAACATGAAGATGCCTTACTGAAGGCTTCTTACTAGACCACACCTCCATAGGTGTTTTGGCCAACAAGAGTTGATGTAGGAGATCTATTTACCAGATAGCAATGAGTGGCAATAGCTTCAGCCCAAAAATTTTGTTCGAGGCTTGCTCCACTAAGCATACTCCTAGCCTTCTCCATTAGTGTCTTGTTCATCCTCTCTGCAATTCCATTTTGCTTCGAGGTATATGGAGTTATCTTATGCCTTTCAATCCCATGCTCTTTGCAAAACTTATTGAACTCTACTGAACAAAACTCACCATTGTTGTCAGTTCTCAAACACTTAATCTTTTTACAAGTTTGATTTTTAGCAAAGGCTTTAAACTCCTTAAACTGACTAAAGACTTCAGTCTTTCTTCTGATAAAATGAACACATGTCCTTCTACTGTAATCATCTATGAAAGATACAAAATATATAGATTTTGAAATCAATGGAACATTCACATGACCAAACTCATCTGAATGAATTAGATCCAATACACCAGAAGACTTGTGAGAACTAGAGTAAAACTGAACACGATTTTGTTTTCCATAAATGCAATGTTCACAAAAGTTAAACTTGAGATTACAATCATTTAACCCCTCAACGAGGTTTTTATTTTTCAGGGTACGTAGACCCTTCTCACCAATGTGGCCATATCTCAAATGCCATAACATAGTCTTTTCAGCAGGAAGCTTGGCTTCCATGGCATGTGCACAACCATTAGAACCGGTTACAACAAATTTCTTCACTGCATGTTTAGATGGTGGGGATGAAGTGACAATAGCTCATTTCCTTGAGTCAAAAGAACTATTGCACTATGAAGTGCATGCCTCTAGCTGAAACAGAGTACCCCTCTGAGTACCCTTCACAAGCACCATAGATCCTCTTGTCATCTTGCATCCATCCTTTGAAAAGACAACCTGTACACTTGCATCATTCAACATACTTACAGAAACTAGGTTCCATGCAAGGTCTAGAATGTGCATAACTCCAGTGATCCCCTTCACTCATCCATTAGAGAATTGGATTGAGACTCTTCAATGACCAACAATCTTCAGATGAGAGTCATCACCAAGGTACACCCTTCCACCATCGAACTCTTCATACTTAGTAAACTAGTCTCGATGCAAGGTCATGTGGAATGATGCACTAGAATCAATCAAACACACATCATCAGATGCATGGGTGGCCAGGGCTGTGATGAAGGCATCACCATCATCTTTGTTAGAATTTGAATCAGGAGCTTTCTTCTTCCTTTTCTTCTCCTCTTTGCATTCCTTTCGAAAATGCTCAGACTTGCCACAGTTCCAACAGAGATCCTTGGACTTTCTAGGAGATTTGGATCTCCCACGGGATTTGGATCTGCCCTTCTCAGCTTTCTTGTCTTTCTTCTTCCCTTTCTCCTTTGGTCTTCCATGAACTGCAAGAGCCTATTTGGATAATTTGGATGTCTTCCTCCACATTTCTTCAGATAACAGCGAGGACACCACATCTTCCATCTTGAAGGTGGTAGTAGTGCTTCCGATAGCCATTACAAGATGATCCCACAAATCTGGCAAAGAACAAAGCAGGGTCATGCAAAGACCCTCCTCCTCCATTTTTACACCCACAGATGTCAACTATGCAATGATCATGTTGAAAGCATTCATGTGATCCGCAACAGATCCTCCATCTTCCATCTTCAGAGAAAACAACTTCTTTTTTAGGATGAGTTTGTTCACCAAGGACTTGGCCTGATAAACATCACCCAACTTCTTCCAAAGATCTTTTGTTGTCTTCTCCTCATGGATGTTCAATAGAATAGAGTCAACTAAATAGAGTCTAATGAGACCCTTAGCCTTCTAATCTTTGAGGTCCCAATCAGCTTGTGACATTGTTGTAGGTTTAACACTGGATACTGTTTCCCATAGGTCACAATTAACAAGTAGGTCCTCCATCTTGAGTTTCCACAACTCAAAATTAGTGCCATTGAATTTCTCAACCTCTAACCTTCCGGATGTGATTGCCATGTCCTTGCTACAACAAGATACAAAATACTCTACACAAGACTCCCACTCAACCTAATATTAGCTCAAAAAACCCCTACCCAATAGCTAAGACCAAAACTGGCCAGGCTCTGATACTAACTGAAAGGAAGCTAGGTGTGTGGAAATAGCTTCCTACACTAATCTAATGAGGGGAGGAGAGTGCAAATTCAAATTTATCCTAACTATTACAGCAACATTAAACCATTAACATGAGATATTGCAACAAACACATAAGGAAGAAAGAATGACAGAAGAAGAGAGACACAAGATATACATGGGGAAAACCCTTACGGGTGAAAAACCCCACACTCCAAAACACTGCTCAACTGTATTATGTAAACAAAGAAGGTTACAATACAAATCAGAGCCAATGCTCTTGCAAGAATCTTCGACACTCATATCTGGAGATGATCCAATAGTAGAATAGTAATTGTAAAACCTATAGTACATCACCTCCTCCAAGCACCTGTTTATAGAGAGTTTACAAGGCAGTTTTGGCTCTATCTTGGAATGGGCATCCAACATGGCCTCATGGCCCAAAACCCATGCCTATGGACACTTATCCAACCTTGTGGAATGTTCCTAACACTTGTCGGGTCACCCCATCCCAAAGAGGTCGCCTATTTCCAAAATGGGCTATGACAAATGCTCTTACGACTGTCATAGAATCTGTCATAGCAGTTACAACTTACATCTGTAAGAGAATCTGTCATACACAAGCTACAAATAGCATATTCTCTTACAACATGTCATAGTCCACCTTGGGGCACCCAAATATGCCTTTTTCAAAGATGCTCTTCGACACATGTCTTCACTTGTCATAGAATCTCCTATTTTTGACTCTTACATGTCATAACTTCGTCATAGGAATCTGTCATGACCGTTACGGTCAATACTCCCTTACACAACATCCAAGATGCCAACACATGGCAAAATATTCCTACCACAAAGTGGGACGCCTATCTCGTCACATGAGGACAAAATTACAAGTTGTCATCTTCCATGTAGGATGACACATCACCGTGCCACATCCCACAAAATGACTATATGAAATTTACAATTAATTTACATCATAGGCAATGAATAAATAAATACAATGAAAATAATGCAAGGAATTACCAAGGTTGAGACACCTTAATTCCTAACAGGTTGGATGTTTGGTGATATGGGATGTTGATGGGATGTTAGAGATGTGATTCAAATGCAAGATAAAATGATAACACATGCAAGCATGCATGCACAGATGATTCAAAAACAAACAAGGTATTGCCCCAGTCAAGCTAAAAACCAATGATTAATTGATAATGACTGATTGATTATAGTGATGATAGTGAAAGTGTTGTCATTGTGGGGAATGATATATCCCTAGATCAACACAAGGATGCGGGAACGATATATCCCATTGATGATGATTATGATGGTTGATGATTTGGTTTATGACAAGATTAGGATCAAGACCAAAGGATGTGATTGGATAATTTGATTTGATTGATTAACTTGATTGGTATGGATTGATATGACTTGCATTTGGATTTATTGGATTGATTTTATTGATTGATTTGATGAATTGATTGGATGGATGCATTTGAGGGAATTGATTTGATGGATTGGATTGATTTGATTAGGATGATTGGATGAAGATGATTGATTGATTTTATTTTAATTGGTTGATTTTTTTAAGTTTGATTGATTGATTTAATAAATGTGATTGATTGATGATTGGATTTGAAAGTTGTGATTGATGAATTGATTTGATTTGATTGATTTACTTTTATTTTGATGATGATGGATTGACTGAATTTTGATTTGATGAATTGGATGATTTTGATGATTGATTGATCTTATTGCTTGGATTTTTGTTGGATTTTTTTTGGGTGGGAATATTTGATTTGATTTTTTTTTTTGTGTTTTTGGGAATATTTGATTTTTTTGTTTTTTTGGGAATATTTGATCTTTTTGTGTTTTTGAATGTTTTAATTTTTTTTTGTGTTTTTGAATTTTTTTTTTTTTTTGTGTGTTTTTGAATGTTTTGAAATGTTAATGGATTTACAATATTGGGAAGCCTTTGTGCTTGATACCAATGACAAGGGGAAAAACCAAGTCTAGGTGCAAGGAGGTAAATGGGATTAGATGAATGGATAAAAGGATGAGCAATAGTAAATGGGATGGAAGGCTCATGATATACAGATGTATAAAAGGATGGGTGATAATGGATGGGATGGAAGACTGATGATAGAGGGATGGATAAAAAAGGATAGGCTATAGTGGAATGTATGTATGCCTCATAATGGAGCTAGGATGTGATCTCCAAAGACTATGTCACATAGGAATAACATGCCCCATTCTAGGTAGTAGACTTAGGATTTTTCATGACAAAACTTATAACTATAGGATGACGTGATGAACTTTACATGACAAGGCTTATGATAGGTGAATAATGATAGGATTGGTTGGAAAGGATGAGGTATATCAAGAGATATCTAAAGCATATTTCAACATTTTGCCCCCATATCTTTATCAAGATCAAAAGGAGGAAGGGAGGATGGATGGACTCAATGGGATATGTATGTGGGTGTAATGGCTAAGGATCGTAGGATGATATGGGAATGGTAGATTGGATGAGACAACATGCCCCCAAGTGTAAGTGACATAGAAGATTAACCTACAGATGACACTTGTTTTCCAGGTTTTCATCATGGTACTTATCCAAGGCGCCACCAAGGGTGGTTTTCACCATTGAACAAAGGGATTTCTCTTTACTTTTTTTTTTTTTGGGATAGGTGGAATATTTGGATAGGATATTTGGATGGGATTGGTGGATATGGATAGGAGGGACTCAAGCATCTAGTTCCATGAAAAGTTATAGTGTCCCATTAGAGAGGGATGTTAGCGCATGGACCATGTCAAGTGGCATTATGATCATTGATGTTGGTAAGGGTTTTCATGAATGGAAGATGGATTAGGTAGATAGTGGATTATGATGGCTTATGCATGGAAGGATGGATGGAAGGATAGTGGATAGTGGTTAGTGGATTATGAATGGATGGATAGGGGAAAAGCATGGATGTAAAGCTTATGCAAAAGCATGGACTATAGGAATAAAAGGGGGAGGATATGTAGGATTGACATGATATATGAATGGATTAGATTGGTATGCGGAAGTGTGGTGGAATAAAATGGAAGCATGACCAACAGTTGCACACACTATGATAAACATTGAAGCTTTTGATGGGAAGGTGGTGTAGGAGGCGATGACAGTGTTTTCTTAAGAGATGGATAGCTTAGTGATTTAGGTACCCACATAAACTTAGTATTTTTATTATTTTTGTTTTTCTTGTGGGATTTTTGGAATTTTTGAATGGAATGGGAATTTTGGATGGAAGGGGATGGTTGGGATTTTTGAGACACGGAAGAGGATGCCTCATTTGATTTACTTGTTTTTTGCTTAGGGACCCAAACCATTTTGCTTTTGGACTTTTCTTGTGGAGGTATGGGCTTATATAGCATTTTAGATGGATTTTGCTTTGCCTTTTTGCATTGATGTCCTAAGGCACAAGGATTTGTGTGATTTTTAGCTTTATAAAAGGAGGCATCAAAATTTTTATTTTTGAATTGCATGGGTTTGGTGGAATGAGTGGAAGATTTATGTTTAGACAATGTGTGCATTTATTAGTCATGATTAGGAATGTAAGGGAATTTATGGATCATAGGGGGATAATTAGGTGTTGGAAGAATGGAGGTAAATTGGATGGAGGGATGTTAGGAGTTGGAAGTAATAGAGGTAAATTGGATGGTGGAAGGTATGGTCACATGATTTTAACATTTGTAGGATGATGCAGGTGGAATTGTAATATATGTTTTATGGGTATGATAGGATGTGATATGGAAAGTGGACTTAGGATGTATGGAGGAATTACCAACATCTTTAGATTGTTTACCTTGATGACTCATGTTTTGGAGGATGCGATTGATAATGGGACTATGTGTGTTTTGGGAACTAGACTTGAGTTCATTATTGGATGGAGAAGGTGAGGTAGTAGACAATGGTTGTTGCTCCCCTAGGGAAGAACATTCATGGATGAAGGTGGTAAGACTAATAGAATATGAGGATTTATTTGAAATGGGGTCAATGGGGGATGTGGAAGGACCATTAGGATCTTGATTATGTTCATTTAGACCCAAGCTATTGGTTTGATCTTCTATGTTTACTTGGGAGCCAAGTGTCTCATCATGGGAAGTGGAAGTTTGTAGATCATGGATGGAGCTAGATGGAGGATGGATAGGAGCAATTTGGATATCTTGCTCATGGAGGGTTATGGGATTATGGATAAGATCAAGGTGCTCATGTATAGCTTCTTCATAGGTAATATCATCTTGATCATGGAAAAGATAAATGTTATGGATGGGTTGCATGGAAAGGATTTGATCTTGAATAGAACAAGGGCATGATGTTTCCACATGCTTAGGATTGTGTTCTTGACATACCTCTTGACTTTATTGAATGGGAGAGGCTTGATAGACTCTAGGTGGTCAACACCATGAGAGGCTAATGGATCTTGACTTGGGTTCATGATAGGATGCCCTTGAATAGGCTTGATTGGTTGTGGACTACATGAAGGGATTAGAGGAATAGACAAGGTGTTTGAAGTTTCTTTGAGAGGCTCAAGGATTTGGGTGTTTGATGACATGGTGATGTTTGACTCCTTGCTAGTAGCCATTGGATCACATCCTTTGCAAGTGTATGGGTGAATGGACAATATAGTGGATAGATAATAAGGGTGGATGGTGTTGTAGGCTTAAGATTAGGATTTTGATTGGATGGAGGGATAATGGTGTTAGACATATTAGGATTCGGATTGGATGGAGGGATAATGTTCTTGGATGGATTAGGATTAGGATTTGGATTAGATGGAGGGATAGGAGGATTGGATGGATTTGGATTAGGATTGGGATTGAGCTTACCATAATTTATGAGATTTTTGATCAATCTCTTGATTGTAGTACAATTGAGTGTCA
This sequence comes from Cunninghamia lanceolata, assembly GCA_027924645.1. NCBI lineage: Eukaryota > Viridiplantae > Streptophyta > Pinopsida > Cupressales > Cupressaceae > Cunninghamia > Cunninghamia lanceolata. Next base: position 3,284,562 of record BSBN01000424.1, on the reverse strand, counting down.
TATGTCCCTTAACCCTATGGTATGCACAATAATCATTTTCATTATACCAATGAGGTTTAATGTAGATTTCTTCAAAGGGTTTTATCAGTGGCAGCTCAATCAAATTTGCTTGGACCAATTGTTGTACGATTATCTCTAAAGGATCCTTTTGTGGAAGATTGGGAGAACATGGTGATGAAGGGAATGAAGGGATCGATGGAATAGAAGGTTGGTGGATCAATGGACTAGGAGTAAGACCACATGGAGGTGTTGGTATAGGACTAGTAGGCTCATGGATTGGTATTTGGTTGGATGATGATAGAGGGTATTCATAGGATGGATGATCTAGAATGGTATCTCCCTCATCAAAGGATATTAAGTCTTGTTGCAAGGGTGGACTTATGTCTATCAATGGTGCTTTATAGTCTTGGTGATTAGATGAAATGGTGGGATAGGTAGATAAAAGGTCTTGGGGTATGGATTGATGTGGATGGTTGTTGATATTGGAAGAAATAGGGTATGGTGATGTAGAATTGATATGATATGTGGATAGATAAGATTGGTACGAAGTGGGATAAGTTGATGTGGAATTGATATGATAGGTGGATAGAATAGGTTGATATGAAGTGGGATGAGATGATGTGGGGTTGATTTGATATGTGGATGGATTAGATTGGTATAACGTGGATGGATATGACACATAAGGTTGAGGTGGCATTGATTGATAATGAATAGATGGAGGATAATGTGCTTGTTGGGTTTGAAAAGTGGCTATGAAGTGTTGGGCTTGGGCTATGAGGTGTTGTATTTGGGGTGATTGGCTTGTCTAAAGTTGAGGTGTTGGATGAAGGTTTGTAGCTGTTGAATGAATTGTTGGTCTAGGGGTTGTAAAGCTTTTGGAGAAGGTCTTGGAATTGAGGTGCTAGGTCTTCTAATATTGGCATGGTGTCACACAAGTGTTTATGGGCAAGTGGATCAATGTATTGTTTAAAAATAGATGATAATGCTTAGAATTTGACCGAAAGTGTGATTTTAAACCGAATAAATGAAGATAGTCTATAAGTAACCAGAGGCGAGGCTAAATGCAACAAAGTTGATTGACAATAGCTCAAAAGTGTTTGGGAATAAGCCAAATGTGATTTGTTGTTGATCAAAGGGGAGGATGTATAGCTCTAAGGTGATTATCTGCAACTTAAAGGCAATCTTGGATAGCTCAGAGGTGACTATAAGATATTTAGAGGTAAGTCAACCAAAGGTAGTTTGTTGTTGATCAAAGGTGACTTACTGTGGTTCAAAGGTGACTGGCTATTGTTACAAGGCAATTTTTTGTGACAGTGAATGGTGTTTGGTAGTTTTTTTAACAAGAAAACAAATGACTAAAAACACACAGACACACAAGACACTCACAAACATGTACAACCTAGCCTAGAAAGGACAATATTTGTTAGATTCCCACCGCAGATAAATCTGAGCCTCACTTATTCAGAGCGGATAACTTAGAAGTTTTGTGGCATTGGCTCCCCTTACATGGCACACACTTCTCAAGTGCACTAAATTTTGAACTCCCAAAAACTTGAAGATCTCAAGGAATTTGCTATCTCAACTTTGAACTACGAGAACGTGGGGCAGCATCAGAGCTCTGATCTCCTATGCTAGCAAATAGAAGGATTTTGGCAACCAAACAAATGGTTTATAGTGACATTCAGGGGACCTACACCTTACGAACATCCAGCAAGCCACTTAACACTTTAACTAGCTCTACTAGGAGTTGTAATATACACTAGGTACACCTCTTTTTGAACTAGCACTATACGATAAGTGCTAATACCGGTTTGGACTTGGCTTTAACCTTATCCTATTTTGTATAGCAGACCAAATGAAAGTACCGCTTGGGGTAACAAATGAGTTCTCCTTGTGGATGTGTCTCAAGAGCAGGCCCACTCTAAAGATAATAACAAGTTCTCTTACACCCAAGATCCATTTGATAGGAAAGGGGAGAGAATACTTTTGTTATTAGCTTAGGGTTACAATTATGCACAGTAAGAAAATAAAAAAGAAAAAACAAACACGGAGCAAACAAGGTTCTTTTTAAGCACCAAAACCAAATGTTCCCAGATTAGTGCAAAATATGATAAGTCTTTGACCGATCGATCCTGCAACAGAGTTGTCAGTAGTTTAAATCCTCCTTTCTTTGATAGATGATAAGAAGTTGCACAAATAGATATTAGATGCCAAAGAAAAATCAATTTGCAAATGTATAAACCAAATGCGAAGGAACAAAAATCAAAGGCAATCACCTGCAAAACAAATACAATGATACTGTTACCAGATGCGACTGCCTATCAACCATATGTGATAGAGGATGATTCAAAGGCTATTAGATGTCGTGCAGAGGTGATTATCTATTAACCAAAGGTGCTCAGGTGTCTAAAACCTAGTAAAAACCCTAATCAACCAAAGGCAATGAGATAGAGACCAAAGGTGAGTTTCTACAGACCAAATGCACACTTCTACAGACCAAATGTGAGTTTTTGTGGACCAAATGCTACTTTTTGCACCGAATACTACTTTATGCGTGCCAAATGTGATTTTCTACCAATCAAATGTGACTTTCTATAGATCAAATGTGATTTGATGCTGATCAATTACGTGATCTATACCTAGAATTCAAAAATAAATTCTCAAAGAAAAAAAAATCAAGGAAGTGGGTTCGACTAGGCGTGCCAAAAAGTTTGAGTAGGAAAAATTAGGTTAATAAGATCAAGCATTTCAAATCAAACCTAATCCTACCACCTTCAAAGAATCCATCTAAATGACACAAATGAAAATAAATCAAAGAACAATGTCACCTAGATTGCTTGATTCCTTGGTTGTAATGTGGATTGCTTCTTAATAGTGAAAAACCATAGTTGCCATAGCTGCAATGATGATGGATGATATGCTCAAAGTGATCAATGGACGCTTAATGGACTCAATATGCATGAAATGATAATCTGGACGCTATCAAGATTGTGTGGGATTCTATGAAATGAGGTGAGAGGGTGTTTATATAGCTCCCAACTAAGATTGATCAACAATGGAGATTAGGTGGCTATGTGAATGGTTGAGATTAAACAAGAATCTTAGATGAATGTGTACAAGACATGTGTCCATAAGAAAAAACTTTTATTAAATGATTGTAGTTGGTTTGTTGGTAGTACTAAGATTGATTTTCTTAAAATAGAATGCTTTTCTATTTTAAGGATTAGATGATGTGGATGATTGATTTTAGAACCAATTAAATCATTTCTATATTTTATTTAGGATAGGACCTATCTTTTACACATAGAAGAATATGATAAGAGAGGAAATGATAAGATAAAAATAAATTAAATAAATAAATTCATTTAATTTATTTTTAAATGATAGAAGAAAAGCTAAATTTAGAAAAAATGGAGGAATCAATATAAATTAATTAAATAAATTTATTTAATTTATAAGGATGATGAAAAGATAAATAAATAAAAATATTGATTTTATTTATTTATAAGAGGAATAATAAGATAATTAAATGATCTTAAAGATTATTTAATTATAGATGAAGATAGAAGAAAATAGATGATAATTAGATGGAGTTAATTAAATAAATTTAATTTATTTAATTAATTAATGATAGAAGAAGAAGATTTAGAAGAAAATAGATGATTAACCCAAGTGTGCTAGACAAAATCGACATATGCAATGGTGAAAATGCAACAAAATTGACAAATGATGAAAAGGGTCAATTTTGGGTGTCTACACTAATCAAGTGTGGATTCCTTTGAATGAACTCCTCATCCTCCCATGTGGCCTCTTCAACTGGTAAATGCTTCCATTGGATGACATACTTAGTGAGAGTTCTATCCCTCTGCTTCTTCATGCGTGTTTGACGAATGCACTCTGGTTCCAATATGATTCTTGGTTCCTCATCGAGCTCTGGTAACACTGTCTTGGATGGACTTTTAAGTCTACTAGCATTCTCCAAGATAGAGATATGGTAGAAAGTTTGTATGATTTTTGATATAGGTAAGCTCAATTTGAAGTCTATGTTGTCAGTCATTTTTGAACCTTTATGAGGCCCATACAAATCAGGTTCCCTCTTGTGAAAGGTGAAGTAGAATATTTGGATGTTGTACTTCCATTGACAATAATTGAGCCACACATTTATCCACATCTTTTTTTAGTGACATTTGGTATGCACTTACCAATTGTGGACTCTTTACACATAAACCCCTTAGCTCATCTTTTTATCCCTGGAGTAGAAGCGCATGAATAGTTCCTAAAAATTCATATCAATTGTGCCCAAGGTAGTAAGCCATTGAACTCCCAAAACAATGTCTACTCCAACCATGGGCATAGAAAACATAGGGCTATCTATCATGTAGTTTCCCATGGTGAGTTTAATACTATGGCATTTCCCTAAACAATTGAATGTACCACCATCTGCAATCATAACCTAGAATTTGGGGGTAGGGTAGATAAAACAATTTAACTTTGTTGCTAGTTGCTTGTTGATGAAGTTATGTGTACTCCTTAAGTCAATCAATATTTTTTTTTAAGGAAACCTCTTACCTTGAGCGTTTGTGGGTTATTAATATTTGATAGTGCATGACAAGATATAGTAGGTTGGACATCTTTAGAGTCCTCTACCACCACCATTGGATCTTCTTCATCCTTATCTTAATCATAGGTAGCCTCGATGTAGAACAACTTCTTCTCATCACATTTATGTCCTTTATGATATTTTCCATCACAGTTGAAACATAACCCTTTGGCCTTTTTCTCTTCCAATTGTTGAGGTGTCAACCTAATACGATGAGCAAATGATGATGCAAGATCCTTATCAACTGTGTTACTAGGTAATTCCTCCCTTCTATTAGCCAAAATTTTTCCTCCGCTTGTCTAGCCATAATAATTGCTTTAGAGATAGAATTTGGATAGAACATGCATACCTCGTGTTGAATGTGATCCTTGAGACCACCCAAGAATAAATCATTTGAAAGTTCTCATCTATAATTGTATCCACTCTTAAGGAAAGATTTTAGAATCGCTGAATATAATCCTTAACTGATCTTGTTTGTTGAAGTTTAGCTAGTTGGCTAAAGAAGTTTGTCACACTATTTCTATATTGTGCTTGGAGTTCCTCCATAAAAAATGACCATAAGACAGTGAGACCCTTCTTCTTTTGATGAGTACAAAGACAACAATACCAAATCAATTGATCTAGTTCTAGATATAGGGAAGCCATTGTGACCTTTTGTCCATTAGGAACTTGATGTACTTCAAAACAATTCTCCATTTTGTTTATCCATGTTAGAGGATCCTTGCCATCAAACTTGCACATATACACCTTTGGAAACAAATTCCTAGATCCCATAGGAGTATTAACATTTGGGTCAAGAGTAGCAGACCTAGAAGTTTCACCTTGGTTTCTTGAGACCTCCTTTCTTAGTTCATTCATATAGGCACTTAACATGCTTCGTATGTCTAATGTCATGATTCGAACAAATAAATTTGAAATAAATCACACAAATGAAACCTAAATTCTTTGAAATTTTTACTGTAACTTACTAGGGAAAAATACCTCACACAAAAAAATCTCCAAGAAATAAGTAGATTTGTAGCCTTGAGAGAAAATTTTGTGGAAACCCTAATTTTGTAATAACTCTCTTATTTCTACTCTAATTTCTCTAAATTTTGGACTGTAGGCTCCTCTAGTATGTCTTCAAAAACCCAATAAAAATTAGGCTCCAATTTGGCAGGATGTGAGAGATATCTAGATCCCAAATAAATTGTGTAGAAAACTTAATTCTACAATACTTTGCTCAATTCTGCTCCAATTCCTTTGAAATCTAGACGGTAGCTTCTTTAATATGGTCTTCAAAAACCATTTAAAAATTAGAAAAAAATTCACTAAAATCTAAAAGATATGCTCTTCCCAAAATCACCTCCAATATTGAGAAAAAACCTTACCTCTATGGTGCCAAGATCATGCTCTGATACCACTTGTAATGAAATAACTTACACAATAGTAGATGATGATATGAAATATGCTACAAATACTTGATAATAACTAAGAATAATAGGCCACTCTGAGGGGGCACATCTCTAAATATCTCCAATGAGAACACACTTCACAATATGATGATGAAATAAGACTCACATCCTCTTATATATACCTAATTATGCTTAGGCCAAATAGACACACCCCTATATAAGCCCTAGGCTGACCTAACTAACTAAATAATAATATAATAATGATAACATGACTTGATTAGGAGTTAATATAGCCACAAGCTGACTATTCATAACCCGATGTACACCAATATTAAGGGTGTAGCAGAAATGTTGAGGGCAATAGACCTAAAATTTGGAACCATATTCATTTCTTAGGAACTAATATTTGTCTCTTTATCATGCTACAGATAAATTCTTTGTCATGCTGAGGAAACGATCAAGGATTAAACCAACACAGGAAGAGAAAGAAGCTAAGAATGCAAAGAAAGTAGTGGCTATGAGGGAACTTCATGAGAAGAGGAAATTTGACATGATTGTCGAAGACATGCCAACTAAAGAGGAACCTCAACCATCAACAATAGATATGGTATTGGCAGCACAAAGGGAATGAATACCAAAACTTTGTGCTATGAGAGATTTGAATACTGCAGTTGGAGACATGTCCTCTACTGCATGTCAAGATGTAGGGACACCATCTACCGCATCTCAAGTTAAGAGTACATCATCATTCACATGTGAGGAAGGAGGTATGCCATCATTCCCACCTCAACCTCAGGGTATGTCATCTATTCCATCTCTGATTGAAGGTATGCCATCCATCCCATCTCATTTAAATATTGATGAAATTTGTAATGTTGAGATGAATTTACCTTTCTTAACACCACCTAGAATTTTGCATAGAAAGCCAAAGTATTTGATTGATATTGATGAGAATATTTTGTAGCCAATGGAAGGTAAGATTCCAAAATGCACATGTAGAAGATATGCTCATAAGATTTGGAGAGTGTTCTTTGAAAAGTTAAATGAGACCGCAAGCTATAAACTATTCCTTGAAATGATGTGAACTATAGAGTATAGGTCCATCATGAAGATTCTTGGGTTGAGAACATCAGAGGCTTCAAGTGAAAAATCTATTGTCAAGAATCTAATGAGAGTGTGGGTAACACCTCACACACAAAAGATAGTAATGTCACATGACGTGTCATTACATCGACAATAGTAAGTAATCAAATGATGAAATCTTGTCTCATTAGAAAGATGAGTCAAGCATTGAGAATTAATAGAAAAACTTTATCAAGAGCTGTTGGAAGGCACCAAAGAATCAAGGACATCGATGCCAATGAATTATGGGTGTTCTCGGGGAGACTACCACGAAAAGATAAACTAATTGTTGAAGCATTGCGATCACTAATTGAAGACTTTTGGAAGAATTACACAAAGGCATCTCTAAATCAAAAGGGATGTGGTAAGAAGGAGAATCGGTAGTCGAAACCGTGAGCCACATCCAAAGCATTTTTTGGATATGACTCAAACATAGTTTTTTGGTAAATTTCTAGAGATGTATCCTCAAATTAAAAAATCTTAAAGATATTTTGAAATGCTAAAACCTTTCTATGTCAAAATAAATCACACACGCACTACTTGTTGTTGTAGATTACATATTAAATTTTCTAACCATTTTAATGTTTATCGGTCTATATGTTTAGATTTGCATACTAACAATGTTTTGCAGGATTGTGGCATACATGCCCCACCAACATCTTCAAGAGACTTCATATCAACAATCTTATGTGAAAGAGAGGAAAGTCAAATATTCTACAGGAAATTATGCTTAGATGGCACATGTCAGCATTGTGGTGGCTTGCAACATATGCCAATATGTGAACATATGGAGAGGACACATGTAGTTGGAAACGAACTAGTAGAGTTCAACAAGTATAAAACAATGGCCTACAATACAAAAGATGGTAATGAAGCAAAGAGGTATGATTTGGTTATTCAAAAGATTCTAGTGTATTAGTTTATGTCTACATTTCGTGACTGTATAGTGTATGAGTATGCAAGGCATACCCATAGAGCTCAATGGTTGGACTTGCAATTCAAGTTATGCAAGGACAAATTTCCACTTGGTAGCATTATTTCAATTGTCAACTTTGCAGAGAACTATAGTCTATAGCCACAGCATAAGGTGCATTCACAATATTCAGTCATCCCACAATAATGGGTTACACTTTTTGACACCTATAGCCGCTAAACCATTAGGAATTTGAAGTTTACGCGAACTAGTGATTTGTGAGATTTTGCTTATAGATTCTAAATATATATATTTTAAAAAAATTAGAGTTAAATTGTAAATTTTTTTGCATCTCCTTTGAAAACTAGTTTTTAGTAGTAAACATTTTTTTAAAGTGATGTGTATTTTGTAGCACATAACTTGTTTCTACAAAGGATAAAATTTTGATTCTTTTGAATTTATATTCGTAGCACTGATATATAGGGGGCATGCATTTGGTTTCATAGCACCAATTATAATTTAGACATAGGCGTATTCTGTAAAACATAACTTTTTCTATATGTATCGAAATTCAATTTTTTTTGTTGAAACAAGGACATCAATACCTAGGGCATAGATATTTTTTAGAATTTGTTTTCACTAATTTACTAATTTTCCATGTGTGTAGAACAGAGAACTTGATGTTCGGTGAAAAACCTACATTCACAAGAAATAAAAAATAAATATAATAATCAAATTAAATATATTTAAAATTATACTTTTTGGGAAGCTTATAATAAGGACTACATACTTACAAAACATAAATTTTAAATGAATTAATTTGATCCCCCAAAAGGTAAATGAAAAGTGGTTTTTTATCAGCATTTTGATAGGTGTAGAGGAGACTCCATTATAGGTATGGTTTAAAACTAGCGGGGTTCTATCCAAGTGGGTTGGAATCTAAGGGGATTTGATCAAACCCTCTTCAATTAAAATCCTTTAAATAGAACATTTCAAGGCTTAAATCATTATATTTTTTAAAAATATGTGATTTCAGCAAAAATCAAGATCTCTTAGAAAGTGTAACACATTATTGTGGTGGCACCCTATTACAACTCCACACAGGTGTGCACATCGCATTCATTTATGTGAATGATAGTATAGAGGATGACAGAAAGATCATAAGGGAGTATCATATTTATGTTAGTGATGGTTGCACGCATTCTACGGAGTTCCTGCAAGGTTGCTTTCAGGTGTTCTACAATGATTTGGCTAGAAGGGGCATATCATTCAGTCAACATATCATGGATAACTATGCATCACAATTCAAGAACTCATGGATGCTCTATTGGTTGAGCTGGAGGCATAATATTATAGGTGTTCAAAATATGTGGAACTTTTGTGAGGCCGGACATGGAAAGGGGGAGCATGATGGTGTAGGAGCATGTATCAAAAGAGCTATAGAATGAGAAGAGTTAAAGTATAAGACAATGCAAAGTTGACAGATGTAAAAACAATCATCGAGTGGTGTAATGTTTCGATGGGTCCAAGTAATAAAGGTAAGTCTTCAGTTCGTAGATATTTTTGGTTGATAGATGATACTAACATTACACCATATGAGGATTGTTGTACACTGATAGGATCAAGTGAGCTACACACTTTCAAAAGCTCAATTGCAGGTTCATGGAGTATCCATACGCAGAAGATGGCATGCTTTTGTTCTTCATGTACAATTCAAGCCTGGAATGAGTGCGAGTCAAAGGAGTGGGTTGATGAATGGCGGTTAAGTTATCTTAGCCCACTTGACACGTATCAGCCCTCAACGACACTGGAACTAACACAGATGGAATCATCGGTAGACTTTGACCACATATCAGATCTAGTTCAACTAGGTAACATATCTACTTGCATAGTTTTTGAAATTCCTAATGTTATCTTACTTTGTAGTGTTTTTGTAATGTTGACTAATTTCATCTAATTTGCTACACATATCAATGTAGGGCATGTTTTTGTAGTTATTGCAGATGAAGATAATGAAGAGGGAATGGATTATTACTTGTGTCATTGTGTTGAGGCCAAAAATAAATTGGAGGCCCAAGTTACAGATGGAGAAAACATTGAATACCCTACAGGCTTCGTGGTTGTTATTGGAACATGGATTAGAATGTAACCACATAAGAGTGTTAATGTTTGGCTATTTTAGGACTTTGACATGCATCAAAAGATTCTTCATTACTCGAACCTTGTCATGGCATCCAATGTTCATTTGATACAATATCAAGGTAGACCTTTGAACAAGACCTTGTGGAAGGTGCGTGAGTCTGACCATGAGGTAATACTTGACACAATATAGAGTACAGCAGACCCGGATGGTTCATTGGATTAATTTGTAAGTATGCACATTAATTTTGTAAAGTCATGTTATTGATATTAATGTATTGCATTTGATAGTTAGACCTTTCGTTTCTATATTTCAAGTTTCCATATGTTTTGGTTCCAAGTTTACATATGTTTGTCTTTTTTTGCTACTACATTTTTACACATATACAGTGAATATTGGGCAAATTATATGCATATTTATGGTTTCACAATTTGACCATATGGAGATCTCAATTGCGAACTTGACCTTTGCAACCCTAGATCAGACTTGGGAGACCCTTCCTCAACCATCATTTCACCTAAAACATGATCATGAAAAGGAATAACTCGTGTGACCAAACTGACAATTCCAATGCATCTATATGGGTACATTTAGGCTAGGCATGGTCCTATTTTGTACCCAAACATGTGAAAATAGTCTGACTTACATTGTACCGGTGATATCCCTTAAGAGACCAAAGTGCAAAAAGGCAACAATCTTTGACGAGTTGTTACTCAGAAACCATGTCACTTAGAAACATTCCTTTTAAGGGCACATGATCATGTAGGGTCCCTCTACAATAACCTCTCTCAGGTTTTTATATCTCTGAGGTATTTTCCCATGGTTAAAGTTTTTCTGCTACTCCAAAAATTATCAGATGCATGCAATGTAAAGTTGTAAAGGGGTGTAACTTTTGTTCTACTCCTCGTGTAGCCAAATCAACAATTCCAATGCATCGATATGGGTACTTTTAGGCTAGGCATGGTCCTATTTTCCACCCAAACATGCTGAAACAGTCTAAGCTAAATTATACCAGCGATATCCCTTAAGAGTCCAAAGTGCAAAAAGGCAGCAATCTTTGACGAGTTGTTACTTGGAAACCATGTTACTTAAAAACATTTTGTCTAAGGCTACACAATCATGTAGAACCCCTCTACAATAACATCTCTCAGTTTTTTATATCTCTGAGGAATTTTCCCATGGTGAAAGACTTTCTGCTGCTCCAAAACTCATCAGAAGCATGTAGTGTAAAGTTGCAAAGGGGTGTAACTTTCATCCTACTCCTGATGCAACCAAACCAAAAGTTCAAACGCATCTAGATAGGTACATTTAGGCTAGGCATTGTCTTTTTTCACACCCAAACATGCCAAAACAGTCTGAGCTACATTGTACTGGCAATATCCCTTAAGAGACCAAAGTGCAAAAATTCAACAATCTTTGATGAGTTGTTACTCAGAAAACATGTCACTTAGAAACATTCCATTTGAGGATATGCGATCATGTAGAACCCATCTACAATAACCTCTCTCATTTTTTGATAGCTCTGAGGCATTTGCCCATGGTGAAAGATTTTCAACTACTCCAAAAATAGTCAGAAGCATGTAGTGTAAAGATACAAAGGGGTGTTACTTTTGTCCTGCTCCTGATGCCACCAAACTGATAGTTCCAATGCATCTGGATGGGTACGTTTAGGCTAGGCATGGTCATGTTTCACACTCAAACATGCCGAAATAGTCTGAGCTACATTGTATCGGTGATATCCCTTAAGAGACAAAAGTGCAAAAAGAAGCAATCTTTGACAAGCTGTTACTCAGAAACCATGTCACTTAGAAATATTTCATTTGATGATACACAATCATGTAGAAACCCTCTACAATAACCTCTCTCATTTTATTGTATCTCTAAGACATTTGCCCGTGGTGAAAGATTTTCTACTACTCCAAAAATTATCAGAAGCATGTAGTGTAAAGTTGCAAAAGGGTGTAACTTTCATCCTACTCCTGATGTGACCAAACTGATAGTTCCAACATGTCTGAATGGGTACATTTAGGCTAGGCATGGTCCCATTTCACACCTAAACATGCCAAAACAGTCTGAGCTATATTATACCAGTGATATCCCTTAAGAGTCCAAAGTGCAAGAAGGCAACAATCTTTGACGAGCTGTTACTCAGAAACTATGTCACTTAGAAAGATTCTATCTGAGGCTACGCAATCACATAGAACCCATCTACAATAACCTCTCTCAGTTTTTTATATCTCTAAGACATTTGCCCATGGTGAAATATTTTCTACTACTCCAAATATCGTTAGAAGCATGTAGTGTAAAGTTGCAAGGTAGGCAACTTTTTATTTTGTTCTTCGTGGGGCCAAACCATTAGCACCAACACATCTAGTTGGGCACATATACACTATGCATGGTCATTTCCCTTAATTATAAAATTGTCATAGTCTTTCCTATTCAAAGGGTCACAACTTTTTGCTTTTGAAATGTCATCAGTATTCGTGAGAACCTAAATTCATTTATTTGTAATATTGCCTATGGTTGTATTCTTAATTGTATTCTTCAAACATGTAATGGATGTCTTTATTAACAATAAACTACTCTCCCTTTTATTTTAGTGCATATCAACCTAATACACGAAGTATGAGGTGTACATGTAATACATGAAGTATACACAGGAAGCATGAAGAATACATGTGAATACACGTAATACATAAAGTCTATACAGGAAGCATGAAGTATACACAGGAAGCATGAATCATACACATGAACACATGAAGTATACACAAGAAGCATGAAGCATACACGTGAATGGTAGCATGAAGCATACACGTTGAATGGTAGCATGAAGCATACACATAGAATGGTAGATGTCTTCCTTTGTGGAGAGGTATGAGGTCACATGTAATAATGTCTTGCTCATTTTTAGTTGCATACTTCAAAGTGCATTGTATACTTACATGAATTGCATTACCATGCTACAATGGTTATTATATTCATATGATTGATTTAATGTTCAATAATCTTAGAGAAGAATAATGTTGAAACTTTATATATTTATAATTATATAAAGGAAGAGTGCATGTAATACAATTAGACTTTAAATATTTGAAGTAAACCATATACAAATATCCATTGAAGCATGGATTAAAAATGCAAAATATGGACACCATCAACCAAAAAATTTGTATTAACCAAATATCCATATAGGCATACATCAATATTTGTCGATATAACATATATACAAAATAGCCATATAGGCTTACAAGAATTCCATATAAGCATGCAATGTAAACTATATGCAATACAAAATATATGCCCACAAATGCCATATAGGCATACAACAAAGGAACTCAATAAAAAGTCATTCCCTTTTGTCCGGTGAAGAAAATAGAACATGTGCAGCATTTGATCTTCGAGGGGATGGAGATGCATATGAGAGTGGTCTACTAAGAACCCAAGGGTTGCTCCTCCTATTTAGTTCTTCATGGAGGTGTAGTTGTTATAATAAAAAGTATAGACATTAATATATAGAAATTACATTATAAAAAATGAAACATTTAACAAAATAATCACTTACCACTACTAGATAATCTCTCTCTTCATTTACATCAGTACCAGAATCGGTTGTGTTGTTGTAATGTCCTATAGAAACCATCCAGATAGAAATTAAACTTCAAATCAATAATCATTTGATTTTTCAATAATAAACAACTATAACAACAAATGTAATTTGAAATTTACTAATCTACCTCATACCCCTGTCAAAGGCATGGAGCTATGAATCATACAAGACACACCATGCTCCATTGCCCTATGAACTTTGATAGGTGTCTCTGCAACCTGCATCATCTGAAAATAAAACAACATTATTCAATTACAAAAACTGGAATAGTGATGTAAGTCATAGCTCCTAACATACACACAGATTCACCTAAACATGGAAGTACACACAATAAAGCACACAAGTCACATGCATATATACAAATTAGATGAAGATTCATGACTATTTTGTGGTATAAGGGTCGACAAAGGAGGGACCATAGTAGCATCAAATTTTAGGTTTAAGAAGTCAGAGAGGGAGTGAAGGTGTTAGTTTAGGTTTAGGTTGGTGGTAGGGTGGGGTAGGGTTGTGCTCAAAATTTTATTTGTTTGGTAGTGATGGAGATAGGACAATGCTTAAGCTAGAGGGTTTTAATATGTCAAGAAAAGATTGGTGATGGGAATGAGGGGCAGAACAAGGGATATAAGAATGGCACTAGAAATCACATAGACATTAGGTAGGTTTATGGGTTTACGAGAAGGAGAAATATCAAGATTTTGTGGGATAATAGAAGGGAGAAAGGATACTAGATAGGACAAGCAAAACCTTATTTTAAATATTTCTTATCATTTTCTTTGTCTTGAGGTTGGTCAAGGGGTGGGTTAGAAGCAAACTAGGTCTGGGATGTCTTGTAGGGTAGATTAGGAAATAGGTAGGGTTGATATGGGTTGGTTAATAGGTTGGGTGTAGTGTTGGGGAAGTTTCTTAGGCCTACTTTTAGAAGTGGATGGGGAAAGGTCCTACACTTTTTCTTTTACTTTATCTTGGAGGGGTGTTAGAGGGGAGATAGAAGACAATGAGGAAGGTGAAGTAGTAATCGGTGGATATATGGTGGGGAAGATAGGGGCATAGCTAGTGGATTAGGTGAAGTAATAGAAAGAGGTTGTGGGGTTGGGGTATCAATGTGTTTAGAGGCATAAGATAGGTAAAGGTGAAAGAGGGAATTGGTATGAGGTTGAGGTGGACCAGAAGGGGTTGACAAAAAATAATCTAAGGAGAAGTGTCTTAAGGTAATAACTAGTTGGTATGGGAAATGACAAATGGTGAAGACATTACCATCATGGGGAAATTAAGGCACTAGTGGATGACAGATCAGGGATAACCCACATTGCAATGAGCGAAGGATGACCTAAGAGAATAGATAGTGGTATGAGGTGGGGATGATATGACATGAGACATCTAGGAATTTAGGTCCTACTTAGATTAATAGGGTGAGGGAGCCAGAAGTAGGTATATAAGTGTCATTATGTGTACACTAGGAGATATCTAAGGAGGATAAGAATCTCTTTGCAACCTAGTGATGTATAAGTGTTCCTTTGTAACTACATTAATTCCACCTTGATGTATAAGTGTTCCACCTTGATTCAACTATCATTTTATAGTGTACTTGTGCCTCAATCTACAATGGATCATTATAATCATCAGTAGGCATATTGTCAAGCAAGAAGGTGATGGCAGATGTAGGAGTGGGTTGAACAATGAAATTATAAGGTTGAATGTCTAATGTGCCTATCATCTCAAAGAATATAGTAGTATTAAAGGAAGGGTCCTCATTAGACATAGGTGGGTTAGATGTAGGATCAAAAGTAGGGATGGAAGAAATTGAGCCAATAGGATTGAAATAGTTTGTAGGTGAATGGGTTAGTGTAGATTTGAAAATTTTGGTTAGGGGTGACTTGTTGCCCCCATAATGAATACCTAAAACCTAGATGATGTTGGAGTCAATCATATGCTATATAAGATGTCATAGACTCATGCCCCTCTCTGGTGTCATGTCCTGGGGTCTAATTGGTGGTAATTGGATGAGTTTATTAGAGAGCATAGACAAGGTAGTAAGCTATTTGAAAAGATGCCTCAAAGAAATGTGGTCTCATGGCGATGTCCTTGTCTTTGCATTTACTTGTCATGGTATTCCATGAGACCACATTTCTTTGAGGCATTTTTTCAAATAACTATTTTGTAATTGAAATTTTGTCATCTATCGACATCTAGTTATTAGTTCTGCAATGTCTAGTAATGCTTTGAGTTTGAAAAATGTGCAATGTAATGTAATCAATGATATGAATATAAACTACAAAAATCTAGTAAGTACAATTCATTAGCTAAATTGTTTATTTATTACCTGAGTGAAGCTTTGAACTCCACCACCATTGGGAGGTGTTGTGAAATCTCCAAGATTAACCTATTCAACATCCCAAATCAAATATTAGAATACCATTCATATAACAATGCTATTCACATTTAATATTTATAATTTTTTACTAGTTACATACCTTGGGAGTAGATGTCATAGTGTAAACTACATGAACACTATGATCCTAAAATTTCTTTAAAATCATCAAACTAAATTAGTTAATCTTGCATTTCAAAAATAAAATTTAATAAATTAAATTCAATGAACTTGCTAACATTTACCTAAGTATCAAAGATAAAAGTCTCACTCAAGAGGGCATCTGTCATCACCACCTGCTCACCTACAGATGTAGCCTGTGCACATTCATCCTGACTATCCGTGGGGTCATAACCACAGGATGAACTGCAAGCCTGACAAGTATGGGGTGGAACCCTACTCCTCGAACTCTTCTGGACCCACGCTGTGCTATAGGACTGGCATGCTCTATAATGCTTTGGATCAAGGCTCTAATGGAATGAAGTGTCTCGACCTCAGCACTCTTCTTCACAATGAAAGGGATAGACACGTGCTCATGGGCTGGTCTGGCGAGTGCTCATCTCATTGGCCACTATGAGTCAACACATGCCCCTGGTCTATCCTATGCTGACCCCCCACCTCTACCTTGGAAGTTCCGCATATCAAAATAGTTTGGCACTATTTTTGAGAAACTCGTAGTAGAGTTTCATTAAAAATTATTGTGGGACCTCATTATTGTTGCATGGAGGATGGTCAAAAACCATCCACCACCTTTGCCCAAAATTGTCCCTTATTGCTTAGTTGTTGCACCAATGGATAGGGAACTTCTTGCATGTAAGGGGTAGAGGTTGATTTGTTTGTGGGTCTGTGAAAATGGAACACAAGTCTAATTTTATAATTTGTTCATTTTTACTTGTTCATAGGACAACTTGTCTGCATAGTACTCTCTAAATTATCTCCTCTTTTTTGACCAACTAGATATGTGCTTGCTAATTGAATCTACATTTGATAACATAGATTCAGGAGATTGAGCAAGCCCGGATCTATGTCAAGTTGAAGTTGTAGGATCTTTCAACCATGCAATTATATCCTCAATTTGTATTTTATTTTTTTCAATTTGCCCCATTATATTTTCTTGTGTTCTAGGGGCATATTGAGGAATGAATGGAGGTGTTTGTTGTTGGGGTTATTCTTCAGCAGGTATTTGTTGTTTAGGTGATGGAGGATTTTGTGGATTTTTAGGAGGAGGAGGTGCATTATCATTTCCTATAAATTAAAGAAATTTACATCAAAAATCTACTTAAACCTACCTATTTAACAACAAATTCACACAAAAAAGAAAATACAACTTACTCCTTCAGCCTCCCCAACGTTGTGGTAGCATTTTTATGATAAATCAATGACAATTTGGTGCTGAATCTGACCTCCAATAATGCGAGCATGCTCTTATGGATTTGTAGACCACAGATTTCTAGAAAATGAAATGAGACAATGAGCATAAACGCGGTTTTTTTAAAATACTTAAACAAAATGCGCTTGTGTTATAATGTGAGTGCGTTATGTCTTAGAAGTTTTTTTAAAAAAGTTAGCTAGTTTTTGGCCCCCCAATGTTTTGTACCCACCTTTAGCTAAAGCTCCAATGCCTCACACATCTAGAGGTTTTCTAGGTTCTACCTATTGTGGTAGCTAGATGCCTTGTCATGTTGAACTTAAACTACCACATTCATAACCCAATTTTATGGCTATATCTACCCCTTTAGTATATGTCCTTTGTTGTGATTTTAGTCAGACTAGGTTTGTATGAGTAATCTTAACTAGCATTATTTGGGTCCAATTGTTCATCTTAACCCTAATCATCAAATTTAGAATTTTTTATATCATTGGGATGCTCTATCTACAAAAATTTTATAAACTCTTCATCTTCTAGGATATCCTCCAAATATTTAGTAGCATATGGATCACCTAGATCCTTTCTCATAAACCAAAATATAGATATTTTTATAGTGAGCAATTAGAATTTGTACAAGCTCTTTTGAGAGCCTATTGCATATTTGAATAAGAAGACTTCTAAGTAGCTTTTGTATAAAAAGTGTTGTATCTCCTAACTATCATCTCTACCTATGGCTCTTGATGCAATTGAAGACATAATTGTTTTGTGGATAATTTTTGAAAAGTAATTCCTTTATCAAGTACAATTTATTCCATTACTTTTTTGACTGCATCCCAAGGTCCTTGTTTTTCAATATTTCTAGTAGGGGTTTACATTCATGTTGAATTTTACTAGAAAATTCTTATTAGCCACTATTTTTTCTTTAATCACATCACATGGGTCATAGTGCCATTAAGATTCAACATCAAACTTTAAAAAATTTATGTGCCATAGTGAATGATTCTCTCTTGAATGTGAACCCTCCACATGAAAAAGATAATGAAGGAAACTTGTAATCTCTTCTTTTATTGAATAATAAAATATAGTTGATCTATACTATCCATCTACCTTATATATTCCAAGGTAAGAACCTTTGTTTTCACTTGTATTGGAAGTCTATGGGGCTTTACTATTGATCCACTAAATCTTAGCATAGTATATTCTTCCATTAAGTATAAGCCAACTAATTTATTTTTAATCTATACATTGGAGTATTTGTAATTACTTCATAATTGGAGTCAAAGAATAGTTTACAAACTGATCATAGTTCCTTCTCTTACGATACATCCTTATCTTATGTGTCTATTCAGTTAGCATTGCTAACATTTTTGTTTGAACATTAGAATAATGTTGAATCTAAAGACTATTTTCCGTAAACCTTCCACAAAATTGCCTTAGAAATAAATAGAAAAAGTAGGTTTTCAACCTAAAGTTCTTAGTGTTCAAACCTCCTTTAATTAATAAAAATTATTTATGCGTGGATTCTATAATGTGCCCAATAAATTTATAATTAGGTGGCTGATCATAATGAATGTTGTATAACATTTCAAGGAGGTTTACATCCACTAGATTATCACTATCCAATCCAATAAAAAATGCTAGCATAGAAATGGTATCCTTAGCCCATGATTTAAAATTACATGTTCATGAGGAGGATTACCTTTGGGTACCTATCATATGATAAGAAAGAAACTTTCTTTGAAAGATTTGCTAGCTCTCTCATAATCACTTGCAAGTGCTTCTGGGATAATGAGAATGATTCCTAATTTTTAAGGTACTATGAACCCTAACCTACTACCAACATTCTTCTTGGTAATGAACAAGATTTATTCTTGGGTGTCTTTGTTAATGATTATTCTTTTAATTTTCATTATAATTATAGGCACAACCCATGATAAGTTCTAGGCAAGGGAAAACCTCATGGAACATTATGTGTACCAATCCAATCACCCATGGTGCACTAATACTTGTATAATTAGGAGCATTAGTATTTTGTGACTTATTTTGAGAGACATTTAGCTAAGCTCTCTTGACCTCCAATTAGTGATTACAAGATCACAAATACCATGGTATTCATTAGTAAAACTAGGGGTTTTAAGTATTTTGGCATATGAGGTACAAGTTTTATCCTTAGTCATAAGCATGCTACTATTGAATTTGAACTTAACACTAAGATTGAAAATTTTGAACTTCAAGGCTTATATTGATAAAAAGGAATGTAGGATTTCACTTAATCAAAAAATGAATATAATCACTCTATCATAGACCACAAGTGATATCCAGGTGGAGTATTGAATGTTGCTTCCAATGGAGTATGAAGTCATGGATGTTATAGCACTAAGCAGTCAAATTGCAAATTTACAGTACTACAACCTAAGTTTTCGTGTCTTCTTGTTTTTCTATTTTTTTGCATATCATTGCTTTCTTCCAAGAAAAGTGTCAAGTACAAGTACTATAATCAATAATAATAAAATTTTAGTTTAAAGTAATAATGGCTTGAAACTTCATTAAATTTCCCCCACCAATGCCACTAATAAAATATTAAAATGTTAACATACATATACATGACATCAGAATGGATAATTCTTTAAACAAATCTCAACCATTAATCTAAACCAATCTAACAGCTCACAAGTGATTCCAAAAGTTCTATTACCAATATTCATCTTATCAAATTTGCATTCCAGAATTGAACTATAGTCATTGATTATTGTTCATCTAACAATGGAAACTCACTAGAGAGTGTCAAAGTGGAAGTATTAAAGTGACTATCACAAGTTTTGAGCAAATTTACTAAATTTTTATTAACCTATAGTCTGCATGCCAATAAAGTAAACGTATAAAATAATATAATTTATCAATAATGACATAGACTTTTGATACAAAATTATTGTGTTAATTAATGTGTTATTTCTCCTCATATTCTAAACAAGGGTTGGATAAATATTTGGAAAATTTTGATTTATTCCAACAAGTTTACTAGAATAATTTAGAGAGAGAAGACAATTAGAAAGGAAAAAACGGTTCATATTAATGAAACTAATTAGAGTAGGTATATTTTATTAACTTTAAAGTGTATGTTTTAACATCTATTTTAAGTGTCGTTAATGGTTTTAGGTTTACATTTAACAAAAAATTGTTCAACTTTGATAGTAATACTAAACAACTACTTTTATAAATGTTAGCACTAGTGTAAACTGTGCAATATGCTTTCTTTTTGAAAGACCTGAGAATAACAAATAAAGTCATCTTTTGAGTTGAACATCATTTTTTAGGAATTATTGTTGTTGTCTTTAAACCAAAATAGTTAACTTTGCTAAGGAAGAAAGTGCAATACAAATTCTCAAAATCGAAGTGTTGAATGCTATTTTTAGTGTATTTGATACTAAAATTAAACTAGTTCACCTAATCCTACTTTACTAGCCTTGGTGCTATCCAAGAATTGAGCTTTGTTGCAATTATGAGGATTTATCTATCTACAACTTTATTAACACTATGCCAAAGTATATGTTGGAAGAAATATCTAAAATGTTGCCAATAAATAAGTTAGTTTTTGATTATACTAGGTTATTTGTGGAAAGTAGACCCTATCAAGGATTAAGGAAATGAAATAGATTATTGAGAAACAATAATTTATGAAGTTGTAAACAAAATTGAAAGCAAAGTCCCAAACTACTTCTATTAATGTACATTGTACTAAAGATTAATGTTACTGATGCAGGAGCATCTAGTGGTGTAAGGGCAATCTTGCATCATGCAAAAATGATGATTTGTTTTCTGTTCTTTTCAATTTTTTTGTTTTTAGATACCCATTTTCTTGAATAATCATTCAGAACCTTCAAAGTTTCCAACAAGGCTAAGAATACCATAACTTACTATTTTTAGTAACCCTATTTCAGAGAAGTAGTTGAACCCAAAATTTTCCCCAAAGCTTTGGAATAGTCAAATAAGCTTTCTTGGTAAATTTCAGCTCAAGATCATGTTTGGATTTCAAGATATTAAAGTTTCAATTTTGTGAGGTCCCTCAAAAAGTTTTGAAATTAGATTTGAGGTACTTAAATGTCCCATATAACACCCTAAAATTTTATGGAATCCATTTAAGAATTTTTAACATCAAAGTTCACTTCATGAGCTTCCCAACACTTCAAATGGTTCTTCAATCAGACACCTAGATCAAAAGTTATTGTTCTTGGAAGTTGTGCTACCAAATTTTAAAATTTGAAAATTCTTTCGTGGGCAGGAAAAGGGCAGCTAGGTTCATTTTGGCACCCAAATGGGAGTTAAACATTTCAAAGCAAACTAACATTGGGGAAATTAAACAAACTAGTTTTGACATGTATTTAAGGCCTATCTTGGGATAGTTCGGAAGCAGTGGTCGGAGGGAGTGATTGACAAGTCCTGTTCATGTGAATCAGGAGGTCAGAAGAATATTAGAAGACTCTGTAAGTCGAACATTTCTATTGCAAGACAGTCCATATTGTTGTAATAAGTGGGCATATGACCTTGAAAATTGTATTTAAGATTTGTAGCCTTTTATAGGCAAGTTTAATGAAGAGACTCTGACACAGTTGCAGATTGTTTAACTAATTTTTCTCGAGATCTTGTTCTTGTCTATTTAAAATCTATAAATTGTTGTTGTATGTGCTTTGGGTGGGATCCACCTTCATTAGTTACCTATATTTTGATAATAATGAAAATTTATTTATCAAACAATATAGAATATTTATATAATTACATTATTTAAAATTTGTTAGACCATATGAATTTATGATGTGACTCATCTTTTTGCTTATTTAAGTAGTTGGTAAATGGATGATACTAGGTGTACTTACAAAAAGCATGTTTACTTTTATAAATAAAAACAAGTTTCTAAACTAATACAGTGATATTAGATTTATATATTTTATTGATTAAATGAAGGTTAGGGACTAATCCCTTTTCATTAATATCGTAAAAAAAATTTAAATAAATTTTCAACCATATGAAATTTGGGACATTGACAACATATAAGAGGCCATGTTATAGAGCCATATATATTGACATAACAATATTTTAACAACCCAAAAAAACTTAGTAGAAGAATACTTATAGAGTAGTAGTACAATATTATATTTTAGTTGACAAATCTTCATCCTCTAGTAGTGGCTCGATGAAAGTTGAAACATTTTCCATAGATCTCATCCATGCCTACTCTATGAAAGAGGAATTTTGTAGCTTTTACAACCTTACCTACTCTATATCCTATTTGAATGGCTCCGTGAGACCCAAAACATCCATCTCAAGTTTATAGAAACTCATTTTTCCTATAAGATATTCTTACATCATAAGCACCTCATGAACTAGAGAGATAAGTCTTGCCTCAATCTCCCTAATAGTCCCCATCGATGTCCAACCATGAAATTCAATCCCAGTTACCAGTAGAGGGAAGCCTAGGGCCCAATTGGCATTAGAAACTACTACATCCAAGTTCTTTTTATGTTTCTCCCATATGTAATGCTTCCCAAGTTCCTTTTCCATCTCTTTGTTTCCTATGATTAGTAGAATGTTTGAAACAAAATGGGAGGAGATTTCAATGTTCACGTGATGTCACACATCTTCCTCAACAAAATCCCATCCTAGAATTTGTTTAATTGCTTTAGTGATGTTGTAGTTTCACCATGAAAGAAGAAGATCCATCACATTCATTAGTCTATGATGCTTTCAATGAAAGCCATATATCATGTATCACCTTTAAGAGTTACCATCATGTTCATTTCTACATAATGTGATGGTGAAAATCTAGGTTGAAAAAGAATGAAGTGGGGTGTTGGCTGAGAGATGTGTCCTCCAAGTAATGCCTCGCCACATGTTGCATGCTTGTGTAATTAATGTACTATTGTGAAAAAAATGTCTAGAGGGATTAAATCATGATATGAGATTTGCCTATCACATATATTCATGTAAAGTGATATGTGATGTAGGAGCATCTAGAGGTGTACAAAAATCTTGCATCACCAAAAAGGATTTTCTTTAATATTTCTTTCAATTTTGGTTTTTGCGGATACCCATTTTCTTGAATAATGTTTTAGAACCTTAAAGGTTTCCAAAAAAGGATAAGAATACCAGGACATACTATTTTTAGTAACCTTATATTGGAGAAGTGGTTGGGTCCAAAATTTTCCCCAAAGCTTTGAAATAGTCAAATAAACATTATTGGTAAATTTCAACCCAAGATCATGCCTGGATTTCAAGATATTAAAGTTTTAGTTTTTGAGATTCACGAAAAAAGTTTTAGAATCAAATTTGAGGCACTTAGAGGTTCCATAATGACCCAAAAATTGGTTGAAAATAAAAATGCCCCTAAATGAGATATTTTGTGGAGCTTCGGTATTTCAATAGGTTGAAACCTAATATCCAAGAATTAAGCATGGTTAGATTGATAATTATTGAAGATGCATATCAGTTTGCAATGAAGGTTGAAGAAAAGTTGAACAAAAAATTTGAGAACAAACAAAGAGGAAGAGGTCATGGTGGAAGAACTAGTGGAAGAACATATGGGGGTCATGGACAATAAGATGAGAAAAACAAAAATGAAGATGCAGGTACCATTCAAAATAACAGATGTGAAAATGCATACCACCCTCGAGGATTGAATGATGGGTACCAGAGAGGAAGATGTAGATTTGGAAGAGGGCCTAGAAGAGGAGGATTCATAGGAACCTATTTCAAATGCGATGAAGAAGGGCATAGAGCATATGACTATCAATGAAATCTGGGAGGAACAAACAAAAGACCAGAGGGTAATGCTAGAGTTTCCCATGTTGATGAGGAGGCTAGATCTAAACATTTAGAAGATGTAGAAAGAGGAGAAGCTCTTGTTATCATAAGAGCCTTGCTAAAAGAAGAGGGAAAAAAAGAACCAACACAAAGAAAGAGCCTATTCTGAACAAGGTGTAAATCAGGCGGTAAGTGTTGTGATGTGATTATTGATAGTGGAAGTACATATAATCTAGTCTTTGAAGAGAAGGTCAGAAAGTTGAATTTGAAGAGAATAGAGCATCCATGTCCCTATAGGATTGCTTAGTTGTAGAAAGATCATAAAGATTTGGTTAATGAATAGTGTTTGGTAAAGTTTAAGATTGGAGATTATCATGATGAGGTGTTATGTGACATTATGCCAATGGATGTATGCCACTTGTTATTAGGAAGGTTGTGGCAATACGATAGGTATGCTATCCATGATGGTCGTTCTAACACCTATTCTTTGACAAAAGGTGGAGTGAGACATAAGTTGAAATCTATGAGAGAAATAGAGGAAAAGGTATGTAGTAATGCTAGAATTTGTTTGATAGATGGTAGAAATTTTTTGGATGGAATGAAACACGAACGTATGTGCTTTTCCTTGATTCCTAAAGTTAATAAAGAGGAAGGAGAAGATGTACCCACATAAATTGTAGATCTATTGGATGAATTTAAAGATTAGTTTAGATAATGTACCTGAAGGTTTTCCACCAGTGAGAAGAATAAGTCATCAAATAGAGTGGATACCAAGAGCTAGTTTGCCTAACAAGGAAGCCCATAGAATGACTCCTACATAAAATGAGGAGTTGAACATACAAGTTTAGGAATCGTTGAAAAAAGGGATAATCAAAGAGAGTTTGAGTCCATGTTTAGCACTTGTAGTACTAGCACCTAAGAAGGATGGAGAATGGAGGATGTGTAAGGGCCATCAACAAAATCACAATCAAGTACAGATTTCCTTTTCCAAGAATGGATGATATCATGGATTGCCTGAGTGGAGCGAAATATTTTACAAAGATAGATTTGAAGAGTGGGTATCACCATATTAGGATATGAGAAGGATATGAATGGAAGACAACATTCAAGACAAAAGGACTACATGAGTGGTTAGTGATGCCATTTGGATTAACCAATACACTGAGCACTTTCATGAGGCTCATGAATGAGGTACTCACAGAATTTATGGGTAAGTTTGTTATTGCGTATTTGGATGATATTCTAATTTTTAGAAAAAACTTTTGAGGAACATTGGATACATGTTCATAGAGTTTTTGAGAGGTTGAAGGAAGAGAAATTGTTAATAAATCTAAAGAAGTGTGGCTTTGTGAAGAAGGAATTAGTGTATTTGGGATTTGTGATATCTAGGATTTGTGATCTCAGTTGAGGGTCTTAAGATGGATCCAAAGAAAGTAAGGGCTATCATAGAATGGCCTACACCAAAGAATATTACTAAGGTAAGATCATTAAATGGATTGGCTAGTTTTTATAGGAATTTCATTAGAAATTTTAGTAGCATATATGTGCACCTTTAACTGAAACAGTGAGAGGAGATAGAAAATAATTATAATGGACTATAAAGGCAGCCAAGGGTTTTGATTTGTTGAAGAAAATAGTTACAGAGAATCTTGTTATAGTACTTCTAGATTTTAACAAGGTATTTTAGGTAGATTGTGATGCTAGTGGCAGTGCCATAGGAGTTGTATTAAGTCAAGAGGGAAGACCCATTGCATATTTTAGTGAAAAACTCAATGATGGTAGGAATAAGTATTATGTTTATGATCAATAATTTTATGCTATTGTTCAAGCATTGAAGAAATGGAAACACTATCCTTTGCCTAAGTAATTTTTTTTTACATTTGATGCAAGAGCATCCCAAGTTGCAGAGCAATCTTGCATCAACCAAAAGACATTTGCATTCTTTATTTTCTTTCATTTTCAACATCTTGTACCACATTTTGCTGTATCTTCATATCAGATCTAGTGGAGTAGGATTTAGAATCTACATATCATCATCTACATCATATCCAAATTTTAGGACATTTAGAATTATCTGCTAAAAGTTATCGCTAACACAAGATCGCCTGCTTTCACAGAGAAGAGCATATAGATAGTCAATTGAAAGAGAAGGTTTGTGGAGCACTTCCATGACTTGCAGAGCTAAATGGAACATCATACATGGTACATATGGATTAGATAGACCTTACTTAAGGTCTGCATCTTGATTCATCCATTTGCGGAGCATTACCAAAAGTTTAAGCTTGAACTATTTGTTCTACACGTTACATTCCTTCATTGGAGTTTGTAACCTTTCTTGGCCATCGCAGAGGATTTTTAGAGCTTGCAGATGTTATATATAGATCTCCAGGATGTATTAAAAAGATAGTTAATAAGTTAGATAGTTCTTAGTTTGTGATCATTAGATGTTTGTGCTTCAAAGCAATATCTGTTGTAACTAGAAAATCAGGCATGTGAGCACTTTGATTGTAGCCCGCATGTTGCCGGCATATAACCATTCTAAATATATAATATATTAAGCATTTGAATCTTCCATTGCATTCTATATTTGTGTTATTTCCATTGTGTTTACTCTTGTTGCATGGTTTGTGCAGTTCATTTTGTGAACCCTCCGACCATGACTGCACCAAGTGGTATCAGAGCAAAGTTTTGAATCCTTTGGGAGTGAAGTTTTGAAGTGAAGGCATTCTATAAAATATTGTGGTGAACCAATAACCGACTTGAGGTAGTCTACTTGTGTTTTTCAAAAGATCGTCTAGTGTGAGGTAGTTGCTAGCTTGTAGTCAAATTGTCGAATTGAGGTAGTTGTACCAGATCCTAGGAAGAGATGTCGTCGAGGAGGATACCTATTGTAGCCACTATGGCTAGAAGAATGGATGAAATGATGGAGATGTTGAAAAAAATAAAAGTTAGACTAGATACTATAGAAGAAGACAAAAGAAGAGGATTAACACCTAGACATGATGTTGAAAGTGATGATGAAGAATTTCAATCTACTGATCAAAATGAAGAAACCCTAGAAGAAGAAGAAGAATCAGATCAAGTGAAGATGTTGAAGGCTATTTCAAAGATTAGAAAGAGACCTAGAGTGGAAGTACCGAATTATACTAGAAATTTGAATCTGGAGGAATTGATTTACTGGATAAATGATTTGGAAGAATACTTTGAATATGAAAAAATTGAAGATCCAGAGAAGGTGAGGCTTACAAAGACTAAGTTGAAAGGACATGCTACTATTTGGTGGAAATAAATTCAGTTGGATAGAAATAGGAGAGAAAAAGAAAAGATAATAAAATGGGATAGAACGGTGACAAAGTTGAAGAATTAGTTTATACCTGCTGACTATGAGTTGGAATTGTTGAAGAGATTGCAAAACCTGAAACAAAGGGAGAAATCTGTGAAGAAATATACTTAATAATTTCATAAGATGATCATAAGGATTGGACATAGTGAAGAAAGCAAGGAGAAAGTGGCAAGATACATCAATGGACTATGGTTGAACATTTAAGAGGAACTAAGTTTGTTAAGGATGACAACAATAGAAGAAGCATATCAATTTACCCATAAAGTTGAAGACAGGTTGAACAAGAAGAATGAGCAAAGACAGAGACGTAGAGGAGGTAAATTTCAAAGAGGAAGAACATATTTCAGAGGAGAAAGATCATATGCAGAGAAAAAATAATAATATAATCCATACAAGAAGGAAGATAGAGATAGAAATTCATACTGGAGAGATGATAGAAATTTCTACCCCAGAGGGATCATAATTTTTACCGGAATGAAGGGTACTAGAGAGATGAAAGAGGGTTTGATAAGAGAACATTTAGAGGAACTTGTTTTAAGTGTGGAGGTGAAGGACACAGAGTATTTGGATGTCATTAGGGACGTACAAGAAAGAAGATAGAGAACATCATAAGAACAACTTATGTAGAAGAACCTGTTGGATCACCTAATTTAGCTGGAAAACAAAAGAGAGGAGAATCATTAGTCATGAGGAGAGCACTATTTCAAGAAGATATAACTGAGGAACCACTGCAAAAGAAAAGTTTGTTCTGGACCAGATGCAAATCATGAGGTAAATATTGTAAGGTTATCATTGATAGTGGCAATACTAATAATTTGGTTTCAGAGGAGATGGTGACTAAGCAGAACCTAGAGAGATTGAAACACCCTAAGCCCTACAAGATAGAATGGATTTAGGATGAACACAAAGTATTGGTTAGTGAACAAATTTTGGTGAAATGTTATATAGGAACTTATCATGGCAAAGCCTTGTGTGATATTATGCCGATGGATGTATGCCATATATTATTGGGTAGACCATGGTAATATGATAGAAACGCTATCAATGATGAGAGAAAGAATACTTACACTGTAGTATCTAATGGGAAGAAAATTACCTTGATACCTTTGGAAGATGAGCCTAAGAGTGAAGTATGTGGGAATGCTAGAATCAGTTTGGTTGATGGAAGGACATTTGGATTGAGACATGAGAACATGTGTTTTGCTTTGATTGCTAAGAAGCATGGAACCCTAAGTATCGAGACTGAAGAAGAGCTAGAGGAGATAATTGAATTGTTGATAGAGTATGAAGACATCATATTAGATAATGTACCTGAAGGATTGCCACCAATCTAGAGTATCAGTCATCATATATCTTATACCTAGAGATAGTTTGCTTAGCAAAGCAGCACACTAAATGACACTAGTAGAGAATGCAGAGCTGAATAGACAAATATAGGAATTGCTAAGGAAAGGATTGATCAGAGAAAGTTTAAGCCCATGTGTACTACCCATAGTATTAGCATTGAAGAAAGATGGAGAATGGAGGATGTGTACAGATTCTAGAGCAATCAATAAGATCATAGTTAAGTATAGATTTCCATTACCAAGGATGGATGACATTGTGGATTGTTTGAGTGGAGCAAAGTATTTCACAAAGCTAGACTTGAAGAGTGGATACCATTAGATCAAAATTAGATAAGGAGATGAGTGGAAGATTGCATTTAAGACAAATGAAGGATTTTATGAATGGTTAGTGATGCCTTTTGGATTGATTAATGCACTGAGTACTTTCATGACATTGATGAATGAAGTTTTGAAGAAATTCTTGGGTAAGTTTGTTATTGTATACTTGGATGATATTTTGATTTTTAGTAAGACAAAAGAACATTTGTGGCACCTTAAACAAGTATTGCAGAGGTTGAGAGAAGAGAAATTACTAATAAATATCAAGAAATGTAGTTTCATGAAGAATTGGTATATTTGGGATTTATGATTTCTGTGGAAAGATTGAAGATGGACCTTGAGAAGGTAAGAGAAATTGTTGAATGACCAACACCAGAGAGCATTGCAGAAGTCTGATCATTTCATGGATTAGCTAGTTTCTACTAGAAGTTTATTAGAAATTTTAGTTAAGTATGCACACCAATGATAGAGACAATGAGAGGTGACAGAAAGAATTTTGAGTGGACATCAGGAGCAAATAAAAGTTTGGAATTATTGAAGTAGAAAGTGACAGAGCAACTAGTGTTAGCATTACTAGATTTCAACAAAGTATTTCAGGTAGATTGTAATACAAGTGGAAATGCAATAAGAGTAGTGTTAAGTCAAGAAGGTAGACTAGTAGCATATTTCAATGAGAAGTTGAATGATGCAAGAAGAAGATATTCAATTTATGATTAGGAATTCTATGCCATAATCCAAGATTTGAAGAAGTGGAGACATTATTTGTTGCCTAAGGAATTTGTGTTGTATATAGATCATCAATCTTTACAATATCTGAATAGTCAAGGAAAGTTGAATCAGAGACATATGAGATGGGTAGATTTCATGCAGAGTTCACCTTTGTATTGAAGCATAGGAGTGGGAAGTCAAACAAAGTTGCAGATGCATTGAGTAGAAGAAGAAATTTGTTGAGAGAGATGAGAGTTGAAGTATTAGGTTTTGAAGAATTGAAGCACATGTATAAAGAGGATCTTGATTTTGTAGAACCATGGAAAGCATGTAAGGAACCTATTGTGATAGATAGAAGTAAGTGGTTGGATTATTTCATTCAGGAGGATATGTTGTTCAAAGGAAATCAATTGTGTATACCTAGGAGTTCAATGAGAGATAATTTGATCAAGGAGAAGCATAGTGATGGATTGGCAGGACATTTTAAAATTGACAAGATAGTGGCTTTGGTAAGTGAACATTACTTTTGGCCTTAGATATATAAGGATGCAAGGAAATTTGTGTGCAGAGTTGTAGAGTATGTCAAGTTGCAAAAGGGAGTAGTCAGAATACTGGTTTGTACAAATCTTTGACAGTACCAAAGAGAACTTGGGAAGACATAAGCATGGACTTCATATTAGGATTACCAAGAACACAGAGAGGACATGATTCTATATTTGTAGTGATGGATAGATTTTCAAAGATGTCACTTTTCATACCTTGTAAGAAGACAAATGATGTAGTGCATTTTGCTGACCATATTTTTCAAGGAGATTGTGAGATTGCATGGATTACCTAAGAGCATAATTTCAGACAAAGATACAAGATTCATTGGATACTTTTGGAAGACATTGTAAAAGAAGATGAAGAAAAACCTAAAGTTCAGTTCAACATTTCATCCACAGACAGATGGATAAACAAAAGTGGTAAATAAGAGTTTGGGTATCTTGTTGAGATGCTTGATAGGAGAGAAGACATGAAATTGGGATCTAATTCTACCGCAAGAAGAATTTGCATACAATAATTCAGTGAATAGGAGTAGAGGGAAGACACCTTTTGAGATTGTGACTAGAATTAAACCTAGAGGAGTTGCAGAGTTGAGATACATCAGTATGGAGAACAAGAGAAGTGCAGAGGTAGAAGAATTTGTAGGATACATGGAGACAATGCATAATCAAGTTAAGAAGCATTTGGAGAAGATGAGCAGTAAGTATAAGAAGCAAGCAGATGAGAAGAGAAGACATAAAGAATTTTCATTTGGAGATGAAGTACTTGTATATCTTAGAAAAGAGAGATTTCCAGTAGGCACATACAACAATACGAAATAGAAGAAGTTTGGACCATGTAAGATACTCAAGAAATTTGATTCAGGAAATGTATATGAAGTGAAGCTACCAGAGACATTGGGTATATCACCTATATTCAACATTGCAGACTTATATTAGTATCATGAAGGAGAATCAAGTGACAACATTGAAGATGATTTGAAGAATTAGTTACCACAGCAACAACCGAAGCAAATAGAAGACATCTTGGACAGTAGAGTGGGATGCACTACAAAAAAAGAGGCAATTAGCACCTAAAATAGCACCAGAATTTAGTGCATTTGATTTCATGAATTGGACACTTCTACCGGTGCAAAACTCAGCAACAAACTACATTTCACTCTGGCACCGGATTTAGTGTTGAATTTTGTTGCTTCAAGTTTGGCTTCTGATTTTGCTTCTAGTTTTACTTCTTGTGTTTCTTCCAGGTTTGCTTCCAGTTTTGTTTCTAGGTTTTCTTCTGGTTTTGCTTCCAATTTTGCTTCTAGTTTTGCTTCCACCTTTGCTTCCAATTTTGCTTCTGGTTTTGCTTCCAGTTTTACTTCCAGTTTTGCTTCCAATTTTTCTTTCGATATAGTGTCTCTTGTTGCATCCAATTTTGCTTTCAGTTTTGCTTCCAGGTTTGCTTCTAGTTTTGCTTCCACTTTTGCTTCCGATTTTGCTTGCAATTTTGCTTCCAGTTTTGCTTCCAGGTTTACTTCCAATTTTGCTTCCATTTTTGTTTCTAATTTTGCTTCCAGTTTTGCTTCTGATTTTGCTTCTAGTTTTTCTTCTGGTTTTACTTCCAGTTTTGCTTCCAATTTTGCTTCCGATATAACATCCCTTGTTGCATCCAATTTTGCTTCCAGTTTTGCTTCCAAGTTTGCTTCCAGTTTTGCTTCCAATTTTTCTTCCACTTTTGCTTCCAATTTTTCTTCCAGTTTTTCTTCTAGTTTTACTTCCAATTTTGCTTCCAATATAACATCGCTTGTTACTTCCAATTTTGCTTCCATTTTTGTGTCTTTTGTTGCTTCTAATAT
Source organism: Cunninghamia lanceolata (assembly GCA_027924645.1). NCBI lineage: Eukaryota > Viridiplantae > Streptophyta > Pinopsida > Cupressales > Cupressaceae > Cunninghamia > Cunninghamia lanceolata. Next base: position 3,252,156 of record BSBN01000424.1, on the reverse strand, counting down.
GGCTTCTATTATTGCATCTTTTGTTTCTTCTAAAATTGCTTATATTATTACTTCTTTGTTTGCTACCTGAATTGCTTCTATTTTTGCTTCCTAGATAATGCCAACTTTTGCTTCCAAGATTGCTTTTGGTTTTCTTCTAGTTTGGCTTCCATTGTTGCTTCCTTTTTTGCTTCTAAAAATGCTTCTTATTTTTCTTACATTTATTAATTTAATATGTTTTATTTCAATTTAATTAGTTAAATATATCATGCCTCTTAAATAACTCATATGATTATAGAGTAAGTAAATTAATTATTTAACTCATATGATTAAATAACAAGATAATTATTCTAACATGATCATCATCTATAATTAAAACAAGTGAGTCAAATATCTATAATTTAATTGAATTTGACAATGTCCATTTTGAGCAGTAAATTAAAATCATCATACATAATAAATATCCATCCAAAAATCATTGACCACTTTCAATATATATAAATTGACAAGTCAATATTGATAAGATCATCATCATATATAACTAAAACAAGTGAAACTCAAATATGCTAGTAGATCAATAACATGTCCAACAGTCGACATAAGTCAAAATGATACATGTATAAATGATATAAGTAAAAATGATAAATTATGTAACTCAAAATGATACAAGTCAAGATGATAGATGTCCAAATGATATAAGTCAAAATGATACATTTCAAAATGATACAACTCAATAATATGGTACTACAGGGCATGAAAATGATACATATGATAGTAACCATGAAAAGAGGCATCATAATATTATATCAGCAATGATCCATGATGCAGTCTATATGATCATGAATGTCACTGGCTACTACTAGAAACTACCTCATCATCATCATCACCATCATGATCATCATCATCATGATCATCATTGTCGTCATCATCATCCTCTGCCATGTGATCTGTACCAGAAACAACATAATCTGGATCTATATCATGAGGATCATCTTGATCTTCTGGAAGACCCATGTTCTACAAAAAAACATTTAAAATGAAAAGTTATTATTTATTTCATGTAATAATTTATTTTTTTGTAAACATCTAATATTACAACATATGAAATGAAACCATAATCATATTACATCATATCAAAGTGCACATACCATAATAAAATCTCAAAACAGTTACAGCTAATATGTCATTCCAATGATGTAAAACATACAACAATTCTAATAAACATCAGTAAAGATCATAAAAAAAATTGTTATACAATTTAACTATCAACTGTAAATTCTATTACATAATGTTAAGTGCCACAAATTGCTTAGTCTATGTATGTTCTTTTTCACTATTAATCTAATAACCTGCATTAGACAGAAACATTAAAGAGTTTTTAAGTAGCAGTTGATTAAATTCTCTTACATATCATTAAGGAATGCACAGTTTTTTTTCAATAATTATTTATCTTAAGGTCCATGAGTAACCTTAAGATAAAGGTCTATTTTGTATGAAAAAAAAATGAAGTTAGCAATATGTTATCTAGCTAATTTTAGAAAGAAAAAATGTTATCCCTATTCCCACTCATAGGTCTTCAATGTGAGCAAGAATAGGGCAAATTTGGGGATTTAGAAAGAAAGATAAAATTTAGGGTGTCTTTAAGATAGCCAACATGGGAAAGGAGGTCAACCATGCACACATAATGATCAACTGTAGGTGTAATGCAATAAGAGTTACAAATGTGATTGAAGTATGTACAACTCTCATCCACTAAACCTGCATGGTTGCATGCACCTAGAATACAAGCAAAGCTTACAGTGTTAGGATATGTTCCAGAGTGCTTAATTAATTCAAAGATGTTGAGAGCGTGGACTTGTAAAATCCATTTTGCGCATATCCTGCGATCATTGCATTCCATGAGATGACATCTCTTTGAGGAATTTTGTCTAATATTTCACATTTTTTATCTATGATCCCATATTTTGTGCATATCCTGCAATCATCACAGTCCATGAGACCACATTTCTTTGAGGCATTCTGTCAAATAGTTCACGTGTCTTGTCTATGCTTCCACATTTTGCATACATGTCTAACAGGGTAGTTGCAACTACAGCATCTAACAAAATTCCTCTATCCTTTATGTATTGATGGATGTCCATACCCTATTCCAAAGCTCCCATTTTGACACAGGCAGGTAGGATGTTGGCAAAGGTTGTGGAATTTGGCTTTACACCAGCCAATTGTATTTGCTTTAAAATTTCTAAAGCCTTTTCAACAAATCCATTTTGTGCATATCCTGTAGTCATTGCAGTCCATGAGACCACATTTCTTTGGGGCATTCTATCAAACAGTTCACGTGCCTTGTCTATGCTTCCACATTTTGCATACATGTCTAACAGGATAGTTACAACTACAACATCTGACAAAGGAGAACTTAAGCATTCAGAAACCTGACCATGCCACCTTGTGTGGATTTGATGAATGGCTTGTAGCCATCAAATCCAATGAACTCTTAAATCATGTCTTCCTTAATCTGGACCAGCAATGTAGAGACAATCCTCTAAAATAAAAGAATATAAAGTAGTCTTATTTTGTGTCTGCATTTGTATCATCATTACTGTCTCCTTTGGGACATTATTTTTTACCATCGAGGGATGGATGATTGAGACTAGTCAACATAGACCTTATGGTTACCATCAATTCCATCTGTTTGGTATTGAAAACTATGGTTGCATTAATTCTATGATGGTAATGAGAGGATACAATGACTGCCCTAAATTTTTTATAGTGACAACAATCCTATTTAACACTAAATTATGATTCATTCCCATAGTGGGATCTTCTCAGAGGAGTTTCAAACAACTCATACTTATAGAGTCATGGTTTTAGGTCACATTTTATGGTAACAACAAGGGATTCCAACTATGGTTACAATAGCTAACACTACCCTCATTTGTGACCGTAACAATGTTCCTGGATAACACTATCTTTCTCTTCACACTGGATACTATATAGGCCAAGACTGGGTTGAAGAAATCACTTGAGGGTTGGTGCAGGAGCACCTAGAAAATCATGTTTTGTGTTGTGATAAGGTCTATTTGACCAATGCATGTCATTTCAATTTGTATCTAGGTTCTTCAAGACCTAGAACCTATTTTGTAAGTCCCAAGTGACTTAAGACACTTTTGTCAAATTGTTAATCACATAATGCCAAAACAGGGGAGTAGGATAGTTTGGGACACAAGAGGGTTGGTCTTCCAACTATTTGAATCAGTTGGTTTTCCTCAGGGTGAGTTGATAAACCCAGAGGAATGAACCAAATAATCATCGGAGAAGTGTGTGAATGTGATTGTGCATTGTTCTAAGGAGAAATAAAACCATTTTTTTTTGTCAATTTGGGTTCCGTTCCCTATAACTGTAATTTGCATAACTGTAGATTTCTATTCTTTCTACGTGCTTTAAATTGTTGCAGTATGTCGATGTGAAGCATTCCACTGGTACGATTTCTATCAAAATCAGTGGAATGACTTCATTGTACAAGTATTTGTTTTGTTTCTTGTTTTGTTTTTGTGTTCGATGGTACAGAGGATCCAGACAGAATGTTTTGCATAGTAGATCACCTAGCATCTCCATGTGCTAGGGTTTGGTTGAAAGAGTAGATGAACCATAGAGTCAGAGAAGAGTAGACAAATCGTAGGGTTGCAGAGCTGCTGAAGTCATTATCGGTGAGACCGAGGCCATCGGCAAAACATTCCTCTCTCAGAGCGATAAGGATAGTCTTGCCGAGTGGTCTAAAGATTCATATCGAGATGATAAGGTCATCGGGAAGATAACTTGGCATTGGACCGATGGTATTGGTCTTACCGATCGAGGCGGATCGGGGTGATAAGGGATAAGTGATATCAATGGAGATCCATTGGAAGAAATCGGCTAGCGGTAAGAGATCTTAAGGTTTGGCCGATAGCATTCGTCTGGCCGATGAGTGATCAGAGTGACTAATGTATCAGAGACACAAAAAGGAAGTTCTCTGAAGGTTGAAGTCAAGCCGAAGAGTGGTTGGTCCATCGGCGCATTGGCCATCATTCGTAAGTGCTTGCAGATGAGAAGAGTCTCACCGAAGATAAATGCCATCAGCATATCGGAAGCACATCAAAGGAGTTTACCGATAAAGTTACATCTAACTGGCATTGAAGCCGTCACGGTTAAGACAAGGGGGACTTAACTATCATTGGGGCATCGGTTGAAGGATAGAAGACTTCGCTGATAGAAGTAAGTCTCGCCGACGAAGAGTTGTTCCACTCAGTGTGAGTCCTGTTTTATCTCGCCAAAGATGAATTCAGTTGAGCTATCGATGTAAGGTAGATCAACAAAGAGACTTAAGAAAGTCATTCCGACCGATAGTTGTCTGACCGATCGAGGTGTATCGGTGGCCAGTAAGTGGAGTCTTGCCGATAGAAAAAAAGTTTGATTTTGTCTCCATTCCGCTGTGCGCTCCTCATCATATTGGTATCAGAGCCATAAAAGGTTCTGTTGTTGATCTGGTATATGTCAGTAGAGGAGTGAGTGAAGGAGAGGCTAGCATCATGCCTCCAAAGGGGATGACAACAGAAGTGCTGAAGAAATTTAAGGAGATGGAAGGAGATGATCAAGATTGGAGTCAAGGAAGCACTCCAGGCTGAGTTGAAGGCACTGAAGATAGGAAAGAAATCAGATGATGAATCTGATGGAGAAGAAGAAGAAGGGGAAGAAAGAGAAGAACCCCAAGGGTAGGAGGGCAGAGATACTTACAGATCAAAAATACTTTCTTGAAGCCATCAAGGCAATTGGGAAAGACTCTTCCGAGGCCAGGATGGAGATCCAATGTTCAGTGGGAAGATGGATGTCGAGGAGTGTTGTGGAGTGGATTATGGCTCTAAACAACTACTTTGAATACAAATAAGTTCCTAAAAGTAAGAGGGTTAAGTTTGCAAAAAACTAAACTCAAAGGTGCTACCCTTACATGGTGGAATTACACCCAAGGTGAGAGGGTAAAGAATGGGAAGAGTAGGATCTCTTCATGGAGCAGAATGTTGGATAGGATCAAGTCCAATTCCTTCCATCAAACTATGAGGTGCAGATCTACAAGAGGATGTAAAATCTCAAAACAAAGAGATTTGGATGTGGCTACTTACACCGAGGAGTTTCACAAATACAATCTTCATTGTGGGTACATGGAGGATGAAAAAGCTAAGGTGGCAAGGTATCTAAATGGTTTGAGGTTCAATATCCAAGATGAAATCAATTTATTGACCCTTGAAACCGTGGAGAAATGCTTTCAAGTAGCATTAAGAGCTGAAGAGAAGCTGAGGAGGGAAAGGTGAGAAGCAAGGTAGAGGAGGAGGTGGCAGAAATTTTAGAGGCAGATGTAGTTTTGAAGGAAGAAGTCCTAACCAGAGGCCTAATGGTGAGTCTAGCCAAGGAGAGCAAGTTGGGGACTCAAGTGGTAGAGGAGGCTACCAAGGAAGAAGGCCTAATGGAAGAGATGGGACAGATGGATCAGGTAGAGGATCCAAGTTCTCCAATATGAGATGTTATAACTGCAATCAGATAGGGCATTCGGCATACAAGTGTCCAGAGAAGGCCTCAACTTCTCATGGTAATGAGAGAAGAACCACATTGACTCAAGAGGATGCAGGGAGTGTGACATCTCCTGAAGTGAATTTGACATCAAAGATGGGAGAAAATCTGATGATCAAGAGGACGCTGCTCAAAGAATCAGTGCAGACTGAACCGTCACAAAGGACAGCACTTTTTAGGACCAATTGCAAAAGCAAAGGTAAAATATGCAAGGTAGTAATAGATTCTGGTTCAACCGATAATATGGTGTCTAGGGAAATGGTGGATAAATTAAACCTAGAAAGAATTCCTCATCAAACTCCTTAGAAAGCATCTTGGGTTAGTGATAGTCAATCACTTTCGGTAGATGAGCAGGCATATGTTGATTTTTAGATTGGAGAATATAAGGATAGAGTTTTATGTGACATTTTGCCCATCGAATGTTGTCACCTACTTCTAGGTAGGCCATGGCAATTTGATAGGCAATCATTATATGATGGATATGCTAACACATACACCATCAGAAGGATGGGAGGATTTTTTTGATGACACCATTACAGGAGGATGTTGAAGCAAAGAAGGCAACCAAGGCCATCTTGGTGGGTATGAAAGAGTTTGTTAAGATCAATGAAGAAGAGACAAGGAAAGTTGAGGATACCCCAAGGAGTGGGGTTGTCAAAGATCAAAATTTGAAGGTAGTTTTAGTTTTGAATAATGGAGATCAGATGGTGATGTCTAAGATGAATCAGAAGAAGGTCAAAGAACAGGTCTACAAGTAGCCACAAGGTGATTGGACAGAAGAAGATGCGTCATAGTAGGGACCATTGTTTGTCCTCTAGAGCTAACAAGAGTTGAAAGGAAACATATTCTACCATAGCAGCAGTACAAGAAGTATCAAACAAGGTTTTACATGCAGGTGTTCAAGTAGAGATGACAATAAGGAAGAATGGCAAACAAAATATAGGTTTGGTTGCAAGCATTCACTCATGGCAAGGTGTGAGTAGAGCCTGCAATGCTAGGCATGAGTTTTTGATTCCATGGAAGAAGGTTGCAGTCCATAGATCATGGAGAGGACATGGAGCAATAGAGGATCACAGTGGAGCAAAACAAAGAACCAACTCATGTGACATGAGTTCTTTTCTACCCCGGAGTATGGTGTAGGAGCACCTAGAAAATCATGTTTTGTGTTGTAATAAGGTCTATTTGACCAATGCATGTCATTTCAGTTTGTATCTAGGTTCTTCAAGACCTAGAACCTATTTTGTAAGTCCCAAGTGACTTAGGACACTTTTGTCAAATTGTTAATCACATAATGCCAAAACAGGGCAGTAGGACAGTTTGGGACACAAGATGGTTGGTCTTTCAACTATTTGAATCAGTTGGTTTTCCTCAGGGTGAGTTGATAAACCTAGAGGAATGAACCAAATAATCATCAGAGAATTGTGTGAATGTGATTGTGCATTGTTCTGAGGGGAAATAAAATTGTTTTGTTATGTCAATTTGGGTTCCGTTCCCTGTAACTGCAATTTGCATACCTATTGATTTCTATTCTTTCTATGTGCTTTGCATTGTTGCAATATGTCAATGTGAAGCATTCCACTGGTACGATTTCTGTTGAAATTAGTGGAATGGCTTCATTGTACAAGTATTTATTTTTGTTTCTTGTTTTGTTTTTGTGTTCGATGGTGCAGAGGATCCAGACAGAATGTTTTGCACAGTAGATCACCTAGCATCTCCATGTGCTAGGGTTTGGTTGAAAGAGTAGATGAACCACAGAGTTGGAGAAGAGTAGACAAATCGTAGGGTTGCAGAGCTGCTGAAGTCATTATCGGTGAGACCGAGGCCATCGAAAAAACATTCCTCTCTCGGAGCGATAAGGATAGTCTGGCTGAGCGGTCTAAAGATTCATAGCGAGATGATAAGGTCATCAGGAAGATAACTTGGCATTGGACTCACAGTATTGGTCTTACCGATCGACGCGGATTGGGGTGATAAGGGATAAGTGATACTAACGGAGATCCATTGGAATAAATCGGCTAGTGGCAAGAGATCTTATGGTTTGGCCGATAGCATTCGTCTGGCTAATGAGTGATCGGAGTGACAAACATATCAGAGACACAAAAAGGAAGTTCACCGAAGGTTGAAGTCAAGCCAAAGTGTGGTTGGTCCATCGGCGCATCGGCTAGAATTTGTAAGTGCTCGCCAATGAGAAGAGTCTCACTGAAGACAAATGCCATCAGCATATTGGAAGCACATCAAAGGACTTTACTGATAAAGTCACATCTAACCGGCATTGAAGCTGTCACGGTTAAGACAAGGGGGACTTAACTGTCATCGGGGCATTAGTTGAAGGATAGAAGACTTCACTAATAGAAGTAAGTCTCGCTAATGATGAAGAGTTGTTCGACTCAGTGAGAGTCCTGTTGTATCTTGCCAAAGATGAATTTAGTTGAGCTATCAGTGTAAGTTAGATCAATGGAAAGACTTAAGAAAGTCATTCTGAGTGACAGTTGTTTGACCAATCGAGGTGTATCGGTGGCCAGTAAGTGGAGTCTTGCCAATAGAAAACAAGTTTGATTTTGTCTCCATTCCACTGTGCGCTCCTCATCAATGGTTACCTATATAGTGATACCACACCCTAATACCCCCATGCATTCTAAATAGCTTGAGATTTATACAATACTCAACTGGTGCAGGAGCACCCCTACAAGACATGATATAGGTTCATTGTCCGCATGACAGGACATTAGTCTATTTTTAGCATGTTTGACTTCATGATGTAATAAGGTCCATTGGACCAATGCATATGTATTAGATCAGCCTAGGAGAGTGTGCAGGTAGTTAGAGTTCGTGATCAGGTAGTATGAGCTGTCCTCTCCCAGCCGCTTGGAAGCTCCCAGCCGCTGGGAACCGAGTTGGTAGTACTCGTAGGATAGTGCTATAAATAACTCAGATCAGTTAGGGTTTGATATGATATCAGAGAGAGTAGTAGAGAGTAGGAGTTATGTTATGTTGTACTGGTGATTGAGTGAGATCTAGAGATCAGTCCAGAAATTGTGAAACATTGTTGTTCAATAGTATTGTAGAAACAGGACATTTGTGTTTCATCTAAATAAGATCTCATCAATTGCATTATCTGGTTTATTAGCTGTTTATGTTTTGATTTATGTTTTGATTACAGGTTAATGGGTTCTTTCAACCCTTCCACCGGTTGATTCTGTGAATCGGTGGAATGGTCATACATGTTAGTTTAGGTTGTATTTTAGTTTTCTATTTATGCATTTCATTGTGTGGGAGATCGATTGGTAGCATGCTGTGAATCAACCTAGCATCCTCATGTGCTAGGGTTTAGGAAGATAAACTGTTAAGTTTTGATCTGAAGGTGATCCGGCCCAATCATCATGTTTTCTTTGTAAAATTGTGCGGTTCTGTGAGTTTGCATGCAAATGACGGATATACAGGGATCTGCATGTGCTTTTCCAGACGGAGTGAATCACATCGACATCTGCAAGTATATTGCTATCCGGATCAGGTTATGAAGTTGACGAAGACTGTATGTTTCAAGTGCATCAGGATGATATAAATCGAATATATACTCAGTGTGTATATCATCGTCAGGATCATCTTTCGTCCGCATGTCACTATCGCATGCAGAAGTGAAAGTTCATTTTTTGGCTAAGGACCGGAAAGGTCATCCTCAGGATATTGAAAAGATCACCGGATATTCATTATCATGTTGCGGAGGATATAAGTGTCTTATATCCTGTTGACATCATCATCGGGTGCAAGTGACGTCATCGTCATCAGGATATTGCGAATATCACCCTATGCAAGTTTATCCTGCTGTCGCTAAGTGTTTTGGCATCGGCGTAAGTCATCGGCATAAAGTTGAGCATCATCATCAGGATGCTTCAATATGACCGGATAAGTCATATCCTGATGTTGTTGTTTGAGTAGTCGGATATCGAGGGTGACGTAAGCATCGAGGGAAAGGTGCTTGAAGTTGTCGTCATCAGGATATATTGGAGGAACCGGATATTTTATATCCTGCTGATGAAGAGGATGTCGAACATCATGATGATGAAGATAGAGTTTGGCGGTCAGATGAACAGTGAACATCAGGAGGATGTTTGCCCTTGCCAAATGTGATGATGCTGCGGACAGGCGAAAGGCGAAAGGCGATAAGGAAGTGAACAGTAGTTAGCAGGAGGATATTACATGCTTCTTCGAAATATGATGATGCTGTCTGTGTTAGCAAGAAATATGATGATGCTGTTAAGCCGATAGGTATTACATACTGCATGTCCAGGATTTTAACATGCTGGTTGTGTTCATGACTCCTCCTTCCTATTTGTAAAGCTTCTGTTGCGTTTCCTCTGCATCATAGTGGTATCAGAGCAAAGGAAGGATCTTCTGGAAAAGATCAGGATATAGCAGGATGTCAGGTGACGAAGGAACATCTGAGATGCCGGCAAGGATGACCAATGTTGAGTTGGCAGTTCTGGTAAAGAAACAGATTGCAGAGAGCAAGGCCGTGAAGGCTCAGAATCAGGAATTGAAGGATGAGTTAGAGAAGTTGAGGAACAGAGTAGGTTCTGGTAGAGAAGAAGATAGGGAAGAAGAAGAGATCCCTAGTTAGAACGAGGAGGTCGTTCCTGCAGACCAGAGACCACTATTGAATGCCCTCAAGGCCATGGAGAGGAGAACCATGGATGTGAAATTGGATTTGCCAGTGTTTACAGGAAAGATGGAACCTGATTCAGTGATGGAGTGGATAGACTGCTTGAACAATTTCTTTGAAACAGAGGAGATACCAGAACAACAGAGGGTGAAAATAGCCCAGTCAAAAATGAAAGAAGCTGCCTTGACATGGTGGAATTTCGTCCAAGATGATAGAGTACAGGAAGGAAAGCGTAGAGTCACTACATGGAAGAAAATGATGGCATTAGTAAAGGAAGCTTATGTCCCATTGGATTACAGTATCCAATTACACAAGAGGAAGCAAAACCTGAAGCAGAAGGAGCTAGATGTCAGCTCATATACAGAAGAATTCATGAAACTTTGTATGAAAACAAAGGTAAAGGAAAGTGAAGAAGAGAAGGTAGCCAGATACCTTAATGGATTGAGGTTCAACATTCAGGAAGATTTAAGTCTGCATAATCCAGATACAGTTCAGAAATGCTTTCAGTTGGCATTGAAAGTGGAAGAGAAGTTAAAGAGAAAACAAGAACAACACAATAGAGGAAGAGGAAGACAACAAAGGGGTGGAAGAGGTCCTTTTAGAGGTAGAGGACATGGACATGTATATCAAGGAGAATCTAGTCATGACAATAGTAAGGGAAACAATAGTCAGAACCAGGGGGAAAATTATAGTCAGCAAGGAAACTTCAGAGGTAGAAGACCTTTCAGAGGAAGATCCCAGGGCAGAGGATCCATCAAATGTTATAACTGTAACAAAGAAGGCCATATAGCCAGCAGATGTCTAGAAAAGGCCACAAGCTCAACAGGAGAAAGGAGAACAAATCTGATCCAAGAACCTGATAATCAAAGTATGACAGGCTCTAAAGCTTTTCAGAGTGTGAATGCTCCTGATAATTGTGGATACCCAGAAAGTGGAGAGTCCCTAATGATGAGAAGAACAGTGACTACCATGAAGGTACCTGACAAAGAATCCCCTCAAAGAAAGTCTCTTTTCAAGACTATTTGCAAAGCAGGAGGTAAGGCATTTAAAGTTTTGATTGATTCTGGTTCTACTGAAAATTTTGTGTCTGAAGAAATGGTGACAAAGCTTAAGCTTAGGAGATTGGCTCACCCCTCCCCATATAAAGTCTCATGGCTTACCCAAGGTCAGCAGACAATTGTAGAAGAGCAGGCTTGGGTAGAATTTCAGATTGGAGCATATAAGGATAAGTTGTTGTTTGACATTACCACGATGGATGCTTGCAATCTTTTATTTGGTAGACCATGGCAGTATGATTTGAAGGCACAACATGATGGTGTTAGAAACACCTATACAATCACTAAAGATGGTAAGGTTATAAAGTTACTACCATTGACGGAGAAGGAGGAGAAATCTAAAGGAAAAGAGGTGAAGGTAATGCTGATGGAAGGTAAACAGTTCATGAAAGAACTAGCAGCAGAAGGTGCAGTTGCATATGCCCTAATCCCATGTATGAGGATGAATAAAGAACAGCAGCAAGAAGTCAAGGAAGAGAAGAAGCAAAGGTTCATAGACCCAGCTATCCAAGAGCTATTGGATAAGTACAAAGGTATCATCTCAGAGGGAATGCCAAGATCCCTACCACCTGTCAGAGATATTAGTCACTGCATAGACTTAATTCCAGGGTCAACACTTCCAAACAAAGCAGCCTATAAGCTAACTCCAGAACAGAATGCAGAAGTAGCCAGACAAATTGAAGAATTATTGGATTCAGGTCTGATTGGGAAAAGTTTAAGTCCATGTGCAGTACCAGCTGTACTAGCACCAAAGAAGAAAGGTACTTGGAGGCTTTGCACAGATTCCAGAGCTATTAACAAGATCACAATCAGGTATAGGTTTCCAATCCCTAGGATAGAGGATTTACTTGATTGTTTGGGAGATGCTAAGTATTTTACAAAAATAGATCTAAAGAGTGGATATCATCAGATCAGGATTAGGCCAGGAAATGAATGGAAAACAGCATTCAAAACTAATGAAGGGTTATATGAGTGGAAGGTTATGCCTTTTGGTTTATCTAATGCACCTAGTACTTTTATGAGGTTGATGAATGAGCTTTTGAAAGAGTTCATTGGTAAGTTTGTCATAGTATATCTAGATGACATTCTAATTTTCAGCAACACAAGAGAAGAATATCTCAGACACATAGATTTGGTTCTTAAGAGGTTACATGAAAAGCAGCTGATGATAAATTTAGACAAGTGTTTGTTCATGCAAGAGGAGATCACATATTTGGGTTTTGTCATTTCACAAGGAAAGTTACAAATGGATAAGGAGAAGGTAAGTGCCATATTGTCTTGGCCAACCCCAAAGACTATGAATGATGTCAAAAGTTTCCATGGGTTAGCAACCTTCTACAGGAAGTTTATAAGAGGGTTTAGTCATATTTGTGCACCCATGCTTGATACCATCAAAGGAGGACAGAAGTGCAAATTTGTTTGGACTCAAAGAGCAGATGATTCTTTTGAAACATTGAAGAAGAAGGTGGCATAGCAGCCAGTCCTTGCACTTCCAGACTTTAACAAAATCTTTTAGGTGGAATGTGATGCCAGTCACATGGCCATTGGAGCAGTACTCAGCCAAGAAGGTAGACCTATTGAATTTTTCAGTGAGAAGCTCAATGATGCTAAAAAGAGGTATTCCTCATATGATTTGGAAATGTATGCTTTAGTCCAGTCACTCAAGAAATGGAGGCATTACTTGATGCCAAAGGAATTCATAGTATTCACAGATAACCAGGCTCTGAGTTTCATAAACAACCAGGAAAAGCTGAACCACAGACACATGACATGGGTAGAAACCTTACAAGCGTTTACTTTTACATTGAAGCATAAGAAAGGAGTCAAGAATAAAGTTGCAGATGCTTTGAGCAGGAGAGTTCTAACAGTCAACCAGATTCAGTTAGAAAGTGTTGGCATTGATTCACTAAAGACCATGTATGAGACTGATGAAGATTTTGGGGAGATATATCATGTATGTACTTCTTTTGGAGAGAAATATCATGCTGAATTCTCTGAATTTTTGATTCAGGATGGATTGTTGTTCAAAGGTGGACAGTTATGTATTCCAAGGTGTTCTATGAGGTTAAACATCATTAAGGAGAAACATTGTGGAGCTATGGCAGGTCATTTTGGTCTAGATAAGACTCTTGATCTTGTCCGAAGACATTACTTTTGGCCTAAGTTACAATCAGATGTCAGAAAGTTTGTAGAGGCATGTGTGATATGTCAGAAAGCTAAAGGCAGGTTGACTAATGTAGGTTTATATCAGCCCTTACCCATTCTTTCCAGACCATGGGAAAGCATAAGTATGGATTTTGTCTTGGGTTTACCAAGGACAAGGAAAGGGTTTGACAGTGTTTTTGTTGTAGTGGATAGATTCAGCAAAATGGCACATTTCTTGCCATGCAAAACCACTACTGATGCTTCATACATTGCAGATTTGTTTTTCAGGGAGATTGTCAGGATCCATGGATTGCCATTGAGCATAGTGTCAGATAGGGATGTGAAGTTTATTGGTCACTTCTGGAGAACTCTTTGGAAGAAACTTGGAACAAATTTGTCTTTTTCCTCTGCATATCATCCTCAAACGGATGGACAGACTGAAGTAGTGAACCGTTCCTTAGGAAATTTGCTTAGATGTTTGACAAAACAACATGGAGAAAAGTGGGATAATATTCTATCTCAAGCTGAATTTTCCTATAATGATACTGTCAATAGGAGCACAGGGAAATCACCTTTCCAGATAGTTTATGGTGTGCATCCAAGAGGAATTTTGGAATTAAGAGATCTACCTACAGTAGACCCTATTAGTGCAGAAGGAGAAGCTTTTGCAGAAGCCATCAAAGAGGTTCATGATCAAGTCATGACCCAACTGCAGCAAACCACCTTGAAGTATAAGGAATATGCTGATAAAAAGAAGGATGTACAGTTTGATGTTGGAGATTTGGTATGGGTTCATTTGAAGAAGGACAGATTTCCTAAGGGCAAATATACTAAACTTATGCAGAGAAAAGTTGGACCATGTTAGATCTTGCACAAGCATGGACAGAATGCTTATGAGATACAACTCCCCCCTGATCTTGGTTTGTCCCCTATATTCAATATATGTGATTTAACTCCATACAAGTCTTATCCAGATGCAGATCAGGATCTCCTACAGGATACAGTCCATGATAACATTCCCAAGCATGATCCTCCACAGTTGCAGAAGGTTTTGGACACCCGAGTGGTCAAACAGACCCGAAACAAACAGTACTTGGAGTATCTAGTCTCTTGGAAGGGAAAACCTAATTCTGAAGCAGTATGGATGACTGAAGAGCAGATCCAGAAACATGGTGCAGATCTTCATACTCTCATCTCAAGTGGACTTGAGATTTCTTCTTCTGGGGAGTATGGTGTAGGAGCACCCCTACAAGACAGGATATAGGTTCATTGTCCGCATGACAGACATTAGTCTATTTTTAGCATGTTTGACTTCATGATGTAATAAGGTCCATTGGACCAATGCATATGTATTAGATCAGCCTAGGAGAGTGTGCATGTAGTTAGAGTTTGTGATCAGGTAGTATGAGCTGTCCTCTCCCAGCCGCTTGGAAGCTCCCAGCCGCTGGGAACCGAGTTGGTAGTACTCGTAGGATAGTGCTATAAATAACTCAGATCAGTTAGGGTTTGATATGATATCAGAGAGAGTAGTAGAGAGTAGGAGTTATGTTATGTTGTACTGGTGATTGAGTGAGATCTAGAGATCAGTCCAGAAATTGTGAAACATTGTTGTTCAATAGTATTGTAGAAACAGGACATTTGTGTTTCATCTAAATAAGATCTCATCAATTGCATTATCTGGTTTATTAGCTGTTTATGTTTTGATTTCTGTTCTGATTACAGGTTAATGGGTTCTTTCAACCCTTCCACCGGTTGATTCTGTGAATCGGTGGAATGGTCATACATGTTAGTTTAGGTTGTATTTTAGTTTTCTGTTTATGCATTTCATTGTGTGGGAGATCGATTGGTAGCATGCTGTGAATCAACCTAGCATCCTCATGTGCTAGGGTTTAGGAAGATAAACTATTAAGTTTTGATCTGAAGGTGATCCGGCCCGATCATCATGTTTTCTTTGTAAAATTGTGCGGTTCTATGAGTTTGCATGCAGTTGACGGATATACAGGGATCTGCATGTGCTTTTCCAGACAAAGTGAATCGCATCGACATCTGCGAGTATATCGCTATCCGGATCAGGTTATGAAGCTGACGAAGACTGTATGTTTCAAGTGCATCAGGATGATATAAATTGGATATATACTCAGTGTGTATATCATCATCAGGATCATCTTTCGTTCGCATGTCGCTATCGCATGCAGAAGTGAAAGTTCATTTTTTGGCTAAGGACCGGAAAGGTCATCCTCAGGATATTGAAAAGATCACCGAATATTCATTATCATGTTGCGGAGGATATAAGTGTCTTATATCCTGTTGACATCATCATCAGGTGTTGACATCATCATCGGGTGCAAGTGACGTCATCATCATCAGGATATTGCGAATATCACCCTATGCAAGTTTATCCTGCTGTCGCTAAGTGTTTTGGCATCAGCATAAGTCATCGGCATAAAGTTGAGCATCATCATCAGGATGCTTCAATATGACCGGATAAGTCATATCCTGATGCTATTGTTTGAGTAGTCGGATATCGGGGTGACGTAAGCATCGAGGGAAAGGTGCTTGAAGTTGTCGTCATCAGGATATATTGGAGGAACCGGATATTTTATATCCTGCTGATGAAGAGGATGTCGAACATCATGATGATGAAGATAGAGTTTGGCGGTCAGATGAACAGTGAACATCAGGAGGATGTTTGCGCTTGCCAAATGTGATGATGCTGCGGACAGGCAAAAGGCGAAAGGCGATAAGGAAGTGAACAGTAGTTAGCAGGAGGATATTACATGCTTCTTCGAAATATGATGATGCTGTCTGTGTTAGCAAGAAATATGATGATGCTGTTAAGCTGATAGGTATTACATACTGCATGTCCAGGATTTTAACATGCTGGTTGTGTTAATGACTCCTCCTTCCCATTTGTAAGCTTCTGTTCCGTTACCTCTGCATCATCAACCAAGATGAAATTGTATCATTGTACCACACTTAACTATGACAGTCCCTTATTGACAACAATTTGTAATCTTTAGACTATTGGGATTCTTGCCACGAATAAATATTAGGTCAATGACACAAGGCTTTTAAATAAAAACCATAATCCCAACTCTATATCCATCCCCTTAGCAGTCTAAAGGGCCACCTTGAGACAAAAATGCTAATGTACTATTATGATAGTTATGATGGTCCTCCATCGTTTCATTGTGCATTTGAAACTTGAGATGAGGATTGTGGAGGTCTCCATTGGTATTTTGTCATAGACAATTTGGGAACAACAGACCCCCATCTTATCAATAAGGAAGATTATATAAATCTTGAATAAAATAAGAAAAACCTCATGACTGTCTTACATGTTAGCAAATTGATTGTGACAGTAGTAAGGTTAGTCAATAATTTCCACACCTTTATATTCAATCTTTGGATCATTATGGGGGTAAAAGCATGGAAAATACTCATGGAAAGATCTTTAAAATAGGCATATTCAACTTCAGGTATTTCTGCACACCCTAGGAAGGTGGATGTAAACTTAGTGACTATGTCAAGGTAACACTATCATGCTCTTTATGACAATCCCTTCTGCAATGGGTGATGACCTAATAACATTTATCTCCTTTGTGATTTCAATGCCTCTCTAATGCACTATCATAGGAGTCTTGATAGTCCTTATGTATCAGTAAAGAAGGCTTCCAACAAATCCAAAAGGAGGGCTTAAGATTACATACAAAATCTTAGCCTTCATACCCTAGTCACATATCACCCCTCTAAGAAGACCTCAAGACTTTATGGGTTCCAAAAATAACACAAACCCAGTCCTATATGACTGTCACTACCCTAGGTCCCTCAAAATTCTTATATCAACCTTCCCTTGGCTGGCCTTGGGTCTTGAAACTCCATTGTCCCTACTAGTCTGAACTTGGAATGGTCAATATAATGATTCTACTACAATGCATAGTTAGGGCTCCACTAAGGAAGTCCTACCTACCCTAAGGAAGTCCTACCCACACCTAAACTATGATGTATCAGTGATCTTATCAAGCATGATCTTATGATAGTGTTTGGACTAAACCTATATAGTTTAAGGGCATTCACACATCTCAGTTATAGTTTGGTGTGTGAGGAATTATTACTAAATGGTTTCTACCATGCACATAAACTATACACATATCTGAAGACTGTAATATGACATTATTGTGATGGAATCCTAGCTTGGAATGAAAGCTAGGCCTTAGACCATTTTAAATTGATTCCTTGCAAAAAAATCTGATAGGAGAGCCATTATGTCCTCGAATACCATTCCACCAGCCTATGGACCTAGTGCAAGGTGTGCAATAAGTCTAAGAAGCAACAACATACTTCTTTCTGTCATACTGAGAACCACAAAATAATGGATTTAAATCATGGAACATATATAATTGATACCTTTAATGCATCTTCCATGCAAGTGAGTTTAAAACTGAAGATTTGGGTGTAGGAAAGGGCTTCTAAATAAATGTTCATTAGAAAAGAAAGAAAACAAATAGTTTTGAAATGGAAAAAACAAAAATCACAAAATCTAAAGGTTTCCATATTCTGCTAAGCTCTTCTTTATCCACACATCTACTTGGAGTGCAACTTTGATCTTCCTTCAAATCAGCCTGACTTCATAAGGAATCCAAAATGGGATAAGTCATAAGAAGGAGGCAGGCAAACAAGGGTTTGTTGTTCATTATTAGCCCATCAAACTTAAGCATATGAGATAGCATGGCACACACAAAATGTTGTGAATAATGACCACAAGATTAGGTTAATTGCAACCACTTTTGGTAAGCAAGCACAAGACTAGTATACTCATTATGATCCTAATGGCACCAAGAATGATCTTGGGAAACTTCTAAGAGATTTCCTTCCCAATTTCAATTGCCCTAAGATGGTGCATCGTAATATTGTGGCATTAAATGGAATAAGGCAACAATCAGGAGATATTGTGTGTAGGTATGATCAACACTCTAAGGAATTGGTGTTAAAGATTGACCTAACTATAAAATGTTGAAATTTAGAAGGAATGATCTATTGGTAGGCTAAATGCACATATCCAACATGAACTAGTTTAGCTCACTCTCCCTAATTAAAAAGTTTCCTTAAAAGTTGTGTTGAGATTATAAGAATTAGGGGAGCCCCCAACATATGATTCTACTACATGACTAAAAGAACAAATGGAAAAATGGTCATGCAAATAGCACAACTTGCAAGTGAAACTCTTAATCAATGTGGTTTATGATGAACAAAGTGCCACACTAAGGGGCATATAACTACAAACTATCTAGTGGTGGGAACTCAAGCTATTAATGCCACATAGTTCCCTCTTGCTCAACACATACCTAATTGCACCATATGTCATGAGACTCATGAAATTGTCCACTACTGCAAAAGTGAAAGGATGTTCCTATCAATTACTAATGCAAGGTTTGTCACACATCCACCCATGACACTACCACCTACAAAGTAGTACAAGTCCTCCACAAGGCAAGAGGAAAACAAAATTAAACACAACCACACAACCTCAGTCACAACCACAATAGATGGTGTTGTACTATTAGGAGCTATAATATATGGAGCATGGAGGAAATCAAGGAGGCCATGGTAGAGTATGCAATAGAGGAATCTATTGCTACTAGTGTGGAGAACCTGGGCATACCTCACCTAGTTCCACAAAGTTTAGTCTAATGTATACTTATTATGATGTTGATCACAAGATAGAGGATTGCCCTACATTGTTGCAACTATTGGAATATTCAATGATGTGCCTTTCATAAAGATATCAATGATGTGCCTTTGATAAGGGACTCATAATTTTGATAAGTTCTATCACCACCTAATGATTCAATAAAGGATCTGTTGTCTATAAATTAATTCAATATAATCAAATGTGTGGATGATTCACTGGCCTATTCACATAACTCACATTTGTATATAAGTGATTTCTCTTACAGTTGTCGATCTTTGTGGATAAAAATTATTGTGAAAAATGTCCAAGGATTGTTCTATAAAGGTAAAAAGGTGCATTCATAATGAGAGTGACTGAAGCTCAAATCTCAACACTGCAATAAGGTAACTAGAAGGACATGTGCACGTCTAGGACTGCAAATAATGGGATAATTGAGTGGGATCTAGGGCCAACAAAGAAGCACTTTAGAACTCATCCTACGCATCAATAAACAACTCAACACAAGAAATGCAAATTGACATATTAACACAACAATATCCAACTAAGTTATTGAAAGTCAACTATTGATACCTCGTCTCCATCCAGATTACAAAATCGGTCCACTTTTTGCTTTGTAACATTTCCTTTTCAAATTGCCTTGAATGCTGGCCATATTTCTCCTCTTGTCAAAACATGGCACATGGACTAGTTAAACTAGTTAATATTAAATCATTTACTTTTTCCTAGGAAAAAAAAAATCATTTAACATATTAAATATACTTCCAAATGTACAAATCAAGGCCTATAAACCTTTTTGGCCACTATGATGCATGATACCAAGTTTGTCAAGCCTAGCCTTGAAGGCCTTGTCCTCAAACATATACTAATTTAATTTAACTATGCACAAATAAAATTTAAAAATCATTTAATAAATTTGATATAATCTTATAAGCAAATTCAAATACATGTGTACTCTCCTCACCGGACTTCCTCCGTGCATCGAACTTCTCATATGCTTTTACAAGCTCTTTCTATACTTTCACACTTACATCAATTGGACTTTTTTTGAGCCTTACCTCGAGAGGGATTTTTCTATCTTCTTTGTTTGGTTGCACCGAAATCTCTTGTAGTTTTGAGACATTCATAGCTTTATCTTCTTTTACAGACCAACCTATGCCAAATTAAGTCTCCATGTCATGGATAACTGCTTTTTGCAGGTGCATGGGTATCTTTGAGAATGTCAAATGTAGATGCTCTTTAAACTATTGAAGGCATGAATCCTTCAGCCTATTCACAAATGTTTTTCTAGCATCTGTCATGTGGACTTCCCCTAAAACCACATCATATTCTATCTTGGTATCATAGGGACCAATGCAAAATGGTAAACATGGCGTGGTAGTCGAAGAAGTCTGTGTCCCAGGAGTGGTTGGGACATTGGAAGTCTTTGCTCCCTATTCCACATTCTTAGAGCTTATTGTTATTGATTTCTTGTTGGATCTTTTGCTCAATCTAGGACTGGATGGGGAATCAATTGATTCCCTTGGACACGGTTGATTTGGTTGCAATGTTTTAGGGCTTTACTAGATCATTTTTCTATGTATATGGCAAGCATTGTCAAGTTCACACCATCTAATTTGTTCACTACCTCTACCCCCAATATGGAAGCCAATGCCTCTTTATCTTTGTTAGTCTCATGTCCCTATATATATAATACATTTCTTCTTTAAAACTTAGAAATAAAAAACTAAAAACTAAAAATCAAATAAACAATGGAAACATTTAAAAATCTATAAATTGACATGAATTACCTCATTGTGGCAAGAGTATGCTCCCTTTGCTCTCTTCCCACTAGTGCTTGACATTTTGAGGCAACCTAGGGTAAATTATTTTTGTCCAATCTGTGGAGGCAAATGAAGTACACACTGCCAGGTATGAAACAATTGTCTATGAATCAATTACTACCTTGGGAGGGAATCTATAGTTCCGGGCCTAATTTTAGTTCTCTCACCTTGTATCAAAAGCTCTATCTCCTTGTATTGTCTTGACCAACCTCTGTTCCCACAGGACTTGGTTGTAATGGGGCAGATGTAGTTTAACGACTTGTCTTGAAAGCACTCAACTACTTTTTTAGGAAGTGAGAAAGTTGTCTTTAGAGAAAGGTATGGATGGGAATGATAAGCGAACCAGGGTATTGGGGTTTCAAAAATACGTTCACTGCTCTCAGATGCAGAGGAAATAATGCAATGTCTACAATTTTACCCTCCTCCTTTGCAACCACATGAGACTTGAATGATTCGCCTGTAAACAAAACAATATTCACAACCCTTTCTTGACAATCCTCTCCATTTAATCCAAATAAAAATATTTATGGGAACAAAAAAAACAAATTGTAACCTTACCTATGGTGTTGCAAACTAAATCAAATTTCTCATCTACTTGCTTGTAGATAATCCCTTAGAGGGCGCCCTCCTCTCATCTCTTCCTTTACGTGACGTTTTTCCCTTTTTTCTCCTGTCTTCCTTCACGTAGCATTTTTCTACTCTCATCTCTTCCTTCATGCGGGAAGTTTTTATTTTTTGTTTTTTTGATTCATTAGTCAGTGCTGTAGTCAGCGTAGTTAACACCAACTTTAGTGCTGACTTTTAGCCCTAAATGTAATCTTTTTGGGGCGTAAAAGGAGGTGCAAAGTGCGCCTAATTTAGCACCTATCATTTTAAAATGATGTACATTTTGCTTGGAAGTTGTATACTTTATTAGGGCTTGGATGCACCCCTTATCTATGTTTCAATGCTATTATCTTGATTAGGGTTTGGGATTTTTTGTGTAATCTCTTTGATCCCACTAACCCACCCTTATTTAATGTATTATTGATAGATCATTCATCATGTATTATCATATATATTTGTCTATTGCCTTTATCCATGCATATATTACATATATTGACATGTTTTTACACTTTGCTAGATCTCATCATTCCATCCTAAAGTAGGTTTCAATCAAGAATAAGGAATCCAATCTCTAGTATTCAAAGAGAAAATATCTACAGTTTTAATGAATTTGTGGAAGAAATGTAAGGTAGAGAACCAGCTAAAATTATTAGTAATAGTTTTTCTTTCATCTAGGATAACAAGGGACCATGGAAGGGATGTTCAGATAAAATTATTAGTAATAGGTTTCATTTGTAGTCAGCTTGTAAATAAATGTCTTTTTGATGTGAATTTGTAGTCATCTTGTAATCATAAGATTTGAGCTCTAGTTGTCAAGATTTCGCATGTAAACTTTTTGTGAAGAGAAAAATGTTGCAATGTCCTATTTTGTTTTTCATAGTGCGTCTTAATGAAAAGCGAGTGTATTAACAAGATAATTTCAACAATATTCTCTTGGTGCATAGTTGTTATGTGACTATTGTCATTGTTGTGTATTATAGGATCCAGAGGAGGCCATGGAGAGAGGACGTGGATGGCGTAGAACTACTAAATCATAGAGAGGAAAGTGGGTGGAAATAGATATGACAATGGAATCTACAGATACAATAGAGGTAAGAAGAGAAAGCAACCTCAACCAAAGGAGGAAGGTGTTTATGAATTCATAAATGCTACAATATAGAGGAGATAAAGTCATTTTTCTATCCATGAGGCCTCTGAGGTCAAAATTTTTGGTTGAAAATGCACATGAATGGTGATTCTATGATCAAGAGAAAAGTTTGAAAATTAGGATGGCCAAAACATGATATCAATATGTCAAATATATGACTTAAGTGAGGTTTTGTGTTGGATAGCATATTCGTTGAAATGATATAATTGGTGTACTAAACATTATTTACTTTGTTGTGTATTATAGGGCTAGACGAGGCCATGGCAACAGATCATGTCATATCAAATGAGGACACAATGGATGAAGCGGGACATCAGGTACTCAAATTTTGACTTAACTAAGGAAAAAATGGTCTAATGACATTTTGTGATACGTCCATCTTTTTTCACAGTATTATTGAAATTTATAATGTATTATCCAATCTTGACATAAATTAATGCATGTTGTTGATTATTTTAGATGAAGATTGGAGAAAATGCAGAGCATGAGTGTTCAACTAGCAAAAGAAAAACATATGTACATGGACATGGACCTAAAACTGCTAAATCACGTAGAGGACAGTGGCTGGAAGAGGATATGACAATGGATCCTGCAGACACAACAAATGATTGCACTAAACAAGAGGTTGGTTAGGACTATAGTACATGGGATGAATACTTTGAGAAAATTGTTGTTTGTAGATGTTCTGTATGTTGTGGAAAGAAATAATTCAAACGAGCAATTGTACAAAGACATTACATATATGATGAGCTTCCAGTCAGTAGTATGCCTCCTACAATCAATCCAAATACAATAGGAATTGTGGTAAGAAATTTTCCAATTTGATATAAATAACATGTATACTTCATTTAACATTGTTTTATATTATTATATAACTAATTTATTTCTTAATGGATACTTGCAAGATAAAGTTCTTGGTTTAAAGTTTCCTAGATCACCGACTTCTAGCCTAGAGGGCAATGATCATTTATCAGATGATACATCTAACAAAAATATGTGCCAATATACCAGCTCAGAAGATGAGGAAATGATGAAAACAAGTAATAGAACAAGAATTGGTTTAAAGATGCATAATTTGCTTAAAGACAGGGGGAAGGTGGACTACATACCCTATGAGAATGAATGTAATGGAGATGATGACTTGGCCCTAAGTTTGAGATAAATTTACAAAGAGACATTTGATCGTCGACTATATTGTGCTTGGCTTAGTGATCAACAACTACATAGAGTGTACGAGGTGTTTCAATTTTGGGGATACAGCTACATGATATGACCCTCCAATATTCATGGAGCGAATCTAGGCCTCTTTATTGTCCAAAATGTATATGTGGGATCTAAACATAGAAACAATTTAAAACAAACCACTAAGAGATTAATGCCATATTATGGTCCATCATATTACAGTGGTGAATGGAGAAGGCTAGTAGAATAGAAGCCTAGCATGTCAGCATATGGTCTAAATTCAAATATGTATACACATCGTCTCCAATTGGAAAGTGGAGAAGAAATGAATAGAGTTCATCTTATGTATATATATGGATGTGCATACACACACAAAAATATTACAGGATTTATAAATAGTAGTAAGGGAAGGGACCCTACTGTAAGACTAAATTGTCAATTTGTTGAGGTTATAAATGATAAAGATGGAGATATGGAAAGAGAGGTTGATAGATTGATAATGGTTGAGGCTATTATGGACCTTACCATTGGGGATGAGTTATTGATTGATTACCCCTTCTTAAAATGCACTCCTGCACGAAAGAAGAAGGAAGAACAAGGGCAGAAAACTAAAGAATAATAAATGAGTGTGGACTGATGTTTTAGAAACTATGTTGTCAAAATTGTGTTTTATTTAAATTATTGTATAAAAAAGTTAGTCTATAAAATAATGTTCCATTATTCAATTGATGTATATATGTTCATACAATTTATATTTTTATTTTTAAGCCATATTTGATTATATTTCTTTGAAATTGATACATTTATGATTTATCCAATTGTTGCCAAACATTAAATAATGCTTGCATTTGTTGATAGGTAGAAGATGTTGATGAAACACATAGTAATACCCAAGATCCAACTGGGTTATTAAGATTTGGATGGGATGATCCAAACCATCCTTTAACAATACTAGGGTGAAAAGAGCACTATTGAAGAGAATACTACCAATTGAGAAATTTTAAGAGCTGATGAGATCCGCATACATTGATGACATGCCACCTAGCCTTAATGATGATGATCATGATAGTGAAAATGTAGTGCATGAAGAAGGATTGAATGAAATGCTTACAAGTTTCTTTGGAGATGGAAACAATGATGATAATAATAATCATATGGTTGACAGTAACGATGATAGCAGGGGTAATTACCACCAATGTAATGTTGATGATAACAACTTGAAAGACTCCATCAAGCAAACAGCGAAGACACTTGTGTTCAAATCAGGTGCAAGTAGAACCTCAAAACTGGCATGCACATTAATATTATTAGAAATCAAGTCACTATTTGGTTGGTCAGATAAAGGATTCACTACCCTACTGAAGTGAGTTGAAATCTATTTCTTACTTTGCATTGTCAATTAGTGTACATAATTCATAAACATTCATCAACTTTGTTTATATTTCTTTAAGGCAATTTTAAAACCATATATTGTCTATAAACTATCCTAGTATAGATTGACATATCAAACATGTTCATCATAAGTCAAACATTCAATTGATTTAATCTCTGGCAATCTTACAGAGCACTAAAAACTAAAATATCCCCTGAAGAGAATGTGTTGCCATCAACTTGCAGAGAGGTGCGTCTGTTGTTGGTTTAGTTGGGGATTGAATATAAGAAAATTCATTCATGTAAAACTGATTGCATTTTATATAGAGATGAATATCAAAACAAGGTAGAATTCCCTATATGAAAAGAGAAGAGATATTGTACAGATGTACAAAGTCCTATAGTTCCAAAGAAGGTTTTATGTCACATGCCAATTATACCTAGACTTCAACGAATGTTTCCTTGCAAGTCATTTGCACAATTGATGGATTGGCATGCAAAGAACAGGAGTAAAGATGGATTCATGTGAATTCTGGCTGACTCCCAAGCAATGAAACACAGAGGAAAAATGACCAAGAAAATTCAAGGATGAACCTCGTAGTATCAGGTTTGGTCTTGCAATTGATGGAGTGTGCCCATTCTCTTTCCTGAGCTCAAATTATAGTGTTTGGCCAGTCAGATTGATAGTATACAATATTCCCCCATGGATGAGTGTTAGAAAGGAGCACCTTATGCTGACTCTCATTGTTCTAGGAAAACATCAAGTTAAAAACATAGATGTTTATCTTGTGGCTTTTATTGATGACATGCAACTACTATGGAAAGGCATAAGAATGTATGACATATCACGTCCCCCATCAAATAGGTCCTTCATGTTGTATGGTGTGCTATGTTGGACTATTCATGATTTCCCAGGACTTGGTGTTTGTTATGGTAAGATAAAATATTTACGTATTTACACTCATAATTTATTTTCATCCCAACTTTCATACTTAGTTTTATACTATTTTTTTATGTCATTAACATTACTTATTGAATTGTAGGGCTTCAAACAAAGGGGATATTTGCATGTCCAAGATGTGTAGAACAATTTCAAGGGCGGTATTCTAAAGATCTACATAAATTTATTTACGCAAACAAAAAGGTTTTTCTACCACTAGATCATAAGTTTAGAAATCACCTGAAGAATCAATTTGATGGAAAAGTTGAAAATAGAGGCCCTCCCATGATTATGGGTCTAGATGATTGGCTTAAGAAGTATGAAGATGCTGAATTGAAAGCTTGGGAGGATTTTTTTGATCGGGGTGATTTAATTGAAGAATCAAAACAAGTTGTAGTTAATATGCTAGAAGGAATGAAAAGGAAATTCATATTTTATGAGCTCCCTTGCTGGAAGGATCTATTAATATCTCACTTATTAGATCTTATGCACATCTTCAAAAATGTCCCAGATTCTATATTTTGACATATATCAAGCAAAGAGAAGGACACCTTGTCTTTGAGGAGAGATATTTCTCTTTCGTGTACCAAAATTGATAGAAAACATTTGTGGCCAAACAGGGAAAATGAAACATATGCAGAAGTTCCATGGATTTTGAAAAAAAAAAGAGCTAGACCAACTAAAAAATGTCATCCGTTCAATAAGGACACCTACTGGCTATGGGTCATCATTTGCTAAAGCTTTTACAGTTGATGGACATATCACAAGATTTAAAACACATGATTTTCATAATTTTATGAAGGTATTATATATCATCATTTAACATTTACTGGTAACATTGATTAAGTACTAAATATATTTTGATATTTTATTGTGTGATAAAAAATTACTAATGACCTTTTCATAAATGTGTTTGATAGCATATCATGCCATTAACAACATCAATACCTAGGGCGTAAATATTTTTTAGAATTTTTTTTCACTAATTTACTAATTTTCCATGTGTGTAGAACAAAGAACTTGATGTTCGGTGAAAAAACCTACATTCACAAGAAATAAAAAATGAATATAATAATAAAATTAAATATACTTAAAATTATACTTTTTGGGAAGCTTATAATAAGGACTACATACTTACAAAACATAAATTTTAAATGAATTCATTTGACCCCTCAAAAGGTAAATCAAAAGTGTTTTTTTATCGGTATTTTAATAGGTGTAGAGGAGACTCCATTATAGGTATGGTTTAAAACTAGCGGGGTTCTATCCAAGGGGGTTTGAATTTAAGGGGGTTTGATCAAACCCTCTTCAATTAAAATCCTTTAAATGGAACCTTTCAAGGCTTAACTCATTATATTTTCTAAAAATATGTGATTTCAACAAAAATCAGGATGTCTCAGAAAGTGTAACCCATTATTGTGGTGTTTAGAGGCTTGCCTTGGTCAAGCCTCGGAGAGACATTCAAGTCTTCCGAACACCATTGTCATATAAGAGTGTGTATCTATGAGGGATAAAGGCAAAAATTTGAATGATAAATGATTGAAAACACAATAGATATCACCTTGAAGTGTAGATCTCATGGAAGGAAGAAGCTTTTTCATACCATGAGGAGATGGAGTCAAATCTGCAATCACAAACACAATAACAACAAAATACTGCTCTGCAACACAATAAATGCCTTTAATCAAAGTCACAAGTTCACAATGTTCATCTAATTTCCATCTAGTTTGCAAATGAAACCTAAACATTCTTATATATGTAACTACAAAGATTCCCGCTAAGAATTTCGTAATTCAAACTTGAGATTTCGGCATAGGACCTAAATAACGGTCATAAAACCAACATTTAAATTTAGAGTAGACCCAAAATAGGGCTGGAATAGGGCGCTAGAGCCAGAGTCTACCCTCCAATTTTTAATGCAGGATCATCAAAATAGCACCCCCTAGGTCCTATTTGCCATAAGACTTCAGGGTTTTCTCATCAAGATTCAAAATTATCACACAAGATGCTCTAAATGCATTCTAAGGACCCAGGAGCTAAACCTTAAGAGGGAAAATCCCCCAAGGGGACATTTTCTGACATAACAAAAACATGGAGTATATAAGATATTGAAACATACTTCCATTTAAGATGTACACCTATTTACATTTCCAAATGCAATGGTTGTTGAATTTGGGTTGTGGATGACATTTCATTGCATAAACTAGATAACGAAATGGGTAAACAGACAAACATGTCTTTTCTCATTAATACAAAAATCACTATCTTGGATTGAATGAAAAACATCATAAGTTTTGTCATTTTTAACATGTATCTTGCATGTTTAACATGTAAGATGAGAAATTATCAATAATTATCATATCAAATCTAGTGTTCTAAGAAAGGCTAACATGTAAGCTTTGAATGAAATAAGCTCACATGTTAAATGTTCTAAGAAAATCCTATATCTAACTGAAACTACAATCGTGTGGAAATTAAGATCAAGTTATGTATTGAGGTATGAAACTACATATATCATCTTTCTACCAAGAAAAACAATTATATATAACAAGAAATCAATCTATAACATGTTATTAGTCATAACTCAACCATTGTAAACTAATTAAAAATTCAACTCCATTACCTCAACTCTTTCTTGTCATTCAGACATTCATTCTGCAAATGATTCTCTTAATACAATCAGGTGTCCTACTAAAGAATGATGGCAAAGGTGGCACATCACTCAATTGAACTCAATTAACTATAAAAGTAGAGTAACATTGAATTAAATTAATATATAATTAATAACAAAAAAGGAAATGTATACATTAAAAAAGGTTAAATGTGTTACACATAAACAATCTAGACTGTACTAAACAAAAACTTATCTACTAGAAAACAAGCACATACCACCAATGAGGCCTCTTGCATCGATTGAGAAGGACTCATCATGGATGAACCAACTAATATCTCCTGTATGAAAAATGACAAGAATGTAAGACTCTATGTATACAAATAGTCATAATAACTTGTAAATTAATAGAGCAATTTAAAAAAAAACAAAGAAAAAATGCTCACTAGCATTAGGGGAGAGGAGCTATTAGTTATTAGGGATAACTTTACAACCATGTAGAAGTTACATGGAATATTGTAGGACCTCTATTTTTTAGAAATGTAGAAGTTACAAAGGTTTAGAGGTGTGACTCATTATGCAACTCTCCACATCAGCACATCTAGTGAGAAGTGGACCCTTAAAATGAATTTTTAAAGATTCAATGAAAATGAGCTATCGTGGAAGTTTTTTTACAACCTCTTACATTTCATGAGAAAATGCAAGGTATTTATTGTACTTACCTTTTACATTTGTCATAGGATAAACATATAATATAAAGTATTCCAATTCATGTATATTGCCACCTCAGTAGTTCTACACATGATAATAGTATGTGTGTACATATTTGGAATGTTTTCGTTATAAGTGGATCCTGAAATAGTTTTTTATCTAGTAGAATGTTCCCCTAAAACCAGAAATATATAGGAGGCACCAAAACTCACCACTTAGGCCTTGGGAGATAGATAGACCACCATTTTCCACTGACAAATTTAATAATGGTGATGATGGAGATGAGCCAATTAAAGTTGTAGTTGAGGATGATGTAGGGTCACAAATGCATAGAGATTATTTGTAGAAGATGTGTCCCCATTATTATATCCATTAGATGTAGGTAGAGGAGTGGGTTCAAGAGGATCAAAAGGAGGAGGATTATAAAATGTGTCCCCACTATTATAGGTGCCTAACCATGTTATGATTTTTGCTATGTTGATGACATTTGGTATTGGACACTATGATATGAAGTCATAGACCCTAGTATTTGCAAGTATGCAATGAGAGACTCTCTAAAAGGGTTAAAATCACTTAAACCTACATATGGCATACATCGTAGATTAAGGATTAATTCTAAGTCATATTGACTAAGATTTGAGTTTAGTCAAGATAATTTATGTCTAGAATTACTAGTCAAGTAAGTCAAATTGTAGGATGAGGTAGTTTCCAAGTCGAGTTAGAGTTGTGTGAACACACAACTACATTTATTGCAAATGCCTATTTATATAGAAACTTTGGCCAAAGTGATGCATTTGTCACTACATGCATTAGTCAGTTCACCATGTCTAAATTGTGTGACCTATCAGAATGATCATATTTAGCTAGAAGATTGTCTAGAGTTGTATGGTCTATTGAGTGGTTTCTTATATCTATACTCTTCGTGAAGGGAAGGGCCACTTCCAGAACGAAATGTGTGCAGAGGACCATCGGTCTGTGGTTGGAGGTAAAGCACTCAGATGATGCTCTCCCTTTGTAGCAGATGACTTGCTGAGACTTGTGAGACAGGCACCAAGATTCCAAATGCAGTATACTTCATGATTAACCTATGATTTTTAAAATATGTAAAACAAATCTTTTTGCCAAGTGCAAATTATTTGTAAATGTAAAGTGAAATATTTTCACTATGATTTTATCTTTTGATATATTATAATTTCAAGGTTGAAAAATATTCAGAAAAGATATGCATTTATTTCTTGAGATTATGCAAATCTTAAACCAAAAAAATATTTCATGTATAAACATGTTCATTTACTTTCAAAGTAAATTTTGGGAGTAATTCCAAGTTGTATGAGATGGTATGTTACAAAATGTGTGCATTAGAAAATTTTGTTGGAGTTTTCATGGTGGGTAAAGACAGTTTAGAATTTCTTCAAGCCTATTTTTCACTCCATAAAGATTTTTGTCTTCCTATGGTTCTTGGACCCAATTTGTCAATTTGTAGGAATTAATTTTTAAATGTTTTCAATGTAATAAGTTTAATAGATTGTCTCACTTCAAGTCCTCTAGACTACTTTTCTATTAGATTACATAAATGGATTTTGAAATTTGGTAGCTTGAATGCCAAATTTGTTTGGTGAAAGCATGGGTCATCTTTTGAGCATTCCATGTCATCTCCCATAGTCCAAAAGGTGGAGGGTTCTTAGAGCGATATGGATTTTTTTGAAGATTGACAGTTTCATTTCAAATAAAGCACTACATCTTCTAGCTAAAGAAGGTGAGATTTTGGAAGGATATGATGATAACAAGGTGCATTTTTAGGGGGATTTGATAGAATTGCAATGATTGTGAGGGAAATTAAAAGCTTCTTTCTTTTATAAAAATTCAAAAAGTTTCCTAATCTAAAAGTGAGAAATCCAAAGTATTTTTGTGAATTTTTTAATCAATAAATAATTATTTATTAAATTTTTAATGTGATTTTTTAAATGTTAAAAAATAATTTTTCCAATCAGCTTAATTTTGGTAAAAAAAAAATAATAAAATTCAATTTTTTATAAATGACACAACTTTTGGATTTTTAAAACAAAACATAATTTGAAAGTTGTATACACTGTACGAAATAAATAATAATTTAAAGGAAATTTTTGCCATAACACTT
This sequence comes from Cunninghamia lanceolata, assembly GCA_027924645.1. Taxonomy (NCBI): domain Eukaryota; kingdom Viridiplantae; phylum Streptophyta; class Pinopsida; order Cupressales; family Cupressaceae; genus Cunninghamia; species Cunninghamia lanceolata. The sequence goes on along the minus strand of BSBN01000424.1, from coordinate 3,220,502 downwards.
AAGTGCATTTTTCTTTCAAATTTTTGGCATATTTGCGACTCCCACTTGCCAGAATCGAAAGTAGTTCTCAAACATTTATTTTTAGAGAAAATCTAATTTTGAACTAGCATTTTTTTATCTAATGGGATTTCTTTATCCTTGTCATTGTTTTCATATAAATTTGCAGAACTTATAATGGAGAAAGCTTAGGGGGCCTCTTGAGAACTTTTAGGAGCATTTCACAAGTAGGTGGTCCCATGGATTTATAGCAATAGGCAAGCTTGAAACCTTAACCTAAAAAATCTTAGGAAGTCATTTCATGATTTTTTTTTCCCAAAAGTTAATGTTAAAAAAATTAGTTAAATTATTTTTTATAAATAGTTAATACTAAAAACTGTAGATGCATGACATATGGCAAAAAAATCTGCTAAAATGATGGAAACATTTTTAGCCACATCAAAAATGCCATCTAGAAATAAGAACTAAAAATAGGAACTCCAATTTTTAAGGATAAGATTCCAGTTTTTCTCCACTCTATTAAATAGATATGAACAACTTCCATGAACTGCATGATTGCATTATTAGTTTTGCAGGGTACATGCGCCTACAGATGCCTCCTCATCACCGTATATTCATTTGGTAAAGCATTGTAACTTTCTTTTACTTTTGGATTATAAAGATGCTCTCTAATTAAGTTTTGGTCAAATTAATAAGTAAAACATACCATTGACTTTATGTGTTCTGCGTTGTCATGGTCTAAGATTTGTTTGTGTGCAATAATGGTTGGTTTTATATATATATATAGGTTCAACACTTGATTGAGAAGTGTGGATTTTTGCAGATCTACAGAGATTTTAATTAAGTGCAGATAAACAGAGATTGCATTAACTGAGTTCATTGTTCATTATTCTATCAAATGCAAATTTACATGTATATAATGGTTGAGCAGAAGAGAAATACCAGAGGGACATGCATAGAAAACAAAGCAAACTATTGTTTGTTGTAGTTTGCATGAAAATCAACTAATTGTGGTTTCTTAGTTAGCTTAGCACGAAGACGGGAGAAATTGACGCTAACACCCCCCCTTAAGTCTAACTAAGGAGAAAAAATCCTAAAGAGAGGAAAAAGGAAAAACCTTGTGGGAACAAACCCCCCCCCCTAAATCTGACTAAGGAGACAAAAGCCAATATAGCCAACAAAGATGGGTCCTGGCATCAAGGCCATTTTAGGTACCCATGTACATATAAAATTCCCCCACAAATATAGAGGGAATATAAGAAAAAAAGATATGAATCCCCCCATAATGAAAGAGCTCCCATGCCAATGATGAACGCCTGAAGACAGAATATGATCCACTGTCTACAAACGACATTTCTCCCCTTAGGAAGAAAAGGATCCACTGGTGATTGGAGAAGCCAATCCGAAAAGATGGGTGATATTAGAATCCACATCCAAATGATGTGTGCCTCTGAAAACTGCTCACATGTCCACATGTCGGAAAGCGATGATGGCGATCCAAGATCTTGTGAAGACTGATATAGAGCAAGCTGCAAAGGCGATGAAGATGGTGGGCCAACAACGTTGATGTGACTATCAACAAAGAGGAGAGATAACTCCTCAAATGTGTCCAAATCTGAAATGTGAGTCTCCATAAACAAGTTTGAAACTCCTGTTAAGAGATCATCCCAGAAAGTTAAATCAGGAAGACAATGGATGCCTTGCTGCAAGAAGTCATTGGAAGCTTTTGAAGAAGCAACACAGGGCTCAGAAGTAGCAACAGATGCAAGGAAAAAAGAGTGGTCCTCAAAGAGAAGACATAAGTCCTCAATAATGTCATCTAGATCTGAAATGAGGGACTCTACAAACAAAAAAGAAATGTCTGGTAGAATGAGGTCCTAATCGATTGAATCCAGAAGACATAAATGATCCTGCTGCAAAGAATCATTGGAGGCTCTCGAAGAAGCATCTCTGGAATCTAGATCTAAGACAAGTGTTTTTGATGGGGAATCAACAAACTGATTATCCATTCAAGATGTGTCCACATTAGATGAGTCAGCATAAGTCTCAATATCATCAATAGCCTGGTTTTCCAAGAAAACATCACTTTCAGATGGAGATTCAATGTCTTCATACAACTATTGGATGATGATCCAAGCAGTAAAAAGGCACTCAGTGTGCTCTCTGTGATATAGAGTATCCTCAGAAATAGTAAGACATATTAGTCCATAGACCATGTCATTATTATTAAACCATGCATTCTTTTTATCATAGTCACTTGGCTCAGGTCCCAGTCCGAGGAGATAGGATAGTAAATCCTGCTCAAGGCAGTGATTCTTTATCCCTTGTTTCTAAGACAAGAAATTCTCTAAATCTAGCCCTATAACAGAATGATGAAAATGATATTTAAAAGACATTATTATGCTGCTAATGAAAGAAATTACCAGATATTGGACGGAGCTATGAGATTGTGGACCGATTTGGTGACTTTGCATGAGATTTTGGTGCTTTTGCCTCTGCAGAACGACCCTTCTTAAACCTGTTAAGGGCCTCAAACAACCCTTACCACGTGATCTCTGCAAAATGAGCAGCCTCCTGCATGTGTTGGCCTTCCTTCTGCCTGCATCGGCTTTCAACATAAATAGGGAGTCAACATACAATCCCAAAATGGGACGAGTCTGCAGCAATAAACTAAAGTCATGGATGGTGATAATTGCATCCAACGACCCTCTCTTTAATGTGTGGCAGCGCTTCAACAGAGACATTTTGCTTCCCTGTTGGCGGCTAAGGGATCGCCCTTGCTTCTCCCTCTTTAATTTTGCTAATATTGCACCTGCTATAACTGTTACAGGTGCAATGTAAATAGCCAGCACTTTCTTTCATATTTCGATGACCCAAATAATAAAAATAAGATGTCGGTTGTTTAAAATTTTCCCATTCTTATGCAGTTACTATTTCATTATTTTTTATTCCATTTGTAGAAATTCTTATATTCAGGTCAATTTATAAATCTATAAAAATTCAAAAAAAATAATTTAATTTTAATTGAATTGATCAAAATAAATTTAGCAGAATCAATAGCCTGGGTACTTAACATTAATTAAAAATGTCCATGATTCTTGAACTGAATAGTTAGGGTTTGCAGTTGCCCTGGGCTATTTGAAATTAAATGATTTTTTTTCTGTACCCTTCCCCTTCATTACTGAATACTTATTTTCCATTTAATCTAACCCTTGCATGGTTTCTGCTTAGTTGTATCTTTTTCTATTTTTGAAAAGTTCCCCTGGGCCAAATTGGCCTGTAAGATCTACTTAAGTATGTATACTTTTTTGTAAATAAATAATCTCTGTTTGTTTGATTTTATTGACCTAAAAGCTTAAACTAATTAATCTATTCTCTTTACTTGTGACTGCAAAAATCACAGTTGTTAATAGAGTAACTTGATTAGGGTTCTCGTTTGTTTGTCTGTTTGCAGTGTGGAATGAATTGGAAAAAGAGAACAAAGAGTTCTTCTCGAAGCATATGGAAAAGAGAAAAGAAAATCCAAGCCAGGAACTGAAGCAGATGTTAGATGATATGGATTTTACAAACTCACTCTCTAAAATATGGTTATAACCTGTTATCAATAATTTCCTACTGTACAAGTTTGTTGTAATGAACTGGCGAAAGCAGATCTTGTGTTATATAGTTTGTTTTATGGGAGGATCAAATTGCAAAACACCATTATTTTGGTGCACCTATTCCATATAATGTGCACTTAGTCCATATATGGTCTGTAATGAATAGCACAGGGAAATTAGTGTTCCATGTTTCAGATAATTGAAGGCAATAACGTACACGACTAAAATTTTTTCTATATGACCTTTTTAACGTAAATAAAAAATATTAATTATGACTTTTGTACTTCATCAAATTTAACTTGATATCTTTACCTATGGATGCTTAAATGTCGCATTGAAGAACTCAAAATTAAATACATTGAATATGGACGACGCCGCGTACAGATCTGCAAAGCGAATATTGGCAGAAAAGGCCATGATGAATGCAACGGATCTCAATGTAATCCTGGCCTTCGATTGGTGGAGGTTTATACGTAGACGGATTCCAACGCTGTAATTAAATTAGTTGGTACATATTTTATGTTACAAGAAAAATAATAATGATTGCTCTACATTTTTTAAATGATGGAGAACGATTTATTCATAGGGTTCGCAAAGGCTTCCTTTACCATCTCTCGCCATATAAACAAGAACTGAACTGGACTAGTTTCTCTAGGTACTACTCTCTTCGCGGCAGCATCAGTCCAGCCCAAATCACAGCTGGCCCAAATGTGCTCCTAGTCTTTCTCAAGGTACGCCTTGTCATTGTCTATTTCCTTGACCTCGATTATCGAATATCTTCTCCAGCTGGTGGGGACGACGATTGTCCCTTCAAGAATTCAGGAGTCGTTAGTCTGGCTGATGTTGATTTTGATAATTGAATTTGTGAAAAGTTAATGATGTTATAGCAATTATGTAAGTACAAATAGAAACAATTTAGTTTATTTGTTTACAATAGAACTTTGCTAGAATGTTTTAAGGTTTTGTTTTGTGAAAAGCTAGCATTAATGATGTTATAACGATTATGTAAATACAAATGGAAACAATTTAGTTCATTTTTTAAAAATAGAACTTTGCTAGAATGTTTTTGGGATTTATTTTGTGAAAAGCTACCATTAATGATGTTGTAGCAATTATGTAAATACAAATAGAAACAATATAGTTCATTTGTTTATAAAAAAAACTTTGCTAGAATGCTTTGAGGATTTGTTTTAAGATTCACTAATAGTCACACTTTTTAGTTACTCTAAACATGTTATCTATGAACATAATATATCTGAATATGACAAAAAAGACCCTGTGACGCAGTGACAGTTCCAAGTTGTTTTGAAGATGGGCTTTTTGGATATGTTATGATACACTTCTTGTGTATTTATTTGCAAAATTATGGTCTTTTTACAATAACATTATGTTTCTAGATTCGAATATATTTAAAAATGGTGTTTGCACCTAGGCTGATGGTTAACTATAGCTTCTTGCCACAACTATCAATTCTATAATAACTCTGTATGGATATCAGTGTCCATGAAACTAGTAGACTTTAAATACATTTATCTCAATGAATGTGGGAGAGGTATAGTTACTAGGAGACCTTATTATAGGAACATGGAGTATTTGTGCTTTTTTACACCCACAGTTTTTGATGAGAACATTTTAGCATGATATTAACCTTCCATTTGTTGTGTTTTGGCATCCCATGTTTCTCTATTTGTGGCACACAATGTAAACAAGGATCTTCATTTTTTATTACTATAGATTGTACTTGTAGACATCATTAGATGGTATGCAATATAAACCATGCCTTGCAGTCCATATGGTTAATACACCTCTCAGTCAAGTCTGTGTCATGGGTATGTGTGTCATTGGGTGATGTGGCTTATATCGAGCCTTCTCAATTTTTAGGTGGGTTGCATTTTGTTTTGAAGGTTTTACCTTATAATATGTTAACTATTTTAGCCATTTTAGATTAATTAAACTTGGGAATATTTTAAACTTTATGTAAATGTTAATTTGTAAGTTATTGTACTTGCTATTTATAATTAGCTAACATTCGATGCATAGGTCCAAGGAGAATGGATGTTTATTAAGTTGGATATGGGAAAAATCTTTTGATAGAGCTGAGTGGGAAATCATTGACAAGATGGCACTAGTTTTCAGGTTTGATTATGACTAGGTGAACTAGCTATCGCTATTCTTTAGGTTTCTTTTTAGTGCTTGTTAATGGTCCATCTTCAACTCTGTTTAATTCTTCAATGGGCCTTAGGAAGGAGAGGCAAAGAAGATTTGCAAAATATTATAATTATATGAAGTCATTACCTTTTTGATACCTTAATCCATAATACGAAGTGCTCTTCAAATATTTGAAAGTTCCTCTGACTGCTTTCACATGTGTTTCTTTTGGATCAGCATGAAACCTTGCAACCATACAAACAACTTGCATAATTTCAGGCCTTGATGCTATTAAGTGCAGTAGGCCCTCAATCATAGACCTATATAGAGCCTAATTAGCCTAAGGTGACATCATCTTTACTTAGATGACAACCTTTACCATAACTGTACTCACTGATTTGCAATCTTCCATACCAAACTTTCTCAACATCTCCTTGACATACTTTGCTTGTGAAATAAAGATACCTTCATCTGATTGAGTAATTTGGAGTCCAAGAAAGAATGACAATTCACTAATCATAGACATTTCAAAAATTCTTTTTGCATTTCCTCAGCAAACTTCTTACACATTTCATCATTGCCACCAAAGATAATATCATCAACATATACTACTAATATGTGCTCACTCTCAATTTTGATATATAGATTACTATCTGTTGTACCTTTCTTGAAGCCTTGTTGGGGTAAATACTTATCCAACCTTGCATACCAAGCCCCAGGGGCTTGTTTCAGACCATATAAAGCATTATTAAGTTTTCATACCATTTTCTGATCTTCCAATAGCTGGAATCCTTTTGGCTGCTCTATGTAAAGTTCTTCTTTTAAGTCACCATTCAAGAAAGTAGATTTGACATCCATTTGATATAACTTGAAGTTCTTATGAACTGCAAATGCAAGAAACATCCTAATTGTTTCTATTCTTGCTATAGGAGAAAATGTCTCCTCAAAGTCAATCCCTTCCACTTGTGAATAACCCTTGCAGACCAACCTTGCTTTGTTTCTAACCACTTCTCCATCTTCATTGAATTTATCTGAACACCCATTTTGTGCCTATCACATTTTTGTCCACATGTCTTTGCACCAATTCCCAAGTCTAATTTTTCTCTATCTAATTCAGTTCTTCTTCCATTTATTGGACCCATCCTTCATCTTTGCTAGCATCAATAAAGTTTTTAGGTTCCATCTTATGTAGTAGAGAGAAGTTTACTTGTTCATTTGCCCTTGCAAATATTCTCCTAGTCTATATTCCTTCATTCTTGTCTCCTATTATCTGATCTTTTGAATGGTTCTTCTAAACATACTTAATAGGAGTCTTAGTGGTCTTCTCTTGTGTTTCTTCCTTTTCTTCAAATTCTTCCTCTTCTTCTTTCATGTAGGTCAGACCATCTAAACAACAATCTTCTAAATTATCTAAATTGAAGACTAAATCATGTGTGGATGGATGTACATTTCCATCAACCCTAACATTTGCACTCTTAACTACCTTTTGCAGTCTCTTGTTGTAGCATCTATAAGCCTTGCTTCTTGTTGAGTAACCAAGAAAAATTCCTTCATCAGATCTTGAGTCAAACTTTCCCAAGTTGTTTGAACATCTCTTCTAATATAACATTTACTTCCAAAAATTCTAAAATACTTGACCGATTTAGGTCTACATTTCCATAGATCATAAGGTGTCTTAGTGTTGTTCACTCTTAGCTATCCTCTATTAAGAATGTAGAAAGCAATATGGACTACTTCATTCCAATAAGCATCAAGCAACTTGGCTTCATTTAACATTGTTCTTTCCATCTCCTGGACAGTTCTGTTCTTCCTTTCAACTACTCAATTTTTCTGAGTCCTTGCAACAGAGTATTGTCTCCTTACCCCATGTTCTTCATAGAATTCCACAAACTCATTTGATGTGAATTCACCTCCTCTATCAGACCTTAAGCACTCAATTCTAGAATTCATTTCATTTTCAACCATAGACTTGAAAATATTAAACTTGCTGAAAGCTTTTGATTTCAAAAATGTAACCCATGTCATCCTAGAGTAATCATCAATAAGCAACATAAAATACCTCCCACCTTGGAGGCTCCTTGTCTTGGTAGGACCACATAGATTAGTATGAATCAAATCCAATGGCCTTGCAGAAGAATACTCCATCTTAAACCTTGTCCTTGTCTGCTTCCCAATCTGACATTCTTTACATAGGATGTTTGTAGGCTTAACAAGTTTTTGCATGTCTCTTACTGCCTGAGTGGAGATGATCTTCACAAGATTGTCAAAATTGATGTGTCCCATCCTTTTGTGCCACAACCAACATTCATTTGTTTGTCCTAGAAAACAATTTCTTCCACTAACACTACTTAGGTTGTACAAGTTATTTTTTGTCCTAGAACCCTCTGTGACTAGTTTACTAATATTTTCTCTTTTGATTTCACATCCTTGTGCATGAAATACAAGATTGTATCCTTTGCTGCACATCTAACTTACACTGAGAAGATTGTGCTTGAGACCTTCTACATATAGAACATCTTTTTTTTTAGATCTTCCATCAATACTTATGGTGCCCTTTCAACAAATTTTCATAGAAGTATTATCACGAGACTTCACTAATCCACCATTCCACTTTACAAGATTGATGGATTTACTTTTATCTCCTGTCATGTGGCTTGAACATCCATTATCTATTATCCAAGGGTTTGTTTACCCTTGGGCATGAAATGTTGTTCAGATAATCATTGAATTTTCAAGGTCTCATTATTTGTTTCATGTCTTTTGGAAGTTTCACTATCCTTGTCTTGCTTATTAATATCTGTCTTCTAAGTTTCTGATTTTGCTAATCCACTTCTGCAATATCATGCTATGTGTTCAAAATTGTTGCAGATATGACATGGCACATTGACGTCTACTAGTGAAGCAAGAGGATTCCTACTTAAAAAAAATTCTTTTATTCATTCTAGACTTGCATTCCATATCCTTATGACCATGTTTATTGTAGATAAAACAATAACAAAAAAAGTCATGATTGAACTTGTTTATGAAGATCTGTCTTGCATGGAAGGGTCATTCATATCTTCTTCCTTGAGACATGACTGGAATGAGATCTACTTCTTAAGTGTCATCTGGATCTATGGGCCTTTTTCCAAAGTTGATATTGTTGTCCATCTGATCATATACTTTCTCCAATTCTTTTCTGAGTGAAAAGATTTCTTCCTCAAGTTTTGTACCTTTATTTGTCTTGGCTTCAATTTGGGCTTTTTGTTCTTTGTTCTCTTTCCTTACACATTTCAAGTCTTCAAGAGTAGAAATAAGTTCACCTTCAAAATCAACTTCACATTCTTCTTCATCAATAGTCTTGTCAAAAATGTCAGAAACTTCCATAGCCATGAATAAGGATTCTCCTCTTTCATCATCTGATGAGTAGTGATCTACTTCTTCCGAAGAGTTGTAGTCCTCTTTGGTAAGGAGGTTATTTTTGAATTTGTTCCTTTTGAAACCCTTGTTGCTATTTTCATTTTCTCCAAAAGGACATTTAGATGGATAATGACCAATCTTTCCACAGTTAAAACATTTGAAAGGTAGCTTACCTTTATACTTTCCTAAACCTTTCTTTATCTTTCTCACAAAGTTTGCTTCTTCTTCCTCAGACTCACTGCAAGGAGTAGATGTTCACCCTTTCTCTACAACTTTGAAAGAAGCTTCCCTTTTGAATGCATCCTTGACTTCATTTCTTATCTCATAGGTAATGAGGGACCCAAATAGATCATCCATGGCAAATGAGTTCATATCCTTGGCTTCTTCAATAGTAGAAACATTTGAGTTAAATCTGTGAGGGAGAGATCTTAGAACTTTCTTCACAACCATTGAGTCATTCAATTCTTTGCCTAGCCCTCTAATTCCATTGACAACTTCATCTACTTGAAGTAAATAGTCAGCAATACTTTCCTATTCTTTCATTCTCAAATTCTCAAACCTTCCTTTGTAAGTTTGTAATTTTGCTTGTTTTACACAATCATTTCCTTCATAGAGATGTTTGAGTTTATCCCATATATCCTTGGCTGTCTTGCACTGCATTACCTTGACAAACTCTGAGTTGGTTAGACCACTTAGGATAGCATTCTTAGCTTTATCATTGTTTTCATGGGCCTTCTTCTCAGCCAAATCTATAAGTGGATGAGCAGGATCTGTATAAGCATCAATTGTAGATCTCCAAACATCATACCCTAGAGAGGAGAGATAGACTTCCATCCTTACACTCTAGAAGGTGTAGTTAGTTCCATCAAATAGAGGTGATATATTAGAAGTGCATCCTTCTTGAGCCATGTGTTCAAATCCAAGATCTACCTTTAGTTGTTAGGTTGTACTAAGGAACCTTTCTTTGACACCAATTATTGACCACATAGAAGTACTGAGAGGGGAGGTGAATCAGTACTTATTCAAATTTTTTCCCTTAAATTCAATCAATCCAATGTAAACATTCAAACCACATAAAGAAAATGAGCACATAACACCAAATTTATGTGGGAACCCAAGATGGGAAAACCACAGTGATCCAGTTGCTTGGATCTACTGTCCAAATCTAGCCTCACAAATAAAAATAGATTTACAATGAAATTTATGGGCACAAACCCAAAAGAAAACTCCCTAATATAATGTTTTATGGGCTCCAACCCAAAGGAAGCACCAACTCCCTAATACAAAGCTTTATGGGCTCCATTCCAAAGGAAGCGCAAACTCCCTAAAGTGATACAACACTTACAAGATAAGGTACCAACATCTGTACAAAAACACTTGAATGATTCTAATGATTCAATTACCTCCGCGACATCATCTCCTTTAACTCTTTGATATTGACTTAATCAGATAACCTCAACACCTCAGCATTATCATCACTATTTAAAACACTTCTGCAACACACCACTGACTTTGTTATGAATCATACATCATAGCCTCTAGAATTACTTCTTAATTTCCAAATCATTCATCCTTTTGTACATACACACTCACACGTACACACATTGAAACAATCTTCTATCCTTCATATATATCCTCCACAAGTCCTCTAAACATAATCTTTGTCGGCCTTCATGTAACGTGTATCCTAAAACATGTAACCACCTTGTTTGTCTGCTCCCAATTCATTTGCAATAATGTAGGAATGAAATTCCACTATGTGGTTCATACCAAGGGGTCTACTAGACCCAACTTACCTTTGAACACATTTCTATGCTATCACATACTTTCCAAACGTATGATGCAATCACTCAAACACACCATGCCAACACTACAAAAAACTTATCCTTTCATAACCTAGCTCTAGACTCTATGCGGTATCAGAGAAGAGAGATATCATCATGCTCAATACATAAACATTATATGATCTAAAAAACTTTCTCATACACTCAGTTCTTTCTATTTCATGCTTTAACTTGTTGGTGCAAGAAATCAAACTTTGATGCTAGTAACATTTACTATGTCTGGTCACACTGTCATAACTTGGAACATTGAAAAACATACCTGTAGTACTTTTTACATTCTAAAATTTGGATATGTTATGTAAAACACCATTATTCACATATATGATTCAAACTGCCAGGCCATATCTTCAAATATAGAGAATGTGTAGCATTCCTTTATACCTTTGAGACTGCAACAACACTATAACACTACTATCTTGACATAGAACATTGAAAAACACACTTGTGGTACTTTGTATCCTTTGAAACTTGAGTATGTCATCCTTGTACCTTTTCTTTACCTAATCTCCAAAATGTCAAGTAATACATGCAAATATGGTGAAATGTGGCATCTTTCAGTTCTATCTCTAATGACCTTTCACAGGAACACGACTTTTTCTCACTCTGATAAGTAGGAGGGTCATGTGTTTGACTCAAAAACTACACAGTTAAACCCTAAAATAAAAATATCATAATTGTTCTCACTCTGTTAACTCTAGAAAACTCTACGGTACTTCTTATGCTCTGAAACTTGGATCATGCATACCTCATAGCCTTCTCTAGCTATCCACCAAGCCATAAGGTCATATCTTCATTTACAGTAGAATGTGGTACAATCTCCTATGCATTTGGCACTTACAACAACTTGACTGTTTCACTAACAGTTTCCTTCAGCAACTCTTTTCACCAATAGACAAGATATTACAACATCTATCCATGAACTTTAGAAGATAAGGTACAATTGTGTACAAATGATACTGATCCAACAACATGCTCATGTCTTTCAATACCATATCTTTCACATCACACCTCGTCTAATCACTACTCCTTTGACTGCTCCTTTGATCATCACTCCTTTGATAGCTCCTGTGATTATCACTCATTTGACATCAATGTATGCTTTCACATCACAACTCCTTTGATCACTTCTTTGACATCAATGACAACATATACAATAATCTTCCCCTTTGTCATTGATGGCAATACTAACTTGATATACAATTTTTTTCTCCCCCTTTGACATCAAGGGAAAAGAGTCAATGGTCTTCCTCTATATTGGAAAAACACACAAGCTCCCCATGTCTATACAATCCTTGTCATCCTTTGTACTCTCCTATCTACCTACTCCCCCTGAGAGGTAACTACCATCAATCTAGGGATAATAAATATACCTTAAACTTCTCCCCCTAGATAGATGCATCATCTGTGCATCTAGTTAGAAGGAGGAGGAGAAACCACCCCTAACTTCTACCTAAGATATTCAAATGTGTCCTTATAAAGTGATTTTGTAAAGATGTTTGCAACCTGATTCTTTGTAAGTACACATTCCAAATTTACTTCGTGATTGCAGTAGGATACAATAGCTATATACTCTACATCTGTTATTGATAGAGAAACTGAATCATGTTTTTTAATAAACCATGAGACTAATTTGTCTCCCAAAAAGAAAGCTACTACTTTTTATATCATCAATGGTACCAGCCCAATCTGCATCAATGTATGCTATCATTATAATTATAGGATGGGCAAAGAGGATTTGTTGCATATGCTAACATTGATGTCAAAGAAGTAGTGATCAAAGGAGTTGTGATGTTAAAACATATATTGATGTCAAAGGAGTGATTATCAAAGGAGCTATCAAAGGAGTGATGATCAGAGGAATAGTCAAAGGAGTAGTGATCTGAGGATGTGTGATGTGAAAGATATGGTAATGAAAGACATGAGCATGTTGTTGGATCAGTACCATATGTATACAATTGTACCTTATCTTTTGAAGTTCATGGACAGGTATAGTAATAGCCTATCTATTAGTGAAAAGTGTTGTTGAACGAAGCTATTAGTTAAATAGTCAAGGTGTTGTAAGTGCCAGATGCACAAAAGAATGTTCCACATTTCTCTACAAATAAAGACATGAGCCTGCGGATTGGAAGTTAGCTCAAAATATCTATAAGGTATGTGTGGTTCAGATTTGAGAGCATAAGAACTACCGCAAATCTTTCTAGAGTTAGCAGAGTGTAGATAGTAATGATACAATGTTATTCCAGTCTCAAATGTATAGGAGAATGCTCTGCATTTCTCTGCACTTAAAGATATAGCCTAACAATTTGAAGCATATGTGAATAATGGTGTCTTGTATAACATATCCAAATTTTAGAATGTCAAAATTACTGTAGGTATGTTTTTCAATGTTCCAAGTTAAGGCAGTGTGACCAGACAAAGTAAATGTTACCAGCATCAAAGTTTGATTGCTTACACCAGCAAGCTGAAGCATGAAATAGAAAGAGGAGTACATGAGAAGGTTTTTAAGATCATATAATGTTCATGGCTTCATCCACATGATGATAGCTCACTTCTCCGGTACCACATAGGGTATAGAGCTAAGACATGAAAGGATAAGTGTTTTTAGTGCTGACATGGTGTGTTCGAGTGTTTGCACTGTGTGTTTGGAAGTGTGCACTAGAAAGATAAATTGGGTCCAGTTGGTCTCTTGGTATGAATCGCATAGTCGGATTTCTCTCATACATTACCGCAGATGATTTGGGAGCTGACAAGCAAGGTCAGTTACACGTTTCATCAAGGCTGACAAAAGTGAACTTTAGAAGACTTATAGAGCATATGAATGAAAGATAAAAATTGTTGCGAGAAGGTATGCATGTGTAAAGAGTGTTAAAAATGATAATGTGTGAATAATATCAATTTAGAAGTAGTATGATGATGAAGTGTGGAAAAGATCAATTCTGTTATAGGCAATACAAAAGTGATGTTGTTGCAGAGGTATTTGAAGAAGTTGTGATGTTACTATGATAGAGTAGAGGTACTTGAAGGAATTCTGATATTGTAGAGACTAGTATATAGTGATTATGCAGAGGTAAATGGCCAAGAAGATAGTAGTAAAAAGTTTGTATAGATCAGCAGAAGTTGAGGTTGAAGAAGTTGTATTTGAATCATTCAAGTGTTTTGGTACAGAGGTGGGTGCCTCATCTTGTAATTATTGTAAGTGTTGTAGCACTTCAGGGAGTTGGATCTTCCTTTAGGTTGGATCCCATAAAACTTTGTATCAGGGAGTTGGAGCTTCCTTTAGGTTGAAGCCCATAAAACTTTGTATCAGGGAGTTGGTACTTCCTTTGGGTTCGTGCCCATAAAATTCATTGTAAATATCTTTTTATTTATGAGGTTGGATTTAGAGAGTAGATCAAAGCAACTTGCTCACTGTGGTTTTTCCCATCCTGGGTTTCCACGTAAATCTGGTGTTATGTGCTTGTGTTTTTTTGTTTCTCATGGTTTAAATGTTTACATTTGAATGAATGCAATAGAAGAGTAAAAATATTAGTATATACGGATTCATCACCCCTCTCAGTATATTTGTGTGCTCAACAATCGGTTTAAGAGCTGAGTTCCTTGATACAGTCTAATAGTTGAGGTAGGTCATGGATTGGAACACATAGAAAATGAAGTTTTGGATAAAGATAAGAACCCTATGGAGGACGATGAAGATATGACAGTCATTGATGAAGAGGAATATGAAGTTGATATTGAAGAACTCATTTCTTCTCTAGAAGATCTAGAAACAGCAAGGAAGGAAAACAAAGAATATAAGGCCAATCTTAAAGAATCAAAAGAAGCAATTGACAAGATTAAAGTTCAAATTGAAGAAGGTAAGAGAGTTATGAATTTCCTAAATGCGAAGCTCAATGCCAAATTAGAGGATTGCTATAGACTTGAAGAAGAAATTGACTCCCTAAGGAAGGAACTAGAGAAAGCAAAGGATTGGATAGATAGGAGCCTAAAACTTAAGAAAAGTACAAACATCCTTGATGAGATAATTGGTGCATATGTGTTGTCATAGATGTCAATAGAGCTATGTTTTGGAAGGTTGCAGACAAGGGAGTAAGTGATCAAAAGTGTTGTGAGGTAGAAAGCAAAGTGATGTGTATATGTTGTGATGATCAAAGGATCAGATAGAGGAGTGATGATCAGAGGTATTATGAGGTGAAGAAGATGAAAATCTTGAGCATACTAATGGATCAGTATCATCTGTACATAGTTGTACCTTATCAATTAAAGTTCATGGATAGGTGAAAGTTTTTCTAACATGAAGATTCTTGTTTTTGATGAAAAGAGTTGTGATTTCTATCTATGGTGTTTTGAATGTTGTATTCATTGTCTCCTGATGATAAGCATTGCATAAGATATGAAAGAAATTATGTAAATTGTTTTAAATAGTCAAAGGCACATGAAGATGCATTGAAGAAGATCAGGAGATTTCTTCGCATTCCTTCGCATTTGAAGGTATGGCCATGTCCTTTTGAAATTAGATAGAAACAAATGTAAATTATGTATGTTTCTGATTTCATAGTATAGAAGTTACCGTAGAGCGTTCTAGAGCTAGCAGAGTGAAGACAGTGGTTGAAAGTTGTTGCAAATACAATGAGTCAGAGGAATGCTCCACATTTCTTCGCATTAGAAGATGTGATCTTGTGGCATGAAGGATTGTAAGCTATAGAAGAGAATTATGATATATGATCAAGTTTTAGATGTTATAATGTACCACATAGGTTCTCTGAAGTCAACAAGGTAAAGACAAATCATGTTGCTGATTAGGGTTGTCAGGAGAAGAATGTGAAAGCCACCACATTTCAATGCATTACTGTTAGGAATTACATGTAGAAGATATCAATTAAATGCAAATAAAGATTAAACAAAGGAATGAAAATACATAGAAATAATATCAGTGAGAGATAATTTTTAACGTAGTTCACCCAAACTTGGGCTACATCCACCAATAGAGAGTCCATTATTATTATCCAGCAAATCAAACCGATTACAACTAGCAATCCTTGTAACTCAATACTGTTACAAATGCTACAATACAATATCAATAGAAACCCTAATCCTTAGCCATTTTATCAAGACTTATTTCAGTTACAAATAGGGTTTTTTTATGTCAACTAATAGAAAAATAACTCCTGATGCCTTTATAAAATAATAGGTAATTTTTTCTTCTGGGGTGCTACCCCCAATAGCCTCCGCTAGGGATGTTGTCCCCAAACCCCCACTGTGGGCTCTGCCCTTGGGCCCCCACAGGGGGGATAAGCCCCCTGGGCCCCACAAGAGGGGCTCTACCCCCCTCCACTCCCCTATTAAATAATTTGGGGGGAAACCACACTGATAAAAGTGGGGAAAATTTAACCTCTGAGTCTAATTAGGCTCCATATAACAACAATTACTGCATTTGGCTTTGTTGTTTGGAAAATCTATTTAGAATGTTTGTATGTTTTCTCATTTCAATTTTTAGGTGTTGAGGTGTACCGTAAGACTATTTTTCAATGTTCTATTTCATGATTTTGTGTTCAGAGCTTGCAAGAGATATTGGGTTTAGTATCTATTTTTTTGTGCCAAAAAGAAGATGCATAATTCACAGAAAGGAATGTATGGGAATGTGTTTACAAGTCATATAATGTTTGTGAAGTGATCTGCATGATGCTATTTGGTTTCACTGATACTTATTTTGGTCTGGAGCTAATATGTGGAAGGATAAGTGTTTGTGAAGCTAACTTGATATATCTAGGTGATTGCACCATGTGTTTGGAAGTGTGCGCCAACTTTGGGATGTATGCAAAGATAAAATAGGTCCTTTTTATCACTTGGTTTGAACCACATTAGATCTCTACATGATTATGGGTGCTAACTTGTTGTAGTTGTTGCACATTTCATGCTACACGTTTTATCTTGGCCAATAAAGGAGAAAGTTTTTGAAGCTTGTGGAGGATATAAATGAAAGATCGTGTTTGGTGTGAAAAGTGTGAGAGTGTGTGAGTGTGTGAGGATTTATGTGTGAGTGAGAAAGGAGTATATGTGTTGTGAAGGTAGCAGAGGTGTTGGAGATACATGTCAGTGTGAAGGGTTGTGATGCTACAGAGGTGATTGATCAATGGAATTTGTCAAGTGTGTTGTATAGAGGTTGTAGCCTCTTTCTGTAAGTGTTGTAGCACTATAGGGAGTTGTATCTTCCTTTGGTTGAAGCCATAAAAATTGTGATTTGAGTGATTTCTATCTTCCTTTGGCTTGTAGGCCATAAAACTTGTTGTAAATCTATTTATTATTTGTGAGGCTAGATTTGGATAGTAGATCCAAGTAGCTTGCTCACCATGGTTTTTTCCTTCTAGGGTTTTTCTACATAAATCTAGTGTTATAGTTGTGTGATGGTGTGTTATGCTTTGATTTGCATAGTTTGATTCTTTATTTTTTAAGACAATAGAAAGATTTAAAGATTATGTTAAATTGGATTAAGTTTTTGGCATATACTGATTCAACCCCTCTCTTAGTATATCAGTGTGTTCTAACAATTGGTATCGGAGCTAAGTTCCTTGGTGCAGCCTAACAACTGAAGCTGTATCTTGGAGTAGAACGTATGGGTCAGCAAGAATCCTCTTCTAAAGTACTGATATTTGATGGAAGCAACTATGCCTTCTAGAGTGTAAGGATGAAAACCTATCTTACCTCGCTAGCATATGATGTTTGGAGAGTTACAATGAATGAATATATTGAACCCAAACATCATATTATAGATTCAGATGCAAAGAAGGCTCATGAAATCAATGCTAAATCCAAGAATTCCATCTTAAGTGGTTTGACCAATTCAGAGTTAGTCAAGGTAGTGCGGTGCAAGACAACCAAGGAAATATGGGAGAAGCTCAAAAATCTCTTTGAAGGAAATGACACTGTAAAGCAAGCAAAACTGCAATCTTACAAAATAGTGTTTGAGAATCTAAGGATGAAAGAAGAGGAAAACATTGATAGTTATTCACTCTAAGTAGATGAAGAAGTCATTGGAATCAGAAGTCTAGGTGAAGAATTTGTTGATATGGTGGTTGTGAATAAAGTCTTGAGAACTCTCCCTCATAGGTTTGATTCAAAAGTCTCTGCTATTGAAGAAGCCAAAGATCTAAAGCACTCACCATGGAAGATTTGTTCAAGTCCCTCACTACTTATGAGCTAAGAAATGAAGTCATAGGTACATCCAAAAGAGAAGCTGCTTCCAAAGCTATGAAGGATGAAGGAACATCTAGTTCATATAGTGAATATGAGGAAGAAGAAGCAAACTTTGTGAGAAAGATAAAGAAGGGATCAAACAAGTATAAAGGTAAGTTACCTTTCAAATGCTTTAAATGTGGAAGAGTTGGTCATTATGCTTTTAAATGTCCTTTTGGAGAAAATGAAAATAGCAGCAAGGGTTTCAAAAAGAATAACTTCAAGAAGAACCTCCTTTCCAAACAAGACTACAAATCCTCAGAAGAAGTAGAACACTACTCATCAGATGATGAAAGAGAAGAATCCCTATTCATGGCCATGGTGATCTCTAATGGTTCAGACAAGATTGTAGATGAACAAGAATGTGAAGTTGATTTTGAAGGTGAAGTTATTTCTGCTTTTGAAGACTTGCAATGTGCAAGGAAAGAGAATCAAGAACAAAGAGCTCTGATTGAAGCTAAGTCAAAAGAATGCACAAGATTTGAGAAACAAATTCTGTCACTCAAAAAGGAATTGGAGAAAGCAAAGTGTGGAAGTCCAAATAACCCTAAAGAAGCAAATCTCATCATGCCTCAAGGAAGATCTTTTCATGCAAGACAACTCTTTGTAAACAGGATTGAAATTGTGCATTTTTTGGTTATTGTTTTATCTAAAATAAATTTGGTCATAAGGCTATGGATTACAAGTATGGAATGAATAGAAGAAGTCTTGTAAGTAGGAATTCTCTTTTTTCACTAGTGGATGTCAATTTTGCACGTCATATTTGCAACAATTTTGGACATATAACAAATTATTACATGAGTGGATTAGCAAAATCAAAATCTCAGGTGACAGAGGTTACTGAGCAAGACAAGGAGAGTGACTCTTCCAAAAGGCAAGAGACAAACAATGAAGTTGAAAATTTAATGATTATCCAAACAACATTTCATGGTCAAGGACAAACAAATCTCTAGGTAATAGACAATGGATGTACAAGTCACATGATAGGTGACAAGAGCAAATTCATCAATCTAGTTAAGTGGAATGGTGGATCAGTCAAGTTTGGAGACAATTCATCTGCAAAGATTTGTGGAAAGGGCACCATAAATATTGATGGAAAATCCAGAACAAAAGATGTTCTTTATGTAGAAGGTCTCAATCTTCTCAATGTAAGTTAGATGTGAAGCAAAGGATACAATCTCATATTTCATGATCAAGGGTGTGAAATCAAAAGAGTAAAGTCTAGTGGATTGGTGGTAGAAGGTTCTAGAACATAGAACAACTTATATAACCTAAAAGGTATTAATGAAATGACTTGTCTTTTGGGACAAACAAATGAATTCTAGTTGTGGCACAAAAGGATGGGGCACATCAACTTTGATAATCTTGTGAAGATCAACTCCATACAAGTAGTAAGAGACATGCCAAAGATCATCAATCCTGCAAGCACCTTATGTAAGGAATGTCAGATTGGGAAGCAGACAAGGATAAGATTCAAGACAAAGGAGTATTCTTCTACAAGTCCATTGGAATAGATCCATACAGATTTGTGCAGATCTATGAGGACAAAGAGTCTACAAGGTGAAAGGCATTTCATGTTTCTTATTGATGATTTATCTAGAATGACATGGGTTACATTTTTGAAAGAGAAATCATAGGCTTTCAGTAGGTTTAAGATTTTTAAATCCATGGTTGAAAATGAAATGAATACTAGAATCAACTGTTTAAGGTCTAATAGAGGTGGAAAGTTTACATCAATTGAGTTTGAGGAATATTGTGAAGAACATGGAATAAAGAGGCACCTATCTACTACAAGAACTCAGCGAAATGGAGTAGTTGAAAGAAAGAATAGAGATGTCCGGGAGATGGCAAGAAAAATGTGGAATGAAGCCAAGTTGCCTAATGTCTATTGGAAAGAAGCAGTCCACACTACTATCTATATTCTCAACATAGGACAACTAAGAGTGAACACCACTAAGACACCATATGAGCTGTGGTATGCAAGGCCAGCATCTATCAAGTATTTCAGAGTTTTTGGAAACCAATGATACATCAAAAGAGATGGAGGCTTGGGAAAATTTGACTCAAGATCTAATGAAGGACTCTTTCTTCGATGCTCAACTAGGAGCAAATCTTACAAGTGCTTTAATAAAAGACTTAAGGAAGATAGTTGAGAGTGTAAATGTTAGGGTTGATGAAGAGTCACATCAAATCACATATGAGCAAGAAGACTATTGGTCAGATGAACCTGCCTGCACAAAAGAAGAAGAAGAAGTTGAAGAAAAGGAAGAAACACCAGAGAAGGTTACTAAGACTCCTGCTAAGTATGTTCAGAAGTGTTTAGTAGGTAAAAGAAGGGGTTGAATGCAAGCATGTAAGTACACTAGATCAAACCCTCTTTCACTACAACATTCAAAGACAAAACTGAGCTAAGTCACTTCAAGATGTAAGAGGAATCAACTACTGATTTTGTGTTCGTATTTGCTATGGAAAGATGTGATTCAACCAATCTTTTTATCAAACCCTAGGCCAATCAATGCACTAAACCCTAGAATTGAGATAATCAGTTTATAACAGACAAACAACAACGAAAAGCTAGGATTTGAAAGTACCAAGATGAGCAGTGAGATGTCATAACTTGTTTCACAGAAGCTCAAATGTTGGAAGACTCTAGGGCTAGCGCCCGAGTCCTGAAAGTTCCAATTTGTGGAAGCTCAAAACTAGAAAAATGATGTAAATGATGTCTAGATGCTGTATCCAGTGTTTGATTTAGCAAAAGGATGCTGGGGCGGGCACCCGAGTCTACCACAGAGGAATTTTTGCACTCTATTTTCAGATCTTGAAACTCTATCCCTTGAACAACCTCCCTATACCTTCACTTCTTCAATCCTTGCACCTGTAACCTACACACAAGAAGAAAAGGGGTTTGGGGGTTGTGTTGTTTAGGGATTTGCCTCAGTCGAATCCTAGGTTACCATTCAAGCTTTCCCAACACTGTTGTTAGAGAGAGAGTGTGTCCTTGTAGGACAGAGACTAAAGATAATCCAAATGATGATGAAATGCTTCAAACATAAATGATGTTAGATCAGAGGTGAAGTCTTTAGGAGGATGAAGATTCTTCAACTCATAAGGATGTTGATGATGATTCCAAATCTGCAACAAACATGTACAACACAAACACAAATCTACAATAATAACACAATGAATACCTTGAATTTTCCTTTGCTCAATATCATAACCTTGCTATCATCAACTTGTCACAAAATGAATTCAAGCACTCACTTAGATATGCTTTCCCATTAAACATTCACAAATTAATTGAAACAACTAACAAGGAGAGAACCATTTAAAGGTCCAATGCTGAAATGTATTAAATCTTACCCCGACTAATTAGGGTGGACTTGGGTAGGACCTCCCAAGTCCCTAGGTTCCTTTTGGTTCATACTTAAGCATTAAATGGACCCCAAGTTCCCATTTGACATTAGTTTTGGGCAATTTTTCATTGAGATGAATAGTTTTTCTTGTAGAGTGTTGACATGGGGACCTATGAGCTAAACTAGGAGGTAAAAATCCATGTGTCCACTTTTTACTCCATAACATTTAACCTCTACTTTAATGTGTGTGTGATGTTACGATTATTATTATGTTTATCTGGTGACTGGCTGAGAGCCACCCAAATTTTTTGAGTGCTATCTCATTCTTGAAACAATGTTGTAGGTAGAACTTCAAGCTTCTTGGCATGAGTTATATATCATAAAGATTTATTTAAAGATGTTTTCTTTACATGCCTTCAGGTATTTCTTGATAGAAAGAGAGCAGTAGGCTCTTTATTATTCATTAGAGTTAACTGGGATGGTAATGATACCATTACTGCATTATGAGCACATATTTTGAACCTTAAGTATGAGGTAAGATGCATAGATACAGTCTTGCATTATTTTTGGAAAGAAAACAATAGAGCTATGTAGCTCAATAGTTGTGTTATCATTTTGAATAACTATTTATAAAAATGGTAGGTATTATTACCTTTCAAGTCTCTAGTAGACTATGAATATTTTTATGATAAAAGATGATATATTGTTATTTTGAGGTAACTAATGATTTCCTAATGACGCCCAGACTGAAGAAGATAGTTCTCTAAGTACACCCTGACACTTATGGAAAAGTGTGAAACTTGTTTTACAAAGATATTGTCAATTTGAATGGGCCATGTTTCAGTCGACAAGGATCAGATGGAGATCCATTAACCTAAACAATTATTTAAACTCATCTCATGGAGATGTTAGCCACAACTGATTTTGTGGTAGGAAACCAAGAACTTATACACTTGAAAAAAGAATAGAGTGATGGGGAGTCATAGATTCCATGTTGCAGATGCAACAAGAAAACCAATGAAATGTACTCGAGGACACAGAGTTGGGAGTCCAAGATGATGAACTAAATCCATGACCAGGAACAATCAACCAAAAACACTATATGATGAGATAACTTCTAAGTCAAGTTAGAGGTGTGTTCAACATTCGACTATGTTCATTGTGAAACATTTATTTATATTAAATCTTTGGCCAAAGTAACACATCCATCTCTACATGCATTAGTCGGTTCACTGTGCTCAAGATGGCATAACCATCCAGTAGTGTCATGCATAGTTAGAGTGGATCTATAGTTGTATGTCAGTGATGAGTTATGAAGGACACAACACTAGAACTTAGATGGCAAACCTTATGGTTCCTTATATCTACTTCCTTCATGAAGGGTAGGGCTACTTCTAGGTAGGAAGTTGTGTGGGGGGCCACCAGTCTGTGGTTGGAGGAAAAACACTTGGGTGATGCTCTCCTTCCCAAGCAGATGACAAGCTGACACTTATGAAGATAGATATCAATACTCCAGATGCAGTATATTCTATTATATGACTTTATAGTTAAAATTTTATGTAAACTTATCATTATTTCCATGAGCAAAACATTATGACTATAAAGTGAAGGAATTCACTATTATGTTATCTTTGAATATGTGGTAAATTTCATTTTTGAAATTATTGAAAAAAGATATACATTTTTAAATAATGATTATGCAATTGATTATTGTTAAGAAAAAATGCAATTATGATGATCATGACTATTTACTTGATGGTAAATTGGATTGTTAATTTGGGTAATATGAGTTGACATGTTACATCAAAGCTTCTTCCATTTAGAGCAATCAAGAATACTGATTAGAGAAAGTGTATGTTTGTTATACTACTAGGATGAGACTTGTCTTCAACCCTAACATTTGATACACTAAGGAGAAATAATGAGGGTGGAGATGTTTTTCATAACATAGAACAAGAAAAGAGTTTTTATTTAGGTTCTAAATACTGCCCAAATCAAGAAACCCTAGCACTATGGGAAATTTCACAAGAGCATGATAAGCCTCAAGTTTTTGATGATCTTCAAGGGTTAATTGGTAAACTAATTATTAATAGAGTAGGTGATACACCTACTTCTGAATTAAGTTGCTTCACTAGTGTTGTACACTACTCAATGTAGTGAAGATGTGACAAAAAAATTACAAAGGGATTATGATATGTTAAATTACAAGATGTCATAAGGATGAATAAAAAATTTGGAGAGGAGAAAACAAAATCTAAAAATTATTTAGATCCAATCAAGTCATTAAGCTCAAGAGCAATTGTGCCTCTCCCAAGCATACCTTAAGAGGGATCATCATCACAAGTGGATATGTAATAAAATTAATGGAACGGTTCAAAACCTTATAAGCGGAGAAGAGACAATAAGATGTTCGAGAAAATCAAGAAACTAAAGAACTTGTCAAAGGATTCCTCAAGACTAAAGTGTCCAACCATGTTAGAATGATAGATGATCTCTAGGAATATCAAAAAATTTGGGGAAGGTCATCAAGTATTTGCAAGATATAGGCCCAAGATTAATAGAGATCAATGTTAAATGGATCCTAGAGGTGATGACAATGAAAATCATCCACAAGAATGTCAATATGACCCCATGAGTCCAAATAACATTACATAATTTTTTGAGGTATCAAAATTATTATATGATGTCTCTACCTTTGTGAAAAGATGCAAGTGTTGCTATAGGACAAGGAAAATGTGTTTCAAGTAATGTTGAGATATGGTATTCCTAACATCACAACATTTCCAACTAAAGATTCATCTTAATAGGGAACCTTTCAAGCTTAACATATGGAGTAACTAGTGTTGTAGAGGATTACTAGTAGAGTTAGAATTCTTCTAGTTATGTGGCACATGGTAACCTAAGTCTTACAATACAAGAAAACGTACATTAGGTTGTGTTAGGACAGAAAAAATTTTAAAATTTTACTGTTTTCTCACTCCATCATGTTTGAACATAATCCTAAAAATATCCCAAAATCATAATAAAAATTTTTCACAAGGTGTCTATGGATGAGCAGTGTTAAATTATATCAACACCAATCTATCGGCAAGATGTTGTGTTGTTTACACCGATACATAAGGGATCATTTGGAAATAACCATCGGCATGAGAATTGAGATCGGAAGGAGATTTATAGAAGTCACCGATGGAATAAGTGATACCGATGACTTTACATCGGCAAGAAAAGCGAGTGGTCATACCGATCAGTATGACAGACAACTATCGGATGACCTTTTAAAAGTTGCCCCGACGGTATATATCATACCGATAAAGTATTTCGGCAAGAGTCTCACCAAACATCTTGCGGAGGTAATGAAGCAAACGACCATCGGCAAGAAGTAAACTATCAGGATAAGATACAAGGAAGTTTCCGATACTAAATGTCTTGGCAATAAGAGAGCTTTCGGCAAGACTCATAGCGATACTATTATCTGTCGGGATGACTCAACATATCGGAACAAGGGAATTAGGTCTCGCCGATTCACAAGTCACAGCGATCAAAAGGTATCGGTGATACTTTGACATACTCTGCCTGATAAAGAATATGAAAGAACCATCGGTGAGATGATTCAGATCGGGTTATCTTTTGAAAGCTATCCCGATAGTATGTTTCACTCCGATGGGTATGCTCTATCGGCAAGACATTAAAATAGTCATTCCGATCTAAAGTAATATGACTATCGGTGGGACAACAAGAGTCGGGGAAACATAATTATGTTATCCCGATAGTATTAATCACCCTGATAAACAAATCATATCGGTAAGACTCATCACTTCGGAGTGAAATCTAAATCATATGGCGATGAAGGAAGTCATGCCGATGGTCGCGCCACTTGAAAATACGACATTACATAGTGTTGGGAATACAAATGAGAGGTCACGCCGATTGACTGTTCGCACCATAAAAGCATTAAGGTCACCCAGACATTTCAAAATTCACGCCGATAAGAGGAGTTATGGTGATGTGACATTTCACAACGATGAACATTGAATTGATCAGATGATTAAATACAAACGGCTACGAAATTTCTATGATCATTATAGTTGCAAAAAACCGTCCGAGAAGAGAATACAGAAGAACTCTTAAGGTGAAAGCAGAGGATTCCAATTCCAGCCACCAAACGACAGGTACATATACCAAACAACTGTATAGCCTGTGTTTAAATTCTCTGCCAAAGTTTTAAAATGGAAACTCCGGGGAAGGGAAAAGGTAGAAAGTTGCAAGGGGAGACCAGTAAGCCCAAGAAACAAAAAACTGAACAAACCCCTGAAGAGAAAGTAAAAGAAAGAAAACTGAACTAGGACCTAATTGACCAATTGCCTGGGTCAACTCCCAAGGCCAGAAGGTCTACCCAACTCAGGGCAGAAGTGGAGAAATTAGAAGATAAACACAAACACCTGGGAGATATCTGGACCCCAATTCAGGGATATGAACTTTTCAGATTCCACTACAATAGAAGGTTTAGGAATGCTCCTGTATCAAATCCTTGGCACATGAATTTAGGAAAACTGGTTGTACCCAATGTATTCCTGAATGTGGAACTCCTTCAATTGTTTGCCAGACATTATGATTCAAACCTGAAAGCCATCTGCAACCCACAGGGAGAACCAATTGTGCATTTGTCAAAAAATGCTATTTGTGAGGTTTTTGATTTAGATGATTTATGCACTGTCCCTATCATTTATGAAGATCTGGACAAGGAGTATTGGAGAATGGACACAACTTACAATGGATGGAGGTTGCCCATTCATAGGCCCAGGGTTGGAGGAGAAGTGATGCCCTTAACTGAAAATGATGGCCCTCCCTTTCATGTAGCTATATTTGAACCATACATACAATATACCTATTTCTCTGTAGGCCAAATCCTGGGTTCAGAGGTCCCTGAGTTCATGACCATTCCTTTGATGGTCATAGCCTTAGACATTCAATGTCATAATGCAAGGCAATTTGATTATGCTTCCTATATTGCTAATAGAATGGACTCTGGTCTATCTGCAATAAAAAACCGTGCTCCAGCATGCTTTTTTGAGCATTACTCACTGCTTATGCACATGGTGTTATATTATGGCCAGGAGGTAGGGTTATGGCCAACTGAGTTCCAAGTTGTTGCTGCAGATAGGAAAGGGGAAAAGATACCTGTACAACTGTGGACCAGAATTTGGGAAAGTAGATATGCCCATTCCAGCTATGCTCAATTTGAAGAGCATTGTGTAAAAGTGCTATATAGGTATTTTAATCACCCTTGTGAATATTTAATTTCAACTGAAATAAAAAGATTCCTCAGACCAAAAGATTTTGGTGGCCCCCCTACTGTCACTCATAATTGGGGAGACTGGTATTGCTTTGAGGATGCTACTATGATCAGAGTTTATGGTTTTGAAGATGCTCCATTCATATTGCCCAAGACTGTCCCTGACAGGATTGCATATCTGGAGATAATCAAGCAAATGCATTGTTCAAATGTGATGCATTTGAGTTCACATGACAAACAATCGTTTATGCCCAGCACCTTATGTTTTGGAGATTTTACTGTGGTTTCAAAAGAAGGTTACAATCTCATTATGGATAAATTGATGCATTATAACATGATGACTGCTGAGATAAGAAAGGGATTTGACCCTGAAGGCTTTATTGATTCTGCAAGAAGAAAACAGAATCTTAGTGGATACATGCACATACATTATCCACATGATGATGTCATTAGAAATTTAGAAGAAGCAGAAGTCGAATTGGTGGTAGAGAAATATAACAGGGATCTAGATGAAAAGAAAAAGTAGTTAGCACAAATTGAGGTTGTATCCTCTGAAGATGAGGAACTGGCAGGGCAAGAACAGCCACCAGATAAAAAGGTAGAGATGTCCAAGAGGAAAATGCAACAATATCAGCCTCCTATTGTACTACATGATGAGGAGGGGTCTGCTGATGAAGATCCACGTCAAACAGCCTATGATTCTTTCATTTCAGATGATAAGATTATTCAATCAAAGGAATTTAAATCATTTTTGTATAAATACAAAGGGAAAGAAATCAGAGAGTCAGTAGATGATGTCTCTGCTGATAATGAAAAACAATTATTAGATACGCTGAAGGAAACAGTAGATAAAGAGATGCAAGACATGACACCTAGCAAGGGTAGACAGTTGCTTAAAGATGCAGGGGTCATGATTTTTCCTGGTCTGGATTTAAATTCTACTTTGGTTTTTGATAGTTTTCTAAATAACACAGATGATAAGTATAAACTTACTCCAGAAGGAGTTAGTGAAGTATATATGGGAACAAGGTATAACAATGATGAAAACTCCTTGATGATATGGGCGTTATACCCTCCCCATAAGAAGACGGCCATCATTGATACTGCGAAGACTTTTGGCCATGTTATGACTTTGAAAGTAGGGGAAACTGACCCTATAATTACAGCAGACATTTGTATCAATGTTGCAAAATTGAATAAAGCGCAAGCTCAAATGTTGATCAAAGAAAGAGATGCATACAAATTGAACTGTGAAAGACTGACAAAAGAAAATGATTACTTAAAAGATGTTGTTAAGAGTACTTTTGGCCAGTCCACAAAAAGAATAACTCAAGGTGAGAGCTCACAGGGCATTCAGGTGTTATCCCCTGATCAGGCAACCCAAATTCAGATGGATGCATTTGTTACAATACTGCAGAGCAGGTGTGCAAACATGGTGCGGTGGTTAAACCAATTTTTGGATAACTTCTCAGAGAATCATAAAGCAGTTCAAGAACATGAAAGACTTGAAAAGAGAATACGAGAAAAATTAACTGAGATACAAAACAGGGGTACTGCTGATAGTACAGATATCTCTGATGCAAAAGCATTTCTCAAACAGCATCAAAATTACTATGACAAACTTAAAGCTGATGCTAAGGAAGGAAATGATGCCTCAAACGCAGGAGTACCTAAGATATTTAAAGATAATGGAGAGGTGAAGAGCAAGGAAGAATGGATTATGGATTGTCAAAGTATATTACACAAAGCCACAGGAGCTCTAAAAGACAAAGCCTCTGCATCTAAAGAAGTTTGCAAACAATTGGAGAACATGATTACACTTGACATAATTACCAGAAGTGTTGTTCACCTTACTGATTCTCATCGTGAGCAGGATTACTTGGATTACCTGGCAAAAGTCTACTTGTGGCTAAATAGAGCCTAATCATAATTATGTTATAATTGTTAATGTTTGTTAAAGTTCCCAAAAGACTTATTGAAGAGTTATGACTCTTCGTAGAAATATCTATATAAGTCCAAACAATCGATGCTAAGAGGGCATCAGCAGTAGAATATATTCAGATATATCATATATACAATGTTTCAAAATGACTATGTTGCATATTTTATTTGAAGAAGAAGTTTGAAGTTCTCTGATTCAGTGGTTTTGCTTTGGTATCAGTTGTTTGTTAAGATTATTCAGTTGTGTGGCTGTCTCCATTTCTGCATTTCCTTGATATTCAAATTAAACATATCAAGTATATATTTGATCTGTCAATACACATTTGCTGTATCTGTGTGATTAAATAGGTTGGTATCCATTTGAGGAATTAAACCCTTCTGATTTAATTACAGTAGCCTGGAAGTATTAAGCTTGGATTACTAAGTAGGGCCATACAATTAGATTGCCATTCTGTCTCCAGTAAATATTATCTGTTAATCTTGTCTATTCATTTCATTTGGTTCATTCAAGTAAGGATTAAAGTACCTTCTGGTGAATTATAAGATATCTAATTTTATTTGGTTGGATTATCAAGAAGAGTCTGTCAGTCATTTACTTGCACGTTTATACAAGCTATAAACTAAAACTGTGCCAAACAACTAGAATTATTACCATTAGGAAACCATTAGTCCTGGTCCTTCAAATTGACTCTGTTACCCAACAAGGCACTAGTCTTATTTTACTTAAAAAATTTTACCTTGATATTGCTTATACAATTTCTACCAATTACTCATTAGATATTAAACCTAAAGTCAGTTAGCGAGCATTTCATCTATCCTACATCCTGTGCCACTGTAGATAGATTTGGTTAGTCCACACATTCACATTCAATCTACTTTAATCTTCCAAGGTTTACCCACCTAGGTGTAGCAGGACCCAAAGCGAAGGAAATCAACTAACCTTGAAGGTTGATTTCGTCAAGTTAGTTCAGAAACGTTGCCAATCTAAACATAGAGCTTGGCATCCCCTTAGGATTGACAACCTGCATTTCTGAGACCTAACAAATTGGTGACTCTACTGGGGACTAGTAAAAGACCTTAGAAAGTAATCCTTTCCTTCATAGAGTCAATTCAGAAAATTTAAGTTGGTAACTCTGCTGGTGACAAGAACCCTACAGATAAAATATAAACTTCTCCTATTTAATAGGTGGCGACTCTAGTTACAATTATAACAAAAAATTCAATATCAAATGGATGGTAGGAGATCCAAGATGGAAGGCAGAAATTTGCAGTCATCTTCACCACTTAGAAACATTTCCAAAAGAAATGTGAATCCAAAGTATTCCCACCAAGATAATAATCTGGACATCTAAGAGAATGATTCAGAACAAAATATTGCAATTCACAACAAATTCACACCTCTGCATGATTCAAACGAGAACCTCAGTGGAGCAACTGATGATATTTTGGCAAGGTATAGACCCACTCCTCAAGAACAGCGAGATCATGATGCAAAGGTCATGAGGGATATTGATAGGAACCAAGCCGAACATGATTTCAAGATCTCATTTGACCAGGGAAAAGAGATAGGGTATGGATTTTCAAATCAAGGAATGAATGATAATCCAAAACATCAGGAAATAAATAATCAGGACATGAGTGAAGAGCAACAGGAAATACTCATGCTCCGAAAGGAACTTGAAAGGTACAAGATATAGGAGGAGAGGGAGTTGTTGCAGCAAGAAATTCAACAGAGGAAAAATAAAGCCAAAACAGCTCCCCCTAAATATGTACCCCCGCATAGAGGGAATATTTCAAGAAATACACAGCAAAATACAAGTAGTGCTCAAAACTCACATGCTTTCGGAAGTCATCAGAACACTATTCCCCAAAACCCTAGACCACCTCCCATACGTAATGTATCTCAACACATGGTAAATACTTACCCACCCCCTAGTCAACAATACTATAGACCACAGAATCATCACATAAACCCCCACATGAACCAACATCAACAATATGCATATCATCAGCCACCAGGTGGATACAATTATTATCCCAATCCACCACCTTTGAATTTCCCTCCCCAAAACCTTGCAAATATATGCAGTCAATTTGATTTTACTGGATATCAGTTGTATCCATATCCTATGGATAGTACTTGGAGGAATATGGTTCCCAAGTTTACTGGAAATAATGCAATATCTGTGGAAGATCATAACAGAAGTTTCAATGCTTTTGTACAGGATATTGGTATGGATTGGGAAGACATTAGAATGAGGTTATTTATGATGTCCCTCACTGAAGATGCTAGAGATTGGTTTAACAGCTTGCCTGATGCATTAATCAATTCAATAACTGATTTCCATAACTAGTTTAAGGATCAGTATGGTAACCAATATGCTATTGAGTTTGCACTACATGAATTAATAAGTATACAGAAGTATCAAAATGAGTCAGTATTTGATTTCAACTTAAAGTTTTCCAAGTTACATAATAAGGTACCACATGGAGCTAAGTTATCTGACCAGGCAGCACTAAGTATCTATATGAAAGCATTTGACCCTAAAACAGGATATGAACTTAGAAACAGGTGTCCTGCAACCTTGGCCGAAGCACAAAAAGTGGCCATAACTATTGAAAATAATAGGAAGGCTGCAGGAATGGTCAATAAGAGGGATAATCATAGAAATCCTCAGAATTCAAATGTTCAACAAACCAAACCAGAGGGTCAGCATAGACATGATAGACCTAGGTTACATGATATGCCCTACAATACAAATTGGAAGGATGGAAGACCTATCGATAACAACAAAAAGCAACCATATGGAAAAGATACTCCTGATCCCCTGAAAAGAAACATGGCACACATGGCAGAAAATAAGCCTTGGTGTTTTGTATGTAGTTTACCACATTTACCTGAATACTGTGAGGTAGCTAAATCCATACAGCAAGAGGAAATACTATACAACTATAATAGGGATAATCATACCATCAATATGATGCAAGATACACCATGTGTGGTGACAGAAGATTAGTCTTCTTTAGAAGAGGAAGGATATGAGTATGATGTAGGGAACCAGAAGTATCATATTAACATGGGAGAACAAGAGGTATTTTCAGACCAGGAAGATAGTTATAACAACAAGTCATATGGTCAATGGAGAAAACCTACTGAGGATGAAAGAGAGGCTCTCACAGTGGCTGCAGTGGCTCAAGCTCGAAACACTTATAACTTGAGGAATAGAACAACAAATGTTGGGCAAGGAACTCCTGGAAGTATATTTATAAAAGACCAGAATAACAAAGGGAATAACACAAAATCATCATCTAAAGAACCAGAAAAGGGGGATAAAAGTAAAATGAAAGAAAATCAAGAAAAAGAGAACACAAAAACAGAAAAGAATGACCAGATCATAGCCCATTCTTTTGATATTGCACATGCAGTGTCTCAGGTGAAGATATCAGTCCCACTTCTAGAGATGATGAAAATAGATAAATATAGGAGTACAGTTGTCAAGATGATTTCTGATTCACCTAATCCAAAACATAAAGGGTTTGAAAAAACAACAAATAATGTACATCAGGAAAATTTCAAGATCCCTGAGGTATACCTTGGCGACACACTTACAAAAAATCCCTCGCAGGTAGACCCATTCTATACCACATTAGTAATCAAGAACAGGATAGTCAGAAATTGCATGATTGATTGAGGTGCTGCTATGAATATCATGCCTATAGCAGTTATGAAAGAATTCGGAATGTGGGTTGATACTACGTATGGCCAGTGTTATGCAATGGATAAAAGATCTATTCCAGTAGTTGGTATCATGAAGGATGTAGAGATAAAACTTGCCTCACATCCTAAAGCCACTTATAACATTGACATTACTGTGGTTGACATCCCACCGTATTATGGGATGCTTTTATCAAGGCAATGGGCTGCTATGGTAGGAGGCAATGTTCAGTTAGATTTATCATATGCCACCATACTAGTGGGTGACAAGGAAATCAAATTGTGCAGCGAGCCAAGGTATGACAATATCATAGAAAGAATGGACCGGCATCAGGTGAATTTCTTTTGTGACACAGATTTGGGAGTTTTCAAAGTTGGAGAAACTACACCAGAGTTACATAACACTGACCCAATACACACTGAATCTATGAAAGAAGAAAATGAGTTGTGGAAAATGTATTTTGATGGTGCATGCAGCAAAGTAGGAAACAAGGCTGGAGTAATTTTCATTTCACCAGGAGGTAAAACTTTTAAATACTCTTTGATGGTGTTAGGTTGTCATTGATGTCAAAAGTGTTCAGGAGCATGAGAAATCATCTTACAGATATAGAGAATGGTTTTATACTTCACAGGTTTGATCTTGCATCATCAGGAGTACATAATTTTGTTTGTTGTTGTTAGGAGCAGGAGCATGAGATATCATCTTGTGTGATCTTCATTCATGGTTTACTTGGTTCATACAATCAGTTGGAGAGATGTGTTCTTCACAATGTCATGATTTATTAGTGAACATGACATATTCTTGGTAGGCATGGTCTTCATTATTCATCAAGTTCTTGATAAGGTTGATGATATCAGTTGATTGGTATTCAAAGGTTTGCAATGTGTTGCATAGAATGTCAAAAGGTTGATAAGTGAGTTCATATGAAAGGATCAGAATAGAGATACTCAGGAGTATCAAAGATGTCATATTTGGTTTGTTATGTTTGATCATTTCTTCACACAGGATGTTGAGTTGTTGCAATATTGATATTGTGAATTTATTCATGCTTCAGGGTCTTGGTTCATCATGCTCATGTTTTAGTTCACATCATATCTAAAAAGGTCATAACAGGTTGTTAAGATCAGATGTGAGGTCATGAAGAATAACTCAGAGATCAGGACATAAGGTTGGTTGTCACAAATTGAATTGATGTTGATTGATGAGCTTTACAATGATGAGATTTAGGATGTGCTTCTTGGTTCATACATCTTCAAAGTTGGTCATTGATGAGCTCTATTTCTAAATCCCAAAGTCTTCAAACTTATTCCTAAAACCTTAGTGTCATTGTGGTGCCCTAAAAACCTAAGTTCAATTCTTTTGCATCTATCATAAACAAAGTTTGCTTTTGTTTTTCATTTGATAGTGACCTGCGAGTGCAGGTTATTTCACTAATGCCACCTGCCAGAGGGGTCTCTTTTCATAGCTTATGACTGGCCCTTTCCTTAAAGCATCGGTCCTTATATGATATGTGGAGCACGTGGGGGATATGCTTTAAGCATAGAAAATTCAAAAGGCAAATGGGAGCGCGGTTTATGAAGTGGTATTTGAAGTTTTGTTTAAAAAAAAAAAAAGAAACTAGTATGAGATAAATATTATATGGGGTTAAATGTGTAAAAGGAAGAAAGCCCGATTTTTATGGCTTTTAATTTTTTTTAGAAACTTTCTTTATTTTTTAAAGTGGTCGGTCCATACCATTTAGAATTTTTAATGGAGATTTTATTTTTAAAAGAAAGATATAAATTTCTTTTTTTATGGTGATAAGATATTTTTAAAATTAGAAATTTTTAATCTATAAACTCCAAGAGATGATTTTAAGGAGATTTTTTGAAGGGAAATATTGATGGAGATTTGGAGATGTTTTTTTTGCAAAATGAAGTATATCTTGAGACATTGGCTAGGATTTTTTTTGAAGAAGTTCTTTGCAGAGAAAATGAGATTTATTGAAGATGACAATGTGGATTTGGTTTTTGTATGAGGAGAAATTAATTTTTGTTGCAGAATGGATAAAGATTTTTTATTTTGCAGGAGATTATTTTTGAAGAAGAATTTGAAGAGGATAATAAAAAATTTGTTTGAAGAAATTTGCAAGGGTTTTGTATTTTGGAGAATATGAAACATCATGCAGGGATTGAAATGAGAAGGTGAAAATATTTTTGAGGAAGATCAACAAGATTGAATGATGTTTTTGTCTTGTGAGAAAATCAAATTGAAGATTTTATTTGCAGGGATAATATTGAATACAGAAATTGTCCAAATTGAAATGTCAAAGAATGTGAAGGATCATGTACAGAGAAGAGGAAGATCAAAAGATTTTTTAATGCATAGAATTGATGGGAAGATATTTTAGAGAAGAGAATATGAAGGGTTGTGAAAGTATATTCAGATTTTATTTAATGATATTACAGATGCTTTATATAAAGTCTTGTGGATTAACAAGGTGATGTGAGTGATGTTGTGCAGATTGATGATGAACTAACAGGGATCAAATACAGATATAGAGATTGACAAGGTGATCAGAAAGACAATATGCAATTACAATAATAATCAGGTGCATTGATTGTATGACTGGTAAGGCAGAGATGAAATATACAGAGAAAAGTAGTGTTGTTGAGCATATCTGGATGAAGAATTGATTTTTGAATGGAATGACCATTTGAACACATAAGAGAGAATAAAAGTTATGTATTGAAACAGAGAAACCCTTTGAATTTGTGTTTTCAGTTTGTTCTGTAATAGGGGTTGGTGCTCCTTGAAGCTGGTGCTTCTAAATAGTATGCCAATGAGGCTTGTAGGTCAGTGAGACCTCAATAGTCAGTGAGACATAATATTCAGCCAGTGAGGCTTTGTAAGATGTTTTCAGAGTTAAGCCAGTGAGGCACTTCATGAGTGGTTTTTCTACCCAGAGAGGGTTTTCCACTCCAGTAATTCTTGTGTCTTGATTCATATTGGTCATCTTTCTATGGTTGTATGTTTTACTCATGAGTTTTGTTTATCATTCTCAGTTATGTGCATATGTGTTTGACAATTCAATGATTACTTTCTCTCCTTATGCTCTCCAAGTTAAAGTTTGAAAAAGATTTGAAAATTCACACAACACTGATTCACCCCCCCTCTTAGTGTTGTCCTTGAATCCTACAATTGGTATCAGAGCCAGTTTCCCTTCTACAGCTTAATCAGCTTGGGTAGGTCCTGTGTGTGGAGTTCAATGGGTAAGTGCAGGAGAAATAAGAACATAAGAAATGTTAAGATTCATTCTGGTAAAAAGACATCATCCATATCAAATCTAGAATTTGATAAAAAGTCAGTTGATAAAGTTGTTCTCCAAGTTGAATCTGATATTGTCTTAGAAGAAAATTTTTCAGATGTTCCTCAGTTTGATGGTTCAAATTTTTCAGTTTGGTATGTTAGAATGCAAGTGTATTTATCCTCCTTAGGATATGATGTTTTAATGTCAGTTGAGAATGGATATTCTAACTCTGCAAATAACAAAGAAGTCCTTGAATGTAATCAGATTGCAAAGAAGGCCATATTGTCTGCTCTATCTAATGATGTTACTTGTAAAGTTATGGATTGTGTTACAGCTCAGGATATGTGGAGGAGATTGAAAAGAATTTATCAAGATAATGATAAAGAGGAGGACACTCTGGAGTGTGAAGAAAGTGATAATGAAAGGAGACTTTCAAATAAAGGAGTTAAAGTTCAATCAAAATCAGATTCAGAAGAAGCTAGCATCACAAGTGATGATAATCAGGATTATGATGAACAAAATTGTGAGATTGATTTGGAAGGAGAACTCATATATGCTCTGAGTGAGCTCAAGAATTATAAGAAAGAGAACCAGAAATTAATGATGCAGTTGCAACAAGAAAGAGATTTAAAAGACAAAGCACTATCTAACCTTGAAGATACTAGAAACCTGATTGTAGACTTGAAGAATCAAGCAAGTGAATCAAACAAATTGATTGTCAGTTTGAAATCAGAAATTGAAGAAGCTAAGAGGATAGCTGATGTCTCAATATCTAACCTTGAAGTTGCAAGGATTGAGAATCTAAAACTAGAGAATGATATTATCAATCTGAGAAATGAGTATGATGGTCTCAAAGCTTTATCTAAGAAGTATAAGGAGTTTGAAGAAAGCACAAGCAAGCTACATAAGATGCTTGGTAAACAAAAACTATATGGAGACACTACAGGACTTGGTTTTGAAGAAGGAGAATGTTCAAAAGCTAGAGAGACTCCCAGAAAGAAGATTGATTTGAATGTTACCACTGAAAACAAAATACATAATCAAAGCAGAAGAAATTTCAGAAAAAGTGCTCCTATTAGACAAGCATACATGTACAGGTATAACTATTCATTTAATGGTTATTGTTATACTTGTAATCAATTTGGACACAAATCAGTTAATTGCAGAAGGAATACTAACATTACTTGTTACAAGTGCAATCATGTTGGACATATACAAAGAAATTGTAAAAGGTATGATTCTGCAAGGAAGTCTAACATAAGTTCTCAAAGGTACTATCAGTCATTTGATTATGATATAGTTTGTTATAATTGCAAATCTCCTGGTCACAAAGCATTTAGTTACAGAAAAGCATCATCTGCATCATCTAATTTGATAGGTTGGAAATGGAAAGAAACAGAAAAGGTTTGGAGAAAGAAAGCACCTGTGAAAATTTGGAAGCAGAAAGAAAGAAAAGAGAAGTTAGAATCTAAGCTTGTGCATCTTGCACAAGTCATTTCATCTTTTGCATAACATAGCATGAAGTAAGGGGGAGGTATCAAATGTTCTATCAGTTAACCCCAAGAAGTTTCAGGAAGGAGACCATTTGATATGTTGATCTTGTCTGTCTATCATTCTTACTGTGCTATGAAATAGTTGATGATGATGTTGCTAATAATGTTGATGTTTAGTGTATGACAGTGATACAGGTGTTCATTGGCTTATCATGCTTTCAAGATATTGAAAAGATGTTTCAGGAGTTCAAATGCACAAATTGTTAATGATCCTAACTACAAAGAATGATTTGTCATTGCAATTCAAAGTATTGTTGCAATAAACTCTTGATTTACTGATAAAATCAAGAAATAGGAGTTCTTGTTGATTGCAGTTGATTGCAGTAGGTTTCAGATATGATAGATGATCTTCATTCTTGGTTGCAAAATGAATGTTCATTTAGAAGTGTTCATTGGTATAATAATTTGACATGTTCTTTCTCATTAATATGATTCAGAAAGATATGTGCAAAGTGGTATCAGGTGTTCATGATCAATGACATGTTCAGTGAATGCAAGTGTTGTTGCAGGAAGAACTTGGTGTGCAGCCTTGATGGGCTGATTTGAATTTCAAGGTTAAAAACAGATCAGTTCTTATGTTGTGAAAAGTGTCTTGCACAGAACAGGAGGATCAGATGGTCTTCATTCTTTGTCATGAAAAGGTGTCAAATATGGTTGCAAGATGATAGTTCATATCAGAAAATCAGGATGATAGTTCATATCAGGAAATCAGTTTGATAACTATATCTGATATAATTACTTTGTTGAGTTATGTTTTATGACATGTATCTTGGAGCTTTCAGGTGATTTGAAGATAGTGTCAAAAAGAAGATAATAATCAAGAGATATTGAGGAGTTTTCTGAAGTGATAGTTTTACATGTTCCATTAATAATCTTCCTCATTAAAATGATTCAGAAAGGTATGTACAAATTGTGTGCCTCCAATTTTGAAGTGGTATCAGGATTGAATTATTACTATCATGCAAAACTTGAATAGCTTTTATAAAAAGTGGTCATCATATCATCTGATGTTTGGGAACTAATTGATGAGAAGTCTTCATGATTTTTTTTGCCTGCAAATTTGTTCATCAAAGAGTATTGGTATGCTAATGATTTCTTTGCAAAAGTATTCAGAAGGTTGAATGTCAGTAATTGGATGGTATACTTCAGGTGGATATGTTGCTTCAGGACTAATTCAGGAAGTGGATAAGTGTTGAGTTGAGTTGAGTTATGTTGGTTAGTCTTGTCAAGTGTTTACCAATGGTATTTCTAAGTAGTAATTTGTTTATGATCTCTAATACATGAAAGATCTTGGAGATTTGTTATTTCAGGTCAAAAAGGTTGTTGATTGAAGAAGAACTGTTTGTTTTGAAAGTTTGTGATGTTATCAGGAAGGAGTGTGTCAGTCTTCATCTTCACAGTGGTATTGTCATCAGATGTAAGTTTCATGAAAGACAAATGGCTTCAAAGATTTTGTGGAGTTGTTCTCAGGGTGAGATAATGGTCTTTGTCATCCGATGTCAAAAAGGGGGAGAAAGAAAAATATGCATCAGGTGGTTTTGCCATCAATGACAAAGGGGGATATTGATGGTGTTAGGTTGTCATTGATGTCAAAAGTGTTCAGGAGCATGAGAAATCATCTTACAGATATAGAGAATGGTTTTATACTTCACAGGTTTGATCTTGCATCATCAGGAGTACATCATTTTGTTTGTTGTTGTTAGGAGCAGGAGCATGAGATATCATCTTGTGTGATCTTCATTCATGGTTTACTTGGTTCATACAATCAGTTGGAGAGATGTGTTCTTCACAATGTCATGATTTATCAGTGAACATGACATATTCTTGGTAGGCATGGTCTTCATTATTCATCAAGTTCTTGATAAGGTTGATGATATCAGTTGATTGGTATTCAAAGGTTTGCAATGTGTTGCATAGAATGTCAAAAGGTTGATAAGTGAGTTCATATGAAAGGATCAGAATAGAGATACTCAGGAGTATCAAAGATGTCATATTTGGTTTGTTATGTTTGATCATTTCTTCACACAGGATATTGAGTTGTTGCAATATTGATATTGTGAATTTATTCATGCTTCAGGGTCTTGGTTCATCATGCTCATGTTTTAGTTCACATCATATCTAATAAGGTCATAACAGGTTGTTAAGATTAGATGTGAGGTCATGAAGAATAACTCAGAGATCAGGACATAAGGTTGGTTGTCACAAATTGAATTGATGTTGATTGATGAGCTTTACAATGATGAGATTTAGGATGTGCTTCTTGGTTCATACATCTTCAAAGTTGGTCATTGATGAGCTCTATTTCTAAATCCCAAAGTCTTCAAACTTATTCCTAAAACCTTAGTGTCATTGTGGTGCCCTAAAAACCTAAGTTCAATTCTTTTGCATCTATCATAAACAAAGTTTGCTTTTGTTTTTCATTTGATAGTGACCTGCGAGTGCAGGTTATTTCACTAATGCCACCTGCCAGAGGGGTCTCTTTTCATAGCTTATGACCGGCCCTTTCCTTAAAGCATCGGTCCTTATATGATATGTGGAGCACATGGGGGATATGCTTTAAGCATAGAAAATTCAAAAGGCAAATGGGAGCGCGGTTTATGAAGTGGTATTTGAAGTTTTGTTTTAAAAAAAAAAAAGAAACTAGTATGAGATAAATATTATATGGGGTTAAATGTGTAAAAGGAAGAAAGCCCGATTTTTATGGCTTTTAATTTTTTTTAGAAACTTTCTTTATTTTCTAAAGTGGTCGGTCCATACCATTTAGAATTTTAAATGGAGATTTTATTTTTAAAAGAAAGATATAAATTTCTTTTTTTATGGTGATAAGATATTTTTAAAATTAGAAATTTTTAATCTATAAACTCCAAGAGATGATTTTAAGGAGATTTTTTCAAGGCAAATATTGATGGAGATTTGGAGATGTTTTTTTTGCAAAATGAAGTATATCTTGAGACATTGGCTAGGATTTTTTTTGAAGAAGTTCTTTGCAGAGAAAATGAGATTTATTGAAGATGACAATGTGGATTTGGTTTTTGTATGAGGAGAAATTAATTTTTGTTGCAGAATGGATAAAGATTTTTTATTTTGCAGGAGATTATTTTTGAAGAAGAATTTGAAGAGGATAATAAAAAATTTGTTTGAAGAAATTTACAAGGGTTTTGTATTTTGGAGAATATGAAACATCATGCAGGGATTGAAATGAGAAGGTGAAAATATTTTTGAGGAAGATCAACAAGATTGAATGATGTTTTTGTCTTGTGAGAAAATCAAATTGAAGATTTTATTTGCAGGGATAATATTGAATACAGAAATTGTCCAAATTGAAATGTCAAAGAATGTGAAGGATCATGTACAGAGAAGAGGAAGATCAAAAGATTTTTTAATGCATAGAATTGATGGGAAGATATTTTAGAGAAGAGAATATGAAGGGTTGTGAAAGTATATTCAGATTTTATTTAATGATATTACATATGCTTTATATAGAGTCTTGTGGATTAACAAGGTGATGTGAGTGATGTTGTGCAGATTGATGATGAACTAACAGGGATCAAATACAGATATAGAGATTGACAAGGTGATCAGAAAGACAATATGCAATTGCAATAATAATCAGGTGCATTGATTGTATGACTGGTAAGGCAGAGATGAAATATACAGAGAAAAGTAGTGTTGTTGAGCATATCTGGATGAAGAATTGATTTTTGAATGGAATGACCATTTGAACACATAAGAGAGAATAAAAGTTATGTATTGAAACAGAGAAACCCTCTGAATTTGTGTTTTCAGTTTGTTCTGTAATAGGGGTTGGTGCTCCTTGAAGCTGGTGCTTCTAAATAGTATGCCAGTGAGGCTTGTAGGTCAGTGAGACCTCAATAGTTAGTGAGACATAATATTCAGCCAGTGAGGCTTTGTAAGATGTTTTCAGAGTTAAGCCAGTGAGGCACTTCATGAGTGGTTTTTCTACCCAGAGAGGGTTTTCCACTCCAGTAATTCTTGTGTCTTGATTCATATTGGTCATCTTTCTATGGTTGTATGTTTTACTCATGAGTTTTGTTTATCATTCTCAGTTATGTGCATATGTGTTTGACAAAGTTATGTGCATATGTGTTTGACAATTCAATGATTACTTTCTCTCCTTATGCTCTCCAAGTTAAAGTTTGAAAAAGATTTGAAAATTCACACAACACTGATTCACCCCCCCTCTCAGTGTTGTCCTTGACTCCTACACTCTTTCCTATTGACATTTGAATGCACAAATAATGTAGCTGAGTATGAAGCCCTGCTCATTGGCCCAAACATAGCCACCAAACACAAAATAAAAAGGTTGGTTGTCTATGGTGATTCTGAACTGGTCATCTCCCAAGTAAGAGAAAAATACTTATCTAAAAATAAAAGATTAAGACAGTACAGAAATGCAGTTTGGGATAGTGTTGAATTATTTGATGCCTTTTCAATCAGCTGGGTTGATAGGTCTAAAAACATTATGGCAGAATTTTTAGCAAACATTGCATTAAAGAGAGATGATGTCACATTGGGAGGAATCACAGAAGTTGAATTTAAAACTAGACCTACCATCCCTGATAATATACAGAACTGGCAAGTATTTGATAGTGATGCTGATATAATCAATTTCTTGCATTGTACTGATTATTATGAAAATCAAGAGATTGATTTCAGTGCATTTGTGGAGGAACATGATGGGAAGGAAACCCTTTTTGGCCAAGAAGTTGTCCAGTTGAAAATGAATAAGATACCCAAAGGACTTATTGCATTAGAAAAGACATTTGATGGCCATGACAGGTATAAAAAGAAAGACACACCAGTGATACCTAGTAACCTTGAAGAAATCAATTTGGGGACACAAACAACTCCAAAAAATGTGTATATTGGAAAAAGTCTTGACCCAAAAATCAGGAGCAAACTTATCAACCTGCTCAGGAAGTACATGCATGTGTTTGCTTGGTCATATGATGACTTAAAAGCATATAGAGAGGATCTATTTCAACATGAGATACCACTGAAGCAAGATGCTAAACCATTCAGACAGAAGCAGAGACCGATTAATCCTACACTAGCCCCTAAAATGTTAGAGAAACTTACAAAGTTAAGGGATGGAGCTATAATCAAACCTATTAGACATTCTTCCTGGGTTTCAAATTTAGTGCCTGTCAGGAAAAAGAATGGTGACATTAGACTGTGTGTGGATTTCAGAAACTTGAATAAATCTTCCCTCAAAGATAATTATCCTCTTCCCAATATAGAGGCAATATTGCAGAAAGTCACTGGATGCGAATTGTTGTCAATGATGGATGGTTTCTCTGGTTACAATCAAGTAAAGGTTAAGGAGTTTGAACAATTTAAGACTGCATTCACCACTCCGTGGGGAACATATGTATATTTGAGAATGCCGTTCGGATTAACTAATGCTGGAGCAACATTCTAAAGAGCAATGGATGTAGCTTTTGCTGAATTGATCAATAAGATTATGATAGTATATCAAGATGACTTGATAGCATATTCTAAAAGGGCCGAAGATGATTGCACACATTTAGAACAAGTATTTATCAAAGCCCTAGAATATCGGATATCATTGAACCCCAAAAAATGCCATTTTGCAGTGACAGAAGGAAAATTGCTTGGCCATATAGTCTCGAAGGAAGGAGTTAAAATAGATCCTAAGAGGGTAAAAGCAATTGATCAGCTCCCTGTTCCAAAGAATGTAAAAGCCATACAATCATTTTTTGGCCAGATAAATTTTGTCAGAAGATTTATACCAAATTTTGCAGAAATTGTTTGTCCTATATCAAAAATGCTGAAGAAGAACTCAAAAATAAAATGGACAACAGAAACACTAGAAGCATTTGGTAATATTAAGGAAGCAATCAAGCAAGCTCCAGTCTTAGTGTCCCCTGACTTCAGTAAACCTTTCCAACTATTCTCAT
Organism: Cunninghamia lanceolata; assembly: GCA_027924645.1. Taxonomy (NCBI): domain Eukaryota; kingdom Viridiplantae; phylum Streptophyta; class Pinopsida; order Cupressales; family Cupressaceae; genus Cunninghamia; species Cunninghamia lanceolata. The sequence continues at coordinate 3,177,198 of BSBN01000424.1, read as the reverse complement.
TTGCTTCCTATCATACAGTAGCAGCAGTGTTATTACAGAAAAATAATGATGGATATGAACAGCCTATCTCATTCTTCAGCAAGTCCCTTCAGAATGCAGAGTTGAAGTATGACATTATTGAAAAACAAGCATATGCATTGGTAAAAGCAGTTAAAAATTTTAGACCATATTTGGTGGGAGCTAAAATCACAGCATATGTTCCTAATGCTGCAGTGAAGGATGTATTGGTCCAAATTGAAGTCACCGGCAGGAGATGTAGGTGGATCAATAGGATTCAGGAATTCAACATTGAAATCCAAATCACTAATTTGGTAAGGGGACAGGGTCTTGCCAAATTGATGACTGAAAGTAATCTAGAAGCCTCTCAGATATGTAATGTTGATGCAAGTACCAGTATTGAACACACTCCATGGTATACTGATATAATATATTATCTAAATCATATGAAGTGTCCTGAAGGATATGATGATAACAAAAGGAGGACACTTAAACTACAAGCTTCGAAGTATGTACTCATCAGTGGGGATCTTTATTGGAAAAACAGAGATGGGGTTCTACTATTATGCTTGGATGAATATCAATCAAAACGTATTATGAAGGAGTTGCATGAAGGCATGTGTGGAGGTCATTTCTCAGCGAAAACTACAGCCCAAAAAATCCTGAGGGCAGGATATTATTGGCCTAAAGTTTTTAATGATTCATACTAGTACACTAGAAAGTGTGAAGCATGCCAGAAATTCTCAGGCAAGTTAAAATATCAAGGAGCACTACCCTTAAAACCTATACAGGTTGAGGCTCCATTTTATCAATGGGGTATTGATTTTATAGGTGAAATCTCAGAAAAATCAAGTGGGGGGCATAAATGGATTTTGGTGGCTACTGATTACTTTACAAAATGGGTGGAAGCAATCCCAACCAAATAGGCTACAAGTAAAGTTGTGATTAATTTTCTAATGGATAATATCATGTGCAGATTTAGTACTCCAGTAAGATTGATTACAGATAATGGGATGTGTTTTAGATCTAATGAATTCAAAGGGTTTTACAGTACACATGGTATCACTATTTCTTATGCTACTCCCTACCATCCACAGGCCAATGGACAAGCTGAATCGAGTAATAAGAGCCTCTTGAAAATCATAAAAAGAATGCTAGATAGAAATAAGAAAGCTTGGGATTCAAAATTGAGAATGGCAGTATGGGCTGATAGAATTACTATAAAAAGGGCAATTGGGAGATCTCCTTATGAGTTGGTATATGGAACACAAGCAAGATTACCATTGGACAATCTTATACTAGTGTATAAATTCATTCTCCAGGAAGACTTGAATATTCCTGAACCAATGGAGGAAAGGTTAGAACAATTGGCAGAGCTTGATGAAACAAGAAGAATAGCTCAGAGGCAGAATGTTAAACTACAATCACAGGTAAAATATCTCTTTGACAAGAAGGCCAAAGACAGGAAGTTTGAAATAAATGATATGGTACTGATGTGGAATGCAAGATGTCAGGACAAAGGAAAACATGGAAAATTTGAAGCCCTTTGGTTAGGTCCTTTCGTTATCACTGGCAAGGGAGGTGATGATTCTTACTATGTACAGAATATGTCAGGAGATGAGCAAGAATTGCCTGTACATGGGCAATATTTGAAGCAGTTCTTTTCATAAACATGTACAAAGAGAATTGAGCATTGCCAGTGCATGGACAACCCTCAAAAAATTTTCAAAATATTTTATTCCATGCACAGTAGTCTAGGAATCATTCCCAATCCCCATCATTTGTTACTTTCCTTTTCCCATTTTCATAAAAACATCACCCCCAAATAAATAAAACATGTGGTCTACTTTCCCAGGAGATCTGGATCCTTGTCATACTCACAGGGAGTATACATCCCAGACAGAGCCACTGTTAGGACAGTAAAAATTTTAAAATTTTACTGTTTTCTCACTCCATCATGTTTGAACATAATCCTAAAAATATCCCAAAATCATAATAAAATTTTTTCACAAGGTGTCTATGAATGAGCAGTGTTAAATTATATCAAGGCCAATCTATCAGCAAGATGTTGTGTTGTTTACACCGATACATAAGGGATCATTTGGAAATAACCATCGGCATGAGAATAGAGATCGGAAGGAGATTTATAGAAGTCACCGATGGAATAAGTGATACCGATGACTTTACATCGGCAAGAAAAGCGAGTGGTCATACCGATCGGTATGACAGACAACTATCGGATGACCTTTTAAAAGTTGCCCCGACGGTATATATCATACCGATAAAGTATTTCGGCAAGAGTCTCACCGAACATCTTGCGGAGGTAATGAAGCAAACGACCATTGGCAAGAAGTAAACTATCAGGATAAGATACAAGGAAGTTTCCGATACTAAATGTCTTAGCGATAAGAGAGCTTTCGGCAAGACTCACAGCGATACTATTATCTGTCGGGATGACTCAACATATCGGAACAAAGGAATTAGGTCTCGCCGATTCACAAGTCACAGCGATCAAAAGGTATCGGTGATACTTTGACATACTCTGCCCGATAAAGAATATGAAAGAACCATCGGTGAGATGATTCGGATCAGGTTATCTTTTGAAAGCTATCCCGATAGTATGTTTCACTCCGATGGGTATGCTCTATCGGCAAGACATTAAAATATTCATTTCGATCTAAAGTAATATGACTATCGGTGGGACAACAAGAGTTGGGGAAACATAATTATGTTATCCCGATAGTATTAATCACCCCGATAAACAAATCATATTGGTAAGACTCATCACTTCGGAGTGAAATCTAAATCATATGGTGATGAAGGAAGTCATGCCGATGGTCGCGCCACTTGAAAATATGACATTACATAGTGTCGGGAATATAAATGAGAGGTCACGCCGATTGACTGTTCGCGCCATAAAAGCATTAAGGTCACCCAGACATTTCAAAATTCACACCGATAAGAGGAGTTATGGCGATGTGACATTTCACAACGATGAACATTGAATTGATCAGATGATTAAATACAAACGGCTACAAAATTTCTATGATCATTATAGTTGTAAAAAACCGTCTGAGAAGAGAATATAGAAGAACTCTTAAGGTGAAAGCAGAGGATTCCAATTCCAGCCACCAAATGACAGGTACATATACCAAACCACTATATAGCCTGTGTTTAAATTCTCTGCCAAAGTTTTAAAATGGAAACTCCAGGGAAGGGAAAAGGCAGAAAGTTACAAGGGGAGACCAGTAAGCCCAAGAAACAAAAAATTGAACAAACCCCTGAGGAGAAAGTAAAAGAAAGAAAACTGAACTAGGACCTAATTGACCAATTGCCTGGGTCAACTCCCGAGGCCAGAAGGTCTGCCCAACTCAGGGCAGAAGTGGAGAAATTAGAAGATAAACACAAACGCCTGGGAGATATTTGGACCCCAATTCGGGGATATGAACTTTTCAGATACCACTACAATAGAAGGTTTAGGAATGCTCCTGTATCAATTCCTTGGCACATGAATTTAGGAAAACTGGTTGTACCCAATGTATTCCTGAATGTGGAACTCCTTCAATTGCTTGCCAGACATTATGATTCAAACCTGAAAGCCATCTGCAACCCACAGGGAGAACCAATTGTGCATTTGTCAAAAAATGCTATTTGTGAGGTTTTTGATTTAGATGATTTATGCACTGTCCCTATCATTTATGAAGATCTGGACAAGGAGTATTGGAGAATGGACACAACTTACAATGGATGGAGGCTGCCCATTCATAGGCCCAGGGTTGGAGGAGAAGTGATGCCCTTAACTGAAAATGATGGCCCTCCCTTTCATGTAGCTATATTTGAACCATACATACAATATACCTATTTCTCTGTAGGCCAAATCCTGGGTTCAGAGGTCCCTGAGTTCATGACCATTCCTCTGATGGTCATAGCCTCAGACATTCAATGTCATAATGCAAGGCAATTTGATTATGCTTCCTATATTGCTAATAGAATGGACTCTAGTCTATCTGCAATAAAAAATAGTGCTCCAGCATGCTCTTTTGAGCATTACTCACTGCTTATGCACATGGTGTTATATTATGGCCAGGAGGTAGGGTTATGGCCAACTGAGTTCCAAGTTGTTGCTGCAGATAAGAAAGGGGAAAAGATACCTGTACAACTGTGGACCATAATTTGGGAAAGTAGATATGCCCATTCCAGCTATACTCAATTTGAAGAGCATTGTGTAAAAGTGTTGTATAGGTATTTTAATCACCCTTGTGAATATTCAATTTCAACTGAAATAAAAAGATTCCTCAGACCAAAAGATTTTGGTGGCCCCCCTACTGTCACTCATAATTGGGGAGACTGGTATTGCTTTGAGGATGCTACTATGATTAGAGTTTATGGTTTTGAAGATGCTCCATTCATATTGCCCAAGACTGTCCCTGACAGGCTTGCATATCTAGAGATAATCAGGCAAATGCATTGTTCAAATGTGATGCATTTGAGTTCACATGACAAACAATCATTTATGCCCAGCACCTTATGTTTTGGAGATTTTACTGTGGTTTCAAAAGAAGGTTACAATCTCATTATGGATAAATTGATGCATTATAACATGATGACTACTAAGATAAGAAAGGGATTTGACCCTGAAGGCTTTATTGATTCTGCAAGAAGAAAACAGAATCTCAGTGGATACATGCACATACATTATCCACATGATGATGTCATTAGAAATTTAGAAGAAGCAGAAGTCGAATTGGTGGTAGAGAAATATAATAGGGATCTAGATGAAAAGAAAAAGCAGTTAGCACAAATTGAGGTTGTATCTTCTGAAGATGAGGAACTGGCAGGGCAAGAACAGCCACCAGAAAAAAAGGTAGAGATGTCCAAGAGGAAAATGCAACAATATCAGCCTCCTATTGTACTACATGATGAGGAGGGGTCTGCTAATGAAGATCCACGTCAAACAGCCTATGATTCTTTCATTTCAGATGATAAGTTTATTCAATCAAAGGAATTTAAATCATTTTTGTATAAATACAAAGGGAAAGAAATCAGAGAGTCAGTAGATGATGTCTCTGTTGATAATGAAAAACAATTATTAGATACGCTGAAGGAAACAGTAGATAAAGAGATGCAAGACATGACACCTAGCAAGGGTAGACAGTTGCTTAAAGATGCAGGGGTCATGATTTTTCCTGGTCTGGATTTAAATTCTGCTTTGGTTTTTGATAGTTTTCTAAATAACACAGATGATAAGTATAAACTTACTCCAGAAGGAGTTAGTGAAGTATATATGGGAACAAGGTATAACAATGATGAAAACTCCTTGATGATATGGGCATTATACCCTCCCCATAAGAAGACGGCCATCATTGATACTGAGAAGACTTTTGGCCACGTTATGACTTTGAAAGCAGGGGAAACTGACCCTATAATTACAACAGACATTGGTATCAATGTTGCAAAATTGAATAAAGTGCAAGCTCAAATGTTGATCAAAGAAAGAGATGCATACAAATTGAACTGTGAAAGACTGACAAAAGAAAATGATTACTTAAAAGATGTTGTTAAGAGTACTTTTGGCCAGTCCACAAAAAGAATAACTCAAGGTGAGAGCTCACAGGGCATTCAGGTGTTATCCCTTGATTAGGCAACCCAAATTCAGATGGATGCATTTGTTACAATACTGCAGAGCAGGTATGCAAACATGGTGCGGTGGTTAAACCAGTTTTTGGATAACTTCTCAGAGAATCATAAAGCAGTTCAAGAACATGAAAGACTTGAAAAGAGAATATGAGAAAAATTAACTGAGATACAAAACAGGGGTATTGCTGATAGTACAGATATCTCTGATGCAAAAGCATTTCTCAAACAGCATCAAAATTACTATGACAAACTTAAAGCTGATGCTAAGGAAGGAAATGATGCCTCAAACGTAGGAGTGCCCAAGATATTTAAAGACAATGGAGAGGTGAAGAGCAAGGAAGAATGGATTATGGATTGTCAAAGTATATTACACAAAGCCACAGGAGCTCTGAAAGACAAAGCCTCTGCGTCTAAAGAAGTTTGCAAACAATTGGAGAACATGATTACACTTGACATAATTACCAGAAGTGCTGTTCACCTTACTGATTCTCATCATGAGCAGGATTACTTGGATTACTTGGCAAAAGTCTACTTGTGGCTAAATAGAGCCTAATCATAATTATGTTATAATTGTTAATGTTTGTTAAAGTTCCCAAAAGACTTATTGAAGAGTTATGACTCTTCATAGAAATATCTATATAAGTCCAAACAATCGATGCTGAGAGGGCATCAGCAGTAGAATATATTCAGATATATCATATATACAATGTTTCAAAATGACTATGTTGCATATTTTATTTGAAGAAGTTTGAAGTTCTCTGATTCAGTGGTTCTGCTTTGGTATCAGTTGTTTGTTAAGATTATTCAGTTGTGTGGCTGTCTCCATTTCTGCATTTCCTTGATATTCAAATTAAACATATCAAGTATATATTTGATCTGTCAATACACATTTGTTGTATATGTGTGATTAAATAGGTTGGTATCCATTTGAGGAATTAAACCCTTCTGATTTAATTACAGTAGCCTAGAAGTATTAAGCTTGGATTACTAAGTAGGGCCATACAATTAGATTGCCATTCTGTCTCCAGTAAATATTATCTGTTAATCTTGTCTATTCATTTCATTTGGTTCCTTCAAGTAAGGATTAAAGTACCTTCTGGTGAATTATAAGATATCTGATTTTATTTGGTTGGATTATCAAGAAGAGTCTGTCAGTCATTTACTTGCACGTTTATACAAGCTATAAACTAAAACTGTGCCAAACAACTAGAATTATTACCATTAGGAAACCATTAGTCCTGGTCCTTCAAATTGACTCTGTTACCCAACAAGGCACTAGTCTTATTTTACTTAAAAACTTTTACCTTGATATTGCTTATACAATTTCTACCAATTACTCATTAGATATTAAACCTAAAGTCAGTTAGCGAGCATTTCATCTATCCTACATCCTGTGCCACTGTAGATAGATTTAGTTAGTCCACACATTCACATTCAATCTGCTTTAATCTTCCAAGGTTTACCCACCTAGGTGTAGCAGGACCCAAAGCGAAGGAAATCAACTAACCTTGAAGGTTGATTTTGTCAAGTTAGTTCAGAAACGTTGCCAATCTAAACATAGAGCTTGGCATCCCCTTAGGATTGACAACCTGCATTTCTGAGACCTAACAGGTTGCTCAAAATATAATTGATAATGTAAATTGTATTTATGTCTTTATGTTTGATGCTTGACTCTATGCACAGGGTAGGCAATGTTCTAATGATTTATGATCACCTACTCCACTTTTAAATGAAAATCATAATGAGAATAACTTATATAAGTTAACAATCCATAAAACTTGTAATTTTATAGGAGATTACTATAATTTGTTTTATGTTTTAGATCTTATACTTATAAATATGTGGATCTAAATTTTGCACTTGGAAATCCCTTCATTGTCATGCTAATGGCTAACATAGTTGAGATTAGTTAGAGTTCAATTGAGTCTAAAATTATGTATAAAAGGCTTAGCTAGACTAGTAGATAGTTTCAGAAGAAATAATGATAAATTTAATTTTCTTGGATGCTTTACTCTTCTAAAGTAAATTTGGGAATGGTCTATTCTTATAAGGGATCTGAAAGAGAACACATGCCTAATCCTAGCAAAGCTCAAAGAAGGAGAGATGAGCCTTCTCTCATGAGTTAAGCCTATTTTTATTCTATTTGGTCATAGAATATTTTGTTTGCTTCTTTGAAGTCTAACATACTCTAGAGACTATAATTGCAAAAGTTTCTTAGAATAGGGTATAGGTATAAAATAGGAAAAATCCCCAACAGGTCTAACCACTTTTTGCACCCAAGAAATATTTCAAATCCACTTAAATAGCAAATAACTCAAATTCTTAACATAGTCTTGTTGTTGCATCTTATATTCCAAGTATTGTCTTTCTATCTTCCACATGTCCATTGTGGACTCTATGCATTCATCAACATCAAAGTACCATATATCAAGTCTTGCAAACTTTATTGTCTTGATCAATCACATTTAACACATGCACTTGTGTACGACATTCACTTTTGGAGTTTGAGGAGTTTATTTGACCCTAAAGACATACTAGAATATGCTTGAGCAAGCATTTGGAACTATACACTTTTGAAAACCAATTAAATCCAAGACCTAGTAGTGTATTTAACCTAAATTCATGAAATTACTACATCCAATTTCTAAAGACATGATAATAATAAGAATTTGTAAACCCCTCTAAGTGAATGAGATTTGATATAATATGGGCTTATGTATAGCCATACATAATTTATTGCACATCCAATGATGACACTTGTTCTATCAATGAAATTTGTGTCATCAATGTGGTATCCCTCTAGTGATGCTACATAATCCAAGGACCATTCTAAATTTGATGGCCCATTTCTTGTCTTGATTCACTTTGCAATATACATGTCTACTAGATTTTCTTACTTGTGTAGCCATGCAATATTCTTGCCAATGATATGACTGAGCTTTGTGCTCTTGTTTAACATTATTTTGATGTCAATTGACTAGTATACATGACACATTGTATCCTGATAATCCTAACAAATCGTGACACCTTAAACATTGAAATTTTAAATTTTTTCTATACACAAGGGAATAAAAGGTTTGATTTCATGATCGTTAAGATTTCAATTGATTTAGAAATCAATATTATAATCTAATATTTTCCTTTTTCCTACAAGTGACCTTTAACTAGGTCAAGAATTCAACACAATTATGAAAGTAGATATCAAGATGACTGTGACAACTACATATATTGACATATGGGTAAATCTAGGTGGTAGCTAAGATTAAATATAGACAAGGTTAAATTTGTGAAGTATGCATGTAGATGATCCAGAAATTAAATTTTTGAATCATGGGCACAGGCATCCCAAAATTTAATGATGATCAAATTACAATACAAGAGTTTGTTATGTATAGGAATTTGTGTACAAATTGAACCAATGTGCTCCTATATATTGTTAGATTTTGAATCTAATAGGAGTTTTTCTTTCCTATACATGGCTATATGATAAAATTTAATTTAATTTCATGTGATAATTAAATTCTTTGATTAGAGAGTTCATGTAACTTGATGAGCTTGGAGATTTTGATAAATGGTAATCCTTTGAACTCCAGGACAATCTATAGAGCTCTATATTTTAGTCTTGTTTATTTTCTACCTGGGTTGGTCATTGGAATCATTCATGCATGTAGGGAAGAATTGAATGTATTCTTGGGTATCAATTGATGCAATTTTTGTTTTGTAATGCTTGAGATTGTTAAGTATGAGTATAAGGAATGTATAGTCATGCAAGAGCAATTCAAAATCAATGCCTCCATGATTGGTAAGGATATTTTAGGTAATTTCATGTGTTGTTGGAAATGACCCAATCTATGCATTTTCTCACATTCTCATTTGCCTCGATTCTCTATTTATTCTTTATCAATCCAATGGACCCCATTGGATTAACACCATCTTCTTGATTTTCTTATCTTAAACCCATGTTTGAACCTTATATTCCATGTCAATGTCAACCTCCTTTTATCCTATCCTATTTCTAGGATCCCATTGCATGCTCATATGTTGTTACTACATTTTAAATCTGGACCTAAGCTTTTCATCTAATCTAGTCATCTTAGGGGGATAAACATAGTAAATCATTCTTAAATGTGTCCATCACCTTGTGTTAGTCTCGTAGGATTATATTATCCTAAATCTGAGTCTATTATATGTGTTGTGTTATATTGTTGGCCTTGCATCTAAATTGGTACTATTTCCATGGTTGGTGGGCCCAAGCTCCTAAACCAATTACAATTTACTAGAGATTTGAAGTATGGGGTGTTATACTCCAAGTTTGGATTATGTCACTTTTGGTAGACCTAAAATATTCATGAGATAAAGTTTTATCTTTGTCTTGCGTTTAGGTTGTGGTAGGGTTTTCTCACAATAAACTCAAGATGTCATATCAGTTATGCTCAAGCAAAGAGTCCATGTCCATCTAAGGAAAACTTTGATGCCTATCCATCCTAGCTTACTCACATTTTTTCTTGAGAGGCTTGGAGTAATTTGATGATAGCATGTGGCAATGATAGAATGATTTCTATTCGTCCTCCATACTAGTGGTGAGATGTAATGGGGTGTCTTAATCAAAGGTGATTGTGGGCTTGGGTGTTTCTCAGGATTTTCTCATGTGAATGTTTCCATGAGTATTTTTTGAACTTGATGATGACATGGTGAACACCATTATCATGGTAGTTGAGTATCTTCAATATATGAAAGTGATAGCAATTTGAAGTCAAGTGGATGTGAAATTTGTTCCATAGGTCTGTGCAAGGCTCAAGATAATCTATATAACTATAAAGGTTGTGTATTGACATGAAAACATATATCAAATGGAATATGTTGGTTGGTTGTGTATATTGGTAGTTGTAAAATTAAAAGTAAAAAAGACCAAGGTTGTTGCCAATTTGTAAAATTAGGCTAAAATCGAATCTGGAGACATGGGAGCCATCTCAAAATTGAATGTAGTTTTGATACCAATGATTAAGTTTGGTGGCTATAAACTTATTTATGTGTATATTGTGCTATGTTTTCTTAGAGTTGAGTCTAATCGAGATTGATTACTTGTGTATATTTGTAGGATCAAATACAATCTTGTTATTTTGATGCAAATGGGATAAATGTTTAAATCAAGAGTTGATGTTACTTGATGTGCCTAGAGATTATGACAAGTGGAAAAATCATACAAACTCTGAGGGTTGTAATGTAGGCTTTTTTAAGATGTAATAGGGGGTTTATTATTTTTTGGATAAGTCTTGTTGTATATTCTTTTGTCTTTATTTATCAAATAATTTCAAGGCATTAATTTCTATAGATCATTTGAACTCTATTTTTTCATAGTCACACATGTTGTAATTCAAAGAGAAGGCAGTAAATACAAAAATCCTCTTCATGGTTGTCAATGTATTTTAGGGGGTGTATATGTTATATATGACCCCGAGGCTACATTTGCTAACATATTTCTATATTGATTAGTTAGTTCATGCAAGGACTTGTAAAATTGCTCCAAAGTGTATTATAATAGCCCTTTCAATGAATAATGTGAATCCATCATGTTTGAATCTATGGATTCTTATGTATGCTTCACCATGAATGTTTTTTGGTTTACATAGAGAGATGTGTTAGGATTATGCTCTTCATATGTATTCCTAGTTCTCATATTTGAGTATATTGATGTGTTTGTGTGGGAATAATTTCTAACTCAGATTTGCCCATGTCATCAAATCACCTATTAGGAATGGTGTCTCAACCTTGCATCTTAATGTCGAGAACACTAAAATACAATTTCTAGGCTATAAAGGTTTTCTTTGCTCTAAAAATTATCAAAATAGGTTTAAGATAGCTAAAGTAGGTTATGACTTGAACCTCTCTAAGATATTCAATTTAAAAAAGGGGGGCTTAATTGGCTTCCTAGATCAAAATTTATAGCCTTCACAAGGTAGCCCCCCCATATCAAAATGCAAAAGCGTGTATGGTTCATAACAAAGATGTAAGAGCCCAAAGTTACACATGTTAACCAAGAACATTTTCCAACTTATGACATGTCATTATGACTATCATAATACATCTTTGAAGGTTTTGAATAAAACAAATTCGGAGTACCCAAGTTGGAGGATAACTATGACATGTTATGACATATTCCTATGACAGGTGTATTGAATATGCTATATTTAGCACGAGGACTCTTCTTGGCATTTCAACATTGGAATTTGATTAGGGGATTTAGGCATTATTTTTGGGTGGTATTATCTCATGGTTTTGTGAATACACTTAGTGGATTTGTGTATTGGCTTCTCTATTTATTATGTGTTTGGGATGAACTTTGTATAGTGTATTTGTAGGTATTGTTATGTTGTTAATATTAGTCCAAATATGAGTGTTGGTGTTGTCTCCTATGAGAGATCATTGTTTGGGTTGTAAGGTTACTAATATTCTTGTTGATTAATATATTGGTTTGGGGTTTGGAGGTTAGATTTTATTGAAAGGGTTTTCCCTATATAGATCATTATATTATGGTGAATGACTTTATTGTGTTGTTTATCTCTTGTAAATTATTTTAGATCATATTTTTGTTCATCTCTCCTATTAGATTAGTGTAGGAAGAATTTTTGAACCTTAGCTTCCTTTCAATTGCTATTAGAGCCTAATCAACTTGGGACCTAGGTGGTAGGAACATGGTTTTTTGTACTAATATTAGTTTAAGTGGGTGTATGTATAGAGAAGATCTTTGTTTTAGGGAAGATGGTAAGAATGTATAGACTAGATATGGAAAAATTTAGTGGCACTAAATTGGAGTTGTGGAAACACAAGATGGAGAATTTTCTTAGAGATTTATAGGTTGCAGTGTTTGGATCCAAACTACCTACAATGTCATTAAATGATTGGGCAATGTTGGAAATAAAGGAAAGAAGTCTTATTAGGATTTAATTATCAAATCCTATGTTATTTAATGTTTGTGAAGAATCCACCACAAAAACCCTCTTAGAAAATTTGGGGACCATGTACCAAGCTAAATCCTTGGTTAGTAAGTTTTTTTTGTGGAAGAAGTTGTATACTGTGATGGTGGGTGATGACAATTTTGTTGCTAAGCACCTAAATGTGTTCAACATGATTATAACATAGTTAGAATCTATGGGTGTGAAGATGGAAGAGGAAGATAGATGCATGACCTTTTTGTGTTCTTTTCCAAACTCATTAGACAACCTAGTAATGGCTATTAGAAGCATTGTCAAAAAACTAGTGCTTGAAAAGGTTGTGGGTGTTCTTCTCTCTAAAGAGAAGAGATAGGTTAACAAATCAACCAATAAGGCCTCCATTATTAATAGGTAGTCTTAAAAAAAAGGACAAGAAGAAAGATAAAAGCATATCTATGTCTTATGGAAGATCAAAGTCTCCTTGACAATCTAAAGCAAAACATTGGAACTATGACAAGACTAACCATTTCAAAAGAGACTACAAGGAGAAAAAGAAGAAAAAAGATTAATAAAATGGTGATTCTACTAAATCTTTTCAAGAGGATGCACGAGAAGATTTTTTTGTAGCTTTGGCTACACATGCATGTGACGATGCTTGAATGATTGACTCTAGAGCATCTTTCCACATGATTCCCCATAAAGAGTGGTTTTTAGAGCATGATATTTTTGATGGTGTGTCATGTCCCTTCCATAAGGGATCAAAACCCTTCACACACCCACAGTGTTTTTAACACCAATATATATATATAATTAATTATTCTAGGCCGACCTCATGGAATGTTGAGCGCCAATTTTGATATTCAAATTCTGAGCCGACTTGCAATTGTCTTCCTAATTGCGAAGAGGTATAAACGAATCTTGAATTCACATTTGGAGGGCATCGCTGAAGTTTCTTAAAACCATATAACTTTGAGTTTTTCTCAAGTTTCCTCTAACTGGGTAAGGACGGAAACCCTTTCCCAAACTTGACAGTTCCATACAGGTACTGTGGTAGCGCTTAACTAAATGCATTGGTTGTGACCAAGTTAGCAGTAGGTGGTTGTCGCTGATCAAGAGAAGCTTATAAATCACCGCACAGGTACTGAATCTTTCACCCACCCAGCAGCATATGTGAACTATAATAAGGAGGCGCAACAGTATAAGGAGGGCCTGAGGTTCATATTGTCAAACTTACAGATCGTGAGACGGAGAAAATCTATTTGGAAGCATGACCTAGGCGTCATGGACAAAATGTTCTTCACAATCTCCAGATCACTCCTCCATAAGAAGCGTGGAATCCAGGAAGGAGGAAATCTATCACTAAGGGACAGGTGCCAACTTACCTCGATTATCCTTGGAAGATAGTGGTGTCTATGACACATTCTTTACTGTGTTTCAAGCTGGAGTATTTAGGAATTGCAGCAGACTGAGGTGTGCCAGCACACAGTCCAGTCCAAGCCTAAAATCGGCTCAGCAACTCATCATCAGGCAGTGTGATAACCCAGGCAGAGTTGATTAATCTATCATCAATTCTATTTGTATGAAAGAATTACTAATTCTCTAAAATTTGTACTCGAATCTATTGAGCAATTATATTTGTATTGGACATCTGTATTTGATCTCAAACATCTGATTAAGAACTGAGTTTCTATATGCTACATATACATTGTATCCTCTTGCTATGATAACTAAATATGCTAGAAAAATAAGTGTATGTGTTGACAACAGTCTGTTAAAGAAAATTAGTTTAATAGATAGGATATTATACAAGGTGTTAGAGTGTAGAGTTTATCCTAATCCACACCTAGGCTTCAGTCACACTTAGTGGCTAAGACTAGTGTAGAGTTTATCCTAATCCACACCTAAGCTTAAGTCACACTTAGTGGCTAAGTCTAGCTTAACCTTGACATTAAAGGTTAAGTTCACTTTTGAGGTTAGTCACTTTTTTGTTTCACCACATGTGCACACATGAGATTAATCATTTTGACATTCCACCTCATTAGAGGTAGGAGATATTCTCTCCTTATTTTATGGGAGGTTGGAGACATTTATCCATCACCCTCTACATGTGCACACATATGTTCATCACATTGAGTGTTAGTCATAGTTGGGTCTCTTCTTCTCACCTCCTTCTCCTTGCCTACATATGCAAGGTTCTTTGTACATTTTCATCATTTCTTGAATATCATATCTGGCTTTTTGTGCTCATGCTTTGTGGAAGTTTATTTTGATACTTGTTTGCAGATCTTGGCTGACATTTTCATGGTATCAGAGCGATGTAAACAAAATCCTTCTCAATTCTAAGCAGTTTCAGTACGTAGCCTTGTCAAGATTTCATTACGGTTGAGGTTGTTTGTTTTTTCATCCGTGTGTTTAAGCTCAACGTCCATCAGTTGGCTCTGTTTGACCTGCCTACCTTTCTGATATTTGAAGAGGTGCCAGAGGTCGATTGGGGCCTTCAAAATTACCATGGGCATTTGGTGCTTAGAGGTGTCGCTGTGTGGTTAAGCCAAATTGGTTCCATTCAGCTTGTTATTACCTATGCGCAACCTAAACAAATTTCTTGAGAAATTCTGAGGTATTACTCCAGAAAGCAAATTGGAAGTAAGATCTAGTGACTTTAGATTGCTCAAAGAAAAGACTTTTGAAGGAATAGATCCACTAAATTGATTGTAGTTGAGATCAAGAGATTCCATACCTGCAAGAAGGAGACTCAGTTTGGTTACTTGCACCTTGGAGTTCTATCCTCCTCATTGGTTCCCACACCTATTGATATTCTCTCTCCTTCATCTCCTGCTTCTCCAGCTTTGAGTTTTCCATCATCTTTGGTTTCTCATGATTCAAGACAACAGGATCAACACATATGTGTTACTGATGTAGTTGATTGGGATGACTACTTGGCAGACATATCAAACTTGTTTAGTGAGTCCCATTTTATAGAGTTGGTAGACACTTTTGATGCTAGTCATGCTATTATCACCTTGGAGGATGTTGTTCCTCCATCTCCTAATTCTATTTTGATTCCACCAATGGTTTCACTACAACTTCAAGAGATTTCATTACAGTCTACAAATTATGTGCAGCATTCAAAGACTTATGTTCTTCTCAGTTGGGAAGATATTATGCACCTTTCTACAGTTTTCTTTCTTGCACAAGGAAGACATGTTGTTTGACATTTCAGGATCACTTTCAATGTTCTTCATCAAGCATCACTCAGCATTGCAGGATCCATCATCTTATGGGGGGCTCTCTTGTCTCTCTCTTTCTCTCCTATGGGGGGGATATTTCATGTACTTTTGTGATAGAAGTAGTTCTTAGGGGGTCATGAGTCCTCCTTCTATCTTGTACAATTATTTTCATGCTTCATTTCCCTTTTGGAGAGGGTTTTTTCCCACTAGGTTTTCTCCTTCATTTCATTTCTGAGAAATTTTCATTGTACATGGGTATCTTATTGAGGTTTGTTCCCAAGCCCCATATTTTCTTTTAGCATTTATACTCCCTAAGTATTACTTAAGGAGGGTGTTAGAGTGTAGGGTTTATCTTAACCCACACATAGGCTTAAGTCACACTTAGTGGCTAAGTCTAACTTAACCTTGACATTAAAGGTTAAGTTCACTTTTGAGGTTAGTCACTTTTTTGTCTCACCACATGTGCACACATGAGGTTAGTCATTTTGACATTCCACCTCATTAGAGTTTGGAGATATTCTCTCCTTACCTTATGGGAGGTTGGAGACATTTATCCATCACCCTCCACATGTGCACACATGTGTTCATCACATTGAGGGTTAGTCATAGTTGGGTCTCTTCTTCTCACTTCCTTCTCCTTGTCTACATATGCAAGGTTCTTTGTACATTTTCATCATCCTTTGAATATCATATTTGGCTTCTTGTGCTCATGCTTTGTAGAAGTTTATTTTGATTCTTGTTTGCATGTCTTGGCTGACATTTTCACAAGGGCTATCACATAGTGGGAAGGTATATCTTTATGACAACTCTTACCTTAATAGTGTTGGCTATAGGGAAGTCAAGATCTAATTCTCTAATGGAAGGACAAGGGTATTTCTAGAATTCTACACATCTCTAGTTTGGCATGGAACCTATTATTAGGAGTTTCTACTTTCTTTTAGCTTGATGAATACACTTACATATAATGCAATAATTCCTTAGTACATGTTGTGAAGAGATTTACAAAGTCTACACCAAAGTCATCATAACCTGCAATGAAGATATATGTTGTATCTAGTTCCAATAACCATGTGTTTATTTTTTGTTGATTGTTCTCTTGAGTTTAATTTTGTTAGCATTATATTTATAGAAAACAAAATTGTGTTTAGTTTTACTCTAGTTTCAATAAATCTTCTAGTTTATTGGATCTTATTCAATCTAATGTATTTGGTCTTGTGGATGTTCCTTCATGGTCAAAATATTTGTATTATGTATTTTTTATTGATGATTATTCCAAGAGGACGTAATCATATTATGTAAGAAGTAAATCTAAAGTATTTAGTTAGTTTAGGAAGTTTAAGGCTCTCTTGGAAAATCATATTGGTAGAAAAATTAAGGTGTTGAGAACCAACAATGGTGGTGAGTATTGTTTTACAAAGTTTGATGAATTCTATAAGGAAAATAGCATAGAAAAGGCATAAGACAAATCCATACACCTCTCAATTGAATAGAGTTGTAGAATGCATAAACAAGACATTGATGGAGAGGGATAGGGTGGGTCTATCTTAGAACAAATATTACATGATCAACAAGTCTCCTACATCAATGCTTGTGGAGAAAACCCACAAGGATGTTTAGATAGACAAAAATCCCTCACTTTAGCACCTTCATGTATTTGGTTGGGAGGCATATGATCATGTGATTAGGGAGAAGTAGTCAAAGCTAGATAATAAGGTTTTGAAATATATCTTCATTGGCTATGGCATCAGTGTGAAAGGGTACAAGCTTTGGAATCATGTCACTAGAAAAGTTCTCTATAGTTATAAGGTGATTTTCAATGAGGTCAAACCTTCCACTACAAATGAGAAGCTAAAGGAGGATGGAAAGTCAACTATGTAGCTACAACCAAAGATCAAGAAGGCCACACAAAATGTTGAACCAAAGGTTTAGGTTGAACTAGATGAGGAGAATAGTGTAGAGAGCTTAGATAGTTTGGAAGAAGGAGAACCTCCACCTTAACTTTTGAGGAGTTGCACTCAACAAATGAGGAAACTAGAAAGGTATAATGCACTTGCATTTAGATCTATATTTGCCTTGTTGACTAAAATTAATGAGCCTAAAATAGTTAGAGGAAATGAAAATGGACGATTGTGTGTCCTAGAAATTATCCATGGATGAGGAGATGGTTGCACTTAGTAATAATGATACATGGGACTTGGTATAGTTTCTTAATGGACAAAAATCCATTGGTTATAAATGCATGTTCAAAAAATAATTGGGCTTTGATGGTAACATTGAGAAGTACAAAGCATGGTTGGTTACCAAAGGTTATTGCTAGGTTGAGGGAATATATTTTGGTGAGATTTTCTCCCTAATGAAAAGTCAACATCTATCAAAATTCTTGAGAGGAACCTCCTGCGACAATATAATGAAAAATGCACAAAATAACAGAAATAGCAGAAACACAGAAGGAATTTATTAATCGCATGCCACTTTGAGGGGGCAACCTCTTTTGAGCAAGATCAATACAATAAATTCGTGGATGCCTTCATTGGCCTCAACGCATACTTATTTACTAAGTCTAATCTAAATAACTATTACTTCCGATGAATGTTGGATAATACAATATACTCACGAGATGACTTACAAAGCACATGTGTCCAAAAGTAATATACTAACAAAGTAAAGAGAAGGGTTAAACACTAGTTCCTAACATCCCCTCCCTCTTAGAAAAGCTTTGTCCTCAAAGCTTAAGATGTGGAAATTATTGTTGAATCTGAAGGAGTGGTTCCCATGTAGCATCCTCTGGTTGCATTTGATGCCACTGAATTAATACCTCATTGATGGATCGAGAGTGAAGCTGATGAGTGTGCTTGTCGAGGATTGCCTCTGGCTCCAAAATGATGGATCCTTCATTATCCAGTTCTGGTAAAATAGTTTTTGCTAGATGATGTTGGTGCCAAGAACTTTCTTTAGACAAGAGACATGAAATACTAGATGAACATGGGAAGAAGGAATAAGCTCCAATTTATAAGAAATTGACCAAATCTTTTGAAGAATCTTATATGGCCCATAGAACTTTAGTGCCAGCTTATGACGCCCTTTGAGCTTCAAGGATAATTGCTTGTATGGCTATAGACAAAGGAAAACCATATCACCTACTTGAAAATTGCACTTAGAACGGTGTTGATTTGCTTGTTGTTTCATTTGATTTCTTGCCATGTGAAGATTGTCTTGCAAGATGCGAAGAATCTGATCCTAGGTTCGGAGAATTGTGTCAAGTGCCTGAACTGGTGACCTGCTGGGGGTGTATTGAAGGAGCACTAGCAGTGCCTGACCATAGACTGCTTCATATGGGGTTATTTTAGATGTAGTGTGGTAGGAGGTATTGTACCAACATTCAGTGAGAGGGAGCCACTTTGCCCACTGATGTTGTTGTTCTAAGGTGAAGCAACGAAGATAAGTTTCCAAACATTTGTTAATAATTTTAGTCTGACCATCTATTTGTGGGTGATACCCCGAACTCATCTTCAGTTTGGTGCCAGTGTGTCGAAATAGTTCTGTCCAAAAATGATTGGTGAAAGTTGCATCACGATCTAAGACAATGGAAGAAGGGATGCCATGAAGATGAAAGATCTAGTCCATGAAAATTTGTGCAACTGAGGAGGTGGTATAGGGATGGTTGAGGGCACAAAAATGACTATATTTGGAGAGGTGATCAACCACAACGAAGATCACTGTCTTCCCTCCAGATTTAGGGAGCCCCTCAATGAAATTCATAGAAATATCTATCCAAATCCCTGTAGGGATGAGCAAGGGTTTGAGCAATCCAGGAAGGAGTGTCGTTTCACCCTTGTTAGGTTGGCAGGTATCACATTCAACCACCATATGTTGAATTGCCCTTTTCATTCCCTTCCAAAAAAAGTTACGCCATGCCCGCTCATAAGTTTTGAGGAACCCAAAGTGCCCTACTGGTGGAGAAGCATGGAGTTCATAGAAGATAGTCTGCTAAAGATCTGTGCTCTGGGGAAGCACCAAACGACCCTTGTATCACAGAGAAGCACCATCCCAAGAGTAATGAGGTACAATAGAAGGGTTATTGGCCAACTGTTGAATGATTTGAGATAATGAAGAGTCATTGACATAGCCCTGCTGGACAGATTCCAACCAATTTGGAACAAGCATAGAAATAGCTAAAAGAGAAGCTTGATCATCAAATGTGCAAGAAAGAGGATCCACCACAATATTGTCCTTACCTTTCTTGTAAGTGATCTCATAGTCATAACCCATGAGTTTGCTAACCCATTTCTATTGTGCTGGAGAGGAGACCCATTGTTATAGGAAATATTTTAGACTCTGGTGATCAGTCTTGATGCAAAAATGATTCCTTGGTAGGTATGGCCACCACTTCTGTACTGCATGAAAATAGCCATCATTTCCTTCTCATATGTAGAGAGTACTAAATTCTTGCCAGAAAGGGCTTTGTTGGTGAATGCAATGGGATGTTCATCTTGAAGGAGAACAACACCAAGTCCATTGCCGCAAGCATCACTCTCAATAGTGAAGGTCTTGAAAAAATCTGGCATAGCTAGAATAGGTGTAGTACACATAGCTTGTTTCAATTTTTCAAATGCACACTTAGCAGTATGTGTCCATGTAAAAGTATCCTTTTTCAACATGGTTATTAATGGAGCTGCAATCTTCTCGTAATCCTTGACAAACTTGCGATAGTAGCCAGTCAGTCCCAAAAAATCATGGAGGCTCTTGAGTGTCTGAGGATGTGGCCAATTTTTCATGACATCTATTTTTTCAAGATCCACTCGAACCCCTTGGGCTGAAACAATATACTCGAGATACTCCACTTCTGCCTGGCCAAAAACACTTTTAGACTATTTTGCACAAAGCTAATGATTAGAGAGAAGTTGCAGTATGAGATCCAGATGTTGGAGATGCTCAACCCATGTTTTACTATAGATGACGATATCATCGAAGAAGACCAGAATGAATTTCTACAGGTAGGGCCAGAATATTTTATTCATCAATGCCTAGAATGTTAAAGGAGCATTAGTGAGGCCAAAAGGCATGACCAAAAACTCATAGTGGCCATCATGCGTGCAAAAAGCTGTTTTAGGGATATCATGGTGCAGGAGCACCTAGAAAATCATGTTTTGTGTTGTAATAAGGTCTATTGACCAATGCATTTTTATTTTTGTTTGTAAGTCCAAAGTGCCTTAGGTCACTTTTGTCAAATTGTTAGTCTCAAGACAATTGTTCTCCCAGCTGCTTGGAATCAGTTGGTTTTTCTCCCAGCCATTTGGAATTGGTTGGTTTTCCTCAAGGCGAGTTTATAAACCCATAGGAATGAACCAAATAAGTATTGGTAATCAGATCAAAGAGAGAGGTGGAATGTAATCATGCATTGTTCTAAAGAGAAATAAAATCATTATGTTCTCTCAATCTAGTTTCTATTTTCTATAATTGTAAATTGTATAATTGTAGATTTCCATTCTTTTTGTGCTTTCCTTGTTGCAATATGTTGATGTGAAGCATTCCACTGGTAAGATTTCTGTCAAAATCAATGGAATGGCTTCGTTGTACAAAAACCCATTTTTGTTTTCTATTTTGTTTCATCGTTTGGCGGCGCAGAGGATCTAGACAGTGCAAGTTGCACAATAGATTGGCATAGCATCTCCATGTGCTAGGGTTCAGGAGAAGGTAAACTATGCATTGGTGTATCGGCAAAGCAAACCCTAATGTGGTCGATAGTAAGTGTCTCACTGAGGAGTGAATGTTAAAGGTGACATCGGAGTGATCGGTGCATCGACCAAAGATTGCAAGTGTTCGCCAACAGAACAAGTCTCACAGAAGGTAAATGCCATCGGCACATCAGGAGACAAGTTAAGAGTTTCACCGATGGGAAGAGTCTCGCTGATAAGGCCACATCCAACTAGTGTGGAAGCCATCACGGTTGAGACGAGGAGGAACTTAACCGTCATCGGGCATCGATAGAAGGATGAAAGACTTGGCCGATAGGAGTAAGTCTCACTGAAGATCAAGTGAAGTTGTGTTATCGGTGTAAGGTAGACCAACAGAGAGACTTTGGAAAGTCATTCCAACCGATGGTTGTTTGACCGATGGAGATACATCGGCGGTTCATTTGTTAGTCTTGTTGATTGTGAGGAATTAGGGCCCGTTCTGCATATCCCACTGTGCGCTCCCCATCATATTGGTATCAAAGCTAGGTTAAGATTTGGGTGGCAAGTCAAATTGAGGATTTGCAGGAGTGTTGGCGTTTGGGTGCTGTCTGTGAATAGTGTATGTCAGATAGAGAAAGTGACATAGAGGTGAAGAGGATGCCTCCCAAAAGTATGTCATAGGATGCCCTCAAGAAGCTGATCAAGGAGATGCTTGAATCCAAGTTGGGATAGTTAAAGCAGTCCAAAAGCAAGGATAGGGAAGATGAAAGTGAAAGTGATGAAGGAGATACAGAAATTGAGGGAACCAAAAAGAGGATAGAGGAGATACTCACAAACCAAAGGGCATTTTTAAATGCCTTAAAGTCGGTCAATAGGGACACCATAGATGGGTTACCTATGTATAGTGGAAGTATGGAAATTGAAGAGGTGATTGACTGGATTGAGGCATTGAACAATCATTTCGAATACAAAGAAGTCCTTGATGATAAGAGGGTTAAGCTAGCAAAGGCAAGATTGAAGGGGTCTGCTCTTGCATGGTGGAATTATGAGCAAGGAGAGAGAGTCAAGGAGGGGAAGAATATGATAACCTCCTGGGAAAGGATGAAGACCAAAATCAAGGCACAATTCTTACCCCTGGACTACAACGTGTAGATGTATAGGAAATTGCAGAACCTCAGACAAAGAGACTTTGATGTGAATGCATACACACTAGAGTTTCATAAAATTAGTCTCAGATCAAAAAGACAAGAAGAAGAGTCAGAGAAGGTAGCAAGGTATCTGAATGGCCTAAGGATGAACATCCAAGATGAGATCAGCATCTTAGCACCAGAAACAGTGAACAAGTGTTTCCAAATGGCCTTAAGGGCTGAAGAGAAGATAAAGAGAAAGAGTGAGCAGAATAATGGAGGTAGAGGAGGAAGAAGTTTCAGAGGCATAGGCAGTTTTGGAGGAAGAAGTCCTAACAAGAGGCCTAGTGGTGAGTCTAACCAAGAAGAGCAAGTTAGAGACTCAAGTAGCAGAGGAGGCTACCGAGGAAGACGACCTAATGGAAGAGGTGGGACAAATGAATCAGGTAGAGGATCCAAGTTCTCCAATATGAGATGTTATAACTACAATCAGATAGGGCACCCAACATACAAGTGTCTGGAGATCAACTTCTCATGGTGGTGAGAAGAGAACCACTTTGATTCAAGAAGATGCAAGGAGTGTGACATCTCCTAAAATGAATCTAGCATCAGAACTGGGATAAAATCTAATGATCAAGAGGACACTACTCAAGGAACCAGTACAGACTGAACCATTGCAGAGAAGGGCTTTGTTTAGAATCAACTGCAAGATCTAAGGAAAGGTTTGTAAAGTTATTGTTGAGTCTGGTTCTACTGATAATATTATATCTTTGGAAGTAATGAATAAGTTGAAGTTAGAAAACATACCCCATAGCAGTCCATATAAAGTCAGTTGGTTGAATAAGGGGCAGCACATACTCATCAATGAACAAGCATGGGTAGAATTTAGTATTGGGGGGTATAGAGACAAAATTTTGTGTGACATCCTTCCAATGGATGCTTGCCATCTTTTGTTAGGTAGACCATGGCAGTTTGACAGAAAGGCTCATCATGATGGAGAAAAGAATGCTTACTCATTCCAGAAGGATGGTGTAACTTATAGGATACAGTCATTGGTAGAAGGGGATCCACAGCCTGAAGGATCTAGTATAATGATGGTAGGAGAAAAAGAATTCATGGACACTTTAAAGGAAAGTGGTGGAGTAGGTTTTTCTTTGATTATGAAGCCTAAGGGGGAAAAGAAGGAAAATGTGAGAGAAGTAGGGCCTAAGGAGGTCAAAGATTTGCTTGAGAGTTACAAAGGAGTTATTGCAAAAGATATACTTGATTCCCTACCACCTGTCAGAGACATTAGCCATCAGATAGACCACATACCAGGAGCAGTACTTCCTAATAAGGTAGCATATAAAATGACCCCTCAACCAAATGAAGAGATAGCAAATTAGATTCAAGAACTCCTAAACAAAGGACTGATAAGGAAAAGCCTTAGCCCATGTGCAGTACCTACTATTTTAGCCCCAAAAAAGGATGGGAAATGGAGACTTTGTACCGATTCTAGGGCCTGTTGTGACTGTCACAAAAACTCGCATACAAAGGGCCTTGTATATTGCAACATGCATGTACAAACAAACTTGTATGTGCAAACGGCAAACCCTTCCCTTGTACATTTTACCAAAATGATCATATCTTGCAAAATATAGCGAATTTTAAGATGGTTCAAAAAGCAACCCTAGCTCACTTTTCACAAGGAATCCAACCATATCATGCCCTGGTACTAAAAATACATTTTTTCTCTATTTTTAATAAAGTTTGCAATTTTACCCCCCTTTTTCCCTTTACCACCAAGCAAAACAACACACACAAAAGCAAAGCAATAGCCACAGTAGGGGTCCTCATTTTGCTAAGGAGTAAAATGGGGCGTGTTGTGAACATCACAACAGGGCCATAAATAGGATAACCATCAGATACAGGTTTCATATTCCTAGAATAGAAGACCTAATGGATTATCTGGGAGGTGCTACTTATTTCTCCAAGATAGACTTAAAAAGTGGGTATCACCAGATAAGTATAAGAGAGGGGGATGAGTGGAAGACATCATTCAAAACCAATGAAGGGTTGTATGAGTGGCTTGTGATACCTTTTGGTCTTTCAAATGCCCCTAGCACCTTTATGAGACTAATGAATGAGGTGTTGCAGGAATTCATAGGGAAATTTGTGGTAGTCTACCTTGATGATATCTTGGTGTTTAATAAGAGCAAGGAAGAACACTTGAGACATTTGGAAATAGTCTTGAAGAGGCTACAAGATCAGAAGTTAATGATAAACTTTGAGAAGTGTGACTTCATGAAACAAGAATTGGTTTACCTAGGCTTTGTCATCTCGAAGGGTGATTTGAAAATGGATCCTTCCAAGGTAGAAGCTATTTTGAATTGGCCTACACCTAGGACAGTAAGAGAGGTCAGAAGTTTTCATGGTTTGGCCACATTTTACAGAAAATTTATTAAGAACTACAGTGATATCTGTGCACCTATGTTGGAGACCATCAAGGGTGGCGGTAAGGTGAAGTTTGTATGGACAAAAGAGGTAGACTAGAGTTTTGAAAGTCTGAAGTAGAAAGTTGCCAAGTATCCTATCTTAGTACTTCCTGATTTTGGCCATAGGAGTAGTGTTGAGTCAAGAAGGCATACCAGTAGCCTTTTTCAGTGAAAAATTGAATGAAGCTAAAAAGAAGTACTCCTCTTATGATTTAGAGTTGTATGCCATGGTACAAGCTCTGAAAAAATGGAGGCACTACTTGCTTCCTAAAGAATTTATTGTATACACTGACAATCATGCTCTCAGTTTTTTGAATGGATAGGAAAAGCTTAGTCATAGACACATGAAGTGGGTGGAAGGTCTTCAAGCATACACCTTCATCATCAAACATAAGAAAGGGCTAACCAATAAGGTTGCTGATGCTTTAATCAGAAGGGTGTTGACAGTACAAGAAGTGCAGCTACAAAGCATGGGTGTTGAGGCACTCAAAAGATTCTATGAAGAGGACCAAGATTTCAAGGAGATTTACAAGGTATGCAGTGAGTTTGCCAATGTTTTCCATAGTGAATTTTTAGATTATACATTGCAGGATGGACTTTTGTTTAAAGGGAGTCAACTATGTATCCCTAAGTGTTCAATGAGGGATAATATCGTGAAGGAGAAACATAGTGGTGGTTTAGGAGGACATTTGGGCTCAATAAGACCTTAGATCTAGTAAGAAGATTTTACTTTTCACTAAGGATTCAATTTGATATTAGAAGGTTTGTTGAGAGTTGTATGATTTGCCAGAGAGCAAAGGGAGTCTCAACCAATGCAGGACTGTACCAACCTTTACCCATACCAAATAGACCTTGGGAATGTTTGAGTATGGATTTTGTGATGGGATTGCCCAAGACAAGGATAGGTTATGATGGTGTGTTTGTTGTGGTAGACAGGTTCAACAAGATGGCTCACTTTATTGCTTGTAAAACCACCAATGATGCTAGTTACATTGTAGGTTTGTTCTTTAAAGAAATCATCAGGATTCATGGATTGCCTTTGAGTATTGTATCTGATAGAGACAACAAATTTGTGGGACATTTATAGAGAACCTTGTGGAAAAGATTGGGTACAAACTTGTCTTTTAGTTCAGCCTATCATCCTCAGACGGATGGCCAAACTGAGGTTGTGAATCAGTCATTAGGCAATCTACTGAGATGTTTGACAAGAGAACATGGTAGTAGTTGGGATGTGGTACTCCCACAAGCAGAATATGCCTATAATGATTCTACGAACAGAAGTACAGGTCTAAGTCCTTTTGAAGTTGTCTATGGTAGTCATCCTAGAGAAATTTTTGAATTGAGAGATGTTCAAGGGTTAGACAAAAGAAGTGGACATGCTAATACATTTGCAGAGGCTATGAAAGAGATCCATCAACAAGTCCAAGATACTCTACACAAGAATAGTCAGAAGATCAAGGCTAGAATGGATCAAAGGAGAAAGGATGTGCATTATCAAATAGGAGATATGGTCATGGTTCATCTCAACAAGAACAGACTAACCAAGGGAAGCCACAGCAAGTTGATGATGTGAAAAATTGGACCTTGTAAGATTCTGGAGAAATATGGTCCTAATGCTTACAAACTTGAACTACCTGATGATATTGCTATTTCACCTATATTCAATGTTGCTGATCTAACATTATATAGGAGTCCTAATACAGGAGAAGGTACAATAGATTCTATCCACGATAATGCAAAGTGGGTACAACATTTACCACCTAAGGAACCACCGAAGATGGAGTGCATCTTGGATAGCCAGACAACCAAGAAGACAAGAAATCAGACCTATTTTGAGAACTTAGTCAAATGGAAAGGTCTTCCAGACTTAGAAGCCACATGGATGCTGGAACAAGACATCAAAAAGTAGGGTGGTGATTTGCAGCAGTTAGTCTCTAAGAGGACTTGAGACAACTTTCACCCGGGGAGTATGGTGCAAGAGCACCTAGAAAATCATGTTTTGTGTTGTAATAAGGTTTATTTGACCAATGCATTTTCATTTCTATTTGTAAGTCCCAAGTGCCTTAGGTCACTTTTGTCAAATTGTTAGTCTCAAGACGGTTATTCTCCCAGCTGCTTGGAATCGGTTGGTTTTTCTCCCACCGTTTGGAATCGGTTGGTTTTCCTCAGGGTGAGTTTATAAACCTAAAGGAATGAACCAAATAACTACTGGTAATTAAATCAAAGAGAGATGGAATGTAATCATGCATTGTTCTGAAGAGAAATAAAATCATTCTGTTCTGTCAATCTAGTTTCTATTTTCTGTAATTGCAAATTGTATAACTATAGATTTCCATTCAAGTTATGTGCTTTCCGTTATTGCAATATGTCGATGTGAAGCATTCCACTGGTAAGATTTCTGTCAAAATCAATGGAATGGCTTCGTTGTACAAATACCCATTTTTGTTTTCTGTTTTGTTTCATCGTTTGGCGGCGCAGATGATCCAAATAGTGCGAGATGCACAGTAGATTGGCCTAGCATCTCTATGTGCTAGGGTTCGAGAGAAGGTAAACTGTGCATCAGTGTATCGGTAAAGCAAACCCTAATGTGGCCGATAGTAAGTGTCTCACCGACGAGTGAAGGTTAAAGGTGACATCAGAGTGATCGACGCATCGGCCAAAGATTGCAAGTGTTCTCTGACAAAACAAGTCTCATTGAAGGTAAATGCCATCAGCGCATCGGGAGACAAGTTAAGAGTTTCACCGACAGGAAGAGTCTCACTGATAAGGCCATGTCCAACCGGTGTGGAAGCCATCACGGTTGAGACAAGGAGGAACTTAACCATCATCAGGCATTGACAGAAGGATGAAAGACTTGGCCAATAGGAGTAAGTCTCACTGAAGATCAAGTGAAGTTGTGCTATCAGTGTAAGGTAGACCGATGGAGAGACTTTGGAAAGTCATTCCGATCGATGGTTGTTTGACCGATGGAGATGCATTGGCGGTTCATTTGTTAGTCTTGCCGACTGTGAGGAATTAGGGCCCGTTCTGCATCTCCTGTTGTGTGCTCCCCATCATATCATCCTCATGAACCCAAATTTGGTGATACCCAGAATGAAGATCCAACTTGGAGAAAAAATGAGCACCATGAAGCTCATCAAGAAGCTCATCAACAATAGGAATCAGAAACTTATCCTTAATTGTGATGTGATTAAGTGCTCAGAAGTCAATGCAGAGGTGCCATGACCCATCTTTTTTCCAAAAAAGTAGTGAAGAAAAGGAAATAATACTAGGGCAAATAATACCTTGCTTCAATAAGTCTTAAACGAGCATCTCAATCTCTATCTTTTGGTGAAATGGGAATTGATAGGGCCTGATGTTGGAAGGAACACTTCCAGGAAGGAGCTAAATATGACAGTCCTCTAGTCGTGAAGGTGGCAATCCCACTGGTTTGGTAAAGACACATGCATACCTATCCAAAATTTGTTGTAGATCTCAAGGAGTAGTGGAGACTGCTGATGGTTGTATCTGAATGGAATGGAGCTGAGCGATGGCACCATGTGAATTCTTCTTAAGAAGTTTTTCCATGCGACGTGAACTTGTGATGCTGAGAGACCCTGGTTGTAAGCCCTTCAATGTGTGTTTTTGTCCATTGTCTGAAAACTACATCCAAAGTCTAACAAAATCCCATAAGATGGGTCCAAGTGTGCTTAACCATTAGGCACCCAAAACCACATCACATCCGCCTAAGGGCAAGGTAAACATGTCAGAGCGCAGATTATAATCTCTAATAGAGATATGCACATTGCGACACTTCCCTTTGCAAGGTAATGTGCCTCCATTGGTAATCATGACTTCAAAGCTAGAGCAAGGATGGATAAAACAATTAGCCTGTTTGGTGATTTGAGGGTCAATGAAGTTATGAGTGCTACCAGAATCAATGAGTATTGTAAGAGGGAGCTTCTTGAAGTAACCTTTGACTCGCATGGTTTGTGGGGTGGTGACTCCTGCAAAAGCATGGAGAGAGATCTCTAGGTGGTCTTCCTAAGAAGTAGAGTCAACAAGCGGCTGCTAAGTTTTAACCTGATCATCTACTATATCCTGGGCATCTTCATAAATTTCAGTTATAGGTAGAGAATCCACATCCAAGAGATAGAGCTTTTGCTTAGCACATATATGTTAACAAAGCCCTTTTTTCTCTACGTGCCCGCATCTCTGCTTTAGTCAAATGCTTGACAGGAGTTGTTCTAGGAGTTGGCATGATTGGAAGTCTTTGGGAAACCATATTTCTGAATGGAACAAAATTGGATTTAGATCATTGTTGAGCTATGATCTTGTCCTCCGCCAATTTAGCCAACCCTAGGGCTTCCATGATTGTGTTGGGATGGAACATTTTAACCTCAGATCGGATTACATCCTTCAGACCACTAACAAAACAACTCTTGAATTCATTAGACAATCCCTCTGTATGATTGGCCAATTTTTCAAATTCTATCTGATATTCTCTCATAGTGCCTATTTGGTGAAGTTTAGTGAGTGCTCCTATGAAGTCATCAAAAGCACTAGGGCTAAATTGTTGCAAATGAGTTTGCAAAAATCTGTCCATTTTTGCTCTTCATGAGCCTTGATGTACTAATAGAACCATTGAAGGGCTTCATGTTCCAAATGAAAGGATGCAAGTGGGACTTTGTTGACATCAAAAGTATTATGCAAACTGAAATATTGTTCTACCTGGTATATCCATCTAGTCGGATCATCACCATTGAAGCAAGGAAAATCAAGCTTCGACCCACAAAAATTGCTGGAAGAAGAGAACCTAGTGTCTGCAGAAGACTATGGCTGCCATCTATTGTTCACGGCTGAATGCTGAAGATTGAGGCTGAAATTTTTTTCATCCAGATCTTGGAGTTTGGTCTTGAGGGTTGCAAGTTCATCCTCCATGTTTTTTCTCCTATCCGGGTGACAACCATAACCAGGAGTTTTTTTTTTTGGAATGGGTAGAAAAACAAAAATAGAAACATTTTTAGTAAAGGAAATTTTGGATTTGGGAAAAGCTCTGATGGTTAATTGGGGTTTGACTAGGTTTTGGACACTTTCTGAAGGAAAGGGAAGCAGAAAATGGGGATTTCAAAAGTAAGGTGAAAGAATGGGAAATTTTGTCCAAGAGGGACAAAGGAGTAGAAATACGAAATGAACATTGCGGTAAAAATTTGAAGGCTATTGGATGAGAATAGAAGAGGTTATTGCAAACCCTAAAAATAAACAAATGTGGGATTTCTGGCTTCGATAAGTGGAATTTGGCATAGGGTCCTCAAGGAAGGAAATATGCAAAATGGAATTCCATGGGTTCCAGTGAATTTTGAGGGGAAACATAGCTAAAGCAAGGAAGATATGACGAAAAAATAGATTTTTTTTTGGAAACGATGTGCCAACTGCTCTGAATAGATTCAATTTGTGATTTGCTGACTGTCAATAGATATGGGCCCCAAGTATGCTTGGTTTTCTAAAGGTTCAGGGGAGTTACTCGCCCACCAATGCTATCTAACGGCTTGCGTATTGGGATAGTACCTCTCACTCCATGGTTTAGGTAAAATTGATAACCGCTTTGCCACAAATGACAACTCTTGGTTTACCTCACGGATGGGAACTAGTCAATCAGGTAAGGGTCGTTGCCCTTTTCGCTGGCAGGTCCTCTCAATGGGCTAGCTACTTCGGGATTCCTGTGGTACTCCTCACAATGAGTTTTAGGGCTATATGGCCAGGCACTTCCCACAGTTAAGTGGATATAGATATTCCCTAATCCGAACCTGCAATTGAAATGAACAATACATATGCAAAAAGTAAAGAACTACTGCAATAATCACAACACCTGGAGGCCACTGCGGAAAATTTTTTTGGCAGAAATTCCACCTAGCGAGCCCAAGAAAGCGCTCTGATACCAGATGAGAGGAACCTCCTGCAACAATATAATGAAAAATGCACGAAATAACAGAAATAGAAAAAACACAGAAGGAATTTATTAATTGCAGGCCACTTCGAGGGGGCAACCTCCTTTGAGCAAGCTCAATACAATAAATTTGTGGATGCCTTCATTGGCCTCAACACGTACTTATATACTAAGTCTAATCTAAACAACTATTACTTCCCATGAATGTGGGATAATACAATATACTCACGGCACGACTTACAAAGCATATGCGTCCAAAAGTAATATACTAACAAAGTAAAGAGAAGGGTTAAACACGGATTCCTAACAATTCTATTAACTTGTGCTACTACATTTGATCTTGAGGTTGAGTAAATGGATGTAAAGATAAACTTTCTTACATGATGATCTAGAGGAAAGGACCTACATGTCATGGTCAGAGCACTACATTGAGGAGGGTAAGAAAAACTTGGTTTTTCGGTTGAAGAAATCTCTCTATGGTTTAAAATGATCTCTTACAATGTGGCAAAAAGAGTTTGATTCATAGGTTCTGGGGTTGGGGTTTATTAGGCCGAGAGGCGATCTACACTCACAGCAAGGGCTGAAAGATTCAGATTCTTGTAAACATTTAGATTTTGTAAACAAAAATCATAAAATATTTAAATAAATAAATTCATGTAAATAAGATTCATTGGAAAAAAATTCTTGTCCGATTTCTTTTTTAGTTTTTAGTTTTTATTTTTTCCTTTTTTGTTTTTATTTTTTATTTTTTCTTTGGTTCCATAATTTTTGTGATTTTCTTATTTTCAATTTCTTTTTTTGTTTTTATTTTTATTTTTTCCAATTTCTTTTTTAGTTTTTAGTTTTTCCAATTTATTTATTTATTTTTTTTATTTATTTTTTTACAATTTTTTTTCAAATAAACAATGGAAAAAGAATCCTCCGCATACTTAGGTCTATGTTAGATTATTGTGTTTACTATGAACAGAACGGTAATCATTGTGCTGCTTGTAAAATCTAGCGTTTACATCGTCCAACATCGGTTTCAGCTCCTCGCTTCGATTTTCTCTTCTTTTTTCAATATACTTGGAGAAAAACTCCTTGTTTTCCTTCTCCAATTCGTTCCACACTGCAAGCAAACAAACAAACAAGAAGCCTGATCACACTACACACAACAGATATTATACATACAAACAAGAAGCCTGATCACATTACACACAACAGATATTATTTTCAGTGAAATCTTAGCCAGGAAAAATAGAGAATCAAAGAAAGAGACTAATGAAGCATATACCTAAAATCAAGATAATCAAACAAAATAAATTAACCATGCATATTTTGCTAGATCGTAGAGACCAATTTGGCCTAACATTGAAAATGACATAACTAAGAAGAAGCTGAGTAAAGGTTGGGTTATGTAAAGGCAGAGGGTTGAAGAGAAGGATTTTTCGTTGATTTCCAACACACGTTAAATAGCAAACACTTCTCGATCAACTGCTGAACCTGCACCGACACACACAATATTTGTCGCTGAAAAAAATTCTCTCAACATTAAAAATTGGCTCAAAGATGAAATTAATATGTCACGTGACCGCCGGGTACATATGCATCGTGGTGTCAGGTGGCCTAAACCCTAATTTGGCCTTTTTAGTAGGATCTGAATGTTTTTCTTTACTGTGGGGACTCACGCTTAGAATAGTGCTTTGATACAATCCCCACCAAGAATTTCACCTTCCAATAACCTCATCACACCTCCTCTTCGTCTAGATTCTTGTTTATTCTAGACTTGGCATATGTGGGGTAGAAGGTACATCTCAAGATTAGGTGACAAGCCAGCCATGTTCACAAAAATGCTCTTTCCGCTGAATACGGCGTTGGCCTTGCTGACGATTCAATAGGGATTATGAGGAATGCAGTACTTCCAAGGTCCCCTTCTGTCCGTAGGAATTCACCTATCAATAACTTAGTACTCTCTTTCCGCTGAATACGGCTTTGGCCTTGCTGACGATTCAACAGGGAGTATGGGGAATGCAGTACTTCCTTGGTCCCCCTCTGTCCGTAGGAATTTACCCATCAATAACTTAGTATGTGGGCAATTTGATGCTCTGTACAACAATCTTGTGAAGAATGAGGACTCTTATACAAGCTACCTCATAGCTATAGTGAGCCAATTAAAAACTTTCAATTTTGATTTTTGTGGGATTTGGTGAGTACATTATATCATAATTTCCCTGAATAGTTATTATAATACCTAGAATTTTTAATAATCTTAATGATAGTGATAAGATTGGGGAATCTATTTAATACACCATTTTGTAATGGGGAATTTTGCATATTCATGTTAATTTTAGTTTAGTTTTAAGTTTATTTTAATGGAATAAATTAATATAACTACATGTTCATAAATGACATACTCTAAGCCGATCTCTCAATCCTTCACCTATCTTTACCTATACAATTTTTACATATTTGGCCTTATCCTATCCACATCTACACATATTTTTATAAATATCATTTATTAGGTCTATTATTGCCCCCATGTTTAGACATTCATTCCTTACACTAATATTTGTATTTCCTTATCCCAAATAATCTCACAACACAAAACTAACTCAACATTCAAAAATTCAAAATTCAAATCTATTGACCACTAGTCATTATGAGCTAACTTGGTAAACACTTGCATGACTAAATTCATAAGCAATTCCTATTAAAAATCCTATGCATTGAGAAGAGAATAATTCTAGGAACACTTCACATTGGAGCACTAAAAGGAACCTAATTCTACATCAAATCATTCTAGGACATCCACATGATAGAATAGTGTTGTCTTCGATCTTTACATGATTGTAAAGCTAGTGTAGTCAAGCGGGTCAACCTAGGAGAACTTGGCCCTTGTGATTTAGCAATTTCCCTATGGTATTTTGAAAAACTCATAGTCCTTATGCATCCTCAAACATCAATGATCGTGGCAAAATATGTCCCAAAAGCCCATAGACAATCAAATCACTTATGTAGGTTTTGAATCACTTTCATGTGGTAGATCCTTTCTATGATGGGTGAGATTGATCCCACACAACATGGATTTGACTCAAAAACAATTTTAGAACTATTATAATCATGAGGCACATCTCATATTGAAAGCATCTATTTCCAATACTGAGGTAAGTTGGAATATGCACCACATTGAGCCATAATCTTCATCGTCATTCTACAAGCTAGGTACCTAACCTCATTCCATTACATTTAATTTCATAAAACAACATTGATTTACATGTTTTATCATTCTTAGCTATCATTTTAATTATTCTATATTAATTGTGACTGATTTTCTTGCATTTATCTAATTATCCTAGAATAACATTTAGGGAAAGGTTATTTATTTTCCTTTACATTTTAGTGAACCTATCTGCTCTTACATGACCTAGATTTCCCCTAGAGTTTCTCCATTATTAAGTATTATTTAGAACTATAGTTTTCTTATTACTATATCATGTTTCTAAATAGATAATTAGGGTTTAATTATCCTAACATATTTGTGCCTCATAACCATATCTTTATTTAAAATTGTGGCTTATTCATATCCATAAGGAATTCACTATCTAATGGGTACCATACCACATCCATTAATCAAGGGGATTTAATAATCATCAAAACTCTAAGGTGTTATATCACCTTCTATCAAGAGTCAAGGGGATCATAAAATAATTAGGGTATAACACTCGATATTGGGAGTGTTCAATGTGGATAGTGAAGAGTAGACTATATTGATATAATAGTCAAGCATTAATTTTTTTATCTTGTAGGAATGGACATGGAGGAATGGTTACCTAGCAACTTATATAGTGAATTACCCATGTTCATATCCCATATTGTTCCCAACCTTACCCACCCTTGGATTTGCCTCTAGGGATTCATTTTCAATCTAATTTTTTTATTGTTTACCCTTCATCTCATATTTGATTAGGGTTTGGATCCATCCTTACATGATTGTCATTAATTTATTCATATTAGGGGTTGGATTCACATTGTTTGATCTTTTACCTACCCACTCACCCTTGTGTGTGCTTCATTGACATATCTTGAATCATAGATTCTCATATTCTATTGTCCTTAGCCTATCTCCATGCATATATTTTTCAAATCTTGACATGTTCCTACACTTTTTTACTTATGATTCTTACATCCTTGATACTCTTGTATCATTTTATCCTATGAATGGAGGTGTTTTCTATATGGATATGTTATTTCATCATGTCAAATATTTCCTTCTTGATAGAGCTTGTTACTATTTATCCTTCTATCTTAGATACTCTTACTTCACGTGTCCATGAGCTTCATGATGTTTCATTCTTCCTATGGCTAGTGATGTGAGCATGCTGACATATTACCTTTGAGCACCTCTTCTTCCTATGTTTATAATACTTTTTCCCTAACCTCTCATGATACACCTAGGGATCTCCATGTTATCTTGCACCTAAAAATGCAAAATTTATGTCTATGTTAATAATTTTTTAGTGGTGAATATTTTCCAATTGGTGAATAGTTTGTATGGGCCAATCCAATTTTGGTGAATATAATGAAATAGTCAGGGGACCAAATCACCAATAATTTATGATTTATCAATCCAATGGGTGTTAAATTGCTACCAAATTATTAATGCAGCACTTATATCATAACATTTTTGCTACTATAGACTACATTTTTGTAATGGGAAATTGACTAGAATTTTGAAGGAATGTTTCAATTCGCTGACATACTCACCAATACCATCAAAATTCTACCTTGTATGAGTACCAATTTTTCCAATACCATTATAACTCCATGCTATGGTTGGGGTCATAATCGCCTTGAAATCACCACATATATTTTGGATCATTGTCCCAATCACCTAACATTTACATCAAATTTTTTACAATCACATGAGATTTCCCACATTTTTACTCCACCATTTTATAATTTGGCAAGTTTCGCCAAATTTGAATTGATATAAATATAACTAAATCTTTGAATTATTCTTTTACATATTTTTTTCTACTCTTGATTTAGATTGACTTGATTCTTGAATCCTTACATCCTTTGGAGAATTTTGTTTTGGACTTCTTTCTTTGGTTTCTTCTATGCCCAATGCTTGCTTCGTGCCTAGAATTTTGATTTAAGTGAGCCATAGATAACTACAAACATTAGTGAGTTAGCAAGACTTAAGTGATAATTTCTTTTTTATTCTATAACAAAAAATTCCTCCTATTTATTTATCTATTCAATTTCATTGTTATAGATGATATTGAGTAGTGATATATCTAAGCCCCAAAGATCTATGATTAATTTTTTTAATTTTGTCTATTTAGTTTCATTGTTATAAATGATTTCAAAACTATTAATGTTGACTTTTTAGCAGTGACCTTAAACACAATGGCATTTTTTTAGTTTCTAATTCATGAGAGATGTCAAGTAGAGTCCAGTTTCTTAAAAGTCATAAGGTCACTCATCAAAACACAAAAACATAATGTCTTACTATGGCAATGTGTGTAGTATAGCACTAGAAAATCAACCTACAACACTAAAATTTGCATCATATGTTGATGAAGGAGGGAATACCTCAAAGGAAAATTGTAATGTGGTGCATGACAATGCCAGAGATGATGTTACAAAGGAGTCCCAAGGTAGTGGGAATAATAATATTAATAAACCCACCTCAAAAAGTGATTAATAAAAAGGAGATACTACATGAAAGGGGAAAAAATCCAAATAAAAAATGGGATGTGAGTGGTTTGATCTATAAGTACCCATTCATTGAACTTGTGGAAAATGAAAACAAATATAAACCTCTGATAGAATGTAGATGTAAGATTTGTAGTTAGAAATGTGGAAAGATAAGAATATAGATATAAGATAAATAAATTGTCAATCATCTAATATTCATAAAGATATAAAGATCTTAGACAAATAGTTCTCCAAATGTTTAGAATTCAATGGACAACATATGGAAGGAATTAAAAATAAATATTAGCTTATAGAGTAATCAACTTCTTTTACAACATCAATGATGGAATAGTTTAAACTCATGGAGAGTCACTTCCAAGATGGACCAATAACAAATCTTTGGGAAACCTTAAATCAAAGCAAAATATTATTTGATTCAATATCAGAATATTTCAAACTTGTTAATCTATGTCAAACCATGATATTGGGCCCGGGGTGGAAGATGAAAGAGTTTTCAGTGCATTGGTATTCTTAAAATCAAAGATAAGAAACAAACCTGACAAGAATTTAGAATGTCACTTAAGGATGTATACAACTACATATGATATCTAGAGTTATAATTTTGAAATGGCATTGGGAACCTAGAGGTCCACATGTGAAAGAAGAGGGTTGTGCAACAATTCAAATAATACTAGGGGGTTAGTGCAAGATAATCGATCCACTTTTTGGCCAAAAACTGCAAATTTTTTTTCCTAAAAGTTAAAATTTATTATCTAGTTGGGGTAAAGACTTGGAGCACTTCTAGATAGAATATCATCATAGTTTAAAAATATAAAATGTAGGATTTTGTTTCTAGTTTTTGAGCAAGTAATTTATGCTAATACCTAGATGATAAAAGTTGGTTAAGTGAAGGATGTACAAAACTGGCATTTTTATAAAAGTATGTCACAAGCCAAAATATGCACAT
The DNA here is from genome assembly GCA_027924645.1 of Cunninghamia lanceolata. NCBI lineage: Eukaryota > Viridiplantae > Streptophyta > Pinopsida > Cupressales > Cupressaceae > Cunninghamia > Cunninghamia lanceolata. Next base: position 3,139,554 of record BSBN01000424.1, on the reverse strand, counting down.
GTGCGACCCATAAAAATATAGTAAATGAAAGTAGTTTTCAAATTTCTTTTGTGGACAATTGCATATGATGTTAAAGTTTGGTTTGGATATTTTACGTAATTTTTTAGTAAAAATAATTTTTATTGATATTTTAATGGGATCAAGGTATAACTTTAAAAGCCCTCATGTATAGCCCACATAATTTAACCTAAAATGATTCTAATATGAATGTTTTTTTTAAGTGTGTAGGGAATGATGTCTATATTACTCACAAATAAGTTTTTAAAATAAAAAATTAAAAGTTATTAATAAAATAGTAATATATGTCCTTTCAAGTTTATGAGACTTTGTATTTAAAAATTAATAAATAAATAGAAAATTAGGTTTAACATTAAAAAAATTACATATTTGAAAACTAGATATTCTCATCTATAATAGGTTTTAATTTTGTCAAAAATTATTGAAAATAAAGTCACTAGCCATATTGTTGAAATTGTTGAAGTTAGTTTTACTAGTAGATGATATCATGACATTGTTTTTTGGGTCCAAGGCTTAGAGTCAGATTTCCAAGCCTAAACCCAAGGCAAAAGCATAGGCAAGGGAGCTTTGAATTTAAACATAAACGGCATCTATAGTAAATGGATACCCACCAATTTTTATGATAGGTATACATTTATATAATGGGTACCCATTAAAAAATGGTCATAGGCATATGCAAAAAGAAAAAGTCATACTTTTTCATAATGAACAGTTGTTACTAATAGGGTGTTTGTTTATCTCATATAATCATTACTAACAAGTATCCACTTAGGTTTGAGACTCCAAACCTTAAAGAATCTCTACTTCCTAAAAGTGAGTATACGAGTTTTAGAGAATGGAACTACACATTCAATGTGACATTTTTTGCCCCCATTTTCCTTCTCAAAGTGGACCTATTATCTTGTACTTATCCTTGCATATCCAATACAATGTACAACACCTCTAGTGGCACTGATGAGATGCAACAAAGTGGAATTATGTGGACAAAAGAAAACAAAGACCAAAATCAAGATGGTTCTCATAGTTAGAGTGATCAGATGATTTGGAAATTAGAAGAGATTTATTTGGTATTTATAGTGTATTTCATATTCCAAATTGTTCTTGATTATAATTTATTTTATCTATCAATTAGACAATTGACATACAAATAGAAGTTTTTAATTTCTATTTAAGAATTAGCATATTATTGTTTTCTAATGTCCCATTTTAAAATCTAAAATTTAAACCTTATTTTCAAATTTGATCTTAAAATTTATTTGTACGTGTAGTGTTTATTTAGCAACTCATGAGAGTAGAAACAAATATAATAAAATTTTTATATTTGAATAAATCTTAAGATACTCAAATGACAATGTTTTACACCCATAAAACATATAAGAACAACATAATGATAAATAGAGGTGCACTTAGTTTTCAATTACGATCCATTATGTTGGTGTGAATGAGGTATATTACCTAATTGGTTCACTTTTAGGTCCTTTTCACATGTAATTAGTTAATTTTACTAGGGGAATTTACTTTTTTATGTCTCAAGTCATATGATTATGACAATTTTCATAATCCTATGTTGTCTTATGTCTCACCCTTGCCTATGTATACAAGGGTTATCTTGCATATAATTAGTCTATCATTAGTGTATATTTGCATCATTTGATAGAATATAATTATGTTGAGAATAAGGAATACTGAGAGGGGGGGTGAATTAGTATTCCACAAAACCACTTCTTCACAGATTTACTTATCCAATTTCAAAAGTTAATAATATGAAAACAAAATAGACATAAAAAAGACATAACACATGAACACCAAGATTTTTACGTGGAAAACCCCAAAGGGAAAAACCATGATGAGTGTTAGCTCACAATATATTATTATAGCTCAATACCAGATTACAAAAAGGCTCACTACCTTAGGGCTCACTACCCAGAGAAATGCTCACTGCAAGAAAGGCTCACTGCCAAAACAGGCTCACTACCTAGAGAAAGAAAGAGGAAAGAAGAATGGCTGACTGCCAAAATGAACTACTTAGACTGCATCTACACATACATGGTTGCAACTCCAATGAAGCACAGAAATATTGTCTCACAACTCTTCATCTCTTACTACTTTGTTATCACTGCTATGCTTTTACATAGAAATAAGATCTCTCTTCTACTACTCTTTATTGCATCCACAAAATCACCTTCCTCTGCATGTAGCACATATGTTTCTATCACATTCACATACAACATAACCAAACACTGGATTCGATCTCTTATATATATCCGTAACACTTAAGATCTTCATATTAGGTCGGCATACTCAGATGAAGCGTATAGTTAATAAACTTGTAGCTTGTCAACCAAATCCATTCACCAAAACACATGTCAAACCTAAATAATATTTGAAGCACATTCTCATATGTCATCTCCAACTATAGAACCACTTAGGATTAAGTTCTAAACAATAGAACTTACTGCACATAAATCAAACTAACATGTCGGCCTCAAACTTAAACTGCTACAGTTCAGTTCAACTGTCAGACTACATTTTTTTACTATGAACCACAGGGCTTGCTCAAGATCATATCAAAGACTCCTCAGACATCACCAATCATACCTTCAGAACTATATAGAAAAATATTCTTTAGCGGAAAAATGTGGACCATCAGAACTCATACACTGTCACAGTCAAACACTGTAGCAGTACTCAGCAACTTGAAACTATCTTTCCAGTGGACTTTAGATCTTACGACTCTAGATTAGACACTTCATATAAGTGTTTACAACACATTAAAACTACATAACAAAATATGCACTTGCAGAGGAATGTGGACCCTTTTACTTTGCACTGTACATTGTCCCTGTCTTACTTCTGTTTATCCAGACTTAGACATTTTCTTCAAATAACTTTTGGGGGAAGTCATGACTTGAACACTAGAATATATCATCATCAAGAGGTTATGAGTCAACATGCTTGAACTACATTTTCCAGCCTTCATCTGCGGAGGCATACTGATCCACTTTCTGTCCCTTACTCTGAATATTGTCCATACTTAACTAATATGACTAAGTCTTCTTTACCGGACCACAAACTCTATTCCAACCTTGTTCCTTTTCTTGTTGCCATGAATGACAACACTCAAATATCCACCATAGCAGTGTCCCTTGCCAACAAGTTATTCTCAAATTTTGGGTCTTTTTGTGCTTTCATTGAAGCTCCTTAATCCTGAGTGGCTATCTCCATAGCCAAATCTTACATGGTATTAGAGCTTGTTGTATTGATGAGGGTGTACTCCACCCAACAAACTTACAACAGAAAATTAACACCTTCAAATATACAAATTCAAAGGTCCAAAGAATTTTTTTATTATTGTGCAAAAAAATTGCTTCACAAAATTGCATTCAAAGGAAATCCAACTAAAATGCAATCACATAAGGGTCATATGATCTCTTGTTATAGAAATATGGGATGTTTAATAATATAAAATTCATATCCAAAGAGTCTTGTAAAATAGAGAATAAAATCAACAACAATGTAGAAGCAAATTACAACTTACAATCTTCTAATTTCTGGAGTATTTTGCACATTCCAGAGCTTCAAAATGGTACTATTTGTCCCTATGAATGGATTGCATGACTTCTAGCTAAAAATAAACTCAAACCCCTTTCCTCAATTTTCTCAACTTATCTCTTGGCCATTCAAACAACTTGTTATTCCATTGTATCTCCTTCTATTAAGAAACTGCTAAAAATATACCATAATGATGACACTTGTGGTACCACCTTGTCTAACTTCCATCATTAAGGCATTATTTATATTACTTGAGAATTGAAATTTCTATAATTTAGGTCCCTAGATCCTTTGTAACAACAAATCAACTATTTTTATCCTTATTTGATACTCTTAATTTGCCAACTAGTCATAGATGCTCGTACTAAAAATAGATTGTAAATTCCAATTAATGATGTTGATATATTATAGTAACTAACAACTGTAGCTAGGGAAAATCAAATTTAGTGCTGAACACAACATACTAACTAAACCCTAACTATGCACCATGAAGGACAAACTAGCATGAAAATAAAAACAAAGAAAATCAAATGCAAATTGAATCAACGCTAGACTTGATTGATCTCCATGGCTCTTCTCGATCTTGCATGCAAATGCATGATGTCGAAGGGTTGTTGATTGCTCATAGTTACAACATAATGATAAGATGAAGATGATAGTGGAAAATAGATAGATGAGAGGATTCAAAATATTTTGGCAGAGTCAGGATACTAGAAGAAGATCCTCCAAATGGCCTATGTGAGGCTAGATTTATAGGCAAGAGTTGATGGGATTAGATGGCTGAGATTAAAAGTCAATTATTTGATGTGTATGGCTATGATTGAAAGTTGATTTTAGTGCCTATGACGCACATTAAGTGGGTTATGACATGAGGCAAAAAATAAGATGAGAGGAAATAAGTGGGATTCTTTTATTTATTTTGAATAGAAAATGCCTTATGACACAAATAAGTGGGGCTAAAAATAGGATGTGAGTGGGAATCTCATAATTTAAATAATAAAAATATTTAAATTATTTGTTCATGAGAAGAGTTGTAGTCATGTGACACATGTTGCAATGTGCTAAATGGTGAGGGAATAATTCAAATTATTTTATTTGAATTATTTTGAGACATGTGAAGGGGAATTAATTAAATAAAAGGTGATCAAGTGGAATTTATAAGTGGGATTATGCAAGGACCTAGGACAAAATGTGTTGTTGTAAGGCATGGACAATTTTAAGTGTCTACATTTTGCCCGTCTTTGAGATGATGTTCGAGATGAGATTTATGTCGAGTAACATCATTTCAAAGAAGAAAAGGTATGGATAGAAGATGAAAGGATAGGATGATTATGCCCCCTTGAGAGGATATGTGGGTTGGACAAACACAGGTAGACTCTTGAAATGAAAGGGATTAGTCAAGGAAGAAAGATAAGGGAATGGATAGAAGAAATGAGTGATGCATTATGCTGCAATGAAAGTGAGCAACCATGATGTTTGATATAGCACTAGACATTATGCACCAAAGTAGAAGGACCAAGGTGGCGATGTGTCTTGTGCACCTAGCGTACAATATAACCTTGTCTAGATACAAGATATGAATATTAGCTAGGAATGATACAAATGCAAGATAAAAATGATAACACACACAAGAAAGAAAGCAAGCATGCACAAATGATTCATAAACAAACAAAGTGTTGCCCCTATCAAGCTGTAAACCAATGATTAAGTGATTGATTGATTGATGATAACGTTGTTGATGTGGGAATGATTTATCCTAAGAACAATGCAAGGATTGTATTATTGGTATGGGAATGATATATTCTGAGAACAACACTAGGATTGGGGATGATAAACCCCGTTGATGATGATGATTATGATTGATTGATTTGGTTGACAACAAGATTGGAACAAAACCAAGGATGCAATTGGATAATTTAGCAAGATTGATTGACTTGCTTGGAATGATTGGATTGAATTGATTAGAAGAAGTGATTTGATTGGGAGGAATTTGATTAAATGATTTTATTTTGATGAAAATTGATTAATTTGATTTATAGGAATGATTTGAAAGATGATGATGATGATTGGGTTTGAATGAATTGGAAGAATTTGTTTGAATGATGATTTTATAATTGATTTTATTGCTTAGATTTTTGTTGAATATTTGAATATTTGATTTTTTTGTATTTTTGAAATGTTTTGACTTTTCTGGGGTTTGAAATGTCTTGATTTTTTTGGATTTGGAGATGTTTTTTTTTTTTGGATTTTGAAATGTTTTATTTTTTTGGATTTTGAATTGTTTTGATTTTTTTGGATTTTGAAATGTTTTGATTTTTTTGGATTTTCAAATGTTTTGTTTTTTTTGGATTTTCAAATGTTTTGATTTTTTTTGGATTTTTTGAAATGTTTTGATTTTTGGGAGATTTTTGAAATGTTTTGATTTTTTTGGATTTTGGAAATGTTTTGATTTTTTTTTGGATTTTTGAAATGTTTTGATTTTTTTGTGGTTTTGAAAATATTTCATTTTTTTTTTTAAAAAAAGTTTTGAGAAATGGCATTGGATGACAATTTGAGTAGCCTTTGTGCTAGATACCAATGACAAGGGAAAACCAATTCTAGGTGCAAGGATGAAGGTAGGATTGGATGAATGGATGAAATGGATGTATGTGATAGGATGTAAGATGGAAGGCTCATGATAGATATATGGATAAAAAGATAGGCTATAGTCGATGGAATGGATGTATGCATAAGAGAATAAGGATGTGATATCCAAAGACTATGTCGCATAGGAATAACATGCCCCAATCTAGGTGTAATGCTTAGGATTTTTCAATAACAAAGCTTATGACAATATGATAATGATAGTCTTGTTTGGAAGGATGAGGTATATAAAGAGATAACCAAAACATGTGTCAACATTTTTGCCCCCAATCTTCATCAAGATCAAAAGGAGAAGGGTGGACAAATGGACTCAATATGATAGGTATGGTAGGATGGCTAAAGATGGTAGGGTAGGATATAGTGGGAAATGATAGAAAGTGATATGATAGGATAGATAGTGTGGATGAGACAAGGTGCCCACAAGTGTAAGTGACATAGAAGATCAACCTACACATGATGCCTATTTGCTAGGTTTTCATCATGGTACTTATCCAAGGTGCCTATTTACGAGGTTTTCACCATTGGACGAAAGGATTTCTCTTTACTTTTTTTTTATTTTAATTTTTTGACTTTTTGGATAGGAGAATGAGAATATGGATAGGAGGAACTCAAGTGTCCAGTGCCATGAAATGCAATAGTCCCATTAGAGATGGATGTCATTGCATGGATGGATTATGATGGGGATTGTGTAAGGAATGAAAGGCTCAAGAAAAAACATGGACCATAGGAAGGTGATGGGGAAGATATTGTAGGATTCAAGGACAACATTGAGAGGGGGGGTGAATTAGTGTTGTGTGAATTTTCAAATCTTTTTACAAACTTTAACTTTCAGAGCACAAGGAGAGAAAGACACCATTGATTTGTCAAATACATATGCACATGACTGTGAATGCAGAAAGAGAATAAAACTTCATAAGTAAATCATACACACACAGAGAAGATTATGACACAAGATTTGCACGAGTGGAAAGCCCTCCAGGGGTAGAAAAACCACTCCAAAACTACCTCACTGGCTTAATTAAAAAACATTCCTCACTGGCTATACAAAATGAATCTAGGAGCACCACCTCCAATACCAAATAGAAGCACCCACTTTCTACACTAATATACCTCATTGACAAACAAATAGGTCTCACTGACCTACAAGCCTCACTGGCTAATACAAGGCCCCACTGGCAAACCAATCCCCATCATCAAAACATAAAATAAGATGTGCAAGAAATGATTGTAACACAATCTGATTTGTACCATTATACAACCTGTGTCTCATCATACACCCTTATACCTCCTATTTGATTTTCAAGTCAAGACCATACAAAATAACTCCTTTTATGCACCTTTACAACACTCCATATTGATCCACATCTCTACACACAATATCACCTTACATCTGATTATATTTGCAAACTCTTCATCACTCTGCTCATATTCAAAACATGATTTTCCATTTACAATATCATGACTCATCTGTATTTTCTTTTTCAAAAAAAACATTTTCAATCCTACATTTCTGATCTTCAACAATCCAATCACACAGTACACCTACAAAATAATACACAAAAATATAAAAAGAAGAATCCTTTCTTAATCTTCCTTTTTGAAAAACTATTCATCTTCTACATCAAATATTTCATCTTTCTTTCACATTCCTCTTCCATTTGATAAAAATTCCAATATGAAAATTTCATCTCAAAAAATCTTTTAAACATGCTCCTACAAAAAGACAAAAAACAACTTCTCCAAGAAATACACATTCTTCAAAAAAATTCATTCCATGATTTTCAAATCCTCTATACCTTCATTTCTTCAAGTTCTCCAAAAAAAACTTACTTAAAAAAAACTTCACATTCTTTAAACACTTTCTCTCAAAAAATAATTTCCAAAATAATAAAATTTCTAAAAAGACTCCTTAAATCCCTTTATCATCTCCATATGATCCCATGAAGGAAATAGAAAATTTCTAATTTTATCAATCCTTAAAAAAAGACTTTAGAGTAATATATGTTTTTCTCGTTTTAAGAGATTCTAAATGATTTGAAGCTTTTCATTTAAAAATCTCTTTATAAAAAACATTCGATGCTTTATTCAAAATGTGCTCCTTATATGAATTTCATGCTTTTTTTAAAATAAAGCCTTTTAAGAGATGACCGATGCCTTTTTTTTAAAAGCTTAAAATATCTTCATGAAAATCGGGCTCACTTTGACTTTCTTATTCAAGCATAAAGTATTCGATGCTCTCCTATCGAAATCTTTACAAAGGTCTTTAGACCACTCTAAGCACCCATCCACATGCAATTTCAAACTTTATTTTTGATGTCTTATAAATAAATCGGGCAAAACTCCTCATACTATTTAGCACTTATTAACCATCACCACCGAACTTGCCTCCCATCTCACATATTAAAGACCGATGCAAAAAGATTTATAAGAAGAAAGGGATGGTTGGTCGATGACACTAACACCCTTAACCTTGCCACTTAAGTGACTTTTGACCTATTCAAAAGGTCAATCTCAAATTAAAACAAAAAGAACACTTCATGTGTGAAGAGCAATGAAGGGAATGGAATATGTGATAATATATGAAGGGAATGGAATATCCATATTGAGGCAATTCTCAAGACATTTTTAGAACCCAAAGATTGATGTAAAACACAACTCTATCACCATGAGATCACACTGACTTGGAATAACAACTCTTTCTTTGAACACCTTGCTTCTTCTATCCTTAAGATATCCTAAAACAATATTTGCAACCTTATTGTAAATAGTATGACAAGATATCATCAAGCAACAACTCAAACCATCAACGGAAAACAACTCAACATCCCGTGTGAAGAAATGATCAAACATAACAAACCAAATATGAATCATTGCACCAATAATTATCATGAACATCATTCTAATCAAGGTACACTGTGATGGCCTTTCAACTCTTCTCAACAATGATCTTATAAACATCAAAGACAACATCATTTAGATAGTCCTGATGATGAAGACATAAATGAAGCTTTCTTGACATCTTTGATACTCCCGAGTATCTCTAATCTGATCCTCTTATTCCAAAGCACCAATGTGAGTATCATGAAGATATCCTGATCAAATGGAAGCATCATGAAATAACAACTTCATATGAACTGACAACATTACCTGACGATTGACATCACATGTCACTTAAACCAAGAAGAACATTATGAACACCTGAAACTTCCTGAGCTCCTTCAAACCAAACCAACTCCACATCTTTATGAACTGACCAAGCAATGAACAACTATCTCCTCCTGATGTCCTGCAACAACTTGCATCATCAACTGACCACACTTTTGACATCAATGACAACCTATCACTATCAGATATGTAGGATAATAGGTGAATGATGGGGAGATGGAGGTATGTGGAGTTGTGGAATGGAAGGGAACCATGACCAATGGTTGCACACATCGTGTTAAACATTTACGCTTTTGATTTGGAGGTGGTGTAGGAAGCAATGGAGATGTTCACTTAGGAGATGGTTGATGAGGTACTTTAGGTACCCACATAGACTTAGTATTTTTATGATTTTTTCTTTTGATGTGGGATGAAGGAATGTGATATTTTTGAATGAAATGGATGCAAGTGGATGGTTGGGATTTTTGAGAGGTGGATTCCTCATTTGACTTGCTTTCTTTTTGCTTAGAGACCCATACAATTTTAGTTTTAGACTTTTCTTTTGGAGGTATGGGCTTAGATTTCTTTTTGGATGTACTTGACTTTGACTTTTTGTAATTGTATGCTAAGGCATTAGGATCTTTATGATTTTTGACTTTATGTTTGGAGGCATCCATTTTTTTTATTTTGGAATCCCATGGGTTTGGTGGAATGAGTGGAAGCTTCATGTTTAGACAATGTGTGCATTTGTTGGTCATGATTAGGATTTTTAGAGGGTTTATGGGTAAATGAATAAGGGGATTGAATGATATGGTTATTAGGTGTTGGAAGTAATGGAGGTAAAGTGGATGGAGGGAAATTAGGAGTTGGAAGAAGTGGAGGTAAAGTAGATGGAGGAAGATGTATGGTCACATGCTTTTGACATTTGTAGGATGATGGAAGTGGAATGGCAATGTATGTTTTGGCAGTATGATAAGATTTGTGATGGAAAGTGGTGGACTTAAGAGAGATGGAGGAAGTACCAACATCTTTATATTGTTTACCTTGGGGTTTGTATCCAAGGCCATATGAGTGTGGAGGAACTTTGACATGGATGGGCTCCAAAACACCTTGTTCAAGAAGGCCTAAGCCTTCACCTTGATAGTTCATGTTTTGGAGTATGCGGTGGACTATGGGACTAGGTGTAGTTTGAACATTAGGCATGAGTTCCTTATTGGATGGAGAAAGTGAAGTAGTGGATAATGGTTGTTTCTTTGCTAAGGAAGAACATTCATGAATGAAGGTGGATAGACCAAGTGGATATGATGGTGGATTTGAAATGTGACTAATACTAGATGTGGAAGGATGATTAGGATCTTGATTATGTGCATGTAGATCCAAGCTATTGGTTTGATCTTCAATGTGTGTTTGGGAGGCATGTGTCTCATCATGACAAGTGGATAATGCAGGATCATGGATATGAATAGGTAGGGGGTGGATAGGAACAATGGAGTTTTCTTGCTCATGGATGGGTGAAGTGATAGGCTCTTGACCATGGAATGCATAGAGTTGGCTAAGAGGGTCATTATCGTCTTCTTGTTCATAGAGGGGATCTTGATCATAGGTTGGAGCTTGATTATGGATAAGATTAAGTGTGTTATGAGTGGGATCATTAGGAGGGCTTTGATCTTTATTTGGATAAGGGGTTAGTGTTTCCTCATGCTTAGGATTAAACTCTTGACATAGCTCTTGGTTTGCTTGAATAGAAGTGGATGATTCTTGGTCAACAACATGAGGGCATGATGGACTCATGGGAGGAAAATTTTGAATAGACTCGAGGGGTCGCGAACCACATGATGGGGTTGAAGAAGTGGACATGGCATTCAAAGGTTCTTTAGTAGGTTTATCAATGGGTTCTTGACATGGGGATGGTTTATTCCTTGCCAGTAGTCCTTGAATCACATCCTTTGTAGGTGGAGGGGTGATGGAAGCTGAAGAGTCATGATTGGGATTAGGTGGAAGGCCAATTGGATTAAGTGGATTAGGACTAGGAGTAGATAGATCCCATGGTGGAAGGACAAGAGGGGTGTTAAATGGATTAGACTTAGGGCTTGGACTTTGATTGGATGGAGAGTCAAAGGGATTTAATGGATTGGTGGATTTGGATAACTCCATAAATTTTCTTTTGCTTTTAGATTTTGCAAAGAATCTTTCAAGAAAATCATTTAAGGATTTGTTGGTTGATGGATTAGAGCTTGAAAGGTTTGATGATGATGTTGATGTAGGACTAGTAGGCTTTGATATATGCATTCTCTTGGATGATGATAGATGACTAGTAGATGGAGTGGTGTATGATTCCAAACATAAGGTGGTATTTCCCTTTTCAAGAGTATCATTAGAGCTTGAGGACATTTGATCTTGTTTCAGGGAGTGGCTTAGGTTCACATGTGCTTGTTGTGATGTATATGGATATGAATATTGGTTGGCATGGAAAGAAGTGGGATAGGTTGATGTGGCATTGATTTGATGGGTGGGTGGATTTGGTTGGATTTGACAAGTCACTATGAATTGTTGGGTTTGGGCTAGGAGGTCTTGTATTTGAGGTGATTGGATTTGTTGAAATTTTTGAATGAGGGCTTGGAATCTTTGTACGGTTTGTTGGTCTATGGGTTGAGGAATTTGATGAAATGTTTGGATAAGGTCTTGGAGTTCTTGTGCTATGATCTTTTGCTCTTGTGTTGGGATGGAGTTACACATAGATTAAAGTTTTTGGATTTCATATTATTCCTCCAAGTATGCCTCAAAATCTACAAGATCCTCATCATCACTAGAATCTACAAAGTTCTCATCATCACTAGAAACAAATTTTGGGTCACCTCGGAGTATGTAAGTGTTTACGTGGAAAATTAGATTTATTAATGTTCTAGATTTTTAGATGCTTAAATCTACCTCTCCACTATACATTCAAGGATCTAGGGTCGAGTCACGAGCACTATCATACCCTAGGTCACTTGCAGATGTAGGGAAACTTAGATTAGGGATTTTAATTATTAATTTTCCTTCTCTTATGTCCAATTAGCCATTAAAACCCTAGTTATGCAAATACGACAACAAATTGACAAATGATGGAAAAAGCACTTGCAGATAGGGGTAAAATACCAAATTACAGAATACCTATTTTTGGGGTTTTGAAGCGGAACAATCAAGGACACTGGGCACCCAAGTCTAAGGTGTCAATTTCTTCACGGGATCTGGACCTCCTTCTAACATTGATTAGCCCTGTAACTTCTATTTCCTGAAACTCAGATGTGAAGGACACTAGAGCAAGTGCCCAAGTCCTAGAAGTGCTCATGTGTCCTTTTCTTCAGATCCTAAATCCTTGATCCCTACCAATCCTTTCTACAACTCCACTTTTCCCAAATGTGACAACTATAACCTGTAATCACAAGACTTGGTTTGGGGGTTGTGGTGTTTAGAGGCTTGCCTCAGTCAAGCCTCGGAGGACACTTAAATCTCCAAACACCGTTGTCAGATAAAGAGTGCATGCCCTTGTGAGGCAAAGGCAAAAACCAAAGGAATCAATGATGAAAACACAATATTATGTCACCTTGTAGTGAAGCTCTCATGGGAGGAAGATGCTCTTCATGCCATGAGGAAATTGATGCTCAAAGCTGCAAATATCAACACACAAAACACACAAGTCTACTCTTGCAACATAATGAAAGCCTTGAATCACCTTGAGAACACTTGAACATCACAATTGCCATCTTGTTTCTAAATGAATGCCTAAGCATGCTTATATATGCAACTACAAGCACTCCCACCAAAATTTTAAAAATCAAAACTTACCATGTCAGCAAAAGGACCAAATAATGGTCATAAACTAACACCTAAAAACTAGGGTTGCCCCAAAATAGGGCAGGACTAGGGTGTAGGTGCCTAAGTCCTCCCCCTCTATTTTGGGTAGGGTACAGCTCAAGGGGTCCACCTAGGTCCAATTTGCCATGGAATCTAGGTCTCATTCCATAGAGATGCCAAAATATGAACTAAGATGTCCTAAATGCATACTAAAGACCCAAGAGCTAAACCTTATGAGGGAAAAGCCCCCAAGGGGACATTTTTTGACATTACATTTAGCCCCCACTTAAATGTATGTATAAACGTGAGGCCAATACATGCATTAAAGTAAGTTCACAAACACAACAAACACATCAAGCATGGAGAAGACATGCCAATCACATAGAAGATAGTAACAAGCACACAAAACATAGAGAAAATAGTTATAGTCATGCAGAACATGAAGAAGATAGTAAATGCATAGAAGACAAATTAATGCATGGAGGATAGAAATGATAGCTTTTCTTTTCTTTTTCTCATATATATAAAATGCAAATGCAAGTACTGGAAAGTAAACAAACATCCCATAATACAAGATGCACTCATCAAACAAGTCTTTAGACTGCATATGGGGTAGCAAACACGCCACACAACACAAGCATGCCATAAAATACACACTTGAAGACAGGGAGAAAACATGGTAGACAAGTGATGGAGTGTACCTATTTCTAGGTCCAACACCATCTCAGGCACATTATAGGCACATACCGACGATTGGGCTTCACCACAACAATCACCGAAGACATGCTTAAGGGTTGAGTTAGTCACATAACTAGTCTCCACCTTCGGAGAGGACTTTTGAGAATGACATGATGATGCAATATTCTTTGAGAAATACACCATCTCTGCCTCTGTAGAGGGCTTAGGATAAAAAAGATATACACAATATCCCTCCTCCCCAGAGGGCTTACATGATTGATTGATTGATTGCAAACAAACTTAGGATGCAGGATGCACTCATTGAGCAAGTCTTTAGACTGGACCTAAGGAGAAGCACATAGCCAACATCTACAACATACAACTTACCTTATATATGTCCCCACCTTAAGGTGGTTGATATCAGTTATCGATATCAAGTACGTTAAGGTAGGAAGAAAACACACAAGGGAACATTGACTTTCACAAAGCCCATGCCCCCTGGAGGTGACATGTAATTTACGATTGCCAAATGTTCTCACAAACACATCCCTACAAGAAACATGTTCATGTCTACAAAATCATGATAAACAACAACATCAATGCATATGATTTACCACACAAAGAGCCAAGGTTATACAATGAATTTAGAGTTTGAGGATAACCGTAGGGCTATATCATGAAGCTCTCTGAATCAAGTACCACTAAGGCCAGATTCAAAGGCAAACAAAGGTGCACGAAGCAGCAGTATTGTTAAGGTTTGTAAATGCGATAGAAACATCATAAAATTCACTACACAGAAAGCATGAGTGCTTCCACTAGCCAAGTGTCGGATAAGATATACAACCCCATCGCCATATTAGGAACTAAGTCCATTTTTTTATTGCTCTCAAAAGGGACACTAGGTCCACATCAGTATAAATGTTTGTCATCATCCGCCTGCTAGGTAGAAACACTAGAGGAATGGAAACAATAAATAAGAGAGGAGAAACAAGTGTCTTAGGGATAGTCATGTAGGAGGGTGCCCCCAGGTCACCAACCATGATGCTATGTCTGTAAGACACAAAACTTAACAATGAAATTAGAGAGAGAAGCAATATAGAAGAATGGTGATACAAATAGAAGAAGATCATAGCAGAGGCAGTCTCCTCATATCTTGAACCTTACGGGAGAAATTGATGTCATCCCAGGAGGCCTAAACAACATATAACACATCATGGGAGAAGCACATCACGAGAGAGATAAAAGTTAGAGATACTTACATGCAGAGTCTTCATGCTAGAAGTCATCAACAATTAAATCATTCTATTTCCATTTGTAAACATAAGGTACTATTGCCAAGTCTTTGTAATTATTCTTTTGTTCATTCTTAAATACTTCTTGGTTTGACTCAATGTTAGGTGGAATATTTTCTTGTTGAAGTTCATTATTACACATATCCACTATTCTCTTAGGTGGTGGGAGAAGCAAATTATTTTGAGTGATCTTAACATCCATCCTTGAGCGATCTAATGTGAGAGACTTCTCCTCATCCACTAGTGCTACATCTTTAGTGATGTCCAAATGACTTGAATGTTCAAACAAAGGAGGGACATTAAAGGTCTTCTCTTCCTTAGTGAAATCCAAGGTTTGTGAACAATCAACTAAAGGAAGAAGGTTAATGGGATGATCCATAGAGGTTTCATGCACTATGATAGTGAGAGAGTTTTTATTGTTGTTAGATGAAAACTCATTATTGACCCATGGAATGCTCTTTGTTGAAGTGAGTTATTCATTCACTAATGCTTCCTCTTGGCCAGGGAGAGCATTGGAATGGCAAACTGGTGATGGATCTTCATTTGCTAACGCTTCATCTTGGCCAGAGTGAGCATTAGAATGAAGACATGATGATGTGATGTTAATAGATGTGTCAATAAAATCATCCTCTTGCATCAAAGTGTCCTCATGAGGAGGAATAACCTTTATAGAGGGATCATAAGGTAAACCAAAGTTATCATCACATGTTTTATCAATAGGTGTCATAGTAGAATTTCCCATAAAATCATCTAAGGCTTCATCTAACATTTTAAGATCATCACTAGTATATGTATTATGGATCATGAATTTAGTGAAATCATCTAATATCAAAGGGTATATTCCCATGAGAGTTGTGAAGCTATCAAAGTCACCTATATGACAAGATTTCATATGTGGAACACATAGAGAGATCAACATTATGAATGTATGCTATTTGTTCTAGGACTTTAGGATGTTTATCAGTGAATTCAGAGAAATGCTCAATGTCTATGATGTATGCAAACAATGCTTCCAAAGAAATATCCATGATATATGCATTCAAATCAATGCCAAATTAGATTTTGCAATCTTACAAAGGACAATTGCAAAGTTATATGTAACAATGACCTAAATGCATGAAACAAAGGGTGTTGTAAGGATTTTGATTAGGGGAAAAAAATTATATGTCTGATATCATTCCAAAACAGCAATATGATCCTTCTCAACACACTCTTGATGCAAATCCAAGATAATGCCAAGTCAAACTATAGTGAAAATATGTCAAAATAGGCACTCTTTTCACCAAAACTCAATGCAACAGAGCATAACAAATGGTGTTGTGAGTAAAATAATGATGGAAAGAGAACAATATCAGTAATAACAACCACTTGGTGCCAAGATACCTAGCACAACATGCTTTTAGTGCCACTTAAGGTAAAACCCTAGTGAAAATATAGCAAAAATAGGCTATTTTTCACGGTTTTTCAATTCCAAGACCTAGAAAAATAGGTGTTGTAATGAATTTTAGGAGGTAAAACAAATAATATTAGTCACCTCAATCCATATAATTGATAACAATATGCTTGGAGTGCAATCTAGGTCAAACCCTAGGGCGAAAATAGCCAAAATGTGTAGTTTTTTGCAAAATTTTCACTACAAGAGCCCGTTAAAATGGTGTTGTGAAGATTTTTATGAGGGGAATAAAATTATTAGCCTAATAACAGAAAATTAATTCAAAAATACTCTTCACAACATGCCTATGGTGCAAGTTTATAAAGTCGATAAGGCCAAATTTAGTGAAAATCATTGTTTTTGAAGCCCTAGGTTTGAGATCTTGACACAAAATGCTATGAAAATATTTTGAAGTCTAATTTATGATGAAATTGACTTAATCTAAGATCTGAAAATGATTTTCAATCTTGATCATGCAAAATGCTCATGCAAATTTAATGAAAATGCATCAAAATTGCTAGTTTTTATTGAAATTTTCTATGCAAAATTGCAATTAGTTTAAATCTAAATGCAAATTTACACTAAAATGCAAGACTAAAAATAAATTTTAATTTGAACGAGCTTCTAAAATCAGTAGAAAAATCTAAAAACAAATATTTTGCCTACAAACCCTAGATTTTGGAATTACTAGGTTATATGAAAATTGTCAAAATTTCTACAAAAACCTAGCAAATTATTAATGAAAATGCAATACAAATTTATGAATTTATGGATTTTTCTATATTTTATATCAGATCTGATGCAAAAATCATGAATTAGGTAAATTTAGAAAGAATTGATGCAATTTAGTAAGCCAAACAATGCAATTTTTTTTTGTATTTTCCAAAATTTTCAATTTTTTTGAATTTTTCTCAATGCAATAAAATGAATGACTATATGAATGAATGAAATCAATCCAAATCTAAAGACACACACTCAACAAGTTGCAATTTAAGTCTAAAACATGGGTTCACCAAAAATGTTTAGGTGGAAATTTGATTTGTTAATGTTCTAGATTTTTAGATGTTTAAATCCACCTCTCCACTATACATTCAAGGATCTAGGGTCGAGTGATGAGAACTATCATACCCTAGGTCACTTGCAGATATTAGGAAACTTGGATTAAGAAATTTAATTGTTAATTTTCCTTCTCTTATGCCCAATTAACCATTAAAACCCTAATTATGCAAATACAACAACAAATTGATGAATGACAGAAAAAGCTCTTGCAAACAGGAGTAAAATACTAAATTATAGAATACCTATTTTCGGGGTTCTGAAGCGGAATAGTCAGGGACACTGGAGCGGGTGCCTAAGTCCAAGGTACCAGTTTCTTTGCGGGATCTAGACCTCCTTCCAACACTAATCAACCTTGTAACTTCTATTTCCTGAAACTCAGATGTGGAGGATACTAGAGCGAGCACCCAAGTCCTGGAAGTGCTCCTATGTTCTTTTCTTTAGATCTTGAATCCTTGATGCCTACCAATTCTTTCTGCAACTCCACTTTTCTCAAATGTGACACCTGCATCCTACAATCACAAGACTTGGTTTGGGGGTTGTGGTGTTTAGAGGCTTGCCTCAATCAAGCCTTGAAGGATAGTTAAGTCTCTGAACACCGTTGTCAGATAAAGAGTGTGTGCCCTTGTGAGGCAAAGGCAAAAACCAAAGGAATCAATGATGAAAACACAATATTATGTCACCTTGTAGTGAAGGTCTCATGGGAGGAAGATGCTCTTCATGACATGAGGAAATTGATGCTCAAATCTGCAAATATCAACACACAAAACACACAAGTCTACTCTTGCAAGACAATGAACGCCTTGAATCACCTTGAGAACACTTGAACATCACAATTTCCATCTAGTTTCTAAATGAATGCCTAAACATGCTTATATATGAAACTACAAGCACTCTTGCCAAGATTTTAAAAATTAAAAATTACCGTGTTGGCAAAAGGACCAAATAACGGTCATAAACTGACACCTAGAAACTAGGGCTGCCCTAAAATAGGGCAGGACTAGGGCATAGGCACCCAAGTTCTCCCCCCTATTTTGGGCAGGGTACAGCTCAAGGAGTGCACCTAGGTCCAATTTGCCATGGAACCTAGGTCTCATTCCATCAGGATGCCAAAATATGAACTAAGATGTCCTAAATGCATACTAAAGACCCGGGAGCTAAACCTTATGAGGGAAAAGCCCCCAAGGGGACATTTTTTGATGTTATAGTAAAGTTTTGGATTATTATCATGATTAGGAGGGGCTCGTCGAAGTGTGACCTTGGGCTTTGGATAAGGATTAGGCTTGCTTAGGATTTTGACAAGTGTTAACTAGGATTATGATGATGATGTGGAATGATGGGATGATTAGGATGCTATTACTTGAATGGCCAGGATGATTTAGTTTTGAAAGATTGGATGATGTGGCAATTATTTATTGAAAGTTTGACTTGGGCAATATCAAACACAAGATTGTACAAGCAAATGTATGAACACACACACCAAACACAATGTTCAATTTTCCCTTTCAAGATTAAATGTTATGATTAAGCACACACTTGAAAACCACAACAACAAGCCCTAATGATTAGTCAGGTGGGGTATGGCCAATTAGATCTTAGGCTAGATTGTACAAGGTTGACTAAGGAATTGAAAGCGAAATCCTACCACACAGTTGGGAGAAAGGGGTAACCCACCCTTCACCTTCACTTCCCAAATGTATAAAGTTCTTTGGGGCTTAGCCAAGAGTGACAAGATTTACAACTCCCAATGAGGGTGTCTTTCAATTCAGCCTCAGTTGAGGTCATGCCTTGGAGTGGTGTGTCTCCAAGCAGGCCTCCTAGGATAGGGTACAAACAAAAGCAAACCAAGTGAGCTGTCACTTGATTCACACTCGCACTTGTTAATTGACCCTTTAGAAAATGAAATGTGTGGTAGACGGTTCAAGCACTTGTTCTTTTTAGATCCCAAATGAAGATGTAATAGAAGACACTTGTCCGTTTTAACCCACTTTTTCATGTGAGATGAAAATAATGATTTGTTTTAGAGCTCAAACTGAAGTGTGTTTGCAAACAATGATTAAGAGATGAAAGATGAAATGAGTGCACCTGATTATTTTCACTTTCTAAGTTGTTGTTATGACTGATCCAAACTCTGCTCCAGCTCCTTTGAGTCACCTACAAGATCAGAAAATGATATTATAATGTAGCCATTAAAAAAAAGAGCTCATTAGACAAGGAAAATTGTAATTTTAGATACATAGCCAAATTATATTTGATTATTTTGAGACATTTTTTATCTAAAAAATAAAAACTCAAAGAAGTGACCCCTTCTAATTTTTTGAGAACTTTCTAAAAATGTAAAGAAGTCAAAACAATTCCATGTTTTGCGCCTAAAAATGTAGATTTATGGAAAAGCTATAGTCGGTAAAGATCTGATTTGTTCACACCATATATGACGTCAAAATCAAATCTATTAAAAATAGACCCCCATTAGAATTTCAAGAGATTTCTATAAATTTAAAAATTTCTAAAAATTCGCTGATTTGTGCCTAGAAAGTCATATTTATGAAAAAACATAAAATCATGATAACTCCTACAAAAATGGTGATAAACATGTGATTTTTCTTCTATAGTCTCCTGAGATGATACACAAACATCTATGAAAATATTGTAGAAAAATTTGGATCCGTTTGGAAGATATGAAGAAATTTGTAAAACCTAGGGTTTTGTCCAAAAATGACATGAACCTGCAACAAAAAGTTAATGAAACCTGCAAAAAGCAAGCTAGATCAAGGCATTTATGTCAGGTTCACCAAAATGTAGCTAGGGAAAATCAAATTTAGTGCTAAAAACAACAAACTAACTAAACCCTAACTATGCACCATGAAAGACAAACTAGCATGAAAATAAAAACAAAGAAAATCAAATGCAAACCAAATCCATGCTAGACTTGATTGATCTCCATGGCTCTTCTCCATCTTGCATGAGAATGCATGATGTTAAAGGGTTGTTGATTTCTCATAGTTGCAACATAATGATAAGATGAAGATGATAGTGGAAAATAGATAGATGAGAGGATTCAAAGAATTTTGGCAGAGTTAGGATACTAGAAGAAGATCCTCCAAATGGCCTATGTGAGGCTAGACTTATAGGCAAGAGTTGATGGGATTCGATGGTTGAGATTAAAAGTCAATTATTTGATGTGTATGGCTACGATTAAAAGTTGATTTTAGTTCCTATGATGCACATTAAGTGGGTTATGACATCAGGCTAAAAATAGGATGAGAGGAAATAAGTGGGATTCTTTTATTTATTTTGAATAGAAAATGCCTTATGATGCACAAATAAGTGGGGCTAAAAATAGGATGTGAGTGGGAATCTCATAATTTAAATAATAAAATTATTTAAATTATTTGTTCATGAGAAGAGTTGTAGTCATGTGACACATGTTGCAATGTGCTAAATGGTGAGGGAATAATTCAAATTATTTTATTTGAATTATTTTGAGACATGTGAAGGGGAATTAATTAAATAAAGGGGTTTATTTAATTAATTGGAAAGGTGATCAAGTGGAATCTATAAGTGGGATTATGCAAGGACCTAGGACAAAATGTGTTGTTGCAAGGCATCGACAATTTTAAGTGTCTACAACAACTTGTAAGTGGAATTTTGTGGGGGCATTGGAATCTAGAAATGAGTTGAATTTACCATTAATCCCTTGATTTATTTAATCATGAAGTTGGATGCCCAAACCAAGAGCTATCCAAAAAATACAAAATATTTCTAAATAAAACTATTATTTCCTACAAAAATAAAATATTCAAATAAAACAAGATCATTAGAAAAATATTTGGCTAATACAAGCTTTAGCCTACACCCCTAGATTCTCCCGCATTAGGGATTTCTTCTTGTTAACCTTTTTGTATATCTAGAGAGCAAGATAAGCGTATTCAAATGGGCACCTATAAGTCTTTGAAACCACAAGATTTGCTTGCAAAAGACAAGAAGGCTTCTAGCGGAATAGAGAAGAAAAAGAAAAAGCATAAGAAGAGAACATAAAAACAACTCATATCCACATAAGAACATGATAACCCTCTTCCAAAGGGCAATCATCTAAGAAAGAGAAGCCTAAATGTGCATATTGCAAGAAGTTAGGGTGGGAGGAACATCAATGTTATTCCAAATAAATTGATGAGTTGAAGCATATTTAATGAAGAATCAATAAAGTTACCTTCAACTGTGTCAAAAGGCTCTTTTTCTTATACACTACTAGAGAAATAGAAGGGCAATTAACTTGTCACAATTGCAAATTCTTATTTAGGAAGATGGGTCCTTGATTCTAGAGCTTCACATCATATGGATTCATCAAAAAGTATGTTCTCTTCATTAGAGAGTTGTTCTACACCACATATCTTTATGGGTTTCAATACATATATGCATGTTTAAGGGAGAGGGTTTATTGACATGGATGAGGGATCATTCAATGATATCTTTTGTATTCCTTCATTGTCAACTAATCTCCTTTATATATAGCAAATCACACATAGTTGGATAGGGAGGAGTGTTGACTTCACCAAGATTCTATGCTTATTTATGATTTGCAGAGTAGAGATATTGTTGCAGTTGGGGAGGTATATGATCATTCTAGATTGTACACCTCACATTTTACTCCTAATCTTCCTTTAGTTGATGTTCACACTCAAGAACCTAGTGTGGAAACTTTTGAGGAGATATAGTATGGTCATTTGAACCTTGGTATCTTTTCATCAACTAAGGTTCTAGAGACATGTGATAACATTCCATTTCCTTCATCTCCTCTTGTTCAAAATTTAGTGTTTATTTGGATGGGGCTTCTAGTGGTTCAGCACAACATGATCATATTCATCATCTTCTAGATACAACTTTTTATCCATGAGTACTTGACAAATATATCATGTTTATTTTATGAGTCCCTTGTAGATTTGGACGACACTCTTGAGGACATCCACATCCTCTTAGATGACAGTTTCATCACAATTAGTGTCTCTTCATCATAATCTTTGGATCTTGATCTACATCCATCTCCATTAGGTTCTTGATTGTCACTGAAAGGAAGCTAGGTGTGCGGAAATTGCTTTCTACACTAATCTAATGAGGGGAGGAGAGTGCAAATTCAATTTTATCCTTACTATTATAGCAATGTTAAACCCACTAATAGAGATAACAAAGATATTGTAGCAAACACATAAACAAGAAAGTGAGACAGAAGAAGAGAGACACAAGATATATGTGGGGAAAACCCTTATCGGGTGAAAAACCCCACACTCTAAAACCTGCACAATGTATTAACAAAACTGAAATGGTTTACAATAAACTTGCAATGCAAGCTCTTAGGAGTCTTTGACACTCATATCTGGAGACAAAATGGCATCATAATAGTATGTTTCAAACCTGTAATACATCTCCTCCTCCAAGCACCTGTTATATATATAAAATACAAGGCAAAATTGCCTCTATCTTGGAATGGGTGTCCAACTTGGCCTCATGGCCCAAAACCCATGCCTATGGACACTTGGTCAACATTATAAGATGCTTTTGACACTTGTCCACACACCTCATCCCAAAGAGGTTGCCTATTTCCAAAATGGTCTATGACATATGCTCTTATGACTCCTATGACTATCATAGAATCTGTCATAGCAGTTACAACTTATAGCTGTAAGAGAATCTATCATACACATGCTATAAATAGCATGTTCTCTCACAACATGTCATAGTCCACCTTGGGGTGCCTAGCCTTTTTCAAAGATGCTCTTCGACACATGTCTTCACCTATCATAGAATTTCCTATTTCTGACTCTTACATGTCATAACTTCGTCATAGGAATCTATCATAACCATTACGGTCAATATTCCCTTACACAACATCCAAGATGCCAACACATGGCAAAATATTCCTACCACAAAGTGAGATGCCTATCTCCTCATGTTAGGACAAAATTACAAGTTGTCATCTTCCATGTAGGATGACACATCAACGTGCCACATCCCACAAGATGACAATATGAGTTTACAATTTAATTTACAACATAGGCAATAAATAAATAAATACAATGAAAATGATACAAGGAATTACCAAGGTTGAGACACCTTAATTGCCAACATTGTCCCACTTGTTGAACACCTTCTAAGAGCCAATAGAATTAATAGGATTTAACTGCTATAGGCCGAGAGGCCCATAGACTCCAAACACCATCTGAATTTCTCTGTACCCATTGGCTTCATCAATGCATCTTCAACATTCTTCAAAGTATCTACCTTCTCCAAATTTACCTTCCCATCCTCTACCATGTCTCGCTCGAAGTGGAACTATACATCAATATGCTTTGTTCTGGCATGGAATGTTGGATTCTTTACAAGGTAAATCACACTCTGACTGTCACAACAAATCGTAATCTGTCCTACATCAACACCAATATCTAAACACAATCTCTTAAGACAAATGGATTCCTTACAAGCATTAGTTACAGCCATATACTCAACTTCTATAGTGGACAAAGCAACAACAGGTTGTTGCTTACTCATCTAACTAATTACACCACCAAACATTGTGAACACATATGCACTGGTGGATCTCTTGCTGTCAATGTAACCTCCCCAATCAGAATCCACAAATCCACGAATACAAACTGAATGCGGAGGTCCTGTAGCAGTGCCATGATAGAAAATGGAATACTTGGAAGTACCCCTCAAATATCAAAACACTCACTTAATTACATCCCAATGTACCCGTCTAGGATTAGCCATGAATCGACTAAGGACTCCCACTGCTTGGGTAATGTCTGGTCTTGTGCAGACCATGACATACATCAAACTACCAACAACACTAGCATAAGATACTTTGCTCATGTCCTCCACCTCACTAGGAGATTTTGGACAATCACTAACATATAACTTTGTCCCCAATGAAACAAGAACACACAATGGTCTTCAATCTGCCATGTTGAACCTATCCAACATAGTCTTCACATACTTACTTTGGCTTAACCAAAGTTTTCTATTAGTTCTGTCTTTTCTAATTTCCATTCCTAGAATCTACTTGGCTACCCCTAAATCTTTCATTTCAAACTATTCTGCCAACTGAGACTTAAAATCAAAAATCATATTCTTATCCTTCCTAGTCAACAACATATCATCAACATATAATGCAACAATGAGAATACGATCACCGTCAAACTTATAATACACAAAGTGATCCAATTTCAATCTCACAAATCTAATTGACAACACAAAGGCATCAAACTTCAAGTACCACATCCTAGGAGACTACTTCAAACCATACAAAGACTTTTTTAATTTGTAAACCAAATTTTCTTTACCTTTCACTATGTAATGCTCTGGCTGTGACATGTAGATTTCTTCCTCCAAATCACCATGAAGGAAAGAAGTCTTCACATCCATCTATTCTACCTCTAAGTCATAAGCAACTGCAAGAGATAATAGAAATCTAATGGATGTCAGATTTGCAACGGGAGAGAAAATTTCACCATAATCAATTCCCTCCACTTGTGAATACCCCTTTGCAACTAATCTAGCCTTGTACTTTTCAACACTACCATCTACACCAAATTTCTTCTTGAACACCCATTTGCATCCAACGGGTTTCTGTTCATCGGGCAAAGGCACCAAGTCCCATGTTTTATTCTTTTCCAAAGAAGCCATCTCATCTTCCGTGGCCTCCTTCCAGGAACTTGTATATTTCATACCCATGGCTTCTAACACAATTCTAGGTTCATCAGTGTTAGCAAGTAAAGCAAAAGTACAACTAGAGTCAAGTAATGAATAACCAAACCTATCAAGTTGCTTTCTTGTTCATGTAGACCTCCTCAATGGCTGAGGTTGAGGTTCTACTTCTTCTGAGCTTTTAGATCTGCTAGAGCTCTCCTCATCATCAGGTCTCACAGGGTCTATCTGTTTAGTCTTCTAAAGGGTAAAAGGAAACTGAACTGCATCCTCTTTCTTTTCTATCTGTTCTGGCTGTAGAACAATAGAAGAAGGTGTTAGCTCTCTGAAGATAACACTTCTACTATACAACACTTTTTTGACCACCAAATCCCAAAGCTTGTATCCTTTCACACCGACACCATAGCCAATGAAAATACATTTAACAGCCTTGTTCTCCAGTTTAGTCTATTTCTCCCTAGGCACATGTGCATATGCCTCACAACCAAAAACACGAAGATGTCTAACTGAAGGCTTATTATAAGACCACACCTCCATAGGTGTCTTACCAATAAGAGATGATGTAGGAGATCTGTTTACCAGATAGCAAGTAGTGGCAACAGCTTCAGCCCAAAACTTTTATTTGAGGCTTGCTCCACTAGGTATACTCCTAGCCTTCTCCATCAGTGTCCTATTCATCCTCTTTGCAACTCCATTTTGCTGTGGGGTATATGGAGTTGTCTTATGCCTTTCAATCCCTTACTCTTTGCAGAACTTATCAAACTTTACCAAACAAAACTCACCACTGTTGTTAGTTCTCAAACACTTAATCTTTTTACTAGTTAGATTTTTAGCAAAGGCTTTAAAGTCCTTAAACTGACTAAAGACTTCAGTCTTTCTTCTGACAAAATAAACCCATGTCCTTCTACTGTAATCATCTATAAAAGATACAAAATATACAGATTTTGAAATTGAAGGAACAGGACCAAACACATCAGAACGAATAAGATCCAATACACCAAAAGACTTGTGAGAACTAGAGTAAAACTGAACATGGTTTTGCTTTCCATAAATGTAATGTTTGCAAAAGTCAAACTCAAGATTATAATCATTTAATCCCTCAACAAGGTTTTTATTTTTCAGGGTACATAGACCCTTCTCACCAATGTGGCCATATCTCAAATGCCATAACATAGTCTTTTCAACATGAAGCTTAGCTTCCATAGCATGTGCACTACCATCAAAACTAGTTACAATAGATTTCTTCACTACTCATTTAGATGGTGGGGATGGAGTGACTGCAGCTCGTTTCTTTGAGTCAGAAGAACTATTGCACTATGTAGTGCATGCCTCTAGCTGAAATAGAGTACCTCTCTGAGTACACTTCCCAAGCACGATAGATCCTCTAGTCATCTTGCATCCATCCTTTGAAAAGACATCCTACACACCTGTATCATTCAACATACTTACAGAAAGCAGGTTTCGTGAAAGGCCTGGAATGTGCATAACTCCAGTGATCCCCTTCACTCATCCATCAAGGAATTGGATTGAGACTCTTCCACGACCAACAATCTTCAAATGGGAGTCATCACCCAAGAACACTCTTCCACCATCAAACTCTTCATACTTCATGAACCAGTCTCGATGTGAGGTCATGTGGAATGATGCATTAGAATTAATAAACCACACATCATCAGATGCATGGGTGGCTAGGGCTGCGATGAAGGCATCACCATCATCTTGTGACTTGTCAGAATCTGAATCAGGAGCTTTCTTCTTCTTTTTCTTCTCTTTGCATTCCTTTCAAAAATGCCCAATTTTTCCACAGTTCCAACAAAAAGCCTTAGACTTTCCAGGAGATTTGGATCTCCCACATGATTTGGATCTACCCTTTTGACCATTCTTGTCCTTCTTCTTCCCTTTCTCTTTGGGTCTTCCACAAACCTTAAGAGCCTCTTTAGCTACCTTAGAAGACTTTCTCTGCATCTCTTCAGATAATAGTGAAGATACCACATCTTCCATCTTGAAGGTGGGAGTGGTGCTTCTGATAGCCATGACAAGATGATCCCATGAATCTAGTAAAGAACAAAGTAGGATCATGCATTGATCCTCCTCCTCCATTTTCACACCCACAGAGGTCAACTATGCAATGATCATGTTGAAAGCATTCATGTGATCTACAATAGATCCTTCATCTTCCATCTTCAGAGAAAACTTCTTTTTTAGAAAAGTTTGTTTGCCAAGGACTTGGCCTGATAAACATCACCCAACTTCTTCCAAAGATCTTTCATTGTCTTCTCCTCATGGACATTCAACATGACAGAGTCAGCTAAACAGAGTCTTATGAGACCCTTAGCCTTCTAATCTTTGACATTGCTGTGGGTTTTACACTGGATACCATTTCCCATAGGTCATGATCAACAAGTAGGTCCTCCATCTTCAATTTCCACAACTGAAAATTAGTGGCATTGAATTTATCAACTTCTAACCTTCTGGATGTGGTTGCCATCTACGTGCTACAACAAGATATAGAATACTCTGCACAACACTCCCACTCAACCTAAGATTAGCTCAAAAAACCCCTACCCAGCAGTTAGGACCAAAACTGGTCAAGCTCTGATACCAACTGAAAAGAAGCTAGATGTGCAGAAATCGCTTCTTGCACTAATATAATGAGGGGAGGAGAGTGCAAATTCAATGTTATCCTTATTATTACAACAATGTTAAACCCACTAACAAAGATAATAGAGATATTGCAACAAATACATAAACAAGAAACTAAGACAGAAGAAAAGAGACACAAGATATATGTGGGGAAAACCCTTATCGGGTGAAAAACCCCACACTCCAAAACCTGCACAATGTATTAACAAAACTAAATATTTTACAATACACTTGCAATGCAAGCTCTTAGGAGTCTTTGACACTCGTATCTGGAGACAAACTAGTAGCATAACAATACCTGTCAAACCTGTAATACATCTCCTCCTCCAAGCACCTGTTATATATATATATATATATATATATATATATATATGCTTCTGACACTTGTCCACACACCTAATCCCAAAGAGGTTGCCTATTTCCAACATGGGCTATGACAGATGCTCTTACGACCGTTAAATCTATCATAGCAGTTACAACTTATAGTTGTAAGAGAATCTATCATACACATGCTATAAATAGCATATTCTCTTACAACATCTCATAGTCCACCTTGGGGCACCGAAAGATGCCTTTTTCAAAGATGCTCTTTGACACATATCTTCACCTATCATAGAATCTCTTATTTTTGACTCTTACATGTCATAACTTTGTCATAGGAATCTGTCATGACTGTTATGGTCAATATTCCTTACACAACATCCAAGATGCTAACACATGGCAAAATATTCCTACCACAAAGTGGGATGCCTATCTCCTCATGTGAGGACAAAATTACAAGTTGTCATCTTCCATGTAGGATAACACATCACCATGCCACATCCCACAAGATGACAGTATGAATTTACAATTTAATTTACAACATAGGCAATAAATAAATAAATATAATGAAAATGATACAAGGAATTACCAAGGTTGAGACACTTTAATTCCCAACAGTCACTTTCTTCGGTTAAGATTGGGACTCTTGATTTGATTTTGGTACTGACATGATAATATTTGATCAGTTTCCAGAGACATCATACATTCTTATCTTCTTTTCCTCATGTTCCTTTTTATAAGGGGAAGATATCCTACATACTGCTTCATGTTTGTTTTTTCTTAAGGGGAGAAATGGTGTTCATCGATCATGGGCTCTCTTTAGTATTCAGTGTTGAGCTTCTACCATTAGCACATGAGACTACACTTTGTAAAGACTACATGTTCTCTCTTCCTCTATTTCCCCTCTTTGGGGGAGTTTTTTCCTATGGGTTTTCTCCCTCTCACCTTTTCAAAGAGCTTTTCTACATGGATACATCATTAGCCTTGTTTCCAAGATCCATCTTTGAGGCCTTTGCTCTTTTCTTTTCCTCCTAAGTTGCACTTAAGAGGGGGTGCTAGTGCAAATGAGGTATGTTACCTAACTAGTTCACTTTTAGGTCCTTTTCACACCTAGTTAGTTAAGTTTACTTAGGCCATTTACTTTGTGTGTCTCAAGTCATAAATTATTATGACACTTGTTATAATCCTATGTTGTCCTATGTTTCATCCTTGCCTATGTATACAAATATTCTCTTGCACATTAATCTATCATCATTGTATATTTGTATCCTTTGATAGAGTTGAATTATCCTCTCATTTTGAGTCTTTTTCTACTTTATTTGAAGCTCCTTGTAACATACCAACTCATACAACTTGGAACTACTCACAAAATTTACTAAGAAAGTAAAAGAACATGTTTAACCATGAGTGAGATTTTTTTTCTAACATTTGCATAATAACATAGAATTAAATGTATATCTTTTCTAAATATTTTTCAACCTTGAAACTACAACATATTCAAAGATAAAATCATAGTGAAATCATTTCTCTTTACATTTACAGAAAATTTGCACTTGGAAATATGAATAATTTTACATAATTTTGAAAATCATAAGTCATAACATGAAGAATACTGCATCTAGAATCTAGTATTTGTCTCACAAGTCTCAATGAGTCTTCTTCTATAGAGGGAGAGCATCATCCAAGTACTTTTCCTCCCACCACAAACTGGTTGTCCCTCACCCATCTTCCAACTAGAAGTGGCCCTATCCTTCACGAAGAGTTAGACATAAATAGCAATGTATAAGAGAATCTGATATAATGCAATATCTGTGGAATTTCTGTCTATATTGTATGTGTTCCAATTCTGTGTTCTCTTTTGTAGTTGTGTCAGAAAAGTTGGTATCAGAGCTGAGTTACAATAAAATTGTGATTTAATCTTAGTTTGCTTTCACTTATTACAATCTTTGCTTGACTATATTAGTTCCAGATAAACTAAAATCCATTAAGTGGATGTATTACTCTCTGTATTGCTCATACCGCCACTTTGTGTTGTAAGTCCTATTAGTAAGTCCCGTCTGAAGCCGTGGTTGGCATTTACGGCAGTCGAGGCAGTTATCTGGTATTTCAAGCATAGATTTGAGCACAGATTAGAGCACATACACTATGGATCGAGCTTCTACATATGGAGCTGAGATAGCCCCTGAAGATCATACGAAGGATCGCAAAGCTGAGGTTAGTTTCACCAATTTCTTTCCAGACTCTGAGCAAACATTTTCTTTACCTGCTGAAGAAAGTAATGTTATAGATGAGTTGTCTAGTAGCAGTAATAGGTTTGCCAATGAAGAATTTAAAGTTCCTGTGATCAAACCCTCTGAGATATATAAGGATATCCCTGATAGTCTTGTATCTATGATTAGTCAATCTCGAGGATTATAAAATTTCTTTGGTTATACCTCCTGGCAGAAATGCCATATAGCTGCTTTACAACATATTGTTATAGGAGGATCCAAAGGATCATTAAATCTATTTAATGATAAGGAAATTTAGAAATTTACAAGTCAGGCTATAGCAAGTCCAAAGAACCCCTAGTACATTCATCTGTCTTATGTAAGAATTGGTGTTATAGGACATTATAGGAAGGGACTTCCTATAATAATGATGATGATGTTAAAAGATTCAAGGTTCTTTAAAACTTCCCATGCTCTCTTAGGATGTGCGTGGGATTCCATGTCTGAAGGACCAATCTATTTAGATTGTTTGTTAGATTTCCTAGTCAGCCTTAAAGATGGTAACCTGGATAAAGTCCTTACCTATCAATTCAATACGATGAATCTATTCATGAAAGATAATTCTATTGATCATTCCCTTGTCTTTTTGGTTCATTATCATCTGTACAATAAAGTAATACCTTTAATGATGAATCCCAGATGAGCCCAGGGAATAGAAGGCTTTTCCACCATCTAGAAATCTACCTAAGAGCACACTCAGTTAGTAGCCCCCAAAATTGTTAAGCATAAAGATATTAAGCTACTTGAAGAATGGGCTATTTCTCTTTGGGATAAGGACCATAAGCCTCCTGAACAAAAACCTCCTCAGTTACGTGGTGTAACTCTTGAGGAAATAGATGACCAAGTGATTATTCACTTCTCCTCTAGACGACCTTTGTCCATGAGAAAGGAACACACATTTACCCATAATAACCCTTTGCCATCTGTGTACTCCCGATCACAAAGTGTTTGTCTTCAGCCTTCAAAAGGTTTTGAAGATTTGTTTCAACTTCCCGTTGCTAAAAAACCTGTACAAGGAAACCTTGGTGCAAGCTCTTCTTATACACCTGTGTCAAATCCATGTCCCCATGATCAATATTCTGCACTGGATAATGGATTCTTAAATGTGAAAAATGTTCTTTCATATTCCATCCACCATCTGGAAAAGTAAACATGCTGTCTGGTAAACCTGCAATCTTACTAGAACAGGATATTAAAGAAAATACTAAAAAGGCTATTTCTACACCTTCTGGATCTTGTACTGCGCCTAGAACCATTCCTCCTTTTAAGGACTTTATGCTTAAAGATTTGTCCAGACAATATCAAGCTGACTTCTAGACTTTACATGTTACTCCTGTAGGAGAAGTTCAGGGATCCAGTCAAAGTAAACTGTTGAATTGGACCAACCTGTGTATCTGTAAAACCCTCCTATTTATCCATGATAGGAAAACCTAGGATGAAATTCAAGCTCTTCAGCAAGAGAAACAATTGTTATCTCTTCAAGCTAATATGCATGCTGTTGTTGCCTCACTAGAACTACTGGAAAAGGATCTCCTCCAACAAATCAAAGATGAGATTCTCGAGCTGAAGGCTACCTATCTTCAATTCAAAACACATGCTGAAGCATGGTAGACCGCTCAATAATGGGCAGCTGATACACATAGAGAAAAGCTGCAGCAAGTTAGAGCTGAAAGTCATATGGATTATGAAGTGTTAAGATCACAAATAAGTAATTGCAGAATTCAAATGAAGCACACAGAAGACAAGGTAGATCTTGCTCGACAAGATATAAGTGAGAATACTGTACAAGTGAAAGATTCTATTGTTCAAGAATCATCTACCATCCAAACATTGGTCACTACCATTCAAGTACAGTCTCAGCAAAGGAAAATGTTGAATTTTCCATCTAGTGCTCAAGGGTTCTTACAGGCCCAGTATGAAGGTCCAAAGATAAAAGTTCATCCTAAACAGCTTGTAATTGAAATGATATTTGATCCCTCAACTAGGAGCCTCAGAGAAACCACTGAGGCAGAACAAGTAGCTGACAAGTTCCAAATGGCCGGTGGTAATGGAACTAATCCTAATGGTTCCAATCCAGTTGACCCATTTAAAAATATCCAGTCTTATAAGTCAGACACTCCTCCCCTAGTAAATTTTGATAGCTTTGAGGAGATAGAAAATATGAGAGGCATTGATGCTATGCGTGCCTGGATCACTAATTATATGTCAACCAATGCTAGAGCTGATGAAGCTCAAGTGATCAAACAAGCTCTCAATTCCTTGACTGGATTAGCTAGAAATGTGTGGGATTGTCTTGAAGATGGATACAGAGAAAGACTGATCAATAGAGGCACTGATCAAGTGTGTGCTCATCTTACTTGTCTGTTTGTAGGGAAAATAGATACTAGAGAAAGGCTTACCTATAACAAATTCATGAGAGGCAAGTGTAAAGATTTAAAATGTTTTAGAGAATATTGTGAAGACCAGTATAAAAACCTTTATATTTCTGGACATGAACAATATCCGGATTTCATGTTTACTACTTTCTTAAAAAGCTTTGGCCCAGATATAGGAGACTTTTATCATAAGAAAGTACTAGAGAACATGGTCCGTGAAGGTCTAGAATTAAAAGAACTGACTTTTCCTCAATTAGTTCAGTTCCTAGTCGAAATCAATGAAGATATATGTCAAGAGAAACAGAAAAGGAAAGAGATAAAAAAGGTAAAGCCTATGATCTCCTCTTCTATTTGTTATCAGCTTTTACCTTCTTCTCAATATGATAAGTGTAAAACCTATCAGTCACAGTCTTCTTCTAAAAAGAAATACTTTGATAAGGATAAAGACAAATATTATAAGAAGAAGAAAAAGAAACAATTTAGTAAGTATCCCGGAAAGAAAGGATACTTCAGGAAGAAGGACAATAAAGGCTCTGGTAAAAAATGGGAACCTACCTGTTACATTTGCAAGGGTAAACACTAAGCAAACAAATGTCCAGACAGGAACAAGAAGAAAAATAAAGGAAAGGTTTGAGCAGCCAGAGAAGGTGGACCTGACAATGATGAATTTGAATTCATCTATGAATATCCCTCTGATTTTGATGATATCATTCTTTCTGATTTCTCAGAAACAGAATCCGAAGAGGTTGAATTTTTGTCTGCCACTGAGCAGGCTGATGTAAACATAATCACTAGTCATCCTCAGGAGCCTGACTCCAGTGATTCTAAAAATTCATTTTTTTGTATGATGTTTCATAGCAGAAATACAAAAGCAGAACTAGACAAGACCATTGAAGAAATTGTCTAGCTTGAAAGCAAGCTCTATGAGATGAACATGGGACCAGAAACATGGAGGAAGCTAACTAATAAATTAGAGTAGCTCAAGTCAAGAAAGTATTTTCTGTTAAAAGAAAATGAACCTCCTAAGTCCGTGATCAGGCGAAGCCCTATGCTTAATTATTCACCTAGGCTAGCCTCACCTATTGAGTCTACTATGCCTATAGCCGAGCACAGTATTGATATTGCTCCCTTTGCAGGAAGCATGGCTAGAAGATTATGGAGAAGACAGTGTAAGATTTTTCTGGAAAAGGTCATTCAGCAAGCCTATGCTGAAATTACAGAGATAGAGGAAGAAGAAAATGTTAATCTTGTTAAGGAAATGGAAAAATCTCCTGAGCTAGATAAATATATCAATCAATATAATTCTTCCTCCAGTCTTCAACTGCCAACAGTAGTCACTTCTGAAGAAGAACAATTATTTCAATATAATTCTCTAGGAATACGTATTAATACTCCTCCTAAAGAACAATTCCTGTGTGAAGAACAGTCTTTCACTCCACAAAGGCCACAACTTGTTCAAAGTCTAGGTTTGATACAAATTACAGCTCCTTTTCTAGAAGAAGGTAATAGCAGTTCTTTTAGAATGGCTCAAACTATTTATACTACAACCTATCCAGGTGTGATTCTTAATATCCACCCTGTAGGAATTAAGATATATCCCTTAGCATTTTTATGGGACACAAGAGCTGATATTAATTTGGCCAGATATCAGTGTTTTCCAACAGATCTCTGCATAAAAGGCACTACAAAAATTGAATTTGGTAAAGGCAAATTTGTGTCACAATTGGTATGTAAAGTTCCTATTCAATTAGGAAAACATTTCTTTGATGAACTAATCTTTGTTCATTATGAAGTAAATAATTATGATGGTGTCATTGGTAGCAGAACTATGCAGAGCTGGGAACCCATTATTATGGATTCCATGTTCATTACACTATTGGGTACTTTTCAAATGCCCCATCTCCATCAGAATGTCGCCTTCACCAAACAAATTACAATTGAAAAGAAGAAGAAAGATTTGGTAGGATTGATTGCCAATCCATGCTATTGACAAATCTGCAGAACGACCTGTAAATGTTCCATGTGCTTTTTCATATCTTGACTGAATACAAGGATATCATCAATATATGGTTGGATAAATTTAGCAAATTGATAAAATATGTTATCCATAGCTTGTTGAAAAATAGAAGGTGCAGTTTTAATTCCAAATGGCAGAACCTTCCATTCAAATAGTCCTTGTGGAACAGAGAAGGCTGTTTTATGGATGTCAGTAGGATCCATCTTTATCTGCCAAAACCCTTTGGTTAAATCAAATTTGGAATATACATTACTGCCCTGAGTAGCTTGCCATATATGGTCCTTACTGGGAAGTGGATGCTGGTTGTCAACAAGGCATTCATTTAGTGGCTTATAATTGACCACTAATCTTTTCTCCGGTAATTCAACACCATGTTCATTATATTTAGGAACATACATGGCATGACAGGAAAACAGAGAACTGGATCTTTGAATAATCTCTAAGGACAATAATTCAGCAATTTCTTTGCGACAAAGCTTAACTTCTGCCATACTCATTAAAAAATAATTAGCTTTGGCTTTTGGAATAATGTCATTACCTGAAGCATCCTTCTTGAGAGGAAGAGAATAGGTGAGATTGCATTTCTACTTTTTTAGGTCTTTAGTCATCACAGTCTGTGAATAAGCTGCTTTAAGTTGTTCCAAATCTGTAGCTGCTGCTTCAATCTGTTGTGTTAACCAGATGGAATTCGTCCTTTTCTTCTTCTTTTCAATTGTAATTTGTTTGGTGAAGGCGACATTCTGATGGAGACAGGGCATTTGAAAAGTACCCAATAGTGTAATGAACATGGAATCCATAATAATGGGTTCCTAGCTCTGCATAGTTCTGCTACCAATGACACCATCATAATTATTTACTTCATAATGAACAAAGATTAGTTCATCAAAGAAATCTTTTCCTAATTGAATAGGAACTTTACATACCAATTGTGACACAAATTTGCCTTTACCAAATTCAATTTCTGTAGTGCCTTTTATCCAGAGATCTGCTGGAAAACACTGATATCTGGCCAAATTAATATCATCTCCTGTGTCCCATAAAAATGCTAAGGGATATATCTTAATTCCTTTAGGGTGGATATTAAGAATCACACCTGGACAGGTTGTAGTATAAACAGTTTGAGCCGTTCTAAAAGAACTGCTATTACCTTCTTCTAGAAAAGGAGCTGTATGCTGTATCGAACCTAGACTTTGAACAGGTTATGGCCTTTGTAGAGTGAAAGACTATTCTTCACACAGGAATTGTTCTTCAGGAGGAGTATTAATATGTATTCCTAGAGAATTATATTGAAATAATTGTTCATCTTGAGAAGTGACTCCTATTGGCAATTGAAGACTGGAGGAAGAATTATATTGATTGATATATTTATCTAGCTCAGGAGATTTTTCCATTTCCTCAACAAGATTAACATTTTCTTCTTCCTCTATCTCTGTAATTTCAGCATAGGCTTGCTAAATGACCTTTTCTAGAAAAATCTTACGCTGTCTTCTCTATAATCTTCTAGCCATGCTTCCTGCAAAGGGAGCAATATCAATACTACGCTGGGCTATAGGCATAGTAGACTCGATAGGTGAGGCTGGCCTAGGTGAATAATTAAGCATAGGGGTTTGCCTGATCACGGACTTAGGAGGTTCATTTTCTTTTAACAGAAAATACTTTCTTGACTTGAGCTGCTCTAATTTATTAGTCAGTTTCCTCCATGTTTCTGGTCCTATGTTCATCTCATAGAGCTTGCTTTCAAGCTGGACGATTTCTTCAATGGTCTTGTCCAGTTCTGCTTTTGTATTTCTGCTATGAAACATCATACAAAAAAATGAATTTCCAGAATCACTAGAGTCAGACTCCTGAGGATGACCAGTGATTATGTTTACATTAGCCTACTCAGTGGCAGACAAAAATTCAACCTCTTCGGATTCTGTTTCTGAGAAATCAGAAAGAATGATATCATTAGAATCAGAGGGATATTCATAGATGAATTCAAATTCATCATTGTCAAGTCCAGCTTCTCTGGCTGCTCGAACCTTTCCTTTATTTTTCTTCTTGTTCCTGTCTGGACATTTGTTTGCATAGTGTTTACCCTTGCAAATGTAACAGGTAGGTTCCTATTTTTTACCAGAGCCTTTCTTGTCCTTCTTCCTAAAGTATCCTTTCTTTTGGGGATACTTACTAAATTGTTTCTTTTTCATCTTCTTATAATATTTGTCTTTATCCTTATCAAAGTATTTCTTTTTAGAAGAAGACTGTGACTGACAGGTTTTACACTTATCATATTGAGAAGAAGGTAAAAGCTGATAACAAACAGAAGAGGAGATCATAGGCTTTACCGTTTTTATCTCTTTCCTTTTCTGTGTCTCTTGACATATATCTTCATTGATTTCAACCAGGAACTGAACTACTTGAGGAAAAGTTAGTTCTTTTAATTCTAGACCTTCACGGACCATGTTCTCTAGTACTTTCTTATGATAAAAGTCTCCTATATCTGGGCCAAAGCTTTTTAAGAAAGTAGTAAACATGAAATCCTGATTTTGTTCATGTCTAGAAATATAAAGGTTTTTATACTGGTCTTCACAATATTCTCTAAAATATTTTAAATCTTTACACTTGCCTCTCATGAATTTGTTATAGGCAAGTCTTTCTCTAGTATCTGCTTTCCCTACAAACAGATGAGTAAGATGAGCACACACTTGATCAGTGCCTCTATTGATCAGTCTTTCTCTGTATCCATCTTCAAGACAATCCCACACATTTCTAGCTAATCCAGTCAAGGAATTGAGAGCTTGTTTGATCACTTGAGCTTCATCATCTCCAGCATTGGTTGACATATAATTAGTGATCCAGGCACGCATAGCATCAATGCCTCTCATGTTTTCTATCTCCTCAAAGCTATCAAAATTTACTAGGGGAGGAGTGTCTGACTTATAAGACTGGATATTTTTAAATGAGTCAACTGGATTGGAACCATTAGGATTAGTTCCATTACCATGGGCCATTTGGAACTTGCCAGCTGCTTGTTCTACCTTAGTGGTTCCTCTGGGTCTCCCAGTTTAGGGATCAAATATCTTTTCAATTACAGGCTGTTTAGGATGAACTTTTATCTTTGGACCTTCATACTGGGCCTGTAAGAACCCTTGAGCACTAGATGGAAAATTCAACATTTTCCTTTGTTGAGACTGTACTTGAATGGTAGTGACCAATGTTTGGATGGTAGATGATTCTTGAACAATAGAATCTTTCACTTGTACAATATTCTCACTTATATCTTGTCGAGCAAGATCTACCTTGTCTTCTGTGTGCTTCATTTGAATTCTGCAATTACTTATTTGTGAGCTTAACACTTCACAATCCATATGACTTTCAGCTCTAACTTGCTGCAGCTTTTCTCTGTGTGTATTAGCTGCGCGTTGTTGAGTGGTCCACCACGCTTCAGCATGTGTCTTGAATTGAAGATAGGCGGCCTTCATCTCAAGAATCTCATCTTTGATTTGTTGGAGGAGATCCTTTTCCAATCG
The DNA here is from genome assembly GCA_027924645.1 of Cunninghamia lanceolata. NCBI lineage: Eukaryota > Viridiplantae > Streptophyta > Pinopsida > Cupressales > Cupressaceae > Cunninghamia > Cunninghamia lanceolata. The sequence continues at coordinate 3,101,066 of BSBN01000424.1, read as the reverse complement.
TTCCAGTGAGGCAACAACAGCATGCATATTAGCTTGAAGAGATAACAATTGTTTCTCTTGCTGAAGAGCTTGAATTTCATCCTGGGTTTTCCTATCATGGATAAACAGGAGGGTTTTACGGATACACAGGTTGGTCCAATTCAACAGTTTACTTTGACTGGATCCCTGAACTTCTCCTATAGGAGTAACATGTAAAGGCCAGAAGTTAGCTTGATATTGACCGGACAAATCTTTGAGCATAAAGTCCTTAAAAGGAGGAATGGTTCCGAGCACAGTACAAGATCCAGAAGGTGTAGAAATAGCCTTTTCAGTATTTTCTTTAATATCCTGTTCTGGTAAGATTGCAGGTTTACCAGACAGCATGTTTACTTTTCCAGATGGTGGATGGAATATGAAAGAACATTTTTCACATTTAAGGAATCCATTATCTAGGGCAGAATATTGATCATGGGGACATGGATTTGACACATGTGTATAAGAAGAGCTTGCACCAAGGTTTCCTTGTATAGGTTTTTTAGCAACGGGAAGTTGAAACAAATCTTCAAAACCTTTTGAAGGCTGAAGACAAACACTCTGTGATCGGGAGTACACAGATGGCAAAGGGTTATTATGGGTAAATGTGTGTTCCTTTCTCATGGACGAAGGTCGTCCAGAGGAGAAGCGAATAACCGCTTGGTCATCTATTTCCTCAAGTGTTACGGCACGTAACTGACGAGGTTTCTATTCAGGAGGCTTATGGTCCTTATCCCAAAGAGAAATAACCCATTCTTCAGGTAGCTTAATAACTTTATGCTTAACAATTTTGGGGGTTACTAACTAAGTGTGCTTTGAGGTAGATTTCCAGATGGTGGAAAAGCCTTCTATTCCCTGGGCTCGTCTGGGATTCATCATTAAAGGTATTACTTTATTGTACAGATGATAATGAACCCAAAAGATAAGGGAATGATCAACAGAATTATCTTTCATGAATAGATTCATCGTATTGAATTCATAGGTAAGGATTTTATCCAGGTTACCATCTTTAAGGCTGACTGGGAAATCTAACAAACAATCTAAATAGATTGGTCCTTCAGACATGGAATCACACGCACATCCTAAGAGAGCATGGGAAGCTTTAAAGAACCTTGAATCTTTTAACATCATCATCGTTATTATAGGAAGTCCCTTCCTATAATGTCCTATAACACCAATTCTTACATAAGACAGATGAATGTACTGGGGGTTCTTTGGACTTGCTATAGCCTGACTTGTAAATTTCTAAATTTCCTTATCATTGAACAGATTTAATGATCCTTCGGATCCTCCTGTAACAGTATGTTGTAAAGCAGCTATATGGCATTTTTGCCAAGAGGTATAACCAAAGAAATTTTTTAATCCTCGAGATTGACTAATCATAGATACAAGACTATCAGGGATATCCTTATATATCTCAGAGGGTTTGATCACAAGAACTTTAAATTCTTCATTGGCAAACCTATTACTGCTACTAGACAACTCATCTATAACATTACTTTCTTCAGCAGGTAAAGAAAATGTTTGCTCAGAGTCTAAGAAGAAATTGGTGAAACTAACCTTAGCTTTGCGATCCTTAGTGTGATCTTCAGGGGCTATCTCAGCTCCATATGTAGAAGCTCGATCCATAGTGTATGTGCTCCAATCTGTGCTCGAATTTGCGCTTGAAATACCAAATAACCGCCTCGACTGCCCTAAACGCCAACCACGGCTTCAGACGAGACTTACTAATAGGACTTACAACACAAAGTGACGGTATGAGCAATACATAGAGCAATACATCCACTTAATGGATTTTAGTTTATCTAGAACTAATATAGTCAAGCAAAGACTGTAATAAGTGAAAGCAAACTAAGATTAAATCACAATTTTACTATAACTCGGCTCTGATACCAACTTTTCTGACACAACTGCAAAAGAGAGCACAGAATTGGAACACATACAATATAGACAGAAATTCCACAGATATTGCATTATATCAGATTCTCTTATACATTGCATGCTATTAGAGCATTACAACATAACTATTGAAAATCTAGGGTTCTTACAGGCCCAGTATGAAGGTCCAAAGATAAAAGTTCATCTTAAACAGCCTATAATTGAAAAGATATTTGATCCCTCAACTGGGAGACTCAGAGAAACCACTGAGGCAGAACAAGCAGCTGGCAAGCTCTAAATGGCCCGTGGTAATGGAACTAATCCTAATGGTTCCAATCCAGTTGACCCATTTAAAAATATCCAGTCTTATAAGTCAGACACTCCTCCCCTAGTAAATTTTGATAGCTTTGAGGAGATAGAAAATATGAGAGGTATTGATGCTATGCATGCCTGGATCACTAATTATATGTCAACCAATGCTAGAGCTGATGAAGCTCAAGTGATCAAACAAGCTCTCAATTCCTTGACTGGATTAGCTAGAAATGTGTGGGATCATCTTGAAGATGGATACAGAGAAAGACTGATCAATAGAGGCACTGATCAAGTGTGTGCTCATCTTACTTGTCTGTTTGTAGGGAAAACAGATACTAGAGAAAGACTTGCCTATAACAAATTCATGAGAGGTAAGTGTAAAGATTTAAAATGTTTTAGAGAATATTGTGAAGACCAGTATAAAAACCTTTATATTTCTGGACATGAACAAAATCAAGATTTCATGTTTACTACTTTCTTAAAAAGCTTTGGCCTAGATATAGGAGACTTTTATCATAAGAAAGTACTAGAGAACATGGTCTGTGAAGGTCTAGATTTAAAAGAACTGACTTTTCCTCAATTAGTTCAGTGCCTGGTCGAAATCAATGAAGATATATGTCAAGAGACATAGAAAAGGAAAGAGATAAATAAGGTAAAGCCTATGATCTCCTCTTCTGTTTGTTATCAACTTTTACCTTCTTCTCAATATGATTAGTTAGAAAACTTGTTAGTCATAGTCTTCTTCTAAAAAGAAATACTTTGAAAAGGATAAAGACAAAGATTATAAGAAGAAGAAAAAGAAACAATTTAGTTAGTATCCTCGAAAGAAAGGATACTTCAGGAAGAAGGACAAGAAAGGCTCTGGTAAAAAAAGGGAACCTACCTGTTACATTTGCAAGGGTAAACACTATGCAAACAAATGTCCAGACAAGAACAAGAAGAAAAATAAAGGAAAGGTTTGAGCAGCCAGAGAAGCTGGACTTTACAATGATGAATTTGAATTCATCTATGAATATCCCTTTGATTCTGATGATATCATTCTTTTTGATTTCTCAGAAATAGAATCCAAAAAGGTTTAATTTTTGTCTGTCACTGAGCAGGCTAATGTAAACATAATCACTGGTCATCCTCAGGAGCCTGACTCCAGTGATTCTAAAAATTTATTTTTTTGTATGATGTTTCATAGCAGAAATACAAAAGTAGAACTGGACAAGACCATTGAAGAAATTGTCCAGCTTGAAAGCAAGCTCTATGAGATGAACATGGGACCAGAAACATGGAGGAAGCTGACTAATAAATTAGAGCAGCTCAAGTCAAGAAAGTATTTTCTGTTAAAAGAAAATGAACCTCCTAAGTCCATGATCAGGCAAACCCCTGTGCTTAATTATTCACCTAGGTCAGCCTCACCTATTGAGTCTACTATGCCTATAGCCCAGCGCTGATATTGCTCCCTCTGCAGGAAGCATGGCTAGAAGATTATGGAGAAGACAGCGTAAGATTTTTCTGGAAAAGGTCATTCAGCAAGCCTATGCTGAAATTACAAAGATAGAGGAAGAAGAAAATGTTAATCTTGTTGAGGAAATGGAAAAATCTCCTGAGCTAGATAAATATATCAATCAATATAATTCTTCCTCCAGTCTTCAATTGCCAACAGCAGTCACTTCTCAAGAAGAACAATTATTTCAATATAATTCTCCAGGAATACGTATTAATACTCCTCCTGAAGAACAATTCCTGTGTGAAGAATAGTCTTTCACTCCACAAAGGCCAGAACCTGTTCAAAGTCCAGGATCGATACAGAATACAGCTCCTTTTCTAGAAGAAGGTAATAGTAGTTCTTTTAGAATGGCTCAAACTTTTTATACTACAACCTGTCCAGGTGTGATTCTTAATTTCCACCCTGTATGAATTAAGATATATCCCTTAGCATTTTTATGGGACACAGTAGCTGATATTAATTTGGCCAGATATCAGTGTTTTCCAGCAGATCTCTAGATAAAAGGCACTACAGAAATTGAATTTGGTAAAAGGTAAATTTGTGTCACAATTGGTATGTAAAGTTCCTATTCAATTAGGAAAAGATTTCTTTGATGAACTAATCTTTGTTCATTATGAAGTAAATAATTATGATGGTGTCATTGGTAGCAGAACTATGCAGAGCTAGGAACCCATTATTATGGATTCCATGTTCATTACACTATTGGGTACTTTTCAAATGCCCCGTCTCCATCAGAATGTCGCCTTCACCAAACAAATTACAATTGAAAAGAAGAAGAAAAGGACAAATTCCATCTGGTTAACACAACAGATTGAAGCAACAGCTATAGATTTGGAACAGCTTAAAGCAGCCTATTCACAAACTATGATGACTAAAGATCTGAAGAAGCAGAAATGCAATCTCACCTGTTCTCTTCCTCTCAAGAAGGATGCTTCAGGTAATGACATTGTTCCAGAAGCCAAAGCTAATTATTTTTTAATGAGTATGGTAGAAGTTAAGCTTTGTCGCAAAGAAATTGCTGAATTATTGTCCTTAGAGATTATTCAAAGATCCAGTTCTCCGTTTTCATGTCATGCCATGTATGTTCCTAAATATAATGAACATGGTGTTGAATTACCGGAGAAAATACTAGTGGTCAATTATAAGCCACTAAATGAATGCCTTGTTGACAACCAGCATCCACTTCTGAGTAAAGACCATACATGGCAAGCTATTCAAGGTAGTAATGTATATTCCAAATTTGATTTAACCAAAGGTTTTTGGCAGATAAAGATGGATCCTGCTGACATCCACAAAACAGCCTTCTGTGTTCCACAAGGACTATTTGAATGGAAGGTTCTGCCATTCAGAATTAAAACTGCACCTTCTATTTTTCAAAAAGTTATGGATAACATATTTTATCAATTTGCTAAATTTATCTAGCCATATATTGATGATATCCTTGTATTCAGTCAAGATATGAAAAAGCACATGGAACATTTACAGGTCTTTCTGCAGATTTGTCAACAGCATGGATTGGCCATCAATCTTACCAAATCTCACTTTGCTCAGCATGAGATTATTTTTATTGGCATCAAGCTTCTCTGACTAATGCATGTAGAGAGAAATGCATCACTTTGGCCAAAGTTTCTCTATAAATAAATGTTTGCAATAAATGTAGTCATGTGTTCACACACCTCTAACTTGACTTGGAAACTACATCATCCTACAGTTTGAGTTGCTTGACTAGAATCTCTAGACATGAATTATCTTGACTAAACTCAAATCTTAGTCAATCTAACTTAGAATTAATCCTTAATCTAGGATAATCATAATATATGGGTTTAGGTGAATTTAACCTTTCAGAGAATCCCTCTTTGCATACTTGCAAATACTAGGGTCTACGACTTCTTGGCATTCTACTGAATGACCCAAAGTGTTAGGAACCCATTTTTAACCCTCCTCTTTACTTTGTTAGTATATTAGCTTCTATGGATGCATATGCTTTGTAAGTCATCCCGTGAGCATATTGTATTATCCCACATTCATGGGAAGTAGTATTTGTTTAGATTAGACTTAGTACATAAGTACATGTTGAGGTCAATGAAGGCATCCATGAATTTATTTTATTGAGCTTGCTCAAAGGAGGTTGCCCCTCGAAGTGGCTTGCAATCAATAAATTCTTTATGTGTTTCTACTGTTTCTATAAATCTATAATTTCATGCATTTTTCATTATTTTGTTGCTAGAGGTTCCTCTCATATGGTATCAAAGCACTTTCTTAGGCCTGCTGGGTGGAATTTCTACCAAATTTTTTTCCCACAGTGTCCCTCCAGGTGTTGTGATTGTTGTAGTAGTTATTTTTCTTTGCATATGTATTGTTCACTTAGATTGCAGGTTCAGATCATGGAACATCCCTATCTGCTTAACTATGGGAAGCGCTTGGGCATATAGCCCTAAAACTCATTGTGAGGAGTACCACAGGAACCCCGAAGTAGCTGGCCCATTGAGAGGACCTGCTAGTGAATAGGGCAACGACCCCTACCTGATTGACTAGTTCCTATCTGTGAGGTAAACCAAGAGCTATCATTTGTGGCAAAGTGGTTATGAGTTTTACCTGAGCAGTGGAGTGAGGGGTACTGCCCCAATACGCAAGTTGTTAGACAACATTGGTGGTCGAGTGACACCCTTGAACCTTTAGGAAGCCAAACAGACTTTGGGCTCATATCTATTAACAACTGGCCAACCATAGATTGAATCTGTTCAGAACAACAATTAGTAGACTATTTCCAAAAATAACAAATCTAAAAAAAAAAAGTAAAAAAAAATCATTTTTTGCCATGTCTTTATTGTTTTAGCTCTATTTCCTCTCACACTTCACTGGAACACCTGAATTTCATTCCACATTTCTTTTCTTGAGGACCCTATCCCAAATTCCACTTATTGAAGCCATAAATCCCACATTTCACTATTTTTAGGGTTTTCCATAACTTCTTCGAATCTCACCCAATAGCCCTAAAATTTTACCCCATTGTCCCTTTCATATTTCTGCTCCTTTGTCTCTCTAGGAAAAAATTTCCCATTATTTCACCCCACTTCTAAAATCACCATTTTCTTCTCCCATTTCCCTCAGGAAGTGTCCAAAAGTTAGTCAAACCCCAATTACCCATCGCAGTTTTCCCTAAATCAAAATTTTCCTTTACTAAAAAAGTTTTAGCTCACATTTTTCTACCCATTCCCCAAAAAAAATCTCTTGGCTATGGTGTAACCTAAACAAGAGCAAAAAACATGGAGGATGAAATTGTACCCCTCAAGACCAAACTCCAAGATCTTGATGAAAAAATTATTAGCCTCAATCTTCAGCATTCAGCCATGAACAACATACAGTAATCAGAGTCTTCTATAGACACTGGGTTTTCTTCTTCCATCAATTTTCATGGGCCGAAGCTTGATTTTCCTCGATTCAATGGTGAAGATTCGACTAGATGAATATATTGGGCACAACAATAATTTAGTCTACATAATACTTTTGATGTCAACAAAGTCCCACTTGCCTCCTTTCACTTGGAACATGAAGCCCTTCAATGGTTCTGTTGGTATATCAAGGCTCATGATGAGCCAAAATGGACTGATTTTTACAAAGTCATTTTACAACGATTTGGCCCGAGTGCTTTTGATGACTTCATAGAGCACTCACTAAACTATCCCAAATTCCACTTATTAAAGCCATAAATCCCACATTTCACTATTTTTAGGGTTTTCCATAACTTCTTTGAATCTCACCCAATAGCCCTAAAATTTTACCCCATTGTCCCTTTCATATTTCTGCTCCTTTGTCTCTCTAGGAAAAATTTTCCCATTATTTCAGCTGACTTCTAAAATCACCATTTTCTTCTCCCATTTCCCTCAGGAAGTGTCCAAAAGCTAGTCAAACCCCAATTACCCATTGCAGTTTTCCCCAAATCAAAATTTTCTTTTACTAAAAAAGTTTTAGCACACATTTTTCTACCCATTCCCAAAAAAAAAATCTCTTGGCTATGGTGTAACCTGAACAGGAGCAAAAAACATGGAGGATGAAATTGTAGCCCTCAAGACCAAACTCCAAGATCTTGATGAAAAAATTATTAGCCTCAATCTTCAGCATTCAGCCATGAACAACATACGGTAATCAGAGTCTTCTATAGACACTGGGTTTTCTTCTTCCATCAATTTTCATGGGCCGAAGCTTGATTTTCCTCGATTCAATGGTGAAGATCTAACTAGATGAATATACCGGGCACAACAATAATTTAGTCTACATTATACTTTTGATGTCAACAAAGTCCCACTTGCCTCCTTTCACTTGGAACATGAAGCCCTTCAATGGTTCTGTTGGTATATCAAGGCTCATGATGAGCCAAAATGGACTGATTTTTACAAACTCATTTTACAATGATTTGGCCTGAGTGCTTTTGATGACTTCATAGAGCACTCACTAAACTTTACCAAACTAGCACTATGAGAGAATATCAGACAGAATTTGAAAAATCAGCCAATCACACAAAGGGATTGTCTAATGAATTCTTTAGGAGTTGTTTTCTTAGTGGCCTGACAAATGCAATTCGATCTGAGGTTAAAATGTTCCATCTCAACGCAATGATGGAAGCCCTAGGGTTGGCTAAGTTGGAAGAGGACAAGATAATAGCTCAGCAACGATCCAACTCCAATTTGGTTTTATTTAACAATACAGCTTCCCAAAAATCTCAAACAACTCCAGCTCCTAGAACAACTCCTATCAAGCATTTGATTGAAACAGAGATGCGGGCATGCAGAGAAAAAGGACTTTGTTATAATTGTGATGAGAAATTCACTCAAGGCCATCAATGTGTTTAGAAAAATCTCTACTTATTGAATGTGGACTCTTTGCCTGAAACTAAAGTTTGGGTAGATGCTCAGGGAACATCAGATGATCAAGAAGAAGCTCAACAACCACTTGTTGAACCTGCTTCTCAAGAAGACCCCCCAAAGATCTCTCTCCATGTTGTAGCAAGAGTCACCACCCCACAAACCATGCAAGTCAAGGATTACTTCAAGAAGCTCCCTCTTACCATACTCATTGATTCTAGTAGCACTCATAACTTCATTGAGCCCCGGATCACAAAACAGGCTGATTGTTTTATCCATCCTTGCTCCAACTTTGAAGTCATGATTGCCAATGGGGGCAGATTACCTTGCAAAGGGAAATGTCACAATGTGCATATCTTTATTGGAGATTATAACCTACACTCTAACATGTTTTCCTTTCCCTTAGGTGGATGTGATGCAGCTTTGGGAGCCCAATGGTTATGCACACTTGGACCCATCCTATGGGATTTTGCTAAACTTTGGATGCATCTTTCAGACAATGGGTAAAAACACACATTGAAGGGCTTACAACCAAGGTCTCTCGGCATCATAAGTTCACATTGCATGGAAAAACTTCTTAAGAATAATTCATACAGCATCATTGCCCAGCTCCATTCCATTCAAATGCAACCATCAATGGTCTCCACTACTCCTTTTGATCTACAATGGATTTTGGATAGGTATGCATGTGTCTTGGCTAAACTAGTGGGATTTCCACCTTAACAACTTGAGGAACACCATATTCTGGTCCTTCCTGGAAGCATTCCTCCCAACATCAGGCCCTATCACTACCCATTTCACCAAAAGATAGAGATTGAGACGCTCGTTCAACACTTACTGAAGCAAGGCATTATTCACCCTAGTACCAGTCCATTTTCTTCACTAGTTCAGGTAATCAACATAGTTCTCTAAACCCAGGATCAGATTCCAAGCATCTTGTAGGACAATCTTCACATGGCAAGAAATAGAATGAAACAACAGGTTGATCAACACCATTCTGAGTGCACTTTTCAAGTAGGTGATATGGTTTTTCTTCACCTGCAACCATACAAGCAATCATCCTTGAAACTCAAAGGGCGTCATAAGTTGGCTCCAAAGTTTTATTGGCTATATAAGGTTCTTCAAAAGCTTGGTTTGGTGGCTTATAAATTGGAGCTCCCACCTTCTTCCCATGTTCACCTAGTATTTCATGTGTCTTGTCTAAAGAAAGTTCTTGGCACCAACATTAGAGCACAAACTGTGTTACCAAAACTTGATAATGAAGGATCCATCCTTCTAGAACCAAAGGCAATCCTCAAGAAGCATACTCGTCAACTTTGCTTCCAATCCATCACAGAGGTATTAATTCAATGGCATGGAATACAACCAAAGGATGCAACATGGGAACCACCCTTCCAAATTCAACAATAATTTCCACATCTGAAGCTCTGAGGACAAAGCTTTCCTAAGAGGGAGGGGATGTTAGGAACCTGTGTTTAACCCTTCTCTTTACTGTGTTTTACTGTGTTGCTATGGACACATATGCTTTGTAAGTCATCCTGTGAGCATATTGTATTATCCCACATTCATGGGAAGTAGTTGTTGTTTAGATTAGACTTAGTATATAAGTACGTGTTGAGGAAAATAAAGGCATCCACAAATTTATTGTATTGAGCTTGCTCAAAGGAGGTTGCCCCCTCGAAGTGGCCTGCGATCAATAAATTATTTCTGTGTTTCTGCTATTTTTATAAATTTGTTATTTCATGCATTTTTCATTATTTTGTTGTAGGAGGTTTCTCTCACAAAGATTGAGCACTCTTATGTAATATATCATTTATTTTAACATACGTGTGCCTTAGACTCTTCCTTAATTATACTTATCTTGATCTATGATTTCTCAACCATTCACTGCTGACCATAATAAACAATAGACTAAATCAATATTATAACTGATTTAAGAGGTTTCAAGTCTTCTTAACCCTTTTGGGTCAAATCTAGGTATTTAACTTCTCTATCCCAATACATTGGAATATCAAATACTCTTGTTTTCCAAAGGTTAAATTTCATAAAAATACAACATCAATACGATAACCTCGTCTTCTCTTGACCACTTGGGCATTTTTTGAATTTACATTTCTCATTACATGTATGAACATATCACATGAGGTATATCCTCATTCATATAAGATCTTAATCAATACTATCATTATCATAACTAATCTATTGACTAAGTTCAATCTTTCAACCTAAATAGGTTTGAGTTTAAAATAACAATATAATACTTTTGACCTCTTGGTCTTCTTAAGTCCACTGACTTTCGATATAGGATAGGTTATGAACTCATATATAACATCTTTTATATATCATGATAATGCTTATCACTATTTGAATAATGCATATGTGATATTGTAGCACTATACTTAGGTGTTTTCAATGATATCAATAGAATTTATATATATTATAAAATAAGTGAATATCTATCACAATAAATTTTGATTATAAACATCAAAACTTATACAATTAAATCATTGTGAAAAGTGAATCTATCATTGTCTAGACTTTCTTTAATCTCATCTCAACTCCTAAGTTTATATCTAAGTTCTCAAAAAAAAAAAGTTTAGTCTTTGCATTTTATATGCTATATTTCTACACAGATTTGGTGTTTTGACAGCCAAAAGCAACCTATTTTTGCATGAGTATACATAGTTAAGTGACAACTTTTTGTAGACTAGAAACCTCTGTGTAAACAATATTATTCATAACACTTTTCCATAATCTTATGTTTATCAAAGCAACAAAGTTTACAACATGTTTTCTCTATGGGTTCAATGATACAAAATGATGGCATGAGAAAGTTAACTACCATAGTATAAATATTTACACAGGTGTAAGTTTGAAGAAGTAACAATTTCTTTCACAATATATACACAATGGTAAGCTTGTAGAAATAATGATCTCTTGCACAATATATCCATGAGTTTAATCTTGCAAGAATAATATTATCTCTCATAACATATTCACATATTTGAACTTGTAGAGATAACAATATATTTCACAGTATACCTATAGGGAACTTAAGCTTGCATAAGTGACATTACCATTCACATCCTATACATAGATTTAAGCTTCTAACAACAATGTAATCTTTCATAGTATAAACAGTGGTTTATGCTTGTAACAACAATGTTATTCTTTGCAACATATATACAAGTTTGAGCTTACAACATTAATTATATCTTCTTTTGTGGGTGTTACCTCTGCTCTCTAGTGGAACCCCCATGTAATCTCCTTGTCCTTTGGTGTTGAACCTTTGAAATTGGCTAAGTCTGAGTATAATTCGATTAAACATTAAAACCTTAGTCCTTTTCATTCAAGTCCACATCCTATTTTGGAGTTGACCTAATGTTAGTAGTCACCTTGAGTTTAAGTTATGACTTCATGTCTTGTTTCTCATCTGAAACCACCCCCTCGTACCTAGTTACCATCTAGCCTTGTGCATTTACATATTTCCTAATTCTGGGTCACAGGTTCCTAAGATCAAATTAATGGCTATCGTAGAATCGTAGGCTCCAGATCTGTCAGAGCCATGCTGATGCACTAACCATAGATTTCTAGGTAGGTGGGCCCAAAGTCTTATTAGCCAAAAGCTTAAGCCGTGCTCACCCCTCATTGGATTGCATGAGCGTACAATCGGGAGATGCCAAGGAATATGCTTTACGATGCTGCGACAGAGTGACACATGTCACACGTGTCCCGTCAAGTCCAAGTACATTAAAGCTAGCACTCAGTGTACTAGTGTGAGTGTGGTAGTGTGGATCCCTCCTGGGCTTGGGCTACTATGATGAGCTGCCATATGGATCTATAATGAAAAGTTTCTACTGACCTAGTTAATTATGATTGGTCCACACCATTTTGAGCATGTGAAGTGACGTTCAGTGATGGAAGTCTCAAATCAGGACCATAGATTCTCCTGCAGACTGATTGAGATCAACAGTGCATATTCAAACCCAGAGAACAACTATTCTTAGCTTACAGGGTGGCGCATGATTGCATTAATGATGATTTGATAGAAAATCTACCAGAATCTAGCTTAATTGGTGAGGTAAATGCATAAAATCAATTGTTGCTATGAGTAGAGCCATTGGTAACTAGAATTCTTATGAAAATTGAGTAGCTCAAGGAAACAATTGAAGAAGTGGGGTTTTTACTTGCAACCAAAAAGTAAGTGTGAATTTACTGGCATTTTGATCTACTTGCTTACACATTTTATTGATTTCATTCTAAAATTGGTCCTAGAGGTTGAATTCATGAGAACAATAGGGCCAGTTGTTAAGTTGGTTCTATTTCAAATAAATCCTATCTTTTATTAAAATCTTGTATGAAGTCAAAATGGCTGGCACATCAGGGAAAATAAGTTTTGAGCAGGATTTGCTCACTAAGTGTCTTGGTTCATCAAAATGAGCCCTAAATCTTCCTGGAAGGAATAGAGATGAGAAATTTGTGGATGATTTCAGGGAAGTTGGAGATGCATTTACCCATGTGACAGGATGGTCTTTGTTCAAGCAATGACATAGAAAATGAGTGCTAAGTCTCTGTTGAGCAATGGATGGAATTGGGACATGGCTAAAGTCGTGGTCCCAAATGTATTTATAGATGTAGAATTGATTCAACTTGTTGCATGTAGGTATGATGTTGGCTCAAGAAGAGTATTTCTAGCTAATGGAAATATGATTGTCTCCTTCACTAAGCCTTACATTACTGAGGTCTTTGGTCTTAACAAAGCCACAAACAAAGTCATTGACTTTAATAAATTTAGAAAATTGTATGAGATACATTGAGCTTTATATATGTCTGTTAAGATTCCCGGGCATAGACTTGGGACTTTTGGTGGGAGAGGATTGGAATTCTTTGAGAAGGAGTCTCTCAGTATAAAGGCCTTTGAGGATTACTTCATAAAGACCTATTACTCATTGTGTCAGATTTTGGGAGAGGATACTGAAGAAAATATCCCTGTGCACCTAATGTTTATGCCCATTGATATCTAGGACAATATTGTGAAGGTAGAGTTTGATTTTGCTTCTAACATGGTAGATGAAATGCATAAATAGATGGTAATGGTTAGAAGCATGAATTCAAATGGTATTCTCATATGTGCCACATGCTTTTATACCCTAGTAGGAGACAATGGAACCAGACTTTGAGAGTACACCAATTTGATGATGAAGAGTAGCCTTGTCCAATACAATGTTGGACCTTTCTGTGGGATAGGGACTGTCCAAATTCAAATTTTATTATTTTTGAAGAATTCTTTATAATAAAATTGATGACATGCATGGGCGAACATGAAGAAAGGATACCATTAAAGATAAAGGATTTCCTCAAACCTAATGAGGAATCTCTTGGGATTAGGATAAATCATAATTGGGGACATTAGTTTTTGAACCAATATTCAACATATATCAGAGTGTATGGTTTTACAATGAATCCACACTTATTGCCTATCTATGTACCCAAAAGATTGACCTATTTGGAAATTGTTTGATAGATGAATGAGGTGGACAAATTGCATCTCAGGGGTCAAAAGAAGGGTTCTCTATTCCCTACTGCCTTGAAGTTGTTAGACTTTTAGGAGATGAATAAAGAAGGTTTGGATCAAATATATCTAGTGTTGAATAGTTATAGGTTGAGGTATGCCACTATTAGAGAGCAATTTGATCCATAGGGATTTATCAATTCAATAAGATTAAGTGTAAAGAAGTCTTCTTTCCCACATAAATTAAACTTTGTCGAGGGTGTTGTAAGGAATTATCTGACATTTGTAGATGTTAAGCATAAAATTGAGAAGTGGAAAAGAATTATATCTGCAGAGAATGAGAGAAAGAGGAAAGATCCTAAGTTCCTTTGTTTTTGTCCTCAAGAGAAGAATTTGATTGTCAGAATCAAGAAGATCCCAGAAAATGTAGAGAGGTTCATGATTCTTGAAGAGGAAAGGCCTCCTAATTTGGGACAGGCTTCAAGTGTGAGGATACAACCATATGTCAAACCAAGGAGTGAGGATATACAAGAAGTAGATCTACCAGATACTGAGGAGGTAGATAGCCAATAGGCCAAGAGATAGAAGATTGCTGAGGATAAAACATCTCCTCAAGATAAAGGAAATGCTCCTATGAAGATTATAGATGTTGAAGAAACCTCAAAGGAAGTAGGAGTTTCTGAGACATTGGCTGGCATGATTTTTCCTTCTATACCTTTTAATAGGAGTCTTGATTATTTGAAAGTTGCCAATGATGAAACTTGAGATGTGAGGGAAATGGTCTACCAACAATTTTTGTCTAATGACCAGTTCATTAAGGCTCAGGAGTTCAATGATTTAGTTCTGAGAAGGAAACAAGATGCATTCCACAAAAGGCATGAGGAAGAGAAAAACATGATGAATCATTTGGATGAAAATGATTTGGCCACAAAAATCTTATCTGAGTTTGACTTAAAGCTTGATAACATTAGCCTTGAAATGGGAAGACAAATGGTGATGGAAAGTAATACATTGTTATTGCCTAATTAGAGTATGGTGGATGCTTTGGCATTCAAGACCATACGAATGTTGTTATATGGAGCCTAATTAGACTTGGAGGTTAAATTTACCCCACTTTTATCAGTATGGTTTTACCCCAAATTATTTAATGGGGTCAAGGGACAGTACCCCTTGCGGGGGTTTGGGGGCAGTGCCCCCAAGACAAGGTCAAGACAGGGTCAAATGAATTTTATTATTTTATAAAGGCATCAGGAGTTATTTTTCTATTGGCTGACATAAAAAAACCCTATTTTTGTAACCGACATAAGGCTTGATAAAAGTAGCTACGGGTTAGGGTTTTTGTTGATGTATTGTAGCATTTTGTAGTGGTATTGAGTTGCAAGGATTGCTAGTTGTAATCAGTTTGATTTACTGGATAATAATATTGGACTCTCTGTTGGTGGATCTAGCTCAAGTTTGGGTGAACCACGCTAAAACTTGTCTCTCACTATTATTATTTTTTAGTATTTTTCATTCCTCTATTTAATCTTTATTTGCATTTAATTGATATCTTCTGCATGTAATCCCTAACAAAGAAGGCAAGATGAAGTTGTTTTCTCCACTAAAGAACAAGCAGGAAGGGCTTTTGTTCTGGTTTTAGCCTATCTCATGAGATGTTGGCCATATGGACTCTGGCACTAGGGACAGACAAACCAAATATTGTGTAGAGCTTTGATTAGTTGACATGAAATTTAATTATGAAGAGAGTGGATGATACTTGATGCAGAGAAAAGTGATAATCACATAACTTTTACCAAATTTCAAAGTTTGCCTCCTAGATTGTGACTCACAAGATCATATAAGGAACTTCAATGAACAAGTTTCTAATGCATTTAAAAGATCTATACCTTCACCAAGGTACAAGAGACATCCAACAAGGTTAAATCCACTAACCAAACCCATTCAAATTACTCCAGAAGTCAGGAGACTCCATTAACACCCTTTTCACATATATGCTGCTCCATTCCTAGTAGCCCTGTTTTTAGAACTATCAAAGCATAACTCTTGATGTAAACCTCCATTCAAGACTGTCCAAGGCTTTTTAGATACCCATTACCCTTGTTATCAACATACCAAAAGATTAACATAGCTTACTTTGGAAGATATTACTAAACAAAAGACTGTCACCATACACATTAGGCCTATTAGGCATCAACCTACCAAGGGTTTATTGAAAATGGGTGTCCCACGACTCCCCATACCTCACCAATGCTTGGAACACTTCGTAAAATGTCTGCTCATGCTTAACGAATCATCAAAAATTTCTTTCCATTTGATATTTTAAGAAAATCTACACCTATACCTCTTGACTGTCCTAAAACACTATTTTTTTCTGGACAGTCACAGAAAAACAGTCATAAACTTTGATTTTCTCACATAAAACTTAGGTATTTGATCAAAGACCTCTAGAATATGGAGGCACATACTCCCACAAGCATTTTCCACCAATGATCAGCAACATGCAATGGACAAAAAGGAAGAAACACAGTTATCTTAGCTTGCTGTTCACCCAAAATCAGGGTTTGACTATTTTTACAAGAATTGACATATCTTACACAAAACAACACAAAAATGGATGGAACAAAAAGGAAATGAAGGGTGATTGCTCATGCATTCATTCAAACCCAATTTGGTATGGATACTTGACCATACAGGGCCGTACAACAACTAGAAACAGCAATTTTCTAATAAAAAATGCAGAGAAATAGTGGTTTTCTCTATTCAAACTCATAACTTCAATCACCCACACTATCTCCAAAGATTACAAAGCCTTTTAAAAGCATTTCATGCTTGACTCCTTAGTTTCCAACTTCTCCAATGAAGGAAACAAACCTATGACCTTTGATATTCCATCCCAAAAACTATCTTTTTTTGTAACTTCTGTTTTTTCTAATTTCACATTGGCAACTCAATATTTTGCACATTTAAGACTCCTAGTCTCCAAGACACATAATGACTCAAAATAATCTTATTACAATGTTGTAACATTACAATTTAATCAAAGCCAAGGTGCTCCTACACCAATACTCCAGTACCTGATGCAACAGCCTTAGTGCTAATGGACACAGCTATGTTCAGTCAAGCCACAATTCTGAAACTGCAAAAGGATTACAATGAACTTTGAAAGAGATATGTAGATGATTTAGCTAGGTTGAGAGCTTTGGAGGATAGGGATTTGGTATCTTCTAGTGTTCATGTGCCCATCATTTCAAGTTCATTAGGAGAATCTTTTCCATCAGACAGGGATGCTTCACTTGTCAAAATTGTAGAATTGAAAGGTACCATTAACTCACTAAGAGGAGATAGATTGCAAGTATACAATGAGGTTGTTTGTAAAATAGTTAACTATCAGTTAACTAAAATCAATGGGAAGGTAGATGATGGTTATAGAGAGATTGTAGACTTGAATCAAGCTCTGGTGAAGCATGAACATAATTCTTCTAGCCTACAACAAATCATAAATAAATGGATGTCGATAAATGTTACCATCAAGCAAATGGTCAAAACAACAAGGTTTCACCCAAACAAAACTATTGAGTTACAATGAACATTAGAGATCATGAATATCTTGCATAAGGTGGCCTCATATATGATAAAGTTGGACAAGCAGTTGAAGGAAAAGGTGGCATCTATTGATTAGGTAAAAATGAAGGTGCTACCCCATTTCAATGATGAACATGATCAATCCAAAGCATTGGACCAATGGAAAGTTGAGTTTGGTACTATGGGGTCTAGGGTTGTTGCTCTAGTTTGTATTGATGGTGACATGAAAACAAATCTCCTGAATTTAGTATTGGATGAGCTATTATCATTGGAGAAGTTATGTGATCATATCAAGGTAGAGAATCAAAGGCTGTCTTGGATGCCCAATATGTAGCTCACAATGACAAGGTGGTCAAACTGTTAGATTTCCAATGGCATGAAGACAAAGAATTTGGAGCTTGGGTGGAGAGGTATGAAGTTGAATGAGCCTTTAGTTAGTTTTCAATCGGTCATTAGTTTCCCAAGGATGACTTGTTTTGGAAAATTCAAAGTGATACTATGTTTTTGGCTAATATAAATGAATCATATGTCTACATTGGAGGATTTTTTCTGCACACATGTTATTGTAATTGAATTCTAATATCAATTATTGTAATGAGTGCGAGCTCCAAAGCTATTTTATGTTGTAATGGTCAAACTTTTCTGAAAATAGTTATTTCTAGAAGCTTAGCTGACATACTTTGTATCTCTCCAATATAAGGAGAAATTTTCATAGTATCTAGGAGATAGATTTTATAGACAGAAGGAGATTAGAGCTCTCTAAATATATTGTACAAGCCTTGAGATTTTGATTGATTCCAATAAGAAAGGAGTACTACTAGGTTGCAGGTTATATTTTATGTGTGTGAGATTATCTGTTCTTTTCATGGCAATGTTCTATTCAGATTAAGTTAAATGAGAAACTCTAAATGTGTGTGTCGTTTATAGTTGTATCCTTAGATATGGATGCTTTTCTTTTGATTGAAGTTGCTAAGGGTTTTTTAACTCATCAATATACATTTTCTATATTGTGTGTCTTATTTTTTACGTCTATTAAAGGAATGGATTAAATTGCTTTGAATCAGATATAGGGGAAAGTATATTGTGTCAAAGGATTATTGAAGAAGAAGCATAGATAATACTCTTTCTTGGGTTCATTACTATAAGGCAGTAGTAATGTTGTCACCCTTTGAATGTGAAGTTTAATTGTTATAAAGAAAACAATTGCATATAGGATTTTGACTCTGTTACCTTGAATAGGCACCAATCTAAAGAAGTCTTTCAAGTCCAAGCACACAAAATTATAAAATCAAGAAGATTCCTTTGTTTTGTGTAGTGTAGAAGTTGTTCCATGTTCTCAGAGTTCTGAAATTGATGCACATTGAGAACTTAGCTAATCTGAAGTAGGATCTTTCAGACCTCAATTTGTTGGTGAGAACATTTCTTCTTAGTTGATATCTCATTGTACTTAAGAAATTTTTTTAGATATTATTATAAGGGAATACCCCCTAGGTCTAGCAGAGCCTAAAGTGTAGAGGAGAGCAAGAAATTGTCTTCTATTCATTGGACATTGACCTAAGAGTCTTGAGCATTGAGGATAGCTACCCTATAGAGATAACGAGATAATCAGTTGGGAACACTAATAGATTGGAGACTCTACTGGGAGTTGTCAATGAAAGAATCCATATGTTATCCTAGAGTTTAACAAATTGAATCCCATTTAATTGGGTGGTGACTCTAAAATCTATTGCCTAACTAGTGAATCGATATTTTATGCATGAAAGAAGGTCTCAGCAAAACAATTTAGTTCCAGAGTTATTAGGAAAGATGTGGTGAAGAAGGAAGTCCCCTAATCCTCAAACTAGTTAGGATGACCCTCTATCCTCCCAGCGTAATGATAACAATCAAGACAAGAATCATGAGGCTAGGTTTCTAGAGCAACATTTCATAGATGATGAGGATCATGTTTATGAAACCTATTAGAAATAGGAAGCTGACAGACAATGAATGAGGTTTGATATGTCCTATAGGAGTCTAGGTACTGATCTATTTGGTAATCCTAGATTTGGAGAATCCCTAGAAAGTGCAAATGATCATAATCTAAATAACCCAACTTTATCAAGACCTAATGAAAACTAAGTATTGGATGAAGTAAGAAACCTAAGAGATGAAATTGAATATCTAAGGGTCCTTAGGGTAAGAAATGAAATGAAAGAAAGGGTTGAAGCACTAAGGGCTTCTTATTAGAATGTGCCCCCTATGAATCAAAATGCCAATCATTAAAATAACTAGAATAATCAGAATATGGTCAATCCTAATAATCAGAATGCAATAGGTAACCAACATGTGGGGGTTAATCAAAATGCAAATCAAAGCTTGCATGTAAATTAGAACCAAAATTAGAATGTCTTGGCTAATCAGTAGAAAAATCTACACCAGCATAGGGCAAATCAAATCCCCCGGGAAATCAGAATGTCAACATGCAAGGAAATGTAAAACAGATTGTGTTTGGTAGAAGGCCAATGCAAGTAGATAGATATAGACAACTAGATTTTATTGGTATTCCTGGTTACCCTAACCCAATTGATAATGATGTCAAGAAGGCATTAGAAAAAATTTTAGGCAATAATGCAATTTATGGTGAGGAACATTTGCGAAAACTTCCTAAATTTAATGGATGACTTTGAGATTGAACATGAAGATGTAGTTATGAAATTGTTTATTGAGTCTCTATTTGATGAATCCAGGGAATGGTATAGGAATTTGCTTGATCTAAGCATTACCTCATGGGATGAATTTAAGAGGGTTTTCATAGAACAATATGGGGACAAGACTGATCCTAGGTTTATTATAAATGAGTTCACCATTATAACCAAAGGATCAAATGAATTGGTGACTGACTTCAATGCAATGTTCACCAGAATTTTGAATAAAGTTTTACCTCACATCAGACCAAATGAGCCTATGTGTATGGTTCTATACACAAATGCTTTTGATGAAAAGATGGGATATGAGTTGAGGGATAAAAGCCCAATTATTTTAAGAGATACTTTTAGAATTGAGGCTAACATTGAAAATAATAAAAAAGCATTTGAGAATTGGGGTAGGAGAGATGAAGTCAAAATCTTGCAAAACCCAAATAGTAAGGTCCAACAAAAGACACCCTCTACATTTGAAGACAAGTTGGATCAAGTGATGAGATCCTTGTAAGATCTTAGCTATAAAGTAGCTAGAGTAGAAAAGGGACTGAGAGTTTATAGGCAAAACTATCAGAAGCAGGAAAGGAGACCACAATTGCATGACATGCCATATAATACTAACTAGTATAATGGAAAGCTTGTCTTGAATAAGAATAGCAATCAAATAATTCAACACAATATAGACACAACAGATCCATTAAGGAAAAATATTAATATGGTAGAAGATACTCCATGGTGTATGGTCTATCAGATGTCTCATTCACCACTATAGTACATGGTTGCTAAATCTTTACAAGGTGATGGTAACAATTGTGATGAATGTAGTGAACCACATTATAATGAGGATGACAGTATGAAATATGTTGTTTACTAGTGGAGACTATTCTTCTTCAGATGGATAGCATGCTGAATTATGTGACTGAAAGAAGGTACCATCAGGAACAAGTTTGTCAGCAAGTCTTTTCAATTGATGAAATGAAGATCATTATGTGTATGGACTTGATCCTTGAATTCTTGATATTCATTTGAGGATGCCTTTTGAAGAGGAAATTAGAGCTCTCACAGTTGTTGCAATTGCTTAGGTAAAAAGTAATTACAATCTTAGGAGTAAGGCTTAAAATGGTGACTCTAGGAAACTAGGAAGTTTGTTTTTGAAGCAGTTCCAAAATAATGCCAAGGGTTCAACTCCAGAGATTCCAAAGAGGCAGTAGAATAATGAAAGTAAGGAATCTAAGTATAGACAAACTGATAACACCAAGAGATTAGGATGTGCTAAAGTTGTTCAAGTTGATGATAAAGGTAAGGGTCATAACACATTAGGTATGAATCAAAATGCAACTCATATGCTTAATCTCATTTCATTTGATATGACCCAAGCATTGTCTTAGGTTAAGGTCTCTGTTTCGTTGCTTGAAATGATGAAGATTGAAGAGCACAGAAGTAAAGCACTAGCTTTAATCTCTTGTATTACTAATTAGATAGGTCAGGGTGGTAAACATTAGGAAGTGAGCTAGATGAATGATGTGGGCAAAGAAGAACATCCAAAAGTATATCTAGGAACTACTCTCACAAAGTATCCCCTTCAGATAAAACCCTTCTATGTTTCTTTAATCATTAATGGTAAAAAGGTTAAAAATTGCATGCTTGATTCATGTGCATCTACTAATATTATGTCTTTGGCCATTATGGAAGATATAAGATTGAAGATAGATAAGGCATGTGGTAAATGATTTTCTATGGATAATAAAGTACCTATTATTCAAATTATGAAAAATGTTGATTTTATGCTTGCAGCGTATCCTCAGAAGTGATATACAATGAATGTCACAATGATGGACATTGAACCTGAGTATGGGATGTTGTTATTTAGAAGGTGGGAAACATTAATTTGAGGTAGCATGCAATTAGACTTATCTTATGCCATGATTTCCATGAATCACAGGGAGGTCAAGTTGGGGAGATAAAAAAGGGCACCACACCTAGTTGAAGAGGATAAGCCTACTGATCAGGTATGCTTTGTTGATGTTGACTGTGAAAATTTTCAAGTAGTGTCATCTAATCCTAATATTGATGTTAAAAGGCCCATTGATTATGAAGTAGAAAAGTCACAAGGTAAGAATGAAATATGGTCCATGTATTTTGATGGTGCTTGTTCAAAAGAAGGATTAGGTGCAGGAGTAGTTTTTGTTGCTCCTAGTGGTAATATTTTAAATTCTCATTCCTTTTGAAGTTTGAGTGCACCAATAATATTGTACAATATGATGCACTCTTTCTTGGGTTAAATATAGCAGTGAAACATGGGATTAAAACACTCAAGGTTCTAGGTGATTTAGAGATCATTATTTCACAAGTTAGAAGTAAATATGCATCAAAAAATAAGAGGGTAAAATAGTATAAGCATGTAGTTTGGGATGTCAGAATTATTTGATGCATTTTCTAATAATTGGGTTGAGAGATCAAGGAATGTCATGGTAGACTTTTTGGCAAATGTTGCAATTAGACCAGATGACATTACCTTGGCTGACATTGCACATGTGGAAATAAAGGTAAGGCTCACTATCCTTGATAATATTTCTATTTAGAAGGTATTCAATGATGGTAATAACTTGATTAGATTTTTGCATTACATAGATGAGTATGAAAATCAAGAAATAGATTTTCAAAATTTTATGGAAGTTATTGACGAAAAGGAAACATTGTTTGGTAATGAGGTTATATAGCTCAAGACAAATAAGATCCCAAGAGGATTGGTTGCTTTGGAAAGAGATTTTGATAATAGTGACCAATTTGTTGCAAATACCACTTCAACTAATAAGCAAGGTTTAGAAAAAGTAAATTTGGGAACAGATAGTGCTCCAAAAAAGGTGTACATTGGTAAAAAGTTGACTCCTAACATCAAAACAATGTTGATTGCCTTGCTTAGAAAATATAAGCATGAGATTCAATTAAAACCAGATGCTAAACCATTTAGGTAGAAATAGAGGCCTATTAATCCAACCTTAGCTCCAAAATGCAAGAAGAACTAATTAAGCTAAGGGATGGAGGGATCATCATATCCATTAGGCACTCCACTTGGGTCTCAAATTTGGTTCTTGTCAGGAATAAGAATGGAGATATCAGGCTTTGTGTTGACTTCAAGAACCTGAATATATCATCCATGAAGGATAACTACCCTTTGCCTAATATGGAGGCCATGCTACAAAAGGTTACAGGTTGTGAGCTCTTGTCCATGATGGATGGATTTTCAAGATACCATTACGTAAAGGTGAAAGAGTTCAAGCAATATAAGACTTCCTTTACTACACCTTAGGGAATGTATGTATATGTAAGAATGCCATTTGGATTGACAAATGTAGGAGCAATTTTTTAGAGAGTAATGGATGTTGATGTTGCATTTGTAGGTCTTATAGATTCCATATTAGTTGTGTATCAGGATGATCTGACAGAACACTCCAAGAAAGCAGAGAATCATTGTACACATCTAGAAAAGATTTTCATCAAACCATTGAAATATGGAATATCACTAAACCCCAAGAAATTTGCCTTTGGAGTCAATTAGGGTAAATTGTTGGGGCATATTATATCTAAGGATGGGGTGAGGATTGATCCTGATAGAGTGACAGTAATTGACAGAATCCCAATGCCTAAGATAGTTAAGGATATTCAATCATTTTTCAGGTAGATCAAATTTGCAAGGAGGTTTGTCACTAATTTTGTAGAGACAACTAAGGCTATATAAAAATGATGAAGAAAGGTACAACAATAACTTGGGAAGATGAAGCAATGCAGACATTTTATAACATAAAAGAAGCTATTAAGTTAGCTCCTATACTAAAGTCTCCTAACTTTTCAAAGCCTTTTCAGCTATTCTCTTTTGCATCTTTTCATACAATTGATGTGGTCTTGTTACAAAAGAATGATGAAGGGTATGGACAACCAATAGCATTTTTGAGTAAATAATTGCATGCTGCACAAACTAAATATGATATAATAGAAAAATAGGCTTATGCCTTAGTTAAAGTAGTAAAAAATTTTAGGCCCTATTTGGTGGGTGCATAGATCATAGCTTATGTCCCTCACTGTAAAAAGATATTTTCACAAATCATGAAGTAACAGGTAGACGCTACAAATGGATAAATAAAATACCAGAATTTAACATTGATATTCAAATTACTAAATTGGTGAGAGGACAAGGTTTGGCAAAATTAATGACTAAATCTAACCTTGAGGCCTGTCAAGTTAATGTAGTTGATGATGACAAGAGAGACAATAAAGGAGGTGTGCAAAGCTTAGAATGGTATAAGGATATTTTCCAATATTTGTAGGATATGGCATGTCTAGTTCACTTAAATGATAACCAGAAGAGAATGTTGAAATTGCAAGCAATAAAGTATTTCATCTTGCATGGAGAATTATATTGGAAAAATCCTAAAGGTGTTTTTCTTAAGTGTGTGAATCAAGATCATGCAACTAAAATTTTGAGTGAGATTCACATTGGAGTGTGTTGAGGACATTATATGGTCAAGACTACTGCACATAACATTTTAAGGTTGGGCTATTGGTGGCCTACATTGTTCTTTGATGTTCACAAAATGGTAAGGAATTGTGAAGCTTGCAAATGATTTTCAAGAAAAATGAAGTATTCAGGTGCCTTTCCACTTAGGAATATTATAGAACTGAAGCTCCTTTTCAACAATGGTGTATTGACTTCATTGGAGAGATTTTAGATAAATCAAGTAGTGGACACAATTGGATACTGGTTGCCACTGATTATTTCATAAAATTTGAGTGAGATGCACATTGGAGTGTGTTGAGGACATTATATGGCCAAGACTACTGCACATAACATTTTAAGGTTGGGCTATTGGTGGCCTACATTGTTCTTTGATGTTCACAAAATGGTAAGGAAGTGTGAATCTTGCAAATGATTTTCAAGAAAAATGAAGTATTCAGGTGCCTTTCCACTCAGGAATATTATAGAATTGAAGCTCCTTTTCAACAATGGTGTATTGACTTCATTGGAGAGATTTCAGATAAATCAAGTGGTGGACACAATTGGATACTGGTTGCCACTGATTATTTCATAAAATGGATTGAAGCAATTCCATCCAGGAAGACTACAAGCAAGGTGGTTATAGAATTTGTTTTAGAGCATATAATAACTAGATTTGGTGTTCCTATGAAATTGGTCATAGGTAATGCGATGTGTTTCAGGTCAGAAGAGATTATGGATTTTTGCTCTAGCTATGGCATTACTTTTTCATATTCATCACCATATCACCCACAAGGTAATGGTCAGGCTGAATCCAGTAAAAAGAGCTTGATGAAAACAATCAAAAGGATAATCGGAAACAACAAGAAGGCATGGGATTCCAAGCTTAAATTAGCAGTATGGGTTGATAGGGTAACTATTAAGAAGGAAAAAGACAAGTCCCCTTTTGAATTGGTGTATGGAGCATAAGCAAGAATGCCTATGAATAAGCTTTTGCCAATATATAAGTTTATACAAGAGAACGATGATGAATTGTAGGATGCAATGGTAGAAAGGGTCAACCAATTAATTGCATTGGATGAAACTAGAAGAGAGCCATAGAAAAATAATTTGAAGAAGTAGCAATAGGTTAAATATTTGTTTGACAAGAAAGCCTTAGAATGGAAGTTTCAGATTAATGATCTAATTCTCATGTGGAATGCTAGATATCAAGATACGCGAAAACATGGCAAGTTTGATCCTATTTGGACAGGTCTATATCTAATCAATAATACACATGGAGAGGACTCATACTTTTTGTAGAATCTTGATGGTGAATTTCAAGAATTGCCAGTTCATGGATAATTTCTGAAACCCTTCTTTTTTAAAAGGAGGATTTATTCCATGCACACTATACATAGTTTGTTAGGTTGCATGTTCTCTATTTTTTGTTTCTATCATTCCGTTTTAGTTTTAGTGTTTTGTGTTTTGTCTAGTCTGCACCTAGAGTTCTATGATTATCATCATGCCTACAAGGGTCATGCGTCCCCAACTAGAGCCACTGGTGGAACCCCTGTGTGATTTCCCTATTCTTTAGCATTGAACCTTTGAAATTGGCTAAGTCTAAGTATAATTGGTTTAAACCTTAAACCCTTAGTCCTTTTCATTCAAGTCCGCATCCTATTTTTGAATTGACCTATTGTTAATAGTCATCCTGAGTTTTGAGTTATGACTTCATGTCTTGTTTCCTGTCTGAAACTGACCCTGCGAACCTAGTTACCGGCTAGCCTTATACATTTAAATATTTCCTAAGTCTAGGTCACAGGTTCCTAAGATCAAATTAATGGTTATCATGGCATTGCGGTCTCTAGATTTATTCGATCTATCAAAGCCACACTAATGCACTAACCATATATTTTGATGCAGGAGCATCCCTGGTTCAAGAGCAATCTTGCATCAACCAGAAAACATTTACATTTTAGTTTGATTTCTTTAATTTCCAGTTTAGTACAGTCACTTCAGTCAGTAGCAATTTCAGTATTTTGGTCTGCATTCTGCCACAATTTCATTTTAGACCTTGTGGAGATGGACTCAATATCTAGACACTTTCATGCACATCATATCCAAAATTTAGATCATTTGGATTAGGTACCAGAAAGATATTGCTATCAGAAGATCAACTGTTTTCTCATAACAGAGCATCTTGACAGTCTCAGATAATCAACCAAAGGAGAAGACTTGCGGGGCACTTTCCCAACTTGTGAAGCTAAATGACACATCATTCAATGTTGTTTGGATCATGGCCAACCTTCCCTGAGAACCGCATGCCATTCCATTCATTTGCGGGGGAGTTCTATATGATTAGTTCTGACCTATCCATGTACACATGTTAATCTCTTTCTTGGAGTTTGTAATCATCCTTGGCCGATGCGGAGGAATCTTATGTTCTGGAGATGATATATATTCATGTAATAGATGCATAGGAAGTTAGTTAGTGATAGTTAGCATAATTTACAAGTTGGACAATTTGAATTTCTTATGTAAGGCACTTTAAAGCTATATCTTGTGCATATTTTGTAATTGAGGAATAAGCCCTGTGAGCCCTAATTGTAAGCCCGCATGTTGCTAGCTTGTTTGTATTTTGAATCTATGATATATTGAATGATTGAATATTCATTTTCTTTCTATCTTTGAGTTGTTTCCATTGTGTTTACTCTTGCTACACAGTCTGGACTATTCACCTTGTGGACCCTCCTAACCGTGATTGTACCAAGTGGTATCACAGTGAAGTTTCAATCCTTTGGAAGCAAAGCGAGTGAATTGAGTGATGTTTGTGAAGGCATTCTGTAAGATCTTGTTGTGGATAGATTGCTAAATCTAAGGCAGACTACCTATGTTGTCAACTGATCACCGATTGTGAGGCAGTTGTCACCTTGTAGCCCAATCTCTGAATTTGAGGCAGTTACACTTGATCCTAAGAAGAGATCCTACCGAGGAGAATACCTGTTATTGGTACTATGGATGGAAGAATGGATGAGATTATGGAAATGATGAAAATGATGTGAGTTTGATTGGATATTGTTGAAGAAGATCGAAGAAGAGAACTAACACCTTGACTTAATGTTGAAAGTGATGACGATGAAGAATTTCAATCTATTGATCAAAATGAAGTAACCCTAGGAGATGAAGAAAAAGAATCAGATCAAGTCAAGATGCTACGAGCTATTTCAAATATTGCAAAAATACCTAGTTGATGTACCGAACTATACTGGCAATTTCAATCCTAAGGATTTGATTGATTGGATAAATGACCTAGAAGAATACTTTGACTATGAAGAAATTGAAGATCCAGAGAAGGTCAAATTTGCAAATACTAAGTTGAAAGGACATGCTACTATTTGGTGGAAAGAAGTTCAATTGGATAGAAACAAAAGAGGAAAAGAAAAGATTACTAAGTGGGATAGAATGGTGACAAAGTTGAAGAATCAGTTTATACTTGCTGACTATGAGTTAGAGTTGTTGAAGAGATTGCAAAACCTGATACAAAAGGAGAAATCTATGAAATATTATACTAAAAAATTTCATAAGATGATCATAAGGACAAGACATTGTGAAGAAAGCAATGAGAAAGTGGCTAGATACTTTAATGGACTGAGATTGAACATTCAAGAAGAACTGAGTTTAGTGAGGATGACATCCTTGGAAGAAGCATATCAGTTTGCCCTGAAAGTTGAAGAGAAGTTAAACAAGAAGCATGAGCAAAGACAAAAAGGTAGAGGAGGTAAATTTCAGAGAGGTAGAACATTTTTTGGAGGAGAGAGATCATATGTAGGGTAGAACAGACAAGAAAGCACATTCAAGAAGGAGAGAGATAACAATGCATACAGGAGAGTTGATAGAACCTTCTACCATAGAAGAAACCCTAATTCATACTAGAGTGAAGGATACAAAAGAGATAGAAGAGGACTTGATAGGAGAACATTCAGAGGAACTTGTTTTAAGTTTGGAGGTGAAGGACACATAGCATTTGAATGTAATCAAGGAAGTACAAGCAAGAAGACAAAGAATAGTGGAAGAGAAGCCTATATGGAAGAAGAACATGTTGGATCAGTGAGTTCAATTGGTAAACCTGAGAAAGGAGAATCACTAGTCATGAGGAGAGCACTATTGTAAGAAGAGACAAATAAGGAACCACTGCAAAGGAAGAGCTTGTTCAAAACTAGATGCAAATCAAGAGGTAAATGTTGTAAAGTTGTAATTGATAGTGGTAGTTCTGATAATTTAGTTTCAGAGGAGATGGTGACTAAGCTAAAGTTGGAAAGATTGAAACACCCTAAGCCATATTAGATAGCATGGATTCAAGATGATCATAACGTACTTGTGAGTGAACAATGTTTGGTGAAATTTCATTTGGATCTTATCATGATGAAGTCTTGTATGATATTATGCCCATAGATGTATGTCATATATTGTTGGGTAGACCATGACAGTATGATAGGAAAGCTATACATGATGGGAGAAAGAATACATACAATATAACATCAAATGGAAAGAGAATTACTTTGATTCCTTTGGAAGATGATCCTAAGAGTGAAGTATGGGAATTGTAGAATCTGTTTGGTTGATGGAAGAAAATTTCTGGATGGTTTGAGACATGAGAATATGTGTTATGCATTGATTCCTAAGAAGCCTAAAAACCTAAAGATAGAGACTGAAGAATCACAAACAGAGGAGATATCTGAGTTGCTGATAGCATATGAAGACATCATTTTAGATAATGTACCTGAAGGATTACAACCAACCAGGAGTATCATTCATCACATGGATCTTATACCTAGAGCTAGTTTGCCTAACAAACCAACACACAGAATGACACCAGCAAAGAATGAAGAATGGAGAATGTGTACAGACTCTAGAGCAATCAACAAGATCATAGTTAAGTATAGATTTCCTTTACCTAGGATGGATGATATTATGGATTGTTTGAGTGGAGCAAAATATTTCACAAAGATAGACTTGAAGAGTGGATGCCATCATATCAGAATCAGAGAAGGAGATGAATGGAAGACTACTTTTAAGACAAATGAAGGACTGTATGAGTGGTTAGTGATGCTCTTTGGATTGACAAATGCACCAAGTACTTTCATGAGATTGATGAATGAAGTTTTGAAGAAATTCTTGGGTAAGTTTGTTATTGTATATTTGGATGATATTTCAATTTTTATTAAGATAAAAGAACATTTGTGGCACTTGAGACACGTATTGCAAAGTTTGAGAGGAGAAATTACTGATAAACATAAAGAAGTGTAGTTTGATGAAGGAAAATTTGGTATACTTGGGATTTGTGATTTTTACAGAAGGATTGAAGATGGACCCTGAGAAAGTTGGAGCAATTGTTGAATGGCCTACACCTGAGAGCATTGGAGAAGTCAATTCATTTCATGGATTGGCTAGTTTCTACCGGAAGTTCATCAAAAATTTCAATTCAATATATAACCCTATGATAGAGACAATGAGAGGTGACAGAAAAGACTTTAAGTGGACATCAGGAGTAGATAGAAGTTTTGAATTGTTGAAGCAGAAAGTGACAGAGCAACCTGTATTGGCATTATTAGATTTCAATAAGGTATTTCAAGTAGATTATGATGCAAGTTGAAGTACAATAGGAGCAGTGTTAATTCAGGAAGGTAGACCTGTAGCATATTTCAGTGAGAAGTTGAATGATGCAAGGAGAAGATATTCAGTTTATGATTAGGAGTTCTATGCCACAATTCAAGCCTTGAAGAAGTCGAGACATTATTTGTTGCCTAAGGAGTTTGTGTTGTATACAGATCATCAAGCTTTGCAGTATTTGAACAATCAAGGAAAGTTGAATCAGAGAAATATGAGATGGGTAAAGTTCATGTAGAGTTTCACTTTTATATTGATGCATAGGAGTGGAAAATTAAACAATGTTGCAGATGCATTGAGTAGGAGAAGGAACTTGCTAACAGAGATGAGAGTTGAAGAACATGTATGAGGAAGATCTTGATTTTATAGAACATTGGAAACCATGTAAGGACCCTATTGTGCTAGATATGAGTAAGTGGTTGGACTATTTCATACAGGAGGATATGTTGTTCAAATGAAACTAGTTATGCATACCTAGGAGTTCAATGAGAGACAATCTGATAAAAGAGAAATACAGTGGTGGATTGGCAGGACATTTTAGCATTGATAAGATAGTGGCTTTGGTAAGTGAACATTTTTTTTGGCCTCAAATATATAAGGATGTAAGGAAGTTTGTGCAGAGTTGCATAGTATGTCAAGTTGCAAAAGGAAGTAGTCAGAATACTGGGTTGTACAAATCTTTGATAGTACCAGAGAGGCCTTGGGAAGACATAAGCATGGATTTCATAATGGGATTACCAAAGAAACAGAGAGGACATGATTCAATATTTGTAGTGGTGGACAGATTTTCAAAGATGGCTCATTTCATACCTTGTAAGAAGACAACTGATGCAGTGCATGTGGCTAACCTATTTTTCAAGGAGAATGTGAGATTGCAGGGATTACCTAAAAGCATAATTTCAGATAGAGATACATGATTTATTTGATACTTTTGGAAGACACTTTGGAAGAAGATGAAGACAAATTTGAAGTTCAGTTCGACATTTCATCCATAGACTAATGAACAGACAGAGGTAGTGAATAGGAGTTTTGGAAACTCATTGAGATGTTTGGTTGGAGAGAAGGCAGGAAATTAGGATTTGATTCTATCACAAGTAGAGTTTGCATACAATAATTCAGTAAATAGGAGTACCAAGAAGACACCATTTTAGATTGTGATAGAAACTAACCCTAGAGGAGTTGTAGAGTTGAGATATATCAACATGGAGGACAAGAGGAGTGTAGAAGAAGAAGAATTTGTAGGACACATGAAGATAGTGCATAATTAGGTTAAGAAGCATTTGGAGGAGATGAATAGTAAGTATAAAGAACAAGCAGATGAGGAGAGGAGACACAAAGAATTTTTAGTGGGAGATGAAGTGATGATATATTTGATAAAAGAAATATTTCCAATGGGGACATATAACAAGTTGAAGATGAAGAAGTTTGGACCATGTAATATACTCAGAAAGTTTGATTCAGGAAATGCATATGAAGTGGAGTTACCGGAGACATTGGGGATATCACCTATTTTCAATATTGTAGACCTATACCAGTATCATGAAGAAGAGTTCAGTCACAGCATTGTAAAAAACCTAAACAAGCAATTACCACAACAAGCACCAAAGCATATTGAAGACATCTTGGATAGTAGAGATGCATACAGCACCAGGGGCAAGCAATACAAAGAATATCTTGTGAAGTGGAAACGCAGACTGGAAGAAGAATCATCTTGGATTTCACAGGCTAAGGTAGACTGTCTTGGTTTTCCTCTAACCCCAACAAAGTGAGGGACTCACTTTTTCAACAAGCCTAGATGTCTGATGTAGGATCATCCTTGGTTCTAGAGTAATCTTGCATCAACCAAAAAACATTTGCATTTCAATTTGTTTTCTTTCATTTTTCAATTCAGTATTTTGGTCTGTATTCTACTGCACTTTTATTTTAGACCTTGCAGAGCTGGACTTAGCATCTAGACACTTTTATGCACATCATATCCAAAATTTAGATCATTTAGATTAGGTACCAAAAATATATCGCTATTAGAAGATTGACTATTTTCTCAAAACAAAGCATCATGATAGTCTCAAACAATTAGCCAAAGGAGAAGACTTGCAGAACACTTTCCTAACTTGCAGAGCTAAATGACACATCATTCAATGTTGTTTGGATCATGGTTGACCTTCCCGAAGAACCGCATGCCATTCCATTCATTTGTGGAGGAGTTCTATATGATTAGGTCTGACCTATCCATGGACACACATTACATCTCTTTCTTGGAGTTTGTAATCATCCTTGGCTGACGTGGATGAATCTTATGTTTTGGAGATGATATATATTTATGTAATAGATGCATAGGAAGTTAGTTACTAATAGTTAGCATAATTTACAAGTTGGATAATTTAAATTTTTTATGTAAGGTACTTCAAAGCTATATCTTGTGCGTATTTTGTAATTGAGGAATCAGGCATGTGAGCCCTAATTGTAAGCCTGCATGTTACCAGCCTATTGTATTTTGAATCTATGATATACTAAATGATTGAATCTACATTTGCTTTCTATCTTTGAGTTGTTTCTATTGTGTTTACTCTTATTGCATGGTCTGGACTATTCACCTTGTGGACCCTCCTAACCGTGACTGCACCAAATTTCTTGGCAAGTGGGCTCAAAGCCTTATCATCCAAAAGCTTAAGCCATGCTTGCTCCTCATTGGATCACATGAGCATGCAATAGGGAGATGCTGAGGAATATTCTTTGCGACACTATGACAGAGTGACACATGTCACACTGGTCCCATCCAGTCTAAGTACACTGAAGCTAGTGCTCAGTGTGCTAGTGCAAGGGTGGTAGTGTGGGTCCCTATTAGGCCTACGCTACTGTGATGAGCCTCCATATGGCTCTAGAGTAAAAAGTTTTTGCTGAGATGGTTAATTCTGGTTGCTCCACACCATTTTGATCATGTGAAGTGACATTCAGTGATGGAAGATTCAAATTAGGACCATTTATTCTTTTGCGGACTGATTGAGATCAATGGTGCATATTCAAATAGTGAGAATGGCTAGTCTTAGCCTGTAGGCTAGTGCACAATCACATTAATGATGATTTGATAGAAAATCAGCCAAAATCTTGCTCAATTGGTGAAGTATAAAATTGATTGTTGCTATGAGTACAACCATTGGTAATTGAAATTCTTATGAAAATTAAGTAGCTCAAGGCAACAATTGAAGAAGTGTGGTTTTTTCTTGTGACCAACAAGTAAGTGTGAATTTACTAGCATTTTGATCCATTTGCTTGCAAATTTTATTGATTTCATTCTAAAATTGGTCATAGAGGTTGAATTCATGAGAACAGTAGGGTGAGTTGTTAAGTTGGTTCCATTTCAAATAAGCTCTAGCTTGTAGTAAAATCTTGTATGAAGTTAAAGTGGCTGGCACATCAGAGAAAAAAAGTTTTGAGTAGGATTTGCTCAATCAGTGTCTAAGTTCATCAAAATGAGCCCTAAATCTTCATGGAAGGAATAGAGATGAGAAATTTGTGGATGATTTTAGGGAAGTCAGAGATGCATTTACCCCTATGACAGGATGGTCTTTGTTTGAGTACTGGCATAGAAAAAGGAGTGCCAAGTCGCTATTGAGCAATGGATGGAATTTGGACATGGGTAAAGTCATGGTCCCAAATGTATTTGTAGATGTAGAATTAATCCAACTTGTTGCAGGTAGGTTTGATGTTGGCTCAAGAAGACTATTGGTAGATAATAGAAATATGATTGTCTCCTTCACTAAGCCTTTCATTGCTGAGGTCTTTAGTTTTAATAGAGCCACAAACAAAGTCATTGAGTTTAATAAATTTATAAAATCGTATGAGATACATATAGCTCTATATAGTTTTGTCAAGATTCCCAGACATAGACTAAGGACTTCTGGTGGTAGAGGATTGGAAGTCTTTGAGAAGGAGCCTCTTAATATAAAGGCCTTTCAGGATTACTTCATAAAGACCTATTACTCACTGTGTCAAATTTTGGGAGAGGATGCAAAAGAAAATATCCTTGTGCACCTAATGTTTATGGCCATCGATATCCAAGACAATATTGTGAATGTGGAGTTCAATTTTGCTTCTTACATGGTAGATGAAATGTATAAACAGATGGTATTCTTGAAGAATGGTCAGAAGCATGAATTCAAATAGTATTCTCATCTATGCCACATGCTTTTCTATGCTAGTAGGAGACAATGGAATGAGACTCTGAGAGTACAACAATTTGATGATGAAGAGAAGCCTTTGCCAATACAATGATGGACCTATCTGTCGGATAGGGACTATCCAAATTCAGATTTTATTATTTTTAAAGAATTCTTTATAAGAAAATTGATGACATGCATGGGTGAACATGTAGACAAGATACCATCAGCTCGATAAAGGATTTCCTTATACTTGATGAGGAAACTCCTGGGATTGGGATAAAGCATAATTGGGGAGATTGGTTTTTAAACCAATATTCAACATATATCAGGGCGTGGGTATGTCTAGGATCATGATGGGCCAAACAATACCTCTAAGTGGCAATGAAAATACAAAAAAATAGACTTAATCAAGTTCATGTGAAAATTTGAGTGGATTATCTACACAATTTGAAAAATATGTAAGAACAAAATTTGTAGAGAATTGAATCTAGTTTATGGGCTACTATTTTTTTCAAAAAAAACTAAATTTACTTGGTGAAAAATGAATATCTCAATGAACAACTATTATATTTTTCACAAAAAAATAAAAAGTGGGTGTCATTCCAGCCAACCTAAGTAAAAACAAATTTATTTTTTTAATCTTTCAAAATAAGTAAAGGACTCATACCCGAATGTGACACATGTTTTTTTGAAATTTGTTTCCAAGAAAATAATTAGCTATGATTTTTCTACTGTGATTTTTTTAAAAACTGAAAAGCATTTTTACAACCATGCTAACTCGAATAAAAATTGGAATTCAATTTTTTTAAAAGCTATAGCCAGAAAAGCATAGAGTATGACACATCTTTCAGATCTAAAAAAGGTGAAAAGATTTGAAAGTTATGAATGTTTTTCAATCAGTGTGTCCATCAAGATTTCAGACACACATTATATAGAAACTTATTAATAATTATTTAATAATATGATAATCAAGCAAATCTTATATTTTTAGAAAGATGACAATTTCTTCAATAAATCCTTTTCATTTTATCAAATTTGAATAAAAAAAGTCTTCAGCACGGAGGATGAAGTTCGAAGAGACTGAAACCTATAAACACGTTAGAATTTAGGGAAAGTCAACTATGACAGTCCCAAGCCAAAATATAAGGCAAAATCAAACCAAAATGAATATCTGTTACTAATAGATATATGTTAATAATAGATGTTTGTTATTACAGAAATGGATATCTATTTTGTGGAGCTAGGAACAGATATCCATTCCTAGGAAATGGATATCCATTCTTGGGAAACGGATATCCATTATCCTCAAGCTAATTTTGGGCCCAATTTGAGGGAATGCCTTAATGCACTTGTATAGAAACATGTGGTACACTCTTGTGCTAAGTTTGGATCCTTTCTTAATACATATATACCCTCATATACTCCCCTCCTTTATGCATTCCCACACAGTTGACTTCTTCTTATGGCAATTTTTTGTTACTTCTCTTGCCTTCCTACCTTTACTATTCCATCCTTTGATGGATCTATGTTTAAACGGTTCATGACAACAACCTCATAGATTTTCTTTTTCATTGGTTCATACATCTTTTATTGATGTAGGAGGACCTAGAAGCATTCAAAACAATTGGGACAATTAACAGTAAGTTGCAGAGTATCGAGAGAGTGACCTTGGAGAATCCTGCATTTTACTATATTTGCATATCAGAGGCTATGGAGCTCGACTTAGCATCTAGACATAGTCATCTACAACATATTCAAAATTTAGGTCATATGGGTTCAATTCTAGAAAGATATCGCTATCATAAGGTTACATGTTTTTACATGTTTTAATAGAGTAGAGACAAAAATGTTCAGTGAAGTCTAATCAGCTTGCGGGGCAATTCCATCACTTGTGGATCCTAAAGGAACATCATTCAAGGTAATATAGGACCTAGTCAACCTTCATGGAGATCTTGGTGCAGGGCACCTAGGAGTAGTTTGATTCCTCAAGCATTTTGATGCATTTTGATAAGTTATGGTTTTTTTTTTTTTGTTCTGTATGTGTTGTAATAAGGCTTTAGCCATGGATGTAAGGTCCATTTTGTGTGGTCAAGATGATTGGGGTAATCATATAAACATCAATCATGCTTAGTCCACCTGGACCCTTGTTGAGTCACTTAGGCCTAGTAGGTCTAATGATGCCTTTTTGAGTTTGTTTGGATTGTTCAAATGTTTATCATGTTTTGAAGAGTATGGTAGATGTTTGGACTCCTTAGGACAAGCAAAACCAAACGAGATCCTTGTGTTTATGCAAACTACCATAGTTGTCAAATTGTGTTATGTAAGGGGTCGGTCCCAAAACCACTTTGGGCAGTTGAAACTATTGTTGGAGGTTGGATACTAACTTGGATCGGTGTATTTGGTTATACTCTGATTCCTGTACAGAAGGAAGTTCCTGTAAGGAGTTTTGGGCATTGAAACAATAGAAATAGTCAGTTTTTCCCTATTTTCTTGTAGTTGTATGGCCTATACGGATTGGCCAAGTGAGCAAATGTACCTTTTCTGAAACTAGACTGAGTTAGGGTTCAAATGCAACAAGTTTGAAGGTTTGAAGTGATCGGAGTGAAAAGTTATTGCATTTTATTTCAAAACTAGTCAAAAACCCTATTTTCTAGGGTTTGTCACATAAATCCAGCCCTAGAATACATTCCAACTGGTGAAAGCTCATGCAAATCAGTGAAATGTAGGCTAGTGATGTACATTTCCTAATTCCAAAAGCATTTGGTGGGGAAAACCTATTTTTGATTTTTGGAGTGATGCCCTAGGTCAAGTATTCATAGGTATTTGACCGAATTTATGCTATTTGCTATTGTAGATGACAAAATCCTGATAGGTTGAGTGAATGAATGGTGGTTTTGAGTTGTTTGGATGTGGTAGAGGTGTTTCAAATTCCTATCCTTGATCTATGAACCCAAATTTGACCACTTGCTTTGAAACCTAGCCCTAAACTGATCAATTAGGCCTAGAGACCTAGTAAGTGTTCTGAATTGCTGGAGTAGAGTGGGAACTGGAGGTTTAGAAGTTTGATAGAGTCCCTTAAAGGGTATCCAAATCCATCATTTACTTACCTAGTCATTTGGGGTTTTGTCAAGTTGTGTGGAGAAAACTAGGTTTGGAGGACTAGTAGCCTTACTAGTCAAAGTAGAGGTTGGAGAGTTGTAGGAAGTTGGGAATCAAACCAACTGCAAGGAAAGTGTTTATTGATCTATCTTAAGGTGTGGGAGAAGCCTTGAGGGTTGAGTCATAGCCTGGATATCAAACCCTTCATGTACCCTTGGATGTGCCTTTGGTTGGTTGAAGGCTAGTGAAGCGGGTGAGTGGGCAAAGGAGAATAGTAAACCTTGCTTTGTTGCTTCCCTTGTGCCACTCTGCATTAGGTGGTATCAGAGCCATCAAAGAGATGTGAGATAGAGAAGAAGAGGAGGAAATTCCTCAAAGAGTGACAAATGCCGAATTGGCAAAGATAGTGAGAGAGCAAGCAGCCAAGAAAAAAAGGATGGAGGCTGAGATAGAGAAGTTGAAGAAGGATAAGGACAAGAAGAAGAAACTAGAGGTCATCTTGGATTCAGATTAAGAGGATCAAGATGAAGAAAAAGAAGTGCCAATGGAAGAGCCACAAGGAGGCATGTCAGAAAGATAATTCCTATATGCACTTGGAAAGTTGAGTAGGAAGGATACTAAGGTCGATTTACCTATGTTTCCTAGTAAGATGATTCCAGAGGAGTCCCTTGATTGGATAGAGGCAATGGAGAACTATTTTGAATGTGAAGAAGTGGCAAAAAATCAGAAAGTGAGGATTGCCAAATCAAGAATGAAAGGGCCAGCCTTAAGTTGGTGGAACTTCATTCAAAATGAGAGGATAGAAGATGATAGGAACCCTATCACTACATGGAGGAAGATGGTGCTTGAAATCAAGAAGCAATTTGTTCTTGAAGACTATGAAGTCAACTTGCACAAGAAGTTGCAAAACTTGAGATAGAAGGACATGGATGTGAGCACATACACTGAGGAGTTTCACAAGATGTCTTTGAAAGCCAAGATGCCTGAGAATGAAAAATAGAAGCTTGCAAGGTATCTTAATGGTCTTAAGTTCTCCATTCAAGATGAATTAAGTCTCTTTAACCCTGAGACAGTGTATAAGTGTTTTCAAATGGCATTAAGGATTGAAGACAAACAAAGAAGGAGAGGTGATTCAAATAGCAGGGGTAGAGGCAATCTGAATTTCAGAGCTAGAGGCAGATTTCAGAATAAGGAAAACTTTTCTAGACCCCAAGATGGCAGATCACAAGAAGGCAGCCAAGGACAAGCTGATAGAAACAGTGCTGATAAGGGTCAGTTTAGAGGGAGAGGTAATGGTAGAGGAAGAAGTGGAGGCCGGGGTCCCAATGTGTTCATTGGAAGGTGTTTCTCCTACAATCAGATAGGACATCAGTCCTTTAGGAGCCCAGAGAAGATGGGAAACACTGCTGCAAATTAGAAAGATAGAAGGGTACAGCTCCTTCAAGAGGATGACTGTCAAAGCACCACATCATGCCAAACTACCTCTTCCAAGTCTGCAACACCAGAGAGTGGAGAGTGCATCATGTTTAATAGGTCCCTCATCATGCTAGCCACCAAGGAACAACCCCAAAAGAACAACTTGTTCAGAACCACTTGCAAGGTGAAAGGAAAAGTCTACAAGGTAATAGTTGATTCAGGTTCTTCTAAAAATTTATCTTCTAATGAAATGGTGACTAAGTTAGGATTAGAAAGGATACCTCATCCTGACCCCTATAGAGTCTTTTGGCTAACCAAGGACCAACAAATTGTGGTGAAAGAGTAATGTTGGGTTGAATTCAAGATAGGTGAATATTATGATAGGATTCTTTGTGAGATAGTAGATATGGATGCATGCCACCTTCTTCTTGGAAGGCCTTGGCAACATGACACAAGTGCCCAACATGATGGTAAGAAAAATGTGATTCATTTGTCCAAAAATGGTGAAAAGTTCACAATGACTCCTTTGATTGATGATTGCAAAGAGAAGATCATTTCTAGTTTAGTTATGTTGGTAGGTGAAAAAGAGTTTTTGGCTAACCTCAAGGAAGAGAAAGTGCCATCTTTTGTAGTAGTCATCAAGCCCAAGGATGTAAATCCCAAGAAGGCCAAAGTGCAGCAACGTCTTAGGAGGATTGGACCAAAGGAAGTAGAAGAACTATTGGAAAGGTTCCATGATGTGATAGCCGATGAGAGTAAGGATGCCCTTCCACCAAAGAGGGAGATTAGTCATCGCATTGATCTCATCCCTGGATCCACCCTACCAAACCAAACAGCCTACAAGTTGACCCCAGAACAAAACGCTGAAGTGGCAAGACAAATCCAAGACTTGTTGGATAGAGGGCTTA
This sequence comes from Cunninghamia lanceolata, assembly GCA_027924645.1. NCBI lineage: Eukaryota > Viridiplantae > Streptophyta > Pinopsida > Cupressales > Cupressaceae > Cunninghamia > Cunninghamia lanceolata. The sequence goes on along the minus strand of BSBN01000424.1, from coordinate 3,061,008 downwards.
TCAGGAGGAGTATTAGTCCATGTGCAGTACCTGCAGTACTTGCACCCAAGAAGAAAGGTACATGGAGACTATGCACTGATTCCAGGGCCATTAACAAGATTACTATCAGGTATAGATTTCCAAGGCCTAGAATAGAAGATTTAATGGATTGCTTGGGTAGGGCTAAGTATTTTACCAAGATAGATCTAAAAAGTGGTTATCACCAAATCAGGATAAGGGAGGGGGATGAGTGGAAAACTGCCTTCAAAACTAATGAAGGACTATTTGAATGGGTTGGCATGTCTTTTGGCTTATCAAATGCACCAAGCACCTTCATGAGATTGATGAATGAGGTGCTAAAACCTTTCCTTAACAAGTTTATTGTTGTATATTTGGATGATATATTGGTTTTTAGTGATAGCAAGGAAGATCACATAAGACATATCCATCAAGTGCTTAGGAGGCTTCAAGAGGAGAAGTTGAGAATTAACCTTGACAAATGTGTCTTCCTACAAGAAGAGTTGATATTCTTGGGGTTTGTCATCTCTAAGGGCAACCTAAAAATGGATCCAAGCAAGGTTGAAGCCATTCTTAATTGCCCTACACCTACAACAGCCTCTGAGGTAAGGAGTTTCCATGGTTTATGCAGCTTTTATAGAAAGTTCATTAGAGGTTTTAGTGTTATTTGTGCTCCACTTGTTGACACCATAAAAGGGGGCAAGAAATGTGTATTTGTGTGGACAAATGAGGCCAATCAAGCCTTTGAACTGTTAAAGAAAATAATATCAGAACAACCGGTCCTTGTTCTACCTGATTTTGACAAGTTCTTTGTGGTAGAGTGTGATGCAAGTAAGAGGGTTGTAGGAGGAGTCCTGAGTCAAGATGGGAGGCCTGTAGCCTTCTTTAGTGAGAAGTTAAATGAGACAAAAATAGAACTACTCTACCTATGATCTAGAATTATATGCCATGGTTCAATCATTGAGGAAGTGGAGACACTATTTATTGCCTAAGGAATTTATAGTTTTCACTGATAACCATACTTTGAGCTTCTTGAATAGGTAGCAAAAGTTAAACTACATACATGTCAAGTGGATGGACTACATCCAAGCATACACCTTCTCAATAAAACACAAGAAAGGAGTGGCCAATAAGGTAGCCAATGCCTTAAGTAGGAGAAATCTTGTTGTATAGACCATTCAGTTGGAAAGTATAGGTATACATACCATCAAAGATCAGAATGCAGTAGATGAAGACTTCAAGGAACCTTACCTATCTTGCAAAGCCATGACAGGAAGGTCTAACACTGATTTTTCTGATTTTTTGATACAAGATGGATATCTTTTCAAGGGTAGTATGTTATGCATCCCAAGAGGGTCTGTTAGGGAGAATATTATTAAGGAGAAGCACTATGGCAGCATGTTAGGCCACTTTGGCATTGATAAGACCCTAGAATTGGTTAGGAGATACTACTATTGGCCAAAGTTGCCAACTGATGTAAGAAAGTTTGTAGAAACTTGTTAAATTTGCCAAAGAGCCAAGGGGCATACATCAAATGTAGGTCTATACACTCCACTACCTATTCCTTCAAAGCCTTGGGATTCCATAAGCATGGATTTTGTACTTGGTTTGCCTAGGACCAAGAATAGACATGATAGCATCTTTGTGGTTGTTGATAGGTTCTCAAAAATGGCTCACTTCATCCCATGTAAAACCACACATGATGCCTCACACATAGCGGTCTTTTCTTCAAGGAAATAGTCAAGTTACATGGTTTACCTTTGTCCATAATCTCTGATAGAGACCCCAAGTTCATAGGACACTTTTGGAGGACACTTTGGAAAAGATAAGGTACAGACTTGTCATTATCATCTGCCTATCACCCTCAATTTGATGGATAGATAGAGGTGATTAATAGGTCACTTGGCAACCTCCTAAGATGCCTAACAAAGGAGTAGGGTGCTACTTGGGATTTAGTTTTGGCTCAGGTAGAGTTCTCATACAATGACACTGTCAACAAAAGCACCGGCCTGTCTCCTTTCCAAATTATTTATGGCACTCACCCAAGGGGTATTTTGGAACTTAGAGAGGTTAGAGGACTAGAGAACAATAGTGCATTGGCTGAAGACTTCATTCATGTGATGAGAGATGTCCATGAACAAGTAAAATAGAAATTGCAGTCCACTTCTCAGAAGTATAAACAGTCTGCTGACAGAAAGAGAAGGGATCTATAGTTCAAAGAGGGGGATTTGGTCATGGTCCATCTGAAAAAGGAGAGACTCCCTGCAGGTAAATACACTAAGCTACTCATGAAGAAGATTGGGCCTTGTGAAGTGCTCAAGAAATGTGGAGAAAATGCATATAAAATCAGACTTCCGGATGGCATTGCTTTGTCACCAATTTTTAATGTTTCAGACCTTTATCCCTATAAAGGATCTGATCCTTAGACATCTGTTGTAGAGAAACAAACTGATCAGACACTCCAAGAAGTGATTCCTTCATCTCCTGATTAGATTGAGTGCATTTTGGATCACAGGGTTGTTAAAAAATAGGAGGCACACCAATTATGAATATTTGGTGAAGTGGCTCACTAAACCTTAGGAGGATGCCACTTGGATGAGCAGAGTAGACATTGAGAAGGTAGGTTTCACATTTGATAACATTCCTAGCTCAAGAGACTTGAGTTCTATTTGATAGTGGGTGTATGGTGTAGGGTACCTAGGAGCAGTTTGATTCCTCAAGCATTTTGATGCATTTTGATAAGTTATGTTTTTTTTTTGTTTTGTATGTGTTGTAATAAGGCTTTAGCCATGAACGTAAGGTCCATTTTGTGTGGTCAAGATGATTGGGGTAATCATATAAACCTCAATCATGCTTAGTCCATCTGGACCCTTGTTGAGTCACTTAGGCCTAGTAGGTCTAATGATGGCTTTTTGAGTTTGTTTGGATTGTTCAAATGTTTGTCATGTTTTGAAGAGTATGGTAGATGTTTGGACTCCTTGGGACAAGCAAAACCAAACGAGATCCTTGTTTTTATGCAAACTACCATAGTTGTCAAATTGTGTTATGTAAGGGGTCGGTCCCAAAACTGCTTTGGGCAGTTGAAACTATTGTTGGAGGTTGGATACTGACTTGGATCAGTGTATTTGGTTATTCTTTGATTCCTGTACAGAGGGAAGTTCCTGTAAGGAGTTTTGGGCATTGAAACAATAGAAACAGTCAATTTTTCCCTATTTTCTTGCAGTTGTATGGCCTATACGGATTGGCCAAGTGAGAAAATGTACTTTTTCTAAAACTAGACTAAGTTAGGGTTCAAATGCAACAAGTTTGAAGGTTTGAAGTGATAGGAGTGAAAAGTTATTGCATTTTGTTTCAAAACTGGTCAAAAACCCTGTTTTCTAGGGTTTGTCACATAAATCCAGCCCTAGAATGCATTCCAATGGTGAAAACTCATGCAAATCGGTGAAATATAGGCTAGGGATGTACATTTCCTGATTCCAAAAGCATTTGGTGGGGAAAAGCTATTTTTGATTTTTGGAGTGATGCCCTAGGTCAATTAATCATCCATGAAAGCATATCAATTAATCTATTCGTTGTTAGTTAACAGCATATCAATTAATCATCCATGAAAGCATAATACATAAACACAAGAGCAGATAAACATCAACACATTGAACACCAAGATTTTGACGTGGAAAACCCGGTTAAGGGAAAAACCACGGGGTGATTAACCCAAGGATTGTTCTCTGTTAGAAGAATAAGAAAAAGAATGGCACTTGCCAATTAGGGCTCACTGCCCGAGCACACTGCTCACAAAGAGGCCCACTGCCTACAAGGAGACACACTGTCTACAAAGTGATAAGAATCACAATCTTGAACTGGAAAATGACATCTCTACCATGTCTGGATCAGTTCCATTTAAGCCCAAAAACCTCTGCTCTGCCTTTCGCACTTCTCTTCGCTATGCCACACTCATCCACACAATCCACTCTACGAAATGAACTCACAAACCGTTATTTATACAAGACATCAACTTAGGAACAAACATCTAAGTCGGCAAACAACCATAAGAGTATCTGCAAGATGAATAACACATCCGGTTGGCCACCACAAGAACATTCGCAGGATGAACAACTCATCCGGTCGGCTAAACAGAGCAAGAACTTCATCCGGAAGAATAACTTCAATTCCGGGCTCTACTATCAATGCGGACCAACAACACAACCTCAACATGATCCAAGAACCTTCACAAGCCTACCTGAATGACCAGGTACATCCGCACTTTCTTTACTTACTGGAATCTCTTCTCTTCCTTATCTGGAACTTCAAGAACACTGTCTGTCGCCACTGTCATAATGCAAGAGGTACTTCCGGACCTCCAAATCATACACAACTTGAGATGGCACATCACAAGGACATCCCAAAGACTCCTTCCAATCCGCATATTAGGATTATACAGTTCCAGACCTCACCGGACCTTTTTGTGATCCTCTGTCACCTCTGAATACTTACCGGAACCGGTTCTACACCGACAGCCACAACTCCTTCAGATCTTCATGCGGACCTCTGAAATCTTAACTGAGGCATCTCAAGACTTATATCTACAAACCCTTTAATCTACATCCTCCGGTTCTCAACCTATACAATACATTTGCCTTCTTCTCATCACGGTTCTTCACTGTTCTTGACTGAGGCTAATTTTCTCAATATCCTCAGCACACAGCTCATCCAATCCTTCTTGTCAATGCAATATGAGTATGTTGACATCAATGACAACACTGGCTCACCTCATACTTGCAACAATCTCCCCCTTTGTCATTGATGGCAACATATGATGTGAAAAACCATCAAGACAAGAACTTCTCCTTTCTGTCACAGCTCCCCCTATCAACAACAACTTTTCACATGTCTTCTCTTCCTTTACTGCTCCCCCTTTGATCATCAACCACTTGTTTTTCACATGTCTTCTCTCCCCCTTTGACATCAATGGCAAAGGACTCATACTTGCAATTCTCATACATCAGAATCATACCGGCTGCTCCCCCTTAGTTGCAGCTCCCCATCATCAATCCGGATCACAAGATATGACTGTGATATCCACCGGACTGATGCACATCAGTGCATCCTAGTTCATCACCGGAGGGGCCGTGACCCCTAACTTCTCCCAGAGATATTCAAAAGAGTCCTTGGGAAGAGGTTTAGTAAAGATATCTGCAATCTGATCCTTTGAGGGAACATACTCCAATCTGACTTCTTCCTTGTTCACTTGTTCTCTCAAAAAGTGAAACTTGATAGATATGTGCTTAGTCTTAGAATGCAATACCGGATTCTTAGAAATATTAATTGCACTTGAATTATCACAGAAAATTGTGATAGGCTCCTCATATTCAACTTTAATGTCTCTTAGCATCTGCTTCATCCATAAGATTTCAGTGCAACTACCTGCTGCTGCAATGTATTCTGCTTCAGTTGTAGACAGAGATATTGCATCTTATTTCTTGCTTAGCCAAGAAACCAATCTCTTCCCCAAAAAGAATGCTCCACCACTAGTGCTCTTCCGGTCATCCACATCTCCTGCCCAATCTGCATCTGTGTAAGCATGAAGAGAGAAATCTGGATCTCTAGGGTACCATAGACCATACTCAACTGTTCCTTTCAGGTACCTAAAAATTCTTTTGATTGCCATAACATGAGATTCTCTAGGATCAGCCTGGAATCTTGCCACAAGACCAATAGCCTGCATTATATCTGGTCTAGTCTGAGTGAGATACAACAATCCACCGATCATTGATCTATACTTTGTCTGATCTACCTTTGGGGAGTCATCATCTTTGCTCAACTTACATCCGGTTGCCATGGGAGTGTTCATTGGTTTTGAATCTTCCATACCATATTTCCTTAACAATTCTTTCACATATTTGGTCTGAGAAATGAAGATTCTTTTCTTTGTTTGAGTAATTTACAGACCCAAGAAGAAATTCATTTCACCAAGCATAGACATTTCAAACTCACTTTTCATCTGATTTGCAAAAGTTTTGCACATACTATCTCTTCCTCCAAAAATGATATCATCCACAAACACTTCAACAATCAAAATGTTTTCATGAACAATTTTGAAATATAAGTTACTGTCAGCAGTACCTTTGTTGAATCCAATCTGCACAAGATGCTTATCCAACCTTTCATACCATGCTCTTGGGGCTTGCTTTAGTCCATACAATGCTTTCTTCAACTTGCAGACCATATCATCATTATCAGACAATTGAAATCCATCCGGTTGTTCAATGTAAACTTCTTCTTCCAGATCACCATTTAGGAAAGCAAACTTGACATCCATCTGATATACCTTGAAGTCTTTGAAGGCAGCAAATGCAAGAAATAATCTGACTGCTTCAATTCTTGCCACCGGAGCAAAGGTCTCTTCAAAGTCAATTCCTTCTATTTGAGAGTAGCCTTTGCAGACCAATCTAGCTTTGTTTCTGATAACTTCACCAGTTTCATTCAGTTTGTTCCGGAAGACCCATTTGGTTCCAATCACATTCCTGTCTCTAGGTCTGGGAACAAGATCCCAAGTATGATTTTTCTCAATTTGCATTAATTCATCTTTCATTGCTTTAGTCCAGTTTTCATCATTGCAGGCTTCATTTACTGTTTTAGGTTCAATCTTTGAAATCAGACAACATTCATCCTGATTTTGAGCAACATTCCTTCTAGTTTGCACACCTTTGCTTCTGTCACCTATGATCTGATCTTCAGAGTGGTTTAGTCTTACATACCTTGGAATTTTGGGAATATCCTGCACTGTTGCTCCTTGATCAGGTTCATTCTGACCTATTTCTTCTTCCTGATTTACTGGATCAAGTTGATTTTGACTTACCGGAGGGGATTGAGTCCCTTGAACCTGAACACCATCTTGATCATCTTCATCAAACTCATAAAATCTTGAAGGCTTCTCAATTCCTTCATCAACTTTCACATTGGTGCTTTCTATCATCTTCCTCAATCTCTTATTGTAACACCGGTATGGTTTGCTTTGAGTGGAGTAGCCCAAGAAAATTCCTTCATCACTTCTAGCATCAAACTTTCCTAGATCTTCATCTCTTTTAATATAACACTTGCTACCAAATACTCTGAAATATTTCACAGTAGGAGTGATGCCAAACCAGAGTTCATAGGGGGTCTTACCAGTGTTGTTTCTGATTTGAACTTGATTGAGAGTGTAGACTGCAGCGCTGATAGCTTCTTTCCAAAACATCTGAGGAACATTTTCTTCCAACATCATTGTCCTAGCAGCTTCCTGGATGGTCCGGTTCTTTCTTTCAACTACTCCATTCTGCTGTGGAGTCCTAGGAGCAGATAATTGTCTCCTTATACCCTGCTTCTCACAAAAGTCAATGAACTCACCAGATGTAAATTCACCACCTCTATCAGACCTTAGACACTTTAGTTTCAATCCGGTTTGATTCTCTACCATAGCTTTGAAGATTTTGAACTTCTCAAATGCTTCTGATTTTTCTTTTAGAAAGGTAACCCACATCATTCGGGAATGATCATCAATTAACAACATGAAATATCTATCACCTTGCAGACTCTTGATTCTTGTCGGACCACAGAGATCAGTATGTACTAATTCCAACAATCTGGTAGAAGACTGATCTTTGCTTTTGAAAGAGACTCTGCTCTATTTACCTAGCTGACATTCTTTGCACAAACTATTTGTAGGTTTCACCAATTTTGGAAGGTCTCTTACAGCCTGAATATTGCTTATCTTGATGATGTTATCAAAATTCACATGACACATTCTTCTATGCCATAACCAACTCTGATCAACTTGAGCAAACAGACAACTTTTGCTTGAACCAACCAGATGAAAGATATTACCTTTTGTTTGAGCACCGGATGCAATTTCAGTTCTGGAGCTTGTAAAGATTTTGCATTTTCCATTCTTGAATCGGAGATCATAGCCTTTGTCCACTAAGTGACCAACACTGAGAAGATTGTGCTTCAATCCTTCAACATATAGTACATTACCTATTTTGCTCTTTCCATCAAAGGAAATAGTTCCCCTACCTCTGATTCTGCCAGCAGAATTGTCACCAAACTTTACCATTCCTCCTTCATACCTTTCCAAATCTAAGAACTTATTCTTGTCACCAGTCATATGGTGAGAACATCCACTATCAATAACCCAATCATCCTTTTCTTCCACTTGAGCAGCCAAAGCTCTTTCCACAACCTTGTGATTGACAGATTCAGAGGATATTGAATCTTCTTCCTTGATGGCAATAAACACCCATTCATTTCCGGATTTGCTTTCTAGTTCTGATTCATCATCTCTTACTCCTTCATTGTCATCTTCTTCATGAACATAATAGCAGTTCTTTTGAAACCTTTGTCTATTAGTATTAGACCTTGCAGATCTTTCCGAACATCTTGAAGCAAAATGACCAATCTTATTGCAGTTGAAACACTTAAAGGGTAGTTTTCCTTCATACTTACCGGATCCTCTTGGCAGTCTCTTTGCAATGAGGGCTTCAAGTTGAGCTGTTTCTGCTTCTTCTTCTTCCATGTCTCTTCTTGCTTGATCATACCATGACATCTTCCTTGATGAGTTTTCTCCCAGATCAAATCTCTGTTTGCCTTTCACATAGGCACTAGCTTTGAAAGCAGATTCAGTCTTGGGAGGATCATCTCCAAACTCGGTCATTTCAAATGCAGCTAGTTTGCCAGCCAGTTGTTCTCTTGTGACAGTTGTGTGGGCTCTGAATTCATCAATGGCAGCAACCTTGATTTTGTAGGCAGTAGGAAGGGATCTTAGGATTTTGCAGACAATCTCATTTTCATCTAGAGTTCCACCAGCATTTCTAATTCCACATACCAGCTCATTCACTCTTGGCATAAAGGTAGTGATGTTTTCATCATCTCTCATCTTCAATCTTTCAAATTTCCCTTTCAGACTTTGCAACCTTGCACTTTTGACAAACTCATCTCCTTCATACAGAAGTTCCAGTTTAGTCAGGATCTCATATGCAGTTGGTAGGTCAATAACATTTGAGAGATCTGAATCATTCAATGCGCTTAGTAGGGCTTCCTTGGTCTGCAGATTATTTTCAGCATCTATGATTTCATTCAGAGTTGTCAGACCACCTTGTGGAGGTACATATGGTTTTGAGACCATAGCCAAGTATGCTTTTCCCATACATTCCAAGTGACACTTCATGCGACCTTTCCAGAGAGTGAAGTTGGTTCCATCGAACTTCGGACTATCCTTCTTGTATGACGACATCCTGGATCTCCTCAAGCGGTTAAGCTCCTTTCAGAGGAACTTGGCTCTGATACCAATTGTTGGATTTAAGGCATACAACTGAGAGGGGGGGGTGAATCAGTTGTATAAAACTTCTTGTTCTTTCAAACACTTGATTCTTCATTGTTAGTTAACAGCATATCAATTAATCATCCATGAAAGCATAATACATAAACACAAGAGCAGATAAACATCAACACATTGAACACCAAGATTTTGACGTGGAAAACCCGGTTAAGGGAAAAACCACGGGGTGATTAACCCAAGGATTATTCTCTGTTAGAAGAATAAGAAAAAGAATGGCACTTGCCAATTAGGGCTCACTGCCCGAGCACACTGCTCACAAAGAGGCCCACTGCCTACAAGGAGACACACTGTCTACAAAGTGATAAGAATCACAATCTTGAACTGGAAAATGACATCTCTACCATGTCCGGATCAGTTCCATTTAAGCCCAAAAACCTCTGCTCTACCTTTCGCACTTCTCTTCGCTATGCCACACTCATCCACACAATCCACTCTACGAAATGAACTCACAAACCATTATTTATACAAGACATCGACTTAGGAACAAACATCTAAGTCGGTAAACAACCATAAGAGTATCCGCAAGATGAATAACACATCCGATCGGCCACCACAAGAACATTCGCAGGATGAACAACTCATCCGGTTGGCTAAACAGAGCAAGAACTTCATCTGGAAGAATAACTTCAATTCCGGGCTCTACTATCAATGCGGACCAACAACACAACCTCAACATGATCCAAGAACCTTCACAAGCTTGCCTGAATGACCAGGTACATCCGCACTTTCTTTACTTACTGGAATCTCTTCTCTTCCTTATCCGGAACTTCAAGAACACTGTCTGTCGCCACTGTCATAATGCAAGAGGTACTTCTAGACCTCCAAATCATACACAACTTGAGATGGCACATCACAAGGACATCCCAAAGACTCCTTCCAATCTGCAGATTAGGATTATACAGTTCCAGACCTCACCGGACCTTTTTGTGATCATCTGTCACCTCTGAATACTTGCCGAAACCGGTTCTACACCGACAGCCACAACTCCTTCAGATCTTCATGCGGAACTCTGAAATCTTAACTGAGGTATCTCAAGACTTATATCTACAAACCCTTTAATCCACATCCTCCGGTTCTCAACCTATACAATACATTTGCCTTCTTCTCATCACGGTTCTTCACTGTTCCTGACTGAGGCTAATTTTCTCAATATCCTCAGCACACAGCTCATCCAATCCTTGTTGTCAATGCAATATGAGTATGTTGACATCAATGACAACACAGGCTCACCTCATACTTGCAACACATAGTTCAATGGAACAAACTACTCCATCTAGAAGATCAACATGAAAACCAATCTCCTCTACTTGGGTTAAAGTGTTTGGAAAATAACTGAAAATAAGTATGAAATACCAAAGAATGGTTTGCAAACTAAAGATGAGATCAAGGAATTTGAGTTGAACATAAAATCCAAAGATGCCTTGGTGAGAACCTTATCCGACGTCGAAGTAACAAAGATCATGGAGTTGGAAACTGCTTATGAAATCTAGGAAAAGCTGAAGAATCTATATGAAGGAGATGAATCTGTGAAGAGTGCCAAGTTGCAGAGTTTGAAGGCAAAATATGAATGTTTGAAGATGAATGAGGATGACAACATAACATTCTTCATACAAAAGTTTAATGAACTTGTGAGTAGCATTAGAAGTGTAGGAGGAAAATTTGAGGATATTAGAGTTGTGAACAAAAATTTTAGATCACTGCCTAAATCTTATTGTCATAAAGTGGCCGCAATTGAAGAAATAATGACAGTGACAAAGATTACAAAAGATCTATTGCTAGGGAAGCTGACAACCTTTGAAATGAGAGAACTTGGTGATTCACTTCCAAAGACAGAGACTGCTTTCAAGGCCAACACTTCAGAAAGATCCCCAGATCTGAAAAGTACAAGGTGGAACCAGATTATGAGCTTGAAGAACTTGAAGCCAACTTTGTTAATAGTCTGCCCAAAGGTACTAGTAAGCTCAAAGGCAAATTACCTTTCAAATGTTTTAGTTGTGGTAAAGTTGATCATTATGCTTCTAGGTGCCCCACAAGAGTTCCCAAGCCAAGTCTAGATAGACCTAGGATTCCAAAGAATGTTATTATGTTGAAGATCTTGATGATGAAGAAGGAGTATTAGATGGTGAACCAAATAATGCTAATGAATGCTTGTTTATTGCTATTAAAGAAGAACCTGTGACTACTAATCCTACTAGCTGTGTGAAGGAAGAAAAACTAGCGGAAAGTACGTTGGCTTCTCAGGTTGTTGAAGACAAAGATCAATGGGTTATTGATAGTGGATGTTGTCATCACATGATTGGTGACAAAAGTAAGTTCATAAGTTTGGAAAGATATGATGGAGGACTAGTTAGGTTTGGTGATGATACAACTGGTAAGATTTATGGAAAAGGATCCATTTCTTTTGATGAAAAGCATAACACTAATGATGTCTTATATGTGAAGGGATTAAAGCACAATCTCTTGAGTGTTGGTCAGATGTGTGGAAAAGGTTATGATCTCAGATTCAAGGACAATGGATGCAAGATCTTGGAAAGCTCCAAAATAGTGATTGTAAATGGCAAGAAGACAAGAGTTAACATTTATCCTTTGAAAGGGACTAATGAATATTGTTTGTCAGCTCAGAATGATGAAAGTTGGTTGTGGCATAGAAGGTTGTGTCATATCAATTTTGACAACATTATGAAGATAAGTTCCACTTAGGCTATAAGAGATTTTCCCAAGCTTGTGAAGCCTGCTGATACTTTGTGCAAGGAGTGCCAATTTGGAAAACAAACAAGAATAAGTTTCAAGAGCAAGGACCAATCTATTGATGGACTACTAAAATTAGTGCATACAGATCTATGTGGACCTACCAGTGTAAGAAGTCTACAAGGAGATAGGTATTTCATGTTGCTGATTGATGATTATTCTAGAATGAATTGGGTTACCTTCTTAAAAGAAAATGTAGAAGCCCTAGAAAAGTTCAAAGCATTCAAGGCAATGGTTGAGAATAATCTAGACTTGAAGATAAAGTGCTTGAGGTTTGATAGAGGTGGAGAGTTTACATCAAATAAGTTTAATTTCTTCTATGAAGAACAAGAGATAAAGAGACAATTATCTGCACCTAGGACTCCACAACAAAATGGAGTAGTTGAAAGGAAAAATAGGACAAGTCAAGATGCTACTAGAACAATGATGAAGGAGGCTGACCTACCAGAAGTATATTGGAGAGAGGTAATTCACACTGCTGTATACATCCTAAACAGATTCCAAGTAAAAGGTAACCGTTCTAAGACTCCTTATGAGTTGTGGCATGGTAAAGTTCCTACTGTGAAATATTTCAAAGCTTTTGGTAGTAAGTGTTATACCAGAAGAGATGAAGATCTAGGTAAGTTTGATACAAGATGTGATGAAGGTATATTCCTTGGATATTCTACCAAGAGCAAGGCCTACTGGTGCTACAATAACAGGTTGAAGAAGATCATTGAGAGTACAAATGTCAAAGTTGATGAAACCAAGGAAAAAGTATCAAATGGATATGAATCTGATGAACTAGATGTCCCTGCAAACAAAGGAGTAGTGCAGCAAGAGAAAACTCAAAGGAAGAAGAAGAACAAGCTCCTAAAATCATTACTAAGACACCCAAGTATGTGAAGTTAAATCACTCTAAAGTTCAAATCATAGGAGGTAAGAGTAAAGGAGTTCAGACCAGAATAAGAGCTGATGATGAACAAGTTAATTATTGTTTGATTTCTTAAGTGCAACCTAAAAATGTAAATGAAGCTTCCAATGATGAAAATTGGGTAAAGCCTATGGAAGAAGAACTGATGCAGATAGAGAAGAATCAGACATGGGATCTTGTTCCCAGACTAGCAGATAAAAATGTAATTGGTACCAAATGGGTCTTCAGGAACAAGATGAATGAGAATGGTGAAGTGATAAGAAACAAAGCAAGGTTGGGATGCAAAGGATACTCTCAAGTTGAAGGAATAGATTTTGAGGAAAAATTTGCACTAGTGGCAAGGATTGAAGCAATAAGAATGTTTTTAGCAGTTGCAGCCTACAAAGATTTCAAGGTACATCAAATGGATGTAAAGTCTACATTCTTGAATGGAGAATTGGAAGAAGAAGTATATATTGAACAATCGGAAGGATTCCATTCATCAGATTAGGGTGACATTGATGTAGAGCAGAGGATGGATTCACTATGAATTGCACTATTGTCTTGATTGATCCTGCATAGTTTAGGCTGTCTTCTTACTCTCATACCTGTTTTCAAGGCTTGGAAAGGTAACTCAACATGAGTTATATGCATGGGATACTTACCAAAACCTTCAAGGCAATTTAAATCTCCTTGAAAATGACTAATTCATACCTCTTAAAGATAGACCAAAAGGATTCTCAAGACCCACTAAATTGACTGTCACAATATGGCGAGTTGTCCCTTTAATGAACATGGTTGCCAAAAGATGAAATACTCATAAATGAAGGGCAAATGATTTAACTGACTGATCTTCAACTGCACCTAAGATTGACTTATCATGACTAATAGAAACTCATGAGACTCACCAAGAACTAGGGTAACTCAATCTTCCTATCGTTCCTTCACAATTAGCCTTAACTCCTTGTAGCCCTGTCAATAAGGTTTTTGGAGCATAACTTGAAGTATTCTTGACAAACCCATGACAAAATAGATTTTTGGATACCCATTAAGGATTTTCATAACATATTAGACATGCAATAGGGGTTACTTTGGAACATAGGCTTCAAAAAATGACTGTCCTAGCTAAATTAGGCCTAATTAGGCCTCCTCCACATAGCAAATGACTATGAGACTTGCTCTAAGATTATAAAACTCACTCTAGGGCATCAATCATGTTGAAAATGGTCTACATACACTATTTTTAGGGTTCTTGGGTCAACCCAAATCAACTGCTCTTCAAACCACTAATCTACCAATGTTAAAAATGCCTAATACATGATGATATTAGGCTCTAACTATTCCAACAGACCTTATCCACTAGTCCCCTACATGTGCAACACCAAAAATAGAGAAACACAAACAAAATGAATCCATTCCATCCATTATTTAGTTATGGTACAAATGGAATGGGCTATAAAGCCATCGATTCCCTAAAAACCCTCAAAACTAGGGTATGGAACCCAAATTCAGAAACATGACTGTAAAATCCTTCAAGATCTATCAAACTCCTCCTAATATGACTCAAATGAAATCTAACACCATCAATTTCATGATTTAAAACATTTTTGTTCTTGACAATACAGTACAGCTGTGTGTGGGACATGAGAAACAACAAAAAGATAGCAAAATGCAACAAACAGGGTAAAAATCTATATTTTCTTCCTTCAAACTTACATACCCTCTTCTCCTCAAGTAAACAAAGGTATAAAATATGTGTTTTCAATGATAATCCATATCCACCCCCCACTCTCATCGTGGAAAAGCCAACATAAAGGCAAAAATCTGACTGTTTTCCATAAAAAATTGACTGTCCACTTAAAAGACTAAAATTAGACAGTCATAAAATAGGAAATTATTAAAGATCCTCCACCTACATGACCTCCACTCTATGAAAATTCCTCTAGTGGGCTTATTACAATATTTTAAAACAAAAAATCCACCTATTTTCTCATATAGAAACCAAAAATTTAAAAATTTGACTATGTTCTCATATACTATTTTTGTGGTTGTGGACATATTTAGCAAGATGGCACACTTTATTCCTTGTAAGTGCAAAAGTGATGCATCTAATATTTCAAGTCTATTCTTCAAAGAGATGGTTAGAATACATGGACTGCCCCTCACCATTATTTAAGATAGAGATTCAAAGTTTATAGGCCACTTTTGGAGAACCTTATGGAAGAAACTTGGAACCAACTTGACTTTCAGCTCTGCCTATCACATGCAGACAGATGGGTAGACTAAAGTAGTTAATAGATCATTGGGGAATCTACTTAGATGTCTTACAAAAGAATATGGACAGCAATGGGATCTTGTTATCCCACAGGCAAAGTATGCTTACAATGACTCCATTAATAGGAGCATAGGTAAGAGCCCATTTGAGGTAGTGTATGGATTGAACGCAAGATGCATATCTAAACTAAGAGATTTGAGAGGGTTAGAGAAGAGAAGTGTTGAAGGAGAGGAGATTTCTATGGCCATGAAAGACATCCATGATCAAGTTAGAGAGCAACTCAAGAAGAGTGTAGAAACTTACAAGAAGTATGTAGACTTGAAGAGGAGGAATGTTTAGTTCAAAGTTGGAGATCTAGTACTTTCACATCTTAGAAAAGAGAGGTTAGCTAAGGGAAAGTACACTAAGTTAATGATGAAGAAGATTGGGCCATGCAAGGTGGTCCACAAGTTTGGTGAAAATTCCTATGAGATAGAACTCCCTCCTGGAGTTGCTACTCACCAATCTTTAATATTGCCGACTTATATCCTTTCAAGGAGTCTTTGGATGCAGGTACAGATGTTCATGAATATGTGGATGTTGATTGGATCAAGGATCTTCCTCCTACTATACCAATCAAGCTTGAAGCCATTCTAGACACCAAGGAGGTTAAGAGAACAAGACATAAAGTTTACAATGAATACCTTGTGAAGTTGCAGGGTCTCCCTCATGAGGATGCCACTTGGATGATAGCTGAAGACATTACACAACATGGTACTACAGTAACTAATCTAATTTTAGGAGGTGCCTGAAATCCATTCTCCTTAGGTGTATGGTGCAGGGCACCTAGGCTATTTTCAAGTCAAATTTTTGAATTTTTGGTTCCTATATGAGAACATAGGTGGATTTTTTGTTTTAAAATATTGTAATAAGCCCACTAGAGGCATTTTCATAGAGTGGAGGTCATGTAGGTGGATGATCTTTAATAATTTCCTATTTTATGATTGTCTAATTTTAGTCTCTTAAGTTGACAGACAGTTTTTTATGGAAAACAGTCAAATTTTTTCCTTAATGTTGGCTTTTCCATGATGAGAGTGGGGGGTGGATGTGGATTCTCATTGAAAACACATAATTTATACCTTTCTTTACTTGAGGAGAAGATGGTATGTAAGTTTGAAGGAAGAAAATACAGATTTTTACCCTGTTTGTTACATTTTGCTATCTTTTTGTTGTTTCTCACATCCCACACACAGCTATACTGTATTGTCAAGGACAAAAATGTTTGAAATCATGCAATAGATGGTGTTATCTTTCATTTGAGTCATATTAGGAGGAATTTCATAGACCTTGAAGGATTTTACAGTTGGATTTCTAAATTTGGTTTCCATACCCTAGTTTTGAGGGTTTTTAGTGAATTGATGGCTTTAAAGCCCATTCCATTTGCACCATAATCAAATAATGGATGGAATGGATTCATTTTGTTGGTGTTTCTCTATGTTTGGTGTTGCAGATGTAGGGGACTAGTGGAGAAGGTCTGTTGGAGCAGTTAGAGCCTAATATCATGTATTAGGCATTTTTAACATTGGTAGATTAGTGGTTTGAAGAGCAGTTGATTTGGGTTGACCCAAGAACCCTAAAAATAATGTATGAAGACCATTTTCAACATGATTGATGCCTTGGAGTGGGTTTTAGAAGCTTAGAGCAAGTCTCATAGTCATTTTCTATGTGGAGGAGGCCTAATTAGGCCTAATTCAGTTAGGACAATAATTTTTTGAATCCTATGTTCCAAAGTAACCCCTATTAAATGTCTATTATGTTATGAAAATACTTAATGGGTATCCAAAAATCTATTTTTCTCATGGGTTTGTCAAGAATTCTTCAAGTTATGCTCCAAAAACCTTATTGACAGGGCTACAAGGAGTTAAGGCTAATTGTGAAGGAACGATAGGAAGATTGGGTTACCCTAGTTCTTGGTGAGTCTCATGAGTGTCTATTGGTCATGATAAGTCAATATTAGGTGCAGTTGAAGATCAATTAGTTAGTTAAATCATCTGCCCTTCATTTATGCATATTTCATCTTTTGGCAACCATGTTCATTGAAGAGACAACTTGCCATATTGTGACAGCCAATGTAGTGGGTCTTTACAATCCTTTTGGTATGTCTTTAAGAGGTATGAATTAGTCATTTTCAAGGAGATTTCAATTGCCTTGAAGGTTTTGGTAAGCATCCCATGCATTCAACTCATGTTGAGTTACCTTTCCAAGCCTTGAAAATGGGTATGAGAGTAAGAAGATAGCCTAAACTATGCAAGATTAGTCAAGACAATAGTGCAATTCATTATGAATCCATCCTCTACTCTGCATCAGACATGGTGTACAGATTGAAGAAAGCATTGTATGGACTAAAACAAGCCCCCAGGGCCTGGTATGCAAGATTGGATAAATATCTGATACAGTTAGGGTTCAGTAAGGGTACTACCGATAGTAATCTCTATTTCAAGATAAAAAATGAACAAATCCTAATTGTTGCAATCTTTGTTGATGGCATTATCTTTAGAGGCAATGAAGGTATGTGCATGGTCTTTATTGGGGAAATGCAAAATAAATTTGAAATGTCCATGTTTGGTGAGATGAATTTCATTTTAGGTCGACAAATCAATCAATCAAATAAAGGTATCTTCATTTCTCAGTCTAAGTATGTGAAAGAGTTGTTAAAGAAGTTTGGGATGGAGGACTCTAAATCGGTAAGCACTCCCATGGTAACTAGTTTTAAGTTGAGTAAAAATGATGACTCACCTATGGCAGATCAGAAAAGATATAGATCTATGATTGGAGGATTACTTTATCTGGCCCAAACTAAACCTAACATAATGCATGCAATTTGTCTTGTGGCAAGATTTCAAGCAAAACCTAAAGAGTCACATGTGATGGCAGTCAAGAGAATACTAAGATACTTGAAAGGCACAATGGATTATGGTTTGTCATATCCAAAAGATAATGATTTCACTCTTAGTGCATACACTAATGCAGATTGGGCTGGAGATGTGGATAATAGGAAAAGTACAAGTGGAGGTGCATTCTTCTTGGGAAAAAGGTTGGTATCTTGGTTAAGCAATAAATAAGACTCAATATCTCTGTCTGCTGCAAAAGCAAAATACATTATAACAGCATGTAGTTGCACTCAAGTGTTATGGATGAAGGAGACATTGAAGGACATCTGAGTTGTGTATGAAGATCCAATTGCAATCTTTTGTGACAATATAGGTGCCATAAACATATCAAAGAATCAAGTAATGCATTCAAGGACAAAGCACATATCCATAAGATATCACTTTCTAAGAGAAAAGGTGATAGAGAATAAAGTCAAGTTGGAGTATGTATCTACAAAAGATCAGATTGCAGACATTTTCACTAAGCCTCTGCCTAAGGATACTTTTGAGTATCTCAGAGAAAAGTTAGGAGGTATCACCCCTCCTACTCTAAACTAAGATGCATAGAAGTACATCAGTCTGGAGGTACCTAAAAATCCATCTCCAAATCTAGATTGATGCTTGTAAGGGCTACTTCTCAGGGGGAGTAGTCAGATGAAGAGAGTTCAGAAGAGAGATTGGATCAGAGCAGTAGAGTGCAAGTATGTGCCCTTTTCCATTGATGTCAAAGGGGGAGAGAAATCATGTGAAAAACTTAGAGATAAAGAGTGCAGATGTGTAAAGAGATAGGGGAGAATCTTGTCTTGATGGTTGTTGCAGTTTTTCACATCATATGTTTCCATCAATGACAAAGGGGGAGATTGTTGCAAGTATGTGCCTAATCGGTGTTGTCATTGATGTCAACACATCTTTGTTGTCATTGGTGTCAACTATATCCTATTTAGTTATTTGGATAGAAGCTTTATATGTTGAGGATATTGAGAAAATTAGCCCCTCTGAAAGAATCGGAAAGGAAACAGTGAATCATAGTGAAGACAATGAGTTGCATACTGAGGAATAGTCCAGAAGACTGCTCCACATTTCTTGGAGAGTAAAGATCTTGGTCTATGGATTGGAATTTATTTAGAGGCATGTCAGAAGATGTTAAATCCTAAGGTTGAGCCTCTGGTATGAAGAATTGAGTGAGTTACATTCACCAGAGTAAAACCTACTTTTTTAATTTTTCACTGGTGATAGGGAGAAAGTATTTTTCTCTGCATTTCTCCACATTGAAGTATTTTGCTCTATGGTTATAGAGGGAAGTATGGGATGATGATAAGTGTCTACAACTACAATGGTTCATGATTTGGTGGTCCGCAAGCTATCTTTCTTTTATGACAATTGAAGACAATGAATTTCATGTGCTCCAATGTAAAGAATCTCATGGGTAAAGTGGTTGGAGTTTGTGCGGTTGCTCTCGGTGATTACAATGTGCTTGTGGATGCCTCCTGATCATGTTCCTACATTTGCATTGGTTCATGTTAAGGATTCAAGATCATGTATGAAGTTTACTCCAAGATAACATACTGTGTAACCAGTCTTAGCCAACTTGGTTTATCCCAGTGATTGCGGAGATGTATTGAATATTGTAGAAGCATGTAGTGGTGTGGAAGATTGTGTTTGAGTCCCAGCTATGGCATAGAGTGGTCCACATACAACTTTACTACATTTCCTTAGCTAATTTTGTATGAGGTCCAAACCTATTTTATGTATGCTTGTAATGCCGACCTTAGAGATTGTTCCAATGGTTGATGATTATAATGCTGACCTTGATGATCATTCCAAGGTTGATGTAGTGTATAAATACTTGCAATTAAGTTGAGGAAAAAGTGTCCTTGTGTGGAAATGTGAAGATAAGTAAGGAAGAGAAAAGGTAGAGCAGAGTAGAAGAGTATTGCACTTCAATGGAACTAAATTCAGGCATGGAGTAGATGCTAACATCTCAGTTCAAAACCCTTGGCAGTGAGCCACCCCTTGGCAGTGAGCCCTATTTGCAGTGAGCCTCTAATTTTTAGTATTGTGCTTTACATATATATCTTGTGGGTTAATCCCCACCATGGTTTTTCCCTTAACAGGGTTTTCCATATAAAAATCTAGTGTCACTTGTGTATGATCTTGCAATTGTGTTTATGTTTTTGAGTTTATGCTTTCATGACTTAATCATAACAAACAGTGGACACGTGTTTAATGTTTTAAGGTGTAGAATTATTTAAGTAATAAGACAACTGATTCACCCACCCCCTCTCAATTGTCTAGTTCATTTCAACAAAGACAAGTATGATGATCTTGAAGAGGAATTGAAAAATGTAAGAAAGATAAATGAAGAACTAGAACTAGAGCTGAAATTATTTGAGGATGTTGAAAAGAGATTTGAGGAATTGGAAGATGGATTCAAGTTGTTCGGGAAGGTGGAAAAGAGAAGCAAAGATCTGAAGGAAAATTTAGAAGAGGTAAGAAAGGAAAATAGTTTGCAAAAGAATGAAATATTAGGACTGAAAGAACAAGTTAATCAGTTAGAGTAGTCACTTGTAGCATGTAGAAAAGAGAATGAAAGTCTAAGATCTAAGCGTAAACTTTGTGATGTTTCTTGTGATAGTAACAATTTGTGTGATGCTATAGAAGCTTCTTTAGACAGTGAGATTGAAGATGACAGTGTGACTAAACCTACAATTATTGGTGATGGTATTGGTTTCAAAATCATGCAAAGATTGGGATATGAAGGACAAGGATTGGGAAAGTATCAACAAGGAATTACAGAACCTATTGAACCAATAATGAGATCAAGAAGTGAAGGCCTTGAATATGACAAAGGTAAGGATGTTGTAAATTCAAACAAATCAAATCAAGAAAGAAGAGGTATGTATTGTTCACATTATAATAGACCTGGACATGAAAAGCAATTGTGTTTGATCTACATCCTTGTAGGTTTTGTGGATTGAGGAATCATTCTGAAAAAGATGTGTTGGAATAAAATGAGGAGAAAGCCTATGATAGATTGTATGCAAATGGATTATGGATGGAATGATGGAGAAAAATGGAAACATGTTACTTGTATGTTCAGAATGTTGTATAGATGGAAGTATTCATATGTTGGAGAGAAATGAAGATATAAATTAGGATACAGACCTTATGTAGAGAAAAATAACAACAATTCAAACTACAGAGGGAGAAATGACAGGAGTCATAATTCTTATCATAGTGAAGGATATAGGAGAGATGAAAGAAGATCATTCAGAAGAACATGTTTTCAAGTTTGGAGGTGAGAAGAATCAAGCAATGAATATCAGCAAGAACCTATTACTAGAGAGGCTAATGATGAGGAGACAATAACTGATACATAGATAGTTTATGCAGAATAAGAAGAACCTATTGAATCACTAAGTTTGATAGAGAAACTAGAATAAGTTGAAGCATTGATCTTAAGAAGAGTTATGTTATAGACTAATCATATGAGAAAGTAGTGCAAGAGAAAGTTTGTATGACCAAGTGTGAAGTAGAGAAAGGAAAGGAAATTCAAATTGGAAAGAAAGAAAGAATGACAATATATTCTACCTGATGAGAAAATTTGTGTAATGTTTTAAGGTGTAGAATTATTTAAGTAATAAGACAACTGATTCACCCACCCCCTCTTAGTTGTCTGGTTCATTTCAACAAAGACAAGTATGATGCTCTTGAAGAGGAATTGAAAAATGTAAGAAAGAGAAATGAAGAACTGGAACTAGAGCTAAAATTATTTGAGGATGTTGAAAAGAGATTTGAGGAATTGGAAGAAGGATAAAGAAGCAGAAAATAGTATATGAAAAATATATGTAGAACAGAAACTGTGAGATTTTGATGTGTGTGGAAGAATTTTGTATCTAGAACCAGATATCATAAAGTGTTGCAGAGAAATTTAGAAAGTGTATCGACTGTACTAAAAGGAGTAGTATGAGTGTTTCGGAGGATGCAAATATTTATTGATTGACTCTTAGTTCATTGAAGTAGACATTTATCTTGAGGCAACTTGCGGAGAATACTTGCTTAGACCACCGATCATTGAGGCAATGCAAGGCTTGCAAGTAGACCACCAAACGTAGACCATCACAAGATGAATAACTTGATGCAATTTATGGAGAAGGCTTGCTCAAACCGCTAATCCATGAGGCAATGTAAGGCTTGCAAGTAGAACGTCAAACTTAGAAGAATTTGAGGTAGTTTTACAGGGTGGACTTGAACAAATTGCCAACCTTGAGGTAGTTGCAAGTACCTGTGAATAGACCACCGAACCTATTCAAAGAATATATTCTTAAAACAATTGGGACAGTTAACGGTAAGTTACAGAGTACTAAGAGAGCAACCTTGGAGAATACCACATTTTACTACATTTTTATATCAAAGGTTGTGGAGATGAACTTAGCATCTAGACATAGTTATCTACAACATATCCAAAATTTAGGTCATTTGGGTTCAACTCCAGAAAGATATCACTATCAAAAGGTTACATGTTTTTACATGTTCTCATAGAGTAGAGCCAACAGTGTTCAGTGAAGTCTAATTAGCTTGCAGAGCAATTCCATGACTTGTGGAGCCTAAAGGAACATCATTCAAGGTAATATAGGACCTATATGACCTTCATGGAGATCTACATGAAGTTCTATGCACCAACAAAGCAATGTCTTATGTGTAGGTCCGACCTATCCATGTCTACATGTTTCATACTAGGCATTATAATTAGGTTGACTTGATAATGTTATGAAGGTTGGTGAAGGATATACATGAAGTATAAATGATTATTTCAAGAAAGTGAAATGAATAATGATCAAGTATGTGAAGTTATGAAGTGTGATGATAACCATTTTGATCCAAAGAAGAAGTAGAACTGGAATAGAGAGTAGAGCAGTGAGCAGAAGAAGTTGTAGAACAGAGAATTGAGAACTTGGAAAAGGAAATCATGAAAGAGTATTATTATATGAATCTTTTGTAAACCTAGGTTGTGGCCTAGAATTTGTAAAAGCTTGAGTGGCATATGTAAAGTGTTTTCTGATCCTAATATAAAGAGGAATGAGCTTTAAAGGTTGGGTTTTTCCTTGTTAGTGTTTTCCCAGAATATATCTTGTGTCATGAGTGTATGAATGCCTCTTTCTTTCTGTTATTAGTGTTGATAACTGAGAGGGGGGGTGAATCAGTTATCCTAATTATTTCCCTTATTGAAATTGATGCAGCATTGAATCAAACACAAAAACATTACCATGAAATAAGAAACACATGACAGTATTTTTGACGTGGAAACCCTGTTAAGGGAGAAAACCACGGGGTGATTAACCCAAAATTATTCTCTGTTAGAAGAATAGGAAATTACAAAATGGCACTTGCCAATTAGGGCTCATTGCCCGAGCACACTGCTCACAAGAGGCCCACTGCCTACAAGAAGACACACTGTCTACAAAGTGATAAGAATCACAGTCTTGAACTGATTGGAAGCATCTGCATATGCTGGAGTTCAGTTCCGGTTAGGCTCAGTACACTGATCTGCTACACTTCATTTTTTCTCTGTTCTTTATTCTGCTATCCTTTCACATACCGAATCTGTCTTGGTACTTCTGCTCTGTTCTGCTCTTCTTCGCATATATCTTTTTATAGTCACACCCTTCACAACTAAATCCATCCTCTATATATATCCACACAAGTAATTTCATCACCTTTCTAGTCGGCATCCGGAACAGTTTAGTTTCTTACAAACTCTGTTCTGTCGGCTGAATCCTTGCTCACCAAGCAATGCGGATCAAGCATATACTTGTAGATATCATTAATCATGTCGGCCAAACATGATTCATGCCTTCACAACCTTTATCATCACCAGTAACACATCCGGAAAGTAGTCTGATACTCTGTCAGTCAGTTCTTCCTCTGTTTTCACTGTCTCTCAGGAATCCGGTACTCAACTATTCATATCTTTTTCCTTATCCATCACCGGAGGCTAAATCCTTGGAATATACCACTCAAGGTAGTCCTCTTGACTTCCCCAAATCCGTACTGCACCAAGACACTTCCTCTGAGAGATCCGGACCAATCTGTCGGACCTTGCCACATGCTCTGTTCTTGTTCACCGAACCACAACAATCTTTATTCTAACTTCCGGTAGAGACACACCATGACTTGCGGATATGTGGGATGACCTTTGTTGCCATCAATGACAACAACCATGAATCCATATAGTGTCTCTTGCCAACAATCTCCCCCTTTGGCATTGATGGCAACACTTAGTGAAAAATGACTAAGTGTTTACACTATGCTCCCCCTTTGCTTATGCTCTGTCTTTATATACAATTTTTGGAACTCCCCCTTAATTGGATTCCTCATTTTTCACTGCTCCTCACTCCCCCTTTGACATCAATGGCAAAGGGTAGGGTCCGCACATCAAAATTTTCAAAAATTTTCTATACATAGCCGCATATTTACATACTCACATATACTGAAGAATGTCTGCAAAGGATGTCTGCAATTGGATCATTTCTGTAGCCCAACTTTGCTTCATTCTATCCAAAATTGAAATGTGACCACTCAACAAAAATGCAAAAGCTTCTGCCCGCTTGAGATCTGTCGAATCATTTGTTTGGGTGGTGGTCTGAGCATCACTGATGGCCTCATGCATAGTTTCCAACTTAGGGATTATAATCCTTCTAAGTTCTCCCATCCGGTTAGTGATATTCTTCCTTTCCTTCTCAAGATTCTTTATTTCATTCAAGACTGCAATAGTCTGACATTCTTGATTTATTATGGAGGAAGAGAGAGGATCAAAACTTTGAGATAAGCTTTGTAGCTTGTCCTGTTCCTCTTTTATTTTCTTATCAATTGCTGCTGTTGCCTTTGACCAGGATATACAAAATTTGTAAATGTCACCGCCATCCTTAAGAGCATTCTCTAAGCTCTTTATTCCAATACTCACAATCTTCCTATCTTTAGAGATTAATTCTAATACTTCTGAAAATCTTTTATCCAAAAATTCCTTCCGGACCTTTTCTTCAGCAGATTTTTCTAGAGATTCAAAATGTGTACTAACACTGCTGACTAAGGTTTTGAGATTACCAGAAGAGGAGGCTGTGGGATCCTTTTGAAAGGATGGCATGATCTTTTCTAGCACTCTAGATGCTACCTCCATAAGCTCACAGTCTTCCATGTGAGATTTCAGCAGCTTCTCTTTGACTTTCTCATTTGCAAATGAGGCTATTTTCATTGTTTGCACCGGTGACAAAGAGTCAAAATCTAATGGTCCTTTTAGCAGGTCCAGTTCATCAATTTCTATAGTGGCTTTGCTCAAAAATTGTTGAACAGTTTGTGCAGTGTCTCTTGCTGGAGACAGATGTTTCTTTTCTTCTGCAATCTTGGAACTGTCAACCTCTTTATCTTCCACCCCTGCTTCCTTCTCCTGTAATTTCTCTTCTTCTTTGGATCCGGAGACTGTAGGGGAAACCGGAGGAGAGATGTTTGTCTGTTCAGGGCCCACTTCTTCCGGAACAGATGATTCCAAATCCGCAGCTGTTTCTGCACCTAAGTCCTCTACAACAGGAAGATTGAACCTTTTGAAGGCCTTCCGGAGGATCTCTTCTGTCTCTTGGGCCACTTTGTCAGTCTCACCAAGCATGAGTTGA
The DNA here is from genome assembly GCA_027924645.1 of Cunninghamia lanceolata. Classification (NCBI taxonomy): domain Eukaryota; kingdom Viridiplantae; phylum Streptophyta; class Pinopsida; order Cupressales; family Cupressaceae; genus Cunninghamia; species Cunninghamia lanceolata. The sequence continues at coordinate 3,035,150 of BSBN01000424.1, read as the reverse complement.
TTCATCCTGGCTTTACTTCTGAACTCATCTTTGCAGTCTTTGAAGATTATGTTCATTGTCTTGGGATCAATTTGAGGATATAGCTGAATAGCTATCTGCTCCCGGATCTCAAGATCTTTTGCATGAGCATTATTCTTTCTTATTTCTAATTCCTTTTCTAGGCTTTTAGGAATAAGAGATATGATCTCAATGAAAGCCTTATTGTATATGTTCAGATATTTGACTGTGGCTTCCTGTAGAATCTTTTGGTCAGCCTCACTGTAGTCATCATAAAATTCAGTCATTGGTTGAAGGTTTCCATCCACTGTGACCGACTTGATTACACTCTCTAGAGACAGAGTGGGCTTTTCAACAGATACCTCTGCCATTTCCTCCTTGTCTTGGCCTGTGGAGGGTTTACCGGATCCTTTCTTCTTCTGCTTATTTATTTCTTTTACTCCCTCATCTGACTCTGTTTCCTCTTCATCCTTTTGGCTTTCATAAGCCCTTGTGGCTTTTGTCTTGGATCTTTTACCGGATGCCTGGACTTCCGGTTTTGAACTTTTGGTTGTGGGAGGTGCAGATCTTTTTGATGATCTAGTCTGGGTGGGAGTTTCAACCGGAACACTTTCTTTACTTTTCTCTTCTTCCTCAACCTTTCTCCTCTTTTCCCGGCTGGCATCTAGTGCCTCTTTTGAGATGCCTAGGCCTTGAGCAATATGCTCAACTTCTTTTCTTACTTTCCTCTTTATCTCCGGTTCCCTAAGTTCTACATGTATCTTTACACTCAGTTCCTCAAAGGTTCCAAACCTTTCTGCCTTAGGATCTTTGGGCTGGCTTAGCATGTGTTGAACATGCAGCTCTACTATCTGTTCATCCACTTCATACCCCATGGGCATGATCCAAACAGTCCTTGGCTCCACTGCCTCCATTAGACACTGATCTGTTTCTACCATGAAGCATACTGTGTCTTTGTATTTTTCAACAAGGGATTGGGGTATTCTTTCTCTTGCATGCATCATGCTTTGGAAGTTCTTGAAGTATCCCCATAGAGCTGTATTTCTTGCTTTAGCATCCCTAAGTCCATGCAAATAGTCTCTGATTTGGATGGCAACCGGTCTGTCATTCTGCCATATCCATCCACTGGATCCAGGAAGCTCATTCATGTAGTAAAAGAAGAGACAGAGGATCAGATTGCCATACTTGAAGGAGTTTTTCTTGTCCTTCTTGATCTTCTGCAGATTTTCAAAGAGTTGGTTCACAAGAAGCTCACACAAGTCATAGTCTGCATTCTCCTTTAACATTTGATAAGCTGTGTAGATTACAGTTCCCGGTACTGAATTTTCCCTACTGGAATGATAGATTTTGTAACCAATTATCATAGCTACAAATTTGACATCCGGTTCAGTGATGTCATCAACTGTCATAGCTCTCTTGTCAAACTTGGATCCGGTTGCATCACTAACTATCTAATTTTTGACAGACTTGAGAACAGGTAATCCATCGGATGAGTGCAGACCGGTTACAGCCCTAATTGCATCTTTGGTGATCTTGAAGGGCTGGTTCAACCATAGGAAGTTGTCATGTACCCTACTTAGTACATACCGGACCCATTCATCTTCTTCAAAATAGGGGAAATGAATGCACTGTGCAAAGTGTTTGTCCCGGATGGCTTTGTACTGAGGTTTGATCTCAAAGGAGTCATCTATCAATTGTTTGTGATAGATATCCATCAGCTTTGATTCTCCAAAGTCTTCAAGATTCGCATGGATGTAAACCCTAATATCTTCCGTATGCAATACACCATGAGGAACACTAGAGAAGGCTCCTAGTGGATCTACCTCCAATGATTTGTAAGGATGTTTCTTGAATGTGGGGCGAGGTCTATCAGAGATCTTAACTATATTTGGAGTAGCCATTCTTCAAAGATTTGCAGTGAGATAATGAAAAACGGAGAATACCTTATGCGCCTTTGGTTTGCACGGAGTGGTGGGATTGATTTCTTTATGCAATGACTTCGGCAGGAGATCTTTGGTGTGCTTGATGAATCTTGTTGCAGAGCTCCACTTTTCGCTTCTCCTTGAGTACAGAATGAGCAAATGATTTTTGAGAAATCCCTTATATTGCTCCGCAAACCCTAATATCTGTTTGCAATAAATTCTTCACCTATATTATTCCGGTTTGCCTTGTCCGGATAGCTTGGAGTATCCCTGATCAGTCCTGATCTGTGAACATCATCCGGATCTTTCAATCATGAATAAATCGAGGTAACACATTGAAAGAACATCCCAAACACTCTGTCCAATCCGCAGAATAAGATAGTGCACTTCCGGATCTCTCCGGACCTTTTTGTAATCCTTTGTCATACCGGAGCATCTCCCGGAACAGGTCTTACTTGATCGATCACAGCTTCTTTATAACTCCATGCGGACCTCTGAAATCTTATTTGGATCGTCTCAAGACTTATATCTTTAAACTTTTTACTCTGCATCTTGTGCCACATCAGGCACCACTTGATTGGCTGGGGGAACAGGATTTTCTTTGAGTCTCCCCCTAAGCCAGAGCTAACTTTTTAATTTCCAGAAGAAATATCAGCACCAGAGTCTGGTGCAGATCCAACCTCTACATTCTCTGAACTTTTCTTCACCCAAATCTTGCTCATCTAATTCCTAACTTCATCCGCATTCATCTTTTGTTTACCCTTGTCTTGATTCTGATTATACACCGGACCTCTTTTGTCCTGATTCTTGCTTCTGCAGACTTTAGCATTATGACCGGACCTATTACAGATTTGGCAAATAACATTTCTTTGCATAATTGACTGATATCCTCTTGATCTGCATTGATTAGCCATATGACCTACTCTATTGCATGTAAAGCATCTACCTTTGAATGATTTGTTTACTTGCATATTTCTGCATTCATGGGATTTGTGTCCATACCTTTTGCAGTTGAAGCACTATCCGGAGAAGGATGAATTAATCTGATTCATTCTCTTTCTGCACTGATTAGCTTTGTGACCAAAGTGGTTGCAGCTATGGCAGTATCCATTGAAAGATGAATATCTTTGAGCATTGGGCTGTCTTACCGGAGGTCTTCTAGGCCTGTTTCTTGGATTTTCTGATGCAAAATTCTTTTGACCGGATCCGGAGCTTTCTCCTTTCTCATATCCCAAACCATACTTGTCATCTGTCCCTTTTTGACTTCCAAGAAGAACTTCAAGTTGAGCAGAACTTATCTTGAATTTCTCTTTATATTCATTTGCTGTTTGAAGGTCTCTTTTGAGAGAGGCAATTTGATCCTCAAGTTTTTCTTCATTATCTTTGGCATCTTCAAGATCAAATTCAAGATGTCTGATAATCCTGTCCATCTGGTGGCATTCTTCTGATTTTTCTTTAAGAGATTGTTTTAGATTGTCTTCAGCCTTTCTTTTTTCTTCAATCTCTTGAGTAAACTTTATAGTTCCTGATTCCATTTCATGTCTTAACATAATGACTTCTTTTGATAACTTTTCACATAACTTGGTTTGCTCAGTCAATTCTTCATTTGTATTGCTTTCTTCACTTTGTCTTGCCAACTATTGGAGCAGCTCCTTTCTCTTTTTCATAGAGAGACTTAATTTGTCTTTTAATTCTCTCATGAATTCATCAGCCTGTTTGAGTCTTTCCTTTAATTCATTGACTTCAGAATTTGACTGTTCAAGATCCTCAAGGGCAGTCTTGAGTTGCTCCCTTAAACCATATGCATCCATTTGAACTCCCAGATCTTCCTCAAGCTGTTAGGCTCTATTAGGAGGAACTTAGCTCTGATACCAATTGTTGATAACTGAGAGGGGGGGTGAATCAGTTATCCTAATTATTTCCCTTATTGAAATTGATGCAGCATTGAATCAAACACAAAAACATTACCATGAAATAAGAAACACATGACACAGTATTTTTGATGTGGAAACCCTGTTAAGGGAGAAAACCACGGGGTGATTAACCCAAAATTATTCTCTGTTAGAAGAATAGGAAATTACAAAATGGCACTTGCCAATTAGGGCTCACTGCCCGAGCACACTGCTCACAAGAGGCCCACTGCCTACAAGAAGACACACTGTCTACAAAGTGATAAGAATCACAGTCTTGAACTGATTGGAAGCATCTGCATATGCTGGAGTTCAGTTCCGGTTAGGCTCAGTACACTGATCTGCTGCACTTCATTTTTTCTCTGTTCTTTATTCTGCTATCCTTTCACATACCGGATCTGTCTTGGTACTTCTGCTCTGTTATGCTCTTCTTCGCATATATCTTTTTATAGTCACACCCTTCACAACTAAATCCATCCTCTATATATATCCGCACAAGTAATTTCATCACCTTTCTAGTCGGCATCCGGAACAGTTTAGTTTCTTACAAACTCTGTTCTGTCGGCTGAATCCTTGCTCACCAAGCAATGCGGATCAAGCATATACTTGTAGATATCATTAATCATGTCGGCCAAACATGATTCATGCCTTCACAACCTTTATCATCACCAGTAACACATCCGAAAAGTAGTCTGATACTCTGTCAGTCAGTTCTTCCTCTGTTTTCACTGTCTCTCAGGAATCCGGTACTCAACTATTCATATCTTTTTCCTTATCCATCACCGGAGGCTAAATCCTTGGAATATACCACTCAAGGTAGTCCTCTTGACTTCCCCAAATCCGCACTACACCAAGACACTTCCTCTGAGAGATTCGGACCAATCTGTCGGACCTTGCCACATGCTCTGTTCTTGTTCACCGGACCACAACAATCTTTATTCTAACTTCCGGTAGAGACACACCATGACTTGTGGATATGTGGGATGACCTTTGTTGCCATCAATGACAACAACCATGAATCCATATAGTGTCTCTTGCCAACAATTAGCTATTTACTTCCATAGTGTCTCTGATTGATCATGATATTAGTTGCTTAAGGCTGTAACGTTGCATAGTCCCTCATTAGACCCTCCTACCTTGATAGCATCAATTGGTATCAGAGCTAGTTGTGAATCTGCTAGGATGATTGTGAATCTGTTGGGAAGGAAGAAAGTGTTGAGTGAAGTGTAAAACCCTAGAAGTAACAAGTGTCATTGCTAAAGAAGATCAAGGCAAGAAAGATTCAGGTAAGATTTTCAAATTAAGTTGTCTATTTGATTTGTTTCAATGGGGAAGATTGGAAAGAGAATGAAGAAATAAAATGAAAACCTAATATGCGAAAAGGATAAATTCTGGAAGAAGAATTGTACGAAATCAAAGGGTCTAATTTAGAACTGATGGAAAGGATTAAAGAACTAGGAGAAGACAAGTATGATGCTCTTCAAGAAGAACTAAAAAATGTAAGAAGGAGAAATGAAGAACTAGAAGCAGAGCTGAAATTATTTGAGGATGTTGAAAAGAGATTTGAGGAATTGGAAGAAGGATTCAAGTTGTTTGGGAAGGTGGAAAAAAGAAATGGAGATCTGGAGAAAAATTTAGAAGAGCTAAGAAAGGAAAATAGTTTGCAAAAGAACGAAATATTAGGATTGAAAGAACAAGTTAATTAGTTAGAGCAGTTACTTGTAGCATGTAGAAAAGAGAATGAAAGTCTGAGATCTAAGCCTAAACTTTGTGATGTTTCTTGTGATACTAATGATTTGTGTGATGTTGCAGAAGCTTCTTTAGACAGTGAGATTGAAGATGACAGTGTGACTAAACCTGCAGTTGTTGGTGATGGTATTGGTTTCAAAATCATGCAGAGAATGGGATATGAAGGACAAGGATTGGGAAAGTATTAGTAAGGAATTATAGAACTTATTGAACCAATAATAAAATCAAGAAGTGAAGGCCTTGGATATGACAGAGGTAAGGATGTTGTTGCAAATTCAAACAAATTAAATCAGGAAAGAAGAGGTATGTATTGTTGACATTGTAATAGACCTAGACATGAAAAGGAATTGTGTTGGGATCTACATCTTTGTAAGTTTTGTGGATTGAGGAATCATTTTGAAAAGATGTGTTGGAATAACATAAGGAGGAGAAATCCTATGACAGATTGTACGCAGATGGATTATGGATGGATTGATGGAGTAAAATGGAAACATGTTACTTGTGTGTTTAGAAAGTTGTATAGATGGAAGTATTCATATGTTGGAGAGAAAAGAAGATATAAATCAGGATACAGACCTTATGTAGAGAAAAATAAGAACACCAATTCAAACTATAGAGGGAGAAATGACAGGAGTCATAATTCTATCATAGTGAAGGATACAAGAGAGATGAAAGAAGATCATTCAGAAGAACCTGTTTTCAAGTTTGGAGGCGAAAATAATCAAGAAGTGAATGTTAGCAATAACCTATTACTGGAGAGGCTAATTATGAGGAGACAATAGTTGATACAAAGATAGTTTATGCAGAAGAAGAAGAACCTATTTACTCACTAAATTTGATAGAGAAACCAGAAGAAGGTGAAGCATTGATCTTAGGAAGAGTTATGTTATAGACTAATAATTTAAGAAAGCAGTGCAAGAGAAAGTTTGTATGGACAAGTGTGAAGCAGAACAAGGAAAGGAAATTCATATTGTAGAGAAAGAAGGAATGCCAAGATATTCTACCTGAGGAGAAAATTTGTATACCAGAGTAAAGGAAACAAGGATAAAGAAACAAGGAACAATATAGGAGAAGTATATGCAGAGCATAAACTATGAGATTTTGATGTGTGTGGAAGAATTTGTATCTACAACCAGAGATTATAAAGTGTTGTAGAGAAATTCAAAAAGTGTATTGACTGTATCAAAAGGAGTAGTATGATTGTTTTGGAGGATGCAAATATGTATTGATTGACTCTTATTTGATTGAAGCAAACATTGATCTTGAGGCAACTTACAAAGAAGACTTGCTTAGATCGCCAATCATTGAGGTAGTGCAAGGCTTACAAGTAGACTGTCGAACCTAGACCAAGATAAGATGAAGAACTTGAGGCATCTTGTGGAGAAGGCTTTCTCAGACCACTGATCCATCAGGCAATGCAAGGCTTGCAAGTAGAATTTTGAACTTAGAAGAATTTGAGGTAGTTTTCTAGGGTGGACTTGAATAGAATACCGACCTTGAGGGAGTTGCAAGTACCTATGAACAGACTGCCAAACCTATTCAAAGAAACAACATTGACTTTGACATAATACAAACCAAAGTGAAGAGGCTCACTTTTCAATTATTCCCATGAGTCTAATGCAGGAGCATCCAGAAGCATTCAAAACAATTGGGATAGTTAACATTAAGTTGTAGAGTACCAAGACAACGACCTTCAAGAATACCACATTTTACTACATTTGCATATCAGAGGTTACAAAGTTGGAATTAGCATCTAGGCATAGTCGTCTATAACATATCCAGTATCTAGGTCATTTGGGTTCAATTCTAGAAAGATATTGCTATCAGAAGGTTACCTATTTTTACATGTTTTCATAGAGTAGAGTCGACAATGTTCAATGAAGTCTAATCGGCTTGCAAAGAAATTCTGTGACTTACAGAGCCTAAAGGAACATCATTCAAGGTAATATAGGACTTGTCTGACCTTCATGGAGATTTGTATGAAGTTCTATTCACTAGCAGAACAATGTCTTATGTTTAGGTTTGACCTATCCGTGTCTACATGTTTCATACTAGCCGTTACAATTAGGCTGACTTGATAATGTTATGAAGGCTAGCAGAGGATGTAAATTAAGGATAAATAATTGTTTCAAGCAAGTGAAATGAATAATGATCAAGTATGTGAAGTTATGAAGTGCAATGATAAGTGTTTTGATCCAAAGAAGAAGCAAAACTGAAACAGAAAGTAGAGAAGTGAGCAAAAGAAGTTGCAGAATAGAGAATTGAGAATCTGGCAAAGGAAATCATTAAAGAGTATTATTATATGAATCTTTTGTAGCCATGGGCTATGGCCTAACATCTATAAAATTTTTAATGGCATATGTAAAGTGTTTTTTGATCCTAATATAAAGAGGAATTAGCTTTAAAGGTTGGGTTTTTCCCTGTTAGGGTTTTCCCAGGATATATTTTGTTTCATGAGTGTATGAATGTCTCTTTCTTTTTGTTGTTAGCTATTTAATTTTGTAGCATCTCTGATTGATCATCCTGTTAGTTGCTTAAGGCTGCAAAGTTGGACAGACAGTCCCTCATCAGACCCTCCTACCTTGACTGCATCATTTATCCACCTATTTCCCATGCTAGTCTTTTATCCTTTCAAGTGTCATCATAGACTATGTCAATATCATCTAATCTAGAATTTCTAGTCCATCTACACCTTGGTGAAATTCCTCTTCTTTCCTACACTTGACCTCATCCAACCAAGTAACTCTACTAGTCTCACATACCCATACCAAGTATCATGATGCATTCCTTGATATGGATATTGTACATGATATTCTATCAAATCCATATTAAGTTTTCATAGGTTACACTAGTGTCTTTGCCACTTGAAATCTCTATTGTGCCATCAACACCCTTGGCCATGTTTCCAATAAGCCTTAGCTAGTCAACTTAGCCATGCCTTATGCATAAGGATACCCAAAATATTTGTCACTAAGCACCCGTTAGAATAGCTCATTAGTATTTTAGATCAAAGATCTCTTAACAATAGATTACTTATCAAGTTATAATTTAACTAAATATGTAAAACCAAATTAATATCCCCAAATCTGACTTTAGTAATAGTTTCATACTTCATGTAGAACTTGTGAAGACATAGAAATGCACAACTCTTTGAAGATGGTTATCAAATGTAGGTTCTCAATATATGTGGCTAAAGGATGTATCAATGAGTTTCTACAAACTAGTAGGACCATAACTTACACTAATCTACATGGAATAAACAATGATATTCAATATAAATAATGATCAATTAACCATTTATGATTGGTGCCTGTTCTAATGGGAAATAGAGTCAAGAACCCAAGAAAGGGTAAAAAACATTTATGCAAAGCTTATCAAGTCAACAAAAAAATTACTATGGAATCCACTTTGTCTAGTTTTAGATTCATTAAAAATGAAATTCAAGGAAATGAAAATACATCAACTAAAGTAGGGTTTCTAGAGAACACATATGATCCTTAATATCCCTTATGTGGGTTTGGAAAAGTACATTTACAAATAGCATACAAGCTTCCTTTTACAACTTGATACTAAAGACCAACCTCAAACCTACTAGAAGTCAACAAATGTGATAGGCCATAAGTATGATAGATTATGTATTGTCAAAAATACTGCACTAACTATGGAAAATCTACCCCTAATGATTGGAATTTACTTATAACTCCTTCACCAGACTTCACACAAATCCCTCCCACAACCTTTCTCAATTTTGGCGTACCCCATTTGATCACCATAGAATACACTACATTCTACTCTATACACAAAAATGGCCAAGGATCAAGAAGTTTTCCATAAAGAGAGCTTACATAATTTATAACTAACAATCCTACCAAGATCTTCCATGTAGCTAGTAACTTTTTCAATTTGCACAATTGCATCTCAATTATATAATCATTTCATTAAATTTATTGTAAAAAAATTTCCTAAAAACTAACTCCATTCTACACTATTGAATCTAGGCATTAAAAAATTATAGAGCACAGAGCACACTTAATCATGACTCATGTATTGAAGTACATTCCTTTAGATCATACTTTACATAGACATGGAAAATCTTCCATAGATTTATAGGTAGCATGCCTTTTGAAACTTGACTTAATTATCTTTTGATGTCAATTAAATAGATGGAAGACAACCTGAAACCATTTAGTTAGCTTCATCATTTTCCATGAATAGTATTATGCGTGCCTTGATTCCCATTAAATTCCTCAACTACCATATCTTATCAAGAACTTAGTAGTCAAATCATATCTACCTCTACAATTATTTGTCATGTAATTATATTAATTCCCTCAACCACCACCACCAAATTTATTCAACTAAGCTATTAATGCCAATTCCTTCTTGATTAAATTTGCATCTAAATTATTCCCTTGGATAGTCCCATACTCTCATGTTTTCCATTCTACCCTATTGGATAACTAGTTTGAAATTTAATCTTGACCAACAACATAGATGTATCACTTTTTAGATCAATGGCTATAAGAAATCAATAGTCCTTCAAAAATCTTACTGCTTCATCGACCTATCCACCATAAACAATTAGAACATGTCATGTATTCATCTCCCAGTCCTCTTATCATTTCACTTACACTTTACTTTGGCCACTAATGAGAACCTACGATCAATGGCTGTGACCATTTTGCCTTCAAGATCTATGCATTTGATGGATCAGTGGATGCATAAGATGCATGATCCCCTAATCAATCGATACAATGCAATTGATAATATTGTGACATATAACCATCTAATCCACAATCCATATGATTCTAGAATATAAAAAAACTTGCAAATAAATATGGTTGAGTAGATACAAAGGGCTCACCATCACTTGGCAGTTGATCCCATGTAGCATTAAATTCAATTTGTTCTCATAGAGAAAGACCCTTGTAAAAATACCATATGTTCATACTTTAATTGACCCTTTGGTTTTGTTCACTACCTTCTTTCAACCACACATAAGTTTTGGTTTTGTTAACATAGGAAAACATAATGGATATCTATTTTATAGAACGAATATCTATTTTGTAGAATGGATATCTATTACCTAGATATCCATTGCCCAAAGAATTGGGCTTTAGGTAATGGATATCCATTATGTAAAAGCCAAAAAAAGATAAAAATAATATTGTAGGGCCTGACAACCGTGGCCACAGACCCTCTGCTATTGAAAAACCTGTGATCTCTACCTGTTATAGTAAAAAAAAAACACTTTTAATCACTTTTGTAGACAAAATTTGCTTGTTACAATCATTAGGGTGATATTTTTGTTCCCCTAATGAGGAGCAATAGTTGTCATAAAGCAAAAAGGACGAGGAAAGTTACATTGGAGGAAATTGAAGAAATTAGGGAAAAGGATAGAGCAAGGAAGAGGATTGGAAGACTGGATTTGGTAGATGCTCATCAAGGTGAAGCTTCTTCTTTACCATCTAATGACCTACAAATTGAAGGTTTTAATGTTGAGTATAATGAAATGTTAGATTAGAATGAAATTGACCATGATATTGCAAATGAAAATGTTGCAAAATGTTATGAAATACCTATTGATAAGAGCAATACCATGGACAAAGAAGAAGAAAAATGAAAAACTTTTTCTTGAAGAAAGTGGATATGAGCCTCATGATGTTGATGTTGGCAAGAGACATTGCTCTGGTATGAGATTGTATGTTATCATTGATGGCAACAAGGGTCAGATATCTCTTCAGTATGACAGGGAGACACAACTCTAGAAGATCGCATCAGATTTCAGGTCCAGTTGGTAGAAGTGGCTAAGTATGAGTATGTACATAATATAACACAGTAAGTGGGTCAGTATGCTTCCATAGATGATGATCAGGTAATGTGGTTCAGGTGTGATGTTAGTAATTGTTTGGTGGTGTCATACTCTAGAGATTAAGTCTTGACTTACTTTGGAAGTCACCTTGAAGAAATGTCTAAGCTCGGATAAGCAAAGGTATAGCAGGAACAATGAACAGGTTATAGTGTAGTGGTCTGCATTTCTCCACAGGTGAGCATTTTGTTATGAGGTTTTGAGGTGTTGTAAACACTTATATGAAGTGTCTAATTCCAGAGTTGGGAGATCTGAAGTCCACTAAAAACATAGTTGCAAGCTGCTAAGTATTGGCATAGTGTTTGACAGAGCTTGACAGAAACAGAGTCTAAGTTCTGATGGTCCACATTTCTCTGCAAGATGATATCATGCCTTGTGGTTCTAAGGGTAAGTTTGAGAATGTATGAAGAGTCCTTGATATGATTTTGGAGGTGCTTTGAGATTCGTAGTAAAAGTTGTAAGTCAGCAGATGAACTTGTTAAGCATGCTCTTGAGGAACAAGCCTACTAGTATGATAAATCATTGTGCAGAGAAGAGATAATATTTGAAGGATCTATCTAAGTTATTGAATGATTAGAGATGACCTATATGAACACATTTGGGAAAAGTTTTGGGTCTGCATAATATATAGTGCATTGGATTAAGCTGACAAGCCACATTTTTCTATGTACATGTTTCATTTCTTGGATGCTAACCTGATTGTGGATTAAATCATAATGTAGATATATAAAGATGATGAGTTTTTGTTGTCAGGAGCATGCAAGTGTGTGTAATTGATGTATAAATGTGAATAGAAAAGTAGAGTTAGAAGATTAGCAGTGATGAAGACTTGGGATTCAAAATTTAGTTGCTAAATGACTGCACCCTGACATAGTGACAGATGCTTTTGCAATATTCAATTTTCATGTGCAATTTTCTTTGTACTCTACAGTGAGATTTATTCATCAAGGCAATAATCCTGGTAGTGAGCATCTATTAGGGTTTAACAACCCTTATTGTAATCTTGCTAGGTTTAGGGTTGAGGCAGTGAGCCTGCTAGACCTAGTTGTACTTCATGGCAGTGAGCCAGCATGTTCCAGGCCCGTGGAGTGACCAAGCCTGAACATCATTATTTTTAAAGATTGCAATATATATTTAATATTTAATCCTCTTCGTGGTTTTTCCCATTTTGGGTTTTCCACGTAAAAATATTGGTGTCTATGTGTCATGTTTTTATGGTTGCTATTCATATACATGTTATGCTTCTGTTTAATTAATTTTGGAAAATGGTTGAAAGTTAAAGGGCATCAAAAGATTTTTAGAACACTAATTCACCCCCCCTCTTAGTGTTCCTAACATTCAACAGTTGAATTTGCACTCCATAATCCATTTGTTGATAAAATTGATGAGGTTGATAACATAGATGAAACAATGAAAATCAATGTATCTTCAAATTACATAATAAGAGAGGATGTTTGTCAAGAAGAGAATGAGCATGATGAAATTGTAAAACATCCAAGAACCCCAAAATGGTTACTTGAAATTGATGAGAACATAATGGAAAAACTTGAAGGCAAGAGGTCATCACAAATGGTTCGGTTGTGGACTTCAAAACTCTTTAATGAATACTTTGAGAATAAAACATTAACTGAACAATGCCAACTTTTTGTGCAATTACTAAAGATGTACAAAATGAGACCTTTACTAAAGAAATTAAAAATTCAGTTAAACAAAGTGTCCGATCAGAATAAAATTATTGTTAGAAGCCTTTTCAATGCACTCAATTCTATTGGAAAGACTAGCAAGGAGAAAGATAAAAGAGATGCTCATAGAGTAATAACTACCTCAATAGTGAGAAAACAATTAAGAAAGGCTCAATTAATAAGGCAAACTTGTGTTGACTTAAGCTTGAATCATAAAACATTGTCAAAAGCATTAGCATTAAGATTAAGACTAGATAGTCCTCTTAGAAATGATACTTGGGCTTTTAGTAGTTGGATTCCAAAAGTTGATAAGAAGATAATCAATAGCACAAAGGAAGAAATTGAATGATTTTGGCACACTAACTTGAGGGTATCAATGAATGCAAAAGATGTTTTAAAGTTAAGAATTGGTGATAAAGACCACTCGCCACATCCTAAACATTACTTGGAATGTCACCAAACAACATTGTACAAACAATATTGTGAAACACACCAAGTTATGACAATGTAAAAAAGAGCATTTGAATCCATTAAGCCATTTTATTATGTTCCTCTTAAAATTCATAATACATGTTGTTGCAAATACCATGTAGAGTTTTATATGTATCATGAATTATTATGCAATATTCGTTCTACTTTGCACGCTAATGAAATGTTACAGGAGTGTGGTGCAATTCAACTACCAAAGTCATGTAGGTACTTATTGGATTTATTTCTATGTATTAGAGATGATGGTTGCATTCTCTACAAGAATGATTGTTTAAATGAAAAGTTTTTACACTGTGGTGGGTTATCAAAGTTTATATCATATTTTCATGAGGGTAGTGAGCATGATTTTGGAAAGAGAATGGTTGAGAAAAAGAGAAATGAGAAAGTGAAATACAATTTGAAAAGTGGAGATGAAGGTTCTAGATGTGAGTTGATTGCAAGAGAGGTAAGTATTGCTGATTTTATTGATGATTTTAAGAAAAATCTTTTCTACAAGTATGCCAAACACAGCCACAGGTCTTGATGGTTAGATCAATAGTTTGAGATGTGTAAAGACTTTTTCCTAATTGGAACTATTGTCCCTGTAGTTGACTTTGTAGAAAACCACATGTTGCAACCCCAAAATGGACTGCAATCCCAATACTATGATTCTATTGAGGTTGTTCTTTTTGTTCACAACACATAGACATGCCTATGAGAGTACATAAGAGAACAAGAAGATTGTTAGAGAATACCATTTTTACATGAGTGATGATCAATCTCATTCATCAAAGTATGTGATATATTGTTTCCAACAATTTTATGTGTTCTTGCAAGAAAAATATATTCAAATGGATCAACATATCATATTGTTAGATAATTGCATTGGTTAATTCAAGAATGCTCATATGTTCTATTGGTTTAGTACAATGCATGTAGAGAAGGGTATACCTCATATTTGGATTTTTTTTTAAGCTGGGCATGGAAAAGGGGAACATGATGGAGCGGGTACATGTGTGAAGAGAGCTATTTTAATGAACAACTAAATATTAGATGTGGTTCTACATTCAATGATTTATATTCTATTGTTAAGTGGTGTAACTATGAATTGTCACAAGGAGTGGCTCTTGATTTAGAAGTATGCATGTTCTTTTGGTTGGTTGATGAGGGGATAGCAAGAGAGAAATTGGATTGCTAGAGAATCAATGGATTGTCAAAGATGCATTCATTTCTAGGCTTAGATATAAGTGCATGGACTATTTGGACATGAGAATTATCTTGTTTTTGTCAGAGTTGTATTAAATGTGATTGGGATAATTGTGAGTCAAGTGAGTGGGTAGATGCATGGATTCTACGACATTCAACCCCTTTATCTCAAAGTCAATCGTCTTTAGTCAATGACATGGAGAGCTTATTTGACTATGAACATCGTTTAGACCTTGTACAACCAGGTCATGTTTATGCAATTGTTGCACCGCATGGAAATGAAGAGAGGTTAGATTATTGGTTGACACGATGTGTACAGGGAAAACAAAAGATAACACAACCTATGATAGATGATGATGGGTTCACATATCCTAAATGATTAATTGTTATTGTTTGGACTTGGTTATGAACATATACAATTAGAAAGAATGGATTCCCTGCATTTGAAGACTTTAAGAAGCCTAAAACCATATTGATGTATTCACACCTAGTTGTAGCAAAAAATGTTAAGTTACTAAAGCATCATGCAAAACCAAAAACAAAACAACTATGGACAATTATTAATGCTGATCATGAAGCAATATTGGATACTCTGAAGGTAAGAGATGACACCTCATGTACGCTTGACTAACATTTAAACTTCCAGATGGATAGATACACCAAATTTATCTTAACTTGTCCTTGTTTCTTCTATTTTTTAGAATTATTTTATTAAAAATCTTGTTTCTTTAACTACAATGCATGCTTTTGACTATACAAGATTGTGAATGAAGTTATTTTGTATGGAATCATAAATGTGAGGTATAATTCATAGTGCATATCCTACAATCAAGGCATTCCATGAGATGACATCTCTTTGATGTGTTATGCCAAATAGTTCATGTGCCTTATCTGTGTTTCCACATTTTGCATACATGTGTCACAGGGTAATTACAACTACAACATCTGACAAAATTCTCATATCCTTAAAGCAATAAATCTATTTTGTGCATATCTTGCAATTATTGCATTCCATCAAACATCTCTTTGAGTTGTTTTGTCAAATAGTTCACGTGGCATGTCTATGCTTTCACACTTTGCATACATGTCTACCAAGGTAGTTGCAACTACAACATTTGACAAAATTCTCATATCCTTAATGCAAAAAATATATTTTGTGCATATCTTACAATCATTGCATTCCATTAGACATCTCTTTGAGTTGTTTTGTCAAATAGTTCATGTGGCTTGTCTATGCTTCCACACTTTGCACACATGTCTACCAAGGCAGTTGCAACTACAACATCTAAAAAAAAATCATATCCTTTATACTTTGGTGGATGTCCATATCCTATTCCAAACATCCCATTTTGGCATAGGTAGGGAGCATGCTAGAAAGGGTTGTGGAATTTGGCTTTACACCCACCAATTGCATTTGCTTGAAATTTTCTAAAGAAACAAATCCATTTTGTGCATATCTTGCAATCATTGCATTCCATCAAACATCTCTTTGAGGTTTTCTGTCAAAAAGTTCATGTGCCTTGTATTTTCATGAAGTAACTCCTCTAACAACATAGGTTCATTAAGAATACATTTTTCAATGTGATGACTTAGTTAGGAAGGCATGTGTTGATCTAGAAACTTCTTCAAACCCCATATGCCATGCCTACTTGCCATATCTCAAGCATAAATAACAAGATAGCTAATTTTATTATCAAGACTTACCTTGTAGCATTAGGTTCTCATGTTTCAAGCATATATATTAATATGTAGCTATACTATGTGTAGTTTTGGCATCATGACCTTTGTGTGCAGCTTCTTGTTTTCTATTTTCTCATCATTTCATCAATAAACATAACTTCATCCATGCATTTCCATGAAATGATCAATCTAGACTATAAGATCTTCATGACTATCTAGCTAAATGTGAACAACCACAAAGGTCTTAAGATGATTTTCTTTTTAGTCTTAGGTCTCTTCACCATCCCTATGTTTGATCTTTGCATGCTCTAAGATAGCCTCTTCAACCTTCTCTAGAGCTTAGGATAAAAATCTTTAGGGACATCATGGTCATGTTTATATGGACTAGTATAACAATAAAGTTATGATAGTCCCTAGGTGACTGCCCTGTATTGGCCCATCATTGATGTGGGAGTGATGTAGACTGACTTCATTATTACTTTGATCACAATGAGACCAAGACTATTCAAGTACATGCCACCAACCTCATCATAAAGGAACTCATTACTATTACCCTAAAACAACAAAAGTCATATGATGACTGTGGCAACCTTTCTTGACTACTACATTTGTGACTATCATATGCTTTGATTTGATAGTAGTAGTCACTTAATGGAAAACCATGCTTTATCTAGGACCACTGGTATACTAGCACCAAACCCTAACATCCAATGTCTCACTAATAGCTTGATAGTGTTACAACACTTGACCAAAATAAGATTGCATCATCCTTGATTAGCCTATGATAGTCCTAAACCTAAAAGGACCATTGTCTTAACAACTTTGAAATCTTTCATGAACTATCCTACTCATCTCTAGCTAGTGGTTTGATTTCATTATCATATGAATGTTTGATTTCATTGTCATATTAATGGTCCTAAAGTGACATATAAGATATTTTTCATCGAACTTCTTATAACAATTTTTTAACTTATAAATGCAGGTGTTTTGGACTATAAAGCTATTGTATTCAAGGGATTGAGATCAATGGTTAAAGTATTTAGCTTTCATCATGGAGATATTTTTTATATTTTAGATTTGTATATTTATATATTTTGTATATCCTATGAGGAGATTATGGCCATAATATAATAATGTTTCCATCTTACATATGCTCCTAGTGTTTCTTCACATCTGGTACTAAGAGTTGATAACCATTTCATATGATTTTAGTAGCACATTGTTAAAGGTGTGTTTTTTCATTATATTTAATGCTAATTTTAATGGTTATATATGTAGTGATTTGATGTCATGAATATTTTGACAATAAACTAGTATATCTCTTAAAATTAGTCCCAAAAACCTCTTAAAAATAGTCCCAAAACCTCTTAAAATCAAATGTCTCCCCTATGAAAACTAGATGCCATGAAGTGCGAGAACTACTTTGTCAAAGTCTGGCAATTTTTTGCTCTTAGGTCTCTTAACAGACTTTGCCAGTACACTATACCCTGATTTGATTGGGACACATGGGGAATGAAACAAGGCATCCAATAGCATAAAGCCACCCACCTTGACCTTTTAGCATTGTTGGTTAGGTCCCACAGGGTGAAGAATGCAAGATATGGCTCTTGGCACCTTTACACTAAATGTCACTGAGGCATTTATCAAGAAAGCATCCACCATTCTCATAGTCAAACGATGTTGAGTTGGTCAAAACTGAGAGAGGTTATTGGGAAAGGGACTAACATCTAGTCATAGATCCAAACAGATCATTTGTAGGTTCCACAAAGTGCAAGAACTACTCTGTCAAAGTCTGACAATTTTTTGCTCTTAGGTCTCTTAAGAGACTTTACTGGTACAATGTGGCTCAATTCTATTGGGACACCTATGGAATGAAACATGGCCTTCACTAGCATAAAACCACCCACCCTGACCTATCAGCACCATTGGTTAGGTTCCACGGGGTGAAGAACATAAGATATGGCTCCTGGCCCCTTTACACTAAATGTCGCTAAGGCATTTTTCAAGAATGCATCCACTGTTGGCATGGTCAAATGATGTTGATTTAGTCAAAAATGAGAGAGGTTATTGTGGAGGGGCTTGACATCTAGTCATAGGTAATAATGGATCATTCATAAGTGCCACAACATGCTAGAACTACTCTGTCAATCTTTGGAAATTTTTTGCTCTTAGGTGTCTTAAGAGACTTTGTCTATAGGCTATAGCCTGATTCAATTGGGACACATGGGGAATGAAAAAAGGACTCCACTAGAATAAACCCACCCACCCTGACCTGTTAGTATCATTGGTTAGGTCCCATGGGGTGAAGAATGCAAGATATGGCTCTTGGCACCTTTACACTAAATGTCAGCAAGGCATTTTTCAAGAATACATCCGTCATTGGCATGGTTAAACGATGTTGAGTTGGTCAAAATTGAGAGAGGTTATTGTGGAGGGGCCTAACATCTAGTTGTAGGTCTAAATGGATCATTCGTAGGTGCCACAAAGTGTGAGAACTACTCCATCAAAGTCTAGCAATTTTTTGCTCTTAGGTCTCTTAAGAGACTTTACAGGTACATGGTAGCTCGATTCTATTGGGACACATGGGGAATGAATAGGGCCTCCACTAGCATAAAACCATCCACGCTAATCTGTCAGTGTCATCGGTTAGATCCCATGGGGTGAAGAACATGAGATATGGATCTTGGCACCTTTACACTAAATGTCTCTAAGGCATTTTCAAGAATGAATCTATCTTTGGCACGGTCAAATGATGTTGAGTTGGTCAAAACTGAGAGATTTTATTGTGGAGGGGCTTGAAATTTAGTCGTAGGTCAAAATGGATCATTCATAGGTGCCACAAAGTGCAAGAACTACTTTGTCAAAGTCTAGCAATTTTTTGCTCTTAGGTCTCTTAAGAGACTTTGCTGGTACACTGTAGCTTGATTCAATTGGGACACATGGGGAACAAAATAGGCCCTCCACTAGCATAACCAACCCACCTTGACCTTTTGGTGCTATTAGTTAGGTCCCACAAGGTGAAGAATGCAAGATATGGCTCTTGGCATATCTACACTAAATGTTACTAAGGCATTTTTCAAGAATGCATCTGCCGTTGCCATGGTCAAACAATGTTGAGTTGGTTAGAACTAAGAGAGGTTATTATTGAGGGTCCTGAAATCTAGTCCTATGTCTAAATGGATCATTCATAGGTTCCACAAACTGTGAGAACTACTTCATCAAATTTTGGCAATTTTTTGCTCTTAGGTCTCTTAAGAGACTTTGCTAGTACACTGTACCTCAATTCAATTGGGACACATGGGGAATTAAACAGACCCTCCACTAGCATAAACCCATCCACCCTAACCTATTGGTGCCATCAGTTAGGTCCCAAAGGGTGAAGAACATAAGATATGGCTCTCGACACCTTTACACTAAATGTCACTGAGGCATTTTTCAAGAATGCATCCACCATTGGCATGGTCAAATGATGTTGATTTGGTCAAAACTAAGAGAGGTTATTGTGGAGGAGCTTGACATCTAGTCATAGGTCCAAACAGATCATTCATAGGTGCCATAAAGTGTGAGAACTACTCTGTCGAAGTTTGGCAATTTTTTTCTCTTAGGTCTCTTAAGAGACTTTGCCAGTACACTATAGCCTGATTTGATTGGGACACATGGAGAACAAAATAGGGCCTCCAATAGTATAAACCCACCCACCTTGACCTATCGGTACCATCGATTAGGTCCCACGGGATGAAGAATGCAAGATATGGCTATTGGCACCTTTACACTAAATGTCACTAGGGTATTTTTAAAGAATGCATCTGTCGTTGGCATGGTCAAACGATGTTGATTTGGTCAAAATTGAGAGAGGTTATTGTGGAGGGGCCTGACATCTAACCATATGTTCAAACAGATCATTCATAGGTGCCACAAAGTGTGAGAACTACTCCGTCAAAGTCTAGCATTTTTTCGTTCTTAGGTCTCTTAAGAGACTTTTCTGGTACATTGTAGCCTGATTCGATTGGGACACATGGGGAAAAAAATAGAGCCTCCTCTAGCATAAACCCACCCACCCTGACCTGTTGGCACTATCGGTTAGGTCTAAATGTGAATCATGCCAAATGTATCTCTCTCCCTATATAGTCATCTTCGTCATCTATAAGGGCAAAATGTTCACTTCCCCACAAACATTGGAACACACCGAGGGCACAACTCATTCTGGTATTTCAATAACCCATATAACAGGTGAAATGAGGATATACTAGACCTATAGACAATGAAATGGTGATAGGAAAATCATGTTAAACATATAGAAGGTGAAATGAGGATATGTTACATATAAAGAAGGTGAAATAAGGATAAGAAAATCATGTCAAACATGTACATGCAAGGAAAATGAGGATATGCAAAGTATGTAGACCATATAGAAGGAAAAATGAGGATTGTAAATCATTCCAAACATACATATGTCTCCCTATCTCTCTTTTTTCCTCTCTACCTCATTCTACTCTTTCCATAACCCATATAGAAGGTGAAATGAGGGTATACTAGACCTATAGACAATGAAATGATTATAGGAAAATCATGTTAAACATATAGAAGGTGAAATGAGGATATGTTATACATAAATAATGTGAAATCAAGATAAGAAAATCATGTCAAACATGTAGACATGAGGAAAAAGAATGCAAAATATGTAGACCATATAGAAGGTGAAATAAGGATTGCAAATCATGCCAAATGTACATCTCTCCCTATGTCTTTCTCTCTTCCTCTCTACCTCATTTTTCTCTTACCATAACCCATATAGAAGGTGAAATGAGGGTATACTAGACCTATAGATGATGAAATGATGATAGGAAAATCATGTTAAACATATATCTAAGGTGAAATGAGCTTAAGAAAATAATGTCAAACATATAGAAGGTGAAATGAAGATACATTATACATGTAGAATGTGAAATGAGGATATGTTATACATATATAGAAGGTGAAACGAAGATACATTATACATATAGAAGGTGAAATGAGGATAAGTGAATCATGTCAAACATGTGGACCTATGAAATGAAGATATGCAAAGCATGGAGAGCATATAGAAGGTGAAATTAGGATAAGCGAATAATGTCAAACATGTGGACCTATGAAATGAGGATATGTAAAGCATGGAGACCATATAGAACGTGAAATTAGGATAAGAAAATCATGTCAAACATGTGGACTTATGAAATGAGGATATGCAAAGCATAGAGACCATATAGAAGGTGAAATGAGGAAATACAAATCATGCCAAACGTGTCTCTCTCCCTACATGGAGACCTACAGACTATGAAATGAGGATATGATATTGAAACATACTTCCATTTAAGATGTACACCTATTTACATTTCCAAATGCAATGACTATTGAATTTGGGTTGTGGATGACATTTATATGTGTAAACTAGATTAAGAAATGGGTAAACACACAAACATGTCTTTGCTCATTAATACAAAAATAACTATCTTAGGTTGAATGAAAAACATCACAAGTTTTTTCATTTTTAACATGTATCTTGCATGTTTAACATGTAAGATGAGATATTATCAATGATTATCATATCAAATCTAGTAGTTTCTATATCAAATATAGTGTTCTAAGAAAAGCTAACATGTCAAAGCTAGTGTTCTTGAATGAAAAAAGCTCACATGTCAAATGTTTTAAGAAAATCCTATATCTAACTAATACTACAATCATGTGGCAATTAAGATCAAGTTGTGTATTAAGATATGAAACTACATATATAGTTTTTCTACCAAGAAAAACAATCATATATAACAAGAAATCAATCTATAACATGTTATTGATCATAACTCAACCATCGTAAACAAATTATACATTAAAATTTTAAGTTTCAAAGTAGGAATACATGCACATAAGGAATTTAAATTATATTGTATATCTAGGTGTGTGTATATATATATATATATTAAAATATAGTCCATAATGGTAGACATATACAAAAATTTGGCAAATATGGCAACTCAAAACATTTTCTACAAAATGTGGCATATGTTATGTCTCAAAATCTATATACAATCTACATGTCAAATAGCTACATCAAATACTAAAGGTCCACTTGACCCTATGTCTCTGGTGAATCCTCAACTTGTGATGGATCCTCAAAAAGTGTCCTCTTCATGTGCCATGATGTCTAGTATTTGATGGATGCAAAGTTGACTGCATTAACAAGTCAAACCATAAATTTGATTAATTAGTTTTAAGGTAAATATAAATAAGTTAGAGTTAGTAAATATAATCTTATCTACTACAATTTAGAAATTTCATTTATTAACATACATCTAAATCACTACAATCAACTATAAGACCTCTATAAACTATCAATTATTTAGAAAAAATTAACTCAATTACCTCAACTCTTTCTTCTCATTCAGACATTCGTTCTACAAATGATTGTCTCTTAAGATGATCAGGTTTCCTACTGAAGTATGATGGCAAAGGTGGCACATCACTCAATTTCTCAATTGACTATAAAAGTAAAGTAACATTGAAATAAATTAATATATAATTATTAACAAAAAAGGAAACGCATATATTAAAAAAGGTTAGATGTGTTACACATAAACAATCTAAATTGCACTAAACAAAAAATTATCTACTAGAAAACAAGCACATACCACCAACGAGGCATCCTGCATTGATTGAGAAGGACTCATAATGGATGAACCAACTAATATCTCCTGTATGAAAAATGGCAAGAATGTAAGGCTCTATTTATACAAATAATCATAATAACTTTGAAATTAATAGATCAATTTAAACTGTTGGGAATTAAGGTGTCTCAACCTTGGTAATTCCTTGTATTTTTACATTGTATTTATTTATTAATTGCCTATTGTATTAATTGGATGCAAATCCTATGTTGTCATATTGTGGGAGTTGGCACGATGAAGTGTCATCCTACATGGCATATGACCATATGTATTTTTGTCCTCACATGAGGAGATAGGTGTCCCAATTAGTGGTAGGAATATTTTCCCATGTGTTAGCATCTTGGATGTTGTGTAAGAGAATATTGATCGTAACGGTCATGACAGATTCCTATGATGAAGTTATGACATGTAAGAATCAGAAATAGGAGATTCTATGACAGGTGAAGACATGTGTCAAAGAGCATCTTTGAAAAAGGCATTTTTGGGTGCCCCAAGGTGGACTATGACATGTTGTAAGAGAATATGCTATTTATAGCCTGTGTATGACAAATTCTCTTATAGTTGTATGTTATGAGAGCTATGACAGATTCTATGATGGTTGTAAGAGTCATAAGAGCGTATTTCATAGCCTATTTTGGAAATAGGTGACCTCCTTGGGATGGGGTGACTTCAGAAGTGTCACGAGAATCCTACAGAGTTGGACAAGTGCCCATAGGCATGGGTTTTAGGCCATGAGGCCATGTTAGACACCCATCCCTATATGGAGCCATATTTGCCTTGTATTTGTTATATAAACAGGTGCTTTTGAGAGGAGATTATTATAGGTTTGACAGGTACTATTACGCTACTAGTTTGTCTCTAGATACGAGTGTCAAAGACTCTTGAGAGCTTGTATTGCAAGTGTATTGTAAAGCATTTTAGTTTTGTTAATACATTGTGCAGGTTTTTGGGTGTGGGGTTTTTCACCTAATAAGGGTTTTCCCCACGTATATCTTGTGTCTCTCTTCTTTTGTCTCACTTTCTTGTTTATGTGTTCACTGCAATATCTCTATTAGTGAGTTTAACATTGCTATAATAGTGAGGATAAATTGAATTTGCACTCTCCTCCCCTCATTAGATTAGTGTAGGAAGTGATTTCTGCACACCTAGCTTCCTTTCAATTGGTATAAAAGCCTGGTCAGTTTTGGTTCTATCTACTAGGTAGAGATTTTTTGAGCTAATCTTAGGTTGAGTGGGAGCGTTGTGTGGAGTATTCTATATCTTGTTGCAGCAAGGAGATGGCAACCACATCCGAAAGGTTAGAGGTTGAGAAATTCAATGGTACTAATTTCAAGTTGTGGAAACTCAAGATGGAGGACCTACTTGTTGATCGTGACCTATGGGAAATGGTATCCAATGTGAAACCTATAGCAATGTCACAATCTGATTGGGACCTCAAAGATCGGAAGGCTAAGGGTCTCATAAGACTCTATTTAGCTAACTCTATCCTATTGACTGTCCATGAGGAGAAGAGCACGAAAGATCTTTGGAAGAAGTTGGGTGATGTTTATCACACCAAGTCCTTGGTAAACAAACTTTTCCTAAAAAAGAAGTTGTTCGCTCTGAAGATGGAAGATAGAGGATGTGTTGTGAATCACATGAATGCTTTCAACATGTTTGTTGTACAATTGACATCTATGGGTGTAAAAATGGAGGAGGAGGATCGTTGCCTGACCCTGCTTTGTTCTTTGCCAGTTTCGTGGGATCATCTTGTCATGGCTATCAGAAGCACCACTACCACCTTCAAGATGGAAAATGTGGTATCTTCACTGTTACCTAAAGAGATGTGGAGAAAGTCTTCTAAGGTAGCCAAAGAGGCTCTTGTGGTTTGTGAAAGACCTAAGGAGAAAGGGAAGAAGAAAGCCAAGAAAGCTAAGAAGGCCAGATCCAAATCGCATGGGAGATCCAAATCTCCTGGAAAGTCCAAGGCTCTTTGTTAGAACTATGGAAAAACTAGGCATTTCTAAAGGAATGCAAAGAGAAGAAGAAAAAGAAGAAGAAAGCTCCTAATTCAGATTCTGACAAGTCACAAGATGATGGTGATGCCTTCATTGCAGCCCTGGCCACCCATGCATATGATGATGTGTGGTTGATTGATTCTAGTGCATCATTCCACATGACCTCACATTGAAGTTGGTTCACGAAATATGAAGAGTTCAATGGTGGAAGAGTGTACCTAGGTGACGACTCTCATCTAAAAATTGTTGGTCATGGAAGAGTCTCAATTCAATTCCCTGATGGACAAGTGAAGAGGATCACTAGAGTTATGCACATTCCAAGCCTTACACAGAACCTTCTTGTTGTAAGTATGTTGAATGATGTAGGTGTGCAGGTTGTCTTTTCGAAGGATGGATCCAAGATGACTAGAGGATCTAGGGTGCTTGCAAAGGGTACTCGGAGAGGTACTCTGTTTCAGCTGGAGGCATGCACTTCATAGTGCAATAGTTCTTCTGACTCAAAGAAAAGAGTTGTAGTCAGTTCATCCCCACCATCTAAATGAGAAGTGAAGAAATTTGTTGTAACTAGTTTTGATGGTAGTGCACATGCTATGGAAGCTAAGCTTCCTACTAAAAAGACTATGTTATGGCATTTGAGATATGGCCACATTGGTGAGAAGGGTTTACGTACCCTGAAAAATAAAAATCTCATTGAGGGGTTAAATGATTGTAATCTCGAGTTTAACTTTTGCAAATATTGCATTTATGGAAAGCAAAACTGTGTTTAGTTTTACTCTAGTTCTCACAAGTCTTTTAGTGTATTTGATCTTATTCATTCTGATGTGTTTGGTCCTGTTAATGTTTCTTCAATTTCAAAAAATATATATTTGTATCTTTCATAGATGATTATAGTAGAAGGACATGGGTTTATTTTATCAAAAGCAAGACTAAAGTCTTTAGTAGGTTTAAGGAGTTTAAAGCCTTTGCTAAAAATTAGACTAGTAAAAATATTAAGTGTTTGAGAACTGACAATGATGGTGAGTTTTGTTTGGCAGAGTTTGATAAGTTCTGTAAAGAGCAAGGGATTGAAAGGCATAAGACAACACCATATACTCTGCAGAAAAATGGAGTTACAGAGAGGATGAATAGGACATTGATGGAAAAGGCTAGGAGTATGCTTAGTGGAGCAAGCCTCGAACAAAAGCTTTGGGCTGAAGTTGTTGCCACTGCTTGCTATCTAGTAAACAGATCTCCTACATCAGCTCTTGTTGGTAAGACACCTATGGAGGTGTGGTCTGGTAAGAAGCCTTCAATTAGACATCTTTGTGTTTTTGGTTGTGAGGCATATGCACATGTGCCTAAGGAGAAAAGGTCTAAATTGGAGAATAAGGCTATTAAATGTATTTTCCTATGGGGTCAGTGTGAAAGGATACAAGCTTTGGGATCCTGTGGCTGAAAAAGTGTTGTATAGAAAAAGTGTTATCTTCAGAGAGCTAACACCTTCTTCCATTGTTCTACAGCCAGAACAAATAGAAAAGAAAGAGGATGTGGTTTAGTTTCCCTCTACCCCTGAGAAGACTGAACAAACAGACCCTGTGAGACCTAATGATGAGGAGAGCTCTAGCAGCTCTGAAAGCTCAGAAGAAGAAGTAGAACCTCAACCTTAGACAATAAGGAGGTCTACAAGAATAAGAAAGCAACCTCATAGGTTTGGTTATTCATTACTTGATTCTAGTTGTGCTTTTGCTTTACTTACTAACACTGATGAGCCTAGAACTATGAAAGAGACTATGGGCATGAAAGATGTAGGTTCCTAAAAGGAGGCCATGGAGGATGAGATGGCTTCTTTGGAAAAGAATAAAACATGGGGCTTGGTGCCTTTACCTGATGGACAGAAACCCATTGGTTACAAATGGGTGTTCAAGAAGAAATTTAATGCAGATGGCAGTGTTGAAAAGTACAAGGCTAGATTGGTTGCGAAGGGGTATTCACAAGTGGAGAAAATTGATTATGGTGAAATTTTCTCTCCCATTGCAAAGCTGACATCCACTCAATTTATATTATCTCTTACAACTTCTTATGACTTAGAGGTAGAACAAATGGATGTGAAGACATATTTCCTTCATGGTGATTTGGAGGAAGAAATCTACATGTCATAGCCAGAGCATTACATAGAGAAAGGTAAAAAAAATTTGGTTTACAAGTTAAAGAAGTCTTTGTATGGTTTGAAGTAGTCTCCTAGGATGTGGTACTTGAAGTTTGATGCCTTTGTGTTGTTGATTGGTTATCTAAGATCAAAATCAGATCATTGTGTGTATTACAAATTTGACAATTATCATATTCTCATTATTGCATTGTATGTTGACAATATGTTGTTGATTGGGAATGGTAAGAATATGATTTCTGATTTGACCTCTCAGTTGTCAGCACAGTTTCAGATGAAAAACTTTGGGGCAACCAAGTATATTCTGGGGATGGAAATTAGAAGAGACAGAGCTAATAGAAAACTTTGGTTAAGCTAGAGTAAGTATGTGAAGACTGTGTTGGATAGGTTCAACATGGCAGATTGTAGACCATTGTGTGTGTAGACACTAAAAATTATCTAGGTCTTGTTTGCATATGACCTTGTATGTCTTTTCCCTAAGTCCTAGTTACACAACACCTTGTCGTCATGACCTTGTATGTGTTCCCCTAAGTCCTAGTTCATCCCAGTTCATCTAACCTCATCCCACTTGATCCGATTTATCCCTAGGTCCCAGTTCATCTTAATCCCATTGGTCCAACTTAATCACCTTCTTGATTAATTAAATAAACCCACTTTATTTAATTAATCCCATTTGATCACATGCCCAATAAATTAAATAAATCCCATTTATTTAATTAATTGCACCTAGTCACATGTCTCACATAATTGAAATTAAAAATTTCAATTATTCCCTCACCTTTCATCTCATTGCGACACATGTCACATGTCTCCATCATCCACTTAATGCCTTCACATGTCAAACTAATTCAAATATAATATTTGAATTAGATTCCCTTTATTCTCCATCACACACTTGTCATGTGACTACAATCCCTCTTTGAGTGGGAAACCCTAATCCAACCCTAATTGATCTTGACCATTCATATCATTAAAAATAACTCTCAATCACAATCGTCCATTCAAATTTGCCTTTTCTATAAAGGTAGCCTCTCTTGAGCCATTTGAAATTGAATCTTCTTCTAGCATCCTTACTCTACCGAATTTTCCTCTCAATCCATAATCCATCTATCTTTCATCTATCATTCATCTATCTTGTATCTTTCATCCTTCATCTATCATCCATCTATCTTGTTATGCTACAAAATCAGGCAACCAACATTCATCTATTTGAGTAAAGCTAGAGTGCTTCGGGTATGGCACTCTCCACCCTATCAATGGATTGTGGGTCGATATGATGTTTCCATTCGTTTGATTTGCATTTGTTATCATTTCCTTCATGTCAATTTTCCATGATTTCAGTGTGTTCCTGTTTCATTGGGGACAAAATTGTCTTTTAGTGATTGTCCAAAATCTCCTAGTGAGGTGGAGGACATGAGCAGAGTACCTTATGCTAGTGTTGTTGGCAGTTTGATATATGCCATGGTCTGCACAAGACCAGACATTACCCAAGTAGTGGAAGTTCTTAGTTGATTTACGGTTAATCCTGGATGGGTACATTGGGATGTAGTTAAGCGAGTGTTCAGATATTTGAGGGGTACTTTTGAGTATTCTATTTTCTCTCATGGCAATGTTACAAGACCTCCGCATTTAGTTTGTATTTGTGGATTTGTGGATTATGATTGGGCAGGTGACATTGACAGCAGGAGATCCACCAGTGCCTTTGTGTTCACTATGTTTAGTGGTACAATTAGTTGGATGAGTAAGAAACAACCTATGCTTGCTTTGTCCACTACAAAAGCTAAGTACATATTTGTAACTCATGCTTGTAAGGAAGCCATTTGGCTTAAGAGATTGTATTCAAATATTGGTGTTGATGCAGGTCAAATTACGATCATTTGTGACAATCAGAGTGTGATTTGCCTTGTGAAGAATCCAACTTTCCATGCCAGAACAAAGCATATTGATCTATAGTTTCACTTCATGTGAGACATGGTAAAGGATGGAAAGGTAAATTTGGAGAAGGTAGATACTTTGAATAATGTTGCAAATGCATTGACAAAACTAGTGGGCATAGAGAAGTTCAGATGATGTTCGGAGTCTATGGGCCTCTCGGCCAATAGTAGTTAAATCTTGTTGATTCTATCGCCTCTTACAACGTGTTCGACAAGTGGGAGAATGTTGGGAATTAAGGTGTCTCAACCTTGGTAATTCCTTATATTTTTACATTGTATTTATTTATTAATTGCCTATTTTATTAATTGGATGCAAATCCTATGTTGTCATATTGTGGGATTTGACACGATGAAGTGTCATCCTACATGGCATATGACCACATGTATTTTTGTCCTTACATGAAGAGATAGGCATCCCACTTAGTGGTAGGAATATTTTGCCATGTGTTGGCATCTTGGATGTTGTGTAAGGGAATATTGACCATAACGGTCATGACAGATTCCTATGACGAAGTTATGACATGTAAGAGTCAGAAATAGGAGATTCTATGATAGGTGAAGACATGTGTCAAAGAGCATCTTTGAAAAAGGCATCTTTGGGTGCCCCAAGGTGGCCTATGACATGTTGTAATAGAATATGCTATTTATATCCTGTGTATGATAGATTCTCTTACAGCTATAAGTTATAACAGCTATGATAGATTCTATGACGGTTGTAAGAGTCATAAGAGCATCTGTCATAGCACATTTTGGAATCAGGTGACCTTGGGATGGGGTGACTTGACAAGTGTCAGGAGCATTCTATAGAGTTGGACAAGTATCCATAGGCATGGGTTTTGGGCCATGAGGCCATGTTGGACACCTATCCCTATGTGGAGCCATATTTGCCTTGTAATTGTTATATAAATAGGTGCTTTTGAGAGTAGATTATTATAGGTTTGACAGGTACTATTATGCTATCGGTTTGTCTCTAGATACGAGTGTAGAGACAAGTGTCGAAGACTCCTGAGAGCTTGCATTGCAAGTGTATTGTAAACCATTTTAGTTTTGTTAATACATCGTGTAGGTTTTAGAGTGTGGGGTTTTTCACTTGATAAGGGTTTTCCCCACGTATACCTTGTGTCTCTCTTCTTGTGTCTCACTTTCTTGTTTATGTGTTTGTTGCAATATCTTTGTTAGTGAGTTTAACATTGTTGTAATAGTAAGGATAAATTGAATTTGCACTCTCCTCCCCTCATTAGATTAGTGTAGGAAGCAATTTTTGAACACCTAGCTTCCTTTCATAAACAAAACAAAGAAAAAATGCTCACTAGTGTTAGGGGAGAGGAGCTATTAGTCATTAGGGATAACTTTACAACCATGTAGAAGTTACATGGAATATTATAGGGTCTCTATTTTTTAGAAATGTGATATGGACTCTTATCTATCTGTAACTAAGGTTTAGAGGTGTGACTCATCATACAACTCTCCACATTAGCACATCTAGTGAGAAGTGGACCCTTAAAATGAATTTTTAAAGATTCAACGAAAATGAGCTATCATGGATTTTTTTTACAACCTCTTATATTTCACGAGAAAATACAAGGTATTTATTGTACTCAACTTTTACATTTGTCATAGGATAAACATATAATATGAAGTATTCCAATGCATGTATATTGCCTCCTCAGTAGTTCTACACATAATAATAGTATTTGTCTACATATTTGGAATGTTTTCATTATAAGTGGATCCTCAAATAGTTTTTTATCTAGTAGAATGTTCCACTAAAACTTGAAATATAAAGTAGGCACCAAAACTCACCACTTAAGCCTTGGGAGATAGATAGACCACCATTTTCCACTCACGAATTTAATAATAATGATAATGGAGATGAGCCAATTAAATTTGTAGTTGAGGATGATGTAGGGTCACAAATGCATAAATATTATTGGTAGAAGATGTGTCTCCACTATTATATCCATTAGATGTAGGTAGATGAGTGGGTTCAAGAGGATCTATATTTTTTTATGGAATTTTAGATTCCTTGTATGTTTATGTATTTTTAATCTATTGATACATATGTGTATGTAAATGACATAGCATCAATTTATCAATACACACAATTATGTTGGCAATCGATGAACATTGTATGTCATAATGGAATCCTCATAAGATGAATCAATCAATGCACTAAAATGGATCACATAATCAAATTAGTTTCAAATCAATTGCAAAATTTGTATGAATATTTAAATGAATAATTGATGTGTTAGTAAAGCTCAAATCTATATAATGAATAATGGATAATACATGTTTCTTTCTTTCTTTCTCATTTTCATTCTTTTAACCATTATTTTATATGATGAAAATGTAACAAAGACCATGATTCTCTATTTTATTATTTATATAATGACTATAATCAAATATTTAAGTTTTCTAAATTATCAATTAAAGTACAGTTCAATCAAATTACCTTCATCATTTGTTAGCATTTAAAAAGTAGTTCCACGAATGATGGTCCCTTGGGTCAATAATGAGTTCGACTAAAGGCTATTGGCAAAGATGCCACATCATTCACATTTTGGATTGACTATAAAAGTAAAGTAACATCAAGATATAAATTAATATATAATTACTCACAAAAAATTAAATACATACAATAAAAATAGTTGATGTGTAGAAAAAATTATACTGGCAAGTCCAAGACAAATTAGATGGTAGAGAGAGTTCCATGATGAACTTCTATCAACTCCTCTATCATCAACTATTATCCCCCTTAGATACATTAGTACTAATCTTTTCTTATATTATTCAAATGGAATACACAATGAAATTTAACTTTAAATTTTACCTCCATAAAAGATTAGCCATGCTCCTCTCCTTCTCTACCCATTGATGTCTATGCTTTTGCTCTCATCCTTGACCCCTTAGCTTGAGTTCTAGACCCCGTTGCCTCATCTCGTGAAGGTGATGTATGAGGGACATTGTACTCTAAAGTGTTGAGTTGGTGCAGTCATGGTCGGAAGGTCCACAGAGTGAACAATCCAGGCTGTGCAACAAGAGTAAACACAATGGAAGCAACTCCAATATGGAATGCAAAGAAAGATTCATATGTTCAGTAAATCATAGATTTAAAATGATTACATTCCAAAAATATGTGGGCTACAAAATAAGGGCTCACAAACCTGATTCCAATTACATCAGATATGCAAGATTGTACAATGAACTGCCTTTCTAGAACAAAGGAACTAATCTAATCCCTCATAATCACTCATTGACTTCCTAATACATCCTAAGGATCTTTATATATCATCTCCAAGCTCAAGAAATCCTCTGCGTTGGCCAAGGAAGAAGTTACAGTCTCTAATGAAGGTGTAACATCTGAAAACAGATAGGTCATCCTTAGGCAACTTGTACTCCTCCGCAAGTGAATGAAACAAGGTGTGGATCTCAAGGAAGGTCAGACATGTCCCAAGGTACCTTGAATGATGCTTCATTTAGATCCACAAGCCTTCTCCTTTAGCTGACTATGTGAATGCTCTGTTCTAAGAAAATAGTTCATCTTCTGATAGCGATATCTTTCCAGAAACTGATCCAAATGATCTAAATTTTGGATATGATGTTCATGATGATGTCAAGATGCTAATTCTTGCTCTACAAGCTCTAAAATGCAAACACAATGAAATATGATACAAAATGTTGGAACTGCCACTAACTGAACTGAATTGAACTAAACTGAAATGAACAGGAAAATGAAAGAAAACAAAAAATGCAAATATTTTTGGTTGATGCAAGATTACTCTGCAACCTGGGATGCAATTGCATCAAACACCTAGGGTTGTTGAAAAAGTGAGTCTTTCACTTTGTTGGGGCTAGAGGAAAACCAAGATGGTTCACCTTAGCCTCAAAAATCCAAGACAAGTCTTCTTCTGGTCTGCCTTTCCACCTTACCAAATATTCCTCGTATCGCTTTCCTCTAGTGCTGCATCTAACTCTGTTGTCTAAGATGTCTTCAATCTTCTCTAGTGTTTTATGTGGTAACTACCTCTTCAGGCCTTCTTCAATGTTGTCATTGGTTTCTCCTTCATGATACTAATATAGGTCAGCAATGTTGAAAATAGGTGATATACCTAATGTCCCTGATAGCTCCACTTCATATACATTTCCTGAATCAAATTATATGAGTATCCTACATGGTCCAAAATTTATCCAAGAGCATCCCTAGTTGTAGAG
This sequence comes from Cunninghamia lanceolata, assembly GCA_027924645.1. Classification (NCBI taxonomy): domain Eukaryota; kingdom Viridiplantae; phylum Streptophyta; class Pinopsida; order Cupressales; family Cupressaceae; genus Cunninghamia; species Cunninghamia lanceolata. Next base: position 3,001,680 of record BSBN01000424.1, on the reverse strand, counting down.
CAATCTTGCATCAACCAAAAATATTGTCATTTCATTTTGTTTTCTTTCATTTTCCAGTTCAATATAGTTAGTTCAATCGGAAGCAATTTTAGTAGATTGGCCTGCATTTTGGCATAGATTCCTTTCAGACCTTGTATAGCTAGACTTAGCATCTAGACATCATCATGTACATCATATCCAAAATTCAAATCATTTGGATCAGTTTCCAGAAAGATATCGCTATTAGAAGATAAACTATTTTCTTATAACAGAGCATCCTAATAGTCTCAGACAATCAGCTAAGGGAGAAGACTTGCAGAACACTTTCATAACTTGTGGAGCTACATGACACATAATTCAAGGTACTTTGGGATGTGGCCAACCTTCCCTAAGATCTTCACCTTGTTTTAATCACCTGTGGAGGAGTACAAGTTGTTTAGGGTTGACCTATCTGTGTACACATGTTACACCTCTTTCCTTAGAGTGTGTAATCGGTTTGGCCGACGTGGAGGAATCTTGTGATCTAGAGATGATATATAATCATGTAATAGATGCATAAGAAAGTAGTGAGTCATAATAGGAAGTTGTATTCTTAGGATTTTGTTCTGTAAGGCACTTCAAAGCTATATCTTGTGCGTGTAACTGGAGAATCAGGCTTGTGAGCCCTAATTTGTAAGCCCGCATGTTTCCAACATGTTTGTATTTTGAATCTCTGATATGGTTAATGACTAAATCTACATTTTCTTTCTATAATTAAGTTTCTTCAATTGTGTTTACTCTTGCTACACAGTCTAGACTATTCACCTTGTGGACCCTCCTAACTGTGGTTGCACCAAGTGGTATCAGAGCGAATTTTGAATCTATTGGGAGAGACGTAAGAAAAATTTTCAAAGGCATTCCATAAGATCTTTCTATGAATAGAATTTCAAATCTGAGGCAAACTACTTGTGTTGTCAACCGATCACCAATTATGAGGCAGTTGTCACCTTGTAGTCTGATCACTGAATTTGAGGTAGTTACACTTGATCCTAGGAAGAGATGTCACCGAGGAGAATACATGCTATTGGAACTTTGCCTGGAAGGATGGATTAGATGATGGAGATGATGAAAACAATATGAGTTCACTTGGATGTTGTTGAAGAAGATCGAAGAAGAGGACTTACGCCTCAACCTAATGTTGAAAGTGATGATAAAGAATTTCAATCCGTTGATCAAAATGAAGAAACCCTAGGAGAAGGAGAAGAATCAGATCAAGTGAAGATGTTGTGAGCTATTTCAAAGATTGGGAAAAGACCTAGAGTGGATGTACCAAACTATACTCGCAATTTGAACCATGAGGAGCTGATTGATTGGATAAATGACCTAGAAGAATACCTTGAGTATGAAGAAATTGAAGATTTGGAGAAAATGAGATTTGTGAAGACTAAGGTGAAAGGACATGTTGCTATTTGGTGGAAAGAAGTTTAGTTGGATAGAAATAGAACAGGAAAAGAGAAGATCATAAAATGGAATAGAATGGTGACAAAGTTGAAGAATCAGTTTATGCCTACTGACTATGAGTTGGAATTGTTGAAGAGATTGTGGAATTTGAGACAAAAGGAGAAATCTATGAAGGAGTACACTAAAGAATTTCATAAGATGATTATAAGGATAAGACATAGTGAAGCAAGCAAGGAGAAAGTAGCAAGATACATCAATGGACTAAGATTGAACATTCAAGAAGAATTGAGTTTGGTGAGGATGACAACATTGGAAGAAGCATATCAGTTTGTCTTGAAAGTTGAAGAAAAGTTGAACAAGAAGCATGAGCAGAGATAGAGAGGTAGAGGAGGTAAATTTTAGAGAGCCAGAACATTTTCTAGAGGAGAAAGACCATATGCAGAGTAGAATAGACAAGATAGCACATTCAAGAAGGAAGATAGAGATAGCAGTTTATACCTGAGAGATGACAGAACTTTCTGCCGCAAAGGAAACCCTAATTCATACCAAAGTGAAGGATACAAAAGAAATGGAAGAGGAATTGATAGGAGAACATTTAGAGGAACCTATTTTAACTGTGGTGGTGAAGGACAAAGAGCATTTGAATATCATCAAGGAAGTACAAGCAAGAAGATAGAGAACAGTGGAAGAGCAGCCTATGTGGAAGAGGAACCTATTGGATCACCTAGTTTAGTTGGTAAACCTGAGAAAGGAGAATCACTTGTCATGAGGAGAGAACTATTTCAAGTAGAGACAAATGAGGAACCACCGTAGAGGAAAATTTTGTTTTGGACCAGATGCAAATCAAGAGGTAAATGTTGTAAGGTTGTAATTGATAGTGGTAGTTCAGATAATTTGGTTTCAGAGGAGATGGTGACTAAGATAAAGTTGGAAAGATTGGAACAACCTAAGCCATATCAAATAGCATGGATTCAGGATGATCATAAGGTACTTGTGAGTGAACAATGCTTGGTAAAATTTCATATGGGATCTTATCATGATGAAGTATTGTGTGATATTATGCCTATGGATGTATGCCATATATTATTGGGTAGACCATGGTCTGGTATGATAGAAAAGATATACATGATGTGAGAAATAACATCTATACTATAACATCAAATGGAAAGAAAATTGTACTTTGATCCCTTTGGAAGATGATCCTATGAGTGAGGTATGTGGGAATGCTAGAATCTGTTTGGTAGATGGAAGGAAATTTTTGGATGGTTTGAGACATGAGAATATGTGTTATGCTTTAATTCCTAAGAAGCTTGAAAATCTAAAGACAAAGACTAAACAATCACAACTGGAGGAGATAACCGAGTTACTAATAGAGTATGAAGACATCATATCAGATAATGTACCTAAAGAATTGCCACCAATCAGGAGTATCAGTCATCACATGGATCTTATACCTAGAGCTAGTTTGCCTAACAAAGAAGTACATAGAATGACACTAGTAGAGAATGAAGAATTAAATAAACAGATACATGAATTGTTGAGGAAAGGTTTGATCAGAGAAAGTTTGAGCCCTTGTCCAATACCTGTAGTGTTAGTACCAAAGAAGGATGGAGAATGGAGAATGTGTATAGGCTCTAGGGCAATTAACAAGATCACGGTTAAGTATAGATTTCCTTTGCCTAGGATGGATGACATTATAGATTGTTAGAGTGAAGCAAAATATTTTACAAAGATAGACTTGAAGAGTGGATACCATCAGATTAGGATCAGAGAAGGAAATGAATGGAAGACTACTTTTAAGACAAATGAAGGATTGTATGATTGGTTAGTGATGCCTTTTGGATTGACAAATGTGCTGAGTACTTTCATGAGATTGAAGAATGAAGTTCTAAAGAAATTCTTGGGTAAGTTTGTTATTGTATATTTGGATGATACTCCAATTTTTAGTAAGACAAAGGAAGAACATTTGCAGCACCTGAGACAAGTATTGCAGAGGTTGAGAGAAGAGAAATTGTTGATAAATATCAAGAAGTGTAGTTTCATGTTAAAATATAAGTATCATGAGTCCTTCCAACCCATGGCATGGTGCTTAAAGGGATAGCTACACTATCTAAATAGTCATAAGGTCTCAAAGCTAAATTCATATGACCAAAAGAGTCAACACAATATACTACCCTATCACAAGGCATTATTCATGATTTCTTCTCTCCTCACACCCTTCTTTTGGTAGAATCATGGGAGTTGGCCAATCATTTAAGTTTTATCATAAGAGTAATCAAGGTGAGATGATCATTATGATGATGTTTTTGAGATACTCATTTGGATACTGACAAAGGTTGTAGAGTCTGGCTTTTCACCTGCCAATTGCATTTGCTTGAAAGTTTCTAAAGCCTTTTCAATAAATAATTTTTTGTTTCTAAACTTACACTATTTGTAGTTAAATATGAAATAAAAACATGCTTTCCATTCCATCTTCCCATTTATTTTACCCCCACAACATGACAATTTATGGGCCCCTAAATGAGTTGAATCAATCTTGGAAGTTGTCTTATATACCAATGAAGATTACAAGATGTCCCATACCATCCTTGTACCATCTTAGTTAATGAGTAAATTATCTACTTGTTTATGTAATATTAAATGTTATCTATGTATGTAGTATCTAGTTGTTGATAAGAAATACCATTTGCTTATTTTTCATATAGTTAGTAGTTGTGTTTGTGCTTATTTTGAATGCCTTATGGATGCTACTTATTTGGATCCCTTTATTTTGTGTTTGCATGTTTTCAAGTGCCACACTTATCACAAGGGAACATGTATCAAAATAGTGTTTAGTTCCATATGTGTATCCTTTTATGGGTGTGAATATTTATGTTCATATTGATGCACAAAACATTTCATTTAATACTTGGGAAGCTATATAAAAGGACTAAACCTAATTCATTTAGAAAATCTAGCAAACACATGGAATGAACACTTTCTAACACACATCACATTACCTAAAAAGAGTCAGATCTAATGATATCAACATTTCATATTGCATGAATTATTTCTATCTTTAATCTTGTTCAAAATTATTGATTCAACATCTTTATTAGGGTTTGACATAGAGAAGGAATTATCCTTGTCATGTGTAAACTCCCAAGCACACAAACCAAGTATACTCTTCGTTATCCAATAATCCTTGTAACGACACCCTTAGGCTAGGCAATTCCACTTCCAATGGCAATACTGGCTCTAACCCAAAAGTGAGGGCATAAGGGATGGTTCCAATTGGTGTCCTAACACTTGTTCTATAAGCCCACAAAGCTAGGTATAGTTGTAAATGCCAATCTCTTTTAGAATCTTTTATGATCTTGACCAATATTGACTTCAAAGTCTTGTTGGTAACCTATTCTTGTCCATTTCATTGAGAATAATAGACTGAGGGAGAGTTGTGATTGATGTGAAATCTTTCATATAGCTCCCTTACTTGTGGATTTTTGAAGGATGAGGCATTATCTATCACTATCACTTGAGGGATTTCGAACTGACAAATGATTTGGTTCAATATAAATTTAGTGATTACAACACCTAATACTGTGGTAAGAGGCATGACCTCCACCCATTTAGTGAAATATTCTATTGTAGTAATGATGAACAGGTGTCCATCCATTGATGGGGGAGATATCTTTCCCACCGGATCTAATCCCCATGTGGAAAAGGGCCAAGGAGTAATGATCGGTTGTAAATCTCTTGTTGGTTTATGGTGAACATGAGCATAAGCCTAACATTTTGGACATCTCTTTATGAACTTAATTGCATCCCCTTACTAATACGGCCAGAAGTATCCCATTTTGTGTATTTTTCTTGTCATGGCATGGCCACCAAAATGTCCTCCATAGATTCCACTATGACATTCTTCTAATATTATGCGTGGTTCTTCCTTGTCAATGAATTGAAGCAACATTCCATATAGGGCCCTTCGATAAAGCACATCATCTATTAAAACATATCTCGCAATGAGGACTCGTAGCTGTCTTTTTCCAAAGGGGTCATGTTTTCTAGGTAAGTCTTGTTTGCGAGATAGTTCACAATACCTATGTACTAATACAAGGCCGCATATTTCTTGAGATCGACCACACAAATCTCTTCATTAGGGAAATCTTCATTTACGAGTTCCTCTTGGGGAATCGGGTTATCCACTAACCAATCTGCTATTATTTGTCTCTTGATCACTTTTTGGTTGACGTAGGTTAGCTCAAGCTTACTCAACAAGGTTATGAATCGGTTGGCTCTCCTTGAGAGAATATTTAAGAAAGTCCTCAGTTGTTCAGATCATATCATCACTTTAGTTTCTTGATTCAGCATGTAGTGTCATTGTCTTCAAGTCGCGAAAACTATGGCAAGACATTCTTTCTCAACTTGGGTATATTTCTTCTCATATTCCAACAAGGTTCGACTTATGAAATAGATGGCACTTTCTCTTCCACCTTTATCCTCTTGAGCTAGCATACATGCTACGGAGATATCGGTTGCTTTGAAGTATAAGATGAAGGGTTTGTCATGCTTAGGAGGCATCAATGTGGGTGGAGTTAACAAGAATTTCTTTACTTTCTCAAATGGATTTTGGCAGTCCATGGTTCGCGTTATGCCAACTTGCTTTTTTAACAACTGATTGATTGGATGAATTTTGAAAGTCATGTCTGGTATGAATCATCTAATCGCACCCAACTATCCTAAGAAAACTCTTACCACTCTCTCACTTATTGGCAGGTCGCATTCAAGACTACTTTGACCTTGGTTGGGTTGACATCTATACCTCTTTGTGAGACGATGAATCCTAACAACTTTCTTGTGGTGACTGCAAAAACACATTTTTCAGGGTTTAAACTTACTTTATATTCTTGAAGCCTATTGAAGATTTTGTAGAGGTCCTCCACATGTTTTTTATCTTTGTTTTGATTTAGCTAGGAGATCATCAACATAAGTTTCAACTATCTTGTAAATGTAATCGTGAAAGATATGCATCTTTACCCTTTGATAGGTAGCTCCTGCATTCTTCAACCCGAATGGCATTACTACATAGAAGAAAGTTCCCCAGGGGTAGTAAATTTCATTTTGTTTTGATCTACTTCTGTGATTCTAATATGGTTGTATCCTGAAAATCCATCCATGAGGGAAAGGACCTCGTATCTCACCATTGAATTGACAATTTGATCAATGGATGGTAGGGGGAAGTCATCCTTTGGGCAAGCTTGATTGATGTCTCTAAAGTTGAGACATATCCAAATCTTTCCATTTTTCTTCATAACTGGGACAATGTTTGACACCCAATTTGAATAATCCACTGGTTTGATGAAACCAACATTTAACAATTTTTTTAATTCTTCTTTCACCATTTTAGCTACTTGTGGCTTTATGGGCCTCAATTTTTGTTTCACGGGTTTTACATCTAATTTTGTCACTAAGTTATGCACCACAACCTTGGGATCTAATCCTGGCATGTTAGAATATACCCATGTGAATATGTCTGAATACTTAATGAGGAACTCTGTGTACTCTTCTAACTCCTCATCACTTAGTTCTCCTCCTAGTTTCAACATCCTAGGCTTTTCAAGTGTTCCAACATTGACATCGATGGTATTTCCAATTAGGGATGGATGTCCTTCCTTAAACTTTTGAGGTGCAGGTGGTAAATCTGAGTTCGCTTCAATCTAAAGGATTTCTTTCTCACTCCCAAAATAGTCTTCTGGATGAGGGAGGAGCATGTATCCTTTTCTTTGGTGCAATCTTGGAAGCCCATCATAAGCATGTAGATATTCTAGGATGGCTTTGTTGTTCTCAGTGTAATCTCGAGTTGGTTTTTCTTCCTGGACCATGGTGTAATTTAGGATGTTTGGTAATTCTTCACTCTCTAATAATGGTTCTCCACACATCAAAACAATGTATTCTAAATTTTGCAACTGAGCATGTGGCAAAAACAATGTGGCTGACATGGCCATTGAGTCGACCACTTGATTTTCTTCTCTAGGTATGGCTTTGATAGAGAAAAAATCAAAGAATTGAACTAACTTCCTGATGGTTTCTTTATAAGGTCATAACCATTCTGATTTTGTATCATAATTTTCCATGACCTAATTGATTATCAACTAAGAATCTCCAAAGGATGAGATTTTCTTGACTCCCATTCTGATGGCTAGCATGATTCCTAGGGACATGGCTTCATATTCAGCGATGTTATTGGTGCAAAAGAAGTCTAATCTGAAGGTGAAAGGGAGGACTTTTCCTTCGGGAGATGTTAAGATTATCCCCATTCTAGCCCCTATTTTGCAACTGGCTCCATCAAAATGTAGGGTCCATACGCTTTCGTGGTTTTGCGAATGAGATGTTTCTCCAAATTCATAAGTGGAAGTTTGTTTTTCTTCTTTTTCGTCTCCTTAAATGATCTCAATTGTTTCAACCAAGAGGTTTTTGATATCCCATTTGTTAACATAGGGGATGGCCACTAAGTTGAATGGTGTGTGAGATTTAGTAGTATGCAGATCAAAAGGAAATTCCTTAAGATCATCCATTATTTGGTAGGATATGTTGTGAGTGCTTGCACTCATTTGAACATCCTGAGTTTCCTCTTTCTATTTCTCTTACATTTTCAATTTCTTGTCTTTTTCTTCCTATTCCTTTCTATAAACACTCAAAGGATCAGGGTCTACTTTGACTATGATCACCTTTCCCAAATGATGTAAATGTATTTCTTGGAATAATGTAGAGGAAATGGCCTTCATGGTGTGAATCCAAGGTCTCCCAAGGATCATGCTATAATTGGTCTCTCAATTAATAACATGGAAATCGGTAGAGATTGTCTTCCCCATTAGATTGAGCGGTGGGCTAATCTTCCTAACTATTTGGATGTCATGATTGTTGTAAATTCTCAATGTGGCAGTTGGTCTCTTGATCCCTATTTTGCTATATCCCATCCTTCATAGAAAGGGCATTTGCAAAAGATTGACTACCAATCCTTCATCCACTACCACCCTTTTTATAATGACCTCCTCGACTTGAATTTGTATGTATAGGGGTGAATCCTTTTTCTTACTTCCTTCAGTTTGTGGTAGTTTGGAAACATAAAATGTAAGAAGAGGTGATTCCTATTGTGAGGAACATCCTACCTCCAATACTTTTAGGAATGTTTTGTGATGCGAGGGAGATACTCTTAGCAAGTTTATCACTTGTGTGAAGACATTCTCCGTTTGGTCTATATGTTCCTCCTCATGGATCACGAACACTTCTTGGTCTAGTTCTATGTTGTTGGTATGGTTCTAGTTAGCCTTTCCTTTCTCTCTTTGAGGTTCCCTCTCCTTTCTCTAGGATTGGAGAAGTTTAAGGAAGTTCTTTTGTTGATCCAGTGTAAGTTTGGAGATAGCTTTATTGTAACCATAACAAGTCTTTGTTTCATCACCCTTTGTTCTGTGGAACTAGCAATAAGTACTAGGGTCATATGAAGGTCAGTTTGATCCTTGATTCCCTTTCTGTTGTCATTTGTCATTACTTGGATTATTTTTTATGATATTAGCATCTTTTTCCTGAGGCATATTAACTGTAGTCTTTTTTGCTCCTTTGGATGTTCAAAGGTTTCCGTTAGTATCATAAGTCTTCTGACCACTATCGATGGCATCTTGGTCAATTCTTAAGGCACTTTTTAATGCCTCTTCATAGGACTTATATGGCAGTTTTTGGACATCTTCTCTCATGTCTTTGTTAAGGGCATGCAAGAAGAGATTGTACAGTTCTCGATGATCCATGTTCAGGGCACTAGTTGAAGAATAGAGGACTTGCCTTCATCGAGTGACGAAATGTGCTATAGATTCATTTGGCTCTTGTTTCATTGTGAGGAATTCTCTGATCCCTATTTTGATGTGTTTGTTCATGTCGAATGCCATGACAAACTCTTCGATGAGTTGTCTGAACGTATGGATCAAAGTTTCTAGGAGTTTTTAGGAAGATCTTTGCTACAACCCCATCCCAAGGGAGGAGTTCTCTTATGGCTATGGTGTAGGCTTTAATGTGTGAATTTGGGTCTCCTTCTCCTTTGAACTTTGGGAGATCTGGCAGTGGTCGAGGTAGTTGAGCATTCCTTATGTTTTGGTCTAGAGGCTCTTTCAAATATTTAAGATATGTTCCTTGAAAGGCACTTTGAGATTGTGGGGTTGTTAGTAATAACCCTGTGGGTGGGTTTTGATAACCCATTGCAAGATTCATTAAATTGTTCTGAATAGGAGGGTTCCCATCCAGATAGGTGTCATTACTAGCATGTTGTGAATAATAATTGAGGTAGGGGGAATTTTAAGATGCCCCTGGTCCTATTCATGGGGCTTTTATCTTCTTTCTGGAGCAGTTTGTTCTGCCTCCAAGATTCTAATTCTTTGCACTAGAGTTGAGATTAAATCTGTAGGAGTTGCAGTTCTAGGGGTTTCTTCATTTCTAGGATGTTCTCTATGAATATTCCCATGGTGAAAGGCTTCCTCACGTGCATCATTTTCTTTTTGTTCTTGTAAGGAAATCCTTAGTGTCTTTTGCACATCTTTGGTTTCTTGTCGACATTTTTCCAACCTTTTAACCTCTTCATCAAGGTGGGTATTCGATGTACTTGTGGAAGGTTGTTCTGGTCGATGTATTTCTATCCCCACCCTTCTTTCTTTATGCGGTACATTTGGTATGGCCAGATTGTTCTCCCAAGCTGGGTTGTTGAAGGATAGAGAGCACCTAGATTCTCTTTGATCTTGCTCATAGTTAGAATCCTCGTAATCATAATAATTGGTGATTGGTGCGTCAGGATGTGGTGGCACATGCTTATCAAATGATGGAGTTTTTGGTTCCCTTGAGGGAATGTTCCCTTGGTTTAAGTCAAATTCTATCATATTCAGGGGTGCCATAGCCACCATAGAATAAATGGAATAGATGATGGTGTAAGTGATAGAAGCTGAAGCGATAGAAGCATCTATGAGGAATGGTGTGAAAATGTTGCGAAGTTTTTGTTAAACTTGTTGTGAGATGTTTGAAAAGGGAACGCAAACAACATAACCAAGAGGCTCTATTATTCATGTCAGATTCACCAAAATATATACGCTCAAAATCATGACTGTGGTTGCTTGGGGCTGTTAGGTTAGATTTTGGCATGCACACGGACCCTTTACCTCCTTGCCACAGGGCAATCCACCATGTCACTCTTTCTCACGTGGAATTAGCCAATAGAGAGGAGGTGAGACATGGTGGGGGTGTGGCTCGTTGGACAGCTAGACTTCACATAGAGGGGTCGGCAAGTACTGTGGCCTTTGTTGTTGTGTGCTTTTTTGTATGTTTCATTTGATTATTGTTGTTGTTGAGATAACCCTATGACCCGAAGGGTCACTAGTTTCTCTTCTTTTGTTTTGGTTTCTAAGATTCCACCTCTATGTGGGTAAGCGATTGTTCTCATTGATGTCATCTTGTCTTTGTATGCATTGTAAAAGGTCTTGTTGTATTTGTTGTTGTCTAGTTTCTTCCAACAACAAGAGGATGAATGGGTCTCCTTGTGGTAAGACAAATGTTTGTTGTTGAGGTCTTGGATGAATATCTTGGATCTCATCACTGATAGCCCTCACCCACTCTCCTCTTACTCCTAAGCACATTCATGAATCAGGATAGAGGTAGATGCATGATTACTAACCTTAATCATATCTAGGTTTTTGACCTAGGGTTTGACTTGTGTTTTGACTTTATTTTTACCTTGTGATGGAATAAAGGGTTTGTTTGGAATCATTTAAACCATGATTACCTCTTGATGGAATCAAGGGTTTGCAATGTTGTCTATTCTGATGCTTCTATATGCATGCAAACTAAATGATATGCAAAATGTTCTTTTTGGTATTTTTTAGAGTATTTTGGAAATAAAAGTGCTTCTAATCTATGAAAAGGAAATATGTGTGCAATCCTATATGACTTTTCAAATGCAATGTTAACCTATGTTTTTTGTGTTTTTGATGTTTTGAATGTAATTTAATCTAAGAAAAGGGAAAATGCTTCTTCTAATAAAGTAGATCTAGAAATGAGAAAGCATTTAATCTAACATGCAATATCTAACTATTAAGGAAAAAGCAATATTTTACTGATCCCAAGAGCAAATTTGATTATCTAATTATTATAAACTTTAAAGAAAATAATGAAGGAACCTGAGAGAAATGAAGATTTATTGACTCCACTACCCTCAGCAATCCTTGTAATAGGCAACCTTGAATTCTTTTGTGGCAGCAGGTGATCCTCTTGACAACAAAATGACCCAAAGAAGCAAAAGGAAGCTTTGATGAAGCTTGTATGAGCTCGATGAGAGCTTGGATTGAGCACAATGGCATAGAATGAAGCAGTGTAACACTACTTGGTTGAACAAATAAAGAAAAAGGCACCTTTGTCCTGTAAGAGCATTTGAATGCTAAGTTGGAGAGCAAAATTTGGCAAGAGTTGTGTGCACAATGAATTTGCCTCCCTTTGTGCTTGAGGAAGGGGGGTATTTATAGGTTTAGAAGAAGGAATTGATTGGAGAGTTAACTCATTTAATTGATGAGTTAACAAGAATAGATTGGGGAGTTCACAAGGTTGATTACCTAGTGAACTCATTGATTGAAGAGTGATGAAGCAAAGATAGTTTATCACTAGAGAGGAAATGGAGGAGAGGGAATGCATGAGATTGACTGAAGAGTTAATTTGAGATCAAATAGAGCTAATTATGCATGTGTGGGTGCATGAAATAGTTAACTCTATATCAAGGATCAAAAACCATGCAAATAGAGAGAAAACAGGTGAAAACGGAGCAAAAACGAGAGAGAAACTCGAGTTTTTCCATAGCTGTAAAAATGGCATGGTCATCCCTTTTTCTAGTAGGGTCACCCAGGGGGAAACCCTAGGTCACTCAAGGGAGATCTGGGCTGGACAAGGTCAGATGCAGAAAAATAGATTGGGATATGGTAGAAGAGAGGAAAAGGACAAGTTCTGCATCAAGAAACAGGTTAGTCATGTGGAAGAATCCAAATCTCTACTTGCATTAGCAAGATCTCTTGAGGGAGATTTGGATTGGTTCGATGAATCTGAAAACTGAAAGTGGAAGATGGATAAGGTGACCTTTAGAAGGCTTCTAGGAGGTGCACTAGAGGAAAAACAAAGGGGAGAGGTGAAAACTCACCTACAAGACTCTCACAAGGCTTCGGATCAAGGTCAAAAGCTAGAAAATGCAAGTTGACAAGTGTCGCAACAAGTGTCAAAAAGTGTCGCAAATGGGGAGAGAGGGAAATTGACAAGGAAGAACAACACAAGACAAGAAAAGAGGACACATAATCAAGAGGCATGTTGCTTAAAGGACATTATTTCATGCTTACATGTATGTGACAAGTATTTGAATCATCATAGGGGTCCTCATGGAGGTAGTGAGTGATTTTGTGCTTACAGTCATGTGTAAACTCCCAAGCACACAAACCAAGTTTAATGCAAATATCAAACTTAGAAACTTGAGCTAAGTTGAAAGCGAGTGTCCAAAAATTAGTAAAGATTAGATATGTGGATTTGGTTGATATCTTCACTTGTAGGATCATTTTCATAGTCATGTCCAAGTGACCCTAATAGAAAAATAGAAGTTTAACCAATTTTTATGCCTTTATTTAGCAAGCCTTGAAATTTTAAAATTTTGACAAATCACCTTGGGACATAGGCATAGTCATATTCTACATCAAGAGCTAAGAGCTAAGTACTTGCACATATATTATTTAAATTTTTGAGCATCAATTTCAACATGCTTATCATTCACAACTCTTATTCATAGGATATTTGCATATCAATGCTTATTTAATTAATTTATCTTAAGGTTTTATGTAAAGGTGTAGTTTATTTATTTGCAGAAATCAAGAAACTTAACATTTTATATTTAAAACAATTAATATGTCTAAATGATTATATTACTTTTTAACTTTGTTGTGAAGGAGCGAGAAGGCTTGAGTAGATTCATTAAAATAGTGTTCATTTTATTATATAGGAGAAAAGTGTATTTTTATATCATTTTTTCTACTCATTTTACACTCACTTTAGGTTTTATCCTAAGATATATTATCTTGGTATTTATTTTGATATAAGCTAGAAAAAATATAGAAAATCTATCGACCTTTAGTCTTTTATACCTAATGGTCTAAACCCATTTTTATTTATACACATTCCCTCACCTTGGATTGAATTGCAAGTGTGATTTTGTCTAGTGCAATGTTGTTCTATAGATAGAATTGTACTTGTAATCACATCCTCCAAATTCAAACATGTGCTTTTCACTTATGCCATGGTGACCCTTTCACTAAATTTGAACCTTTCACTTATGTGCCAAAATATTTAAATTTATCACCTCGATTTCATATTCAAAGACAAGCCCTAAGATACTAAACAATTTAGTGATCCTAGATTATTTTATATATATTTAAATGTATCTTACAAGTTTCTACATTTTGGTGAAATTCATGCATGGAGTGAATTACATTAGATAAATATTATTACTTCAAATTAATTTACTAGTTTCACTAGTTTAGTTGTTTCTAGAAGTTAAACATTATTTATTGCACACACATGCATATACGAGAACTAGATGGATAGAGAAATACATTCTAGATCACTTGTATTTAAAGTTAGATTTTAAATAATTTAAATTGAATGTATACATCCAATATTTCTAGATTCTCTATAGATATTAAAGCAAGAACCTCATTGCTCCTTTAGGTACATCACATGGCAAATGCACCAGTTCCACCTTTGGAACTATTTGCATGAACTAATAGTGAGATCGAGAGATTGAGAGTTTCCATAAATGATGGTACCAACACGGGAATATATAAGGACACTTGTAAGTCCATATTGGAAGGCCTAGAAATAATTAGAGATAAAATTCAAGACACAAGTGCATATTCCCCTGATGATATAGCTTCTATTCTTTCCCACATGTGGGAAGAAGTTTGTGGTGATGTTCCCCATTCTCATATTCAGAGTGTGGTGACCAAAGAAACCATTAAATCCCAATGTTTTCCATTCTATCAGGATAATCCTAAGGTGAAGGCATACTAGGTCACCAAATGTGTGGATGGTGCTATGGCTAGTTTGATCTACCCTTGGTTTTTTTCTATCTTTGGTTGTTATCCAAATAACGACCAAATTCCCTTATATTTTGCACAACAGTTGTATGTTGATGTTCATTTGGGCCTAGTCAGGGGCATGGTAGGCTTGCCGATAGGGACACTTATCGTTGAGCATATCAGGAAACCCCAACATATAGGGCATTGGTTGGTGAGAGGTCTCCTACTATCTCCCCAGCCCTAGCCCCCTTAGCAATTTATGTTGTCATTGCTTCCCAAAGGGAAGCAATTGATAGTGTTAGCAATATTACAATTGATGCCACTAAGATAGCTAGTGATCGTTGGGGTTAGTATTTGATGTCATGGCATCCACGATCTAGAGATTCATTTATAGCATAGTGTAGCAGCACTGATTGTGATCATTATGCTATGGCAGGCATCCCTACACCCGCACAACTAGACTTTCTTACAAGAGAGATGACACATAGTACTTTTAATTATTTGGTTGAGGACATCTTGCATGCATATGCCTTCATCGCATCAGAGCTTGGGATCTCTATAGACCAGGTCAAAGATTGTCTGGGTTCATCTATTCATTCACATTCAGGATCCCATCATTCTCATCACCCTGCCAGGCCCAGCACCAGTGCACGTTAGGATCCACCTATGGATCATTCAGTTGCTACACAAGGTACTGATCCTTCAAATGACCTAGAGACGATGCAATCTATAGGTTTTGTGGAGATGTTGATGCATTCAGATTTGTCATCGATGCCATCTTAGCTGGTTAGTCCCCTTCACTCATCATTACTGCAACATGAGAGGGCTCAGACAACTCATTTAGATGATTTAGTTGAGGCAACCATTGCAGAAGGTTCAGATCCTAGCCACTTGATATGCAGGTACATGTGTATCTATATGTATGTGTGCATGTGCATGTTTAATTCAATTTTTTTAAAATTATTTGGATTTTAGTTTTGACTAAATGATATATATATATAAATATATGGAGATACCTCATGTTACTCCTGGCCTAAGGTTAGATCATATACATCGGCATGATTCAGTTGATGATATTTTTATAAGTGGACATGTGAGTTTTAAATTTTTAAATACATGTATATATCTATAGATATTTATAATATGTATACATTCTTAAATAGTTCTATATATAATGTATTTAACATAATGTACATGTATATAATTTTATCTCCAAGGCTCAACACATCCATCATCCAGCAGGATTCTCATTCAAAGGGTCACTCAACTAGGAGTCGACATGACTATTAGGTAGCCACCTAGAGGTCCATTTGATGTTATGGTACATTTGATATTGCATCTAGACATTTCCAAATATATGTTTGATATATTGACATGTGCATTTACACTAGGACTTGATTACATACATTTGATGATTTATGTTTGATATATTGACGTGCATTTATACTAGGACTTGATTAAACATACATTTGATGATTTATGTTTGATATATTGACATGTGCATTTACACCAGAACTTGATTACATACATTTGATGATTTATGTTTGATATATTGACATGTGCATTTACACTAGGACTTGATTACATACATTTGCTTATGATATGCATATATGTATATGTGTTTGAGATTAAATATTCATCTATGTACATGTTTTCTTATGTTTATGTTTATGTGAACATTTACATACATACACATATATGTTTGTGTTTATGGTATATCTATTTAGAGAACTCATGAGTAAATGATTTATATACATGTTAAACATGTTAAATGTATGTAATTAAATACATTATGGGTATATATGTTATGTTAAACATGTTAAAAATGTACATTAAATGTTATACACACACACACACACACACGTACATGATTCCAATTCCAAATCAATCAATCACCCAAGCAAGAAGGTTGAAGAGAATTTTCATGCAAAAAGAATGAATAAGTAACAATAAATTATTTTCTTACTTTCTAACTTTTCCAAAAATTGCTAAACATTTTTTGCCTCTTTCTTTCATTTTCCACTAACAAGTTATTTCACAAGTATTACTAACATTTACAAATAGCTGCAATTAAAGTAATTCTTTTCCCAATAAATTAACACACACGATTTAATCAATTTGGCTAAGGAATGAAGCCCAAATAATCTTTCAAATCATAATGAGATAAAATATCACAATGTTAAATACATTCAACCATTCCAAGATAATGTAATCAAATATTTAACTTTCACATCTAAGCATATAGGTAAAAAATGTATAAACAAAAATAAGTATAAATGCAAACTAGGAGATATAATAAACACATGTAATGAGAACACACACATCTACTAGTTTATTTAAATAATACATGGATCTAGAATTGACATCGATTTGGATCTTGATAATTTCATAAGTAACAACAAAATACATAGATGATAACTTGAATCAAGTGTGATGGGGAAGATACACACAACATATTTGTCCAAACCAAATTATCTCCAATTAACCGCCATTGGGACTAAACATGTGACTATGCACTCAATAAAATATCAAGCATACTTGATCCATACAAGATATCTAGAGCACAATATAAACACCCAATTTGATATAATATAAAGGAAATAGCATCAATAAACTGCATCAACTAATAATCATTCCAAGCCACATAATCTAGAAACACAATGTAGAAATTGATAATCATAAAAAATATGATGTTGAACTTGTTGCAAGGTGTGGCCCTTGGTCTCCTTGTTCAAGGCAGTGCGTGGTTTGTGACAAGGTCTTAACCACCTCTCGTGCTCATTAAGTCAAGTGGTTGTATCGGGCATTAAAAGGTCAATCTTTCAGGTCGATCTTTTGGTACAACGACAACTAACAATTGGTATCAGAGCTAAGGTCACGAGTTCAAACCCTGTGCTTGCGCTAGGGGGAATTGTTGCAAGGTGTGGCCCTTGGTCTCCTTGTTCAGTACAATGTATGGTTTGTGACAAGGGCTTAACTACCACCCATGCTTGTTAAGTCAAGTGGTTGTATCAGGCATTAAAAGGTTGATCTTTCAAGTCAATCTTTTGGTGCAACGGCAACTAATAGAACTATATAACATAATCAAATCACATATATCATATATAGTGAAAATAATGAAACAAAACATAGAAATATAGACACACATAATCACAATGTATGTGTCCAATAATACATAGTCAAACATCATATGACAATACAAAACACCATCACTAAAATATATCAATGACAACACAAAGCACCATTGATAGGCACAATATCAAAATAAGGTATATACATGTAATTGTACAAGGCACATATGCTTGAGGCATGATAGCATAAGAAAAGGGATATGTAGCCTTCCATGAAATTTCCTTTTGCCAAGTAGAGATAAAGGTAAGATTGAACCAACAAAAAAAGATCATTTCAATGGTCTAAAGCTAGTGGAAAAGCATACGGTAGTTCCCCCTCAAAAGCTATGAAACATTTTCTTGGATTCTCAAGAGCATAAAATCATTCTAAAGCTAGGTATAGAATAGTTCTAAAAGATAATATTCATAGATTGGTTATAAAGGGTCCCATTTGTAGATTCTTAACATGTAATTTTTTTATAGAAAATATGTAAGTTACTATGCCAAGAAGCACTGGAGGACCTTTGAGGAATAAGAGATTTGATCATATGCCCTCATCAATTTTTTATTCACTTTTATAAATAAGGTTGAATATTTAAAAAATATACTCAAAGGGTTCTTAATTATATGTGAATCCCGACATGTTCATGAAGTTTTAGTTAGAATTCAAACCTACAAAGAAAATGCATTCCAAAGTCCCAACATGGATTTGATTGTAGGCCCTTCTACACCTGAACTATATAGTTGAAGTATATGTTCAAAATGGTTGGTGAATTCCATAGGCTAACAACAATATTTTCTATCTAGATAATCCTAAAGTCACAAGGAAATTATATGTAACATAGTGATCATCAAAACATGGGATATGGTTAAAAATTATATGGATATCTACAAGTGCAATGTGAATTCATATCTCCTATTAAGTATTTCTAGGTTTAAAGTGGATTCTGTACACACTAATTAAATAGTACATGTATCATCCTTAAAAGCGAACCACATTAAATAGTACTTCATCCTTTCAAAAAGTTTCACACTAAATATAAAAATACTTTGAATCAAATAGTACTTTTAAGTTTAGATCCTAAGAACATCTAGAAATTAACTTACACCAATGTGTAACTTTAATCACTAATTTGTGTGGAAAACCAAAATTAAAATAATCATCATCAACATTTTATAAGTAACTAAAACAATGGAGTTCAAACACTACTATATAAGTTCTCACTCAAACAACTGGTTCAACCTACTCTTTAATAACATATAATATTTTTTTATGATCATCACTATCTAGTCTCTATTTTTTTGTCCATGTGCATGGTGCAATCACGGTAGGAGGGTTCACAGAATGAACTATCTGGACTGTGTAGTAAGAGTAAACACAACAGAAACAATTCAAATATAGATCGACTGGCAACATGTGGGCTTACAATTAGGGCTCACATGCCTGATTACATACATGCACAAGATTAATCTTTGAAGCTCCTTTGTACAAAATCTAAACTATCAATCTTCTAAATCATGAGAAATATATGAACTACTTTTCTAAGGATCTATTATGTCAATATATATCATATCTAGACCAATAGATTCCTCCACATCGGCCAAGGAAGATTACAAATTTCAAAGAAGAGATGTAACATGTGTACACAGATAGGTCAGACCTAAATGCATAGAACACTTCCAAAAAATGAATGGAATGATGTACGGATCTCCTGGGAAGGTTGACCATAAACTAAAGATCTGTGAATGATATGTCATTAGGTTCCAAAGATTGGGAAATGCTTCCACAAGTTTCTCCTTCAACTGATTGTCAGTGATTATCAGGATGCTCTGTTCTGAGAACAATCAAACTTCTGATAGCGATATCTTTCCAATAATGAAATGCAGATCTCTGAATTCTAGATATGATGTAAATGAATGAATGTAGATGCTAAGTCCATCTCCACAAGATCTAAAAATTCTACTGGACCAAAATATAGAATCTACTTCTGATTGAACGACCTAAACTAAACTGGAAAATGAAAAGAAACAAACTGAATTGCAAACAAACTGAAATGCAAATGTTTTCTAGTTGATGCAAGATTGCTCTTGAACTAGGGATGCTCCTGCATTAAACATCCATGGTTATTTAAAATGTGAGTCCCTCACTTTTCTCGGGCTAGGGGAGAACCAAGACGGTCCACCTTAGCCTGAGAAATCCATGATGAATCTTCTTCCAGTCTGCCTTTCCACTTCACAAGATATTCTTTGTATTGTCTTCCTCTAGTGCTGCGTCCAACTTTGTTGTCCAAAATGTCTTCAATCTGCTCTGGTGCTTGTTGTGGTAACTACTTCTTCAAGTCTCCTTCCATGTTGTCACTTAACTCTGCTTCATGATACTGGTAAAGGTTTGCAATGTTGAAAATAGGTGAAATACCCAATGTCTCTGGTAACTCCACTTCATATGCATTTCTTGAATCAAATTTCCTGAGTATCTTAGAAGGTCCAAACTTCTTCATCTTCAACTTCTTATATGTCCCAACTAGAAATCTTTCTTTTCTCAAGTACACCATCACTTCCTCTCCAACTCCAAATTCCTTATGTCTTTGCTTCTCATCTGCCTTTTCCTTATACTTATTGTTCATATTCTCCAAATGCTTCTTCACTTGATTATGCATTGTCTTCATGTGATCTACAAATTCTTCTGCTTCTGCACTCCTCTTTTCTTCTATATTGATGTCTCTTAGTTCTGCCACTCCTCTACGGTCCACTCCAGTCACAATTTCAAAATGTGTTCTTCTAATACTCCCATTCACTAAATTATTGTATGTAAACTCTTCTTGTGAAAGAATCAAATCCCAACTTCCAGCTTTCTCTCCAACTAAACATCTCAGCAAGTTTCCTAAACTCCTATTCACAACCTCTATCTATCCATTAGTCTGTGGCTGAAAAGTTGAACTGAACTTCAAATCTATCTTCATCTTCTTCCAAAGTGTCTTCCAAAAGTATCCAACAAACTTTGTGTCTCTGTCTGAAACTATACTCTTAGGTAATCCATGCAATCTCACAATCTCCTTGAAAAATAGGTCAACTAAATGCACTGCATCAGTTGTCTTCTTACAAGGTATGGAATGAGCCATCTTTGAAAACCTGTCCACCACTACAAATATTGAATCATGTCCTCTCTGTGTCTTAGGCAATCGCATTACAAAATCCATGCTTATGTCTTCCCAAGGTCTCTCCAGTACTGTCAAAGGTTTATACAATCCAGTGTTCTTACTACTCCCTTTTGCAACTTGACAAACTCTACAACTCTGCACAAATCTCTGAACATCCTTATGTATCTGAGGCCAAAAGTAATTTTCACTCACCAAAGCCAATATCTTATCAATGCCAAAATGTCTTGCCAATCCACCACTATGCTTCTCCTTGATTAAATTATCTCTCATTGAACTTCTAGGTATGCACAACTAATTTCCTCTGAACAACATATCTTCTTGAATCAAATAGTCCAACCACTTACTCCTATCTGTCACAACGGGCTCTCTACATGCTTTCCAAGTTTCTACAAAATCAATGTCTCCCTCATACATGTTCTTCAATTAATCAAAACCCAACACCTCAACTCTCATCTCTGTCAACAAGTTTCTTCTTCTACTCAATGCATTAGCAACTTTGTTTGATTTACCACTCCTATGCTTCAACACAAATGTATAACTCTGCATGAACTCTACCCATATCATATGTCTCTGATTCAACTTACCTTGACTATTCAAATATTGCAAAGCTTGATGATCTGTATACAACACAAACTCCTCAAGCAACAAATAATGTCTCCACTCCTTTAAGGCTTGGATTATGGCATAGAACTCTTGATCATAAACTGAATATCTTCTCCTTGCATCATTCAACTTCTCACTGAAATATGCTATAGGTCTACCTTCTTGACTTAATAGTGCTCCAATTCTGTTTCCACTTGCATCACAATCAACTTGAAATACCTTATTGAAATCTGATAATGCCAAAATAGGTTGCTCTGTCACTTTCTACTTCAACAACTCAAAACTTATATCTACTCCAGATGTCCACTTAAAATGTTTTCAGTCACCTCTCATTGTCTCTGTCATAGAATTACAAACTCAACTTAAATTTCTAATGAACTTCCGGTAGAAACTAGCCAATCCATGAAATGATCTAACCTCTCCAATGCTCTCTGATGTAGGCCATTCTACAATTGCTTTCACTTTCTCAGGGTCCATCTTCAATCCTTCTGCAGAAATCACAAATCCCAAATATACTAGTTCTTCTTGCATGAAACTACACTTCTTGATGTTTATCATCAATTTCTCTTCCCTCAACCTCTGCAAAACTTGTCTAATATGCCACAAATGTTCCTCTTTTGTCTTACTAAAAATCAGAATATCATCCAAGTATACAATCACAAACTTACCCAAGAATTTCTTCAAGACTTCATTCATCAACCTCATGAAAGTACTTGGTGCATTTGTCAATCCAAAGGGCATCACTAACCACTCATACAATCCTTCATTTGTCTTAAAAGCAGTCTTCCATTCATCTCCTTCTCTGATTTTGATATGATGGTATCCACTCTTCAAATCTATCTTTGTGAAATATTTTGCTCCACTCAAACAATCCATGATATCATCCATCCTAGGTAAAGAAAATCTATACTTAACTATGATCTTGTTTATTGCTCTGGAATCAGTACACATTCTCCATTCTCCATCCTTCTTCAGTGCTAACATAGCAGGTACTACACAAGGACTCAAACTTTCTCTAATCAAACCTTTCCTCAACAACTCTTGTATTTGCCTATTCAATTCTGTTGCAAGTATGAGGTGAGCCATTGTTGTCATTGATGTCAACATACTCACACTGCATTGACAAGAAGGATTTGATGAGCTTTGTGCTGAGGATATTGAGAAAATTAGCCTCAGTCAGGAACAGTGAAGAACAGTGATGAGAAGAAGGTAAATATACTGTATAGGATGAGAACCGGAGGATGCGGATTAAAGGGTTAGTAGATATGAGTCTTAAGATGCTACAGTTAAGATTTCAGAGGTCCGCATGAAGATCTGAAGGAGTTATGGCTGCCGGTATAGAACCGGGTCCGGCAAGTATCCGGAGGTGACAGAGGATCACAAAAAGGTCCGGTGAGGTCCGGAATTGTATTATCATAATCTGCGGATTGGAAGGAGTGTTTTATATGTCCTTGTGATGTTTCATCCTGATTTGTGTGTAATTTGGAGGTCCGGATGTACCTCCTGCATTATGACAGTGGCGACAGACTGTGTTCTTGAAGTTCCGGATGAGGAAGACAAGAGATCCCAGTAAGCAGAGAAAGTGCGGATGTATCCGGACATTCAGACAGACTTGTGAAGGTTCTTGAATCATGTTTAAGTTGTGTTGTTGGTCCGCATTGATGGCAGAGCCCGGAATTGAAGTTATTCTTCCGGATGAAGTTATTGCTCTGTTTAGCCGACCGGATGAGTTGTTCATCCTGCGAATGTTCTTGTGATAGCCGACCGGATGTGTTATTCATCTTGCGGATACTCCTATGGTTGTTTGCCGACTTAGATGCTTGTTCCTAAGTCGATGTCTTGTATAAATAATGATTTGTGAATTCATTTCAGTAAGGCAGCATGTGGATGAGTATGGAGTAGCGAAGAAAGGTGTGAAAGGCAGAGCAGAAATTGTTGGGCTTAATTGGAACTGATCCGGACATGGTAGAGATGTCATTCTCCAGTTCAAGACTGTGATTTTTATCACTCTGTAGACAGTGTGTCTCCTTGTAGGCAGTGGGCCTCTTTGTGAGCAGTGTGCTCGGGCAGTGAGCCCTTATTGGCATGTGCCATTCATTTTTCCTTATTCTTCTAACAGAGAATAATTCTTGGGTTAATCACCCCGTGGTTTTTCCCTTAACCGGGTTTTCCACGTCAAAATCTTGGTGTTCAATGTGTTGATGCTTATCTGCTCTTGTGTTTATGTATTGTGCTTCCATGAATGATTATTTGATATGCTGCTAACCAACAACAGAGAATTAAGTGTTTGAAAGAGAACAAGTTCTATACAACTGATTCACCCCCCCCCTCTCAGTTGTATGCCCTAGATCCAACAATTGGTATCAGAGCCGAGTTCCTCTGATAGGAGCTTAACCGCTTGAGGTGATCCAGGATGTCGTCATACAAGAAGGATAGTCCGAAGTTCGATGGAACCAACTTCACTCTCTGGAAAGGTCGCATGAAGTGTCATTTGGAATGTATGGGAAAAGCATACTTGGCTATGATTTCAAAACCATATATACCCCCACAAGGTGGTCCGACAACTCCTGATGAAACCACAGAAGCTGAAAACAATCTGCGGACCAAGGAAGCTCTTCTAAGCGCATTGAATGACTCAGATCTCTCGAATGTCATTGACCTACCAACTGCATATGAGATCCTAACTAAACTGGAACTTCTGTATGAAGGAGATGAGTTTGTCAAAAGTGCAAGGTTGCAAAGTCTGAAAGGGAAATTTGAAAGATTGAAAATGAGAGATGATGAAAACATTACTACCTTTATGCCAAGAGTAAATGAGCTGGTATGTGGAATCAGAAATGCTGGTGGAACTCTAGATGAAAATGAGATTGTCTGCAAAATCCTAAGATCCCTTCCTGCTGTCTACAAAATAAAAGTTGCTGCCATTGATGAATTCAGAGCCCACACAACTGTCACAAGAGAACAATTGGCTGGCAAACTAGCTGCATTTGAAATGACCGAGTTTGGAGATGATCCACCCAAGACTGAGTCTGCTTTTAAAGCCAGTGCCTATGTGAAAGGCAAACAGAGATTTGATCCGGGTGAAAACTCATCAAGGAAAATGTCATGGTATGATCAAGCAAGAAGAGACATGGAAGAAGAAGAAGCAGAAACAGCTCAACTTGAAGCCCTCATTGCAAAGAGACTGCCAAGAGGATCCGGTAAGTATGAAGGAAAACTACCCTTTAAGTGTTTTAACTGCAATAAGATTGGTCATTTTGCCTCAAGATGTCCGGAGAGATCTGCAAGATCTAATACTCACAGACAAAGGTTTCAAAAGAATTGCTATTATGTTCATGAAGAAGATGACAATGAAGGAGTAACAGATGATGAATCAGATCCAGGAAGCAAATCCGGAAATGAGTGGGTGTTTATAGCCATCAAGGAAGAAGATTCCTTGCTCTCTGAATCTGTCAATCACAAAGTTGTTGAAAAAGCCTTGGCTGCTCAAGTGGAAGAAAAGGATGATTGGGTTATTGACAGTGGATGCTCTCACCATATGACTGGTGACAAGAATAAGTTCTTAGATTTGGAAAGATATGAAGGAGGAATGGTAAAGTTTGGTGACAATTCTGCTGGCAGAATCAGAGGTAGGGGAACTATTTCCTTTGATGGTAAGAGCAAAACAGGTAATGTACTATATGTTGAAGGATTGAAGCACAATCTTCTCAGTGTTGGTCAGTTAGTGGACAAAGGCTATGATCTCCGGTTCAAGAATGGAAAATGCAGAATCTTTACAAGCTCCGGAACTGAAATTGCATCCGGTACTCAGACAAGAGGTAACATCTTTCATCTGGTTGGTTCAAATAAAAGTTGTTTGTTTGTTCAAATTGATCAGAGTTGGTTATGGCATAGAAGAATGTGTCATGTAAATTTTGATAACATCATCAAAATTAGCAATACTCAGGCTGTGAGAGATCTTCCAAAGTTGATAAAACCTACAAACAGTGTGTGTAAAGAATGTCAGTTAGGCAAACAAAGCAGAGTCTCTTTTAAAAGCAAAGATCAGTCTTCTACCGGATTGTTGGAATTAGTACATACTGATCTATGTGGTCCGACAAGAATCAAGAGTCTGCAAGGTGATAGATATTTCATGTTGTTAATTGATGATCATTCCCGGATGATGTGGGTTACCTTTCTGAAAGAAAAATCAGAAGCTTTTGAGAAGTTCAAAATCTTCAAAGCTATGGTGGAGAATCAAACCGGATTGAAACTAAAGTGTCTAAGGTCTGATAGAGGTGGTGAATTTACATCTGGTGAATTCATTGACTTTTGTGAGAAACAGGGTATAAGGAGACAATTGTCTGCTCCTAGGACTCCACAGCAGAATGGAGTAGTTGAGAGAAAGAACCGGACCATCCAGGAAGCTGCTAGGACAATGATGTTGGAAGCAAATGTTCCTCAAATGTTTTGGAAAGAAGCTATCAGCACTGCAGTCTACACTCTCAATCGAGTTCAAATCAGAAACAACACCGGTAAGACCCCCTATGAACTTTGGTTTGGCATCACTCCTACTGTGAAATATTTCAGGGTATTTGGTAGCAAGTGTTATATTAAAAGAGATGAAGATCTAGGAAAGTTTGATGCTAGAAGTGATGAAGGAATTTTCTTGGGCTACTCCACTCAAAGCAAAGCATATCGGTGTTACAATAAGAGATTGAGGAAGATGATAGAAAGTACCAATGTAAAGGTTGATGAAGGAATTGAGAAGCCTTCAAGATTTTATGAATTTGATGAAGATGACCAAGATAGTGTTCAAGGAACTCAATCCTCTCCGGTGAAACAGAGTCAGCCTGATCCGGTAAATCAGGAAGAAGAGTTAGGTTTAAATGAGCCTGATCAAGAAACAGCAGTACTGGATACTCCCAAAATTCCAAGGTATGTAAAACTGAATCACTCTGAAGATCAGATCATAGGTGACAGAAGCAAAGGTGTACAAACTAGAAGGAATATTGCTCAAGATCAGAATGAATGTTGTCTGATTTCAAGGATTGAACCTAAAACAATAAATGAAGCCTGCAATGATGAAAATTGGACCAAAGCAATGGAAGATGAACTGATGCAAATTGAGAAAAATCATACTTGGGATCTTGTTCCCAGACCTAGAGACAGGAATGTAATTGGAACCAAATGGGTCTTCCGGAACAAACTAAATGAAGCTGGTGAAGTAATCAGAAACAAAGCTAGATTGGTCTGCAAAGGCTACTCTCAAATAGAAGGAATTGACTTTGAAGAGACTTTTGCTCCGGTAGCAAGAATTGAAGCAGTCAGATTACTTCTTGCATTTGCTGCCTTCAAAGATTTCAAGGTATATCAGATGGATGTCAAGTCTGCCTTCCTAAATGGTGATCTGGAAGAAGAAGTCTACATTGAACAACCGGATGGATTTCAATTGTCTGATAATAATGATATGGTCTGCAAGTTGAAGAAAGCTTTGTATGGATTGAAGCAAGCCCCAAGAGCATGGTATGAAAGGTTGGATAAGCATCTTGTGCAGATTGGATTCAACAAAGGTACTGCTGACAGCAACTTATATTTCAAAATTGATCATGAAAACATTCTGATTGTTGAAGTGTTTGTGGATGATATCATTTTTGGAGGAAGAGATAGTATGTGTAAAACTTTTGCAAATCAGATGAAAAGTGAGTTTGAAATGTCTATGCTTGGTGAAATGAATTTCTTCTTGGGTCTGCAAATTACTCAAACAAAAGAAGGGATCTTCATTTCTCAGACCAAATATGTGAAAGAATTGTTAAAGAAATTTGGTATGGAAGACTCAAAGCCTATGAACACTCCTATGGCAACCGGATGTAAGTTAAGCAAAGATGATGATTCTCCAAAGGCAGATCAGACAAAGTATAGATCAATGATTGGTGGATTGTTGCATCTCACTCAAACTAGACCAGATATAATGCAAGCTGTTGGTCTTGTGGCAAGATTCCAGGCTGATCCTAGAGAATCTCATGTTATGGCAATCAAAAGAATTTTTAGATACTTGAAAGGGACAGTTGAGTATGGTCTATGGTATCCTAGAGATCCGGATTTTTCTCTTCATGCTTACACAGATGCAGATTGGGCAGGAGATGTGGATGACCGGAAGAGCACTAGTGGTGGAGCATTCTTTTTGGGGAAGAGATTGGTTTCTTGGCTAAGCAAGAAACAAGATGCAATATCTCTGTCTACAACTGAAGCAGAATACATTGCAGCAGCAGGTAGTTGCACTCAAATCTTGTGGATGAAGCAGATGCTAAGAGACATCAAAGTTGAATATGAGGAGCCTATCACAATTTTCTGTGATAATTCAAGTGCAATTAATATTTCCAAGAATCCGGTATTGCATTCTAAGACTAAGCACATATCTATCAAATTTCACTTTTTGAGAGAACAAGTAAACAAGGAAGAAGTCAGATTGGAGTATGTTCCCTCCAAGGATCAGATTGCAGATATCTTTACAAAACCTCTTCCCAAGGACTCTTTTGAATATCTCCGGGAGAAGTTAGGGGTCATGGCCCCTCCGGTGATGAACTAAGATGCACTGATGTGCATCAGTCCGGTGGCTATCACAGTCATATCTTGTGATCCGGACTAATGGGGAGCTGCAACTAAGGGGGAGCAGCTGGTATTATTCTGATGCATGAGAGTTGCAAGTATGAGCCCTTTGCCATTGATGTCAAAGGGGGAGAGAAGACATGTGAAAAACAAGTGGTTGATGATCAAAGGGGGAGCAGCAAAGGAAGACATGTGAGGAGTTGTTGTTGATAGGGGGAGCTGTGACAGAAAAGAGAAGTTCTTGTCTTGATGGTTTTTCACATCATATGTTGCCATCAATGACAAAGGGGGAGATTGTTGCAAGTATGAGGTGAGCCATTGTTGTCATTGATGTCAACATACTCACACTGCATTGACAAGAAGGATTTGATGAGCTTTGTGCTGAGGATATTGAGAAAATTAGCCTCAGTCAGGAACAGTGAAGAACAGTGATGAGAAGAAGGTAAATATACTGTATAGGATGAGAACCGGAGGATGCGGATTAAAGGGTTAGTAGATATGAGTCTTAAGATGCTACAGTTAAGATTTCAGAGGTCCGCATGAAGATCTGAAGGAGTTATGGCTGCCGGTATAGAACCGGGTCCGGCAAGTATCCGGAGGTGACAGAGGATCACAAAAAGGTCCGGTGAGGTCCGGAATTGTATTATCATAATCTGCGGATTGGAAGGAGTGTTTTATATGTCCTTGTGATGTTTCATCCTGATTTGTGTGTAATTTGGAGGTCCGGATGTACCTCCTGCATTATGACAGTGGCGACAGACTGTGTTCTTGAAGTTCCGGATGAGGAAGACAAGAGATCCCAGTAAGCAGAGAAAGTGCGGATGTATCCGGACATTCAGACAGACTTGTGAAGGTTCTTGAATCATGTTTAAGTTGTGTTGTTGGTCCGCATTGATGGCAGAGCCCGGAATTGAAGTTATTCTTCCGGATGAAGTTATTGCTCTGTTTAGCCGACCGGATGAGTTGTTCATCCTGCGAATGTTCTTGTGATAGCCGACCGGATGTGTTATTCATCTTGCGGATACTCCTATGGTTGTTTGCCGACTTAGATGCTTGTTCCTAAGTCGATGTCTTGTATAAATAATGATTTGTGAATTCATTTCAGTAAGGCAGCATGTGGATGAGTATGGAGTAGCGAAGAAAGGTGCGAAAGGCAGAGCAGAAATTGTTGGGCTTAATTGGAACTGATCCGGACATGGTAGAGATGTCATTCTCCAGTTCAAGACTGTGATTTTTATCACTCTGTAGACAGTGTGTCTCCTTGTAGGCAGTGGGCCTCTTTGTGAGCAGTGTGCTCGGGCAGTGAGCCCTTATTGGCATGTGCCATTCATTTTTCCTTATTCTTCTAACAGAGAATAATTCTTGGGTTAATCACCCCGTGGTTTTTCCCTTAACCGGGTTTTCCACGTCAAAATCTTGGTGTTCAATGTGTTGATGCTTATCTGCTCTTGTGTTTATGTATTGTGCTTCCATGAATGATTATTTGATATGCTGCTAACCAACAACAGAGAATTAAGTGTTTGAAAGAGAACAAGTTCTATACAACTGATTCACCCCCCCCCTCTCAGTTGTATGCCCTAGATCCAACAAATTCTTCATTCTCTACCAGTGTCATCCTATGTGTTGTTTTGTTAGGAAAACTTGCTCCCAGTATAAGATCCATGTGATGACTGATACTCCTTATAGGTGGCAATCCTTCAGGTACATTATCTAATATGATGTCTTCATATTTTGTCAGCAACTCTCTTATCTCCTCCAGTTATGATTCTTTAGTCTCTTTCTTCAATGCTTCAAGCTTTTTAGGAATCAAGGCATAACACGCATTCTTATGTCTCAAACCATCCAGAAATTTTCTTCCATCTACCAAACAGATTCTAGCATTCCCACATACTTCACCCTTAGGATCATCTTCTAAAGGAATCAAATTAATTCTTTTTCCATTTGCTATTATAGTATATGTGTTCTTTCTCCCATCATGTATATCTTTTCTATCATACTGCCAAGGTCTACCCAACAAGATATGACAAACATCCATAGACATAATATCACACAAGACTTCATCATGACAAGATCCAATATGAAATTTCACCAAACATTGTTCACTCACCAACACCTTATGATCATCTTGAATCCATGCTATCTGATAGGGCTTAGGGTGTTTCAATCTTTCCAACTTCAGCTTAGTCACCATCTCCTCTGAAACTAGGTTATCTAAACTACCACTATCAATCACAACTTTACAACACTTACCTCTTGATTTGCATCTTGTTATGAACAAACTTTTCCTCTACGGTGGTTCCTCATTTGTCTCTACTTGAAATAGTGCTCTCCTCATCACCAATGATTCTCCTTCCTCCAGTTTACAAACAGAAGTAGGTGATCCAACAGGTTCTTCTTCAACATAGGCTACTCTTCCATTATTTTATGTCCTCTTATTTGTAATACCTTGATTACATTTAAATTCTCTATGTCTTTCACCTCCACATTTGATACAAGTACCTTTGAATGTCCTCATATCCAATCCTCTTCTCTCTCTTCTGTATCCTTCATTTCGGTATACACTAGGGTTTCCTCTCCAGTAAAAATTTTTGTCATCTCTCTGGTAAGCATTGTTGTCTCTATCCTCCTTAAATGGCCTGTCAAACTTGTTCTGCTCCAAAAATGATCTGTCTCCTCCGAAATAAGTCGTACCTCTAAAATTTACCTGCACTTCCTCTCTGTCTCCAATCCTGTCTCTTATTTAGCTTCTCTTCAACCTTTAGGGAAAATTGATATGCTTCCTCCAAAGATGTCATCCTCACTAAACTAAGGTCTTCTTGAATGTTCAATCTCAGTCCATTGATGTATCTAGCCACTTTCTCCTTGCTTTCTTCACTATGTCCTATCCTTATGATTATCTTATGAAATTCTTCAGTGTACTCCTTCACAGATTTCTCCTTTTGTCTCAGGTTTTGCTGTCTTTTCGACAGTTTCAACTCATAGTCAGTAGGTATAAAGTGATTCTTCAACTTTCTCACCATCCTATCCCATTTTGTAATATTTTCTTTTCCTCTTCTATTTCTTTCCAATTGAACTTCTTTCCACCATATAGTAGTATGTCCTCTCAACTTTGTCTTTGTAAATTTCACCTTCTTTGGATCTTCAATTTCCTCATATTCAAAGTATTCATCCATGTCATTTATCTAGTCAATCAATTCTTTAGGATTCAAATTACTAGTATAGTTTGGCACATCAACTCTAGGTCTCTTTCCAATTTTTGAAATAGCTCAGAACATCTTTACTTGATCTGATTCTTCTTCTTTATCACATCCTAGGGTTTCGCCAGTTTGTTCAACAAATTGAAATTCTTCTTCCTCATTGCTTTCAGCATTAGGTATTGGTGTCAATCCTCTTCACCTATCTTCTTCAGCAACATCCAATCAAATTCACATTTCTTTCATTATCTCCATTTGATGTAGAGGCAATAGGATAGATAGAGGATTCCACAAATTGACAAGGTTTTCTTCACACTCTAAAACCAAATTCAAGGATCAACCTGCAAAAGTGGGAACAATAGTTAACATCTTTGAAACCATCATGGAAAGGTTGGTTTGACATGCCATGAGACCCATCCAGACCATTGGCAAAGGCTAACCAAACTTGGTTTTAGGACTTCCTTCTTTAACCCACTAAACTCCTTGTAGCCCTTGAAACATGAATAGTCAGCAATAACTTTCAACACATGCCTGCAACCTTAGATTTGAGTTATTCTAGAGATACTATTTTGGACTCCCTATAACATATTCTAAAATGGGTACGGGTTGTTTTGGATAGTATGGTCCAACCTATAACTGCTCCCCTTGTAGCCTATGGCCAATTAGACCTGTTTTGCAAAGCAACCACCCTCAAACTTGGTTCTACACAACCATGGAGGCTAATAGACATGGAGAGGGTTTAGACAAGTTTATGTTGACTAGTTTTAATCATCCAATCCACCCTTGCATTTGGAGTATACCATCCACCCTTCATTCACTATATTGGCTTGCCAACCCTTGTAGCCCTACTAAACTGGGACAGTCAAAATAACTTTCTTGTATGGGCTCAACCCAAGAAAAGGAACTTAGATTCAAGTACTCTTTTTAATCCCTAATGATAGACCAAAAATTTACCTATGGTTATTTTGGAACAGATTACTCATTTCCCTGACTGTCCTCTTTAAGACTATGCCTGATTAGCCTTGATCACAGAAAGAACTCTAAATCTACACACTCCCCAACATCCCTCAATCACAAAAAAAAGTTCTTTAAGTCTTCATAATACTCTATAGATGCACTCCAAGTCTTGTCTTTGCACAACCCTTGACCATTTGCAAGTTTTATATTTCTAACCCTCATAGTTAGGCCTGTGACATAGAGATGCTAGGCATAGGGCATCAGATATCTTCCACAAAACACCATATTTACTCTTGAAACAAAAATAATCTCATAGGTAACCCTAATACCTACAATTCCACTAGGATTTAGATTTTTTCCATGGTGGAATGGAAAGTTATTCACGTTTTAGTGATCAAACCCTGATTTTGAGGGTTTCAGACCCACTTCCAGAAAAACAAGTAGAACTCCTTTATTTCTAAATGAAAATTGCCCAAACTAGAGCCAAGAGAAAAGTAACTTAGTCCTTTATACCACGATGTATGATTTAGGCTATATCCAATCCATACAAAATCGTACTATGCACGGGAACAATAAAAAATAGAAAATTCTGAGAAATCACAGTGTTTGTTTATATTTCTTGATCACCAACTCCAACTACTACCTTGCCTCGACCCTTGGGAGGCATTTTAAGCATGTCATTATAGTTCCAACTGTCCCCAACTACTTTTCAACAGGGTGACCATTGGTTTTTATAGTTTTACCCTTTGTTTGCTTTACAATTTGTAAAAGTTGCCAAACAACTTTGAACATTTTGACAATATTGAAGGCTACAAGAGCCCAACTACCTTCAAAGGGCCACAAAAACCATAGACATGCCTAAGGAGACTCAAATAACCTTATTACATTCATTGGATCCATTCTTGGTTACATTTTCACCATGTGACAACAATATGATAACATTGACAAAAAACATGGCATTTTGGAGAAATGCCTACAAAATGGATCCAAACTTATTACAATCACTTAGGAAGTGGTCCATTGGACCTTATTACAACAAAATATGACATCAAAACAAAACATGAAGTTCCTGCACCATACACCCCACCTAGAAAAGAACTCATGCCACATGAGTTGATTCTTTGTCTTGCTCCACCTTTATCCTCTACTGCCTCATGTCTTCCCCATGAACTCTGGACTACAACCTGCTTCCTTGGAAGCAAAAACTCATGCCTAGTAGTGTAGACCCTACTCACACCTTGCCATGAGTGAATTCTTCCAATCAGACCCGTATTGTGCTTGCCATTCTTCCTTACTGTCATCTCTGCCTGATCACCTACTTTCAAAACCTTGGTTGATGCTTCTTGTACTGCTGCTATGGTAGAACATGATTTTCTTTCAACTCTTGATGGCTCTAGAGGACAAACAATGGTCCCTACTATGATAGCATCTCATTCTTTTCAACCACCTTGTGGCTACTTGTAGACCTGCTCTTTGACCTTCTTCTGATCCATCTCAGACATCACCATCTGATCTCCATCATTCAAAACTGAAACCACCTTAAAAATTTGATCTTTGGCAACCCCACTCCTTGAGGTATCCTCAACTTTCCTTGTCTCTTCTTCATTGATCTTCACAAACTCTTTCTTACCCACCAAGATAACCTTGGTTGCCTTCTTTGCTTCAGCATCCTCCTGCAATTGTGTTAACACAAAAGTCCTCCCATCCTTCTTGATGGTGTATGTGTTAGCATATCCATCATATAATGATTTCCTATCAGATTGCCATGGCCTACCTAAATGTAGGTGACAACATTCCATGGGCAAAATGTCGCATAAAACCCTATCCTTATATTCTCCAATCTAAAAATCAACATATGCTTGTTCATCTACCAAAAGTGATTGACTATCAGTTACCCAAGATGCTTTGTAAGGAGTTTGATGAGGAATCCTTTCTAGGTTCAATTTATCCACCATTTCCCTAGACACCATATTATCTGTTGAACTAGAATCTATTACTACCTTGCATACTTTACCTTTGCTTTTGTAATTGGTCTTGAAAAGTGCTCTCCTTTGTGTCATCTCCTTGTCCTTGGATGTATTCAAGATTGTTTTCCTTAGCATCAATACTTCTCCAACTTCTAGTTCACATCCTTGATTTGGAGAATGGACACTTCCTTCATCCTCTTCTTGTACAAATTGAATCCTTCTTTCATTCTTCCTATCACCTCCTGATGATGAACCTTGCCTTTTTGGACATTTCAATGTTGTGTGATCAATTTCAATACAATTGTAGCACCTTCCTGTGAATGTAGTTGAACCTATTCCTCCTCTAAATCTTCCTCTTGAACCTAATTCTCCACTTTGTTCTTGGGAACTAGATTCCCCTTGACTCCTTTGGGACTAATTTATGCCCCCAAAACTGTCCCTACCTCTAAAATGTCTGCCACCTCTTCCTCTATTTTGCTGCTCACCTTTCCTCTTCAAATTCTCTTCAGCCCTCAATGCCACTTGAAAGCATTTATCCATGGTTTCATGGGTTAGTAGACTAATTTCATCCTGGATATTAAACCTCAAACCATTTAGATACCTTGCCACTTTACCTTTTTCATCCTCCATGTATCCACAACAAAGAGAGAACTTGTGAAACTCCTCAATGTAGGTGGCCACATACAAATCTCTTTACTTGAGATTTTACATCTTCTTGTAGATCTGCACCTCATAGTCTGATGGAAGGAATTGGGACTTGATCCTCTCCAACATTCTTCTCCATGAAGAGATCATGCTCTTCCCATTCTTTACCCTCTCACCTTGGGTGTAATTCCACCATGTAAGGGTAGCACCTTTGAGTTTAGTTTCTGCAAACTTCACCCTCTTGTTCTTAGGAACTTCTTTGTATTCAAAGTAGTTATTTAGGGCCTCAATCCACTCCATAACTTCATCAGCATTCATCTTGCCACTAAACATTGAAATCTCCATCCAAGCCTCTAAAGAATCTTTGCCAATTACCTTGATGTCTTCAAGGAAATGTTTCTGATCTGCAGGTATCTATATCTCTTCTTGCTCTTATTCTTTCTCCTCTTTTTCTTCTTCATTAGAACCTTCATCTATCCTCTTTCCTATCCTTAGTGCCTTCAACTCTGATTGGAGTGCTTCCTTGACTCCACTCTCAATCTTCTTTTCCATCTCCTTGAACTTCTTAACCACCTCAGTGGTCATCCCTTTTGGAGGCATGTTGCTAGCCTCTTGTTCACTCTCCTCTGCTGACATATACCAAGTCTTACACAACCAACAATAGAACCTTTTATGGCTCTGATACCACTATGATGTAGAGGCACTAGGATAGATAGAGGATTCCACAAATTGACAAGGTTTTCTTCCCACTCTAAAACCAAATTCAAGGATCAACTTGCAAAAGTGGGAACAATAGTTATCATATTTGAAACCATTATGGAAAGGTTGGTTTGACATGCCATGGGACCCATCCAAACCATTGGCAAAGGGTAAACAAACTTGGTTTTAGGACTCCCTTCTTTAACCCTCTAAACTCCTTATAGCCCTTAAAGCATGAACAGTCAGCAATAACTTTCAACACAAGCCTGCAAACTTAGATTTGAGACAATCTAGAGATACCCTTTTGCACTGCCCATGACATATTCCAAAATAGGTGTGAGTTGTTTTAGACAGTATGGTCCAACCTATAACTGCTCCCCTTATAGCCTATGGCCAATTAGGCCTGTTTTGCAAAGCAACCACCCTCAAACTTGGTTCTACACAACCATGGAGGCTAATAGACATGGAGAGGGTTTAGACAAGTTTATTTTGACTAGTTTTAATCATCTAATCCACCCTTGCACTTGGAGTATACCATCCACCATTCATTCACTATATTGGCTTGTCAATCCTTGTAGCCCTACTAAACTGGGACAGTCAAAACAACTTTCTTGTATGGGCTCAACCCAAGAAAAGGAACTTAGATTAAAGTACCCTTTTTGATCCCTAATGACATACCATAAATTTACCTATGGTTATTTTGGAACAGATCACGCATTTCCCTGCCTGTCCTCTTTAGGACTAGGCATGATTAGCCTTGATCACAGAAAGAACTCTAACTCTACACACTCCCCAAAACCCCTTAGTCACAAAAAAAGTTCTCTAATTCTTCATAAGATTCTCTAGACACACTCCAAGTTTTTTCTTTGCACAACCCTTGACCATTTGCAAGTTTTATATTTCTAACCCTTATAGTTAGGCCTGTCACCTAGAGATGCCAGCCCTAGGGCATCAGATATCTTCCACAAAACACCATATTTCCTCCTGAAATAAAAATAATCTCATCGGTAACCCTAAGAGCTACCATTCTACTAGGATTTAGATTTTTTCCATGGTGCAATGGAAAGTTATTCACGTTTTAGTGATCAAACCCTGATTTTGAGGGTTTCAGACCCACTTGCAGAAAAATGAGTATAACTCCTTTATTTCTAAATGAAAATTGTCCAAACTAGATCCAAAAGAAAGGAAGCTCAGTCCTCTATCCCACCATGTATGACTCAGGCCATATCCAATCCGTATAGGATCATACTATGCACAGGAACAGTAAAATATAGAAAATTCTAAGAAATCACAGTGTTTGTTTGTATTTCTTGATCAACAACTCCAAATACTGCCTTGCCTCAACCCTTGGGAGGCATTTTAATCATTTCATTATAGTTCCAACTATCCCCAACTACTTTTCAAGAGGGTGACCATTGGTTTTTTAGAGTTTTGCCCTTTGTTTGCTTTACAATTTATTAAAAGTTGCCAAACAATTTTGCACATTTTTACAATATTGAAGGCTACAAGAGCCAAACTACCTTCAAAGGGCCACAAGCACCCTAGACACACCTAAGGAGACTCAAACAGCCTTATTACATTCATTGTATCCATCCTTGGTTACATTTTCACCTTGTGACGACAATATGACAACATTGACAAAAACATGGCATTTTGGACAAATGCCTACAAAATGGATTCAAACTTATTACAAACGCTTAGGAAATGGTCCATTGGACCTTATTACATCAAAATATGACATCAAAACAAAACATGAAGTCAAGTGCCTCATGGAGGCCACCTTGTGTTAGGTGCTCCTGCACCATACACCCCGCCTAGAAAAGAACTCATGCCACATGAGTTGATTCTTTGTCTTGCTCCACATTTATCCTTTGTTGCCTCATGTCTTCCCCATGATCTCTGGACTGCAACCTACTTCCTTGGAAGCAAAAACTCATGCCTAGCAGTGTAGACCCTACTCACACCTTGCCATGAGTGAGTTCTTGCAATCAGACCTGTACTGTGCTTGCCATTCTTCCTTACTATCATCTTTGCCTAAACACCTACATTCAAAACCTTGGTTGATGCTTCTTGTACTGCTACTATGGTAGAATATGATTTTATTTCAAATCTTGTTGGCTCTAGAGGACAAGCAATGGTCCCTACTATGATAGCATCTCCTTCTTTCCAACAACCTTGTGGTTGCTTGTAGACCTGCTCTTTGACCTTCTTCTGATCCATCTCAGACATCACCATCTGATCTCCATCATTCAAAACTTAAACCAGATTCAAACTTTGATGTTTGGCAACCCCACTCCTTGAGGTATCCTCAACTTTCCTTGCCTCTTCTTCATTGATCTTCACAAACTTTTTCTTACCCACCAAGATGACCTTGGTTGCCTTCTTTGCTTCAGCATCCTCCTGTAATGGTGTCAACTTAAAAGTCCTCCCATCCTTGTTGATGGTGCATGTGTTAGCATATCCATCATATAATGATTGCCTATCAAATTGCCATGGCCTACCTAAAAGTAGGTGACAATAATCCATGGCCAAAATGTCACATAAAATCCTATCCTTATATTCTCTAATATGAAAATCAACATATGCTTGTTCATCTACCAAAAGTGATTGAATATCGCTTACCCAAGATGCTCTATAAGGAGTTTGATGAGGACTCCTTTCTAGGTTCAATTTATCCACCATTTCCCTAGACACCATATTATCTGTTGAACCAGAATCTATTACTACCTTGCATACTTTACCTTTGCTTTTGCAATTGGTCCTAAAAAGTGCTCTCCTTTGTGTCATCTCCTTGTCCATGGATGTCTTCAAGAGTGTTTTCCTTAGCATCAATGCTTCTCCAACTTTTGTTTCACATCCTTGACTTGGAGAATGGACACTTCCTTCATCCTCTTCTTGTACAAATTGAATCCTTCTTTCATTCTTCCTATCATCTCCTAATGATGAACCTTGCCTTTCTAGACATTTGAATGTTGTGTGACCAATTTCATTGCAATTGTAGCACATTCCTGTGAATGTAGTTGAACCTATTCCTCCTCCAAATCTTCCTCTTGAACCTAATTCTCCACTTTGTTCTTGGGAACTAGATTCCCCTTGACTCCTTTGGGACTGATTTCTGTCCCCAAAACTACCCCTACCTCTAAAATTTCTGCCACCTCTTCCTCTATTTTGTTGCTCACCTTTCCTCTTCAACTTCTCTTCAACCATCAATTCCACTTGAAAGCATTTATCCATGGTTTCAGGGGTTAGTAGACTGATTTCATCTTGGATATTAAACCTCAAACCATTTAGATACCTTTCCGCTTTACCTTTTTCATCCTCCATGTATCCACAACGAAGAGAGAAATTGTGAAACTCCTCAATGTAGGTGGCCACAAACAAATCTCTTTGCTTGAGATTTTACATCTTCTTGTAGATCTACACCTCATAGTCTGATGGAAGGAATTGGGACTTGATCCCTTCCAACATTCTGCTCCATGAAGAGATTATGCTCTTCCCATTCTTTACCCTCTCACCTTAGGTGTAATTCCACCATGTAAGGGTAGCACCTTTGAGTTTAGTTTTTGCAAACTTCACCCTCTTGTTCTCAGGAACTTCTTTGTATTCAAAGTAGTTATTTAGGGCCTCAATCCACTCCATAACTTAATTAGCATTCATCTTGCCACTAAACATTGGAATCTCCATCCGAGCCTTTGAAGAATCTTTGCCAATTGCTTTGATGGCTTCAAGGAAAAGTTTCTGATCTGCAGGTATCTCTGTCTCTTCTTGCTCTTCTTCTTCCTCCTCTTTTTCTTCTTCTTCATCAGAACCTTCATCTATCCTCTTCCCTATCCTTAGTGCCTTCAACTCTGATTGGAGTGCTTCCTTGACTCCACTCTTAATCTTCTCTTCCATCTCCTTGAACTTCTTAACCACCTCAGTGGTCATCCCTTTTGGAGGCATGTTGCTAGGCACTCCTTCACTCTCCTCTACTGACATATACCAGGTCTTACACAACCAACAATAGAACCTTTTATGGCTCTAATACCACTATGATGTAGAGGCACTAGGATAGAGGATTCCACAAATTGACAAGGTTTTCTTCACACTCTAAAACCAAATTCAAGGATCAACTTGCAAAAGTGGGAACAACAGTTAACATATTTGAAACCATCATGGAAAGGTTGGTTTGACATGCCATGGGACCCATCTAGACCATTGACAATGGCTAAACAAACTTGGTTTTAGGACTTCCTTCTTTAACCCACTAAACTCCTTATAGCCCTTGAAACATGAATAGTCAGCAATAACTTTCAACACAGGCCTGCAAACTTAGATCTTAGACAATCTAGAGATACCCTTTTGGACTCCCCATAACATATTCCAAAATGGGTATGGGTTGTTTTGGACAATATGGTCCAACCTATAACTGCTCCCCTTGTAGCCTATGGCCAATTAGGCATGTTTTGCAAAGCAACCACCCTCAAACTTGGTTCTACACAACCATTGAGGCTAATAGCCATGGAGAGGGTTTAGCCAAGTATATTTTGACTAGCTTTAATTAGCCAATCCAGCCTTCATTCACTATATTGGCTTGCTAATCCTTGTAGGCCTACTAAACTGGGACAGTCAAAATGACTTCCTTGTATGGGCTCAACCCAAGAAAAGGAACTTAGATTCAAGTACCCTTTTTGATCCCTAATGACATACCAAAAATTTACCTATGGTTATTTTGGAACAGATCACTCATTTCCCTAACTATCCTCTTTAGGACTAGGCCTGATTAGCCTTGATCACAGAAAGAACTCTAACTTTACACACTCCCCAACACCCCTCAGTCACAAAAAAATGTTCTCTATGTCTTCATAAGACTCTCTAGACACACTCCAAGTCTTGTCTTTGCACAACCCTTCACCATTTGCAAGTTTTATATTTCTAACCCTCACAGTTAGGCCTGTCACATAGAGATGCCAGGCCTAGGGCATCAAATATCTTCCCCAAAACACCATATTTCCTCTTGAAACAAAAATAATCTCATAGGTAACCCTAAGACCTACCATTTCACCAAGATTTAGATTTTTTCCACGGTGAAATAGAAAGTTACTCACATTTTAGTGATCAAACCCTGATTTTGAGGGTTTCCGACCCACTTCCAAAAAAATGAGTAGAACTCCTTTATTTCTAAATGAAAATTACCCAAACTAGAGCCAAAAGAAAGGTAACTTAGTCCTCTATCCCACCATGTATGATTTAGGCTATATCCAATCCGTACAGGATCGTACTATGCACAAGAACAGTAAAAAAATAGAAAATTCTGAGAAATCACAGTGTTTGTTTGTATTTCTTGATCACCAACTCCAATTACTGCCTTGCCTTGACCCTTGGGAGGCATTTTAAGCATTTCATTATAGTTCCAACTATTCCTAGCTACTTTTCAAGAGGGTGACCATTGGTTTTTTATAGTTTTGCCCGTTGTTTGCTTTACAATTTGTAAAAGTTACCAAACAACTTTGCACATTTTGACAATATTGAAGGCTACAAGAGCCAACTACCTTCAAAGGGACACAAACACCCTAGAGACACCTCAGGAGACTCAATCAACCTTATTACATTCATTGGATCCATCCTTGGTTACATTTTCACCATGTGACAACAATATGACAACATTGACAAAAACATGGCATTTTGGACAAATGCCTACAAAATGGATCCAAACTTATTATAAACACTTAGGAAGTGGTCAATTGGACCTTATTACATCAAAATATGACATCAAAACAAAACATGAAGTTGAGTGCCTCATGGAGGCCACCTTGTGTTATGTGCTCCTGCACCACTTGTTGCAAGTATGGGCCTAATCGGTGTTGTCATTGATGTCAACATACTCCTATTGCATTGATGATAAGGATTGGATGAGCTATGTGCTGAGGATATTGAGAAAATTAGTCCTAATTAGGAATAGAGAAGAACAATGAAGACAGTGAGCTAAAGATCCTAGATAAGATGAAGATCAGAGGATGCGCTTAAAAAGGTTTGTAGATATGTGTCTTAAGATGATCTAGTAAAGATTTTAGAGGTTCGCATGAAGATTTGAAGATGTTATGGCCACTTAAGTAAAACTGGTTCTGGCAGATGTTCAGAAGTAACAGTGTGACACAGATAGGTCCGGTGAGATCCAGAAATGAAATATCTTGTTCTGTGGATTTGGTGGAGTGTTTAGGAAGTCAATGTGAATTGACAAATCAATTGGTTCATGGTCTAGAGGTCCACAAGCATCTATTCCATTATGACAGTAATGACAAACTATGTTCTTGAGGTTCCAGATGAAGGAGAGAAGGATTTCAATAAGAAGATGATGTGTGGATGTTCTTGGTGATTTAGGCAAGCTTGTGGTGATCTTTGGATCATGTCTAGTTCGTGTTGGTGGTCC
Organism: Cunninghamia lanceolata; assembly: GCA_027924645.1. NCBI lineage: Eukaryota > Viridiplantae > Streptophyta > Pinopsida > Cupressales > Cupressaceae > Cunninghamia > Cunninghamia lanceolata. The sequence continues at coordinate 2,959,822 of BSBN01000424.1, read as the reverse complement.
GCATTGGAGTTTGAGCTTGCAATTGAAGAATAACTTCCAAATGATGGTGTTCTTCCTAAGTTTGGCCAACCGGATAAGTTACGCATCCTGCAGATGATCTTAAAGATGTTAAGTGAAGATTGGCATGTTCCTAAGTGAAGACTGAAGTCTCAAATCTGTGTGGCCGACAGTGTGTTGATCTGCGTGAAGTCTTTTTGTATTTACTCTGTAATGTATGCTGACTTGGATGATTATCCCTAAGTCGATGTCTTGTATAAATGAAGAGTTGTAATGTCATTTCAATATTATCTTGTGGGGATGAGGATGTGGTAGAGAGGAGCAGAGCAAAAGGCAGAGCAGAAGTATTGAGCCTAAATAGAACTGACTCAAGCATGGTGAAGATGCTATTCTTCAGTTCAAGTATGTGATACTTATTATTCTGTAGATAGTGTCTCTTGTAAGCAGTGAACCTCTTGTGAGCAATGTGGTCAGGCAGTGAGCCCTAATTGGCATGTGCCATTTTGTTCTTTATATTCTTCTAATAGAGAATACAATCTTGGGTTAGTCACTCATGGTCTTTCCCTTAACTAGGTTTTCCACATTAAAATCTTGGTGTCTTATGTGTTAATGTGTTCCTGCTCTTGATTTAAATACATTATGTTTCAATGATTGATTTATTGATATGCTGCTGAATTACAAAGTGGATTTAAGTGTTTAATTGGAAGAAAGTTTTGGACAACTTATTCACCCCCCTCTCAGTTGTCTATCCTAAATCTAACACCACCATCATCTCATCTATTCTACTAGCCATTGTTCCAACAGCAGTAACTCTCCACGATGGCATTCTTCCTAGGATCAAGTGTAAACTGCCTTAGGTCGGGTGATCGGGCTACAAGGTGACAACTGCCTCTCAATCGATGATCGGTTGCAACACAAGTAACCTTCCTCAATTTGGAAATCTATCCACGGCAAGATCTTATGGAATTCCCTTGCCAACTTCGCTCAATTTTCTCCCAAAGATTTAAACTTTTGCTCTTATACCACTTGGTGCAGTCACGGTATGAGGGTTCACAGAATGAACTATCCGAACTGTAGAGCAAGAGTAAACACAATGGAAACAACTCAAAGAAATAGAATAAATAAAGATTTAGTCATTTAGTATATCATAGAATTCAAATAGGGATCGGTCGGCAACATGTGGGCTTACAATTAAGGCTCCAATGTCTGATTACATACATGCGTAAGATTAAGCTTTGAAGCTCCTTCGTACAAAATCTAAACTATCAATCTTTTAAATCATGAGAACTATATGAACTACTTTCCTAAGGAACTATTACATCAATATATATCATCTCTGGACCAATAGATTCCTCCATGTCGGCCAAGGAAGATCACAAATTCCAAAGAAGAGATGTAACGTGTGTACACAAATAGGTAAGACCTAAATGCATAAAACACTTTCAAAAAATAAATGGAATGATGTGCGGATCTCTTGGGAAGGTCGGCCACAAACCAAATATCCTTGAATGATGTGTCATTAGGTTCCAAAGATCAGGAAATGCTTCTACAAGTTTCTCCTTCAGCTGATTGTCAGTGATTATCAGGATGCTCTATTCTGAGAATAGTCAAACTTTTGATAGAAATATCTTTATGGTAATGAAGTGCGGATCTCTAAATTCTAGATGATGTAAATGAATGAATGTAGATGCTAAGTCTAGCTCCACAAGATCTAAAAATTCTACTGGATCAAAATACAGAATTTGCTTCTGACTAAACTACCTGACTGAACTGCTAAATGAAAAGAAACAAACTAAAATGTAAATGTTTTCTGGTTGATGCAAGATTGCTCTTGAACCAGGGATGCTCTTGCATTAGTGCATGTGGAACTACATGAAGATGTAGGGTGGTAGCAATTACTAGGTGACTACTATACTGATATACCTTGTTCTCAGGTTGATAGTCAATAAAATGAATCCCATGTTGAACAATTTTGACTTGTTTGAGATATATCCCTTGCACTACAACTGAACTTGCATGGTAAACAACATGAACCTGAGGTAAGACATGTACACATAACATTTTCACTCAACCTGTATAATAATATAATGTAAGGTAATGTACATGTACATGTATATATAAATTTAAATGTCCAACTGTGGGAAACAACATTTCATCACTTGTTTTAGGTCATGTTAGCTTCTCCCTCTCTTCTATGCAATGCATTAAATAATAATTAAAACCTTCTATGTTTTCCATGCTCTGCTATGACTGCAAAAACATCTCCTACACCAAATTTACATGGTTCAAAATTTGTAAAAAAATTAGAACTGTCTAGACTAAAGATCATTAATTTTATCTCATCTAGTACTAAACTTTAAATAACTACATTGTAAATTTACATTAAATTTGAATCAAATACACATATGTATACCTTTTCTAATCAATCCTTAAATATGATCATAATTAATAGAAATCAAAGGAATGTCTTCAAATCTTTCATCCTCATCTTCATTGTATGTGTCAGAAATGACTAATGGCACCACATTCCATTCACTAACATATCCACATTGTTGGTTGTTACATGCCTCAAAGTTTTCCAAAATGCACTTATCATAGAAAAAAGAGTAATCCCTCATGTACAATTTCCATCTAGAGCAATGATTTGTACTCATGACACAATGCAAAGATCTTGTTTTGTCTACCCTCTTGCATCCATGCTTAGATCTTCTATCCACACCTAGATACATAAAAATTATAAAAATTACATATATATTTAATAGAAATTCATTTAAAGTAATTGAAAACTAAATTTAAAATGAACTTAAATGTTCAAACATATATATATAGTTTGAAATTTTTATTTATGTAATTTATATATACATACCTGATATCTCCCAAAAACTCTATGTGGGATGTATCGGTTCATTCCTGAAGATGTGCTGACCTCATTTGATGCAAAATGTTTCTTACACCATTCAACAACATCATGTGCATTGTCTATATGATCTCTCAAATAATTCATTTGGTGCTTTCTTAGAGCATGTCTGATGCAAGCTTCTGCATGATCATGTTCAACCTTTCCATACCCACTCTCAAAGAAACTCCAAACATGTCGTATTTTGTAATTTTGATGATATCTACATAGTGCATAAAATGGCCATGATGATTTGAATTGTGCCGCACATCCATCTGACCATACAAAATGCTTTTCAATTTTTACACGCCTGCTAGCCAAATTCTCTAAAAATTTTGTAAAGTAATGTTGTACAAAAAGTGTGTCATGCTCTTTATCATCACTAATATAAAAGTGATAATCTTTCTTAATGACTCATTCATCATATGTACTATCAACACCATCCATTTATTCAATTGTGCATGTCGATAACACATATGCACCATAATAGTGATCTGCTTTGAAAAGTAATAATCTTATTGAATCTCTTTTTGATGTACAAAAGAGTAATTTTCTATAAAGTTGACTACTGATAGAACTGTTCTAGGTGGGAAAGTTTCTCTTAATGTTTGAAACTATTGTGCTTGCCACCAAGAAAAAAAGGCATGTTGTATGTATGGTTGTACCAATTTTTTTAAAAAATCCTTAAATATTCCAATAGGTATCTCCTCTTCTACATAGTTTTTATTTACCTTGTGGATTCTTTCCCAAAATTTGTTTGAAACTTTATGTACTTGTAACTCTTGCAATTTATTGTCTTTGTTGGGTCCGTATATTTGTTTCTCAAAGGCAATTTAGCCAAATTTCCACATGTTTCACAAAGTCATTTTATGCAATTTATTTGACCAATTGCATTATCACATAAGATAGATTCTATGAACAGACTTTCCCATTTAGGAGGTACATTTTAAAAACCATCACTTTCTTCTCTCATCTTTCGAAACACTTGATAGTAGAGATCAAATTCAATATGATAATGACAACAACAAGTTTCAAAAATGTTGTTTATCTTCATATAATATGGCTTTCACCTTTCAAACATTGTTTGCCCAATCTTTATATGAGGATTCAAATTGCAAAAGTTCACATACATCTCATGTTGTGTTATGTCTAGCCAATATTTTGTATGATGTTCAAAATCATTGAGCCCAATCCTGTGTCTAATAACATCTCTACTATTTGATGATGGAAAGTAAGATCATTCCAAAAATTTGAGACCAAGTTCCTAACAACATCTTCAATCCTATCAGAATGGGGTACTCTACACATAATTGCCCAATTGCCTTCTAAACTATCATCCAAAACCTATCTCCTTTTCACATATTTTGTTAGTGTCTTTCTTCTAAAACTAATTTCAGTCGAAAGTGAAGAGATTTTTCTTTTTCTTGATATATTTTTATTTAAAATAGATGTCAACATCACTCTTCTTGAAATGGCCTTATCCATTGATCGAGATCTTTTCACAGTGAAATCTAAACATTTTTTAACATTTTCAACAATATCTTTTCCTATGCCGTATGAAGCTTTCCTCTTATTCAATGTCAAATCTACACCCAACAATTGTAATGGCTCTTTCAACTCATTATGAAGAAGTAAAAGAGATAACAGTTGGGTTTTTTTTAAGTGTACCAAGATGATTGAAATGGGAATTGATTATTTCCTTTACATTTTTATTCATTGACCTCTTACTAGTATTTATAGGTTATTTGGCATAACATTTCAATTTCTCCATATCCATTTCAAGTAAATGATCTAAATTTCTATAACTTGAAATTTTTGTATTTGCCTATTTAGCTAGATTCATATGCTCATCCATACCAATAGAAGGAAGCAATCCTAACCCCTCTCTGACATGAATTATTTGAACTCAGACCTCCTCCCTATCTTCAACTATGTGTTCTTCAACCTCGTTTGCTCCAATATCTAAATTTGGCTTGACTCTTGCTTGAGACTTTCTACTTGTTGAGCCCATTCTACACAAAAAATACTTAAGAGAGAGAAAGAAAGAGCTTTAAAAAAACTTAAGTCAAGAGAAAGATAGAAGACCTATCTAGAGAAGGATAAAGAGAGAAAGATAGCTTTAAAAAGACTTAAGTCAAGAGAGAGAGAGAAAGATCTTTAAAAATCTACTTGTACTTGTCAAGAGAGAGAGAGGATCTTAGAGAGAAGGATAGAGAGAGGACTTATCGAGAGAGAGAGAGAGAGAGAGAGAGAGAGAGAGAGAGAGTTGACCTATCTAGATTTAAGGAGATCTAGAGAGATACAAATAAAGACCTTTAAAAAGATCTACTCAAGAGAAACAGAGGAACTTATGATTAAATAATACTTCAGTATGATTTAATTAATGTGCAAACCTATGAAGGACCCTAATACACATTCAATTGAAACAAATATAAATTAAAGTTGTTTGAAAATTATGTCCAACAAATTCACCTAGTATTTATGTTCAAAACTAGAAATAACATCCTACTACATGCTAAAAACTCATAAATTAAATAGGAATTAAAATATGCATACCTTGTTTCTTTCTATGATATCTTGTCAAATTTATTTCGCGCAACTATTGTTCTCTTTCTTTTGAATACTTTAGTTGAGTCTTATTTTGTCTTTTTTTTTTTCTCCCATTTTCTTCTTCAAGTTTTCTTTTCTCAAATCCTCTACCAAAAATTTTCTTCTCCAAAATCTCCCTTGATGAATAAAAATGCAAATTAATCTTGCAATGTTATATGAAAAAATGAAAAAATAAGTTAATATTTATGAGCATATGACATTATAAAAAGAAATAATAATAACTTGCTGCTATGACCCATTGTAGACACTATTGACTCCCCCACCTACAAGTTTGTTTCCTACCTTGCCAAGCTCTTAGCCCCTCTTGTCGGCCAATCTAGCTCTTTCATCAAAACTCTTCCCATTTCGTTGAGTTCATTAAAGATCAAATGTTAGAAGAAAGTGACCTCTTGGTCAGGTTTGAGGTTGTCTCCCTTTTGACTAAGGTTCCCATCCCTAACTCCATTGAGTTAATTAGACATAAGACTAATGATGAAATCACCTCCTTGGTAGAGTTATGCATCAGATCTACTTTTTTTACCTTCCAAGGAGTAGTTTATGAACAAGTAGATGGAGCTGCCATCAGATCCCCTCTTTCCCCTATTGTGGCCAACCTTTACATGGAACATTTTGAAGAAATGACCCTCAACTCATTTCCCCTCAAACAAAAGTGGTGGAAATGCTATATCGATGACACCAACGTATGATGGCCTCATGGTCATGAGAAACTAGAGGATTTCCACTGGCACCTCAACAACATAGCCTAAAGAATCTCCTTCACTAAAGATTTGGAGAGCAATAACCAACTCCCTTTCTTGGATATATTTCTCAGAAGGTCTTCAGGAAAGCTACCCATACTTATCTATACTTTCATGCCTTTTCTCATCACCACCCTACCCAAAAAGCCAAGGTCCTAAAAACTTTGGCTACTAGGGCCTTCCACATTTACGATGAGGATAACTTAGATCTTGAACTCACCCACCTCTCCAAAGTCTTCAAATTGAATGGGTTCAAAACCAAACTCATCTCCAGAGATTTCAAACAAGCCAAATCTCACTTATTCTCCATGCTTAAAGTCTCTAAGCTTCAAACCCCCCAATGGCCTCTATCCCCTACATTGAAGGCATCTCCAACAAAATTTCTAAAATTCTTCAAAAAAAGGGCCCTCTAATGCACCTTTAAACCCATCTCTACACTTAGAAGCTACATCCCATCTCCCAAAGACCCTAGAGACATCTTCCTTAACTCAGGAGTCTATAAGGTTGTTTGTTCATGCGACACCCCCTACATTGGGGAGACATGTTGCTCTTTTAGCACTAGGATCAAAGAGCATAGTGCTGACATCAAGCATGAATGAACTCATAAATCAGCCCTTGCAAAACACTCCTCTAAAACCAAGCACCACATTTGCTTAGAAGACACTCAAATTTTGGTCATGAAAGACAACTACTTCAAAAGGAAACTCAAAGAGGCTATAGAAATTGGCAATCACCCTTCTAACCTCAATCAAGACAAGGGTTCAAGCCTATGTTTTTCTTGACAGCCCCTTCTAATCTACCTCTAGAACCATCCTCTTCTCCCTACTTGATCTCAATCCCTCTTTTTCTTCCCCTCTTCACCTTCCTACCCTCATATCTCTCCCTTGTCATTCTTATCCTCTACGTCTAGCCCGCTCCCCTTTCCCTCTTCTCTTGTCTTTCCACCCTTCTCCTTCCTATACCTAGGTGAACCTTCTTGTGCCTCATCTTCTTGCCTCGCCATGTTAGTTCTCTAGTCTCATGTCTGGCACTCTGGTTCTTCCTTTGGATCCCTCCTCTTGTTTCTCTTTTGTGTTCTTCCCTAGTTTCTTCCTCCCAATCCTTTGTTTCCCTAGCTTGTCTCCTTCTTAACCCCTCTTGCACCCTCATAACACACGTACACACACAAACCTACTCTTTGCCTTGTTTTGTGGTTTTTGCTAGGTCCTTCATGTTTTTTGCTCCTCCCCCTTTATTGTTGTTTTTGTTTTCTTGCTCCCTCTTATACTTATGTATGCCTATGTACACACACATTTATATACATATATTTGTATATATATTTTGTGTATATATATAGACACACACACACACACATGTGTGTGTATATATATATATATATTGGTGTTTTAGTCTTTGTATCGGCTAATTTTTTGCTTGCATGAGCTTGTGTCACTCTTGCTTTTTGGTTGTCTTCCTTTTAAAATTTACCTCTTCTAATCTTGTGGTTCTCTTATTTTGTCTTTGGTCTTTCATTTATATTTATTTATATGTAGATGAGTGTGTTCCTTTATATATATGTATGTATGTATGTATACATACATACATACATACATACATACATACATACATACATACATACATACATACATACATACATACATACATACATACATACATACATACATACATATATATATATATATATATATATATATATATATTGGTGTTTTTGGTTTATGTATAGTTTCTATTTTCTTTTTTCGGTAGTTCTTGGTCTCTCTCTAGTCTATGTACTTCTCTTTCTTTATTTTCATCTTCTCCTCGTGTTGCTTGTAGGGTTATTTTTTTGTGTGATGTTCTTATTTCTTTTTCGTGTTGGTTTTTTGTGGTTGGTTTTTGCTTGTTGGGTCTCTTAATTTATTCGTTTCTCACCCTCGTTTATTGGTATCCTTTTGGCTATTTTGAGCCTTTTGTAGAGGTTTATTTGTTTTTTCTTTGGTCTCTTCTTATTTATTATTTTGGTTCTTTTAGGTGGTCTTTTTCTTCGTTATATTGTTAGTTTTCTTTTATTGAGTCTCACTTTTGTTTTTGTTGTTTTGTTTTCTAAACATGGTTTATTTTGATTGGTGTCTATATATATATATATAGCTTAATTATCTTAGACATTACTTATTTTATTCAATCTATTCCTTTTATGTTTCTTCAAACTAGGTAGCTAATTTCTCTTCTCCCTGGAGATCTCTTGGTTGTCGCGCCACCTTACTCTCTCCCTCTTTTTAGTCAGCTTGGGTCTGCAATTTATCATTTTTATGTCTCTTCTCTTACTTTTTTTCTCATGATGATGGATCACAGAGTGTGATCTGAAACATTGAGGGAAAAATGTTGATCACAGTCAAATCTAGAAGCACTCAATCCAACACTATGGACTATGGAAAATTAATGAATTCCAATAATAACTTGGTCGGCTTGGGGTTCGACTGAATGTCAATGGTTAAAAATAATTTTAATCGTCGGGGTTCATTCGAACCCTCACGGATTAATTTTTTTAATATTATTTTTATGGGGTTCAAACAAATGGGGATTCACTCAAACCCCCATTCATTCAAATGGGTCTCTAGCATTCACGCAAACATCCATTCACTTGAACTCCCTTATTTTGCCCTTGCCCCTCTCCAGCTACAATTTTATGCAGATTTTTAGGTTTTGAGGCTCAAGTTGAGGATCAAAATGGAATCAACTTGAAAAACCCAGCTACAAGATTATAGTCCTCGAAACGAGCTCTCCATCAAGTATAATTTTATTATATTTTGGTTTTATTATACATTTGTTTTTTTAGTTTAATTAAACATAGGTTTTTCACCGAAAATCAAGCTCTCTGTTCTACACATGTGGAAAAATAGTATATTACCAAAAAAATTCTAAAAATATCTATCCTCTTTGTATTCATGTCCTTGATCCAAAAATAAAAAGAATTCTAATACATACAAAAATGTTATGCACTTTATAGTATAGCTATGTCTAAATTGTAATTGGTTTGACTTCAAAACTTAATTAAAAAATATATATTCAATAAAAAAATTACGAAACCAAATGCATCCTCTAGATATCATAGTTACAAATCTAAATTCAAAAAAAAAAGAATTTTATCCTTCATAGAAAAAATGTTATGTGCTTTATAGTACACATCACTCTTTAAAAATGGTGTCTCTGTTAAAAACTAGTTATCAAAGGACATGGAAAAAGAAATGCAATTTGATTCCAATTTTTTTTTTAAAATATATATTTAGAATCTACGGACAAAATGCCACAAATCACTAGTTTGCAACATCTACAAATTCCTCACAGTTTAGTAGCTATAGGTGTCCGAAAGTGAATTGTTTTTTCAAAATGTTCATTTCAATGTCAAGTTTGGTCAAAAAGTGTAACCCACTATTGTGGGATCACCTGATTACAAAAAATTGACTTTTCGAATCAGGAACTTTCAATATTGGTACAATTGTCAACCTCTCTTTTAAGTGATTAAATGCCTCCTAACATTTTTCTGACTAGTCAAAATGCTTTCCTTTTTTCTGAAGTGAAGTGATTGGATTTGCAATCTTAGAAATGTTCAATATGAACTTCCTATAATATCCAGCTAACCCCATGAAGCTGTACACTTCATGCACATTCGTTGGTGCAAGCCACTTAAGTATAGCTTTGATCTTCACAAGATCTATTGAAATCCCTTCAGTTGATATTATATGTCATAGATATTGTATCTCTTTCTAAAAAAAAATACACTTAGAAAGTTTTCCATATAACTTATGTTCCTTCACCCACTTCAGAACTAACCGTAGATGCTATAAGTGCTCTACCTCATTCTTAGAATGTATAAGAACGTCATCTAGAAATATTAGAACAAATTTATCCAAGCAATCTTGGAAAACACTATTTGTCAAATTCATGAATGTTGCAGGGGCATTCGTAAGTCCAAATGGTAAAACTATGAACTCATAATGTCCATACCTTATTCTGAAAGTTGTTTTATGAATGTCTTCATCTTTCAATCTCAGCTAATGATATCTAGATTGTAGATCAATCTTTGAGAAGACTGTTGCACCTCACATCTGATCAAAAAGATCATTAATACATGGTAGAGGATGCTTATTCTTTATCATTGCTTTGTTGAGCATACAATAGTATATACACAGATGCAAGGTTCCATCCTTCTTTTTGACAAAGATCATAGGTGCTTCCTAAGGTGAAATACTGGGTCTAATCAACCCTTTAGCCAATAGCTCTTGAAGATGGGCTTTGAATTCCATCAACTTCAGAGTATTCATACAGTATGGAACCTTTGATATTGGCTCAAATCTAGGTATTATATGATTATTAGAGAAATCAGAAGCTCTCTTCAGAGGTAACCCCCGAAGTTCATTTGGAAAGACATCCTGAATATCTTGAAGGAAAGGATAGTTCTCCAAGGGTACCTTTTGTTTACTAGGATCCTCTTCTACTTGTTCCATTTTGACTACAAAAAGTTGACATCCTTTTCGGCTATCTCTCTTCAATTGCATAGAAAAGATTGGTTTGATCTTTGACTTCTTTGTGTATGCCTTGAAAATAGACTTTGTTTCCTACATCGTCTAGTCACTCAACTATTTTTGCAAAAAATAGTCAACATTGGCCCTATATGTCCATAACCAATTTATTCCTAAGATAAGATCATAGGAACCTAGGGGGCCTATAAATGAATTCACCTCAATTGAAAAACTAGGAAGATCAATTTTGGCTTCAAACAAACATTGCTCTACTTGAGCTTTATTCTGGTTAGCATATTCAACTGACCAGGTTTTAGCCATATATCCAGCTCTTCTAGGAAATTTATTCAATACTCTTGGAGAAATAAAACTTTTAGTTGCTCTAGTATTAATTAAAATAGAAATAGGAACTCCAAACAAAGTACTTGTCATCTCTATGGGAGTAATCTAGTACTCCGCCTGACGATTGTCCAATGCCGCATGGATCCTCTATTGAAAAGTTGCTTGTTGGGTAGGTAATGTGTTACTACACTGATGAACTCCTTAGTTCTTTGTTGGACATTGATTTGTGTAATGATCTCCACCACAAGAGAAACATCACCCAGGAGGTCCTCGCTTTTTAGCAGGTTTTCCTATATTATTATCATTCTTCCAAAAAATTTATTATTTTTCTTCTCATTTCTCGGTCCATTCCTATTATTTCTGAAGCACTTGTCAGTTTTTTTATTCACATCTTGTTTGTCATTCATTTTCTTGAAAGGTTAAGAAGCTTATGACTTATTAAACCTCTTGCGATTCTTCTCGCGATATGTAGAAATTGACTTCAATTTTTGCTCTTATTTGATTGCCTTCTCAAAAACTTGGTCCATAGTGGTAGGACCATGCACATCCACTTCTCCACCTATCTGGGCATTCAGACCCATGATGAATTTTTTGATTTAGAACCTTTCATTCTTTTGATATTGTGGCATATACTTCAGGAGATGAGTGAACTTTAATCAATATTCAACCACTGGCATTTCTCCTTGTCACAAATTTTGAAATTCTATTAGCGTTTGGTTGAAGAAAAGCTATGGTAACCACCTCTGTCAAAAAATAACCACAAATTGATTCCAAGTTAAGCACAGAGAACTTAGCCCCAGTTCTTTTTTCTTATTCATCCACCATGCGCACGCTTGACCTGTAAGTTGATAAGCACCCCATACTACCTTGGTTATCTTAGAGTAGTTTCTGATCTCAAAATTATTTTCCATCTTTGTCAACCAAGCTTTTACAGCAACACCGGTTACTATTCCATCAAACTTGGGTGGCGTCATTTCTTCATATCTCTTGACAACTTTAAGGCAAGTCTATTTCTCCTTTCTTCTTGACACTTAGTCTTATCAACATTAGTTCCCTTTGTTCACTATGAGAATTGGGTTCATGGACATAATCATCATCCCCTAAACATGGGTCCTCTTTTTCTCCTTTAGGTCTACCTTGGCCTATCACTTCGCATTCTAGGTTTCCAAGCCTTTCCTTGGTTTCACTTAACATGGTCAATATTTGATCCAACTTAATCATTAGGTTTTCAAAAGGATTTGACTCTCCCTAACTATCTTTAAGATTTGTTCAAGTTCAAACCATGATGATACTCTATATCACACTTGATATTCGTATTAAGTTATAGATTAGAATTTAGAAATAATGCATCTGGGTAAATGCAAGAAGTTGTGTCCACTTAAGGTGGAAGTTTCAGAGTTAGAAAAAAATTTGAAATCAGGGAACCAAAAACGGGATCCCATTTATATAAAACGCGATCCCATTTTGCATCAGGATCCCAAACCTAAAACAAAAAACGTGATCCTATTTTTTAGCGGTATCTCGAACCTAGAGGCCAAAAACGGGATCCTGTTTTATGGAACGGGATCCTATTTCATAAAACGGGATCCCATTTTGTAAAAGTATTAAATTTTTAAAAAAATGGCAGAGACCCCATTTTCAACAGCGACAGTTGGTAGGCAAAAACGGGATCCCGAGTTAAGTCACCATCCAGCAACCAGGTAAGTGGATTTTTCCACTTCTACAAATTACCCATCAATCGTTTTAAGCTTCCCTTTTTTGTTTTGGTGTAAAATACAATCAAAATTTAAATTTTGAATTGTTATTTAGGGTTTAGGGTTTATGAAATCAGTAGTTGATTTTTGACAGTTTAGTTGTAAAATACAATTGAAATTTTGAAAGACTATATCATATAAAATGATAGAATTTGAACAAACTGTCAAAATTATGTTTAAAATTGAGAATTGAATAGATATATTTAGACATTTTCGCTGTAAAATACACTTGAAATTTTAAAAATATTGTATCATATGAAAGGAGAGATTTTGAACAAACTGTCAAAATTTGAGTTCAATTTGAGTGTTGAATAGCCGTATTTAAACATTTTAGCCATAAAAAACAATTGAAATTTTGAAAATACTGTATCATATGAAAGGAGAGAATTTGAACAAACTGTCAAAATTTGAGTTCAATTTAAGTAGCTGTATTTATACATTTTAGTTGTAAAATACAATTGAAATTTTGAAACGATTGTATCATATGAAAGGAGAGATTTTGAACAAACTGTCAAAAATTATATAGCATTGGGATGATATATATATTTGGTTTTTATAAAATTTACTTATAACAATTTTAAAGGCATTATTGAATAGCTAACTATCATGTAAAAAAATTATAACAAACCATAATAAAACCAAGTTATCACATCCTTCATAATCAAACCTTTAGAGACAACCAACTAATCAAGAATTGAGAAAATTTTACAGTTTTTGTGATAGCCAACTAATCAAGAATGAAATGAAGCCAACATTTATGTAACTTTTGATATATACTCAAGTAGCTGTCCTCACTAGCTAGGTTATGCCCCCGGAATGAACATTGTGATGTTAATTGTGATACGAGCTCAACCTCATTGGTAATGCTTCCCCTAATCTTAATGACATTGATGTAGGCTCCACTCATGATCCTTACGAAGATCTTTCCACCACTAACCTCTTTCATGATAGGTCACTATCCTCACCATCTCCTTAGACCTATAATACCTTGAGCTTATCGATTGGGACCAACACGACCCTTTATGATTTGATGTTTTCCAAAATGATGAAGCCATCATGAAACTTATGAAGTGTCAAGACCACATCCCCATTGTAATCATAAGAAGGACTTTTCCACCATACTTAACACCTACATATGCTTATTTTGGAGAGAAAGAAAGAACCCTTTAGTCCTAAGGCACCCTAGTCTAGGTAGAATAGCAACAGGATATAAGAAGAAACTTGTGATCGATTAAAATGATACACTAAAAATGGACACTTCCCAAGAGCTCCTCAATTTGACAAACTTCACCTTCCATTAGATACCACTTAGATACAAGACATGACTCCCCTCTCTTTGTTGAGGATGCTATAGACATCAACCTGTGAATAGAAGCTTGGACCCTAAACTCTCTAAGATAGTAGCTCCACTGGACCTTGACATCAAAGAAGGCATATATAACCATGTCACCATGTTAACGATTTCATTGATTTCTTCATGTGGTCTTATGGTGATATGCCTTGAGACTCCATCTTTAAAGTCATGCATCATCTTGTGGTTCACCTCAATGCCAAACCTATTCAATAAAAGCTACGCAAAATGCACCCCCAAGTAGCCCTCGTGGTCATAGAAGAATTGTATAAACTCTTGGATGTCCAGGGTTCATTCAGACTATTACTTATCCTAAATGGGTCTCTAATGTGGTCTTAGTTAACAAGAAAACTAAGGGAATTCATATTTGCACTAACTTTTGAGACATCAAAAAAGGATCTACCCTAACTTAGATAACTTTTCTCTACCAAACATTGATATGATCGTGGATCTCATAGCCATATATATAAAATTTTATCATTAATCTGGATATAATATGGACCAAGTTGAAACATTTGAGTTAGACATGGAGACACCTAGATTATGGAGCTCGGTCTATGTAAGAAAACACCTCCTATAGACTCAACACAAACTTACCCCTCAACCCTCTAAATTGTGACTTACATCATTTGATTACCCTGGAACACACTATAGACAACTCTATACAAATTTGGCAAAAGATATTTTCTCCTAACAGAAACTTGTATATGTAGAAGTATCTACTACTACATTAGATTTGATATACTTCTTAAAAGGAAAGAGTTGGGACTAACAACTAAATAGAAAACAATAGTTTTGCATTTTCTAGCAAATAGGAAACAAAATTGAGCTAAAACCATCTTGACTAATTTATCTATTTCTAGCTAGATTGAACCCTAATTCTATATGCAATTCCAACCCTAACCCTAACACTAATTCTAACCCTAATCCTAACCCTAATTCTATATGCAATTCAAACCCTAACGCTTATTATAACCCTAATCATAACCCTAACCCTAACTCTACTTGTAATTGTAATTGTAGTTGTAACTCTAACTCTAGCCCTAACCCTAACCCTAACGAGCTACTTGTAATTGTAATTGTAACCCTAACTCTAGCCGTAACCCAAACCATAATTGTAGCTCTAATACTTACCCTAATTTAGCAACCCTTGAATTCTAATTCTAACCCTAACCTCAATTCTAACCCTTTAAGCCTGATCCTAATTGAAACCCTAACCCTAACTTTAATTAATCACAAGTCATGGTACAGGGTTTTCTTCTACATATTTTGTATGCATGTGTTATTCCCTTATTGCATGTGAGTTCACCAATTATTTGAAAGTCTCCTAACTAGGAGGCGGGCTTGTATTCAAGCCCTATAAATTTTGTGTTTATAGGTGTTATGTTTAAAGCTATATGGAGACTTGTAATAGGAGGTCTTGAATTTGGTACCAATGATTGTGAGTTCCTTGTCTAGAATATGATGAACCTTTTGAACAAGAGGACCTTGTAGACCATGATGCATATCTTGAAATTTAAACTTGAACATTATCGTCATGTGAATGCTTTTAGCCATCCTACAACCTCCTACCACCCTTCATCCTCTTATAGGGATATGCCACACAACCTCTCCAAGTTGACCATGTCAAACCCAAAGTCACAATCGTAAGAGGTAAAGAATCTTCTGGCCCCATTCAAGTCCACTCCCTAATACAAGTGATACAATGCTAATAGGGTTGTGAAGGTAATTAAGTTCTTGATTAGCATGTTGGGTGTATCTAAGCATAATGATGATATAGTTAGTCCAGATTTCATTAATCTTAAGATCATTGAGCTAGAGTACTTAATATATATGGTATAGTTTTGTTCTTGATCAATAGTGGTAGGGAAAATTAATATACTATACAATGACATCAAACATAAACCAATAGGTGTCTTAAGATATATTAGTGGTAGGGAAAATTATAGTGGCCCTCACCCTAGAGTAATAAGTTGAAGTAGTGTTAGAATTACTAATTATAAACTAAAAAATTTTATCCTAGGGTGGTGGGACAAATTACACAAGCCTTACAAAGCCTCTACCACTTCCTTGACATTTTTAACATTGTTCAAATTTGATTGGAGGGATCTTTATGTCACCTCCTCCTCATCTTAATTCTCATAGTGGATAGAATCATCCAATTTAGCATCAAGACATGAAGGTTTATCTTCATTATCTTAGAAATATCCTCCAAGACTTTGTGCATATGCTCATGTCACACATTGAAGATGTGGAATTTATCTAAGTAGCAAAATAGAAATCCTTAGCCTAACCTTCTACCCCTTCAATATCATTGTATAGAAGGTAGATACAAGTAACATTTGATAGCATGGAGGCACAACTTAGGGATTGAGTTGAATGTAAAAAAAATATTCTTCCCAACAAATGCTAGATGTCTAGAAGCAATTTAATGATTTCTTCCATTATCTGCCTAGTCTAGAATATAAAATTACCTTTTCTTTTGATATGTTTGAAGGAGATAGATTTAAACAAGTATTCACCAAGTTTCTAGCTTCTAATAGAATAGTTTCCAATAACCACAAGCTTCATCTATGCTTTTTCATATGATCAATGTTGATCTTGGAATCTCCTTCCACACTAAGGGATATCTTGTTTAGTTTCCAAGTCATCTTGAGGCCCTGGATATCATGGCCCTAGAATCTACCATATTATTGTTCTTGACACCAAAATCATAAGCTTTAAGATAGGTAGAGGTTTTCCCTTATCATCTCTTAATAAACATACTCCTCCTACTTCACTAGGATTACCCTTGGCTACCCATCAAAATTTCAAGCTTAATCCATCCCAATGTAGGTGTGGACCAAAGGGTGTGAATATCAACATGGGTATCTCCTTGTTTTAACCTTATTCAAAGCAACCTTGGCCAATTATGAGCCTAATCCACCTCTTCTAGCATGATCATATATTCCTCTTTACCCCAACAATCACCAAGTTCCTAAATGCACCATATTTCTTTAAAATAGTCCAAAATTTGGGATGCATATTCACATTTAAGAAATACATGATGATTGTCTAGAGACTTCCTTACTTAAATGGACATTATACATTAAGATGGGTCACCTTTCCCATTGTATCAATCATTATGGTAGTCCTAATAGCTCTCTTACATTTTAAAATTTGTACATGCATGTATACATTGTCTATATGTTTAATTTAAATCTATTTCAAGTGTAATTTCTTGAAACATATATATATTCTTGATTTAATTTTAAATTTGTACTGAAGTTTGTATGTTTATATGTATATATATGCAGGTTCATATCTAGATTTTTATATATACATCATGAATCTAGATGATATTCAGTTTGATGTTGAGGACTTCCTTAATGCACAAGATGAGCTGGCCGCACCCCCACCCCCACCCCCACCCCCACTCGCACTCGCACCCGCACCCCCAATACCAAATGCCCCACCTCTAGATGCCCCACCTGCAGATGACCCACCTCCACCTCCATGTCCACCGCCACCTGGAACTGACCAGGCTCGCTTGCGAGCCATAATAAATGAAAATGTGGATTTGATACAAGAAAAACTAAATTCCATTCACAATGAACAATTCATGCCACCTCACATAGTACGTTTTGCATCTTTGATGCAAAACATTGTAGATTCTGTGAGGTCTATCGACTTGGATTTTGATGGATTCTGGAAATGGAGAGAGAAGAGGCACCAACTTTATGCTGATGGCCTCTCCTATAAGACTATTTTGGATCTTAAAATCACAAAAGCTCATTTAGCACAATATTTTAGACATCCCATTACAAATGAACCTATTCCTACAAATAAGAAAAGAATATCAATCAGGTGGTGTAGGCATGAAGGAATGTCTGCCAATTTTTGGGATAGATGGTGGATGGTGTTTGATTATCCACCTCATGCTAATTGTGAGGTTCCTTTATATTTTTTGAGAAAATTATATGTAGAGTTTGTTATGAATAAAAAAACCAACTACTTTGATTTTAGATCATTCCAGGGTGTTGGTGGTGGCATGCCACAACAGAGGTTGGGGGCACAGGTTGATCCCCAACGACTAGTGCCTGTTCAACCTCTTATTGACCCTCCTGTTGCTGCCATTCCTTTGCCCTTCCAGCATCGTGCAGTGGTATCCACACTAGGCACATTGAGTGCACTCTCAGGTAGCCTACATGAGCAGACTTCTATGATGGTAGCTCAAGTTAGAGAGCATGGAGGAGTTGATGATGGAAGTGGTCCTAGTACCACTCCACATGTGTCGATGCCTCATACATGTACGAGTTGCAATCAGTTGTGTTATGGACCTTATCAGGTAGTTGCACCCACTTTAGCTACACATGCATCATTTGATAATGTGGGCATTGAATCATTTGTTGATTATCTATTTGCTAAGGATCATCCCACTGATCATTTGACATAGGTATATATAGGTTATGTACACATGTTGAATTTAAAACAATTTTTTAACCACGTATTTTTAATCAACATATAGATCAATTAAATTGTAATATTTTAACAATCAAATTGTTTGGTTTGTTTGGTGTAGATGATGGCAACAGGGGTCACCATTGATCGATTTAATTTTTCATCGACACATGTTCATCTCGGGCACCCATTTGGGGTACATTTTCAATGATTTGTAAATTTGTAAAATTCAGTCTTGAATGTGTGTACAATTAAATATTTATGAACTTATATATGAACTGGTTTAGGGTTCTTCCACATTGAATCCTCCATCTCAGGGTGTCTCGAGCGCTCCTCCATCATTGGGCATCTCACATGACACTCTTACAGTATGTATATTGTTTTAAAAAACTATATATATACTTAAATTTTTCTATTTTGATATCAGTGTATCTAAAAACGTGCACATGTACTATTTAATATTTTATAAATATGTCTATGTAGGTTGACACAACAATGATGATGGGCATTGTAGTACACTTGGATAATCCAAGTTTATATCAGGAGTCGACTGCATTTCAGGTTGTTCAAAAATGTATAACATGTACACAAGTAAATTATATATATGTTTTAAAACCTAATTTGTACACACATGTGCTAACTTAAATATAAATGACATTGTAGGAGCTTGTTAGTGACACGTTTCATCAACACACAGCACATGCAGAGTAGGAGGATGGAGGAGATGGGCAGCCTGATACGGTATAATTTAAAATTTAGATTATATTTAAATTGAACAATTAAAATATATGTTGTGAACTTAAAGTAAATTTCTTGATGTGTGTGTGTGTGTGTGTGTGTGTGTGTGTGTGTGTGTGTGTGTGTGTGTGTGTGTGTGTGTGCGTGTGTGTGTGTGTGTGTGTGTGTGTGTGTGTGTGTTGACATGTACATTAAAAATTCTTTTTTCTTTTATAGCTCGATACATGTCATGGAGCTAAGCCTGTAGAGACAGGTCTTGGAATAGAGGATTCACAACAAGTTCCTCTTACGGTATAATAATTTTTAAATATGATAGTTCTTATAAATTAAATTGAATTAAATCATTTTTAAAATTGTCAAGTATATCTAATTTCAACTTGAACTTTCTCTTGTATTAAATAGATTGATTTAGAGCATGGAGAGATAGGTCCAGGTGCACTAGAGCATGCCTCTCAGCCTCACACGGTAATTTAATTTTATGATAAATTATAAATTTAAAAATTGTTATTAAATTAGATTTTCTTATCATCTTACATCTAATTTCATGTAAATCTTTCTCTTTTGCAGAGTGATTCAGGTCATCTAAGTAGTTTGCATGGTGTGAAGAGGACTCTTGATGATAGAGATAGTATGTGATAGGTTATTGAACATGGGCTATGTATAATTTGACTATTTCATGGACTATATGTTATATACTGTTTGTCATGGACTTTATATATATATATATATATTGTTGAACATGGACTTTATATTTTTTTTGAACATGGACCTAGACTTTATATATATATTGTTGAACTTGGACTTTATATATTTGACTATTTCATGGACTATTTGTTATATACTATTTGTCATGGACTCTATATATATATATTGTTGAACATGGACTTTACATATTTTTTGAACATGGACCTGGACTATATATTTTTACATGTCACACAATAAATGCAATCTTGTTGTAAAAAAATCATACCCATGTCAAAGTAATAATCATGTAAAACCATTATGTTAGTTTAGGTGCATCCATACATATATCTGTTATCCATGCATACATACATTGCATATACATCATAAACTATAAAAGCATAACATCAATACATATGTATATACAAGCATCCCTAAATTTAATCATAAATCAAACTCTAATCTAACCATGTGCATGAAGGAAAAGAAATGTAAACATTTGAGATCAACCATAATAAGATATATAGATTGACATCAATAGAAATAATCGATTGTCATATATAAATCTACAAGTGTCAGAGTGTTGATCTAGATTTGCACTTAATGAAGAAATTACATTGAAAGAATTTATGTAGTGATGAGGTCCTAATAAAGTTCCTCCATTCATTCATGGTATGCATATTTAGGTCCTCGTCAAATTTTAAGAAATAAAATGGTAAGCAAATCAAAACAAAGCATTAAAAAGTGAGATAAGTTCATGAGGATCTCTTGCCTACTAGGAGGGATCAATCTCTCACATCTTCTCATCTAGAGATCAACTAAGTTATATTAAATGATCCTAGCATGGTTATAGTTATATTTATTCAAGTGCCTTAGTGCTTGTTCTTGTGTTGACCATGTAATTTAGGAGTCCCTAGAGTAAGAGTCCACAGGAGTGTCCCTTGACCAACCTCTACTACATCTTAAGTAGATTTGTAGCATGGGAGTGTACTACCTGGGAAATCCTTTAGAAAGTCACCCCTTTTCAATAATATAAATCTCTATATGTAAGTGTCAGAGTGTTGATCTAGATTTGCGCTTAATGAAGAAATTGCATTGAAAGAATATGTAGTGATGTAGCATGGGAGTGTACTAGGGGAAATCCTTTAGAAAGTCACCCTTTTTCAATAATATCTAGTCATGTCATCTCCTAGACAATCCATCTCCTCTCTATCTCTATGTATGGGTTTGTAATAATTTGTTTGTGTTAGTCAAAGTCACAATTGTGTAAATGTGTAATCATGTGCCATAGTAACCCAATCAACACTACTTGATACCTCAATGAAGTGAAAGATCTGGTGTGGGCATGGGTCATTGATACCTGGTCTAATATGCTCCAATATCCATACCATAACTAGAGAAGGATGACTAAATCCTAGTGCCTTATGGTGCACAATCTAATAAAGGTCATGGTAGACCTTGAAGGTAGGATGTCAAACCCCCATGCATAAACTTTACCTAACTCCACTTGCTCAATGATAGGAGCCTACATACCATATGAGAAAGTGGACATTTTTAGTCCTTCACATGCAAAGTTCAATATTTTTTCCAATCTCTTGGATTCTCTATTTGTGACTTTGATAATGACCTCTTTGTTAATGTTAAAAATGGTCAAATCATTATAGTTGTATTATTTATGGACGACATACTCATTATGAGTAGTCTTATTTCTTTAATCCACAAATATAAAAAATAAATTGAACCAGATATTTGAATAACTAATTTAGGGCTTCTGCATCATTTCTTAGGAATGATTATCTTCTAGGATCATTAATCTATTAGGGTATCACAAGCAAGATACAAATAATATATATACTTAAAAATTTCAATTATGGTTGACTATAAAACAACTGCTATTCCTATTGAATTGAGTATTAAACTTGACTTCAAACCTTTATTTGAAAAGATCAATCCTACTTTGTATAGATAGTTAGTAGAAAGCCTTATTTACCATACCATACCTATACTAGACATTACTTATAATGTAGTAAGTATTGCATCTAGATTCATGCAAGATCCATATGTGGATCATTGGAAAATGACTAAAAAAATACTGAAGTATATTAAAAGTACTTTTAAATGTGGTTTTTTTTTTCCTACACCAAAATGCAAATTTATATGGTTATTGTGATGTTAGTTCTATATTAGTAATTTTGTTCATAAGAAATATACTTCCAAGACTATTTCTTTAAATTTAGTGTAGGGACTATCACATGGAGTAATAAAAATCAACCTATAGGGGCTCTATCATCCACGAAGGGCAAATATAAAAGTTCAATAAAAATATCAAAAAATCAATGTGGCTTATAAGATTATTAAAAGACAAAAAAAAACAAAAAAACAAAAAAAAAAGATTATTAAAAGAGCTTTAGGTAGGTAGTGTTGATAGTACCACCTTGTCATAATAAATGTGTGATAAGGATAACACAATAGGAACCTACACCACTCTATCTATCCAACCTTGTCATAGGGCAACTTGATTTGTTGTAGAAAGCTCCTACACACTACTCACCAATGAAGCTTGCTCGTTAGATCACTCAAAAATTGAAAATAAACATGAAAATTGAAAAAATAAAAATGTGATTACATTCCCTACCTAGACACCTATCATTTGCAATTAACCTCCAACTTGATGCTAACTTTTTGGATGTCTTAAGGGGTCCTAATTTATGATGTCTTAAGGGGACGTCTTAAGTTCTCAAAATTTGGTGAAGTTGCCCAAGGCAACCAAATTGAACAATATAATAAATCAAATTTAAAGTAAATTCCAAGTAGAAAATCATGGACATTTAACAAATAAAATACATAGAATAATAATTTTGATAAATTTAATACTGTAGAGTATAAAATTGTGTACATACACATGTATACAAATTTCTGTACAAAATGTGTAATAATGTAATTGTGTATGTACATATATGCCAACTCAAAATAATGTAAATACAAAATGTCGTTATATGCCATCTCAAGAAAATCCAAAACTTGAGGAGAATGTAGTAGGTCTTCATGCCACCTGATGTAAAAATAATACAAGCAATTGATCAATATATCTGAATCAAAACATGTATTTTAATTTATATAAAACTATCTAGATATACACAATTTGTACCTGTATTTACAAGTGCCTCTCAAGTTTTTGTTTCAAAGTATGTGATGAATTTGTGATGATGGCCTGAGGATATAAAAGGACAAATTAAATCAATTTCAACTAATAACGCACAAGAAATATCAAAACATGTATTTAATGTATTTAAAACAACAATATAAATCTATTTAACTATATTACCTGTATTTACTTATTCCATTGTACCATCTCCATCCTCTCTTCTTTCCAACGCATCGATGATTGTCTCATGGTCTTCCATAGAAATGTTCCATAGCTCTTTATTTGTAGGTTTTCCATGATACCTCTCTAGTTTTATATTTGTTTCCAACACCAAATGTGGGTAGTGTATAATCTTCTTATGTGTTTCATAATCTTCGAATGCAGGCAAACCATTCTTCCTTATTAGGTATTTCCGTAGCCAAGTGCCAACAACCACCACTGAACCTGTTGGATAATGATAGCCATCATCAAAGAAATACTTAAAATTTGCTTAAGGGGATCAAAGAAGTTCTTAAAATATGGTTAAGGGGATCAAAGACTTGTTATCAAAATTTGCTTAAGGGGATGTGTTAAGGGGATCACCAAACCTATTGGATAAGGAAAGCCATCATCATCTTCTCGAGGTGCTGTTAACTTATGTTTAGTCTCCACACAATGAGCCAACCAATATTCAGTTTCCTCTTCATTATTCTTTAGTGCAACAACAACATACACATGTCCTGCAAAACAAATTTTGATTCAATAACTTGCACATGTCTATAAAATTTGACCAATCAACATACATGCATTCATATGTACACATAAATAAATAAAAGCACTACAAATTAGTAATGAAGTGAAATAAAATGAAATGATTTGAATTAAATTATCTTCTTGTACAAGGTCTGAAACATGGTCATAATCGTCTGATACAAACAGTTGATCATTGTCTTCAATTGTTGTTTCACTTTAATTATGTGCTTGTGCAAGTGTCAATGGTCTTTGTTTCCACTCCTCAACCCATTCTGTATTCTCACATGCTTCCCAATCTCCTGAAATACAAAATTGACAAAAACATGCAAGCTCCCTTGTCCAGATAGTCCATGTACTTGCATTCGAACTCCTAAATGAATGCCATTTAGTAGATCTACTGATTATCTGCCAATCAAGTCTAGGTAGAATATTTTCTTCTTCAACCAACCAAAAGAATCGATGAACTGTAGAGTACACACTTGATCCAGGTGTACATAATCTTGTATTGCACCAATCTACAATCCCACGTGCATCTTTAAATTTTACTGCATCCTCAAATTTTAATTGTTGTCTAGCAAGAATTCTTTTAACACACGCACCAGCTCCATCATGTTCTCCTTCACCATGTCCAGCTTCAAAAAAATTCCACATATGTTAAACATTATTCTCGTTGTGAACCCTACATAACCAATAGAACATTCGAGTATTCTTGAACTGCCCCGTACAATTATCTGACCATACAAGATGTTCAGTCATCTGGATTCCTCTTTCTCTTAAATTTGTATAAAATATATTGAAACAATATTGAACAAACTCTGATGAGTGTAACCGGTTGTCACTCAAATAGAAATGATACTCCCTCAAAACTTTTCTATCATTCTTTGTGCTATCATCTGCATGTCTATAAACAATATGAACAAACATAGCAACCTGCACTGAATTGTAATATTGTGATTGAATTTCCTCTTGCGGAGCTAAAGTATAGTTTTCTGCAAAATCAACCACTGATAGTATAGTACCAACTGGAAATGTGTTTCTACATTCATGAAATTGGCCATCAAGCCATCGAGCTTGTTGAGAGTGCTTGACATATTTTGGTACAATTTTACTTTTAAATTCTGATATGAATGCATGCACACTAACCTTTTCTGTAATTAAATCACAACGCTTTCCAAATTTTCCATCTTTTAAAGAATATTCAACATTCTTAAATCTTTTAACATCCACTAATTGTTGTCCAAAATCATTTTCAACACTTTCATGCATACAAACTCTTAACAAAGAAAGATTGCCACAACTAGTGCATTGTCCAAAATACATGAACTTAAATAAAAACTTTTTTCATTATATCTTTCATAGAACAAACATGATATAAACTCTTTTATTGCTTCAGTTGGCATATTAATATCACATTCCTGTATAATCATGTTACGATGTAAAGTACAACGTATATATTGAAACACATCATAATAATAACAAAATTGAACATGTGTTTTACAACAACAAGATATCCATTCCTTATTAATTTTTACATACCATGGTTTGCATTTTTCAAAAGATCTTTGACTTATTTTAATATTACCAGGTAACACTAATTCATCACAAAATTTTCTATAAAATTCAGTTTGCGTTGTATCTAATAGGTGTTTTGGATGAGGATCGCGAACTTTGGACCCCACTCTTAATTTTAAAACATCTCTAGCATTAGACGATACCCTAGTATTATCATGCCAATATTTTTCGATCAAACATCTGATTTCAACATTCAGTTTCATGTCAGATCTTGGGAGTTGACCACGAAAACTCCAACATTTGTTAATTGGATCATTTTCTATACTTTCTCTTCTTTTTGCCGCTCTTACCAATGTTTTAGGATGTATTTTTAGAATTCCACTAATATTGCTTACCATTCTTCTATTCAAAGTTGTCTTATTCACTATAGCAGTTGTTATAGCTCGTCTTGCTGCATTTTTATCTTTGGATCGACTATTACTTCCAATAGACTCAATGGCACTAGCAACAGTAGACATAGCATGTTTTGGTGATTGATCTTTTCTTCTTGGTTTAACAAAAATGCCTAACATTTTCATTACTTTTCTCATTTTCCACATTCTCATTAATTGCATCATTAGTTGACATTGAAATGATAGTTTTTTACGATAAAAAAATTCCTTGTATAATCTATTGGCATGTGTTGTTATTTGTCTCCAAGAAATTTTACTAGGAAGATTATCCAAAACTTCTCTTTCAATTTTGAAAAAATATTTCTCATTTTCAACATCACTTCCTAGATTTTCATTTTCACTTTCAACAAAAGGATTTTCATTTTCATTTTCAACAACAAAATGGTTTTCATTTTCATTTTCAACAACAAAATGATTTTTATTTTCATTTTTCAACAAAAGGATTTTTGTTTTCATTTTCAACAACAAAACGGTTTTCATTTTCATTTTCAACAACAAAACGGTTTTCATTTTCATTTTCAACAACAAAAAGATTTTTATTTTCATTTTCAACAAAAGGATTTTCATTTTCATTTTCAACAACAATTTGTTTCAAATTTTGATCTCTACGAATATTATCAATCTCAACATTGTTATATCTATCTTGTTTTAAATCTCCTATCAACACTATTTCCATTTCATTCAAAGGTGGATTTGAAGAAGTACCTGGATTTGTGCCTCTTGAAACATTCTCCATAGCATTAATAGAGGGATTTGAAGACATACCAGGAGTAGTTTGTATAATCGTATTAGTTTCCACATTCACCTCTTGCAAACTTGCATCGTCTACATCCATGGTCTCCTCAATGTTTTATCTTCAATAGTTGTGGAATTGGATGCTTCAACATTATTCATTGATTGAATCTTTACTCTTCTATCTCTTTGTCTTTTTGCCTCCTTCTCTCTCTTTGCTTCAATTTCTTCAGGGGTTAATAGCTTCCTATCTTTCCTCTTATTACGACTTTGTGATCCTATGATTAAAAAATTTATGAAGCATGTACAAATAAATGTCAAAAACTTGAATGTGTTTCAAGTCCTTCAAACAAGTACCAATTCAACAAAATTCCACTCAACTAGCATCTCCATGATGGATTCTATCAAAATACAAACAATACTTCAAGTTGATGGACCTGCAAAAGAAAGAAATATGCCAAAGAATGCTGCAAGAGTCACTGTTGGCGTACTATAGAGCAAGTTACAGAAATGACAGTCATAGTACAATCTTATTTAAAAAAATGGGCAAATAATAAACGGGATCCTGTTATTCTAATTTTGAATTTTAGGCTCAGGTTTTGCTTTGTAACCCGCTTCAGAAAATGCTTTGGGGACCCGACCCTGACCTCTGGACTTGGTTTGACCTACAACTTGAAGGCCCTGTCAATGTCACAACAAAATAGTGACTTTGGGCATATATCTAAAGGTCTATTTTGCAGAATATTTTGACGAAATTAAAACCCATTATAGAGGAGACAATGTAGATTCCAAATATGTAATTTTTTTTACAATTGGATTAATTTTTCTATTTTTTAATCAATTTTTGATGAAATAGGTCCATAAACTTGAATTATCAGGGTTTTTTAATATTTTAATAACTTTTTATTAAAATATTTTTTTGTAAAAAAAATTGTATGAAAACGTACTTTAGACAATTCTTTTCAATTTAAAAAAGAAGTTCAAGATAGTTAAGTTTAGGTCATCTTATGTGTGACGTAGACGATGATTTTTTTAAAGACAAAAAATGACCAATAAAAAATTAATTAAAAAAAAATTATTCAATAAAAAATTACAAATAAATATGGAAAACATGCTTTGGTGAGTTACAAAGCGTTTCCCAAAAGGATTTTTAAAATTATGATTATTTAGGTCAAAATATGGATGACGTACATGTACATGGTATAGTAAAAAAAAAAGTGACTTTTAAACAGTAGTTTTTAGAAACGCCTATTCAAAATCAATTTCTATCATCTGGGTATTGAAAAAAATTACATATTTAGAAACTAGACTCCGAGTACTACATTTCATATTTAGTGACTTTTTCCAAGATTCCACCTTTAAGTGCTTCAAATTTTTAGGTCAAATGTGACAAATTTTGAAAATCAGGGAAAACACTTCCACTTTTTGGCCAAAAAGCGGACAACTTCTTGCACACACCCATCTCATTAATTCAAAATTCATCATTAAATCTATTCATAAAACTCAGATTTGTGCAAAACAATCTCATCTTTATTATAGTTTATTTTGGGTATAAATACATCATTATTTAGATAGATAACTCAACAAGACTACATGTCACTATCAGTTAAAGGACATTCCTCAGGTTCCTCTTCCCCATCAAAATCTAGTAAAACAAATTTAGAGGGTGGATGTACACCAGGTACTCCTCCAAAACCTCTTTTCCTAAAGCAGGGGCATCATGACCACACCCAAATGACATGTCGTAACTAGCAAATGGTTTACTCAGTTTAACTACAAGAGTAGGAACAATAGTTTTCTTAGCCAGTTCGTTGCGTTGTTTCTTTTCTAGTTGAATATGCTTAAGAGCGTCAGCCAATGTTTCAGAGTCTTCCATCCATCCACCCCCAACCTATTTAATATGTTCTTGGAGTTTTACCCTCCTCAGTTGGTTCTTTCTTAACCCCTATCTTGGGTATGTTTTGTGGAATAGACTTCCTAGCAATTTTTTTGGTTCTTCTCCATGCCATTTTGGCATAAAACCAATTTTCAAATGTTAGCCAATCTGCTGAATGTTGACAAGTTTTCTCATAGTGAGCTCCTAGGTCCATGTGTTGAACCCGATAGCTCTAACACCATATGTAATATACCAACTCATAGAACTTGGAATTACTCACAAAATCTACTCATAAAGTAAATGAACATGTTTATACATGAATTTTTTTTTTTGTTTAACATTTGCATAATCTCAAGAAATAAATACATATCTTTTATGAATATTTTTCAACCTTGAAACTATAATATATCCAAATATAAAATCATAGTGAAAATATTCCACTTTATATTTACAAATTTTTTATTAAAGTCACAGTATTATAACTAGTTTAAGTTATATCTATAAGTGCTAAGATTCAAACTTCGTGATAACCCTAATGTAAACTTAGGAGTTGAGAGGAGCAAGACTATAGAAAGTTTAGACTAAGATAGATATACTTTTCACAATGACTTATATGTGTAAGTTTTATTGTTTACAATGAAAAGATTTTTCGATAGATATTCACTTATTTTAGTATATATATATATAAATGATACTGATATCATTGAGAACACCTAGTAAAGTGATATAATATCACATATTCATTCTACAACAATAATAAGTATTATCACTATAAACATAGGATATTAAACATGAGTTCATAACCTATCCTATATTGAGAGTCGGTGGACTTAAGAAACAAAGAGGTTGAAAATATCATATTATTTTTGTAGACTCAAACCTATCTAGGTTGAAAGATTGAGTTAGTCAATAGGTTATTATGATAATGATAGTTATCATTAAAATATTATACGAATGAGGCTACACCTCATGTTCTATGTTTATTCATATTAGGAGAAATGTGAATTAAAACAACGCCTAAGTGGTCAAGAGAAGACCAGAGGTTTTCATTTCAATATTATATTTTTATAAACTTTTACTTCTGGGAAACAAGAGTATTTGATATTGCAATGTATTGGGTTAGAGAAGTTAAAAACCCCAGAATCAACCCAAAAGGGTTTAGTAAACTTAAAAACTCTTAAGTTCGTTATGACGTTGTTTTAATCTATTGTATATTAGGGTCGACAGTGAATGGTTGAGAAACCATAGATCAAGACAGTATAATTTAGGAAGAATCTAAGAAGCTCTTATGATAAAATAAATATTTTCTTGTTAAAGTTAGAAAATTGATATATAACACAAGAGTGTTCTATCCTTGGGTCATTGAGTAGAATGACATGAAGTTATAGACCCTGGTATTTGCAAGTATGCAATGAGGGGCTCTTTGAAAGGGTTAAAATCACCTAGAACTACATATGACATACATCCTAGATTAAGGATTAATTCTAAGTCAGATTGACTAAGATTTGAGTTTAGTTAAGATAATTTATGTCTAGAATTACTAGTCAAGTAAGTCAAATTGTAGGATGATGTAGTTTCCAAGTCGAGTTAGAGGTGTGTGAACACATGACTACATTTATTGCAAATGTCTATTTATATAGAAACTTTGGCCAAAGTGATGTATTTGTCTCTACATGCATTAGTCGTTTCACCATGTCTAGATTGCATGACCTGTTAGAATAATCATACTTAGCTAGAAGATTGTCTAGAGTTGTATGGTTGATTGAGTTACGTATGACACAACACTAGGACTTAGATGACAACCTATTGGTTCCTTATGTATATACTCTTCATGAAGGGAAGGGCCACTTCCAGAAAGGAATGTGTGTGGAGGACCGCTGGTCTATGGTTGGAGGCAAAACACTCAAATGATGCTCTCCCTCTATAGCAAATGACTCATCAAGACTTGTGAGATAGACACCAAGATTCTAGATGCAATAGATTATGCAAATGTTAAACAAAAAAAATATTTCATGTATAAACATGTTCATTTACTTTCAGAGTAAATTTTGGGAGTAATTCCAAGTTGTATGAGATGGTATGTTACAAAATGTGTGCATTAGAAAATTTTGTTGGAGTTTTCATGGTGGGTAAAGACAGTTTAGAACTTTTTCAAGCCTTTTTTTCACTCCATAAATATTTTTATCCTCCTATGGTTCTTAGACCCAATTTGTCAATTTGTAGGAATTAATATTTAAATGTTTTCAATGTAATAAGTTCGGCCACAATATTGTAGATTGTCTCACTTCAAGTCCTCTAGACTATTTTTCTATTAGATTACATAAATGGATTTTGAAATTTGGTGGCTTGAATGTCAAATTTGTTTGGTGAAAGCATGGGTGATCTTTTGAGCATTTCGTTTCATCTCCCATAGTCCAAAAGGTGGAGGGTTCTTAGAGCGATATGGATTTTTTTAAGATTGACAGTTTCATTTCAAATAAAGCACTACGTCTTATAGCTAAAAAAGGTGAGATTTTTGAAGAATATGATGATAACAAGGTGCACTTTTAGGGGGATTTGATGGAGTTGCAATGAGTGTGAGGGAAATTAAAAGCTTCTTTCTTCTATAAAAATTCAAAAAGTTTCCTAATCTAAAAGTGAGAAATCCAAAGTATTTTTGTGAATTTTTCAATCAATAAAGTGTGACACAACTTTTGGATTTTTAAAACAAAACAAAATAAATAATAATTTAGTTAAAAGAAAGAGGGCAAAGAAATTAAAGTGCTTTTTTCTTTCAAGTTTTTGGCATATTTAGGACTTTCTCTTGTCAAAATCCAAAGTAGTTCTCAAACATTTATTTTTAGAGAAAATTTAATTTTGAACTAGCAATTTTTTATCTAATGGGATCTCTTTTTCCTTGTCATTTGTTTTCATATAAATTTGCAGCAACTTATAGTGGAGAAAGCTTAGGGGCCCCTTGAGAAGTTTTAGGAGCATTTCACAAGTAGGTGGTCCCATGGATTTATGGCAATAGGCAAAGCTTGACACTTTAATGTCAAAAATCTTAGGAGGTCATTTCATGATTTTTTTATTTTTTTTTTGCGAAAGTTAATGTTGAAAAAATTAGTTGAATTATTTTTTAAAATAGTTAATACTAAAAACTGTAAATGCATGACATATGGCAAAAAAATCTACTAAGATAATGGAAATATTTTCAGCCACATCAAAAGCGCCACCTGGAAATGAAAACTAAAAATAGGAACTCCTATTTTCAAGGATAAAATTCCAGTTTTTGTCCATTCTATAAAATAGATCAGAACACGTTCCATGAACCGCATCCTTAGTTTTGTAGGGTACGCTAAAATGCAGGCGCCTGTAGATGCCTCCTCATCACCGGCTTTGTATATTCATTTGGTAAAGCATTGTAACTATCTTTTACTTTCGGATTATAAAGATACTGTAAGTTTTCGTCAAATTAATAAGTAAAGCATATCAAACTTTTATGGGTTGATTTTATGTGTTCTGCTTTGTCATGGTTTAAGATTTGTTTGCGTGTATTATATATAGATGCATTTTTATTTGTGCAGGTTCAGCACTTGATAGAGAAGTGTTTGCTATTTAACATGGATCAACAGGAATGTGCTCAGGCATTTTCTAGGCACGCTAATATTGCACCTGCTGTAACTGTTACAGGTGCAATGCAAATACTTAAGCACGATGCTGCTTCTTTCAGATTTCGATCACCCAAATGATAAATAAGATGTCGGTTGTTTAAATTTTTCCCATTTTTATGCAGTCACTATTTCATTATTTTTTCTTCCATTTCTAGAAATTCTTATATTCAGATCAATTTATAAATTTATAAAAATAAAAATAAAAAATTAATTGAATTGATCAAAAAAATTTAGCAGAATCAATAGCCTGGTACTTAACATTAATTAAAAAGTCCATGATTCTTGAACTGAATACCTTTGGTTGGAAAAAAAAATCCTAATGTTTATATATGCAATAAAAATTGCAGTGTGGAATAAAAGAGTAACTTGATTAGGGTTCTTGAATAGGGTTCTCCTTTGTTTGTTTATTTTTTTTGTTTTTTCTTTTCAATAAAAGAGTAACTTGATTAGGGTTCTCCTTTATTTGTTTGTTTGTTTGTTTTTGTTTTTTTGTTTTTTCAACAAAAGAGTAACTTGATTAGGGTTCTCCTTTGTTTGTTTGTTTATTTTTTTGGGCAATAAAAGAGTAACTGCAAAAATCACATTTGTTAATAGAGTAACTTGATTAGGGTTCTCGTTTGTTTGTTTACAGTGTGGAATGAATTGGAAAAAGAGAACAAAGAGTTCTTCTCGAGGTATATGGAAAAGACAAAAGAAAATCAAAGTCAAGAACTGAAGCAGATGTTAGATGATATAATGGCTAGTTTTTACAAACTCGCTCTGTAAAACATGGTTATAACCTGTTAGCAATGATTTTCTACTGTGCAAGTCTGTTGTAAAAGGTATCTGATCCTGTGTTATATAGTTTGTCTTATGGGAGGAACTAAGGATCAAATTGCAAAACATCCATATTTTGGTACACCTCTTCCATATAATGTGCACCAGTGCCCATATGGTTGGGAGGTTTGTGGTGCACTTAGTCCATATATGGTCTGTAATGAATAGCATAGCGAAATTAGTGTTCCATGTTTCAGATAATGGAAGGCAATAACGTACACCACTAATTTTTTACAAGCCATTATAAATATTATCTCGGCCATCCAATGTCAATGGCAATTTCCTTCTGTTTTAACAATTTAATTATCTGGCCATTGCTATTTTTCTAAACAAAAGTAACTTTCAAAATGAGCTTGGGGAATTTCAAGGAATTGTATCTTGAATTAAGATAGGGTAGTAAAATTCTTCAGGCATGTTTCAACAGTCAAAGGTCAATTTTAGCAAATAAAAGTAAAACACATATTTACAACTTTTTATTGTGGATGAGGTATAAAACTGCTATTGATTGTGTGACTAGTGAAATGGATGACATTTAAGTAGAATAATTCCCCAATGACTAAAATTATTTAATTAAATATTATTGTTTGTAATTTCAAATTAATTAAAAAATATATTTTAAATTTTTAATGTTAATAAATATAAAATATATATATTTAATAGATTATTAATCTAAAAAAATATTGAAAAAATATTAATTATGAGTTTTGCACATCAAATTTAACTTGATATACAGATCTGCAAAGCGAAGAATGGCAGAAAAGGCCATGATATATTAAAATATACAACGGATCTCAATACATTACAACGTAATCCTGGCCTTCGATTGGTCGAAGTTTATACGTAGACGGATTCCAACAGCAACATTTTTATTTTTTATACTCTCTTGGCGGCACCATCGCCATTAAAGCCCACAGTCCGGCCGGGCCCGTTTTTATAGGCGAAATGTGCTCCTGTCTTTCTTTAGGTACGCCTTTGATAAGGATCCCATACCATACTGTCTTGTCATTGTCTATTTTCTTGACCTCGATTATCGAATATCTTGCCTCTTCTCCAGCGGGTGAGGACGACGATTATCTCTTCAAGAATTAGGGGAAAAGACCTAATAGGTGAGATAGTTCCAATGGTTGAGATAGAATATGTGCATTTAAGACCTAATATTTTTTTAAGTTTAGTATTAGTAGTTGCAATTTTAAGGTTGTTAGTGTTACTATAAGTACTAATAATTGAATGAAATGTACCTTTTAAATTTAAAATGTAACCATTCTTGTGATGTCACATCAGCGCACCAACAAAACATGACTTAATGCACACCTATTAGTCCACCCTCTTTTGGGGGGAACTATTTGACACCTCAACAAAAAGTATGTTGATGTGGCATCATATTTGATGATGTGACCCTGAAACCTTAGTTATAAGCAAGGGCATTGCCAAGTAAGCTATTGTAAAAATTTTGGAGTGATTCGAAATTGCCACTTATGATTTTGAGAGGCGTGAAGTTAGGGTGCACCACTACTGGGTCTTCTCCCCTAAGGAGTTGTGTAAGATTTTATAAAACAAGTCTGGCAGATGTTGATTTTGATAATTGAATTTGTGAAAAGTTAATGATGTTGTAGCAATTATATAAATACAAATAAAACAATATAATTCATTTGTTTAAAAATAGAATTTTGGTAGAATGCTTCCAGGATTTGTTTTAACATTCACTAACAATCACACTTTTTAGTTACTCTGAATATTTATCTGCGAATAGAATATATCTGAGGATTGGTTTTTGTATGCAGCCAACATAGATTTTAATAAAAGATTTGAAAATGTATTTTGCAAAACCCTAAAATCTACATTAAGTGCACCAAAAAGATAATTGCAAACTATTGAAACTCGAAAAATTAAATGTTACCGAAATCGCTTAAATGTGGTTGCTCAGAATAGTAGCATAACTCCAATGTAAATGTTGCGGGGCCATAAATGATGGATGAGCTTGATTTTATAAAGTTTTGGGGACGGTTTCAAAAGTGGTTTGATCGGTTGAACGAGAAAAGGTAGGTAAAAAGGTGGTTAGGGTTATGATAACGGGCTTGTATTATTTTGGTGAAATAGATTTAGGTTAAAGTTTGGATAAAATAATAAATAATAAATTAAGTTGATTTAATTTATTATTTGTCGGGAGGTGTTGTGGTTTATAGATAAATAATAAGTAAATTGAATTTATTATTTACGAAATATGGTATAAAATGGTAAGATTTATTTAATTAATTAAAATTAATTAAATCTTTGGATGAAGGATAACTTAGGACAATTTTTTGATGCCTACATTTTGCCCCTCTTTGAGACAATGTTGCGAAGCAATATTGTTTCAAAGAAGATTAAAACATAGGTTTTTGGATGCACATTAGGAAATGGAGGGAAGGATGATGGAGTTATGCTGATTAAACTTTGAGCAACCTGGTGTTTGATATAGCACCTGACATTATGCACCGAGGTATAAAGACCAAGGTGACGATGTGTCAAATACAGAAAGGAGGAAAAGTCGCAAGCAAGCATATGCCTAATGGCACCATGATATGAAAGACCATGATGACGGTGTGGCAGGTATGTTGCAAGGACCAATAATAGACACAAAAACATCAATGAGTCGGCACACGCAAACAAAACAAGCAAAAACATGCATACACAATGCTGCCCCTAGACAAAAAAAAAGCAAAAGAAGGACCAAAAGACTTAATCATGATAAGCGGTAAGATAGGCAGTAAGATCTCAAGCCAAAGACTAATACGATAAATAGATAAGTGCCATGTTGCAGGAACGATATATCCCTGGATAAGATAAGGTAAATAAAGGATGGTTGGCTTGGGGGATCTACAACTTAGTTACTACAATCAAGATCGAATCACTAGGTGTTTAAGTTCCATAATTTAGTCTAAGAGTTTCAAAGTGTTTTTGAGATATGGCTTGGAATGTACGAGTGCCAAAAAATTGGGTTGTGTTTGTTTTATTGGAAATTTTGTGTTTGCATGAAGTGAAATGATTGGATGGAGGAGAAGAATGAAGACATAGTGCTGAAAAAAAATGTTATTACGGAATTGCATGAGACTGGAAAGGCAAACAAACTCAAGAGTCTATTATGAGGAACTCAAAGGTACCAAGACACATAGACCTACACAGGTGGACAAAAGAATACTAGGATGAGAGCAGGTGAAGGAATGGGAAAGGACTAATGGACAAGCTAGTGATAACGGAATGTAGAATAATTGGCGAGACAATGCAATATGACCAGATGATACTGAGTAGATGCGTATGGCAAGATATGGATGGGAGCAAAAAGGAGGACATATTTTATTATGGATGGGAAATGGATGATGGCGAGATGGATGATGTGAAAAAGCTACCTAAAGGATGGTGGGGACAGCTTGAATTCTACACATGGCGCCTGCGAATAGGTTTTCACCATGGTACTTATCCAGGGCGCCACCGAAGTGGTTTTCACCATTGGACGAAATGATTTTTCTTTACTATTTTTTATTTTATTTTATTTTTTTAATTTTTACTTTTTTTTTTTTTTTTTAACTGGGATACTCCGAGTCAGGTATAGAACCGTTTGAGATGGGCTATGTTGATAGGCTCTTCCAAAGGTTGACCTTCCGGAGTGGAAAGTTGGTAAGCTCCTGATCCATAGCTCTTGGTTACGACAAAAGGTCCTAACCAGTTAGGTTCAAACTTCCCTTTCTTTGCACGATCAGCCAGATTCCTTTGATTTTCTAGTAGAACAAGATCTCCAAGCTCAAATTTACGAGGCTTAATTTTCTTGTTGTAACCTCGGCGCAGGCGATTTTGATAAGCTTTTAGATGATTAAGAGCTGTAAGTCGCTTCTCGTCCAACAATTCAAGCTCTTGTAGTCTTGATATCCGATACTCCTCATCTGAAATCAAGTGTTGTAAGGATACTCGCAAGGAAGGGAGCTCGATCTCAATGGGTAAAATAGCTTCTGAACCATATACCAAGGAATATGGTGTAGCACCAGTAGGAGTACGGATACTAGTTCGATAAGCCCAAAGAGCAGGATGAAGTTGCAAGTGCCAATCACGGCCAGCCTCGTTTACTGTTTTCTTCAAGATTTTCAAAAGAGTCTTATTAGTTGCTTCAGCTTGGCCATTACTTTGCGGATAATAGGGGGTAGAAAAGTGATGTTGGATTTTGAATTTATTGCAAAGCTCTTTGACATCTTGATTCTTAAATGGGCGACCATTATCTGTGACTATGGCTTGAGGAATACCATAGCGGCAAATGATATAATGGAAAATGAACTTAGATATTTGCTTTCCCGTAATGTAAGTAAGAGGAATTGCTTCAACCCATTTAGTGAAGTACTCAGTAGCAGTGATAATAAATTTATGACCATCTGAGGAGGATGGATGTATTTTTCCAATGAGATCGAGCCCCCATTGTGAAAATGGCCATGAAGTAGTGATAGTTTGCAGTTCTTGTGCTGGTGCATGAATTAGATCACTATGTTGCTGACAAGGTACACATTTCTTAACAAATTCATGCGCATCCTGCTCCATAGTAGGCCAATAGTATCCTGTGCGAAGCATTTTCTTGACTAAGGATGAACCTCCAGAATGAGCACCACAGATGCCTTCGTGTATCTCATGCAAAGCAGTTTGGGCTTCTTCCGGGTTAAGACATTTAAGCAAAATACCATCTAGTGACCTTTTATAAAGCGTATCACCGAGGAGGACATATTGGGAAGAACGACGAATGAAGGAGCGATGTTGGGATTTGGAAAGATTTGGTGGAATGATTTGGCTATGAAGGTAATGGTAGATCTCATTGAACCAAGTGGAGTTAGGACCAACAATATCACATACCAACTCTGATTCTGGGATATCAAAAGCTGGTACAAACAACTTTTCTATTAGGAATTCAATTTTGTGATCATTCCCAGGTATCTCTATCATTGAACCAATTGTGGCCATAGCATCAGCAGCTTTATTGTGAAGCCTTGAAATCTGTTC
Source organism: Cunninghamia lanceolata (assembly GCA_027924645.1). Taxonomy (NCBI): domain Eukaryota; kingdom Viridiplantae; phylum Streptophyta; class Pinopsida; order Cupressales; family Cupressaceae; genus Cunninghamia; species Cunninghamia lanceolata. Next base: position 2,921,846 of record BSBN01000424.1, on the reverse strand, counting down.
AAATGTGATCCTGTTGAAATATGTTTTGAATGTATCCACTAGTTTCTTGTATGGCTTTAACTTTTCATCCTTTGTTTGATATTCGTTGTTCACTTGCTTGATCACTAGTTGAGAATCCCCATGAACTTGTAAGTCTTTGATATTCCAGGTTATAGCCAATTTCAATCCTTTGATTAGTGCTTCATATTCGGCGATGTTGTTTGTACATGGAAATTGAATGTGAAATGATTTTGGTATATAATCGCCTTGAGGTGTAACAAAGAGTATTCCAGCTCCAGAGCCATGTTGAGTATGAGAACCATCAAAATATAATTGCCAAGAGGGAATAGTTTTTATGTCCAAGATTGATTCATCAGGAAATTCTGTTACCATGGGATGATCTGATTCTATGGGTGCTTCGGCCAATTGATCTGCTATTATTTGTCCTTTTATAGCTTTTCTATCAACATACTCAATGTCAAATTCACTAAGCATCATCACCCATTTTGCCATACGTCCAGTCAGGGCTGCTCTAGATAGTAGATATTTGAGAGGATCAATCTTTGATATAAGCTTAGTCTGATGACTCAACATGTAGTGCCTAAGCTTTTGTGATGACAAGACAACTGCGAGACATGCCTTTTCAATAGGTGAATAATTTACTTCATAGCCCACCAAAGTTCTACTGATATAATAGATTGCTCGTTCTTTACCACTATCATCATTTTGTGCTAACAAGACCCCTAATGCTGCTGATGTTGTTGAAATGTATAAAATAAGGGGTTTTCCATGAATAGGTGGTGCTAACACAGGAGGAGATCCCAAGTATTCTTTAAGTTTATTAAATGCTTCTTGGCAATTTTGATCCCAAATAAATTGTGTGTTTTTCTTCAACAAGTGAGTAAATGGTTGACATTTGTCAGCAAGCTGAGCAATAAACCTCTGTATGGATTGTAATTTTCCTTGCAAAGATCTAAGTTGTTTTAGATTTTGAGGAGGAGGCATTTCCATTATAGCTTTGACTTTTGCTGGATCAACTTCAATTCCTCTTCTGGAGACAATATAACCTAAGAGTTTTCCAGATGTTACTCCGAATACACACTTCTTAGGATTTAGTCTGACATTGTACTTTTCAAGACGATCAAAAATGTTTTCCAAAACATATAGGTGCCCCTCTCTGGTTTTTGATTTGGCAAGTATGTCATCTACATAATCTTCCATTTGTTTATGAAGCATATCATGAAAGATAACAGTCATTGCTCTTTGATATGTGGCTCCGGCATTTTTTAGACCAAAAGGCATGACAAGCCAACAATATGTTCCCCAAACACAAATGAAAGAAGTTTTATGTTGATCTTCTTCAGCTATTCTAATTTGGTTATAACCAGAAAATCCATCCATCAATGATAACATCTCATGTCCTGCTGTCAGATCCACTATGATATCAATGTTTGGTAACGGAAAATCATCTTTTGGACAAGCTTTGTTGATGTCTTTGAAATCATTACAAACTCTGATGGTTCCATTTGGCTTGGCTACAGGTACAATGTTTGAGATCCACTCAGGATAATCTATCGGTTTGATGAAACCAACCGCCAAGAGCTTTTCTAACTCTGCCTTGACCATTAGAGCAATTTTGGGATGCATCTTTCTCAATTTTTGTTTGACTGGTTTTGTTCCAGGACGGACTGTTAAATGATGTACTATTAGTGATGGATCTAATCCTGGCATATGTGCATAGGACCAAGCAAAATTGATTTCTCGTTTTTTGAAGAAAGAATTGAAATCCCGAGTCTCAAATTCTGATAATGACTTTGCTGCATATGTGATCTTGGGTTCTTCTGTAGTTCCAAGATTCATCTCTTGTGTCTGTTCTATGAGAATAGTGGACTTTTCTCGGTGTGCCCCCACTTTGGGAAGGTTAAATTCCTCATCCTCTGGCGCCTCAGAAAGGTTTTCACCAGTGGATACGTCTTTTATTTTTATTTTTGCATCGTCCGAAAGTGCCACAAAGTGGTTTTCACCAGGGGACATTATTTTTACATTTTCATTTTTTTGACTAAGGAATTTAACAGATTCGCCAAAGTAGGCATCGGAATGTAGTTCAATAGAGTAACCAATCTTGTGATCTCCGATAGGTAGATGAGTACGAAGCCCCAGAAATTCACCAATAGCCTCATCATTTTCAAAGACATCAAGAACAGGAGGTCCGTGTTGGTCCCAGTCAATGAGATCTGGATAAACAAGGGATAATGAATGAGAGGAAGTGGACGGGGTGGATGAGGATGATGGTTGATCAAAGGAATAGGTGATGGTATAGATGGAATTATCCTCGAAAACATCGGCGGCCGCTTCAAAAGGATCTATGAAAGTGTCTTGATTAAAGGACTCAACTGCGGGAAAAGCTTTCGCCACTTCGTCTAAGATAAACTCAACATCAGGTGACTCACGCTTGGTGGATCCAAACCCTAGCCCAGCATGCTTAGGTCGGCGATGAAATTCTAAAGGCTCTAAGATTCCTTGTTGCTGTTGCCCAAGCCGACCGTCTGTATAGCCCAACTTTTTAATGATAGGATAACCTCTATGATATATACTCAATGGCAATTGTCTCTGTTCATCTTCATCGCTATAGAGCCATTTAGAGATGTCATCTTCAATGGTTTCTTGACTTAGTTGCCCCCAATATTTGAAGTCTTGCAACTGTGGATGAGTAATCAAGACATGATTAATCAGACGAGGTCGCCCATAGCTCTTAGGTGAAAGAGGAAGTTCATTGATATGAAACAGAGTGTACTCCCCCATGCCTGTAGCACTGATCTTAGCCTTGATCTCCGATCGGGAAGTGGATGGTGTGGATGAAGAAGACGGGGTGAGGGTGGATGGATCAATGTATTTGGATGATGGTTGGGCAACCTCATTAGTTGGGCAATAATTTTGATGGCGATAAGGACCCTCCAGTCGTCTACAGTATTGAAATGGGCATGGGTCTGCTTGTATGGTAATCTCACGATCATTAAATGGGAATTTTATGCATTGGTGGTACGTGGAAGGGACGGCTCTCATGGCATGAATCCAAGGACGCCCTAGGAGAATGTTATAGGGGAGATCAAGATCTAAGACCTGACATGTAGTTTCCATTGTAATAGGGCCAACCTTGACTGGGAGTTTAATTGTACCTGCCGATTTTCTTTCTCCGTCATCATAAGCTTTGATCGTAATTTGATATTTCTCATCAATGTTCTCATCGGAGTATCCCAGTTGTTTTATTAATTTGAGGGTACATAAATTCAAAGCTGATCCACCATCTATTAGGACTCGTTTCACGAAATGTTGTTTGACAATAACTTCTAGATGAAGGGCTTCGTTATGGAAATGTTCTGGAGAGGAGTTTTCTGGTTCTGTGAAGATGAGGCGAGGAGTGGATGTAAGAGCCCCCACCATAGCTTGGAATTGATCTACGTCAATATCACCTGGTACTTGAGATTCTATAAGGGCTTTATCCAAGATTTGTTTGTGTTGGGGAGACATTCTTAAAAGCTCTAGGATTGAGATCTGGGTAGGTGTCTTTTTCAATTGATCCTGGATAGTATATTTAGGTACATTATGGGATAACACATGAGGTCTCATGGGGTTATGGGATGCAATAGGAGGAGGAGTTCCCTGAACAGTAATACGACCTCTTCGTGTAGTGACATCACACGCGGGAGTTCGACCTCTAACAGTTATAACATTGACACGAGGATATGAAACTTCAATACGGCCAACTACGCTATGGTTACTATAGTCATAATGAACTTCATTGTGTGATGTGTTATCAACATTATTGTCTCTATTATTTTTTTGTCCATGTGGAGGAAATGGTTCTTGGTAGGCTTTGAGTTTCTCATTGGGAGACTTATGAGGTATTTGATCTATGTGTATCTCTCCTTGATCAATTAGATCTTGGACATAATGCTTCAATCTTATGCATGAATTAGTAGCATGCCCATTGACACGGTGGTATTCACAATATTGATCTTCTCGGAACCAACGGGGTTTTGGTCGATTGTCATCATAAGGTTTACTAGCGTCAGGAAGTTCAATCATGTTTGCTTGTTTAAGTTTCCGAAATATGGATTCAAGAGATTCTGTTAAATCTGAAAATGTGCGTGGTGGTCGCAAACCTGGAAAGGTAAATTTCTTCTGTATATGTGGTGGACGATCTCGAGGTGTATTCTGAGTTGATGAAGAATTGAGGACAAATGGTTTGTTTTGCACATGTTGAACATGTTTTGTATCAGTGATTCCATCATTCACAATATTCTTGTTTCGATTCCAATATCGGGATTTATCATTGTTTTGGTTATTGGAATCACGATTGTAATTGTCTTTGTAAATTTTGATGAGACCTTTGTTGATAAGAGCTGTTTCAATCATCTTCCCTTTTGTCATGATTTGTTCAAATGAATCAGAACATTGTACTTGTAAGTGAAAGGCCAGTTCTTGATTAAGATTTTGCACAAAAATTGGAACGAGTTGTTTCTCAGGAATGTGACAAGGGAGTCGACTGACAATATGCCTCCATCGTTGTAGAAACGAAGTAAGGGTTTCCCCTCCTTTTTGTTTGGTGTTATAAAGGTCTTGCATGGAAGTGTCTTGTTCAATGTTGTAGGCAAAATTTTTGACAAATTCTTCTGCTAGTTGTTCAAAAGATGTGATGTTTCCTGGGAGACGTGAGAACCATTCAAGGGCTGAGCCAGCCAAACTTTTAGGAAAAAGTATCATTAAGTATGTAGGTTCATGTCGAAATTCCATGCATGCGATACAGAATTCACGAATATGATCGCGAGGGTCACCTTTTCCTTTGTATTTGTCAAATTTTGGTATTTCAATGTTTGTAGGAAAAGGTACCATGATTAGAGATTTGTCAAATGGATCTGGGTATAGTTCTGCAAATGAGTATTTCTTTTGCCGAGCACCAATCCGATTATCAATGATTCGTTTGATTTCATCTTGAATGGGTGGAGTGGTGATTGATTGATTGTGTAATTGCGTTTGAGGTGATGTTTGAGGGTGATGTTGTGACGATGATTGGGATTGTTGGACTGATTGGAGTCTCAAATTTTGTTGTAGCGATTGGGCAAGCTGTTGTTGTGATTGAGCGAGTTGTTGTTGTAGCTGAAGGATTTGGGGATCAACGGGTTTTGAGGATGAGACATTGGTAGGGTTATAATTTCGTGAAATTGAGGGTATGGAAGTGGATATCGGTTTTGCTTGAGCGTTGATGTGACGGATGTGGATAGAAGAAGTTTGAGGTATGGAAACATGAGTTGCATTGGGAATTAATTGAGATGAGGGAATGTTGGAGGTTTTCGGTATGGAAGATATAGGGCCAGATTGTGAGATCCCTACTGATGAAATGGAAGAGGTTGTGAGAGATGATCCTAATGAAGGAAATGATGAAGATGACTGAATGGGTTGAATTGCGGGGATAGATTGTGAGATTCCTAATGATGGAATCGATGGGGGTGTAAGTGATGACTGAATAGGTTGGAGCACGGGAGGATAATAGTCAGGAGGTATCCCCAATGTGTAAGTATGTGATGAGATAGACATAGGTCTTGAAAATGATTGATGGGAAGAGAGAGATGGGATTGTAGAAATAGAAGTATCTTGTGGTCCCAAGGTAAAATTTTGTGGTGGTGTGATAGATGAGGTGGATTGGAACACGTTTGACATAGGTGTTGAAAAAGATTGGTGGAGAGAGGAAGTAGCCTGAGCTTTAGCTTTAGCTTTTTCTGCTTTTCTTCGTGCTCTTTCTCTCTCATAAATATCATCAGGGACTCTAGCTCCACAATCATAAAGGTATTGCATAAAATAATCAGGATCATGATCCATGGTGAGATGAACAAGTTGCAATGTTTCAGGATCTTGTTGAATTTGAAGTGCAATTGGATTCGTTTCAGCATAGTCATTTGTGGGTTTAGGAGTTTTGGGAGTAACTGGTTGGTCGGATACGTCATCTCGAACATCTACATAAGTTGAAAGGTCTCCACATGGATCATTATGAAAATGTGATGATGATCCAGTATCTTGTTGGGAAGGATTGATTTGCTCATGGATGGGCTCTTCTTCGAGGAATCTTAAGGATTGAGGTTGCCAATTTTGAGGAGTGAAATCCATATTGTTTTTCTTGGCTTGGGCACGGGTAGTAACCATGAAAATAGAGGACAATTGAGATGTTAAAAAGCTCTCAAATGGATATGTATGGATGATATGAAAGACTCCAAAAGTGGGGATAAATGATATGGATCAAGATGTAGATATGAATTGTTTGATTTAAGATAGAAATAGAGTCAAAAGGGTGACTCAAAGAGACTGGATGGACCTTAGGACTAGATACGGATAAGGGGCTCCTTTAAAACACTCAGGGTGATGATATGCCTAAGGAAGAAAGGAGACCAAAATGCCACCTCTACTCAAAGGAAGACAGGGCTTATTGAGTAGAAAAGATAAGATGACAAAGATACACTAACTTAAGAATGGTCAGGGCCTCTTAAGCAAATGGATCGTTATGGGATTGATTAGGAAAAGGTCTGTCTCTTAATTGGATGTTGATATATGATCAATAGGACAATGGGGGTCTACAAACTAGTGAAAAGAGATTTTGAGAATGGATATGGATGAATGATCAATCGAAAGAGCTTCTTGTGATTTAAAAATGACAAGATTCCACTTGAGATGTGCAACGAGGATAAAAAGATTCTCAATTTTGAAAGTCCAGCTGATGATGTAGGAGACAAGTTATAATGGTGATGATGATTAAATATGCACACACAACAATCATTAAGACACACAACTTGATTGGTTGTTTTTTATGACACCTAGATGTTTTGCAAACACTTGTAAACATGCATGATCCTAGGCTAAGAAAGGACAATACTTGTTGAGTTCCCACTTGGTTTTACCCAGCCGCGCCTACTTATGGTGTATAGCTCCAGGAACTTGGGGCACGGGCTCCCCCTTACAGTGCACTCACTTCTCAGGCACACCAAGTTCCAGATCCTAGGACGCGCAGATCCTGAGGTACCTTACTATCTCTGCCATAAGCCGCGAAAATATGGGACGGCTATCAGAGTTTCCTCCTGTATCAACAAGTAGAGGGTTTTTGGCCACTACACAAAAGGGTTCTAGTGAATATCCGGGGGACCGGCACCTTACGAGCGTCCAGCAAGCCACTAAAGGCTTTGACTAACCCTACTAGGAGTTTTAATATACACAAGGTACACCTCCTTTCGAGCTAGCACTGTACGGTAAGCGCTAATACCGGTTAGACTTGGCTTTCGCCTTATCCTCAATTTATATAGCGGGCCGGACGAAAGTCCCGCTTGGGGTCGCAAATGAGTTCTCCTTGCGGATGTGTCTCAAGAGCAGGCCCACTCTAAGGATAACAAAAGCAAGGAAACACGTTGTTTTTGATCTCCTAGATCGCATGAAACGCAAGGAGAGAGCATACACAACGCCTTTGCCTCACACTCGCATGGGGTTCATTTTAATTCCAAATCCAAATGTGTGGGTGGTTGTACAAAATGTCAAAGAAAATGCTTTTGATTCTCAAGATCGCCGAATGGCGCAAGAGAAGAGCATACACATTCAATGACAAAATTGCAAGCCACAAGACATCGCAAACACTTGTTAATTTTAATCCTGGCTTATGATGTGATCTAATCTATAAAATGAAGACACAATGTTTCAAGATTAGATTCTTTGACAATCGGTCCTGCAAAAAAACTAATTAGTAGTTTGAAAATTTTGTCTTTGACAGGCGTATAGCTGCAATGAGATATATTAGATTGGCATGAATAATCCTGCAAAAACCACACAAAAACGTTAAATGCGAGATGAAAAATATTTGATGTTTTAAAATGACTAAATTTCAAATGATTATACCAAAAGATCTGAGATGATTTTAAGAAAATGGCCTTCACCACGATATAGTCCTCTAAGTGACCTTTCCAACGCCTACAAAAACATGAAAATCCGATGACAAATGAAAAAAAGTTATGCTTATCTGAGTGAAACAGCCTCCAAGGGCTAAAAATGGGCACTCTAGCGATCCACTTGATTACAGCTGGTTTGCCAGAAATCTGATTACATGCAGATGATTTCAAGTCTGACTACACTAATCTCTAGCAGTTAAGTAGAAAAATTGATCTCGTGATAGAGTTTAAACATCGAGTGGTTAAGTTGTATGTTTGGATCCACAATTTGACACTTCAATGATTTAAAAAAAAAATTCAGATTACTAAAATAACCACCAACAAAAGATAGTTTAAAACCTCCAATATACCTGTTAACAGCCGACACAAAAAGTTAGCACAGAAAATTCGCTAAGTGTGATGTGATTAAAATAGTTAAAGCACAGTTTAAAAACCTTTCACAGCTAAATTCCAGTTCTAAGACTAACTTTTAACAAACAGTGACATGGTAAGTATGAATAGTAAATCCAAATAATACCGTCACAGTTAAAATGACATTGTAATTTTATGTGATTGTTGGCAGCTTGAAGTGAATGTCAACGGCCCATATGTTAAGGTAGGTAAACTGCTCACAGAAAGACGGCTTAGAAGCTACGACCAGATATTTAATTTAACCGCTTTGGCATTGCAAGTATTAAATACATTTGGCATCTATAGAACATTCAAGAAATACATTGATAAAAACAACCGTTGAGACAATATTCCCAGCATTATAATGATCACATATAAGGGTCTATCAGCTTAATAGTCTGGCACTATAATAATCAAACATAAAAGCCTATCAGCTAATAATAAACCCGAATGGTTAACAGCTTGAAACAAACGCTGTGTAAATATTGTTTTTCCAGTATGAGCCAATTCTGCAAACACAGTATGAATATTTTGTTACGGCATGGGAATTCAGTGGCATGAAGTCTTTTTACCACACGATGAGATAATTTTTTTTTGGGCACTGTTATGCGCAACATTCATGGAATACTCCACATGGGAATACGTTAGGAACAAATAACCAGGTTAGAAAATTTTCCATTGGATAGAGGCACACAGAGAAACAACGATTGGAGGTTTTTGTGGCGTTATTAGTGCGAAACAATTTTTCCAGATACTATAATGCTTATGTATATAAAAAGAACAACATGAATATTCTAACGGCGTGAGGCGATTTTCCTAGCACAATAGCTATCACTTATACCATAAAAGGTTCAGGGGAATATGCTGCAAGAAACAACTGATGAATTTAGAAGATTTAAAACGGCAATCTATAAAAGCTAAAGGCAAGTTTCTTGATTAAAGGGTACGCCAAATGCAATGAATGATGTGATGTATAATCAAGGAAACCGCAGTAATATGGTTATCTGCAAAATCCTAAAGAAATGGGAGGTGCAAATCTCACACAGATTGACTCACAGATACAAGAGAAATGTTGACATCATTGTTGAGAAATTATTTCTACGATTTCATTGCTTTGAAGGTGGCCTATTCAACGGTTGGGTTAAGCAATGACAGTTATGCAATTACTCCGGCCCAAGGAATAGAAACTTAACTTTATTTGGAATTGAAGAAGATGTGTCCAAGAAGATTTTCAGGAAAATTTAGCCTCGAGATTGTTCCCAAGTGCATCAAAAACCTGCAAAAACACAAGAAGAGTACTTGCGAAGCAATGGATTAAGAAGGAGGTTCACGTCAGGTTCACCATTGTATGCAGCCAACATAGATTTTAATAAAAGATTTGAAAATGTATTTTGCAAAACCCTAAAATCTACATTAAGTGCACCAAAAAGATAATTGCAAACTATTGAAACTCGAAAAATTAAATGTTACCAAAATCGCTTAAATGTGGTTGCTCAGAATAGTAGCATAACTCCAATGTAAATGTTGCGGGGCCATAAATGATGGATGAGCTTGATTTTATAAAGTTTTGGGGACGGTTTCAAAAGTGGTTTGATCGGTTGAACGAGAAAAGGTAGGTTAAAAGGTGGTTAGGGTTATGATAACGGGCTTGTATTATTTTGGTGAAATAGATTTAGGTTAAAGTTTGGATAAAATAATAAATAATAAATTAAGTTGATTTAATTTATTATTTGTCGGGAGGTGTTGTGGTTTATAGATAAATAATAAGTAAATTGAATTTATTATTTACGAAATATGGTATAAAATGGTAAGATTTATTTAATTAATTAAAATTAATTAAATCTTTGGATGAAGGATAACTTAGGACAATTTTTTGATGCCTACAGTTTTAAGATTCACTAACAATCACACTTTTTAGTTACTCTGGACATTTATCTGTGAACAGAATATATCTGAGGATTTGTTTTAAGATTCACTAACAATCACACTTTTTAGTTACTCCGGACATTTATCTGTGAACAGAACATATTTCAATATGACAAAAAAGATCATGTGATGTAATGACAGTTCCTTGTTGTTCTAAAGATGGGCTTTTTGGATATGTTATGATGCACTTCATGTGTTTTTATTTGCAAAATTATGGTCTTTTTGCAATGACAATATCATGTTTCTAGATTCGAATATATTTACAAATGGTGTTTGCACCTAGGCTGATGGTTAAGTATAACTTCTTCCCACAACTGTCAATACTATAACAACTGTGTATGGATATTAGTGTCCATGAAACTAGTAGACTTTAAATACATTTACCTCCATGAATGTGGGAGAGGTATAGTTACTAGGAGACCCTATTATAGGAACATGGAGTATTTGTGCTTTTTTACACCCACGGTTTCTTATGAGAACATTTGAGCATGATATTAACCCATTTGTTGTGTTTTGGTACCCAATGTTTATCTATTTGTGGTAGGCAATGTAAACAAGAATCTTCATTTTTTATTGATGTAGATTGTACTTGCAAACATTATTAGATGGTATGCAATATAAAGCATGCCTTGCAGTCCATATGGTTAATACACCTCTCAATCAAGTCTGTGTCATGGGTACGTGTGTCGTTGGGCACTGTGGCTTACATCCGGGCCTTCTCATTTTTTAGGTGGGTTGCATTTTGTTTTGCTCAGGTTTTACCTTATAATATGTTAACTATTTTAGCCATTTTAGATGAATTAAACTTAGGAATATTTTTAACTTTGTGTAAATGCTAATTTGTAAGTTAGTGTACTTGCTATTCATAATTAGCTAACATTTGATGCATTTGTTAGGGTTAGCCGACAGAAGATATCAATTAAATGCAAATAAAGATTAAATAGAGGAATGAAAATACACATAAATAATAACAACAAGAGACAAGTTTTAACGTGGTTCACCCAAACCCGGGCTACATCCACCAATAGAGAGTCCAATATTATTATCTAGTAAATCAAATCGACTACAACAAGCAATCCTTACAACTCAATACCACTGCAAAATGCTACAATACATCAACAGAAACCCTAACCCTTAGCCACTTTTATCAAGCCTTATGTCAGTTACAAAAATAGGCTTTTTTTTATGTCAGCCAATAGAAAAAATAACTCACGACGCCTTTATAAAATAATAAAATTTGTTTGAGGTTTCGGGGACACTACCCCTTGACCCCGTTAAATAATTTGGGGTGAAACTACACCAATAAAAGTGGGGTAAATTTAACCTCCGAGTCTGATTAGGCTCCATATAACAACAACATTGGTCCATGGATAATGGATGTTTATTAAGTCAGATATGGGAAAAATCCTTTGATAGTGCTGAGTGGGAAAGTGTTGACAAGATGACATTAGTTTTCTAGTTTGATTATGACTAGGTGAACTAGCTATTGCTATTCTTTAGGTTTCTTTTTAGTGCTTGTTAATGGTCCATCTTCAAGTCTATTTAATTCTTCAATGGGCCTTAGGAAGGAGGGGCAAAGATGATTTGCAAAATATTATAATTATTTGAAATCAATTATTTGAAGTCATTACCTTTTTGATACCATAATCCATAATCTGGAGTGCTCTTCAAATATCTGAATATTCTTGTGACTACCTTCACATGTGTTTCTTTTGGATCAACTTGAAACCTTGCAACCATACAAACAACTTACATAATCTCAAGCCTTGATGTTGTTAAGTATAGTAGGCCCCAATCATAGACATATACAAAGTCTGATCAGCCTGAGGTGACATCATCTTTACTTAGATAATAGCCTGCTGCCATAGGTGTACTGTAATGCCCACTCAAGAAAATATCAGTAAACAACAATGAATTAATAGTTAATCAGAAATAATGAAAATATAGTATGATGATAGGAGAATATTCACTTGTTCTAACATGTTAAAATACAAATTTTGTTTATACATAAGTTCAATATCATACATCAGAAATGGTAACTTTCATAGATTTAAACATCCATCATGCAATTACAATCAATTACAATAAGAACCATATTATCATCTTTTCTCAAGGTGGAAAAATATTTTCTTAGCTCTAGCATTCTGCACAATTTTTAGAACAAAATCTGCACACTAAATGCAAATATTAATTCCACAAAATCATTAAATATACAAAAAAGAGATATCAATTTGTACAAATAACATGACTAAGGCCCTAAAGGGCTGACCTAATGTCTCGGGGGCTCGTTATGGCCTTTCCTACGTACGCGTAGTGCAGAAACATTGTAGTTTGGGACTTTGAACTTGCAAACACAAAATGGTATCATACAATTTATAACTTGGGTTATCATATGCAATAGAAGTTTTATAATCTCACAACATAAACATCATCCGATCAAATCATACTGGTACAAGAAGTTATACAATAAAACACAAGCTAGTATAGTAAGTACATCATTTCAGAAGATAAGTAATGTACATGAAGAACCACCCAGTAGTAAATATGTCATAACTTTCTCATTTCTTTTTGCTTTTTGTTCACCCCTGGTCATATGGATGACCAAGGGCTAATCTGAAGCTTAACCGCCCAAACATTAACCATCAACACCCAAACCACTACATGTGACCACGTTTCTTTAACTGCTAGCAGTCTACGTCAAATAGTCAGAGCTAGTCTTGTGCTTCCATATGCCCTAGAAGTGCATTCTTTTTCTTTTTGTCATAACTTGGTAAAAATAGGTCAGATTTTCACACGAAAGGACTCGTTGGAAAGATGGTTTGTCCAGCTTTGCTGTGGCGATGAAATTTTCAGGTGATCTCATCATTTTCTCAGGTATTTTTGCAGTCAAAGTTTAGGGTCCTTTCAAACTTTGATTGAGCATAACTTGAGCAAAATTGATCAGATTTCAGCGAATTTTTTTTAAAATTGCTTAGAATTTTTTGAACTTTCTGTTTATACAATTTGTTTTACTATATCAGATCATCTATCTCATATTTTTAACAGATTGCATGTTTTGGCATAACCCTCTTTGGCTTCCAAGTTTGTGTTTCTTCTTGTCTTGGTGGATTTCAGGTGAACCTAAAGAGTTGGAACAATAGTGGCATCAACATCTATAGTAGATTTAAGGACAAAAATAGAATCAAGTGCAGGCATTCCATCTTTCATCTCTAATCATTACTTGTGAACATACTTGAATTTGGGGCTTAAAAAGAACAACTTGTTTGATCACACATTTAGATTTTGGGGTGTAAAAATGAACTCTTGTTTGTTGTCACATTGAAATTGGGTTAAAATGAACAAGTGTCTTCCTACACATTTAGCTTTGGATCTAAAAAGAACAAGTACTTCCATTGTTTTCTTACACACATTTCATTTCTAAGGGTCAATTAACAACTACAAGTGTGAATCAAATGTGCGTGTGTATGCTCTCTCCTCGCATAGTAACGTGATCATATAGATCAAAATCACCCCACTTGGTTTTCTTTTATCATACCCCTTCTAGGAGGCCTGCTTGTAGACACACCACTCCAAGGGATGACCTCAACCGAGGTGTGAATCGAACACCCTCCTTGGAAGTTGGAATCTTGTCACTCTTGGCTAAGCCCCAAAGAACTTTATACCTTTTGGAAGTGAAGGAGAAGGGTGGGTTACCCCTTTCTCCTGGCTGTGTGGCAAGATTTTGGTTTCATTAGATTTCCTTAGTCAACCTTGTGCAACCTAGAGTAAGACCGATTAGCCAAACCCCTTTTGATTAACATTAGGCTTGTTGGTAAGAGACACTGCTACGAATGACATGTGTTATCATTGATTGCAACTAAGTCTATCTTACACATTCGCATTATATAATTTGTTTATACAAGAAGTCAAAGTGAAGATTTGTCTAAGTCTGGGTAGTTAGAAACAAAGCATGTGATAGGGTCCAGTATCTTGGTCTGGATCTCTCTGGTGGTAAATCACAGTGTGTTGCAGATTTGAGGGAGTAATAAGGATTGTCAGGACTATCTAAATCCAGGAATTTAGCCTCCCATGATGAAGGTTTCAAAATTTATAAGCATCTGAGTATCAGGTTCCAGTTAATCAGTACAGTTAGATGAAGAATAGGCTGACCTAATATTTGATCTTGGTCCAGATGAAGAAAAGTTGTTGGTTAAGTAATTTTTGATAACCAGTAGTATTGGCCATCATGATAGATGATTTAAGAACACAAGTTTTTGGTTCGCATTCTTGATTATGCATGGATTCAGCTAACAGAGCAGAGTTCTTAACAAATGTTCTAATTCTCTTGAAGCCGACTACAGTTGATTGAATTTCTTGATGCGGATATATATAGCCAATGGATTCAAGTGTTTTGAGGTGTGTGTGTGGTGTAGTGATGGAGCAAGTGCAAAAAAGGCAGAAAGAAGTGCGAAGATAAAGATCTAAGCTCAGATTATGGCCTAAGAGTGAAACATGGCATAATAAGGATGAAGTGTGTAAGATCAGTATTTTGTGCTTAACCAGAACTAAATTTCTACATTGGTAGATGCTACTCATTAGTTCAAACATTCTGTAATATTTATGTAATCATTTTTATAGGCAGTGTGCCATGAAGGCATGTGCCTTCCCCATTTGTAATACTTTTAACAAAGCATAATTTCTTGCGGGTTAACCCCCACCATGGTTTTTCCCTTAACCATGTTTCCATGTAAAAATTATCATGTTATGTGTGTTGATTTTGTTTCTGCTCATGTGTTGCTGATCTATGTTTTCATGGTTATATCATTAATTTGTTAATAAGTGATAAAGAAGGTAAATTGCTGCAAGTGATAAAAGTTTTTGTGACAACTGATTCACCCCCCCTCTTAGTTGTCTACCCTTATTTCAACAATTGGTATCAGAGCAAGGTTCCTTGGAAGATGTTTAACATCTTGAGTAAGATCTGGGAAGGTATTAAAATGGATCCATACAACCTCCAGGAACAACTTAAACTTGCTTTAGAAGATCTTGATTAGTGCAGAGCAGAAGTTAAAGAACTTCAAGAGAACCTTAAGGATGCTGAAGATTTCATTGAGACCTTAAAAGATAAAATGAGCAAATCTAATGAAAAGAGGAAGGAGCTACTTCTTCAACAAGGAAATCTGAATGAAGACAATAACAAGGATAAGGCCCTAAAAGAAAAGACAAGGGAATGTGAGAAGTTAGCTAAAGAAGTTATTGTCCTAAAGCATGAGATGGAATCCAAGGTGATGAGGCTAACCAAAGAAATTGAAGAAAGGAAGAAGACTGAAGAAAAAGTAAATCAATCTCTGAAAGAAAGATCAGAAGAATGCTGCAGATTGGATAGAATAGCTGGCCATCTAGAGTCTGATCTACATGAAAGCAAAGACAATAAGGAAGAACTGGAAAGGCAAATTGTTATTCTCAAACATGACATAGAAGTTGCAAATGAATACAAGGAGAAGTTTAAGATAAGATCAGCTAAACTTGAAGTGTTGCTTGAGAGACAGAAGAAGGCTAATGATAAGCATGGTCTTGGGTATGAGAAAGGTGAAAGCTCTGAATCTAGACAAAAAAACTCTCAATCAAGGAATGGGAGAAATAGACCTAGAAGACCTCTGGTAAGATAGCCTAATGCTCAAAGGTATCCATCTTTCAATGGAAATTGTTTCAATTGCAATAAATTTGGTCATAGAGCTACTCAGTGCGGAAGCAGAATAAATCAAAGTGGTCCATCCTTCTCCAGTCAATGCTTCAAGTGTAAGAGGTATGGTCATAGATCTAATAAATGTAGAAGTATGATAATGAATAACTCTAACAATAGAGGAAATATCAATTCTTTTAGTAGCAAATTCTTTGCATGCAATAGATTTGGACATATGGCTAATCAGTGTAGATCAAGAGGACATCAATCAAATGGGCAAAGAAATGTTGTGTGCTTCAATTGTAACTGATCCGTTCATGTTGCAAGATTTTGCAAAAGTAGGAATGATGACAGAAAAGGTCTGGTAAACAAAAAATTGAATGAGCAGAGACAAGACAAGGGCAAGGGCAAAGTTGATGTGAATGAGGTCTAGAATGAAATGAACAAAACATGGGTAAAGAAAGGTGAAATGAATGTTGACAATGGGTCTGCACCGAAATCTAATGCTAATAAGTCCTCTAGGAATTGAATCAGGAGATATGGCTCAGGGGGAGCTACATTGAAAATTAAATCCCCCTAGCCAGTAAGTGGGTGCCTAAATTTGGTATGATGAATGAAGATAGAAAAGCCTATTTCAGATCTGTTAAACTGGATTCCAGAAGAAAAGAAGCAAATATGATTGATTATAGAGCAATTGAAGTTTAATTGTATACAGAAATAGTGTAATCAGATGTATTAGGCAAACACATTTATTACAATGAAGAATTGGGTTTTGTGGAGCATAAAAGGTAATCCTTTCATCATTTGGATCACTTTGCATTTGAAGAGAACAAGCAGAAGAAAACCTAAGCTAAGATTTCAAGGATTTGAAGTGCTACTGATGAATTCATCAGCCAACCCTAATTCCATGAAAAAGGTATTTCTCTATGAAGCTTTGAACTTGTAATCTTTTTCAATGGCTACACCTTTGATTGTTGATATCACTGAAAGGCCAAAACCCAAATTTAAGAAGCATCCACACAAATCAGTAGAAGTCAACCCATTAGGTGCATTTTCAAGTGTTTTGTATGGTGTATTGCACGTTGAAGATATTAGGGTCTATATTCATGTGAGAATAGATGAATTTGGGGACTCAAGGTTTGTAGATTTGTTTGAGAATCATCTAAGGGATGAAATTCATGGTCTTAAACCTAAGTACAAGGCATTGCATGATAAACATTTCATTTAGATTATGGGGTTTCTGATATTTGATGAAGATGAATGGGTCTGATATGTTTTAATCTGAATGCATGATGAGTTTATATGGCTAATGAAACCTTTCAAGATGACCAAAGATGTCATCAAGGCCATGACAGGGTTAAACTCATATGGTGGACTGTCAATGTTGAAGGCTATAAAGAATCAAACTATGACTTATGCATCCAGTGCCAAATTTGACAAAAGGGCAATGACTATCAATGATATTAGTGATCCAGATGTTAAGTTTGCTTCAATGGTAATTGGTTACAAAATTTATCACTCCAGTAGGGAGAACTCTGTTTCTAGAACTGCTATATATGCTACATACCAAATGTTAAAAGAAAATGTAGATTATGACCTGTGTGAGTTATTACAGAACCAACTGATTGAGAACTTGAACAAAATCAAGAGAGACAAGAAAAACACCTTTAAATATGGTACATTAGTTCTATGTATATTTTTCTACTTCATGAATGAGGTACCTGGAGTAAAGGGCGTGCACTGGACTAATGATGAGCCAGTTGCTATTCAGATAAAAGATCATCTACACAGCATTGGTGATTATAAAGCATAGAAAACTGCAATCTAGGGATACTTCAAGAATTTTTAGAATATGATGCATTCTAGGGAAAGAATCCCTAAATCGATTGTTGAGAAGTACAAGAATGAAATATGTTTCATGGTGGACACTAATTAGTGCTTAATGGAAGTAGTAGAACCTAGAATTGTTTGGATCATGCCCATGGGGTATGAGGTAGATGAGAAAATTTTGAATATGTATGCTCAACACCGTTTGAGCAAGCCAAAGGACACAATAGTTGAAATATTTGGGACATATTAGGAGCTAAGTGTGAAACTACATGTTGAGCTCAGAAATCCTGAAACCAATAGAAAAGTAATGAAAGAAGTTGAGTAGTTGGTCAAGAATCTAGGCCTCACCAAGGAAGTTGTGAGGCAATTTAGGGAAAGAACTAAAAAGGATGAGAGGGAAAAGTAGGATAAGAAACAAGCAAATGCTCTGGTAGAATCCTCCACACCAATGACCATTAAGAGCTCTGTTGCTACCCCTGTTCTCCCAAAACCTGCAAATCCTGAGAAACCGGAAGACAAATCATCTGGTAAGGAAAAGAAAAGAACAAAAGTAATGGAAAAAGGGCCATATGGCAATTTAGAAAAGGAGGATCAAGAAAAGATAGATTCAAATGATGAGCTTCAAGAGCTAAAGGCCATAGGCACCAAAGTAGTCAAAGTGTCTAAAGAGAAGCATTCCGTAAGCAAGATGACAAATAAGAAGTAGAAATCAGAGGTTGATGCTGAAAAACCAACTCCTGCTATGGAAGACATTGTCAAAACAATCACCGTTGATGGTAATCTCAAACCAATAACTGAGTTTTATGATCTTTACAATGATGCTAACAAAAGACTATTGGAAGAAGCCACTATCAAATACTTGAATGTATTTAATCGAGCACTGGTAGACATTTTGTCAGAAGTTCTAAAAGGGTTGAGAGATATTCTAGAAATTAGGAAAGAAGCTACGAAGACAAAAGATATGGAGTTGAGGGAACATGTGTTAACCACTCTATGTCCGGCGATCTCCAGCAGAGAAGCAGATAAAATCTTTAAAGAGGTAAAAGATGAATTCAGGAGTAAGAAAGAATGAACAAACTGATGATTGGAGAGATAGAAGAAGTTGTCCAAGAAAATGAACAAATTCTAAGGAAAGCATTGGACAAGAATAAGTTCTTTGTAGTTTCAGATGAACCTGTTGATGACACACGAGTTCCAGTTAATGAAAATCAACAGAAGAATGAGCAACAATTTGGATTAGATGACTCCTCTATTTCAGAAGAGGAAGAAACAAACAAGGAAGATGAAAAGATGACAAATGAAACTGATGATACAGGGGGTATTCAAACTCCTCCGGATCAATTTTGCAAAGAAGATACAGAGATGAATGTTGAAGCAGATGATCAAATTAATGATGATTCATTGAAGAATAAAGAGCATGAAGTAGAAAAAAGCGAGGACCAAGAAGTAGAAAAGGCCAAGGAGAAAAATGAAAATGAAGAAGAGATTGCAAAGGTTGGTGGAGAGCCCAAGCAGGACAATCTAGTTGATAGTACCGGTAAGGATCAGATAGATACACCATCATTTTGGACAAGAAACATTGCAGAAGTAGTGAAAGAAATTTTGGAAAGAGACAAACAAATTGAAGAAGATCAGGACATAATTCAAGGTCCAATAAATTTTGATACCTTATCTCTGGTGCAGAAGATAAAGTTGGCTTCTATAGCTCAAGCCAAAGCAAGAGAAGATATACTGAAGTCTCGCATAGAAGACAACAAGCTACTTGGTCTGGCATCAGCGATCTTGGAAAAGATCATACCCACTTTTAGAAGGACTATTCAGTATCCCCCTCCAGACATTTAAAGAACTTGATAAAATCTGTAAGTACCCATTATGAATCTCTTGAAAAGTCTACAGAGGTCAAAGTTCAGAAGGAATTCAATGATAAAAGATTTGATGCTCTAAAATTGTTGATTGGAGTAGATAGAATGGTGTTGGATGCCAGTGTAAAGAGTATTCAAAATGCTCTTACAGAAGGACAAAATATATATAAATTTTGCTTATCTTGTCCTAAAGTTATAAAGGGTATTGGGGATAAAATAAAAGTGTCTAAGCAAAAAATATCTAGTGTATCTAAATATTTTGATCCTGTGATAGCATCAGTGGCAAGCAAGGAGAGTCAGGCAATCAACTTGATTCAAGATATAAAGAAATTGACAAAAGAAAAGGAAAGCATAGAGGCAAGGATGAGTGAGCTCAGGGGATTAATTTCCCCTAAAATGGAAGCAATGTTCAATGCCTTGACCGAAGCCCAAGCTGCACCTCAGTCAAGTGATCCCATTGATCTGTGGACGACGGAGTCACAAGCATTTCTTTTCAGTGGCCACATCTCAATTTGAACACTATAAAGAAGAGATGGGATAGTGAGATGGCACAATTGAAAAACATTTTTATTGATATACTTAAGTTTATGTAAATAGGACTTAAGGATTGTTTGTACATATGCGGCTTGGTATGTAGAATTTTTGTATAAATTCTGGTTTACGGACCCCACACTTTTGCCATTGATGTCAAAGGGGGAGTGAAGAGCAGTGAAAAATGAGAAATCCAGCAAAGGGGGAGCATTTGAGAATAGTGAAAAGCATAAGTGTACTTAGTAAGGGGGAGTTGTTCCGACACTTAGTCATTTTTCACTAAATGTTGCCATCAATGCCAAAGGGGGAGATTGTTGGCAAGAGACACTGCTATGCATGATAGGTTTTGTCATTGATGGAAACTAAGTCTATCTTACACATTCACATTACATAATTTGTTCATACCGGAAGTCAAAGTGAAGATTTGTTTAAGTCCATGTAGTTAAAAACAAAGCATATGACAGGGTCCAGTATCTTGGTCTGAATCTCTCCAATGGTAAATTATAGTGTGATGTGGATTTAAGGGAGTAATAAAGATTGTTAGGACTATCTAAATGTAGGAACTTAGCCTCCGTGATGAAGGTTTCAAAATTTATAAGCATCTGAGTATCGGGTTCCAGTTAGTCAGTACAGTCAGAAGAAGAATAGGCTGACCTTGTATTTGATCTTGGTCTAGATGAAGAAAAGCTATTAGCTAAGTAATTTGTGATAACCATTAGTATTGGTTGTCATGATAGATGATTTGAGAACACAAGTTTTTGGTCTGCATTGTTGATTGTGCATGGAATCAACTGACAAAGCAGACTTCTTAACAAGTGTTCTAAGTTTTCTTGAAACTGACTATAATTGATTGAATTTCTTGATGCAGATATATATAGCTAATGGATTTGAGTGTTTTGAGGTGTGTGTGTGGTGTAGTGATGGAGTAAGTGTGAAAAAGGTAGAAAGAAGTGCGAAGATAAAGATCTAAGCTCAGATCATGGCCTAAGAGTGAAACAGGGTAGAATAAGGATGAAGTGTGTAAGATCAGTATTCTGTGCTTAACTAGAATTGAATTCCTACATTGGTAGATGCTACTTATCAGTTCAAACATTCTGTAATCTTTTTCTATAATAATTTCTATAGGTAGTGAGCCTCTTGGAGCAGTGAGCTTTGGGCAATGCGCCTTGAAGGCCTTCCCCATTTGTAATACTTTTAACAGAGTATAATTTCTTGTGGGTTAACCCCCATCATTATTTTTTCCTTAACCAGGTTTCCACGTAAAAATCATGGTGTTATTTGATTTTGTTTCTGCTCATGTGTTGCTAATCTATGCTTTCATGGTTATATCATTAATTTGTTAATAAGTGATAAAGAAATTAAATTGCTACAAGTGATAAAAGTTTTTGTGACAACTGGTTCACCCCCCCTCTCAGTTGTCTGCCCTTATTTCAACAAGGCTTGTTGTTGTGTTTTCAAGTGTGTACTTAATCATCACATTTAATATTGAAAGACACATTTATCATTGTGTTTGGTGTGTGTGTTCATGCATTTACATGTGAGATCTTGTGTTTGATATTGCCCAAGTCAAACTTCCAATAAACACTTTCCACATCATCCTCAACCTACTTGTCATAACACACATCCTAAGCCACATCATCAAATCCTAATCATCCTAGTCAATCATCATTCCAAGACATTCAATCACTTCATCCTAATCATTAGCCAATCAACTTCATCCATTTCATATCCAAATCACATCTTAATCATTCCACATCCTAATCTACCACTTGTAAACATGGACATGACATTCCCAAACAAGACCTATGAGAATGATCCTTATGGAATCACAACAATGTTTGATACACTTGAGTGGTTATATCGAAAGGAACAAGTCCCTACACCACGACAACATCAACAATTCCCACAACATCAAGTCATAGGCCAATATCAACAATCCCAAATTCAACAAACTCAACCACAATACCAACATCAACAACCTCCACATCGATCCTATATATCAACTTACCCCACTTCATACCAACCTAATCCATCCACACATCCAATCAATCCCACATCAACTTATCCCATTTCATACCAATTTAATCCATCTACATGTCAAATCAATTCCCCATCAACTTATCCCACTTCATACCAAGCCAATCTATCCACATTAACTTATCCCACATCTTTCCATGTTAATGCCACATTAACATGTCAATTCACTTCACAACAAGAATATGTGAGCCCAAGTCCACCTTGGAAACAAGATCAAATGCCTTCAACTTCATACCAACCCCAAGATCGTTTGTCTACATATCCCACCATTTCACCTAACCACCAAGACTATCAATGGTCATCACAACAAGAACAGGCGAGCCTAATGCAACAAGAGTTAATTATGTTTAATGAGGGAGATACCCATCTAGATTATGTATCCTATGAGTACCCTCCATCACTATCCACCCAAATGCTGATCCAAGAGCCTACTAGTCCTATCTCGACACCACCATGTGATCCCATTCCTAATCCATTGATCCACCAAACTTCTAATCCATCAAGCCCTCCATTACCTTCATCGCCATGTTATTCAAATCCTTCACCAAAACATGTGGCTAAGAGAATTTTACAAAGGATGCTCAAAAGAAAACTCATTAAACTTCTAAAAGTCAAACCATGTGAGGAAAGTACGTACAATGAATATGACTATTATGCATACCATAGGACCAAATGCCATAATACAATTGAATGACCCATATTTATCCCAATTGTTTACAAGATGTACAAAAATATAATAGGAAAGTATGCCAAATCATCACAATCCTATGTCATCCCCATTGAATCAAAATCCCAATCCATCCAATCCTACTATCCCTCCATCCAATCCAAATCCAAATCCTTCCAATCTCATTATCCCTCCATCCAATCCAAATCCCAATCCATCCAATCCTATTATCTCTCCAACTAGTCTAAATCCCAATCCTACAATCCTATTTTTTGTGTTTGAACTCAAACCAATTAACTCATTTTCTAGTTCATGAGCTCTTATCTCATCTACCTTCCCAAAGATCTTCTCAAGGGCGAGCCATACCTTGTTGGGGGTTGAGAAAGATTCTACATGAAAGAGTTATTCTAAAGAGATGCTGAGACATAAACAACCAGAGGCCTAATCACACTTGTTAAACCATTTAACTTTAGTGTCATCATCAGACGGTTCCATTTCAGTGCCCAATGTAACCCTGTATAACCCTTTGTTTTTTAACATAAGTTGGATTTAGATTTCCAGTCATGATAACTAAATGGGGTTAACAGTGAAATGGCCTCACTAGAATCCACATTACAAGTTGAACTAAAGAAATGTGGAAAGAGAAAAGACAACCACACAATTCCAAGACAAATACTTGTTATTATTATATGACCCCCCTGATTTGGCACTTTATAAGTAGTGTGAGGGCAAAAAATTGCCTATTACACAAGTTTAAATACACTTTTAGTTTATTTTGCCAAAGAATTTTTAAACAAAATTAAATTTTACAAGGAGAGAACTTTGATTTAAAAAACAAATTTAAAACATGTTTAAATATATATCTTTTCTTGGAAAAAGCCCTAATGTTTTTTTAAAAAAGCACAAAATAGGGTAAATTTCTAAAAAAATCAATCAAAAAAGAATTTGGAAAAAGCTTTGTTTGTTGTGGTATGGTTGATTTGACTAAGAAAAATACCTTTGTTGTTAAAAATCTCTAAGAAAACATGTGAATCGCTGAGCTGGGTGAATTTGCTGATGCTGGAGGGTCAAACAATGATGAGTGTGTTTGGAGATTTGACGTTGCCGAGGTGGGCAGTAAAACAAGGCACTGTGTGCCTGTGAAGGCAGGCCACGACCTTCTAAAGGCATGCTTGCCTTTTTGAAAATAGGCCACAACCTTTGAAGCACCTATGTGCCTGGTTTCAATAGGTCATGGGCTCTTAAGAATGAGTGTGTGCTTGTTAAAAAATAGGCCACCACTCTATAACACAAAACCTGCCTCCAAAACAAAAAAATTACGCCTTTCTTCTCTCTAAAAACACGTCGCCAATAGGAAAAAAGACCTCTATTATAGGAAAATGACTCTACAACAAAGGAAACACTCATCCAGAACAGGTAGAAATAGGCTACAACACTTCAACAAAGGCCTGTGTGCCAAAAAAACTCCTTTGTGCAAGAAAAAAGGCCTCTGCACCAAAAAAATGCCTCTAAAAAATAAACAAGCTCTTCTAGAACAAAAAAACGCAACTGAATGGTGAAAATGCCTTTCGAATTGACCCAATAATAAACAATGAATGTTAAAATCAATAATTTGATAGAAGAACAGATTCACAACCTTACCATTCCCGCTCTGATACCATGTGGAATATAGGAATTGTTGTGGAAGATTGCAAGCACTGACATGAGTCACGAGAGATCAACAATCACACACTCAACACTATCAAAGACATAAGCAATATGGAAAAAAAAACCAAATGATGTATTAGCTCACATGAACAAGTACATATAGGTATGACTCTTCTAAGAATAGACGTACCAAAAATAAAAAAGCAAGTGTAAGAATAGTAGTGGCCAAAAGATAGGCATGCAACTACTTAACTTAGGATAAACAAATTTAGACCCCTAA
Source organism: Cunninghamia lanceolata (assembly GCA_027924645.1). NCBI lineage: Eukaryota > Viridiplantae > Streptophyta > Pinopsida > Cupressales > Cupressaceae > Cunninghamia > Cunninghamia lanceolata. Next base: position 2,897,056 of record BSBN01000424.1, on the reverse strand, counting down.
ACATAGACGTGCTAATTAAAGCACAAGAACACCTAATTTAGCATAGCTAAATATTGTCACTAAGTGAGCTTAATAACACTAACAATTGATAAGTAGGAGTTATTTTTCACAACATGTCAAATTATGATATTTTTATTTTAGGGTTTAACTGCATAGTTTTTGAGTCAAACACATGACCCATATTTCATGAGTAGTGGTTCACATGAACCCATCTCTCATGTTAATGAATGGTCCGCTTAGCACTCATTGCATCTAGGTGATGAACACAAGGGTGCAGCATCGGGACTTCCCAGGAGGTCACCCATCCCAGTACTACTCTGACTCAAGCATGCTTAACCATGGAGTTTCCCCCAAGATCAAGCCCACTTAGCTTGCTACCCCATTTGCAAAACCTTCAGTAAGTGTTGTACCTTATGAACCATTCATTATAGAGCCCCTTTAGCTCATTAATTGATAAGTAGGAGTTATTTTTTGCAGCATGTCAAATTATGATATTTTTATTTTAGGGTTTAACTGCGTAGTTTTTGAGTCAAACACATGACCCATATTTCACATTGATTTCCATTTTACTCCAAATTTGTGATTAGCATTCATCTTATAGATCCTGCAAATTCTAATTTGGTATCAGAGCAAACTAAGTTGTTTACTAGTTCGTTTTGGAGTCAAAAAGTCTTTGCATCTACAAGAGACATTTCCATCTGGCTGAGCATTTGAACCCCTGTTGGACGTGTGCCATTTGGGCGTGTGATTTTGCCTGCAGAATCTAGTGAATGTGTAGCAACGAGCAGTTTGTGATTTTTGAAGGATTGCTAGAGCCGGTCTGCACTGTTGGTCACTGGTCTTCATAGATTGCAGTCTTCCTTGAAGGAAGTCACAATCTTCACTCTGAATCGAGGGATTAATGTGTCTCTTTCTTTGCTATCCGCTGCCATTTTTCATCTCTGGTTTGTGATTTGACCCTACATTCAAGGGCGTGAAGAACATATTGCATAGCGTAGCATGTGAAGGGGCATTGCCTATTTACAGAATGACCTGGCTTATTTGTCAATTCTCTTGGTCGAATATTTGGGTTTCTGTGGCGTAGACTGCTGTATTTCTTAGCCGAGTTTGGCCCTTGTCTTTGATGCCTTTGTGGCATATTTCCCTGAGACTTTATTATCGCTGAGATTCATCTCAAGAGGAATGCTGCTGGTGAACTCATTCCCGTCAAGGAAAAGAACCTATAGGCCCGACAAGTCACCTATGTTGTGAGGCAGCGCGCCAGTGAGCATATTGTTCGAATATATTGTGAGCATATTGTGGAATTCAGACCAGTGACCTCCAAAAAAAAAGAGAACGAATGGCTTTTAAATGGCCGTGAGGGTGCAAAAACGTTGCTCATGGCTATGGATTCAGACTATGGCAAGCGGAGGGATATCCATTCTTTTGAGCTTTGGCAGCCACCGAAGCGCCATCAGATCTGCCATTATATGCCATTCTATTTTTTGCAGGACTGCGATCTTGATCGATCAAAACCCCAAATCCAACGGTCTTCATAGTCACCATAACTTTTGCCAACAGTCAAAGTGCTTCCTAGAGAAGCGCCAGCATCACTGGCCACATCGTTTATCACATGGGCCGACGGCTCTTGGTCATTTGTTGCAGATAGACTTCTTCAATGTGGCATTTGTGGTTTCCTCAAATGATCTTCAAAACTGCCAGTACGAGGTTAGAGATCTCATGTGCCACGTTTCATAGTTGTTGTTTGTCAACAGTCCTTTTTGGACTTGGCCTTTGCCCAAGCCGTCTCGGCTTATTCCGCAGCTCAATTTCTCAAGTTTGATTGATCACTAACACTTTTTGTGTCACACTTGTTGTTTGCACATATTGTTTAAGTGATTCCATAAATATCTGTAATTATGAAGGATGTTAGATGGTTTCTGGGAACCAAGAATCCGCAGGGTCACCATAACGCTGAGTTCACATCGCTCCTTCAAACTGCCAGTGGTTTCCACCTGTGCAGGCACAGTTTGTCTAATAGGTGGCATTTCAAGTTATTGTTAACATTTTGTGAGTATGCAGTGGTCTCCGCACCAATCAGCACTAACATTATATGTTCTATTTGTTAAACAGTATATGTTACAACTTGTGTAACAATATATGTTAGCTTTTTATCACATTGGTTGTTTAAACATACTTTGTAATGCACTATCATTACAAAGTGCCAAAATTTAAGGGGGGATAAAAATATTGAGTCATAGGGAAGTTTCTCAAACAACAAAATCATATTGGGATAAAAATATTGAATTATGGGGGGGTTCATAGAGTTGTGTCAAGTGCACTTCAGAGTTGTGCCAAGAGCACTTCCACATAGTTATGTCAAAGATCACTTCCACTACTACATCATTCCTCAACATTTTTTTTTCTGCAATGTATTGAGATTTGTCAAGTACACTTCCATTGAGATGTGTCAAAAACATTTCCACTACACTATCACCTAATGCTACATGTGCGTCCAGAGTTGATTCTTCGAGGACTTTCAGAGATTCATCATAGCAAAAGATTGATATCGGTTCATTTACTTCTATATATTTTAGAGTTGTTTCACAGAAGGCTTCCACAAAATCTTGAAAGCAAGATTTCACATTGGACTTGAATTGTAGCCATATGGCATGTAATTGCATTCCACACATGGATCTTGCAAGAATTGCAGGACTAGATCACTTTAAGTTGTATTGTGTCAAGTGCCCTTCCATTGAGTCGTGTCCAGTACACTTTTTTATTTTTCTCTCTTTTTGGAGGAAAGTTTTTTCCCACAGGGTTTTCTTTCTTTCTCCATCTTATGAGAGATGCTTTTGTACATAGGTAACTGATCAGGTTTAGTTACTGGGACCCATTTTTTCACCCACCTAAGTTGTGCTTAAGGGGGGGTATCAGTGTACATATTTCATTTGGATTCATTTGGATTTCATTTGCCCTCATTTGGAAGCCTCATTTTATGCACATGGCATAAGACACCTCAGCTGGGTGTGTGGTAGTTAGGAAGAGTCCTTCAAACTCTTTCACTTCACTTAGCTTGCCACATCTACTTGAGATCTCCTTAAGTTATGGGATTGACTCCCATTAACTCAAGGTTACTCAAGGCTATATGTACTTGTCACATGGACTTCCAATTTACTCCAAATTTGTGATTAGCATTCATCTTATAGATCCTGCAAATTCTAATAATAGGTATATTTTTTGGGTCATTTTGGTTTCATGGTGGCCCATTGAATTTATCAATCCTTACTACAACATACATCGAAACATCTGGTGGTTTAGAGTAAAGATTTTAAACAATATCTATGAGCTACCCAAGAGATCCATTTACAAGTCCTACTTGAGTCCATAAGTTTGTTGTTAGCATGATTCATTGGCCTTTGCATAGTAGGAGTTCTTGTTGAAGTTGGTCGTCATTAGCGTCAATGTTTGATTTTGCTTTTGTGCTTCTTGCAATTAGAAGATTTAGTAGTTTTAGCATTTTTCTATTGTGTAGTTTCACTAGATCATTTGTTGCAAAAAGGTGCATTGAGTTGTCAAATTCTTCTTTTTAGGTTGTTCTAACTAGTTTGTTTATGAGACTCATTAACAATTCCCAATCTTGTTGCATTGGTTCCACATTATGTATGTTTTATAATGTTTCATGAAAGTGTGTTTGAGTTGAGTGTCACCTTGTTGATGAAATATTGTTTGTAATGTGACAATTATAGTAAATTGTTCCCATAACATTTTGGCATTTGAGTGTGATGCATAGATATGTTTGTCCATGACAGGTGGTAGTTGTGCTAGGTCACCTATTAGAATTATTGATACTCCACTGAAGTAGAGGTTTTGTTGGTGGGGAAATGCCTCATGTATTCTACTATCTATCTTTAGTAGCACCTTTGGCCGTATGAAGCTCATCTTATCAATGAGGATGTATTTTATGTGTTTCTTGTCTTCTTGAAATGTTGTTAGTGATTGTCCATGCAATGGTTGCATTTATTTGATTGGAATCTTATGCGTTGAATGTATAGTTGAGCCATGTATGTTAAATGTAACAATTCTTGTAGGAGCAAGAGCAGGTAGTTGATTTGTTTGTTGTGGTAGTTTACTTTCAAGTATATTTCTTATGCAGGTGATAAGGTAGGACTTTCTAGTTCTTGCAGTTACTTGAATGATCATATTCAAGGGTTTATTTAAGGAACAATCTTTGTAGTGGTCTATAATTATTGTAAGTTCTATTTTTTTTGTGATAGTGTATAGTTTTGGACATTGAACCTAATAGACATGTGTTCATCCTGTTTGCACTTTTTGTTTGTGTTTATGAATTTAATTGCAATGTCATGTAAATGTGGGGTTACACTATGTTCATCCCATTTATTGTTATCAAAATCATGCCTACCAAGTATTTGGAGTTCATCTAGACTGACATTGAACTTGTAAGTCCCATTTGTGACAACAATTCCCATTCATTCATTTAGAAGTTGTTGTATTTGTTGTGGTTGTCTTATTATCAGTATCTTCTTCCTCTTCATAGTTAGCTTCAAGAACCATTCTAATTGTGTGATCAATATGTCATACATCATATTTGTGTGTATTCATCTAGTTCCAATTTATGATTATTTGATCTTTAGTAAGACCTATATTTATAAGTATGTCACAGAAATGCTTGTATAATAGTAACTCACTCCAACAGAATATTTCAAAATATTTTGAGTCTTGTTTTGGATTAGTATACAACTTTGGGAAAATATTGATAATTGCTTTTTTTTCTTCTCCTTCCATTTACATCCTTTGCGGCATGTAGCATATGAGAAGGATCTTGCATATTCAAGTAATGTTATCGATTCTAATTGTAGAGGGCACTACATATAGCAATATAGGTAGCTAGATTGGAATTTGTTTTCATTTGTAGTTCTTGCTAGTTGGTGGAATACTTTTTTGACCAATATTCAATGATATAAAAGATTGGTTTCAAATGACAAGGGGTGGTTTTTGGAGCATATGACATGTTTCTTGTGCTCCTATATCACGATCTGCAATAATCTTTGTCATAAATTTTTAATACGCTATGAGAGCTTGGTCTTCAGGCCTTAGATTTGTAGATATTCTTGTTAGCATATTAAAACACAACTCTAAGATTTTCACTCTACTTTTGATGCATGCTTGGCAATGTATTTGAGAACAAGTGTTCATGAAATGACAGGTAGGCAATCTATATTACCTCTCCATATTGAAATCATTTCTGGGTTGTGTATGTTTAACCTATCATCTTTTCTTGTAGGTTCATATTTTTTATTGGCAACATCATCACATGATAAGGTAGAGATAAATTGTTCTTTCCACGGACTTTGTATTGACATTCTACATTTTTGCCCTTCTTACGTAGTGGTGCAGGAGCACCTTGGCAAATTAATATTGCCCTGGACAAATCTTTGAGTTTGATTAAATTTGTATGCTTCCAAATTGTAATGAGGTTTATCAAGTCATTTTTATGTGTTTAGGTCATTAGGAGTTTCAAAAATGCAAAATATTGCAAACCATGTAAAGGTTGTCAATGTAAAATTAGAAAAAAGATGCAAACTTGGAAGGTGAAGAGTCATTTGGCTCTTGGTTCAGTCCAAGATAGTGAGAAACTGAAGAGACATGTTTTAATGCCTTTAAAAGGCCTTGTAACCATAAAGAATTGGGTGGGTGGTTGAAGATTTGAGCATGGAATGAGAAAAAACAATGTTTTCCTATATTTTCCTTCAGAAATTTGCTGTCTTTTGCTATTGCATAGCCCTGTATAGAATTGAATGGATGCCTAATGGATTTCAAATGTTATATCCTTCAACCACCTTCCATTTGCTTCTTGTCCCATGCATTTTTATTTATTTTTGTGAAAGATATGAGTGTTTTATGGACTGTAATTTTCTGATTTTCCCTGCAACAGTCCTGTTGCAGCATTTGGTACGGTTTTGTGCAGACATATACAGGATCAAGCCATATATGGTTGGAAAGAGTATTGAGTCTACTTTCCATTTCTTTTTTTTGCATCAAATTTTATTAATATTTGAATAAGTTATGGCATTTTTAGTGAGGGCAGGTCTGAACGCTGCCTAGGGTTTGTAGTTTTGGGAAAAGAGTCATAACTTGCTCTCCTATCATTGGATCTTCATGAAAATTGGATGAAAAGTCTGTATTAATGTTCTTTTCAATCTAAAAAAAATCAATTGTATTAGTTTTTTTATTTGTTAATGTTATTGAGGATAGTTTTAGTCCTCCTATCTCTGCATCATTTTGGTATCAGAGCTGGTGAAAGATTTGGGTGGTGTGTATTTTTTTTTCTTGTCACTGAGAAGGCAGGTGAAGAGCGAGAAGATCTTGATTGTGTAGATAGATCACCGAGGGAGGTAATCTACACCTTTTGGATTTTGTGTTGCTCAGTTGTTTGGTTGCAGGTGCTTATCCATCTAGCTGCAGAAAGATGTTTTCTGAGGTTGTGTGTGGGCAGACAAGATGAGGTCTGTCATGACCATTCTCCAATAGAGATTTGGCTGGAGAAGGATGCATAGAGAAACCACTGAGGAGAGAGTGGTAGGTGCATCACCAGGATCTGTTGTTGGGTGAGATGAATGGTTTGGTGAGTTGGTTTGTTGTGAAGCAGTGAGGGAGATGGATACCTGAAGAAGCACTTGATGTTGCAGCCCGAAGAGTACTCCACTGATGGGAGTAGAAGGAGCCTGAGGATACTCTGTGAAGATGGTAGTTTGTTTTTCTGGTTGGTTGGTCACCATTTCTATAGATTGGAAGATTGTAGCTGAGAAGATTGAAGATAAAGACAGAGGAAAGAGACTTTTGTTGCAGATACATTTCTAAGGGACTTAGAAATTTTGTTGGTTGGTTGTATGGTGCAGGAGCACCTTGGCAAATTAATATTGCCCTGGAAAAATCTTTGAGTTTTATTAAATTTGTATGCTTCCACATTGTAATGAGGTTTATCAAGTCATTTTTATGTGTTTAGGTCATTAGGAGTTTCAAAAATGCAAAATATTGCAAACCATGTAAAGGTTGTCAATGTAAAATTGGAAAAAAGATGCAAACTTGGAAGGTGAAGAGTCATTTGGCTCTTGGTTCACTCCAAGATAGTGAGAAACTGAAGAGACATGTTTTAATGCCTTTAAAAGGCCTTGTAACCATAAAGAATTGGGTGGGTGGTTGAAGATTTGAGCATGGAATGAGAAAAAATAATGTTTTCCTATATTTTCCTTCAGAAATTTGCTATCTTTTGCTATTGCACAGCCCTGTATAGAATTGAATGGATGTCTAATGGATTTCAAATGTTATATCCTTCAACCACCTTCCATTTGTTTCTTGTCCCATGCATTTTTATTTATTTTTGTGAAAGATATGAGTGTTTTATGGACTGTAATTTTCTGATTTTCCCTACAACAGTCCTGTTGCAGCATTTGGTATGGTTTTGTACGAACATATATAGGATCAAGCCATATATGGTTGGAAAGAGTATTGAGTCTACTTTCCATTTCTTTTTGTTGCATCAAATTTTATTAATATTTGAATAAGTTATGGCATTTGTGGTGAGGGCAGGTCTGAACGCTGCCTAGGGTTTGTAGTTTTGGGAAAAGAGTCATAACTTGCTCTCCTATCATTGGATCTTCATGAAAATTGGATGAAAAGTCTGTATTAATGTTCTCTTCAATCTAAAAAAAAGCAATTGTATTAGTTTTTTGATTTGTTAATGTTATTGAGGATAGTTTTAGTCCTCCTACCTCTGCATCACGTAGGCATGTTCCCTCACTACATTTTGTACACCTTTTCACACAATTAATTATCTCTTCATAGTCATCAGAGGGATTTGTAGGAAAGATCTTAGTTGTGTTTAGTAAGCATGGATCGTCAGTGGAGATTGATATATTGTGTTGTTTTTGTGAGATGTATTACGAGGGTTCCAAGTAATGATGTATGTTTCAAATAATGTTATGTAGTGTCGTAAAATGTGTACACCACCATTTTACACTTAGTTTAGCACCTAGTTGGACATAAAATGTTTGCACTTGTTAATCAAGACCTATTATAACACCTTTTTGAGCATTAAGCATGTAATTCTTGATCTCGATGCACAAAACCTAGAAAAGTAATTATAAGGTGAGGCTAATAACAATTTAAGTACCTTATCCTGGGAGTTTGGGGCTAAGGCACCAAGGTGTCCAAGAGCCCTTGTCCTCTTTTTAGCCCTGGCCTAATTAATGGCTTTTCAGCTTGGGACCTATTAAATGATTCCCAATGTCAGCCTTATGTGGTTTAATTCTCTAGAAATCAATGTGAATGCATATAAAAGCAAGTTAAGTCATTAATTTGAACATCTCTCTCTGATCTCTAAGAAATCTATGCAATCCAGGCACACTTGCACTCTCTCTCTTTCTCTCGCATGCTCTCTACTCTACGCTAAAGCTCTCTATTGTGAATTATTGTTGTGACACTAACTTATTGCAGGTCTTGTGAAGATCTTTTGGCTACACCAACTTCTTGAGTCAATTTGTGACACTGTCTTCAAGCATGCTAGGGTTTCTATGCTCATGGTGACTTCTTTGCTTCATGCTTTGTTCCAGCATTTGATTCTACTTTAGATTTGCCTCTACCCTCCTAGGGCACGCGTTCTTTATTTATCATCTTTGCTATTGTGGAGGTGGAAACACCATTCATGAAGCTTGTCTATGGCAAGCTCCTAAATAACACCCAACCATTTTCCTTCTTGTGTGTGTGTAGGTTAGATCCGAAGGAATTTGTAGGAATCAAGTTGCAAAGGGTAGGAATACTGGAATGTGAAGGCATTGGAATTATCACAGTCTATAAACCCTAATCAGAGTCTAGGGCACCCAAGATCCCTAGTCCTAGGTATCTCTATTCCCAAAATCATGTTTTTAATTATTCACGGATCTCTATTGTTCATTTGGTTTATGGGTTTATGCTTTTGACAGTTTGTTTTACTCTTATCCTTGTCAACTAGGGTTTCATATCTTTGCCCTAACTTGATTGATTGGATTTGGTTAATTTATTATCTATACAACAAAATGGTAGAACCCCTATATCTTGGCTCTCCTTCTAAGGTAGAATCCAATCTCGGTTTGTGTTCCAATGTTTTGTAGAAGAGGGTTTTGACCTAGTTTGATGTATTAAGCTAGGCACTCTTTTCTACACTTCACTTTGGTGAACCTGTCGTTTCTTGCACTTTAGCATCCTTCTTGAATCAGATCTGATCTACCTTCTACCCTAGATTGGATTAGATTACATTCATTCATCATTTGGCATAATTCCATAGCTTAATTTTACATGCATTCATTGTTAGGGTTTGAAAAAACTGTGCATTTCTAGGAAATCTAGCCAATCTTCAACCTAGGGTTTGTAGATTAGTGTGTTATTTGATATCTTGTTGTATTATTGGGTTGATTAAAGGAATTTAATTGTTTGTACCTTACCATCCTTCCTGTTCTAGAACATTCTTGTGTTTGTTTGCATTGAAAAAAGGCATATAGGTGCATTGTTTTCATTGCATATGTTGTAGACCATCATAGAAAGATTCAAATTTCTGATTTTTCATGAGATATGAGTGGTAATACAGTATTTAATCATTTCATGGTGTTGCATCTAGCATTTAAAGATCTTATTTACTAGGGTTTTGTTGAAAAATGTTGCATTTTTGAAAGCCTAGTCAAAAATCAAAACCTAGGGCTTGTAATTAAGATCTTATTTCAGATTTTACTGCTATCATTTGCATGTAAAATATGACCTTTAATTTCTGTAGCATGTCATAAATATCATTTGTGTTCAAAAATAATTCTTGCATTGAACAATTGTGGTTTAGGAAGCAAGCATTCAAAATCTAGGGTTTTGATAATAAACCCTAGCTAGTCTTGCATTTAGTGCATCTTTATGAAAGAAATTTTTAGTAAATCATTGTTGCATTCAAGTGGATACATTATTTAGGCAATTATTTTGCACATACTATACATCCTACATTTACAAGACTTAGTTGTTGTGGTTACCAAGAATATCACAATTTTTGGAAGACCCTACTTTTCTTGCGCTTGTAGGTCTTTGATTGCAATTTTGTTTTGATATTGGTTGTACTTAATTAGTGAATTGTGCATTTCTTCTCAATATCATATTTGCATATAGTAAACAAGGCATTTCATTATGGTTTCTTCTTGTTATTCCTCTTTGAAATTTTTGCATGCACATATAATGGATTTTGAAAATTTCTCTAAATTCATTAATATGCATCCTCACATATTAGATAACATAGCATCCATGTATAATATTGTAGACACCCAAATTTGTCCATGTCTTGCCACACCTAATCAAATACATTATTAGAGACATCATGTAGCATTTTGTCCTAATTCCACTCTGAATCCCATTTATTACACTAGCCAATTAATTAAATAAATCTCATTTATTTAATTAATTTCCCAACTTTCCTTTAATTTAAATAAATAAAATATTTATTTAAATAAGCCCTCTCCCATTTTCCAACTAATTCAAATAAAATATTTGAATTAGGTCCTCACCTCTCACCACATTCCAACACTTGTCCACCTCTCAATTGAGTCATGTGTGGTAGTACAACTTTCATTTAATATCCTTCATATGTCCAACTAATAGGTCAACACTATTCTCCTTCGCACACTTGTCACATGACTACAACTCCTTAAGAAGCGACAAAACCTATTCGATCCTAGTCGTCCACATTATCTAATTAGCCTTTCAATCTTAGCCCTCTATTCAAATTAGTCCCTTCCTATAAATCAACTGTCTCACAAGCCATTTTATCATCTAATCTTCAAGTATCCTTATGCTGTCAAAATACCATTAGAGCCTTTGCATCATTCATCCTATGCCATTGTTATGTTGTTGAAATAGTGAGCAACAAACATTCCTCCCATATCAAACCTTCAAAATCTTGCATGCCTATGCGAGGTTGAGAAGAGTAATGGAGATGAATCAAGTTTAGCATGGAGATCAGTTTGCATTTGCATTTGTTATTTTGATTTTCATGGTATCTTGTGCTCTATTGTGCTGGTTAGGGTTTCATCATTATTGTTTATGCTTTTACCCTGATTGATTTTTGATGATTTCTAAAAATTAAGTTTTGCAGGTGATCTCCTAGCTCAAATCTGACCTCACCATCACATTTAGAAGGCCCTTTCGATGAAAAATGACATAAAATTTGATAAATTTGACTATAAAAAAATTGAATTTTTTTTAGTTCGGCCCTTGTTGCAGGCCCATACTGTATAGACCCATACAGTCCTTGCGCAGAGGTATTTTACCAGATCTGCATAATTCTCATTATCTGTTTGTATTTATACAATTTTTTTCTGGTTTAATGATTTGTTGTGGTCACATGTTTTATGGTTACCCTTGATTCGTTGTTACAGGTCTTGTTCGTGGGTCACTGCTCCTACAAACCCTAATCCAAAATTCTCATGGACACCTTTGTAAAGCTTCAATGCCACTTCAAACTTTCTCTGCCACCTTCGTTGTATTTTAAAAAACCCTATCTTTAAACTGTCAATTGCATTTGTAAATGCCATGTCCATCATCTACGACACCCTAATGATATATGGTCACCCCCTAGTTTTAAACTACTGTTAGTTTTTGTCTAACCCTAAGCCTACTAAACTACCACCTATGAAACTCCCTTATACCTCCATGTAGTCTCCACCACTATCCTCCCATTGACTCTTCCCCCTCCATCATGTCGCGGCTAGGTCAACACAAAAGCTTCACCGCTGTTAAACCCATACTTCCTGACAACAACTTGCTAAAACCATTGCCACCTTTGGTGGCATCCAATTCTTAGCCGCCACTGTGTCAGGAGCCCTCAATGCCGCTCCTTGAAACCTGTCACCTCCTCCAAAGTCTTTGTCGCTACCTGTTGACACCATCGACACCAGCAATCAACCTTTATACCATTTGGCTTTAACCCGAAACATTCAGGTTCATATGAAATGTTCTAGAGTTAGACTTAGCATTAAATTTTTTTTTAGGTACCAATTGCAATTAAGATTTAATAGATCTGTATTAGATTTGCTAGCCCTTGACTGTGAGATTGTATATATTTATTTTTTATTTTTTCGCTTCTTCAGGCCACGGTCACATTGGTGACCAGGGGTGCTACCCAAGCACTAACTGCCAATTTTGAACCTTGACCACTCATCCAGAATCATTACATGTGACCAGAAGGAGTAAACTATCAGTGGTTAGTATCGAACTATCAGGCCTACTCTCTTTTCATCTACACGCCCTAATAGGGCATTTTTTTCTTTTGCTCATAACTTCGCAATACGATATCAAAAATTCATGCAAAAAGACTCGTTGGAAAGATGATTTAGTAAAATTTGCAATGGTGCAAAAATTATCAGGTAACTATGTCGTTTATCAGGTTTTTTCTCATTCAAAGTCAATGCTATTTTGCAACTTCAAATGCATATATCTTGAGCAAAATTGATCCAATTTTGATGAATTTTTTTTAAAAGTGCATAGAATCTCCTAAATTTTTTGATTATTAGGTTTATTCTTCTATAGCTAGTCATTTTTATTAGAATTTCTTAGATTTCATATTTTCACATAGCTTTCTTCTTTCCAAGTTTACTTGATTTTGTGGCTTGTAGGTGAATCAAAGGTGTTGTAGCAGTGTTTGGATCAGCATACACAATAGATTGGAAAGTAAAAATAATTAGGTGCACTCATTCTATTATCTTCATCACTCATTTGATCAATCAATCATTATTTACAAAACACAATTCAAATTTGGGCATAAAAATAACATCTTGTTTGCATACACATTTCGATTTGGACTCTAAAACATACTCTTGTCTTCATTCACATCAAATGTTGGGCATTAAAATGAACTAGTGTCTTCCTTCACATTTTGACTTGGGGCTAAAAATAACAAGTGTCTTCATTTCTTAGTGAATTTGCATGTGATCAGGGGTGTGTATGCTCTTCTCATGTCCTAATCAACATATCAAGACAAGTCATCCTAATTATTCTAATCATGTCCTAATCATCATCATCCTCTTTCTAATCCAATCAATCATTATCCCAATCATTCCACATCATCATCATAATCCTAGTCAAGCACTTGCCAAAAGGGTCTTAATCCTTAAACACACATGTGATACCATGCCAACATTAGAAGACCTAGTACCCCAATTCCAAGATGGATCCAAGCACTTTACCAAGAACCACAACCCCTAGACCAATGAATCATTCAAAGACTCCAAGACTTAATCCAACAACTTCAACTTCAAGCAAGCCAATCACCTCCAATGCAACAACTCCTAGCACAAGCCCAACACTTCATAGCCACTTGTCAAATTAAACAAGCACATCATCCTCTATCCATTCATTATCAACCAATTCCACCTCATTCCTATGTGTCATCCCCCTTAATTTCATACCAATCTAATCCACCCACCTATCAAGTAAATGCTACATCAATTTATCCACTTCATACCAACCTAATCCACCCACCTATCAAGTCCATTCCATGCCAACTTATCCCACATCTTTCCAAGTCAATGCCATATCAACATATCCACCCACATCACAACAAGAACATATGAGCCCAAGTCCACCTTAGCAACAAAATCAAATTCCCTCAACTTCATGCCAACCCCAAGATATTTTGTTTACATATCCCATCATTTCACCTCATCATCAAACCCATTCACAAGACTATCAATGGTCTCCACAACAAGAACATACGAGGCCAAGTTACCCTATGAAACAAGATCAAATATCCTTAAGTCCTCATGTACCTTTGACAAGGAAAACACTAATCTAGATTATGTATCCTATGAGTTCCCTCCATCACCATCCACTCAAATGCCAATCCAGGAGCCTACTATTCATATCCCAACACCACCATGTGATCCTAATCCTAGTCCATTGATCCACCAACCTTCTAACCCATCAAGCCCTCCATTACCTTCATCACCATGTTACTCTAATCCTCCATCAAGACATAATGTTGATATGATTTTACAATGGATGCTTGAAGCAAAACTCATTGAACTTCTTGAAGTCAAACCATGTGAGGAAAGTACATTTAGTTCCCTTGGGTACAATGAATATGACTATTGTGCATACCATAGGATCAAAGGTCATAATAAAGATGAATGCCCCATATTTATCCCACTCATCTACAAGATGTACAAACATAGCATCCTTAAGAATGCTAAATCATCCCAATCCCATGTGTCACCCCCATCTAGTCCAAGTCCTAATCCATCCCATCCTCCTATCCCTCCATCTAATCCAAATCCTAATATGTCCAATACCATCATCCCTACATCCAATCAAAATCCTAATCTTAAGCCTAAAACACCATCCACCATCATTATCCACCCATTATATTTTCCATTCACCCATACACTTGCAAAGGATGTGATCCAATGACCATTAGCAAGGAATAAACCATCTCCATGACAAACACCTATCCTTGAGCCTATTCCTCAAACCCCATCATGTAGTCCACAACCCATTGAGCCTATTGAAGAATTTCCCACCATAAGTCCAAGTCACGATCCATCATGCCCTCATGTTGATAACCCTCAAGAGCATGTCAAGCCTATCTAAGAGCCTTCCACCTCCATTCAAGCAACCCAAGAGCTATGTCAAGAGTATAATCCAAAGCATATGGAAACATCAATCCCTCATCTAAATCAAGATCAAAGCATCTCTAAGTTCAACTCATCCATGACCTATATATTTTCTATGATCAAGATATTATCTATGATCATGACCCTATTCGTGAGCAAATTTATCCCATTCATAGCACACTTAATTCTATTTATGCTCACATTTATGATCAAGGTTCTATCTATGATCATGAAAACCATGATGATACTCTTAGCCAAACTTTATGCATGTTCCATGATCAAGAGATTATCACTCCACCTATCCCTATTCCCATAACCATCCGTGAGCAAGATATCCAAATTGCTCTTATCCATCCTCCAGCTAGTCCTATCCATAGTCTACAAATATCTGCTTCCCTTGATGAGACACTTGCCTCCCAAGAAAATATAGAAGATCAAACCAATACCTTGGATCTTAGTGAACATAATGATAATCAAGATCCTAATGATCCTTCCTCATCCACCATCGACCCCATTTCATGTCCACCAACATATCCTATTGGTCTATCCACCTTCATCCATGAATGTTCTTCCTTAGGACAACAACAACCTTTGTCCTCCAACTCACCTTCTCCACCCATAATGAACTCACATCTAATGTCCAACCTACACCTAGTCCCGTAGTCCATCTCATACTCCAAAACATGAACTACCAAGGTAAAGGCTTAGGCCTTCATGCACAAGGTATTTTGGAGCCAATCCATGTCAAAATCCCTCCCTGCTCATATGACCTTGGATAAACACCCCAAGGTAAACAATCTAAAGACATTGGTAATTCCTTCATGCATCCTAAATCTAGCACTTTCCATTATAAATCCTATCATCCACCCAAAACATATGTCTCCATTCCACCTCCATTATCCTACAAACCCCAAAAGCATGTGACCATACACCTTCCACCATCCACTTTACCTCCACTTCTTCCAACTCCTAATATCCCACCATCCACTTTACCACCAATTCTCCCAATTCTGAACATCCCTATCTTCCAAATATTCCCTTACATTCGTAATCATGACCAAAAAATGTATGCATCATCTAAACATGAAGTTTCTACTCATTCCACCAAACCCATGGGATTCAAAAGCAAAATTTTGGATGCCTCTACCCATAAAGACAAAAATCCTAGAAATCCTTATGCCTTAGGGCATCAATGCAAAAAGTCGAAGAAAAATACATTCAAAAATCTATGTAAGCCCATACCTTTAAAAGAAAAGTCCAAAACTAAAATGGTTTGGGTACCTAAGAAAATAGAAAGCAAGTCAAATGAAGCATCCACATCTCAAAAATCCCAACCATTCGCTTCCATCCAAAATTCCAATTCCATTCAAAACTTCCAAAAATCCCACAAGCAAAACAAAAAACATAAAAATACTAAGTCTATGTGGGTACCTAAGTCACTAAATCACCTATCTCCCAAGCAAACATCTCCATTGCTTCCTACACTACCTTCCAATCAAAAGCTTCAATGTTTATCACAGTGTGTGCAACCGTTGGTCATGGTTCCCTTTCATTCCACAACATTCCCACATACCTCCATCTCCCCTTCCTTCATCCATTATCCTACATATTTCACTCATCACATTCCTTTGGTCCATGATTTTGCATAATCCTTCCATCCATCATTTTACATGAATCCTACATAATCCACATCAAAATCTACTATCCTTCCATCCATAATCCAAATCCAGATCCACTAGCCTTCCATCCATAATCCACATCATAATCCACTATTCTACCCTACCATAAACCTCATAATCCACTATTTTTCTATACATAACCCACATCATAGTCCACTATACCCCATCCATCCATCCTTACATGAACCTTTCATAATCCACATCAAAATCCACTGTCTACCTACTACATCTCCCTTTCACACAATCCCCTACTAACATCTATGAGCATAATGACATTTGACATGTTCCATGTGATGACATCCCTCTCTAGTGGGACAATATCACCTTTCATGGAACTAGATGCTTGAGTCCATATCCTTGTCTAAATCTTTCTTATCCATATCCACCTACCCCATCCAAATATCCCATAAAAAAAGTAAAAAAAAAATTCAAAATAGTAAAGAGAAATCCCTTCGTCCAATGATGAAAACCACCCTTGTTGGTGCCTTATATAAGTACCATGATGAAAACCTGGAAAATAGGCATCATGTGTAGGTTGATCTTCTATGTCACTCACACTTGGGGGCACATTGTATCATCCAAACTATCTATCCCATCATACCATTTTCCTATCATATCTTACCATCCTTAGCCATTACACCCATATACCTATCCTATTAAGTCCATTCATCCTCCTTTCCTTCTTTTGATCTTGATAAAGATATGGGGGAAAAATGTTGACAAATGCTTTGGATATCTCTTGATATACCTTATCCTTTCCAAACCAATCCTATCATTACCCTATCATCATATGCTTTGTCATGTAAGATCCTAAGCACTACACCTAGAATGGGGCATATTATTCCTATGCGACATAGTCTTTGAAGATCACATCCTTGCTCTCTTATGCATATATCCATTCCATCCATTTATCATGGGCTTTCCATTCCATGGCCTATCCTCTTATCCCCCATCTATCATGAGTCTTCCATCCCATCCATCTATCATGAGCCTATCATCACATTTACTAATTACCCATCCTTTTATCCATCCATCCTACCTCAATCATTGCATCTAGACTTGTTTTCCCCTTATCATTGGTATCTAGCATAAAGGCTATCAAAACTATCATCCAATGTCATTCCAAAACATTCAAAAATCCAAAAAATATCAAATATCCCACAAAAATCCCAATCATCAAAATCCATCACATCAATCCAATCCAATCATCAAAATCAATACAAATCAAAATTCAATCATCAATCAAATCAATCACTCCAATCATCAACTCAAATCAAATCAATTCATCAATCCATCAATTCAATTCATCAAATCATTCCAATCAAATCACTTCTTCAAATCAATCTCTATCAAATTCATCATCCAATCAAAATTTCAAGCAATAAATCCAAATGCAAGTCATCCTTAATCCAAACCAATCAAGCCAATCAATCTTGTCAAATTATCCAATCACATCCTTGGTCTTGATCCTATTCTTGTTGTAAACCAAATCAATCATCATCATCATAATCATCAATGGGATATATTGTTCCCACATCCTTGTTTTGATCTAGGGATATATTGTTCCCCGCAATGACAACACTATCATTATCATCATCAATCAATCAAAAATTAATCATTGGTTTACAACTTGATAGGTACAATACCTTGTTTGTTTTTGTATCATCTGTGCATGCTTGATTGCTTATTTGTGTGTGTTATCTTTTTATCTTGCATTTATATCAAATCCGTAATCTTTCCAGCTAATATTCATATCTTGTGTATGTTGCAATAGATTTTTGTATTATCCTTTGGATCTAAGGTCATATCATACCTTTTGTGCATTAGGAATTTAATGCTCTAAGTTTTCTTCCTCATATGTTCGACAAGGTTGTATTATGCTGGGGCACAAGACACATCATCACCTTGGTCTTTATACCCTGGTGTATAATGTCTAGTACTATATTAAACATCATGGTTGCTCACTTTCATTGCAGCATAACGCATCATTCATTTCTTCGATTCATTCCCTTATCTTTCTTGACCAATCCCTTTCATTTCAAGAGCCTACCCATGTTTTTCCAACTCGCCTATCCTCTTGAGGGGGCATCCTCATCCTATATTTCCATCATCATCATTTTCCTCTATCCATACCTTACCTTCATTAAAATTATGTTACTCGACACAATTCTCATCATCTCGAACATCATCTCAAAGTGGAGAAAAATGTAGACACCCAAATTTGTCCATGTCTTGCAACACCTAGTCAAATACATTATTAGAGACATCATGTAGCATTTTTTCCTAATCCCACTCCTAATTCCATTTATTTTAGTAGCCAATTAATTAAATAAATCTCATTTATTTAATTAATTTCCCATTTATCCCACTAGCCAATTAATTAAATAAATCCTATTTATTTAATTAATTTTCCACCTTTCCTCTAATTTAAATAAATAAAATATTTATTTAAATAAGCCCTCTCCCATTTTCCAACTAATTCAAATAAACTATTTGAATTAGGTCCTCACCTCTCACCACATTCGAACACTTGTCCACCTCTCAATTGAGTCTGTGTGGTAGTACAACTTTCATCTAATATCCTTCACATGTTCAACTAATAGGTCAGCCCTATTATCCTTCACACACTTGTCACATGACTACAACTCCTTAAGGAGTGGGAAAACCTATTCGATCCTAGCTGTCCACATTGTCCAATTAGCATTTCAATCTTAGCCCTCCATTCAAATCAACCCCTTCCTATAAATCAACCCTCTCGCAAGCCATTTGATCATCTAATCTTCAAGTATCCTTATGTTGTCAAAATACCATTAAAGCCTTTGCATCATTCATCCTATGCCATTGTTATGCTGCTGAAATAGTGAGCAACCAACATTCCTCCCATATCAAGCCTTCGAAATCTTGCATGTCTATGCGAGGTTGAGAAGAGCAATGGAGATGAATCAAGTTTAGCATGGAGATCTATTTGCATTTGCATTTGTTATTTTGATTTTCATGTTATCTTGTGCTCTATTGTGCTTGTTAGTGTTTCATTATTGTTTTTTATGCTTTTACCCTAATTGATTTTTACCCTAACTACAAATATATTTGATGCCGATGATAGATCTTCTTCTACTTCTACTAGAATTCATGATGACACCATTGACATCAACACTAAGGTAAGTGATGGTGACTTAGCTTTGCCTACTTCACCCTATGCTTTGGATCCCTCTCCCAAAAATAAAGACATTTTGGTGCAAGAGGATGAGATCATGGACATACCCCTTAGTCTCTCTTCTAGATATGATGTTGAACATACTATTTATACTTTTACCATAGTACACAATGTTTATATGCATCCTCTTATAGATCTTCCTCCTTTGATTTCATTCTCAAGCACCTTGGATATCACTAAGGATGCAAAGACCATGTATATTTCTCCTTTGGTTGCATGTTCAAGCCCCTTAGATATCACTAAAGATACAATCATCAACAATTTTCTTAACACTTTACCCCCCCTTAATTCCAATGCTCTCCCTTCAAAAGATGAAGCATTAGAGGATGAGGAGTAGTCTCTCACATCAAATCCCTTGGGGATGGATGTTGAGGTTACTCAAAAAGAAAACAATGTCAATTCGATCATCAATAATAGACTCATTCCACCCACTAAGGGGATAGTGAATAAGTGTACTAATGTTCCTAAAATCATTATGCATGAGGCACCCAATACGCCTCCTCACTTCAAACCAATGATTACAGTTCAAGGAGATCCAACACCACCTCAACCCCTGGGTTACATTCTTAATTATGCAAAACAAATTACTCAAAGGAATCAAGTGTTCAAAATGTGTTGCAACAATCTCATAATAATGTGATCGCTCACACATACAACACTTGTAATAACAAACAAAGTAAGCATGAACTAAGCATGCCCATCTCTCTTCCACCTTCTCAACCTGTCCTACCTCAAGCACCTCATCTTCCTCCACATATTGGTAAAGAATATGATCTTCTCAAGCAGCTCCGCGCTACTCCAACTAAGATATCTCTATGGGATTTAATACAAAAATCACCTACATACCACATAATGCTCCATGAGGCTAAAAGGTGGTTGCCTCACCTTCTGTTAGACTGAATGAGGTAGCATCTCTGTTAGATTATATGCACGCGACAACATCTGATATATCATTTCAACAACATGAGTTACCTCCCATAGAAGTTCAAAACCAAAATGAGCCTCTCATGATATTCATCATGACTGGTAACATGAGGGTAAGATGCACTATGATTGATGGAGCATCAGGCCTTAATGTTTGTAGAATAGATTTGTTAAATAAACTTAATGTTGATACATCTTCAATTCAACCGAATAAAATCAAAATTCATGGCTTTGATAATGTTGGTAAGACATCACTTGGTATAATCACCTTAGGTATTAAGGTTGGACCTATGACATTTCCTACCCTTATCCATGTTATGCCTAATTCTCTTTCATACAATATTCTTCTCAAAAGACCATGGATTCATGCCATGGGGGCAGTTTCATCTACCCTTCATTGTTCAATAAAATTCATCTTTCAAAATGAAGTACATACAATAAAAGTTGATTCATTTATAGAAAGTTTCTTACAAATAGAAGCGCGACATCAAATTGCTTTAGGTGATTTGATCCATTCTTTAACAAAAGAAAAACAACTATCCTCCATTGCTAACAACAATACTGATCATGATAGTGTCGATCCTTTGAATGGATTTTTTTGGTGATGATTGGGGTTCATTAGATTTTACAACCTCCTTTGTGGGTGAATAAAAAATCTCACCCTCACACCCTAAGACCTTGAAGGTAAATGCAATCTTCTACTCCTACAAAGCTTAAACTCAATATTAATGATGATCAAACCTTTAAAGTAGATTCACTCTTTCCTACAGCAATGTAAACCACTTGTGATAAAGTATCATCTAATTCTAATCTATGTCTTGATAGTGATGAGGTCTCTTTAGATTTCAATCCGCATGGGATGGTTGAAACAAAGATGAACCCTCCTCGCCATGATAAAAAGTATGATCCTTCTTCTTCACATGATAACAATTCTTCTTTCAACAAAGATAGCCATAATTGCTTTAGGTGATTTGATCCATTCTTTAACAAAAGAAAAACAACTATCCTCCATTGCTAACAACAATACTGATCATGATAGTGTCGATCCTTTGAATGGATTTTTTTGGTGATGATTGGGGTTCATTAGATTTTACAACCTCCTTTGTGGGTGAATAAAAAATCTCACCCTCACACCCTAAGACCTTGAAGGTAAATGCAATCTTCTACTCCTACAAAGCTTAAACTCAATATTAATGATGATCAAACCTTTAAAGTAGATTCACTCTTTCCTACAGCAATGTAAACCACTTGTGATAAAGTATCATCTAATTCTAATCTATGTCTTGATAGTGATGAGGTCTCTTTAGATTTCAATCCGCATGGGATGGTTGAAACAAAGATGAATCCTCCTCGCCATGATAAAAAGTATGATCCTTCTTCTTCACATGATAACAATTCTTCTTTCAACAAAGATAGCCATATGACCTCTCTTCTTCTGTTGGACTTGGAGAAGTGTTATGGGTGTGGATTGAAAATTATTTGTAAACAAGTCCATACAATGGAAATGGGTTGGGATGTAAAGAATAAGGTATTAAGGAACCTGTGAAACCAACACCGCACTTGTCTAAAGTAGGTTTGGGTTTCCAGCCTTCTCCTACATTCTCTCCACCATGTGACAAAAAAAGGATTGCTCCTACTCCACCTAAATCTTCTCTTCTATCTCAACAAGAGTGTATGTTGTCAAGTCTACTCAAAGACCGCTTAATCACTCTTCCTCCTCTAAAACACAAAAAGATTCAACAAGATAATAATTCAACTCATTATTGTGTGTATCATCAAGCACTTGGCCATTCCACTAATGAATGCCAAGTCTTGAGTAGAAAAATTTAACTTCAAACAAGTTTTGGCTCTAACACTCCTCACCATGCTTGATGTAGTCCCTGGAGCACCTTGTCCACCATCCATTTTATAATCAAGTTGGGGGAGGATAATTTGTTATAGGCTGACTCGTAAGAGTGGTCCCTTCTTCTCATTTATGTTATGCCTATATGTATTGTTACCCCCGTATTGTGATTGATTAGTTGTCCCTTGGCACCCTTGTTAGCACAAAGGTACAAGGAGTAAGAACAATTTATGTCATTCCTCTATATGTATCTTCATTTTTCTATATGTCATGATGTGCAATTTCATTAAATTTTTCTTGGATGATTTAGCATCCTTTCATGATTAAACTTATGTGTGTACTCTACTTTCATGTGATCTTTCCTCCGTCATCTTTATATTCTTTGATGTTTTATTTATATGGCACCTTGTTGCAATGATCGATGTCATACCATGACTACACAAGCCATTGTGCATCATGCTTGTAAGCATCGCCTTGATTTTCTCATCTTGGGGGAAACCCCTTGTTGCGATGTAGCTTTTGGAAAAAACTTGTCATTTGGACATGTACTTTTAGAAAGCTCTCGTGCTTGTTTTATATTTCTTCGTCATTCTACCTTAAAGGAAATTTCTCCCTTATGGAGTTAGAAATAACTTTAAGGTGGGGACATGTATCATGCTATGAGCCTTACTCTCCTCTTTCTATCTAAACACTTGTTGATTATCTTTGTTATTACACTCTCTTGGAAAGGATTACGACAAACATGGAAACAAGATCTTGAGTCTATCGTGTTCTCCTAAGTCAAAGCTCCTTGCATATTTGGGGGAAGGGTTGCGCCACCAACTAGAGTTGGGTAGTAAGGTAGCTTGGTGTATTCCCTTGAGTGGAAACACTTTCCTTCTGAGATTGTGTGTATGACGTGTTTGTACTTCTCTTGTGCTTCTAATTTATAACTAACCCCTTAGCATTCTTATCTATTACATCTTGGGGAATGATGCATCGTGATTGAGCCAACACTTAGAGTGAGGTCTCCTTTGTGATGTTAAATCAAGGTCTTCCATTACGTGTTTCTTGTGATTGATGTATGATGTGTGTATGCTCCTCACATATTCTTATTCTCTATATGTGTTAGATTCAAGATAGACAACTGGGAGGGGGGTGAATCAATTGTCCAAAACTTTCTTCCAATTAATCACTTAAATCCTCTTTGTAATTCAGCAGCATAATAATAAATCAATCATGGAAACATAATGCATTAAATCAAGAGCAAAAACACATTAACACATAAGACACCAAGATTTTGATGTGGAAAAGCCGGTTAAGGGAAAAACCACGGGGTGACTAACCGAAGATTGTATTCTCTATTAAAAGAATAAGAAGAACTAAATGGCACATGCCAATTAGGGCTCACTGTCTGAGCACATTGCTCACAAGAGGCTCACTGCCTACGAGAAACACTCTGTCTACAGAATAATAGATATTACATACTTGAATTGAAGAATAGCATCTTCACCATGCCTGAGTCAGTTCAATTTAAGCTCAATACTTCTGCTCTACCTTTCACTCTGCTCCTCTCTACCACATACTCATCTATGCCAGATACAATTTAAAATGACTTCACAATCTTTTCGTAATACAAGACATTTGACTTTGGAATAATCATCCAAACATTGTAGAGAAAATACAAAAATACAACATGACTAATTACAAAAAGACTTCATGTGGATCAACATGCTATCGGCCACACAGATATGAGACTTCAATCTTCCTTTAGGAATGCGCCAATCTTCACAGAACATCTTCAAGATCATCTGCAGGATGTGTAACTCATCCGGTTGGCTAAACTTAGGAAGAACATCATCATCCAGAGGTAATTCTTTAATTATGAGCTCAAACTTCAATGTGTATCACTAACATGAATTGGACACAATCCAAAGACTTCCACAAGCTTGCCTGAACCACCAAGAACATCCACACTACTTTTGCTTACTAAAATATTTCTCTCCTTCATCCGAAAGCTCAAGAACATTGTTTGTCATCACTTTTGTATTGGAATAGATGCTTACAGACCTCCAGACCATGAACCAATTGAGTTGTTAATTCACATTGACATCCTAAACACTCCACCAAATCTGCAAAACAAGATATTTCATTTCTGGATCTCACCGGACATATCTCTATCACTCTATCACCTCTGAACATCAGTTAGAACATATTTTTCTCAAGTGGCTATAACTTGTTTAAATCTTCATGCGGACCTTTCAGTTCTTTACTGGATCATCTTAAGACACATATCAACAAACCCTTTGATGTGCATCATCTGATTTACATCTTAGCTGGGATCTTCACCTCATTATCTTCACTGTTCTATGTTCTTGATAGGACTAGTTTTGTCAATATCCTTAGTATACAACTCATCCAATCCTTATCATTAATGCAATAGGAGTATGTTGACATCAATGACAACACTGATTAGGCCCATACTTGTCACAATCTCCCCCTTTGTCATTGATGGCAACATATGATGTGAAAAATTGTTTTAACCATCAAGACAAGAACTTCTCCTCACTAACATAACTTCCCCTATCAACAACAACCATTCACATGTCTTCTCTTCCTTTACTGCTCCCCCTTTGATCAGCAACTACTTGTTTTTCACATGTCTTCTCTCCCCCTTTGCATCAATGGCAAAGGGCACATACTTGCATCACTTCGGAATCATATCAGTTGCTCCCCCTAAGTAGCAACTTCCCATCATCAATCCGGACCACAAGATATGACTGTGAGATCCACTAGACTGATGCACATCAGTGTGCCTTAATTCAGAACCGGAGGGGTAATAACCCCTAACTTCTCCCTGAGATACTCAAAAGAGTCCCTAGGTAGAGGTTTAGTAAAAATATCTGCAATCTGATCCTTGGAAGGCACAAACTCCAGTCTGACTTCATTCTTGTT
Organism: Cunninghamia lanceolata; assembly: GCA_027924645.1. Taxonomy (NCBI): domain Eukaryota; kingdom Viridiplantae; phylum Streptophyta; class Pinopsida; order Cupressales; family Cupressaceae; genus Cunninghamia; species Cunninghamia lanceolata. The sequence continues at coordinate 2,871,790 of BSBN01000424.1, read as the reverse complement.
CACTTGCTCTCTCAAAAAGTGAAACTTGATGGATATATGTTTAGTCTTTGAATGCAACACCAAATTTTTTGATATGTTTATTGCACTTGAATTATCACAGAAGATTGTGATAGGTTGCTCATACTCCACTATTCAATATCTCTTAGCATTTGCTTCATCCATAATACTTGAGTACAACTACCTGCTGCTACAATATATTCTACTTCTTCAGTGGATAGAGATATTGTCTCTTGTTTCTTTCTCAGCCAAGAAACCAATCTCTTCCCCAAAACGAATGCTCCACCACTGGTACTCTTTTGGTCATCCACATCTGTATATGCATGAAGAGAGAAATCATGATCTCTAGGATACCACAAGCCATACTCAAGTGTCCCTTTTAGATATCTAAAAATCCTCTTGATTGCCATGACATGAGATTATCTAGGATCAACTTGGAATCTAGCAACAAGACCAACAACATTCATAATGTTAGGTCTAGTTTGAGTGAGATACAATAATCTTCCAATCATTGACCTATACTTTTTTTGATCAGCCTTAGGAGAGTCATTATCTTTGCTCAATTTAAATCTAATTGCCATGGGAGTACTCATTGGTTTTGAGTCCTCCATCCCAAATTTCTTCAACAATTCTTTCACATATTTGGTCTATGAAATGAAGATTTCTTTCTTGGTTTGAATGATTTGCAGACCCAAAAAGAAATTCATTTCCCCAAACATGGACATCTCAAATTCACTTTTCATTTGATTTGTAAAAGTTTTACACATACTATCTCTTCCTCCAAAAATGATATCATCAACAAACACTTCAACAATCAAGATATTTTCATGATCAATTTTGAAGTACAAGTTACTATCAGCAGTACCTTTGTTGAAACTAATCTTCAAAAAATGCTTATCCAATCTTTCATACCAGGGTCTTGGGGCTTGTTTAAGTCCATATAGTGCTTTCTTCAACTTACAGACCATATCACCATGATTAAACAATTGAAATCCATCCGGTTGCTCAATGTAAACTTCTTCTTCCAAGTCACCATTCAAGAAGGCAGACTTGACATCCATCTGATATACTTTGAAATCGTTGAAGGTAGCAAACGCAAGAAATAATCTGACTGCTTCAATTCTTGCCACCGGAGCAAAAGTTTCTTCAAAATCAACTCCTTCTACTTGGGAGTAACCCTTGCAGACCAATCTAGATTTGTTTCTAACTATTTCACCATCTTCATTCAGGTTATTCTAGAAGACCCATTTGGTTCCAATCACATTCTTGTTTATAGGTCTGGGAACAAGATCCCAAGTGTGATTTTTCTCAATTTGCATCAGCTCTTCCTCCATTGCTTTAGTCGAGTTTTCATCATTGCATGCTTCATTCACTGTTTTAGGTTCAATCTTTGAAATTAGACAATACTCTTCTTAATCCTGAGCAATCCTTCTTCTTGTTTGAACACCTTTGCTTTTATCACCTATGATCTGGTCTTTAGAGTGATTCAGTTTTACATACCTGGGAATTTTGGGACTTTCTTGCACTTCTATTTCTTGCACAAGTTCATTCAAACTTATCTCTTCTTCCTGATTCACCATATCAGTTTGAATCTAAATTTCAAAAGGGGCTTGGACTCCTTGGATGAAAACATCATTCTGATCATCTTCATCATATTCATAAAACCTTGAGGGTTTTTCAATACCTTCATCAACCTTCACATTTGTACTTTCTATAATCTTTCTCAATCTCTTGTTATAACACCAGTATGCTTTGTTTTGAGTAGAATAACCCAAGAATATTCCTTCATCACTTCTAGCATCAAATTTGCCTAGATCTTCATCTCTTTTAATGTAACATTTTCTACCAAAGACTCTAAAATACTTCATAGTGGGAGTGATGCCAAACCAAAGTTCATAAGGAGTCTTACTAGTATTGCTTCTGATTTGTACTCGATTGAGAGTATAGACTGCAGTGCTTACAACTTCTCTCCAATAGATCTAAGGAACATTTGTTTCCATCATCATGGTTCTAGATGCTTCCTGGATGGTCCAGTTCTTTCTCTCCACTACTCCATTCTGCTATGGAGTCCTTGAAGCAAACAACTGTCTTTTTATCCCATGTTTCTCACATAATTCTATGAACTCACTAGATGTGAATTCTCCACCTCTATCAGAACTCAGACATTTTACGTTCAATCTAGTTTCATTCTCTACCATAGCCTTGAATATTTTGAATTTCTCAAGAGCCTTAGATTTCTCTTTCAGAAACGTCACCCACATCATCCAGGAATAGTCATCAATTAATAATATGAAGTATCTATCACCTTGCACACTCCTGATTCTTGCCAGACCATAGAGATTAGTATGAACTAAGTCCAATAATCTAGTAGAAGACTATTCCTTACTTTTGAATGAGACTCTTTTGCTTACCCAACTGACATTCTTTGCACAAACTATTAGTAGGTTTCACCAGTCTTGGAAGATCTCTTACAGCCTGAATGTTGCTTATCTTGATGATATTATCAAAATTCACATGACACATTCTCCTATGCCACAAACAACTCTGATCAATTTGAACAAATAAACAACTTTACCAACCAAGTGGAAGATATTACCTTTTGTTTGAGTACTAGATGCAATCTCTATTCTGGAACTTTCAAAGATCTTACATTTTCCCTTTTTGAATATGAGATCATAGCTTTTGTCCACCAACTATCCAACACTGAGAAGATTGTGCTTCAGACCTTCAACATACAGTACATTACTAGTTTTGTTCTTTCCATCAAAAGAAATAGTTCCTCTACCTCTGATTTTACCAGTAGAATTATCACCAAATTTTACCACTCCTCCTTCATACCTTTCCAAATCTATGAACTTATTTTTGTCACCTGTCATATGGTGGGAGCATCCACTGTCAATGACTCAATCATCCTTTTCTTCAACTTGGGCAACCAGAGCTCTTTCAACTATTTTATGATTGACAAATTTAGAGAGCATTGGATATTCTTCCTTGATGGCAATAAACACCCAGTCACTTCCGGATTTGTTTCCTATCTCTGATTCATCATCTGTTACTCCTTCATCATTATCATCTTCATGAACATAGTAACATTTCTTTTAGAATCTTGATTTGTTAGGATTTGGTCTTGAAAATCTTTCCACACACCTTGAGACAAAATGACCAATCTTATTACTGTTAAAACATTTAAAAGGCAATTTCCCTTCATACTTATCAAATCCTCTTGGTAGTCTTTTTGCAATAAGGGCTTCAAGTTGAGGAGTTTCTACTTCATCTTCTTCCAGATCTTTTCTTGCTTTTTCATACCATGATAGTTTCTTTGAAGAGTTCTCTCTCGGATCAAACCTTTGTTTTCCTTTTACAAAGGCACTAGCTTTGAATGCAGATTCAGTCTTGGGGGGGCATCTCCAACTCAGGCAATTCAAATGCAGCTAATTTACTAACCAATTGATCTCTTGTGATATTTGAAAAGGATCTGAATTCTTCAATGGTAGCAACCTTGTATTTGTAAGAAGCAGGTAGAGATCTAAGAACTTTGGCTACAATCTCATCTTCATCCAAGATTCCACCAGCACATCTAATGCCACAAACAAGCTCATTTACATTGGGCATAAATGTAGTGATATTTTCATCTTCTCTCATCTTTAGGTTTTCAAATTTTCCTTTCAGAGTCTGTAGTTTGGCACATTTGACATACTTGTCTCCTTCATGCAGAAGTTCCAGTTTTTCCCAAATTTCAAATGCAGTTGTTAGATCTACAACATTTGTCAGCTTTCAGTTGAATAAGGCACTTAGTTAAGCTTCTTTAGCCTGAAGATTATTTTTAGGATCTCTGTTTTCATCTATAGTTCTCGGACCATTTTGCGGAGGAACATACTTCTTTGAGGTTATGATCCAATATTGCATTTCCATACATTGCAAGTGACATTTCATGCAGCTTTTCCAAAGAGAGTAATTGTTTCCATCAAACCTCAAACTATCCTTCTTGTAGGATGACATCCTGGATCTCTTCAAGCAGTTAAGCTCTTTTAGAGGAACTTGGCTCTGATACCAATTGTTAGATTCAGGATAGACAACTAAGAGGGGGGGTGAATCATTTTTTCAAAACTTTCTTCCAATTAATCACTTAAATCCTCTTTGTAATTCAGTAGCATAATAATAAATCAATCATGGAAACATAATGTATTAAATCAAGAGAAAAAACACATTAACACATAAGTCACCAAGATTTTGACATGGAAAACCCAGTTAAGGGAAAAACCACGGCATGACTAACCCAAGATTGTATTCTCTATTAAAAGAATAAGAAGAACCAAATGGCACGTGCCAATTAGGGCTCACTGCCCAAGCACACTGCTCACAAGAGGCCCACTGCCTACAGAAGACACACTATCTACAAAATAATAGATATTACATACTTGAACTGAAGAATAGCATCTTCACCATGCCTTAGTCAGTTCCATTAAAACCCAATACTTTTGTTCTTCCTTTCACTCTGCTCCTCTCTACCACATACTCATCTATGCTAGATACAATTTAAAATGACTTCACAACCTTTTATTTATACAAGACATTTGACTTTGGAATAATCATCCAATTCGGCATACATTGTAGAGAAAATACAAAAATACAACATGACTAATTATGAAAAGACTTCACATGGATCAACACGCTGTCGGCCACACAGATATGAGACTTCAATCTTCCTTTAGGAATGTGCCAATCTTCATAGAACATCTTCAAGATCATCCGCAGGATGTGTAACCCATCCAGTCAGCCAAACTTAGGAAGAACATCATCATCTGGAGGTAATTCTTTAATTACGAGCTCAACTTCAATGTGGATCACTAACATGAACTGGACACATTCCAAAGACCTGCACAAGCTTGCTTGAACCACCAAAAACATCCACACTACTTCTGCTTACTGAAATCTTTCTCTCCTTCATCCGGAAGATCAAGAACACAGTTTGTCATCACTATCGTATTGGAATAGATGCTTGTGGACCTCCAGACCACAAACCAGTTGAGTTTTTAATTCACATTGACATCTTAAACACTCCACCAAATCTGTAGAACAAGATATTTAATTTCTAAATCTCACCAGACCTATCTGTGTCACTCTATCACCTCTGAACATCTGTCAAAACCTATTTTTCTCAAGTGGCTATAACTTCTTCAGATCTTCATGCGGACCTTTTAGTTCTTTACTAGATCATCTTAAGACACATATCAACAAACCCTTTGATGCGCATCCTCTGATTTGCATCTTAGCTGGGATCTTCACCTCACTATCTTCACTATTCTTCTCTATTCCTGATAGGACTAATTTTCTCAATATCTTCAGTATACAACTCATCCAATCCTTATCATCAATGCAATAGGAGTATGTTGACATCAATGACAACACTGGTTAGGCCCATACTTGCAATAGTATGTTCTTCATGTCTTGTGTGTACTTCATGTGTATTCTCTATGTATTCCTTATGTATGTCTCTTGAGTGTTTTTCATCATGTATTCCATATGTGTCTCATGTGTATCCCATGTGCATTTCATATCTTATGTGTATACCTTGTGTCAAGCATGTATACTTGGTGTATGATGTGTATACCTCATGTATGGTGTGTATACTTTGTGTATCGTGCACGTATACTTTTTGTATGACATCTATGATTTGTGATTTCTCAAGTGTATGCCTTGTGTATGTTTTTTCTTATCTCATGTTTTCTAAGTGCTTCATGTATGAGTGAATCATGTCATATGTTTTATGTGAACTCCATTCATCATAGACTCCTAGGATCCTAAACTTGGGGGGCTTGATTACCCATCAATTTTGGTGACTTTCTATGGCTTCTATGATCCTACGTGTTTGCAACCTTAGAATCCTAAGCTTGGGGGCTTAATCACCCCTCAATCTTTGGCTTCTATGTTTATTGTAATTTGTCTTATCCATCCTTTAGTATGAGTTCGAACTAAGTTCATACCCACACTAAAGTGGGGGATAACTGTAGTGTCATAAAATGTGTACACCACCATTTTACACTTAGTTTAGCACCTGGTTGGTCCTAAAATGTTTGTATTTGTTAATCATGATCTATCACATCACCTTTTTGAGCATTAAGCGTGCAATTATTGATCCCAATGCACAAAAGCTAGAAAAGTAATTATAAGGTGGGGCTAATAACACTTTAAGTACCTTATCCCAGGAGTTTGGGGCTAAGGGACTAGGGCACCCAAGTGCCCTTGTCCCCTTTTTTAGCCCTAGCCTAATTAATGGCTTGTCGGCTTGAGACCTCTTAAATTATTCTCAATGTTGGCCTCATGTAATTTAATTCTCCAAAAATCAATGGGAATGCATATAAAAGCAAGTTAAGTCATTCATTTGAACATCTCTCTCTGATCTCTAAGCAATCTAGGCACACTTGCACTCTCTATCACTTTCTCTCTCATGCTCTCTATTCTACGCTAAAGCTCTCTATTGTGGATTATTGTTGTGTCACTAACTTATTGTAGGTCTTGTGAAGATCCTTGGGCTTTACCAACTCCTTGAGTCAGGTTGTGACACTGTCTTCAAGCATGCTAGGGTTTCCATGCTCATGGTGACTTCTTTCCTTCATTCTTTGTTCTATCATATGATTCTACTTTAGATTTTCTATTCTGGAGGTGGAAACACCATTCATGGAGCTTGACTAAAGCAAGCTCCTAAATAGCACCCAACCATTTTGGTGTAGTGCACCTAGAGTAGTCATTTAATCAATTTTCTTTTTGTAATTTTTGTTGTTAAAAGCAAAATGGAGTTTTAAAATGTAATAAAGACTTCAATAGGCATGCTCATGTAGTGGAGAAAAAAATAAGCTATTACCTTTAGTGGTCTGCAGTTTACTTTAAAGTTATGACAGTCTATTTTTAGGAAAAATAGTCTTTTATAGAAAAAAGTAGTCAGTTGGCTATTTTAAGCCTCTCCCCATGATGGGAATAGGAGATAGGTTATAAACAAGTGAAATACATTGTAAAAAAAAGGTAGAGTGGTCAAATGAAGGTGATTTTTGATGAAGTTTAAGAAAAGGAAATGAGAAAATACTATTTTGCTGTCCCAAATTCTATTTTTTTGTATATTTTCTGTTGTTGAAGACCGTACCAAAAATTTAAATAGAATAGTTATGACATGAAACCTATTGTATGTGATAGAGGGGGGATCTAACTATCAAATTCCGTTAATTTGAGGTCATTTCATTCATTTTTGTGAAAGTTATCACGTTTTTGCTAAAAGCTGTCCCAAACCTTTTTTTTTACTGCAACAGTCTTGTTCCCAGCCATTACACACCTCTGTATGGATAGATATAGGGGAAAGCCATATATTTATAGAAATAGGGTTGAGATACCTTTCTAATGGTTCTTGTCTGAGATCTTGATTCAATTTCTATAAGGAGATATTGTTTTTTTTCTAAAACTCCCTGTGTCATTCCAGCAAACCATTAATTTGGGGGTTTTCAAGATTTTTTTGTTTTCCCACTCCATGTTTCTGTGTTAGAACCCCAAAATGGGTGGAGTGAGTTTATAATGGTATGTTTTCTAATGGGTTTTTCATTCAGGAGAAGGGGATAAGAAAAAGATGAAGATTTGAGCCATGAAGACGTTATTATGTCATGTTAAGGCAAACTAGAGTTGGAGGAGTGAAGTTTTGATCATAAAACAAGTTGAAATGATCCTAGACCCATAAAGCCTATGAAATTGGTCTATTTGGAATGTGTTCTAATCTCATCAAAGTGGAATTTTGGTTGTGGGATAAAGATTTTGAATACTTCCTTTGTAAAACAAGGCTAATTGCCCTCTTGGATAGTAGGGACAGTCTAAATTTGAGGTGTATGTTACAAAACAACCTACCTTACATGTTCAGTATGTTGTTACAATCCATAATGGGTACTCAAAAAGGTGATTTTTAGTGGGTTTGTCATGCCTTGTGAAAGTTATGCTTTAAAAACCTCTCTGACAGGGCTACAAGGAGATAGGTCAATTTGTGAAGGAGGTGGTACAAGGAGGTATCCCATGAGCATTTTGATGGTTTTGTAAGCTTGGGACAGTCAAACCTAGAAGGTCTAGGGTCCCTAGAAAGTTTGGAAAGGTTCCCATGTATATGAACCTATAAATGGTGATATTGTGTTGTGTTGAAGCCATGGAGTGTGAGTGGACAATCAAGTCCAAATTGAAGTCAAGTGTTGTTGTTTGGTCCACTGAGGCCTAGATGAGTTGTTTTCCCTTCCATTCCCTATATCCTCTTCCCACTATGTTGTTAGTTTGATCCTTTGTGGTCTTGTTTTAGTGAGCTCTGCATCACATTTTCCTTTTTGTGTGTGTAGGTTAGATCCAGAGGAATTTGTAGGTATCAAGTTGCAGAGGGTAGGAATACTGGAAGGTGAAAGCATTGGAATTATCATAGTCTCTAAACCCTAATCAGGGTCTAGGGCACCCATGCACCCTAGTACCGGGTATCTCTACTCTTGAAATCAAGTTTTAAATTGTTCACTCACCTCTGTTATTCATTTGGTTTCTAGGTGTTAGAGGAAATATGAATAACAGTAGTAAACTACTTACTATCCAATAACTCAATGAAATTGATGCAAATACAATAAACAAAGATATTACCTTTGTAGACTGATTCACCTCATAGCTTCCACTGTTGCCTATCTTGTATTGATCTTATCAATGATTTGAGCTCTCAGAAGTGTGTACTTCCTTGCTGTTGAAGATGACAATCAGAGAATGGTTGTAGATAGATAATGCAATGAAGATTAAACTAACAATTGTAAGTCTATGAAGATGGATAATGGAGATATGGAGACATGGTTGGATGATTGTGATGATAATGAGATTATGCAAGTGCAATGAGGATACTTTACCAAAGGCACGCTGGTAGAATTTCTATAGAGTAAGTTTGCAAAAGCTCTTGGATTGTTGAAATGAGGGAATGATGGTTCCTTTTATAGGCCAAGGAGGAGCCAATTCAAAGTGTCATGATCTCAATAGTGGAGAAGAAGTCTTGTGATGTGTACAGTGGAGATTTGCTTGGTTGGGATGAGGGAGAGAAATATGGAGGATGCTCCTCTCATCTTGACATGGTGGAGAGAAAGGTGTGAGCAAGAGGCCACATGTCACCAAAGAAGGAGACCTTGTTTGTAGGATGGTTGGAAGGAATATAGGGACTTATGGGACAAGTGTCTCAGGGTGTCTTTTGACCAAGATGACATGGAGAAACCATGCTCATGAGAATAGGGATGGTTGGAGAAACAATAGGACATGTGGGTGAGGGAAATAGATAATTAAATATTAAAATATTTAATTATGTGTGTAACATAATGAGGTGGACTGTGAGGTGGATTGGATGATGTGGAACTACGAAATGAAGACTTTGGGATATGATGATTGATTAAATAATTTAGAATTATTTAATTAGGGATGACATTAGAAATTGGATGATTTAATTAAATAAATAGATTTTTATTTAATTCTTGAAATATTGAAGATGAACGCAAATTAGATAAATAAATTGATGAATTTATTCATTGATAGAAGAATAGGAATTAAAGTAAATAAGAAATATTTATTTAATTCACTTTGCAATTTTTAGGTGTATACATTTTGCCCCTCTTTTAGACAATGTGTTTTATCACGTTGTTTCAAAGATTAAAAATTTTTTGCGTGGTTTTGATACATGCCCCAGTTTGCCCCCTGGTACAGGTAAATGATGATAGGATGCCCCTCGGGAGATTCGACAAGAAGAATGTGATGATAGGAAGACGGATGATCTTGTGATGAGATAGTTTGAATGACAGGTTATGTAAGATAAAATGATAACACACACAAGCAAGCAAGAAAGTATGCACCAATGAGACAAGAAAAAACAAGATATTGCCCCTGTCAAGCTGTAAACCAATGATTAATTGATAATGATTGATGACGATAGTGTTGTCACTGCGGGGAATGATATATCCTTAGATCAACACAAAGATGCAGGAAATACATATCCTATTGATGATGACAATTGATTGATTAATTGAGTTGATTTACGACAAGATTAGGATCTAGGTCATTGATTGCGATTGGATAATCTGACAAGATTGATTCACTCAATTGGTATGGATTAAGGATGGACTTGCATTTGGATCATTTCTTGAATTGATTGAATTGATTTGATGATTGGATTGATATGCCAAGTATACTCTATCATAAAGTAACAAGACACTTTAGAAGAATTGATTTGGATAATGAAAGATAATTTAGAAGAATGATTTGGTTAATGGATGAAATGATTTGGATAAATGGATAACTTAGATCATAAAAACACTTGGAATTTTGATACTGATGAAATGCTTATAATGAAATGGAATGCAATTTAGTATGTATGATAGTGGATTTTGTCATCTTCTTGTACAAGTTTTTGAAGTACTTTGTTTCATCATTGAGCTTTCAAAATGTTGTAAGAAAATAGAAGCATCTAGGTATAATTAAACCATGATGACCTAAGTATTACTTACATGGATTTTTATTTAGCAAGTTAATACAAGCATCTAAGTATAATTGAACCAAGATGACCTGAGTATTGCTTGTGTATCAACAGACAAGGATTACACCTGTTTCATGTTTAGACCTCTGATGTCCTCGATGATCATTTTGTTGGTCATGTATTTAGGCAAGGCTTCACATTACTAAAGATAAACCCACAAACAACAAACAAATAAAAATTATGCCCCCATCATAGATCCTCTAGTTTTTGACATCCTTGAGTAGCATAAAAAGACATAATAACAAAAATCATGATATAAGATTTTAAACAACCATAAAAAATGTTCTTGCCATAGATACATTTTTCTTCCAATAACTGATAGAGTCCTTTTGATAGTTGAGGCAAGTAGGGATTTGTAGAGTGTAGTTTGATGTCTCTTAGTCAAGATGACGTTTAAAGCTTGCTTGTTGTGCTACTTACAGTCTAGTGATAAAACCATGATCTGATATGCTATCCTCTGAGTTGTAGTATTCAAAAATCCAATTCACTAACTAGGTTGAGGATTTTCCCCCAGTCAAGTAATGGATCAATTTATTATGGATCAACTGACAATAGACATGAAGAAACAGGTCCTAAGGGAGTGACCTAGTGCCTCAAGGGCTCATTGATAAATGGCCTTGCCTACGTGACAACGCAGAGGCAACATAGTTCACTTTAGGTGGACTATGTGGACCTAAGACCTAGGGGTTGGAAAGCCTCAAGGGCTCATCGATGATGGCCTTGCCTACGTGACAACGCATAGGCAACATGGTTCAACCTTGAAGGCTGACACTGGTAAATGGATGAATGGAAGATATGCGAAGGTTTATGATAGGATTAGAGATACGAATGAAAGGGAAGCCTCGGGGACCCATCAATGATGGCCTTGCCTATGTGATAACGCAGAGGCAACATAGCTCAGGATATTGGTGATATTGACAATGGACTTGTGATAGGATGGATGATAAGATTGGATGAACTTATTGGATAAGGTGAAAAGGGTGTCAAAGCACCAATCTATGATAGGTTACCGTTAGGTGGTTGCAAATGGATGCAATTATTTGATGGATATGGTCAGAAAGATGGAGGAAGTGATTTATCGCAAATAGTGTCTGTTTCTAGGTTTTCACCACTTGCTTTTATTTGCACGATCACAAATAGCCCCTATTTTCTAGGTTTTCACTACTTGCTATTTTTTTACATCCCTTGCATTGGGGTTATTTAGGTGTAGAACCTTCGAAGGTGCATACTATTGATGGGGTCGTCAAATAGTTTGCCTTCTGATGTTGATAGCTAATAAGCTCCTAATCCATAGGCAGCAACTATGACATAGGGACCCAACCAATTGGGTTCAAATTTCCCCTTTTTCTCTCTATCTTGTTGATTTCTTGGATTCTCTCTTAGAACCAAGTCACCCACCTGGAAGACTTGTGATTTAACCCTGTGATTATAACTTCTTGACATTCTTTGCTAGCATGCCTTAAGATGGTTAAAGGCATGTTGTCTTCATTCTTCTAGCAGATCTAGCTCCTAGAGCCTAGATATTCTGTATTCCTCATCATTTATGAGACCTTTTAACGACACCTTGAGGGATGGTAACTCAACTTCTATAGGCAGGATGGCTTCAGAGCCATAGACGAGGGCATATGGTGTTGTACCTGTAGGAGTGTGTATATTGATTTTGTAGGACCATGGAGCGGGATTCAATTGCATATGCCAGTCAAGGCCGGCATCATCGACAATCTTTTTGAGTATTTTCAGAATAATTTGGTTTGACGCCTCAGCCTAGCCATTACCTTGTAGGTTGTATGGAGTAGAGAAGCGATGATGAATGTGGAATTTATCAGAGTTCTTTCACATCTTGATTCTTGAAAGGTCGCCCATTATCTAAAATAATGGATAATGGAATATCATATCTGCATATGTTGTAGTTGAGGATGAAAGAGAATATTTGTGTCCCTGTGACATTAGTTAATGGAACAGCCTTAATCCACTTCGTAAAATAATCAGTGGCTGTGATAATGAATTTGTGGCTGTTGGAGGATGAAGGGTGAATCTTGCCTACTAGATCAAGTCCCCATTGGAAGAACAACCAAGGTGTCGTTAATTGTTGCAACTCTTGAGCGGGTGCATGTATTAGGTTACCGTGAATCTGGCATTTCTTGCATTGTTTGATAAAATGATAGGAGTCAGATTTCATGCTCATCTAATAGTACTTGAGACACATGAGATTCTTCGCTAAGGTAGGACCACTAGAGTGCATCTCGCATATTCCTTCATGTACTTCACTCAGAGTGGTCTGATATTCCTCACTATCCAAACACCTAAGGAGAGTACCATCTTAACCTTATCGATACAGGGTATCTGCGATGATGGTATATCAGGATGCTTGGCATATGAATGTTTGTTTCTGGTTGCTAGATAAGTCGGGTGGTAGGATATTATCTTTAAGATAGGTGTAGACTTTTCCGTATAAGGGAGAATTAGACCCTACGATGTGGTAAATGGTGTTGGTTTCTAGGATTTCATAAGCAAGATGGGAGACTGGCTCCACCAAGAACTCATAACGAGAATGATTTTCAGGTATGTCTAGGGGGGATGCAATAGTAGCCATTGTATCTGTTGCTTTGTTTTCCAATCTTGGTATTTGTTCAAAGAATATCACAACAAAATATTCCTTGAATTCATCCACCATACACTTGTATGGTATCAGCTTCTCATCCTTAGTTTGATAATCATCATTTACTTGATTAATGATGAGTTGTGAGTCCCCATACACATGAAGTTCTCTGACCTTCCAATCTACTGCTATTTTTATGTCGATAACCAGTGCTTCTTACTCGGCTACATTGTTGGTGCATGGAAATAGAATTCTGTATGACTTAGGGATTGTATCTCCATGTGGTGTTACCAACAAGCTTCCTTCTCTAGATCTATATTGAGTATATGACCCATCAAAGTAGAGTTTATAGGTTGTTGTAGGGATGTTGAAGATAGACTCATCTAGAAATTCAAAGCTTAATGGGTTGTCATCTATCAAAGGTGCATCCGCTAGATGATCTGCAATGACCTGCCCCTTTATTGCTCTTCTATCTACATACTCAATATCAAATTCACTAAGTATCATGACCCATTTAGATATTCTACCTGGTAAAGTAGCTTTACTGAGTAGATATTTTAATGGATCAATCTTCGCCACTAGCTTGATAGAGTGAGAGATCATGTAGTGTCTCCACTTTTGTGAAACAAAGACAACTACAAGGCATGCTTTTTCAATTGGTGTATATTTTAGCTCATAACCTACTAGTGTCATGTTGATGTAGTAGATTGCTTGCTCCTTTCCTTCATGGTTTTGTTGTGCTAACAGAGCTCCAAGAGATGTTGGTGTAGTTGAGATATAGAGAAGTAGTGGCTTACCCTAACTTTGTGGCATCAAGACTGGTGGGTTCATTAGATATTCCTTTAGATGCTAAAAAGCTTGCTCACACATGTTATCCCATTTGAATGGATGACACTTATCTGCCAGTTGAGAGATAAACCTTCTGATGGACTGCAACTTTCCTTGTAGAGACCGCAACTAACTCAGATTCTTAGGTGGTGACATTTCCATGATTGCTTTTACCTTGGATGAGTCCACCTCTATTCCATTAGATGATACGATATATCCAAGGAGTTTACTTGATGTGACTCTAAAAACATACTTTTTTGGATTTAACCATACATTAAATTGCTCTAGTCTCGTGAAGATTTTCTCTAAGACCTGAAGTTGTCCTTCTCTAGTAATTGACTTGGCTAGGATGTCATCTACATAATCTTCCATGATGGTGTGCATCATGTCATGAAAGATTGTAGTCATGGCCCTTTGATATGTTGCCCCCGCATTGTTTAGTCGAAATGGCTTGACGCACCAGCAATAGGTACCCCATGGACATGTGAATGCGGTCCTGTATTGATCTTTCAGTGCTATTTTGATTTGATTATAGCTAGAAAATCCATCCATTAGTGACAACATAGTGTGCCCTACTGTTTGATCTACAATGATGTCAATGTTGGGCAGAGGAAAGTCATCCTTGGGACAAGCCTTGTTCAAATATCTAAAGTCATTGCAAATTATGATCCTTCCATCAGGTTTTGATATAGGGACAATGTTTGAAATCCATTATGAGTAATCAATGGGTCTGATAAATCCAACATCTAGTAGCTTCTTCAGTTCTTCTTTCACTAGGAGTGCAATTTGTGGATGCATCTTCCTAAGTTTTTGTTTGACAGGCTTAGCTCCCAGAGCTAGTGACAAATGATGCATTATAATGTTTGGATCTAGCCTCGACATATCTGTATATCACCAAGCAAAGTTAATATGTTTTCGCTTGAAGAATTCAGTGAATTATGGCTTTTCTTATGCAAATAATGATTGTGCCATATGGATTATCCTTAGGTTGTCTTCTGTTCCAATGCTGACAGGTTCTTCTGGTTCTATCAGAACTGAGGACCTCTCTTGATCTGTCAAATTGGGAAGAGTGTCAAGCCTTTCATCCTTCGATGCCTTAGAGAGGTTTTCACCTTTAGATACGTCTTTTATTTTTTTACTATTTTCACGATCTAACACTACCGTAGAGCAGTTTTCACCATTAGATCTATCTTTTATTTTCAAATTTTTATGATTGAAAGGCTTGGCACTCTCTCCAAAATAAGCCTTGTCATTGAGTTCTATGGCGTAGCTAGTTTTGTGATCCCCTGTGGGTAGATGGTTTCTAAGTTCTAGATAATCGATGATAGCATCGTCATTTTGGAAAGTATCTAGCTCAGGGGTGGTGTCTTGCAAATCCCATTCTATGAGTTCGAGATGCACTAAGGGTAATGGGTCATTGAGTTGATCTAGTTCCAAGCTGGTGATGGAAATAAAATGGAGGAGTCATTTGAATAGGTAGAGGTATTGACAAGGTCTATTATGGTACTCTCCTCAAGTTGGTTTGTTAAGTGTGACATCGTACTCTCCTCATGAAGTTCACTTTCATCATATTAAGGATCAAACTCTAGCGATCTCGCTCTAGAACTTTATCTCTCATGTGTCATATGAGTAGAGCTATATTGTTGAACCACGTCAAGCCTTTTATATTCACAAGACATTTCTGAGAGACTGTCCCATTCATACTCATTGGAATGTGTTTCACTAGCTTCTTGTAAGTGGTGAATTTGTTACACTAGGTTAGTGGTAGCTGTTTCTTTGTCTTTTGCTTGGAGTTTCTCCTTACCTTTGATCTTCTCTTTACCCTTGTATCCCAACCCAGTAGTGTCTCAAGCTATGGAGGTAGAGGGTTGAATTGGTTCTATGAGACCATCTTTCCTTAATCCTATGGGACCATGTCCTTCATATCCCATCCTTTGTAAAATAGAAAACCCTTGACCATATTGTGCAGTAGGTAGCTTAGGTTGATGGTCATTTGGTGTGGTTTCACTAACTTCATCTTTGTAAAGCCACTGTAATACATCTTTTTCATCACTCTCATCCGATAGGTTTCCCCATCTAATGAAAGGACCCTTAGAAGTCTCCAATGACTTGGCCTTGTTCAGTAACGACTTTCCATAGGATTTTGGTGATATAGGCAATTGTGCTAGATAGAAAGTTTGCTCAGTGACATATTCTCCGACACCCTTGTCCTTGACTTTGACTTTAAGCTCTGATGTTTTGGAGGTAGAAGCTAGAGAACTTGGATCCACATGGTTTGAAGAAGAGGAAGCTGCTCAATTGGTGGGGATTACAACTTCTAGTTTTGATTGGATGGTGTTACAATACTGGAATGGATCAGGGTCACCTTGTATGGTAATTTCTTGGCCATTGTGTGGGAACTTGATACATTGATGGTATGTTGATGGAAGAGCCTTCATCGCATGGATCGAAGGTCTACCTAGAAGAATGTTATATGCTAGCTCCATGTCTAGAACTTGGCACACAGCATCTCTCTCTACTGGCCCAACCAGTATTGGCAAGACCAATGTTCCTTTGGAAGTTCTCTCTTCTTCGTCATATGCCTTGATAGTTATTTTCTTTTTAGGATCAATGGCATTTTCTAAAAACCCCAATGCAAGGATTAACTTTAACGTGCATATGTTTAAACCAGCACCTCCATCTATTAGGACCCATTTTATTCGGTGTTTGTTGATTTGGGCCTCAATGTGGAGGGATGCATTGTGTGGTTGAGTGGTAGACATGTCATATTTCTCTGTGAAAGATAAGAAATGTTGTGTGGTTAGCCAACCCACCATAGCTTGGAATTGCTCTTGGGCAAGGTTGGTAGGAACAGTTGTTTCCAATAGTTCCTTCTCTAGGATGTCTTTGTGAGACAAGGATAGACACAATAACTCCAAAATGGATATGTGGGCAGGTATTTTATGGAGTCGGTCAAGGATGTTGTATTGGTTCGATGTGGAGGATGATTTGGATGGAGTCCCTTGTAGAGTATTATTTCCATGACGAGTGGTCACATTACAGTCAGGCTTATTATTGATGGTGATCACATTGATGTGTGAATCACTTTGTGAGATATGATTAACAGTGTACTCATAAGAAACATTATTATAGTTTACTTTGTCTACACTGTTGCTGTTTTGGTTGGATGGTCCTCATTTTTCATAGTGAGGAAGAGGATTCTTGAATGTTGTATGCTCATCATTAGAGGTATGTCCTTCAATTGATATTCATTTTTTATCAAGTAAGTCTTGAATGACATGTTTTAGTGTTTGACAATCATTAGTTTTATGACCGTCACTTTTGTGATATTTACAAAAGTCAAAATCACTCCACCAAGAGGGTTTAAACTTTGGTTCATACTCTCGCACCGATGGAAGTGTTATGAGGTTGCCCCCTATTAACTTCCTAAGGGTGGATTCGAGTGACTCCCCAAGTTGTGTGAACTTTCTTCTAGGAGGAAAGTTGGTTGGTCTTTGCTCATTGCCTTGAGGCTTGGTGGATGGTGCGTTATTTTGCGGGTTTGATAGATTGAAGATTGATTGCTTTTGCACCACATGTTTACCATCCATGACACCATCATTCACAATGGGTTTGTTCTTAGTCCAAAATTGTGACTTGTCTACATTGCTGTTTGAACTAGGGGTGTCTTTGTATAGCTTAATTTGCCCCTTTGCTATCAAGGCTTTCTCTATGAGTAGCCCCATTTCAATGACCTTACTAAAAGTAGTTGGACATTGTATTTGGATTTGATAGCTTAGTTCCATGGATAGATTGTGAACAAACATTTCTATCATTTGCTTCTCCGGTATGTGGTAGGGACACTTGCTTGCAAGTTGTCTCCATCTTTGTAGGAAAGAGAAGAAGGATTCTCCCCCTTTTTGTTTGTTATTACAAAGATCCAACATGGAGATTTCATGTTTTATATTGTATGAGAAATGTGTGACAAATTTATCTACTAGTTCATCAAAAGTGTGGATGCTGGGAGGTAGGCATGAGAACCACTCCATAGCTTGTCCTCCTAATCTTCTTAGGAATAGTCACATAAGATATGTTTCATTGTGTGCGACTTCTATGTATGTGGCCCTAAATTCCCTTATATGATCTCTTGGATCACCTTTTCCTCTATATTTATCAAATTTTGGAAACTCAAACCTTGAGGGAAAAGGTATCATGAGCAAAGATTTATCAAAGGGATAAGGTGAGATATCCTCAAGGGAGTAGTGTTTTGTGGTTGTCTCACTTTGGATGTCCACCAACTATTGTTGCAAGGCTTAGATTTGTGATGTTAATGTGTCTAAGGGATTGGGTGTATCCTTAGCCTTTTCTAATTTAGAAGCATCTTTGTCAGTTTTGGAGTCATCTTTGTCATTTTTGGTGCCATCTTTCGAAGAATCAGTTTCATTTGAGGAATTGTTCTCTTTTAGATTTTAGATATGAAAATCTAAGGACAACTTAGCTCCTTGTTGAGCTAGCATAAGAAAATATTTATGAGGATCTGTGGCAACAACCCTATCCATTATCTTTTGAAATTTTGGATCTTGGAGGTGTTTTAGGATTTCCTCTTAGTTAATTTCCTCTTCATCGGAATCGTGCCCACTATTGTGAAGGGAACCCATTTTTTGCTTTTGTTTTGCTTAGGACCTAGTTTGAACCATGCAAGTTTGAGATGTGAGTGAAGTTGGATTGTGAGACTTAGTTTGATATTTTTGATATGATATGATATGAGGTAAACTTGATTGGATATCTTTAGACTAGTTTTTTCTAAGGTTTTATATTGATTCTATGTTGTCCAAACAAGGTGTTCTTGAGCTATAGTGGTGTATACACCTAAAAATGACATGACTCTACTTAAATAAATAATTTAAATATTTATTTCACCTTCATATTCCTCTATCAATAAATAAATAAATTTATTTATTTATTTGATTCACTTTCTCTCATTTAATTAAATAAATTACATTTATTTAATTAATCTACATCAACTTTATTCTTCTAAAATAATTAAATAATTTTAATAATTTAATTAAATCTCTTATTCTTCCAAATTTAAATAAAATGTAATTTTGTTTAAATTAAATGTTAAATCTCCAAAAAAATAAAATATATTTAAATATTTTATTTTATTCCTCCAAATTATCTATAAATAATTAAATAAATCTATTTATTTAATTATGCTTCATTATCTTCTAAAAAAATCTTCAATATCTTCTAAAAATATATTCCTCTTGTCATACAAAAGCAAAAGCTGAGTTAAAGTAACTTTGCTCTTAAATTAGAAAAATAAATTCTAATTTAAGAAAATGAAAACTCATCCTCATCAAGAAAGCTTTTAACTCAACAAAGCTTCTTTTTTTGAATGACATATGTCCTTCTTCTATTCACGCACATTCGCAGGAACATTCTCCTCCATTGATTTTCTCTTTTCTTCTCCACCATTGATCTTCTCTCACACAACACTATAAACACAATCCTCTTCTTCTATCTCTCATATCATCCATCGTTTGAGTAAACTTATGCTACAGGAAATATAGCATTGCATTGGTACCCATCACCATATCACTTCATATCATCCATTTCATTAGTGTGTTGAAGCTCATCTTCAATCACACAAAGTATCCTAGCCAACTTCTCCTTGTCATCTTGAGGATTTCAAAGCAAGAAAGCAAGCTTCCTGAGGGCCAACATTCATCTCCATCAAGATCAAGAAAGAAAAGGCGAGCAATGGAAGGTGTAAGGTAAAGGTTGTAAGTATCTTTATTTGCTATTTTAAATCTCCTTTTCCTTCATATTTCATTGATGTATTGGGTTTGTTATTGTTATTGATTAATCCCACATTTCACCCATCACAAGTGGTAATAGTACTCAAAGTGTCGATATAGAAGGTAGTCAAAATAGGGATAGATGATGTCCACTATTGATGTAGACTATTCTTTTATCAAGATACACAAGTATAGTTTCACTATGAGAGATTATTGGAATCCTGATATGAAACTAACTAGATATTGTTTGAATTTGGTAGAGTATCAATTATGCCTTGATGCAAGTTTAGGTTTGATGTGTTTGGATAGTAAGCTAATGGTATGCAAAGGTGATGTTATGAAAATGGTATGAGGATGTGACTGCAAGGTTGAAGTTATTTTCCAAGTGTATACTACAGCAAAAAGGGTATCTAGAAATGGTTTTATTTTTGTCTCAAATTGTATGGAACAACTCTTTGTTGTCAGATTGTCAATTTGTGGTATTGTTTTGCACGTTTTCCTAAGTTGCTCTAAAGTTTGTGCTATTGTCTTGACTCAAGTTATTTCTAGAAAACACAGTAAACAAGAGGTTTCCATGGTTATTTGAAACAATTTTTGATAAATTTAAAACAAACAAGTACAATCCTAAGGATGGAAAGGACAATATTCGTCGAATTCTAACTTGGATTTTACTACAACCACTTACATAAAGGTGGACAATTAGTGACTTCGTAGCACCGGCTCCCCCTTACAGTCCACTCACTTCTCATGCATACCAAGTTACAATCCCTCTGAAGAGTTGGATTTTCTGTCTCCACACTAAATGAGTGTATGACATTGGATGACTTTAGAGGTCTGACCTCCTACGTCAACAAACAGGGGTTTTTGGCTTTCTAAAACAATTAGCTTTTAGTTTGGGCATCTGTTTGGGTGGTTATATATGTGAAAATTTTCTCCATTATGGAGGCTTCCTAGTCTGAAGGGGTTAGGCTCAATAGATTTAAACGCACCACAAAGGTACTAGGGGAAACTTTTGTCAGTATAACATAGCATCACCCATTGTTTGTGACTTTTGTCACAAACACAATTTATTTAAAGTGGCTTAGAATTGGCTTGGCTTCAGGATGTTACCGCTCATGGTCATCCCACTTGGAAGAAATGTAATCCCAAGGGTAGGCCTCTTCTAAAGGTTACACATATAAAATGATGAGTTTGGCATTTTGATCACCCAAAAAGGGGAGAGCATAGTCCTATCACCATTTTCAAACACATAATACACTAGTTCTTTATCCTCCTAGAGTTAAAAATAAGTGTGTTTTACTCTACCAAGCATAAGAAATTGACAAGATAGCAAAAACTTTGAAAAGATGGTTAATTTTATCCTACTAAACAAATCTATGTGCAGATTGTTTGTTAAAGATTCAAACAAATTACCTTCCCCTATTTAAGCTAAATGAGAGTTTGTAATGCAAAATAGCAAAATGAAAAATTTATTCAATTTTATCCACCTAGGTTGGGACTATGTGAAAGTTGTAATGGAACAATACAATTTGCTTCTTCCTAATTAAATCTAGATAAAAATTTGCATGAAGATGTCATATTACTTCCCCCTAATTAAATCTAGATGAAGATTTGTATGCAAGTTGTAACTATAAATGCCTAAACCAGCTCTTAAATTTGCAAGAACATTTTGTTAATAGACTCCATTGATGATAAATAATACCTACAACACAAGTTAGTACAGTAAATTTATCTAGCATCTAATGTTCTAGTAATTGCAAAGAGGATCTACAACAAATGCTAATAATAAAAATAACTATCAACAATAATGCTGATGAAGACCAAGTCAAGGGATATGGCTGAATTTGAAGGAGGTGAGCCGATTTGGAAGAAAGCTTGTGAAACCTGAGAGTGGAGGCCTGAGTCGTAGAAGTAAAATACAAAACATATACAAACATAAATCTCCACGTGAAAGGATATTGTCGTTGGAAATTACTGAACCCTGCAATCAAGACTTGAATAGAGGTAAATGTTTCATTATTATAACCGAAACCCTCAATGAACAGTGGCCAAGATCTCATGGAATCTTTTGGCCTATAAAAGAAACACCAACTAGAGAGAACTCAATTTGAATCATCACCAGCTAGATGAATGTAAATGATAACTCCCAAACAATGATCAAAGGTAGACTTCTATGAATTATGTGTGCAGAGAAAACTGGCGATGAAGTGAGGGGTTAGTGCAAAAAGATGGGGGGCCAAAAAGTGGCCAAATGGTTTTTTTTTTAAAATAATGCATAACGCGAGCACATTATAATGTGCTCGCATTATAATGCAGCGCGTTATGAACCACTATAAATTAAAAAAAAGGGTTGTCATTTCATTTGATTTCTATTTTTCTCCTCTATCCCCGCGGCTTGCAAACCCTACAAAGTGTGTTCGTGTTTTGCAAAAGCCAATTCAACAACAAAATCTCACTGATTCATCGCCAAAATGCCGTCACAACGTCAAGCATGCCAAAGGAGTGAGTTTTATTTGTTTTTTTGTTTGAATTTGCTTCTAAATAGGTAGGTTTGAGTTATTTTTTGATGTATATTTTGTTAATTGTCAGGAAATGTTAATGCACCTCCTCCTCCTCAAAATCCACAAAATCCTAAGGAGGAAATACCTATAGAACAACAACCTCCATCCATTCCTTGACATGCCCCTGGAACACAAGAAAATATAATGGGGCAAATTGAAAACAACAAAAAAGAAATTGAAGATATAATTGCAAGGTTGAAAGATCCTTCCACTTCAACCTTGCATAGGTCCACGCTTGCTGAATCTCTTGAATCTATGTTATCAAATGTAGATTCAATTAGCAAACAAATAACTAGTTGGACGGATAAGAGGAGAGAGTTTAGAGACTATTATGTAGACAAGCTGTCATACCAAGATGTGAAAAAATTACAAATTACAAAATTAAACTTGTGTTCATTTTTTACAAACCCACAAACAAATCAACCTCCACCCATTACATGCAAGAGGTTCCCTATCCATTGGTGCAACAACTAAGTGATAAGGGACAACTTTGGGCAGAGGTGGTGGATGGTTTTTGACCATCCTCCATGCAATAATAATGAGGTCCCGCAATACTTTTTGAGGAAACTCTACTGCGAGTTTGTCCTTAATAAAGTGCCAAACTATTTTTATATGCAGGACTTCTAGTGTAGAGGTGGGGGGTCAGCACAAGATAGACTAGGGGTACGTCTTGACCCACAATGGGTAGTGAGATGAGTAATCAGTAGACCAGCCCATGAGCATGTTTCTATCCCTTCCATTGTGAAGGAGACTGTTGAGGTTGATACACTTCAGTCCATTAGTGCCTTGACCCAGAGCATCATAGCGCATGCCAGTCTTACAGCACAGAGTGGGTTGGGAGATAATGCAAGGAGTAGGGTCTCACCCCATACTTGTTAGACTTGTGGGTCAGCCTATGGTTATGACCCCATGGATAGTCAGGACACAGGTGCATAGGCTACATCTGCAGCTGAGCAGATGGTAATGATAGATACCCTCCTGAGTGAGACTTTCGGCCTTGATACTCAGGTAAATATTAGCAAGTTTATTGAATTTAATTTATTAAATTTTATTTTTGAAATGCAAGATTAACTAGTTTAAATTGATGATTTTAATGAAATTTTAGGGTCATAGCGTCAATGTAGTTTTCAATGGTTCGCCACCTGCATTTTACACTAGATCATCTACTAGCAGGGTATGTAATTAGTAAACAATTATAAATATTACATGTGAATAGCATTGTTATATGAATGGTATTCTAATATCTGATTTTGGATGTTGAATAGGTTAATATTGTAGATTTCATAGCAACACCTGCCAGCAGTGGTGGACTTCAAAGTTTTATGGAGGTAATAAAATAAATAGTTTAATGAATGAATTGTAGTTACTAGATTTTTGTATGTGACTTGTGTGCTTTATTGTGTGTACTTCCATGTTTAGATGAACATGTTTGTATGTTAGGAGCCATGATTTGCATCACTATTATAGTTTTTGTAATTGAATAATGTTGTTTTATTTGTAGATGATGCAGGTTGCGGAGACTCCTCCCCATGTTCAGAGGGCAATGGAGCATGGTGTAGCCTCTATAATTCATAGCTCCATGGCATTGATAGGGGTATGAGGTAGATTAGTAAATTTCAATTTACATTCATTGTTATAGTTGTCTATTTTTGAAAAATCAAAATATTATTGATTTTAAGTTTAATTTCTATCTAGATGGTTTCTATAGGACTTGACATCACCAGGGCCTGTTCCTGCTACTGAGGCAAGTGAGGAGACAGATTATATGTTAGCAGTAAGTGATTATTTTGTTAAATGTTTCACTTTTTATAACATGTAATTTCTATATATTAATGTCTATACTTTTTATTGTAACAGGTAACGATGCAGGAAGAACTAAATAGGAGGAGTAGCCCTCGGGTTTGTAGTAGACCACCCACATGTGCGTCTCCATCCCCTAGAAGATCAAAGGTTGCCCGTGATTTATTCTCTTCACTAGCTAGAGGGGAATGACTTTTTATTGTGTTCCTTTATTGTATGCCTATATGGCATTTGTGGACATATATTTTCTATTGTACATAGTTGACATTGTATGCCTATATTGCATTCTTGTAAGCCTATATGGCTATTTTGTATATATGTTATACTTATATTGATAGATATTGATGTATTCCTATATGGATATTTGGTTAATACAAATCTTTTTTATTGATGGCATCCATACTTGCATTATAAATCCACGTTTGAATGGATATTTGTAGATGGCTACTTGAGATATTTAAAGTCCAATTGTATTACATAGGATGTTTGTTGATCCAATAAGCTAGCTATTGTTATTCAAGTATTACCTAAACCTCATTTTGGAACTAAAAGATAAAAGTTGTATTTAAAAAAAAAATGAATCATCATGTTGAACAGAAAATATTAATTTTCTTTATGAGTAGCATAGAATGTCAACTATATGCAATACAAGAAAAAAGAATCATCATGTTATACTTTATGTTTGAGATTCTAAAAATGACTAAGTCTGGTAGCCTAATATCCTAAAACACTAGGATGAATATCCAAGTCATTAGGATGATTGCACCTTGAGAAAAAGTCATTAAGATGAGCGCTTAAAGGAGACTTTCTTAAATATTCAAACATTGAGCAACAAGTATGAAGGGTTAAGGCACAATTTGTAACTTATAAAGCCTCAAAAGGGTGCCCAACTTAGAGAGAGCATTCATTTAAGACAAGGTGCCCATTGACACCTATTCCACCATAAAAGTGTGCCTAAGGTGGAAGGAGAACAAGCCTCTAGTAAGTGAAGTGCACCTATTGTCTAAACCACTTCATTATGGCACCCTAGCATGAGGAGGAGTATATAAGTCAATAGGAAATGGCATCTAGAATGCAAATGAAGGACTAAGTGGCATTTTCAATAAGCATCAATTCACCTTGAGCTTTCAATAAATACATCAAATTGAGCCCCATAAGCCTAGGCGCCCTTTGCCTTCAAAAGAACCTTGTATCGACATCAAGAGTTGGATTGTTGATGACTTCCCAAGCTAGAGATAATAGTGAAAATAATCCTTCCACCATCAAGATATTGAAAAATAATCATAATGTAATGATATATGGGATAACTGGCATACCCCTTGTGAAAAGTGATGATCATAACAAGAATGGTCACCTCAACTTGATGCCCAATAATTTTAATACTATCAAGCATCCACATAATAGTAGATAATCTTATCAAAAGTTACAGAGAAATTTCTAAGGACCATAGTGTTATCCCTATGACTTGACACATACTGCTTGTTTCATAAAGCAAAGGGACATTATTGTAATATGGAGCCTAATTAGACTTGGAGGTTAAATTTACCCAACTTTTATCAGCGTGGTTTCCCCCCAAATATTTTCCTACTAGTTTTTGTGCCTTGAAGTCTAAGTGCATGAAAATCATGAGAATGAGTGCTTAGGGATGAGATAGTCTTCATAAGAGTTTAAATAAGAACATCATCAAAATGTGCCTTGGTAGAGAGACTTGAGACCATCATCAAATAAGACAAAATATCTATCTCCAATGACTTGACACAGATCCCAAAATCACCTATTGGACCAATAGGATCCTAGGCGCTCACTTCATGCATTATGATTTCTAGGCACCAGTTTGATGCTCCATCACAAGGAAAGTGCGCCCACACTTGCAAGTGTTTTTCTTCAGGATCTAGGTGCCAATTGAAGGTTGTAGTTGCCAAGAAGAGTGCCTAGCAAGAGGAAGTCTTTTGGAGTATCCAAAACACATCAAACACTTGACTAACAACAAGATAACTTTTTCCCAAGTTAGGCACTTCAAGAGGGAAGTTAAAATATGAATAAGCGCCAACTTGTCTAGGTGCAAACTCAAGCTTGTTGAAGATACACATGGCGCCCAACATTCCTTGGTGATTTCATGAACTTCAAATGCTCAGAACTGTTCAAGGAATGCCCAATGCCCCTTCTTGATGATAGGCCACCAAAGTGAGGGTGGAATTACGCCTTGATCGCATTAGGTGCTATCTAGAGTATGCTACTCCATGGAAATGCACCTTCTTGCTTAGAGTCTTAATGAAAAGTCCCAGAGGTTAAGTGCGCCTAACTTAGTGAAGAGGATGATAACTTCTAAACCCTTCTTGGAACTTAGATTGCTTCAACTGAAGATCACCTTGCACCAATACATCACCAAACTTTCAATCACAAAATCAATTCAAACTTAGGTGTTCATTAAAAGTGTCTCCAATGTTGGTGCATCTAAGAGGTTGAACTGGCAAGAGATGGCGCCTAGCTTCCTAGACCTTGTTTCAATATGTTTGAGTTTGAAAGTTGACTCAATGGTATCAAGATGGCGCCATAGAATCTTTGGACTAGTTCCTTAGAGTTTCAAAAACATTCTGGCTCCTTGAAAATTCCTCCGACATGCTTGGGCACCATTTCAAGGTCCTAGAGCCATGATGTAGCGCTTTATTGCTCTAGGCGCCCATTCATGATTGTGTAACTTGAGATTGGTGCCTAGAGTGAATAGGCTTTCATCCTGACTTAATTTACTAAGGGAACCTCATCTTGAAGGCCAAACAACTTTTCCTGCCAAAGCGCCTTGACTGAAGACTCCACATCCTTGGGCACTCATTTGGACAATTTGATGTGAAATTGGCACCTAGACTCCAAGAGTCAACTTTTTGCTTTCCAGACTTAGCCAAATTTTGAGTTTCTGACTTTGTTCCTGCAAAACAATGAGATTGAGTTAGTCAAAAACCAATTCATTCCCTCATCATTTTGAATTAGCCTCTGGGAATGAGAAATAGGCTAATCCATTCTTCACTTGATGATCAAGCCAGAAGCGGGGACATGGCAGGGTAAGCTGTATCTAATGACATTACCTAATTGAGTGCCTAGGAGGTATAAAGCTTAACATTGACATGAGGACAAGCGCTTAGTAAAGGAGAGTTTCTCAAACATTTAAACATGTGAATGAAGTCATAGAAATGCACTAACTCATCCAGACACTATTTTCCCCTTGTGTACCCTTACATTTGCACCTAAGAAGTTGCAACTTTACACTGCCTCCTTCTGATAATTTTTGGGGTAGCAGAAAATCTTTCACCACGAGCAAATGTCTTAGAGATATAAAAAACTGAGAGAGGTTATTGTAGAGGCACCCTACATGATCGCGTTGCCTTAGATGGAATGTTTCTAAGTGACACAGTTTTTGAGTAACATCTCGTCAAAGATTGCTACCTTTTTGCACTTTGGACTCTTTAGGGATATCGTCGGTACAATGTAGCTCGGATTGTTTCGACATGTTTGAGTGAAAAACAAGACCATGCCTAGTGTAAATGTACCCATCTAAATGTGTTGGAATAGTCAGTTTGGTCACATCAAGAGTAGGACAAAAGTTACACCCCTTTGCAACTTTACACTGCCTCTTGACAATTTTGGGGTAGTAGAAAACTTTTCACCACGGGCAAATGCCTTAGAGATATAAAAAACTGAGAGAGGTTATTGTAGAGGCACTCTACATGATCGCGTTGCCTTAGATGGGATGTTTCTAAGTGACATGGTTTTTGAGTAATATCTCATCAAAGATTGCTACCTTTTTGCACTTTGGACTCTTCAGGGATATCGTCGGTACAATGTAGCTTGGATTGTTTCGACATGTTTGGGTGAATAAAAGAACCATGCCTAGTGTAAATGTACCCATCCAGATGCATTGGAATAGTCAGTTTAGTCACATTAGGAGCAGGATGAAAGTTACACCCCTTTGCAACTTTACACTGCCTCCTTCTGATAATTTTTGGGGTAGTAGAAAACTTTTCACCACGGGGAAATGCCTCAAAGATATAAAAAATTGAGAGAGGTTATTGTAGAGGCACTCTACATGATCGTATTATCTTAGACAGAATGTTTCTAAGTGACACAGTTTTTGACTAACATCTCGTCAAAGATTGCTGTCTTTTTGCACTTTGGACTCTTCAAGGATATCATCGGTACAATGTAGCTCAGACTGTTTTGACATGTTTGGGTGAAAAACATAACCATGCTAGCATAAATGTACCCATCTGGATGCATTGGAATAGTTAGTTTGGTCACATCAGGAGAAAGATGAAAGTTACACCCCTTTGCAACTTTACACTGCCTCCTTCTGATGATTTTTGGGGCAATAGAAAACCTTTCACCACGAGCAAATGCCTTAGAGATATAAAAAATTGAGAGAGGTTATTGTAGAGGCACTCTACATGATCGCGTTACCTTAGACGGAATATTTCTAAGTGACATGGTTTTTGAGTAACATCTTGTCAAAGATTGCCACCTTTTTGCACTTTGGACTCTTCAGGGATATCGTCGATACAATGTAGCTCAGACTGTTTCGACATGTTTGGGTAAAAAATAGGACTATGCCTAGTATAAATGTACCCATCTAGATGCATTGGAACAGTCAGTTTGGTTACATCAAGAGCACGACAAAATTTACACCCCTTTGCAACTTTACACTGCCTCCTTGTGACGATTTTTTGGGCAATAGAAAGCCTTTCACCACGGGCAAATGCCTTAGAGATATAAAAATTTGAGAAAGGTTATTGTAGAGGCATTCTACATGATCACATTGCCTTAGACAGAAGGTTTCTAAGTGACACAATTTTTGACTAACATCTCGTCAAAGATTGCTCCCTTTTTGCACTTTGGACTCTTCAGGATATCGTCTGTACAATGTAGCTCAGACTGTTTTGACATGTTTGGGTGAAAAATAAGACCATGCCTAGCATAGATGTACCCATTCAGACACGTTGGAATAGTCAGTTTGGTCACATCAGGAGCAAGACAAAAGTTACACCCCTTTGCAACTTTACACTACCTCCTTCTGATGATTTTTAGGGCAGTAGAAAACCTTTCACCACAGGAAAATGCCTTAGAGATATAAAAAACTGAGAGAGGTTATTGTAGAGGTACTCTACATGATCACATTGCCTTAGACAGAATGTTCTAAGTGACATGGTTTTCGAGTAACATTTTGTCAAAGATTGCTGCCTTTTTGTACTTTGGACTCTTCAGGGATATCGTCGGTACAATGTAGCTCAGACTATTTCGACATGTTTGGGTGAAAAACAAGACCATGCCTAGCATAAATGTACCCATCTCGATGCATTGGAACAGTCAGTTTGGTTGCATTAGGAGCAGGACACCAAAAATGCATAACATGATGATGTAAAAATGTGTATATGTGTAAAAATGCAGGAGGAAATAAAAAAAGACAAACCTTACAAATTAATTTGCATACTTACAACTCAATGTAACATGACTTTACAAAATCAATGTGAATACTTACAAATTAATCCAATGAACCATCTGGGTCTACTCTACTCTTTATTGTGTCAAGTATTGCTTCATGGTTAGACTCACACACCTTCCACAAGATTTTGTTCAAAGGTCTACCCCGATACTTTAGCAAATGAACATTGGATGCCACCACAAGGTTTGAGTAATGAAGAATCTTTGGATGCGTGTCAAAGTCCTAAAATAGCCAAAAATTAACACTCTTATGTGGGTACCTTCTAAGCCATGTTCTAGTAATAACCACTGAGCCTGTAGGGTATTCGATGTTTTCTCCATCTGTAACAGGGGCCTCCAATTTCTTTTTGGCCTTAACATAATGACATAAGTAATAATCTATTCCCTCTTCATTATCTTCATCTGCAATAACTGCATATACATGCCTTACATTGATATGTGTAGCAAATTAGATGAAATTAGTCAACATTATAAAAACACTACAAAGTAAGATGACATTACCTAGTTGAACTAGATGAAATTAGATGCATATATGTGCCCTATATTACCTGGTTGAATTAAATCTGATATGTGGTCAAAGTCAACTGATGATTCCATATATGTTAGTTCTAGTGCCATCAGGGGTTGATACGTGTCAAGTGGGCTAAGATAACTTAACTGCCATTCGTCAACCCACTCCTTTGACTCGCACTCATCCCAGACTTGAATTGTACAGGAAGAACAAAAGTATGACATCTTTCGCGTATGGATACTCCATGAACCTACAATTGAGCTTCTGAAAGAGTGCATCTCATTTGATCCTGTCAATGTACAACAGTCCTCATATGGTGCAATGTTAGTATCATCTATCAACCAAAAAAATCTACGAACTAAAGACTTACCTTCATTACCTGGACCCATGGAAGCATTACACCACTTGACAATCAATTTTGCATCTATCAACTTTGTATTGTCTTTATACTTTAACTCTTCTATTGCTATGGCTCTTTTGATACATGCTCCTGCACCATCATGCTCCCTCTTTCCATGCCTGACCTCACAAAAGTTTCACATATGTTGAATACCTATAAAATTATGCCTCCTACTCAACCAATAGAAATTTTGTGAGTTCTTGAATTGTGATGCACAGTTATCCAGCCATATGAGATGCTAACTGAACGATATACCCCTTCTAGCCAAATTATTGTAGAACATCTGAAAGGAACCTTGTACGAACTCCATAGAATGTGTGTGATCATCACTAATATAGAAATTATACTCCCTTATGATCTTTCTATCATCCTTTGTACTATCATTCGCATGAATGAATGTGATGTGCACAAATATAGAAACTTGTGTGGAGTTGTAATATTGTGATTGTACCTCACATTGTAGCTGTAGACTGTAGTTCTCTGCAAAGTCGATGACTAAAACAATGCTACCAACCAGAAATGTGTCCTTGTATAACTTGAATTGCAAGTCCAACCATCGATCTCTATGGGCATGTCTTACATACTCATACACTATGTTATCACGAAATATAGCCATCAACTAATACACTAGAATCTTTTCAATAACCAATTCACACCTCTTTTCTTCTTTACCATCTTTTGTATTGTATGCCACTATTTTATACTTGCCAAACTCTACTAGTTCATTTCCAACCGCGTGTGTTCTTTCCATATGTTCACATATTGGCAAATGTTGCAAGCCACCGCAACGATGACATGTGCCATCCAAGCATAATTTCTTGTAGAATATTTGACCTTCCTCTCTTTCACATAAAATTGTTGATATGAAGTCTCTTGAAGATGTTGATGGGGCACATATGGCACAACCTTGCAAAACATTGTTAGTATGCATATCTAAACATATAGACCTATAAGCATCAAAATGGTTAGAAAATTCAATATGTAATCTACAACAAGTAGTGCATGTGTGATTTATCTTGACATAGAAAGGTTTTAGCATTTCAAAATATCTTTGACAAATTTTAATTTAAGGATACTTCTCTAGAAATTTACCATAAAATTGTGTTTAAGTCTCATCCAAAAAATGCTTTGGATGTGGCTCACGGTTCTGACTACCGATTCTCCTTCTTACCACATCCCTTTGATTCAGAGATATTCTTGTGTAATTCTTCCAAAAGTCTTCAATTAGTGATCTCAATGCTTCAACAATTAGTTTATCTTTCTGTGGTAGTCTCCCCGAGAATGCCCATAATTCATTGGCATTAGTGTCCTTAATTCTTTGGTGTCTTCCAACAGCTCTTGATAAAGTTTTCCTATTAATTCTCAATTCTTGACTCATCTTTCTAATGAGATCAATTTTCCTCATTTGACTACTTATTATAGTCGATGTAATCACATGCCGTGTTGCATTACTATCTTTTGTGCATGAGGTGTTACCCACTCTCTCATACACACTCATTATATTCTTGACAATAGATTTTTCACTTGAAGCCTCTGATGTTCTCAACCCAAGAATCTTCATGATGGACCTATACTTTATACTTCGCATCATTTCAATGAGTAGTTGACATCTTGCAGTCTCATTTAACTTTTCAAAGAACAATCTCTAAATCTTATGAGCATATCTTCTACAAGTGCATTTTGGAATCTTACCTTCCATTGGCTGCAAAATATTCTCATCAATTTCAATCAAATACTTTGGCTTTCTATGCAAAATTATAGGTGGTGTTAAGTTAGGTAAATTCATCTCAACATTAGGAATTTCATCAATATTTAAATGAGATGGACTAGATGGCATACCTTCGATCAAAGACGAAATAGATGATATACCTTGAGGTTGAGGTGGGAATGATGGCATACCTCCTTCATCACATTTGAGCGATGATGTACTCTCAACTTGAGATGTGGTAGATGGTGTCCATACATATTGACTTGTGGTAGAGGACGTGTCTCCAACTATGGTATTCAAATCTCTCGTAGCACGAAGTTTTTGCATTCATTCTCTTTGTGCCGCCAATACCATATCTCTTTGTGATGGTTGTGGTTCCTCTTCAATTGGTATATCTTCATTTATTGTGTCCAATTTCCTCTTCTCACGAAGTTCCCTCATAGCCATTTCTTTCTTTACATTCTTAGCTTCTATCTCTTCTTGTGTTGGTTTAATTCTTGATCGTTTCCTCAGCATGACGGAGAATTTGTCTGTAGTATGATAAAGAGACCAATATTACTTCCTAAGAAATGAATACAAGATAATAGTGGGATTGTATTTTTATTATGTTGTAAAGATTTATTCTTGTATAGTTTGACATCACAGTATGTTAAGGTTTGTTTATTACACATAATTATTAAAGAGCCCAAGTGTAGAAAATATAAATGGCATCACGTGAGATTGTAGGCTACTTTCTTGATTGGGAATGTGTCTATTTTAAACATGTATGATAAAGCATGATAAAGTAATTCAATCCAAATTAAGGAAAATGTAAAGAACATGCATGTAAAGACTTGACATACCTAAAAAATGAAGATTCGAATGGAGAGAGTAGCCAATTATGTAGTGTTTTTTTCTTCTTGCATCAAACTCCTCAACAATTTAAGTTTTTCACCACTTGCTTCCTTTTCAATGTTAAATTGAATAACACTCAAATATAATTACTAAAAACAATACTATTAACCAATCTATAATGTTAAATTTCTAAAATTGAATTACAATTAACATTGCAACACTACAAAAATTGAAACTTGAATAGATATATATCAAACTTGGTGTGAAAACTATGTTATTTCCTCCCTCTCAAGTTGGCAAAGCAGAAAAGGTGGTGGAAAGATCATGCAAAGGTGGTAGAATGTGTAAAATGTGCATGTGAACTTCCCAACAACATGAAAGCACTTCTTTTTTATTGGAGCACACACATAATCAGTATGAAAACAGAGCATGTGGGCCTAGAGCACGAGAGTCAACACTTTTTTACCTTTTCTATAGAAAGACAAAATGTGAGCACGTTATAACGTGCTCACATTTTATCCTGCTATAGATTGATCACATCTTGTGCATTTCTCTTTCCAAACCTTCCCCTTCAGACTTGAATGACCACAAGTTTTTTGAGGGAGAACTTTTCATGTTTCCTACAAGAGCTTGCCAGATGCTCCACCATATGATAGGCATAACAATGAAGGGGCAAGTCCTCATAATCAAATTCTTGATAGAAAATGCCCATCGAGGAAGCAAGACAGATCTTCTTTGGAAGCAAAAGTTCTAGTTTGTGATAAATCCTTATCCAACCATAAATAGCAGGGGTTCTGTCGATTGTCAATTCACTTCCACAAAGTCTTTTGAAGACTTCCTGATTGATTCCAAAACATCCACACCCCAAAACTAGAGAGGCAATTAATATAATTGAACCCATGAATCTACATTTGACGACAGAAACCCTCAACACTATACCTTAAACCCTAATCCCTTAACCCTCCAACCCTATCCCTAATCCTTATACCCTCCAGACTCTACTTTAACCCTAATCCCTCGACCCTCAACCTTATCGCTAAACCCCTGACCCTCGAACCTCAACCCTCAACCCTCAATGTCAAACCCTAATCCCTCAACCCTTAACTCTGATCCCTCGACCCTCAACCCTATCCCTAAACCATAAACCCTAAAGCCTCAACCCTCAATGTCAAATCCTAATCCTCAACCCTTCACTCTAATCCCTCAACCCTGAACCATATCCCTAAACCCTCAACACTATACCTTAAACCCTATTCCCTCAACCCTCAACCCTAAACCTTATCCCTAAAACCTAATCCCTCAACCCTCAACCCTAATCCGTCATCCCTCAACTCTAATCCCTCATCTCTAAACCCTAAATGCTATCCCTATTCCTAAACCCTCAACTGACTCGATACTATACCTTAAACCCTAATCCCTTATTCCTAAACCCTCCAACCCTATCCCTAATCCTTATACCCTCCACACTCTACTTTAGCCCTAATCCCTCAACCCTCATCACCCTCAATGTCAAATCCTAATCCCTCAACCCTTCACTCTAATCCCTCAACCCTGAACCATATCCCTAAACCCTCAACACTATACCTTAAACCCTATTCCCTCAACCCTTAACCCTAAACCTTATCCCTAAAACCTAATCCCTCAACCCTCAACCCTAATCCGTCATCCCTCAACTCTAATCCCTCATCTCTAAACCCTAAATGCTATCCCTATTCCTAAACCCTCAACTGACTCGATACTATACCTTAAACCCTAATCCCTTATTCCTAAACCCTCCAACCCTATCCCTAATCCTTATACCCTCCACACTCTACTTTAGCCCTAATCCCTCAACCCTCATCCCTATCCCTAAACCCTTGACCCTCGAACCTCAACCCTCAACCCTCAACATCAAACCCTAATCCCTCAACCCTTAACTCTAATCCCTCGACCCTCAACTCTATCCCTAAACCCTAAACCCTAAAGCCTTAACCCTCAACCCTCAATGTCAAATCCTAATCCCTCAACCCTAAACCATATCCCTAAACCCTCAACACTATACCTTAAACCCTAATCCCTCAACCCTCAACCCTAAACCTTATCCCTAAACCCTAATCCCTCAACCCTCAACCCTATCCCTAAACCCTTGACCCTCGAACCTCAACACTCAACCCTCAACATCAAACCCTAATCCCTCAACCCTATCCCTAAACCCTAAACCCTCAACCCTCAACATCAAATCCTAATCCCTCAACCCTTCACTCTAGTCCCTCAACCGTAAACCATATCCCTAAACCCTCAACACTATACCTTAAACCCTAATCCCTCAACCCTTAACCCTAAACCTTATCCCTAAACCCTAATCCCTCAACCCTTAACCCTAATCTGTCATCCCTTAACTCTAATCCCTCATCCCTAAACCCTAAATGCTATCCTTATTCCTAAACCCTCAACTGACTTGATACTATACCTTAAACCCTAATCCCTTATCCCTAAACCCTCCAACCCTATCCCTAATCCTTATACCCTCCACACTCTACTTTAACCCTAATCCCTCAACCCTCAACCCTATCCCTAAACCCTTGACCCTCAAACCTCAACCCTTAACCCTCAACATCAAACCCTAATCCCTCAACCCTTAGCTCTGATCCCTCGACCCTCAATCCTATCCCTAAACCCTAAACCCTAAAGCCTCAACCCTCAACCCTCAACGTCAAATCCTAATCCCTCAACCCTTCACTTTGATCCCTCAACCCTAAACCATATCCCTAAACCCTCAACACTATACCTTAAACCCTAATCCCTCAACCCTCAACCCTAAACCTTATCCCTAAACCCTAATCCCTCAATCCTCAACCCTAATCCATCATCCCTCAACTCTAATCCCTCATCCCTAAACCATAAATGCTATCCCTATTCCTAATCCCTCAACCGACTCAATACTATACCTTAAACCCTAATCCCTTATCCCTAAACCCTCCACCCTATCCCTAATCCTTATACCCTCCACACTCTACTTTAACCCTAATCCCTTGACTCTCAACAGTATCCCTAAACCCTTGACCCTCAAACCTCAACCCTCAATGTCAAACCCTAATCCCTCAACCCTTAACTCTGATCCCTCGACCCTCAACCCTATCCCTAAACCCTAAACCCTAAAGCCTCAACCCTTAATGTCAAATCCTAATCCCTCAACCCTTCACTCTAATCGCTCAACCCTAAACCATATCTCTAAACCCTCAACACTATACCTTAAACCCTAATCCATCAACCCTTAACCCTAAACCTTATCCCTAAACCCTAATCCCTTAACCCTCAACCCTAATCCATCATCCCTCAACTCTAATCCATCATCCGTAAACCCTAAATGCTATCCCTATTCCTAAACCTTCACTTGACTCGATACTATATCTTAAACCCTAATCCCTTATCACTAAACCCTCCAACCCTATCCCTAATCCTTATACCCTCCACACTCTACTTTAACCCTAATCCCTCAACCCTCAACCCTATCCCTAAACCCTTGACCCTCGAACTTCAACCCTCAACCCTCAACATCAAACCCTAATCCCTCAACCCTTAACTCTAATCCCTCGACCCTCAACCCTATCCCTAAAGCCTCAACCCTCAACGTCAAATCCTAATCCCTCAACCCTTCACTCTAATCCCTCAACCCTAAACCCTTAACACTATACCTTAAACCCTAATCCATCAACCCTCAACCCTAAACCTTATCCCTAAACCCTAATCCCTCAACCCTCAACCCTAATCCATCATCCCTCAACTCTAATCCCTTGTCCCTAAACCCTAAATGATATCCCTACTCCTAAACCCTAAATGCTATCCCTATTCCTAGACCCTCAATGGGCTCGGTACTATACCTTAAACCCTAATCCCTTATCCTTAAACCCTTGAACCTTAATGTACTCAACCCTCAACGTCAAACCCTGATCCCTCAACCCTTAACTCTGATCCCTCAACCCTTAACCCTTAAAACTTGAACCCTAAAACCTATCCCTACATGCTCAACACTCAACACTATATCTTAAACCCTAATCCCTTAACCCTCATCCCTAAAGCCTCAACCCTAAATCAATAAACCTTCAACCCTAAACTCTATCCCTAATCCTTCTACCCTCGACACTCTTATTTAACCCTAATCCCTTGACCATTAACCCTATCCCTGAAACTCAACCCTCAACCCTCAAGCCTCAACCCTCTACTCTCAACATTAAACTCTAATTCATCAACCCTAAACCCTAATCCCTCAAACCTAAACCCTATCCCTAAAACATTAAACCTCAACACTATACCTTAAACCCTAATCCCTATCCCTCAACCCTTAACCCTTAAAACTTAAACCCTATCCCTACACCATCAACAATTGACACTATATCTTAAGCCTTAAACCCTCATCCCTAAAGCCTCAACCCTCAATCCTTAAACCTTCAACCCTAAACCCTATACCTAATCCATCTACCCTTGACAGTCTAACCCTAACCTCGACATTAAATGCTAATCCGTCAACCCTAAACCTTAATCCATCAACACTAAACCCTATCCCTAAACCCTCAACCCTCAACACTATACCTTAAACCCTAATCCATCAACCCTAAAACCTAATCCCTCAACCCTCAACCCTCAACCCTAAACACTATCAATAAACCCTCAACACTATACCTTAAACCCTATGGCAAAAGCTTTGCGTATGTTACATCCACAGTGAGTAATTAACAGTTGAAATCAGAAGGATGATCATTATGAGAAAAGATTTGCATTGGGGTACATCTATGTTTCTTGCTCTCCACCCCGCACTTAGGGAAGGTATATTGTTATGAAACAGGCAAATAATCTCCCATTATTTACTGGTTCTATCCACAAGAACTACTAAACTATACCTTAAACCCTAATCCCTCAACCTTCAACCCTAAACCCTATCCCTAATCCCTCTACCCTCAACAATCTACCTTAAACCTAATCCCTCGACCCTTAACCCTAAATACTATCCCTAAAGCCTCAACCCTAAAACCTAATCCCTCAAGGTCCTAAACTCTAATTGCTTATCCCTAAACTCTAAATCCTATCCCTAAATGCTCAACCCTCAACCTTAAACCTTAATCACTCAATCCTTATCCACTCCTCTCCTCCCCTATCTAGGTCACTCCCATCTCTACCCTCCTCTGCCCTTGACACTATACATACATAAATATAGGCATACATAGATACATACATACATATAGGCATAGATACATATATACATGATTAATAGACTTGAATAGAAAAAAATTTAAGGGGAACATAACACGAGCGCGTTATAACGCACTCATGTTATGTCATACATGACAAACAACAGACTTGCGAAAAAGGAAAAATGCAAACCAAAACATAACGTGAGCACGTTATAACGTGCTAACGTTATGTCTTGCTTTGGGAATCCCAAGCCTTGGGCTTGGGATTTGCTTTGGATTTCCAACCCAAAGGCTTGGAGTGCCTTTTGAACAGTCACAGACGTGTTTTTCGATATTCTTCAAGATTTCACATAATTTCATTCGTGCTAACCCTTAGATTTGCACGTGTTTCAAGGTCAAACAAATCGAACACCTGGGTAATGTTAGGCTTTCTCTTAGCTATTTGACAATGTGATTGTTTTCACATTTTAACAATGTTAAGCTTGTCATCTTTAATTTCTTTTGTTTGTGTGTCTATTTTTGGGCAAAAACCACTGTTTGGTCTTTTTTCATTGTAAATTAACTATTCATTGAAATTTCAAAAAAAGTACATATTTAGAAACTAGACTCCATTCTACAAATATTAAAAAAAGAAAAAAAGATTTTCAATTAGTTTTCAAAATTTATAGGGGTAGCACGGCCAAAATTCTATTTTTTAGGATGTGTCCACTTTGAAAATAAGTAAAAAATAAAATATTCATCAAAAAATTATCAGAAAAATTAGACATAAACTACATGCTATTACCTAATTTCTCACTGAAGCGATTTTAAAAATACCAAAAAAAAGTTGACCTTTTGAGGGAGCCACAAAACATGCTATGTTATGTTTTTTTGACAGAAACAACACCAATTTCCATGGCTCCGTCTTTTGAACCCCTTAATCTATGCCATTTTTAAAAAAAAATAGTAGTTTAAAAAGTAGACTCAGAGCACTATGAACATTGTTTTGGTTGCATCTCCAAATTTTGAGTGTAACTATGCTCAATTTCTCATCCAAGTCTAGTATTTCCTGATTTCAAAAAAAAAGTGGCCACTTAAGACCCCTTTTTGGCCCCCCATCTTCTTGCACTTACCCTGAGTGGAGGCCAAATAGGGCTTGAGGGTGGCTAGTAGAGAAGCTCTAAGCCTGCAATAAAATGTTGTGAACAATGGCTGAACCAATATATAACCAATGACAAAACTAGAGAAGATTGCCAATTAAATGTGCAACAAAAATAACCAATGAGAGACTCAACAAATAATGATCCAAATGAAATGTTAAACCAGAATGAAACTATAAATGAAATGTTGTTGTATGAGCAGATCTGCAGAGCCTCCTCTATGCAAGGAATCCTCCAAAATGAAATTTGTATGGTGGGCGCCAAAAATGTTAGAGGAAATATGAATAATAGTAATAAACTACTTACTATCCAATAACTCAATGAAATTGATGCAAATACAATAAACAAAGATATTACCTTCATAGACCGATTCACCATAGCTTTCATTGTTTCCTATCTCGTATTGATCTTATGAATGAGTTGAGCTCTCAGAAGTGCGTACTTCCTTGCTGTTGAAGATGACAATAAGAGAATGGTTGTAGATGGATAATGCAATGAAGATTAAACTAATAATGCAACTATATGAAGATGGATAATGGAGATATGGAGACATGGTTGGATGATTTTGATGATAATGAAATTATGTAGGTGTAATGAGGATACTTTACCAAAGGCATGTTGGTAGAATTTCTATAGAGTAAGTTTACAAAAGCTCTTGGATTGTTGAAATGAGGGAATGATGGTTCCTTTTATAGGGCAAGGAGGGGCCAATTCCCAGTGTCACGATCTCAACAGTGGAGAAGAAGTCCTGTGATGTGTACGGTGGAGATTTATTTGGTTGGGATGAGGGAGAGAAATATGGAGGATGCTCCTCTCACCTTGACATGGTGGAGAGAAAGGTGTGAGCAAGAGGCCACATGTCACACGGCTCACCAAGACCATAGAGTGAAGGTCAAAGAAGGAGACCTTGTTTGTAGGATGGTTGGAAGGAATATAGGGACTTATGGGACAAGTGTCTCAGGGTGTCTTTTGGCCAAGATGACATGGAGAGACCATGCTCATGAGAATAGGGATGGTTGGAGAAATAATAGGACATGTGGGTGAGGGAAATAGATATTTAAATATTGAAATATTTAATTATGTGTGTAACATGATGAGGTTGACTGTGAGGTGGATTGGATGATGTGGAATTATGGAATGAATACTTTGGGATATGATGATTGATTAAATAATTTAGAATTATTTAATTAGGGATGACATTAGAATTGGATGATTTAATTAAATAAATAGATTTTTATTTAATTCTTGAAATATTGAAGATGAACATGAATCATATTAATAAATTGATGGATTTATTCATTTATAGAAGAATATGAATTAAAATAAATAATAATTTTTTATTTAATTCACTTTGCCATTTTTAGGTGTATACACTAGGTTTATGCTTCTGACAATTTGTTTTACTCCTATCCTTGTCAACTAGGGTTTCATATCTTTTCCCTAGATTGATTGATTGGATTTGGTTAATTTCTTGTCTATACAACAAAAGGGAAGAACCCATGTAGCTTGGCTCTCCCTCTATGGTAGAAGCTAAACTTAGTTTATGTCTCAATGTTTTGTAGAAGAGGGTTTTGACCTAGTTTGATGTATTAAGCTAGTCACTCTTTTCTACACTACATGTTCTTTAGTGCATTCTCAAGCCAAAGGAATCTATGTACATGTGTACTCCCTTGATGTTGCCATTCATACCTATACCAATAATATTTAATATAGAGAACCTTCTCAATGACCTCTTCACAAAATATTATGAATCATTAATCTGATATGGGGGTTAT
Organism: Cunninghamia lanceolata; assembly: GCA_027924645.1. NCBI lineage: Eukaryota > Viridiplantae > Streptophyta > Pinopsida > Cupressales > Cupressaceae > Cunninghamia > Cunninghamia lanceolata. The sequence continues at coordinate 2,830,642 of BSBN01000424.1, read as the reverse complement.
TAAATATGTTTTTTGTGTGGTTTTTGTTGGTTTCTATATACACCTAAAATTGGCTCAGGTCGAATTAAGTAAATATTTTGATATTTATGTTAATTCTTATTTCCTTCTATCAATTAAATAAATATTATAAGTTTATTTGATTGATTCATTATCCTACAATTAAATAAAATCATTTTATTTAATTAAATTCCCTAAATTCTTTTAATGTCTCAAGTCATAAAATCCACCTCACAAAATCCACCTCATCTCTTCCACCTCACCATGTTGCACATGTAATTAAGTATTTTTAATATTTAATTAGCTAGTATCCTCTATTATCCAAAATAAATCTTTAATTCAATTATCCTCCACCAAATTGAATATTTAATTCAATGTTCACCACTAGCCTCCACTAATTGAATTCTTAATTCAATTATCCCCCACTATCCTCCACCAATTGAATTTTTAATTCAATTGTTCCCCACTATCCTCCACCAATTGAATTCAATTGTTCCCCAATATCCTCCACTAATTGAATTCTTAATTCAATTGTTCCCCACTATCCTCCACCAGTTGAATATTTAATTCAATCGTTCCCCACTATCCTCCACCAATTGAATTTTAAATTCAATTATTCCCCACTATCCTCCACTAATTGAATTCTTAATTCAATTGTCCCCCACTATCCTCCACCAATTGAATTTAAAATTCAATTGTTATAACCCACTCTTCTCAAAAAAGAATTTTTAATTCATCTATTATGAATTAAAGATTCACAAAAAATGAGAGCCATTGATCTCTTTTGATCCTCACCCTCCATTGCCTTTTTAGAAAATCTATAAATAAAACCCTTCTCTAAGCAATTGAGGGGACTTCATTCTGGTATCCTTACCATGTCCAATTTCCTCTATGGGAGAAACTTCATCTTGCACAATCACTATACCAAAATTTCTCTCATTCTCTTCTTCATTCTATTTTCAAGTGTCCTCCATTATCATGTGTTGAAGCTCACATTCAACACAACACATATCAAAAGCCAATCTTCCTTTGCCATCTTCAACAAGCAAGCAAGTAAGGAAAGCTTCTGAGAGCTTCACAATCAAGATCAAAGAAAGATAGGCAAACAATGGAAAATGACAGGTAAAGGAGTTTGTAAGTATGTTCTTACTTATTTTGGTTTTATTCTTCTTTGCTTTCAACTTCCATTGGTGTTTGGGTTTTTATGTTATCATTAGTTTGATTAAACCACACATTTCTCTCCCTCACATTTTGGCACCCACCATGGGGCTCTTGCCCCTTTACTAATAAAAAAAATGAGTGTTTTTAGTTGTAGGTCCGTACAAGTGACGAATAGGTGAAGAACAGGTCTCTGACAGCCATCTTGCGCATACAACCTCCCAAACGATGCATTTACCTCCTGAGTTGGCGCATCTAGTTTTCTTGTGCATTTGACCTCCACAGTTGTGCATTTGACCTCCGCAGTTGCGCATATGACAATATTGCGCATTTGACCTCTGTAGTTGTGCATCCAACCTCTGAAGTTGTGCATCCAATCATTACTGCTGCACCTGAGTCCAATTTGTGCATGTACTCTGTGTAATTGTGCATCCATTTGAGTTGTACATTTACCCCCTAGTTTTGTGCATCTATTCTATCAAACTGTGCATATGTTGTTATTGCGCCTATACCTATGATTCTTGCGCATTTCTTGTTTGTCCTTGCGCATTTGTACAAAAGTCACATACACTCCCTGTTTCTACGCATTTAGGCTGCAGTGTTGTGCATCTATATTCTGCTTTTGTTGTACGGTTTTGTGGATTTTGTACATTGAGCCAACATCTGTTTTACAGGGGTAGTGGCTGGATTAGGTCATTTAGATGATTTGTCTAGTCCATTTAGACTAACTAGGGGTGAAAGTAACAAGTGCATCTCATACAATACTTCACATAGTTTTCTAAAGTAGGAAGGAAGTAATTGAACCCAATGGTTATCTATGCATTGTCGAATATATTTTCTTAAAGTAGGCCACTGCTATCTTTACAAACAGAAAATGAAGAATGCTATGATCTAAACACTTCCAAGTTAACAATCGTGTGAGTGCACAAGTAGCTTAACTTATTTAGTTTTTCTACTTTTAACAAGGTTGGATTAACAAGTGTTTTTTGTGCTTGTGAATGACAATAGGCTTATGCTCTCCCCTTAACTGGGTGATCAAAGTGCTAGATTTATCATTCTATTTTTAAACCTGTAGGGGGGCCTGCCCTTGGATGCACGCTTGTCCAAGTGGGAACAGCCCTGAGTGGTAACAGGCTAAAGCCAAGCCCTACCAAGCCACTTAAAATAAATTGTGCTTGGGGTGAAAACCTCAAGCAACGAGTGTTGCTGTGTTACATCGATGGCCAACCTCCCCATAAACCCTCATAAGCATAACCCTTTGAGGCTGGGAGACTCCATAACAGAGAGTAGTGCCGCTACATGTGTAACCACTCGAACGGTTGCCCTAATTAAGAACCAAATTGTTTAGCAAGCCAAAATCCCCTACTATCCTATCTAGCCTAGGGTGTACTTGTTTTTGAGTCAAAATAGTCCAAAAACACAAAATATATATATAAAGATAAAAATCATGGAAAACTTCTATGTGTTCGATGTGCTTTTGCCATAATTGAATATCAACCTCATTAGAAACATCAAGTGTTTCAAACCAAAAAAACTAAAAAATCCTAAAAACAATCTAGAATTATCCAAAATTTAGAGAAAACAAAAAGAAAAGTTAGAATTGGGCATTTGATTTGACGTATTGCGCATATGCTTCAACTTATTACACATTTGATTATGCGGCATATTTAAACAAACAAAAGAGCCAGAATTGTGCATTCGCTCTGACCTATTATGCATATGCTTCGACTTATTACGCATTTGATTACATGGCGCATTTAAACAAACACAGTTAACACAGAATTGCACATATACTTCGACTTCTTGTGCATCTGACTCATGTTGTTGTGCATTTAAACTATTGTGCATTTAAACCAAAGAACAAAAAAATTCAATTCTTTCCAAAAGCAAAACTGTCAAAATCATTTTCAAAAACCTGTTTCAATTTTTCAAAATCTGATTGAAACCTTGCAAATCAGCCATTTCTCCATCTTATCTAGTAAGCTTTTCCAGTCTTGTGATCAATGGTGAACAAATTATAATATCTTGATCAAAAATTTCAATCTTTGAAATTGCAAATAAACTTAGGTCCCTCACCCCAAGATTGTATAGCAATTATTCAACAAATCGACATCTTACAACAAGAATTGACAAGCTTGCAAGCTGAATGGGCTAGTACTAGCTATGCCTTGCCCCAAAATCATATATCTTTTTCCCATACTCATGACAAGGAAAGCACCACCTCAAGAGGGAAATCGTATACCACTTTGGCTCCTAATCCTCCTTCACCATATGCTAAGACACCTATCCCAAAGCATACCAGTTCTACAACAACACCACCATCTAGTTCCTCAAACTTTAAATGGCACACCAAAAAAGAGTCATATGAGTGGTGGAAAAAATATTTTTCCAGATTTATACAATACAAGAAAAGCTAAGGAGAAAACCAAATCCACTCATCCATTACCTCATTCATCTACCCATACACCTACAAAGGATGTGATCCAAGGACTACTAGCTGAGAGTCAACCATGTCCCCAATCTCCGGTCCTTGACCTTACTAAAGATTCTTCCAATGTCTTGTCAACACCTACAATGCCTTCATGTCATCCGCAACCCCTTGAGCTTATCGAAGAACCTCCTATCATGAACCAAAGTTAAGGTCCATCAACCATCCATATTGCCAACCAAGAGCCTATCCAAGAGTCTTCTACCTCCGCTTCAATTCAAACAACTCACGAGTTATGTCAAAAGCACACTTTAGAGCATGTGGAAACATTAACCCCTTGTCTAAACCAAGATCAAAACATTCCCAGCTGACCCCTGCATAACCTTTATCTCTTCAATGATCCTATACCTATACATGAGTAAGATATCCAATTTCCCACCAGGCATAACCTATATCTCTTCCCTGATCAAGATACTACTATTGATGAAGAAGCTATCCATGAGCAACTTGATCCTATGCCTGAGCTAGAGATCCAATGGCTTTTCTATGATCAAGATGATATCCATAATAATGAACCTCTCCATGAGCCACTTAATCCTATCCATCTCCTAACAACTATACAGAAGAAGAAAATCCAATTCCAACCCATCCATAACCTTTATCTATTCTACGATCAAGATATGCCCTATGAAGAGGATGTCCTAGAACAACTTGATCCCATACCCATCCATGAGCGAGAAACCTCCATTACTCCTATCCATATTCCACCTAGTCCCATCCGTGATCCAACAACTTTCACTTCCCTTGATGAGACAATTACCTCCCAAGAAAGTGTAGAAGATCGAACCAGTAATGATCCTTCACCATCTGTTATTGCCCATGCTACAAAGCCTCCACCATATATCCTTGGTCTTACTACCTTCATGCATGAATGTTCTCTCTTAGAACACCAACAACCACTATCCGCTATCTCACCTTCCTCATCCAATAAGGAACTTGTGTCTAGTACACCTATACATAATCCTGTTGTCCACCACATACTCCAGAAGATGAACTATCAAGGTAAAGGCTTAGGCCTTCATGAAGAAGGTATTTTGGAGCCCATCCATGTCAATGTCCCTACACCTTCATACGACCTTGGATACATACCCCAATGTGCGCAAACTCAAGATGTTGGTACTTCCTCCACTCCTCCTAAGTCTACCACTTTCCATCTCAAACCCTATCATATCCCCAAAACATATGTCGTCATTCCACCTCCATCATCCTATAATTGTCAAAAGCATGTGACCATACACCTTCCACCATCCAATCTCCCTCCGCTACTTCCAACTCCTAATATCTCACTATCCAATCTCCCTCCGCTACTTCCAACTTCTAATATCCCACCATCCAATCTACCTCCGCTACTTCCAACTCCTAATACCCCTCCATTCTTTTTACCACCACTTCTTCCAACACCTTATCCATCCATCTATAAATCCTCTAAATATCCCAATCACGGCTGACAAACGCACATATTCTCTAAACAAGGAGCTTTCACTGACCTCACTTCTACCATCCCAGGGGATTCAATGACAAATATGTGGATGCCTCTACCTATAAAGTAAAAAATCCTAAGAGTCCTCACAACCTAGGATATAAAAGCCAAGAATCAAAGAAGTATCCATATCAAAAGCTACATACACCCATACACCTAAATGCCAAACAGAACAAGGTGTGGGTCCCCAAGCAACAAATGATTACTCCAAAAGTTGCAAAATAGCTACATACACCCATACACCTCAATGCCAAATTGAAACAGGTGTGGGTCCCCAAGCAACAAAGGATTACTCCAAAAGCTACACAAAAGTTGCATACACCCAAACCCATACCTTCACAGGTACTATCTAAAAACAAAATGGTTTGGGTACCTAAGCAAAAATCCCTAAAGTTACATGAGGCATCCACCTCTCAAGAATTCCAACCATCTACTTTCTCCCATTCCATCCCAAAGTCTCAAATCCTTCGATCCCATATGATGAACAAAAATCAGGACAATACTCAGTCTATGGGGATCCCTGCATGCCTACATCAGGCATCCACAAGCAAAAGTCTTTGTTGCTTCCTACACTACTTTCCCATCACTAGCTTCAATGTTTACCATGGTATGTGCAACCGTTGGTCATGATTCCCTTCCATTCCACAACATTTTCATATACCTCCATTTCCCTTTCGTTCCACTATTATCGTACACATCTTCCTCATCCTAGGCCCATGGTCCATGCTGTTGCATAAACCTTCCTTCCATCTTTGGATAAGTCCTTCTATATTCTGCATCATCATCCACTATTGTACCTTCCATAATCCACTATCTACCTATGCCATATCACTTTCATACATTCCCCTACCAACATCTGTGAGAACACTTGGCACTATCCATGCAACAGTATCTATCTAGCAAGACTATCACCTTTCAAGGAACTAGATACTTGAGTCTATCCCTATCCACCTTCTCCTATCTAAATATTCAAACAAAAAAAAAAAAAACAAAGAAAAAGAAAAAAAAGTAAAGAAAAATCCTTTCATCCAATGGTGAAAACTAGGCAAACAGGCGCCTTGGATAAGTACCATGATGAAAACTGGGCAAACAGGCATCATGTGTAAGTTGATCTTCTATGTCACCTACACTTGGGGGCACCTTGTCTCATCAGCATATCACTCCTTTCATACCATTTCCTATCCTATCCTCTATCCATTACATGCCTATCCTGTCCCGTCCATCCATCCAAACTTCCTTTCCTCTATTCTTTGGTCTTGATAAAGATTGGGGGCACAATGTTAACAAATGTTTTAGATGTCTCTTGACATACCTTATCCCTCCAAAACATGCAAATCCTTCATTATCCTCTCATCTTCCTATCATCATTAGCATTGTCATGAACAATCCTACGTACTCTACCTACAATGGGGCACGTTATTCTTATGCGACATAGTCCTTGGAGATCACATCCTTGGTTACTTCTACCTATGTATCTACTATCACCCATACAACTACATATCTGTGGTGTTTCCTTGTCATTAGTATTGTTTGTTCCATATCTGATCCATATCGGTTCCATATCGTGTCTTATCTAATCCATATCGTGTCTTATTTGATCCATATCAGTTCCATATCATGTCTCATCCGATCCATATCTTAGGTCCATTAGGGTTCTTGTTGAACTACATGGCCTTTGAGTTATCACATAGGCAAGGCCATTATCAATGTGCTCCTGAGGCTCTACTTCCCTGTCCATCTCATATCTTGTCGTCTATCCTCTAGTCCATCCATGGTCCCAGCCCTGAACTATGCTACCTCTACGTTGTCACTTAGGCAAGGCCATTATCAATGCGCCCCCAAGGCTCCACTTTCCCTATTCATCCCATGTCTAGTCCTTCTATCTGTCTAAGTCTGCTCCACTTTCCCTATTCATCCCATGTCTAGTCCTTCTATCTGTCTGAGTCTGCTCCATTTTTCCATCCATCACATGTCTTGTCGTCTGTCCCGCTACCCATCTGTGTCTGTACCTTTCTCTAGACAAGTGCATGCAGCAAAGCATGCTTCCCAACATAGCAAAAATCATGATGCAAAACATCAACCTATCCAAGGCAAAACAGAGCACCATACCGAAACACTCAAGCTAAATCTCATATCAATTATGGTAAAAAGACACATCTAAATGCAAGAATGTTTTGTGTTGGTTAGATTAAGAGTCTTGATTTATGCTATCATGCCTTTCGATGCTACTCGAGGATGCCAAAAGCTAGAGATGCTATGATAGGGGCATGATTATTTTCTTTGTCTGCTACTTGTGGATTAAACTTTAGTAATGTGATGACTTTTGTCTAATGACATGATCAGCAAAAGATCATCGAGGACTCCAAGGTCTAAACATGAAAAGGGGCAATCCTTGTCTGTTGAAAAATGTAAGAAATACTCAGGTCATCTAGATTCAATTTTGACTAGATGCTTGTATTAACTTGCTATATCAAAATCCACGTAAGTAATACTCAAGTCATCTTAGTCTAATTATACCTAGATGCTTGTATTTTCTTACAACATAATAAAGCCCAATAATGAAAGCACTTCAAAATACTTGCTATATCAAGGTGACAAATATCCATATCCATACCATATCCAACTGCACTTCATATCCATTTCCATATCCATACTGTATCCAATTGCAAGTCTATCCTTAATCCATGCCAATCAAGTCAAGTCAATCTTGTCAAATGATCCGATCACAATTAGTGGTCTTGATCCTTGTCCAGTCGTAAACCATATCAATCAGTCATAACTATCCTTCATGTTGCTCTAGGGATACATCACTCCCTGCCATGACAACACTATTGTATATTGTTATCATATCAAATGTCTTAGATAGGATGTTGTATTGTCGAAACCAGACCCAAAGTCTTATACGACATACTTCATTCTTGAAACTAGACATCATTGACCTATATCGTTGGTTTACCGTTCGACAGGGGCACTACTTTGTTTGTTCCTGTATCATTTGTGCATACTTGCTTACTTTCTTGTGTGTGTCATCTTTTTATCTTGCATTCCATATCATTCATCCCTTTCTTTTGCATCCAACCATTTCATCTCCTATCAACCTATCTCATCGTGAGATTATCCGTCTCACGCCTTCTACCTTCTCCCCGTCCAATCTCCCGAGGGGGCATCCTATCATCATAACCTATACTAGGGGCAAACTGGGGCATGTATCATTATCAGACTATTTATTCTTTGAAACAACATGATAAAACACATTGCTTCAAAGAGGGGCAAAATGTATACACCTAAAATTGGCTCAGGTTGAATTAAGTAAATATTTTGATATTTATCTTAATTCTTATTTCCTTCTGTCAATTAAATAAATATTATAAGTTTATTTGATTGATTCATTATCCTACAATTAAATAAAATCATTTTATTTAATTAAATTCCCTAAATTCTTCTAATGTCTCAAGTCCTAAAAACCACCTCACCAAATCCACCTCATCAATCCACCTCATCTCCTCCACCTCACCATGTTGCACATGTAATTAAGTATTATTAATATTTAATTATCTAATATCCTCTATTATCCAAAATAAATCTTTAATTATCCTCCACCAAATTGAATATTTAATTCAATGTTCCCGACTAGCCTCCACTAATTGAATTCTTAATTCAATTGTCCCCCACTATCCTCCACCAATTGAATTCAATTGTTCCCCACTATCCTCCACCAATTGAATATTTAATTCAATTGTTCCCCACTATCCTCCACCAATTGAATTTAATTCAATTGTTACCCACTATCCTCCACCAATTGAATTCTTAATTCAATTGTTCCCCACTATCCTCCACTAATTGAAGTCTTAATTCAATTGTCCCCCACTATCCTCCACCAATTGAATTTAAAATTCAATTGTCATAACCCACTCTTCTCAAAAAAAAAAATTAATTCATGCATTATGAATTAAAGATTCACAAAAAATGAGAGCCATTGATCTCATCTTTTGATCCTCACCCTCCATTGCCTTTTTAGAAAATCTATAAATAAAATCCTTCTCTAAGCAATTGAGGGGACTTCATTTTGGCATCCTTACCATGTCCAATTTCCTCTAGGGGAGGAACTTCATCTTGCACAATCACTATACCAAAATTTCTCTCATTCTCTTCTTCATTCTATTTTCAAGTGTCCTCCATTATCATGTGTTGAAGCTCACATTCAACACAACACATATCAAAAGCCATTCTTCCTTTGTCATCTTCAACAAGCAAGCAAGCAAGGAAAGCTTCTAAGGGCTTTGCAATCAAGATCAAAGAAAGATAGGCAAACAATGGAAAATGATAGGTAAAGGAGTTTGTAAGTATGTTCTTACTCTTTTTTGTTTTATTCTTGTTCTTACTCTTTTTTGTTTTATTCTTCTTTGCTTTCAACTTCCATTGGTGTTTGGGTTTTTATGTTTTCATTAGTTTGATTAAACCACACATTTTTCCCCCTCACAGTTTCCATTGTAAATCTAGCCACTTTGTATCTACTACACTTAATATGAACAATAGAGTGGGTGATCCTCTTTGGTTGATCATATTTGATATATCAGCATGACAGTTGTTCCAATATGGTCTTGTCCCTCTTATGGAAGATCCAAAATGCATAAACTTTGCTTAGCCAATTGTGTGTCAGGAAGATTTTTTAGGTGTGCATGGAGGTTTTCAATAATGGTTGGTATGTTTTCTTCTAAATTTTTTTAATGAAAAATATTGTAATTCCTTGGCTACAATGGCACATCATAATATTTAAGATAAAATGTTTACATCTCGGATGTCTTTCGAATCATTGGTCATGAAATTTTGATATGTGATGCATATTCATGCATTTGTACTTCCTTAATTCAGGGTTTCATTTGTAGTGCATTGTCATCTGGAAATAGTTTGGAAAATGCAATATCAAAGAGGCCCTCAATATTATATTCATTTATGGGAGATGAGATTATTTTGGGCCAATCAACAATGTTATCGGCTTGATCTTCATTTCCTAGTGTTTCTTTAATGATTTCTAGCTTGTGGCATTTATTTGGTAATCTAACCATAAATGATGACTAGTATGTTGATTCATTTTCAATTTGGTCTTGGTTAGTGCTAGATTAATTGTTTGGGACCACTACTTCTTCAATTTCAATGGTGTGAAGCATGTCTGAAATATATGTACTTGTATCAAGGAGTTATGCTAGGTAGTTAACATTTATTTCAACGTTGCTATAATATGGGTTATATTTGACCTTGTATTGTAATACATCTCTAAGATGACTTCTACCTACATAACAATTGTAATAGTTTACTTGTGTATGCAATCTTCAAACTATTAAGACATCTAAGTCTATAATTATATGTGGAATGACTTTTGCAATGTTTATAATGTCTTGTGGAAAGCTAATTGTGTGACCATTGTATTTGTATTTCCCTCCATGAGCATGGATTACTTATAATATTGGATTTACTATAACTATGAGCATTTCTTCTACTTGAGTGATATTTTTCAACACGATGAGTTGTTCTCCTAGGTCCATAATGTTAAATGATGAAAATCAATGTATGCATTTCTCACTAAAGCATCTTCTACAAGTAGCATTATTGTTTTATGAATGGAAAAACATGCTAGGGTAGTGTTCCTTGAATATAGTTCATGTCTATAAATTTTATAGTGCATCTCTTCTATGTCAAATTTTTTTGGATGCTGTCATAAACTTATTGTATGTCGTACGAACTTTTTGGATGTTGGACCATGAACTTATTGGATGTTTTCAGGAAATGTTTTAGATGTTGTCATGAATCTTACGATGGAACATCATAAGATTTAAGATAAAATATCAACATCTCAGATGCCTTCCAAAAATTTGGTCATGAAATCTCATTGTGTAATGCATATTCATGCATTTGTACTTCCTTAAGTTTCAAAAAGTCTTCTTCCACCAAACTTGGCAAAACTGGTAGCAAGTTTAGAGATCCTACCAAATGTTGAGTTTGCCAGATAGATTTAGAGCATTGCTAGTTTGGAGGAGCACTAGATAAATTTAGTGGTGGCTAAATTAAAATATTAATATATATATATATATATATATATATATATATATATATATATATATATATATATATATATATATATATATATTTGAAAACTAAACTTATAGATCTACAAAAGGGTATTTTTATATTTTTTAGAAAATGTTATTTACACAAGTAGAAGTTGTTGAAATATCAAGTTTTTCAAATAATTTTATTTTCTGGTAAATTGGCCTCATTGTGGTGCTACATATGCATTTAGCCAACAATTTTAGTTGGAAAAGCTGTGGACATATCTAACTTAGAATGAATCTTACAAGATCATATGTTTGACAAAAAATGATTTTTAGTTAAAAATACTTAAATTCACTTGTTCTGATAAGTTGGCTGAAAGTGTGACACAACTTTGTGCTTTTACCCCGAAAACCTATTTTAGGATTTAAATTTTGGACAAATATGCTCACCAATTGTTTTTTGGGAATAGGCCATGGAAATTTACTAGCCATGTTTCTCCATCGTTGTAAGGATCTATGCAGGATCATGGCGGTCCAAAAAATGGCGATGAGATGACCAAACTTTCACCCTTGTGGCTAATGACTTTTTTTAATCCAAATTTGATGAAACGAAAAGGGTTTATTGAAAAATTTGTCAGCTTTCCACCAATATAAGATATGCCTTATTTTGAATTTAATAGATAATTATTATTGATTTTCTACATACATTATGACTAAATTCCTGATTGATAGGCTGATTGAAAAACTTCTATAATTTTCAAACTATTTCACATTTTTTGAATCTAAAAGATGCATCACATTCTATGCTTTGCAAACTATAGGATAAAAAAAATTAAATTTCATAAATTTTTGACCAAGTTATGGTGGTCAAACAAACACGTTTTAAAATTTTTGAAATGTTCTAATAAAAAAATCATAACTAATTATTTACTTGCAAAAAATTTACAAAAAAGAAATGCAACACATCTAGGCTTGTGTCCTCTACTTATATTGAAAATTTCAGAAAAACATTATTTTTTTCTTGTACTTAGGTTGGTCAAACATACAACTGCTTTTTATCTTTTTCCTAAAAATTTAGTACTACTGCATTGAAATATCAATTTTTTGCAAAATAGATTTACATTTTTTCAAAAAAGGAATAGTAGCCTAGAAACTACATTCAATTTGCTACAAATTCTATTCTTACATATTTTTCAAATTATGTTAAAAACCTATTCAAATTTTTATGTCAAGTTACCTAACTCTATTTTTCTAAATTTTCATTGCCACTTAGGGGCCTAGTTTGGACCCCCATGATCCTGCACTGACCCGGAAGAAGGATATAAAAGTTTCCCCATTTCTTTGTTTGTTATTGCATAGGTCGATCATGGAAATCTCATGTTCTAGTTGAATGAAAAATGAGTTACAAACTTTTTAGCCAACTCATTAAAGGTCTTGATACCTGGGCGTAAATGAGAAAACCATTCTATATCTTGCCCTCCAAGACTATGAGAGAAGAGGCATAGAATATATGTATCATTGTGAACTACCTTTAGGAAAGCAATGTAGAATTCCCTAAGATGTTCTTTAGGATCCCCTTTTCCTTTGTACTTATTGAATTTTTGCATTTCAAAATTAGGAGGAAAAGGTATCATAGGGAGAGATTGATCAAAAGGATAAGGACAAACTTCTTCTAAAGAGAATGTCTTCTTGGTATGTCCTTAGTTGAGGTCTGAGATTTTTTTTTGCAAGTATGAGAATCTCTATTCTATTTATGATGTGGGATTTAGATTTGTAGCAAGACCCTGATAGTTTGATGATGGTGGTTGTGATACTTGAGGCAGATTGGTGTGAGATAGATATGAGTATGGGTGTGAATTTTGGGGTTGTGATGCATGTGGTGGGTTGGTATGTGGTATATAATAATTATAAGTTTAGGGTTGTGATGCATGTGGTGGATTGGTATGTGACATGAATGGATTGGAAGATTGCGGTTGTGATGTAAGCCAATGTGTGAGATGTTGGGGGTGCGTGTGAAGTGATAACTTGATTAGGTTGGGTCATAGATGCCATGGATGAAATGACTTGAGGAATGGATGATGGAATACTAGAAGAAACATGACCAAATGATGTGGGAAGTTTATAAACTAGATTGGTAAATTGGTTGATGAATGGTGATGAAGAAATGTTATGTGGGGGTGTAGGTGTGGTTGGTATGGTGGGTGCTATGGTCGACATGGTAGGAATAGAATAGGATGTGATTCTCCCATAGCAGCAATAACAATGTTTATAGGGTCTTTCTCCTTAAGAGTAGATGTGTCAAAGTCATTAGGCAACTTATCCCCTTTCTTAGCAAGTAAAAGGAAATATCTATTTGGGTCCGATGCTAAGAGCCTATCTAGAGCTTGTAAGGTATCCGAGTCTTGTAATTCTTTAGCTGGGTCTTAGAATGTTTTATGTGATTGTTGACCAAGATCAATGGAAGATGAAGGACCTAGTGTATATTCACTTGGAAGGAAGACATTAGGAGGCATACCTGTGGTGAATTATGTAGCATCAATGGGGATGTTTGGATCATGTTGAGGGACACTTTGATTAGTTTCTATAGCTTTCTTGTAGTGAGACCTAGTAAAAGGCATATGATATTTCAAACTTGTGGATGATGAGGATGGTGATGGATGGAGATTTGGACTTTGATAATGATGTTGAGACTCTAAGGGGATTAGATGATTGGATGTTTTGATAAAAGATAAATCTAGATCAATGTTGATGGGATTTGGATTGAGATTGTCTTCCAAGAGCTAGACTAATGAACTCAAGGAAAGACGAGATGGGTAGTGAGGTTCGCCAACTCAATAGGAGCCATTCTCCTAAGCTAGCGATTTCACTAGATGATAGATGCTACCTTATTTGTTAATTTGAGAGAGGTAACTTCTCAAACAAGAGACAAGCTAGTAGATGTGATCTAGATTTTGACTCTTAATTGATTCATATAGCTAGATGATAACAAGGATTGTGATGGATAATGATGATAAAGATATCCTATAGTCTCAATCAGATAAAAACTCTAAAGTCAAAATGGTGATATGATGGTGGATGGCAATGATTGGATGACGAAAAGATTGATAATAGGTGGTCTAAAAGGTCTTAGGTCTGTGCATAAAATCAATCAAATGTGAAAGGTCTCTAAATCTAGGTGACTGATGACTGGAAACTATTTGTGAAACTAGAAGTGCAAGACTATGTCTCAGAAGTGCACATGAATAACTCAGAAGTGATGGTAGGATAGCTTAGATGCACAATAGTGTTTTTCAAAAGTGCAACTCTATCTTCCAGGAGCACAATAGTATATGTCAAAAGTGATAGTAGGATAATGCAAATGCACAATTCTGTAGATGATAGTAATCCAAGAGACAGAATCAAAAGTGCAACTTTGTATACTAGAAGCATAATTTTGTCTGCCGCAAGCATAACTTTGTCTACCAAAAGCACAACTTTGTCTGCCATAAGTGTAACAATGTTGATCAGATGTGCAATAGTATGAAGCAAAAGCATAGTACTAGATTCCAAAAGCACAAGACTGTGTGATGGACTTAGGAAAATAGTGTTTGATCATAAGCGCAATGGTTTGGGTCAAAAGCACCACTCTGTCATCCAGAAGTACAACTTTGTACAAGTCAAAAGTGCACGTCTGTCTAGCAGAAACACAACAATGTGGATCAAAAGTACAACGTAAATGTTTAGAAGTGACACTTTGTAGCTTAAAAGTGAAATTTTTGTGACTATTTGTTTGGATGGAGATTGTAATTAGTTATTTAGAAAGAGAATCAAACAATAAGACACAATGGCTATAGACTCTTTCAGAATTGGGTGTGCAAGGCTATAAACCTCCATGGATAAAAAATAGTAAATATTGGTAGATCACAAGAAAACACACCAAACACTCTTGCACAAGCCTAATATTTATACAATCAAGGAGTGTCATATCCGTGGACTTACTCAAGTGCAACTTCAACCCCCATTATTAGATAATGATGGTTTCCATCCCCTTGATACCATCTACCGTTTCTTGGATGGATAGGAAATGCAATGTCATGTACCACCTTACACCCCTTACTTTGGAGACTAAAGTCTTGCCCAAAGTTTATTCCATATTAAACAACTGAGGTAATAGCATGAGCTATTCTCCCCCTATTGTAGTGATGCACTGTAGGATATGATGATCGAAGGTCTTATCTAAGTTAACAAGGTGTCTAAGGTACCCCCAAATATACACGAGGTATGGTGGGGTCCAAGTCTGTGAATGAGGGTGTCCCAATCATCCAACCAAGCACCAACTAAATAGAAGTCTCGACGGACCGAATGTATTGGGGTTTTTTCTAGACTAGAGGGGTTCCTTCCTTTGAAATGAGTCTTTCGATTCTCATAAAATTTATATATCAACACGCGGTTAAGGTTGTCCTTAAGGGTGATGAAATCCCTTAATAGGCCTTCTATAGAGGATACCAAGTACTTTTGATTCTTAAGATCACCTTTCGACACGAGAGAAGAGCATACTATGGGTCTTGGGTCCCTGACAATAAATAAAATAAAGCAATTAAAGTGAATTATCTAGTGCTTTTGATCTCCAAGATTACCTTTCAGTGCAAGGAGAGAGAATATGCACATAGGCATTCAAGACATAGCAAACAACTGTATATTCCCTTAATGAAATTGAAGTGTTCTACTAAACTAGTTAGAAACCAAATCTTTGTTAAGCATCCTACACCAAATACATTAGTAGTTCACTTTTAGCTTCTTTGACCGACAATAAGAGGTTGCACAAATGATGTTAGATTTCAAAAGCCACTTGTTAGATTTGAAGAGATAAAATCAAGACTTTCAGGATCAAAAGTGTTATTACAGTAATCAATAGTGACACAGAATTAACCAAAAGCGTAGCAAGATCTACGAAAAGCATACATAGTATTAATCAAAAGTGCCAATATGGTGGTTAGTTGTGAAAATCAATTTACTAGAAGCACGTGTATACCTTTCAGTTGCACTGTAATACTGATGAAATGTGCAACTATGTTGCTCAAAAGTGTAACTTTGTTTCTTCGAAGTGCAACTATGTCCTAACCTACAAACAGAGAATAAAAAGTCAAAAGTGTAATATTTTTACTCAAAAGTGAATCAAGATGTCTCAAATGGGCCAGGGAATTGTTCAGAAGCATTACTGTGTCAGGTCTGCATAGTTATAAAATAAAAAAGCTAGAATGAAGAGTTTAATTAGGTTAAAAAGCAACTAGATATGCCCACAAATACATCATCTTGTGAAACAATCAGAGTCAATGCCTGCAAATAAGTCAGCTTGCAAGTAAAGAAGAGAAAACAAATTCCTAACAACCCTGTAGGAATGTCATAACTTAAAGATAGAACTCAGAAACTAGAAGCACCACATTTTGGACCAAATGCACATCATTATCTACCATAAGCACCTAAGTTTAGACTAGATGTGCCACATTGTGCTGCAAAAGTGCAATATAATATTTCAGAAGCATCATTATGTCATTCAAATGTGCAAATCCGGACCTGTAGCCTAAAAACAAATTTTCTCAAGCTAAAATGTGTTAAATTCAGGGAGTGGGTCCCATTGTGCGTCCCAAAATGTGTATAGGGAAAATTGGACTAAATAGATTAATCATAAAATAATCAAATCCAATCCTACAACCTTCAAGAAATAATCAAAGAACAATAACCACAAATCAATGCAAATAAAAAAGAATATTAACACCTATGATTGTATATATTCCTTGGTGTATTTATATATGGATTGCTCAAAATACTAAAAGCATAACCATGGTTGCAAAATGGATGGATGATAAGCTCAATGGATGCGTGATTGCTTCAACGAATACTCAAAGCTCTGGAGATATGGATGTTGATTGCTGAAAGTTTGTGAAGGGTTTATGAAGGGTGAGGATGGACATGTTTATAGCTTTTAAAGAGTTCGATCAACAGTGGAGAAGATTAGATGAAATCAACAGATGAGATAAATTGAGAGATCAATGTGCACATGACAAATGTCCATGCAAAAAAGATGATTTAAAGAGTTAATTGCTTTCTTGGCTAAAGATAGGATTGGTTTCATAAAATAGAATGCTTTTTCTATTTAATGAATTGATTGAGAAAAACAAATATTTAAAGCCAATTAAACTCAATTTTTTATTTCCATTAGACATGCAAAAGATAAAATTAAATAATAAATTATTTAATTTATGTGCATGGAAGATTTATTTTAGAAGAAAAAGATAAATTTTGAGGATGAGAAGATAATTAGAAATTAAATAAATAAATTTATTTAATTTGTTGTGCATGATGGAAGAAAATAAATAAAATAATAATTTCATTTATTTATGAGATAAGAAAAGTCAACTTAAATAAATTAGAATAATTTATTTAATTTTGGAAGAATAATTAGCCAATTAAATAATTAAAATTATTTAATTGTTTGTGGATAAGAAGAATTAAAGTGGTGAATTAATAAAATAATAGGTTTATTTAATTAATGTAAAATAGAAGAATAAGGTGGTGAAATGATGTAATTAATTAAGCATTTAAGAATCATTGAATTAATTATGTTGAATTAAGGTGAATTAAAAGAATTGAAGCTAGAGGAATGATGCATATGTAAGCTAATAATGTGATGGTCATTTTTGGGTGTCTACACTAATAAGACTGATAGAGCTAAGTGTGTTATTAGCCTTTATTAGTGAATTGTATCTAGAGTTTAGAAAAATCCCACAAGATAGGACCAAGAGTGTGGAGCTATTGGGTTCCCAAAATAATGTTGCAACCTCCCAGGGAAAGGGCAAAGATGTCAGATTTGAATGTGTAGTTCCCCATGGAGATGTAAACATTTTAACAATTATCCTTACAAGGCAAGATTTCACTAATAGCAATCATTACTTCAAATCTAGAACAAGGTTGGATAAAATAGTTTGCTTGTATTGCTAATCTGGGGTCAATAAAATTATGAGTGTTGTCTAAATCACTGAGAACTATGAGAGCCCGTTTCTTAACAATTGTTTGACCTTTATGGTCTAGGAGTTGAGATTCTATCCAATGCATGCACATAGATTTAGGAGGATCATCAATAGTTGAATCTCAATCAAGGTTGCTCCTCTTCTTGGGATTATTTGGCATCTTCACATTCACTAGTCTTGGGTGAAGATTCCACATGAAGCAATATAATTTTTGTTCAACACAACAATGGCCAAGGGTAAATTTGTCACGAAAATTGTAACACATCCCTTTGTCTTGATGAGCTCACATTTCTATGTCAATGAGATGTTTGATAGGTTTGGAGTGTAGGTTGGGAGTGGAGGCAGGATGATTCACCATATTGGGATTTAAGAGGGCAAACTTGGAGAAGAAACGTTGAGTTGTTAACTTATATTCTACAAGTTTTGTCAAAACGGTGGCCAACATCATATCCTTAGGTTTAAAGTTTTTGAGTTTAGCCTAAATTTCCTCCTTGAATCTAATTATGAAATAGCTAGTGAATAAATCATTCGTTAAGTCTTTAGTTTGTTGGCAAGTTTCTTAGATTTAGTTTGGTAGTCATGCATAGAACTAAATTGTCAAATTTTGGATAAAGCTCCCATAAATCTTCATAGGCACTAGATATGAAGTGAAACAAAAGAAGCTCTATGAATTTAGTCCAACTAGGTTCAAGATTGGCCTTCTTTTACCATGTGTACCATTAACTTGTTTCTTTTTCCAACTTGTTGAATGAAGAAAATAGGGACCATGTGCCCCCAAGGAGTACTATGAAGAGTACAATATTGTTCAACATGGTAGACCCATTTGGCAAGATTAGTACCATCAAATTTGTGGAAATCAAGTTTTGGTCTTTGAGGTATTTGCTAGAGTGAAAACTTAGGTGATTGAGAGATTCATTAAGGGACGAGATGTGAGACTCAAATTCCTCTAATTTAGTAGTTATTGTAGCATCTATTTCCTTGGAGTAGGTGTTCACCATTAAGAGGGGTCCCAGAGAGGCTGAAAAAGTGTGCCAAAGTTATATACCAAAAATATCATCTTGAAGAGAGGATCATAATGGGATAATCAACTAGATGACAATTTTAAAAAAATACCCAAACTTTTTTACCTAGGGTTTTTTTAAATTTTAGATCCTTGTGGGTTGGAAATGCAACTAGTTTCTAGGATTTGTATCTTAGTAGAGATATGTTGTAAACTATGTGTTTGGTTGGATTGTCCCAATGTAGATCTAGTGTAGAGAAAGAACTCCACTAATCACAATATGGATGTAAACTATAACAATCTCCATTGAACATAATCCCTCTAATCACAATATTGTTGGAAACAAGGCAGATAACTAAGAGGGTGGGGGGGTTGAATCAGTTATCTTAAATATCTTAACTTTCTTTTCTCCTTTAACAATTAGTGCAGCATCAAAATATATAAGCATACATAATCATGAGAGCAAAAATAAATTCAACACACATAACACAAGGATTTTTACATGGAAAACCCTGTTAAAGAAAAAACCATGGGGTGACTAACCCAAGATTGTATTCTCTAATTAAAGAATAAGAAGTACAAAATGGTACTTGCCAATTAAGGCTCACTGTCCGAGCACACTGCTCACAAGAGGCACACTACCTATAAGAGACTCACTGTCTACAAAGTTTATGGAAGGTAACCAGGTGTTTGAACTGATGACAAGCATCCACATATGCTGAGGTTCAGTTCTGGTTAGGCTCAATATACTAATCTAATGCACTTCATTCTTCCTTTGCTTTAGTGCTGTTGTTCTATCACATACCGGACTTGTATTGCTGCTTCCACACTTATCTCTTCCTTTCTTCCAACACTATATACTAACACATACACCTTCATACTAGAATCCATCTGGTATATGTATCTGCACCAAGGATTTCAACAACTTTCTAGTTGGCAACTAGAATACTCAAGATATTTGCAAACTACTGATCTGTCGGCTGAATCCATGCTTGATATGTGATGCGTATCAAAATATAGACATTGGAGTCATCAATCATGTCATCCAATATTGTATGATCCCTCAAATAGCTTGATCATCATCAATTTCTCATCCGGATTGAAGTCTGATACTCTGTCGATTAGTTCTTCCTTAGTCTGCTTTTCCTGTCTGGAACCCAACACTTAGATGCTTATATCCTTTCCATGTTTTCTCACCGGAGGCTCAATCTCTAGAATATAGTAGTCATGATACTCCTCTTGGCTTGTCCAAGTCTGGAACTTGCTAAGTTACACCATCTGAGAGATCTGGACTTGATTGTCGGATCTTGCTGCATGCTTTGTTCTTTCTCACCGGACCTAAACAATCTTCAATCTGTCATCTGGTATAGACATACTATGTGTTGTAGGTGTGTGGGATAGACTTTGTTGCCATCAATGACAACAATCATGAAGCCACACAGTGTCTCTTGCCAACAATCTCCCCCTTTGACATTGATGGCAACACTTAGTGAAAAATAACTAAATGTCGTAGCAAACTTCCCCTGGGTTGATGCTCTGTCTTATGTACTATTTTACCAGAGTTCCCCCTTAGCTGGGTTCCACATTTTTCACTACTCCTCACTCCCCATTTGACATCAATGGAAAAGGGCAAAATCCGCACACCAAAATTTACAAAAATCAACCTATACATAGCCGCATAAGTATATATACATGTTATACTTACATATACTTAAGTATATCTGCAAAAGTGGTTTTCAACTGTACAAATTTTGTTGTCTAACTCTACTTCATCCTGTCTAAAATTGAGATGTGACCACTCAACAAAAATGCATAAGCTTCTGCCCTTCTTAAGTTTGTCGGATCACTAGTCTGGGCTGTGGTCTGAGCATCAGTTAAGGACTCATGCATTGCCTCTAACTTAGGGATAATTAACCCTCTAAGTTCACTCATCCTGCTTATTATAATCTTCTTCTCCTTTTCAAGCCTCTTTATTTCATTTATAATGGAAATAGCCTCGCACTCTTGATTCATTATGGATGTGGTGAGGGGATCAAAATTCTAAGATAAACTTGACAGTTTACCTTGTTCTTTCATCTTGTTTTCAATATCCTCTGTCACTTTAGACTAGGATAGACAAAATTTGTACATTTGTCCACCATCTTTAAGAGTATTGTCTAGGCACTTTATCCCAATATCCAGGGTTATCCTATCATTAGCTATGAGTCCCTGTACTTCAGTGAATCTCTTTCCCAAAAATTGTTTCCAGACCTTTTCTTCTGCCGATTTCTCTAAGGAATCAAAATGGGTGTTGACAGAGTTTACCATAGATTTTAGATTACCAGATGGAGAGGATGAAGGATCCTTTTGGAAGGATGGTATGATCTTCTCTAGCATCCCGAATACAATCTCTATCAGCGCACAATCTTCCATGTGAGACTTCAAAAGCTTTTCTTTTGCTTTAGCTTGGAAAAAGATGCTATCTTCATTGTCTGGACTAGAGAGAGGGAATCAAAATTTAGTGGTCCTTGAAAATGTTTCGGTTCATCTATCTCCATCAGCTCTTTGTTCAAGAATTTCTTCATTGCCTCAACAGTGTCTCTTGCCGAAGACTGAGTCTTCTTTTCTTTTGGAATCTCTGAACTGTCATCAGAGATCTTCTTTGTTTGTTCTTCTCTTCCCTTTACCTCCTCTTCTTGATTCACTTTTTCTTCTTTTCTTCCTTCTCCTTCAGTTCCTGAGTCTGGAATGTCTGCAGTGGGATTCAGAGGAGACATGTTAACTTCTTCATGAACTTCCTCTTCTGGAACAGAGGAATCCAAGTCTTTAGACTTCCCCTCATCTGTGTCTTTAGACCTTTCTACATTTTTCTCAGTAGATTCTTATTTTGATGCATTTAATCCTTTAACATCCATGGTAGAAGGTTCTTCATCTATTTCCTCTATGATAGGAAGATTGAATCTTTTGATTGGTATCTTGAAGGGCTTCATCAACCACATAAAATTGTTATGTATTCTACTAAGAATATATCGGACCCATTCATCTTCTGTAAAATAGGGAAAGTGGATGCAATGTCCAAAATGCTTATCCCGGAGGACCTTGTATTGAGGTTTGAGTTTGAAAGTTTCATCTATTAATTGTTTATGGTAGATATCCATCAGCTTAGATTCTCCAAATTCCTTAATATTGGCGTGGATGTACACCCTAACATCTTCTACATGTAGAACCCCATGCAGAATGCTAGAAAGAGTGCCTAAGGGATCAACTTCTAGGGATTTGTAGGGATGTTTCTTGAACTTTGGGTGCGGCTTATCAATGATCTTAACAACCATTGGAGTAGCCATCTTTGCAAAAGATTCAGAGAGAGATATTCAGAAATGGAAATACCTTTTTACACTTTTAGGGTTCACAATAAGAGCCGGAACAGGTCATTGGTTGAATCAGATTCTACTGTTGATCTTTAAGAAAGTTGTAAAAACTTGATGCAGAGCTCTTCCTTTCTTCTTTTTGAATGCAAATGTGCAAATGATGAGTAAAAGAACCCTTTTATCTCTGTGCAAACCCTAATTTCCTATTGCAATAAATGCACAACTTAAGTTATCTAATTGTCTTGTTCTAAGAGATATCTTTTCGAATTACTGAGATGCACTTAGAATCATTTTTGTGATAAAAGATAATGTCTTTTCTTTCCTCCAATCATGTCATGAATCCACAGATCAAGATATCTCAATTTTGAATCATACCGGATATGTTTGTGAAAATCTTGCCTTTACTGAATGGTTGTCAAATTATATCATTTTTGGATGATTAAACTCCTATAAAATTCCATGCAAATCTTTCACATTTTTAATCCGCAATCCGCAATCATTCCAAGTGCCAAATTTAGGCACCAATTGACTGGTTGAGGGAATTTATTTTTCTTTGTGACTCCCCTAAGCCAGATTCTGGTGTGGATCCATCCCCGTCATTTTATGTTCTCTTCTTCACCCAAATATTTCTCATCTCCCTTTGAACTTCATCCGCATTTACTTTGCCTTTTCCCTTGTCTTGATTTTGATTATGATGCATCAGACCCCTTTTATCCTTATTTTTACTTCTGCAGAATTTAGCAAAATGACCAGATCTATTGCAATTGTAACAAACAACATTTCTTTGCATATTTGATTGATATCCTCTTGATTTGCATTGATTATCCATATGTCTCATTGTATTGCATTCAAAGCATCTACCATTGAATGAATTGTTAATTTGTATATTTCTGCATTCATGAGATTTGTGACCATACCTTTTGCAGTTGAAACAATGTTTGGAGAAGGATGAATTAGTCTGATTCATTCTTCTTCTGCATTGAGTTACTTTTATGACTGAAGTTGTTGCAATTGTAGCAGCATCCATTGAAGGATGGATATCTTTTGAGCATTTGGTTGCCTTACCGGATGTCTTCAAGGCCCATTTCTTTGATTTCCTAATCCAGAGTTCTTCTAAATAGATCTGGAGCTTTCACTTTTCTCATATCCCAAGCCACGCTTGTCATCTACCCTCTTTGGGCTTTCAAGAACTTCAAGTTGAGCTGAGCTTATCTTGAATTTCTCTTTGTATTCATTTGTTGTTTGAAGATCTTGTTTAAGAGTGTCTATCTGATTCTCAAGCTAATCTTCATTATCTCTAGCTTCTTCAAGATTAGATTCAAGATGCCTGATTATTCTGTCCATTTTGTGGCAATCCTCTATCTTCTCCTTGAGAGATTGTTTTAGATTATCTTCAATTTTTCTTTTCTCTTCAATTTCTTAGGTGAATCTCATAACCCCTGATTCCATCTCATGCCTTACCATAATGATCTCCTTTGATAGATTTTCACATAGCTTTTTTTTCTCATTCAGATCTTCATTAGTATCATTGGCTTCACTCTGACTTGCTAATTTTTGAAGTAGTTTCTTTCTCTTTTTCACAAAGATACTTAGTTTTTCTTTTAGCTCATTTATGAAATCATTAGCTTGTTTGAGTCTTTCTCTCAAGTTGTTGACTTCTGAGTGAGATTGCTCAAGATAAACTAAGGCAGACTGAAGTTGTTCCTTCATACAATACATATCCATTGAGATTCCCAGATCTTCCTCAAGCTGTTAGGTTCTGTTTAGAGGAACTTGTCTCTGATACCAATTGTTTGAAACAAGACAGATAATTAAGAGGGGGGGTGAATTAGTTATCTTAAATATCTTAACTTTCTTTTCTCCTTTAACAATTAGTGCAGCATCAAAATATATAAGCATACATAATCATGAGAGCAAAAATAAACTCAACACACATAACACAAGGATTTTTATGTGGAAAACCCTGTTAAGGGAAAAACCACAAGGTGACTAACCTAAGATTGTATTCTCTATTAAAATAATAAGAAGTACAAAATGGCACTTGCCAATTAGGGCTCACTGCCCGAGCACACTGCTCACAAGAGGCACACTACCTACAAGAGACTCACTGTCTACAAAGTTTCTAGAAGGTAACCAGGTCTTTGAACTGATGAAAGGCATCCACATATGCTGAGGTTTAGTTTCGGTTAGGCTAAATATACTGATCTAATGCACTTCAATCTTCCTTTGCTTTAGTGATGTTGTTCTGTCACATATCAGACTTGTATTGCTGCTTCCACAGTTATCTCTACCTTTCTTCGCACACTATATCTTAACACACACACCTTCATACTAGAATCCATCTGGTATATGTATTTGTACCAAGGATTTCAACAACTTTCTAATCGGCAACCGGAATACTCAAGATATTTGCAAACTACTGATCTATCAGCTGAATCCATGCTTGATATGTGATGCGTATCAAAATATAGACATTGGAGTCATGAATCATGTTGTCCAATATTGTATGATCCCTAAAATAGCTTGATCATCATCAATTTCTCATCTGGATTGAAGTTTGATACTCTGCCGATTAGTTCTTCCTTAGTCTGCTCTGCCTGTCTGGAACCCAACACTCAGATGCTTATATATTTTCCATGTTTTCTCACTGGAGGCTCAATCTCTGGGATATGGTAGTCATGATACTCCTCTTGGCTTGTCCAAGTTTGCAACTTGCTGAGTTACACCATTTGAGAGATCCGGACCTGATTGTTAGACCTTGCTGCATGCTCTGTTCTTACTCACCGGACCTAAATAATCTTCAATCTATCATCCGGTATAGACATACTATGTGCTGCAGATGTGTGGGATAGACTTTGTTGCCATCAATGAGAACAATCATGAAGCTACACAGTGTCTCTTACCAACAAATACAACTATAAAATGTAGTCTACTAAAGCTAGGTGCAATAATCACTAGTGGTACCATGTTATCCAACTCTAAATAGGCCATGGTGGGAAGAAAAATGGACATAAAAGGAAGGTCTCTAGAGGGAATGTCTGGTCTGTGAGCTCATAGATATATTGATCCAAATGAATCAAGTAAAATGCAAATAACTTCTTCAAATTAACTCCTTCTCGATGCATCACAAGCTATAAATAGTCAATGGATTCCTAGGGCTAGGTCTCAAAAACACATGTGGGGGTCTGCTAATATACCTAAGGTTATGTGGAAGCACAATATTGTATATAGAAGTTATCTAAAGGCATGGTTTTGGAGGGTAACCCCTTTTCCCTCCATTGGAACCTATATGGGGTAATCCAACTCAGCCTAAAGTGACAACTCTTTTGTGATATTTGAAAACCCCTAGTATATGGATTCTATTCAAAAATGAAAAAAACTACGAACAAGAGAAAAAATTGGGACAAAATCTTAGTGCCACTACTTTTGTAGCCACTTTTTGATCACCAAGATCTTGAGAGCGTGAGGTAAGAGCATATGATGCATAGTCGTATAAGGCCCTAAATGAAATATGCTACAATAGAACATGGCCCTAGAAAGAGCTTTAATACAAGATGTTAGAGTCCTTGCAAAAGATTAGCCAAATAATAGAAACACATAAAATATTTGTTATAGATAGAAACACAAGAAATATTGCATTGAAATGAAAGATTCACATTACAATATATTGTTGGCCTCTTTGAGGGGGAAACCTCCTAGAGTAATGCTCAATACAATATAATTCATGGATGATCCATTCTACTATGAAACCCTTTATTTATACTAATTCTACTCAAAAGTACTACAACTTCCCAAGTATGTGGGACAAACCAATTTAGTAGAAGGGATAACTTACAAAGCATATTTGTTTGATGCTTTTATTAATAAAGCTTAATATAAAAGTAATTTGTTAGGACTTGAAATAATTAGGGTTGCATGTCATATCATTATAATTGAGCTTGAATGAGCTAAGCCACAATACAAAGAGTAGGGTACAAATATATAGGCCTATTGAATAAGTGAGTCAAGATGATGAGTTAACTTAGTCAAGTGAGATAGTTCGATGGCACCCAACTTCCATCAATCAAGAATTGATGAGGGAGTGGTGGCAGTTGATGACCTCAAATAAAGGGTGAGGAAAATAAAATATCCTATTATTTTAAGTAAACTTAATAAATAATTATGTAGTATTATACTTAGGATATAATACTATGCTAGATGAAGTATACTATGGCATCATTGACACTCCCCTTAAGTGTAGCTTAGGAGGAAGCAAAACTTGGGTCCCAGTAAGGAGGCCATGTTAGGTACCCATGTATAAAAAAGAATCCCCCAAAGAGTGAGAGAGAAAGATCCCCCAAATAATGAAAGAGAAAGACCCCTTAGAAAGAGAGGCCCTCGAATGTGTAGCCTCCTATAGTAGAGATGAATGGATGATATTGAATACTGATGAAGACCCACTTTCATTGAATTACATTTCTCCCTTAGGAAGAGGCATGCCCAGGGGTACATGTAGAAGGCCTTCCTTATCTATGAATCAGTAAGGGAAGAAAAATAGGAATATAAAATCTAGAACATGTTCATTGGTCTCCATGGTAGTACTAAGTAGTGTTAATATTTGGTCAAGAGTCTCAAGTATAACTATAGAAAGTGACATCTTAAAAGCATGTGGAGGGTAAGATGGAACAAGTGCCATTTTGAAGATATTGTCATCAAAGATGATAACCAAGATAGGATAAGCTTACTTAGGTAGGTATTTATTGGGGTAGGTTGTACTTACATTTAATAATTGTGGTTGTATTTTCCTAGTTTGGTGGAGATATACTACACATTTTACTACACCTCCTATTATCCCACATTAGTTGTCTATTCACATCTCTTGATGGTGTATCTTATATATCCACATGTAGCTCACTCTTGAATATATCATTGTTTGTATTGCTCTCTTTTGAATAGAATACTATTGTTTTATCATTTTGGTCATTTGTGTTTTGTGTTATTAACTCTTAGCTATTTTTAATCTTGCATTTGCTACCTTAAAAAATAAATCTTACAACTACATATGTAAATTCATGTCTTCCTTTTCATGCCACCTATCTCCTAAACCCCATGCATTTCCAACAAATATTGAGCTATAGTTGATCACTTGCTACTATGTTTTTCGATATGTTTTCCGATAACAACAAACTTCATGTTGATTGAAAACTTCCTCCTCTACCCTTAGATCTTTAATTGTTGCACCTTTCTAAAGGAACTAATGCTTCCTCATAATACTTCTCATAGCTTGCATACATATTAAATGCTCCCAATGACTATAAATGATGCCATATGTGAATACTTATGTTGTTTGTTGTATTCATGTGTCAAAGTAGGCCACAAAAACTACTTTGAATATTCTCCTTGCATTTTTATGATTACTTTTTATAATGAATTTTAATCTGTAATATATCATTTTGGCATTGCCTGCATTCAAAAAGTTTTATTAATGGGCATCACTCTTCCTATTTGACAAGAGGAAGTATGTAGCACTATTAAAATCTATGTCACTACATCTAGAGAACCTTCAGTTGGAAAATAAAAAGAATTGGTGATTAAGTTTGCCATGCCTGCAATCTCAATCAACACCACCAAACTCAATCAACACCACCAAACGCAAAAGCATTTCAAGTAAAAGAAATTAATCAAAGAAAAATAGTAAATAAATTACATTGCTACCGTGACGCTGAGATTGACATTGATCTTTGAAAGCCCTCCTATTTTGGAATCTCTCAAGATCAAGTTGTTTTAAACTCCCACAAATAATCTCTTTTGCCACAAAATTTCTATGCACTGAAATCATGCTTACACATAATTTTAAAATACCTTAAACAACCAAACAAATCATATCAGATTATATTACTCTCCTGCATCCACCACCTTAAAATCAAAATGCCAAATGATAATTTTATTCCCATCAAAATTAGATTTTAATGCCAAGAATCTTCATGATATGATGCCAAAACAAATAATAAACATCAGCGAATGAAAGCATTTATTTGATGTTGTACGTGTGTTGAAAGAAAATCAAAAGATAGCGCATATGGTGGACGCGTGGAAGGCATGTACAAAGCTAGAAAAATAGGGAAGACACAATAAATAAACAAGAAATAACCTCCACTAAATGTGGAGCCCACCGAAAAGGGCAAATAAAACACATGTTCGAAACCCTTCATAACGTGACTAGGGGCCACAGGGTTGGACCAGCCAAAAATTTAAGGACCTCGGGGAAATGAG
Source organism: Cunninghamia lanceolata (assembly GCA_027924645.1). Classification (NCBI taxonomy): domain Eukaryota; kingdom Viridiplantae; phylum Streptophyta; class Pinopsida; order Cupressales; family Cupressaceae; genus Cunninghamia; species Cunninghamia lanceolata. Next base: position 2,801,863 of record BSBN01000424.1, on the reverse strand, counting down.
AGAGACCTTTTTACATGTCCCGCGATCTGATTTTTTATTATTTGATACTAATTATACTAATTATCATTTAAATATTTACGGCAATGTTGAATTATAATTTTAAAAAAAGAGCTATTAAGGGTGAATAGATTTTTATATACAAATATTTTACCTTATTACTTTTAATTATATCATATCTTAATATTTTTAATTGTATGTACCTTTTCAACATTGTGGTAGAATCGATGTTTTCCATACCTTATTATTTTTAATTGTATTGTACCTTTTCAAGGTTGTGGTAGAATGGATATTTTCCTCTATTTGTTGTGAAACGTAGATTTTGTAATAAGATGCCCAAAAACAAATTAGTGAGATGGCAGTACAACTTGTACTAGATGATTTCTAATCAAGTCTTGCACGTAGTTAGTGGGTTCTTAATACAAGTCTAGTTTTGTTCGATTTTAAATATATAAAATTATTTTAGTTATGAAAATGGGATCTTATAAGAGGAATGAACTTAGTTTCTAAAATGTCGCTTAACAAAAAACACCATGTGGACTTATATGTCTAACCATACATACACTTTGAAATGTATGATTGCAATACAACTTGTACTAGATAATTTTTAATCAAGTCGTGCATGTCGTTAGTGGGTTATGTAAGTATGAAAATATGTATGGGCTAACATGGCAATCCAATGATGATATAGAGGTCCATCTCACAACCCTCAAAGGTGTGAATTACACTCCTCTCAACAATCTCACACTTGATGATGTGCCTCCTAGCCTATTTAGCACTTTGACCACCTTTTCTAGCCTCCAAACTGAGATCCAGGACTTCACAATTGCTAGATATGCTTTTGCAAATCCTCAACTAGTAGGTCACCTAGGCAACCTGTCCTTAAGTTGTAGGGTCACCTAGGCAACTTACTCTAGGCAAAGGGGAAACCCTGTTGTGCTTTGGCATGCGTGGTTTCTTTCAATTTCGCCCAGTTTATCAATCCTTACTGATCTCTCATTCAATCTCCTATCCCAAATCCTATTTGGCTTATGTGGTTTCCCAATCAAATCTATAGTTCATTCCCAATCACCCCACCTTTGGTGTTAATTTTCAACCTATAAATACCCCCTCCTCTCTTGTTTTAGGGGAGGCTAAATATCAATCATGCATTCTTCTCGTTTTTCCTTGCTAGGAGTTCTCATTCCATTTTAAATCACCTCTAGAGGATCAAGCTTATGCATAGCATCCCCCATAGCATTTTTATCCTTGTATAGGACTTCAAGAGCCTTTTGCTTTATGTTTTTCCCATGCTTCTAAGCCACAATCGATCCAATTCCCCTCATATCCTTGTCTTTATCCCTATCATGAAGAGGAGGAGATAGATTATATCGGATCTTTGAGGACACAAGCCCAACACCAATGCCAATTGTTTATTTATAGGTTCCTTTTATTTATTTTGAAAAGCTAGTTTAAAATAGTAATTAGCACATTCTCTCGCCCTTGGGAAAGTAAAAATTCTTTCTTATTTTTTCTTGGTTAGATTAGAATTTACTACTTTACTAGATCTAGATTTTTTTTTTGGGTGTGGCTAAATAGATCCATTTTACTTTCTTAGTAATTCACATCCATAATCGAGACATAAAAACACTAAAAATAGTAAAAAATGTTGCATTTAGGGAAAAGTCATATTAGATCTACATTCATAAGAAATTTCCATTTTTAGTACAATAGTAATTAGATCATATTTGAAAGTTGGGAAAAACTACAAAAAGAAGAAGTTGCATTGATTTACAGAAATTACATTTAGAAACTCATACAACTTTCAAAAACACAAAATGAAGAGGAAAGCCCTTGATTCCATCATGAGGCAGACAATTTTAAACATTCAAAAGCATCCAAACAAAAGGAAATCCCTTGATTCCATCACAAGGAAGACAACAAACAAAACTCTCAAAATAAAAATAGAACATCCATCTACTCAATTCAGCGTTCACACTCAATGTGTCTTGGAGTGAGGGAAGATTGGATTAAAACAATCTTAAAAGAGATAAGGGAAAACTTGCCAACTCAACAAAACCCTACAAAGGAAATTATCCAATAAAAAACATAAATCTTGAGGCTAAAAGAACAAATATTAAATAGAGATGATGAAGAGAGGAGGTTCATAATAGAGAACTTAGGCTCCTCAAATAACTTATCGATCGAGAACAAAGAAGATTAAACACATTTCACCTCTTTGTAATAAATGAACTAATTAAATTAAGAGCAATTGATCCTCCGATCCACATAAGAATAACAACAACCACACCAAACCAATGCTTTTGTCAATAGCATCCAAAGCTTGATAATCACAACAATCAATAATAGGTTGTACATGAACAAATCACATGAACAACACAATCGCCATCTATATGTTTGTTGTGAATAGATCAACCCCTTATTCCCACCACTACTTGAATGGCTCCTACCACGAGAACAAGAGTGAATGGATGGACACCTCAAGAAAGGGTGTTGTTAAATGTGTTGCATTAGAATTTGACTACAGTTAAAGGTTGGTCTTGGATGAGTTGGATGATGTGTTGTCATCCATGTGTTAAATTTCAGATGTGGGATTATTGGGCTTTTAAAAAGTGTTAATTAGTTTTTGAATCTTGATTTTTTTATTGGTTTTAGGGTCCTAAGTAAAGTACCTATGGTATAGGTGCATTTTGGGCCTCAAACCTTGGGTCTTGACCACAATATGACCCCTCAAAAATACCTTGGAAGAAGAGTGACAAGTTAGGGTTTGGGGAAGAGGGATGGAGACTTGTTACCATCTCAATCCCACTACCCTAGGTTCATGAATTGACTTGGGCAACTCCCAAAGCTCTCACATGTGTGAGTGCACAATGTAAGAGCTTCATGGGAAGAGTGCCCAAGTACACTCCTTTCCCCAATGCCTCACACATGTGTGTGAGAAATTATGGGAAGGTGTGCTCACCATTGGCTCGGGGGTGGCTTGTAAGAAAGCCTAAGGTAGGGAGATGAGCACTCCATTGGATTGGTTTTTTTTCTATTCTTTTCCTTCTTCGATTTGCAGGTAAAAGTGGATGACAAAGAAGAGGGAAGGATCCCTCATCCTTGGAGTAGTTGTAAAATCCTTGTTATGAAAAGAGCTTTTGTAGAGGGTACATGGTGTTATGTTAAGAGCCCTAGAATAAGGTTGTTTAACTTTATAAGTAAAGACTTGAATGTTGAGTATATTGTATGTAAGGATATGACTCTATCGTTATTCTTGTAATATTGACAAAGGACTACTTTTATTCTCCCTATTAAGTTTTAGAGTTGGGATCTATTGTTGTGCTTTCAAATTTATTCTTGAGAAAAAAAATGTATATCATTAAATACCTCTTTTTCCCATTCCACAAATATGTGAGTTTTGAAAGAAAATAAATAGATGTAAGTGGTGTAATATAAAACAATAGCATGATTTCTTGATCTCCTCCTTGCAATTATATTTTAGGAATAATATCTAAGCTCTTCATGTTTATTTGTGTGGCACTTAGATGATGGAGAGTGATGGCATAAACCGTTTCTATATTGTTATAAAAAGAGAAAATATGTTGACGTGTGCTTTACCTCATTCTCCAATCAAAGTATTCTAGAGTTAGGAAAAGAATAAGTTCCTCTTCCATTAGTTTGAGAAAGTATTAAAACCTCCCTCTCTTTCAAATGTACAACATAGTTTAAAGTAAATGTATTAAGATTGGAAACAAATGTTTTTATAGTTGTGTTTTAATACCCATGGAATTATGTGTCTCTTCTAAGAATAATCTTTCAAGTTTATATATGGAAAATCTATTAACACTTCCACCTAAATAGTGTTTTCACACCTTAGTTTAATGCATCACTCTTGATTCTTAGAACATGCAATAACTTGTTTGAGTATATATATATATATATATATATATATATATATATATATATATATATATATATATATATATATATATATATATATATATATATATATATATATATATTCATGCAATTAGTTTGTAAATAAATATATGTGTTGAATAGTTCAAAAAGAAATGAAATAGAATTATTGTTATTATTATTACTAGTATATTTATATTTTAAAAAATATATCTACAGTGCCGAGAGATATCTTCCAATTTGTTGGCATTTATAAATTACTTTTCATATTCTTCAAACATAGTAAAGATTACATTCCATAACTGCCCAACTTTTTCTATTTTTCTATCCATTTGGCTTCCACGAATTTATTTATTTTTTGTTTAACATGATAAAGATTTCACTCCATAACTGCCCAAGTTTTTCTATTTTTCTATCCATTTCGCTTCCACAAATTTATTTATTTACACATTTTATGAATTTTGTTTACATGGAATTTGAATCTTACTTATTTACGGGAATCTGAATCTTTCAGCCCTTGTTGTGAGTGTAGAACGCCTCTCAACGTAATTATTTAATGATCTATTTTAAATTCCTCTATTTTAAAACAGAAAAAATATGAGTTAAAAAGACATAAATCAAATTATAAAGTTGTGTTTTATTAAATTTTTGGATTTTTAAAAGAATGGAAGTGTTTCAAAAAAAAAGTAAAGAAGGCACATTTTTTTAGCACAAGGGAGGGATCACCCCCCTACGCACTGCCTTGGCAACAGTGTGAGGGCCAAGCCCCCTGATAGTGCCACCCAAGGGTGATGCTGTGGGGAGGGTTTGACCCTCCTCAGGGTGGACTAACCTATGGGCAAATCAGGGCTCGTACCTTGCACATAAGGTCGGCCCTGCCCCTTTTGGTTACTGCATTAAAACTTTTTTTTTAAATAATCAAAACCTATAATATATTGTGTTTTCAACCATGATTTATTTTAATATTTAAAACTATATATATATCCTGTACAAGATCATATTAACTATTTTTATCTTTGTGGTTAAAACAAAGAGTTCACTGTGGTAAAATAATATATATATATATATATATATGTGGATGTATGCATGGACTTGTGGGACCAAAATGTCGCCACATGACTTTTTGGTCCCATGTAGAGAAAAACATGAGCGCGTTATAACACGCTCATGTTTTGCTTTGCATAAGAGTAAAAAAAACACAGTTTGGAGAGAAAAAAATAGTGACAGTGTGCAAGCGCGTTCAAGCAAGGGCAAATCAAGCAAGTGCAAAGAGAGATCAATGCTTTCACAATGCCACCTTGCCAAACCCACTCCTAAGGACGTCATGAAGCAAATGTAGAGGGTCTAGCAGCTGAAGAAGCTAGGGTTTGATTAATTTTTGTGAGTTTGAAAAGAATTTTTGACTTTTGTAATGTTTGATTAGTTTTTTATAATGAATTTACAGTTAATGAGGCAAGACAAAACACAAATTTTATCTGAGGGTCAAAACAACCCTCAAAACAATCAAAACCCTCAAAACCCCCACCTTCACGTCCTCACCATGAAAGAGATACACAAGAAAATTATTTAGGGAAAGTATAAGAAAATAAAAAATATTTTCAAACCCTAATTGAAATTTTAAACAATCCAAGTGCAAGCACCAATCATAGAATATTGCTTGCAAGGTCATTAGAGATAATTGTTTCTCACACCGAATTGGTGACAAAATAAATCACTAAATTTCATGACTATAGGGAGAGGTGTCGGCAATACTATGGCAACAAATTGTCATAGGAACAAGTGAAGAATGAAAAAATTACAAAATCTACATTATGTGCACACTTTTTGAATCCTAAAACTAACCAAAGATTAGAAGAGACTTCCAAACGCTTCCCTATTCATTGGTGTAAGAATCAAGATATATCCCAAAACTTTTGGGATAGATGGTACATGGTGTTTGACGAGCATCCATGCAACAACAATGAGGTGCCACAATATTTCTTGAGGAAACTCCATTGTGAGTTTGTCCTCAAGAAGATTCCTAATTATTTTGATATCTGAGAGTTCCAAGGCAGAGGTGGTGGCTCTGCCCAAGATAGAGAGGGGGCACAGTGAGACCAAAACCATGTACCTAGACTCCTATTAAGGCCAAAATGTGTGTCACTCTCTTTAACATTGAAGGAGAGTGTTGAGGTGGAGACACTACATTCATTGAGTGTTCTCATGCAATCTCTATCATAGCATGACAATGATCTCACCCAAGCCGATGAGGGTGAGAGCAATAGGTGGCATTTGTCCTTACATCTGTGTAGTTCATGTGGGAACCTGTACGATTATGGGATTTAGGACTTGCGACAGGACTCTCGGTAGGATGTTGCAACGTAGGTGCAACATCCAATGATGGACACATCCATAGTAGATGATATTGTTCTCATGTATGATGTCTTACAGTGTACATTTGGTATTGACTCTCAGGTAAATTTTTACAAGTTTCATCTTGATTTAATATATTCTTATTCTTATTTGTAATTAATTTTATATGACTATCTATATTATAAGTCAAAATTAATGTATGTAATTATCTGCATAATGAAATTCTAGGGTTAGAGTCTTCATCCTGCCTCTGTTAGCCATCCATTGGTGGGTTATGAGAGGAGGTCAAGCCAACATGTATGTAATTTATCACATGATCAAAATATAGTACATATATCAATGGTAATGTTATTTAGTGATAATTTGATGATTTCATCAGGGAGCTTCACCAACACCTCCATGGTTTCCTTGGTCCCCTGGATGCAAAACTAGTTTTACAGAGGTAAATTTAACCATTTGTAATCATTATACATTTAAATAAGGTTATTTATCTATTTTGGTCGAATAACCTTGAACTCTATTTTTAGATGTTGAATATGGAGACTCCTTGTCATCTTCGTGAGTTAGCACAGGTAGGCATTGCTGCAACTGTGTTGTCTTCAAATCCTTTGACCAAGGTATGAGCCAATAACATGAAAATGTCATTTTATATTTCTTGTTTTATCTCATGTCATTTGATGTACATAAATGATATTTATGTTTAGTTAATTTTTCTTCTTAATGCTTCTCACAGGAGGTCACAACTCCAGTCCATCCAACTACGGACGAAGAGAGAGAAAAGATGATCAAGACTGATAATCAAGTAGCAATAAGTTACATATGTGATGTTACATTTTTCATGTTTTCTATATTAATGTGCATATTGTTTGATTGTATTAATAGGTGGAGATGCAAAAAGGTCTATCAAGGAGGTCTACTTGACGAGAGAGAGAGGATGAGTCATTGATCGGCTCTCCATCTTCATGGCCAAGCAAGGGTTGCTTATTATTTGATGAAAGTCCATCAGAAACTAGATTTTGGGACATTTTTGTATGCCTAGATGGCTTTGTATACATACTTTTGTATGTTACCGATGTATATTTTTGTATATGCCTATATGGCTTTGTTTGGACATGCCTATATGGCTTTATATATAGACTAGATGTTATGTTCATGAAATTATGTATATGATAGTTTATGTTAAATATTTAATATGATGATCAATTATCATTACAGGAATTTGATTTTACACGTGCCAATTGCATTTTCTTGAAAGTTTATAAATCATTTTGAAATAATCCATTTTATGCATATCTTGCAATCATTGAATTCCATGAGACTGTGCATTTCTTTGAGGCATCATGTCAAATAGTTCACACGCCTTGTCTATACTTCCACACTTTCCATACATGTCTACAAGGGCAGCTGCAAATACAATATGTGACAAAATTCCTATATCCTTTATGCTTTGATGGTTGTCCACACCATGTTCCCCAGATCCCATTTTGGCATAGGCAAGGAGGATGTTGGATAAGGTGTGCAATTTGGTTTTAGACGTGCCAATTGCATTTGGTTGAAAGTTTCTTTTGTGCATTTTCTTGAAAGTTTCTAAAGCCTTATGAAAAATCCATTTTGTTCATATCTTGCAATCATTGCATTCCATGAGACAACATTTCTTTGAAGCATCGTGTCAAATAGTTCACATTCCTTGTATATGCTTCCACACTTTGCATACATGTCTCGCAGGGTAGTTGCAACTACAGTAGTTGACAAAATTCCTATATCCTTTATGCTTTGATGGATGTCTATACCATGTTCCAAAGATACCATTTCTAAGGTTTTGGAATTTGGCTTTACACCTGCCAATTGCATTTGCTTGAAAGTTTCTAAAGACTTATCAAAAAATCCATTTTGTTCATATCTTGCAATCATTGCATTCCATGAGGTGACATTTCTTTGAGGCATCATGCCAAATAGTTCACGTGCCTTGTCTATGCTTCCACACTTTGTATACATGTCTCCAAGGGCAATTGCAACTACAACATCTAATAAAATTCCTATATATTTTATCCTTTGATAGATGCCCATTTTGGCATAGGCAAGGAGGATACTGACTAAGGTTGTGGAATTTGGCTTTACACCTGCCAATTGTATTTTCTTGAAAGTTTATAAAGCCTTATCAAAAAAATCTATTTTTTTCATATCTTGCAATCATTGCATTCCATGAAATAGCATTTCATTGAGGCATCATGTCAAACAGTTCACATACCTTGTCTATGCTTCCACACTTTGCATACATGTCTACTAGGGTAGTTGCAACTACAAGATTTGACAAAATTCCCATATCCTTTATGCTTTAATGGATGTCCATACCATGTTCCAAAGATCCCATTTTGGCAATATGAGGGGAGGATGTTGACTAAAGTTGTGGAATTTGTCTTTACACCTGCCAATTGCATTTTCTTGAAAGTTTCTAAAGCCTTATCAAAAAATCTATTTTTTCATGTCTTGCAATCATTGCATTCCATGTGACAACATTTCATTGAGGCATCATGTCAAACATTTCATGTACCTTGTCTATACTTCCACACTTTGCATACATGTCTACTAGGGTAGTTACAACTACAAGATCTAAAAAATTTCCCATATCCTTTATGCTTTGATGGCTATCCATACGCTGTTCCAAAGATCCTATTTTGGTAGAGATAGGGAGGATGCTGGCAAAGGTTGTGGAATTTGTCTTTACACGTGTCAATTGTATTTGCTTCAGAATAAAGAATAGACATAATTAATGAATTAAAGAATAGTCACAATAAAAAATAGACACAATTAATGAATTAAACCCTTTTGTAACATGCTACAACAGTGTTAGGAGATGGCTGCCTCAAGATAACTACATTTTTGCATTTAAGACTGTTGTAACATTCTCCCTTTGATATAATATGTATGGGGTTTTCTTAACCTACTATTCATGTAAAATTACAACCCCTATTTTAGCCATGATCACCCTAGATGGAATAGTGAATTCTTTGGGTTCCTAATGAGTTTTGTGATAATCTTAATAGGTTGTAACAGTGGGGGAATATGATAGTCCAGTCAAATATAATGCATTGCATATGAACAAATGATTGGCAATAATGACTCTAGATATGTGAATCATGTGTGATGAACTCGTATACAGCCATGTAGACAATTCCTTGAATGCAATAAGACATTGATCTCCATATCCCTACATCCCAAATAAGATCAAAATATCAGCCCTATTACATAAGTACAATGATCAAACTAGATTGTAGTCATACAAATGAATCAAATCAAATCCCTAGCCATTAGTTTATGCAATTAGATCTAACTCCAAATTAAAATTCTTCATTTAAATCATATAAGATCTAGAAAAGATCAACCTCTCTAAACCCTAAACCCCTAAACCCTAAACCTGAGCAACCATAAAGCCCTAACCCTTAATCCCTAAACCCCTAAACCCTAAATAATTCCCCTAAACGCTAAACCCTAAACTTGAGCAACCCTAAACTCGTAAACCTCAAATAATGCCCCTAACCCCTAAACCCTAAACTTGAGCAACCAGGCTCACTCTCTATCTCTTTATCTCTCCCCTCTGTCTCCTCTATCTCTCCCAATCTATCTCCTCTAGATCTCTCTACCTATCTATCTCTCCCTATCTCCCCTCTATCTCTCCCTCATCCTTATTGATGAAGGAAATGAAAACAAGAAAACTAACACTCTCTCTCTCTCTCTCTCTCTCTCTCTCTCTCTCTCTCTCTCTCTCTCTCTCTCTCTCTCTCTCTCTCTCCATCTTATGTCCACCAACATATCCTATTGGTCTATCCACCTTCATCCATGAATGTTCTTCCTTAGGACAACAATAACCTTTGTCCTCCAACTCACCTTCTGCACCCAATAATGAACTCACGTCTAATGTCCAACCTACACCTAGTCCCGTAGTCCATCTCATACTCCAAAACATGAACTACCAAGGTAAAGGCTTAGGCCTTCATGCGCAAGGTATTTTGGAGCCCATCCATGTCAAAATCCCTCCCCGCTCATATGACCTTGGATAAACACCCCAAGGTAAACAATCTAAAGACATTGGTAATTCCTTCATGCATCCTAAATCCACCACTTTCCATTATAAATCCTATCATCCACCCAAAACATATGTCGCCATTCCACCTCCATTATCCTATAAACCCCAAAAGCATGTGACCATACACCTTCCACCATCCACTTGACCTCCACTTCTTCCAACTCCTAATATCCCACCATCCACTTTACCACCAATTCTCCCAATTCTAAACATCCCTATCTTCCAGAAATTCCCTTACATTCCTAATCAAGACCAAAAAATATACGCATCATCTAAACATGAAGTTAAAGCCAAAAATCCTGGAGATCCTTATGCCTTAGGGCATCAATGCAAAAAGTCAAAGAAAAATACATTCAAAAAGCTATGTAAGCCCATACCTCCAAAAGAAAAGTCCAAAACTAAAATGGTTTGGGCACCTAAGAAAATAGAAAGCAAGTCAAATGAAGCATCCACATCTCAAAAATCCCAACCATTCGCTTCCATCCAAAATTCCAATTCCATTCAAAACTTCCAAAAATCCCACAAGCAAAACAAAAATCATAAAAATACTAAGTCTATGTGGGTACCTAAGTCACTAAATCACCCATCTCACAAGCAAACATCTCCATACACTACCTTCCAATCAAAAGCTTCAATGTTTATCACGGTGTGTGCAACCATTGGTCATGGTTCCCTTTCATTCCACAACATTCCCACATACCTCCATCTCCCCTTCCTTCATCCATTATCATACACATTTCACTCATCACATTCCTATGGTCCATGCTTTTGTATAATCTTTCCATCCATCATTTTACATGAATCCTACATAATCCACCTTAAAATCTACTATCCTTCCATCCATAATTCAAATCCAAATCCACTATCCTTCCATCCATAATCCACATCATAATCCACTATTGTACCCTACCATAAACCTCATAATCCACTATTTTTCCATACATAACCCACATCATAGTCCACTATACCCCATCCATCCATCCTTACATGAACCTTTCATAATCCACATCAAAATCCACTATCTACCTACTACATCTCCCTTTCACGCAATCCCCTACTAACATCTATGAGCATAATGACATTTGACATGGTCCATGTGATGACATCCCTCTCTAGTGGGACAATATCACCTTTCATGGAACTAGATGCTTGAGTCCATATCCTTGTCTAAATCTTTCTTATCCATATCCACCTACCCCATCCAAATATCCCATAAAAAAAGTAAAAAAATCAAAATAGTAAAGAGAAATCCCTTCATCCAATGATGAAAACCACCCTTGTTGGCACCTTGTATAAGTACCATGATGAAAACCTGGCAAACAGGCATCATGTGTAGGTTGATCTTCTATGTCACTCACACTTGGGGGCACATTGTCTCATCCAAACTATCTATCCCATCATACTATTTTCCTATCATATCTTACCATCCTTAGCCATTACACCCATATACCTATCCTATTGAGTCCATTCATCCTCCTTTTGTTCTTTTGATCTTGATAAAGATATGGGGGCAAAATGTTGACAAATGCTTTGGATATCTCTTGATATACCTTATCCTTTCAAACCAATCCTATCGTTACCCTATTGTCATGTGCTTTGTCATGTAAAATACTAAGCACTACACCTAGAATGGGGAATATTATTCCTATGTGACATAGTCTTTAGAGATCACATCCTTTCTCTCTTACGCATACATCCATTCCATCCATTATTGTCTATCCGTTTTATCCATCCATTTATCATGGGCTTTCCGTTCCATGGCCTATCCTCTTATCCCCCAACTATGACGAGTCTTCCATCCCATCCATCTATCATGAGCCTATCATCACATTTACTAATTGCCCATCATTTTATCCATCCATCCTACCTCGATCCTTGCATCTAGATTTGGTTTTCCCTTATCATTGGTATCTAGCATAAAGGCCATTGAAATTGTCATCCAATGCCATTCCAAAACATTCCAAAAAAATCAAAACATCCAAAAATCCATAAAAAGCAAATATCCCACAAAAAATCCAATCATCAAAATCCATCACATCAATCCAATCCAATCATCAAAATCCAATCATTAATCAAATCAATCACTCCAATCATCAACTCAAATCAAATCAATTCATCAAATCATTCCAAACAGATCACTTCTTCAAATCAATCTCCATAAAATTCATCATCCAATCAAAATTCCAAGCAATAAATCCAAATGCAAGTCATCCTTAATCCAAACCAATCAAGCCAATCAATCTTGTCAAATTATCCAATCACATCCTTGGTCTTGATCCTAATCTTGTTGTAAACCAAATCAATCATCATCATCATCATCAATGGGATATATTATTCCCACATCCTTGTGTTGATCTAGGGATATATCGTTCCCCACAATGACAACACTATCATTATCATCATCAATCAATCAACAATTAATCATTGGTTTACAGCTTGATAGGGATAATACCTTGTTTGTTTTTGTATCATTTGTGCATGCTTGATTGCTTTCTTGTGTGTGTTATCTTTTTATCTTGCATTTATATCAAATCCATAATCTTTCCATCTAATATTCATATCTTGTGTATGTTGGAATATTTTTTTGCGTTATCCTTTGCATCTAAGGTCATGTCATACCTTTTGTGCATTAGGACTTTAATGCTCTAAGTTTTCTTCCTTATACGTTCAACAAGGTTGTATTATGCTGGGGCTCGAGACACATCGTCACGTTGGTCCTTATACCCTGGTGTATAACATCTAGTTCTATATTAACCATCATGGCTGCTCACTTTCATTGCAACATAATGCATCATTCATTTCTTTGATTCATTTCCTTATCTTTCTTGACCAATCCCTTTCATTTCAAGAGCCTACCCATGTTTTTCCAACTCGCCTATCCTCTCGAGGGGGCATCCTCATCCTATATTTCCATCATCATCATTTTCCTCTATCCATACCTTAGCTTCTTTGAAATTATGTTACTCAACATAATTCTCATAATCTCAAATATCATCTCAAAGAGGGGAAAAATGTAGACACCCAAATTTGTCCATGTCTTGCAACACCTAGTCAAATACACTATTAGAGACATCATGTAGCATTGTGTCCTAATCCCACTCCTAATTCCATTTATTTCAATAGCAAATTAATTAAATAAATCTCATTTATTTAAATAATTTCCCATTTATCCCACTAGCCAATTAATTAAATAAATCCTATTTATTTAATTAATTCTCCACCTTTCATCTAATTTAAATAAATAAAATATTTATTTAAATAAGCCCTCTCCCATTTTCCAACTTATTCAAATAAAATATTTGAATTAGGTCCTCACCTCTTACCACATTCCAACACTTGTCCACCTCTTAATTGAGTCATGTGTGGTAGTACAACTTTCATTTAATATCCTTCACATGTTCAACTAATAGGTTAGTCCTATTATCCTTTGCACACTTGTCACATGACTACAACTCGTTAAGGAGTGGGAAAACCTATTCGATCCTAGCCGTCCACATTGTCCAATTAGCCTTTCAATCTTACCCCTTTGTTCAAATCAACCCCTTCCTATAAATAAATCCTCTCACAAGCCATTTGAACATCTAATCTTCAAGTATCCTTATGCTATCGAAATACCATTAGATCCTTTGCATCATTCATCATATGCCATTGTTATGCTGCTGAAATAGTGAGCAACCAACATTCCTCCCATATCAAACTTTCGAAATCTTGCATGTCTATGCGAGGTTGAGAAGAGAAATGGAGATGAATCAAGTTTAGCATGGAGATCGATTTGCATTTGCATTTGTTATTTGGATTCTCATGTTATCTTGTGCTCTATTGTGCTTGTTAGGGTTTCATTATTATTGTTTATGCTTTTACCCTGATTATTTTTACCCTAACTACAAATATATCTGATGCCAATGATAGATCTTCTTCTACTTCTACTACAATTCATGATGACACCATTGACATCACCGCTAAGGTAAGTGATGGTGACTTAGCTTTGCCTACTTCACTGTATGCTTTGGATCCCTCTCCCAAAAATGAAGACATTTTGGTGCAAGAGGATGAGATCATGGACATACCCCTTAGTCTCTCTTCTAGATATGATGTTGAACATACTATTTATACTTTTACCATAGTACACAATGTTTATATGCATCCTCTTATAGATCTTCCTCCTTTGATTTCATGCTCAAGCACCTTGGATATCACTAAGGGAGTGAAGACCCTTGATCTTCCTCCTTTGGTTGAATGTTCAAGTACCTTGGATATCACTAACGATGCAAAGACCATGTATATTTCTCCTTTGGTTGCATGTCCAAGCCCCTCAGATATCACTAAAGATACAATCATCAACAATTTTCTTAATACTTTACCCTCCCTTAATTCCAATGCTCTCCCTTCAAAAGATGAAGCATTAGAGGATGAGGAGTGGTCTCTCACATTAAATCCCTTGGGGATGGATGTTAAGCTTACTCAAAAAGAAAACAATGTCAATTCAATCATCATTAATAGACTCATTCCACCCACTAAGGGGATAGTGAATAAGTGTACTAATGTTCCTAAAATCATTATTCATGAGGCACCCAATACACCTCCTCACTTCAAGCCAATGATTATGGTTCAAGGTGATCCAACACCACCTCAACCCCAGGGTTACATTCTTAATTATGCAAAACAAATTACTCAAAGGAATCAAGTGTTCAAAATGTGTTGCAACAATCTCATAATAATGTGATCGTTCACAAATACAACACTTGTAATAACAAACAAATCAAGCATGCACTGAGTGTGCCCATCTCTCTTCCACGTTCTCAACCTATCCTACCTCAAGCACCTCATCTTCCTCCATGTATTGGTAAATAATACGATCTTCTCGAGCAGCTCTGCACTACTCCAACTAAGATATCTCTATGGGATTTAATACAAACATCACCTACATACCACATAATGCTCCATGAGGCCAAAAGGTGGTTGCCTCACCTTTTGTTAGACCGAATGAGGTAGCATCTATGTTAGATTGTATGCATGTGACAACATCTGATATATCATTTCAACAACATGAGTTACCTCCCATAGAAGTTCAAAACCAAAATGAGTCTCTAATGATATTCATCATGATTGGTAACATGAAGGTAAGATGCACTATGATTGATGGAGGATCAGGCCTTAATGTTTGTAGAATAGATTTGTTAAATAAAATTAATGTTGATACATCTTCAATTCAACCGAATAAACTCAAAATTCATGGCTTTGATAATGTTGGTAAGACATCACTTGGTATAATCACCTTAGGTATTAAGGCTGGACCTGTGACATTTCCTACCCTTATCCATGTTATGCCTAATTCTCTTTCATACAATATTCTTCTCGGAAGACCATGGATTCATGACATGGGGCCAGTTCCGTCTACCCTTCATCGTTGAATAAAATTCATCTTTGAAAATGAAGTACATACAATAAAAGTTGATTCATTTCTGGAAAGTTTCTTATAAATAGAAGCATGACATCAAATTCCTTTAGGTGATTTGATCCATTCTTTAACAAAAAAAACAACTATCCTCCATTGCTAACAACAATATTGATTAGGATAGTGTCGGTCCTTTAAATGCATTTTTTGGTGATGATTGGGGTTCGTTAGATTTTACAACCTCCTTTGTGGGTGAATATAAAATCTCACCCTCACACCCTAACACCTTGAAGGTAAATGCAATTTCTTCAACGCAATCTTCTACTCCTACAAAGCTTGAACTCAATATTAATGATGATTGAACCTTTAAAGTAGATCCATTCTTTCCTATAGCAATGTAAACCACTTGTGATAAAGTATCATCTAATTCTAATCTATGTCATGATAGTGATGAAGTCTCTTTAGATTTCAATCCCCATGGGATGGTTGAAACAAAGATGAATCCTCCTCGCCATGATAAAAAGTATGATCCTTCTTCTTCACATGATAACAATTCTTTCAACAAAGATAGCCATATGACCTCTCTTCTTCCATTGGACTTGGAGAAGTGTTATGGGCACGGATTCAAAATTATTTGTAAACAAGTCCATACAATGGAAATGGGTTGGGATGTAAAGAATAAGGTATTAAAGAACCTATGAAACCAACACCACACTTGTCTAAAGTAGGTTTGGGTTTCCATCCTTCTACGTTCTCTCCACCATGTTACAAAAAAAGGATTACTCCTACTCCACCTAAATCTTCTCTTCTATCTCAACAAGAGTGTATGTTGTCGAGTCTACTCAAAGACCGCTTAATCACTCTTCCTCCTCTAAAATGCAAAAAGATTCAACAAGATAATATTTCAACTCATTATTGTGCGTATCATCAAGCACTTGGCCATTCAACTAATGAATGTCGAGTCTTGAGTAGAAAAATGTAACAACTTCAAACAAGTTTTGGCTCTAGCACTCCTCACCACGCTTGATGTAGTCCCTGGAGTACCTTGTCCACCATCTATTTTATAATCAAGTTGGGGAAGGATAATTTGTTATAGGCTGACTCGCAAGAGTGGTCCCTTCTTCTCATTTATGTTATGCCTATATGTATTGTTACCCCTATATTGTGATTGATTAGTTATCCCTTGGCACCCTTGTTAGCAGAAAGGTACAAGGAGTAAGAACAATTTGTGTCATTCCTCTCTATGCATTTTCATTCTTCTATATGTCGTGATGTGCAATTTCATTAAATTTTTCTTGGATGATTTAGCATCCTTTCATGATTAAACTTATGTTTGTACTCTACTTTCATGTGATCTTTCCTCCATCATCTTTGCATTTCTGATGTTTTATTTATATGGCACCTTGTTGCAATGATCGATGTCATACCATGACTACACAAGCCATTGTGTATCATGTTTGTAAGCATCGCCTTGGTTTTGTCATCTTGGGGGCAACCCCTTGTTGTGATGTAGCTTTTGGAAAACACTTGTCATTTGGACATGTTCTTTTAGAAAGCTCTCGTGCCTGTTTTATATTTCTTCCTCATTCTACCTTAAAGGAAATTTCTCCCTTATGGAGTTAGAAATAACTTTAAGGTGGGCGCATGTATCATGCTATGAGCCTTACTCTCCTCTTTCTATCTAAACACTTGTTGATTATCTTTGTTATTACACCTCTTGGAAAGGATTATGGCAAACTTGGAAACAAGATCTTGAGTCTATCTTGTTCTCCTAAATTGAAGCTCCTTGCATATTTGGGGGAAGGGTTGTGCCACCAACTAGAGTTGGGTAGTAAGGTTACTTTGCCTTATTATTTTGCAAAACTTCATGAAAATCCTCTTGTGAAAGGTAGCTTGGTGTATTCCCTTGAGTGGAAACACTTTCCTTTTGAGATTGTGTGTATGACGTGTTTGTACTTCTCTTGTGCTTCTAATTTATAACTAATCCCTTAGCATTCTTATTTATTGCATCTTGGGGAATGATGCATCATGATTGAGCCAACACTTTTATTGAGGTCTCCTTTGTCATGTTGAATCAAGGTCTTCCATTATGTGTTTCTTGTGATTGATGTATGATGTGTGTATGGTCCTCACATATTCTTATTCTCTATATGTTTTTCATGTCTCGTGTGTACTTCATGTGTATTCTCTACATATTCCTTATGTATGTCTCTTGAGTGTTTTTCATCATGTATTCCATATGTGTCTCATGTGTATCCCATGTGCATGTCATACCTTATGTGTATACTTTGTGTATCGTGCACATATACTTTTGTATGACATCTATGATTTGTGTTTTCTCAAGTGTATGCCTTGTGTATGTCTTGTCTTATCTCATGTTTTCTAAGTCCTTGATGTATGAGTGAATCATGTCATATGTTTTATGTGAACTCCATTCATCATAGACTCCTAGGATCCTAAACTTGGGGGGCTTGATTACCCATCACTTTCTATGGCTTCTATGATCCTACGTGTTTACAACCTTAGAATATTAAGCTTGGGGGCTTAATCACCCCTCAATCTTTGGCTTCTATGTTTATTGTAATTTGTCTTATCCATCCTTTAGTATGAGTTTGAACGTAAGTTCATACGCACACTAAAGTGGGGGCTAAATGTAGTGTCATAAAATGTGTACACCACCATTTTACACTTAGTTTAGCACCTGGTTGGTCCTAACATGTTTGCACTTGTTAATTAGGATCTATCATATCACCTTTTTGAGCATTAAGTGCGCAATTATTGATCCCAATGCACAAAACCTAGAAAATTAATTATAAGGTGGGGCTAATAACACTTTAAGTACCTTATCCCAGGAGTTTGGGGCTAAGGGACCAGGGCACCCAAGTGCCCTTGTCCCCTTTTTTAGCCCTAGCCTAATTAATGGCTTGTCAGCTTGAGACCTCTTAAAATGATTCTCAATGTTGGCCTCATGTAGTTTAATTCTCTAGAAAGCAATGGGAATGCATATAAAAGAAAATTAAGTCATTCATTTGAACATCTCTCTCTGATCTCTAAGCAATCTAGGCACACTTGGACTCTCTCTCTTTCTCTCTCATACTCTATATTCTATGCTAAAGCTCTCTATTGTGGATTATTGTTGTCACTAACTTATTGCAGGTCTTGAGAAGATCTTTGGGCTTTACCAACTTCTTGAGTCAGGTTGTAACACCGTCTTCAAGCATGCTAGGGTTTCCATGCTCATGGCGACTTCTTTCCTTCATGCTTAGTTCTAGCATATGATTCTACTTTAGATTTACTATTGTGGAGGTGGAAACACCATTCATGGATCTTGACTGAAGCAAGCTCCTAAATAGCAACCAACCATTTTCCTTTTTGTGTGTGTGTAGGTTAGATCTAGAGGAATTTATAGGAATCAAGTTGCAAAGGGTAGGAATATTGGAAGGTGAAGGAATTGGAATTATCATAGTCTATAAACCCTAATAAGGGTCTAGGGCACCCAAGCACCCTAGTACTGGGTATCTCTGCTCCTAAAATCAAGTTTTAAAGTATTCTCTCATCTCTACTATTCATTTGGTTTCTAGACTTGTGTTAGAGGAAATATGAATAACACTATTAAACTATTTACTATCTAATAACTCAATGAAATTGATGCAAATACAATAAACAAAGATATTACCTTCGTAGACCAATTCATCTTGTAGCTTCCATTGTTACCTATCTTGTATTGATCTTATGAATGAGTTGAGCTCTCAGAAGTCTGTAATTCCTTGTTGTTGAAGATGACAATAAGAGAATGGTTGTAGATGGATAATGCAATGAAGATTAAACTAACAATTGCAACTCTATGAAGATGGATAATGGAGATATGGAGACATGGTGGGATGATTGTGATGATAATGAGATTATGCAAGTGCAATGAGGATACTTTACCAAAGGCACGTTGGTAGAATTTCTGCAGAGTAAGTTTACAAAAGCTCTTGGATTATTGAAATGAGGGAATGATGGTTCCTTTTATATGCCAAGGATGGGCCAATTCCAAGTGTCACAATCTCAACGGTGGAGAATAAGTCTTGTGATGTGTATGGTGGAGATTTGGTTGGTTGGGATGAGGGACAGAAATATGGAGGATGCTCCTCTCACCTTGACATGGTGGAGAGAAAGGTGTGAGCAAGAGGCCACATGTCACAAGGCTCACCAAGACCATAGAGTGAAGGTCAAAGAAGGAGACCTTGTTTGTAGGATGGTTGGAAGGAATATAAGGACTTATGGGACAAGTGTCTCATGGTGTCTTTTGACCAAGATGACATAGAGAGACCATGCTCATGAGAATAGGGACGGTTGGAGAAATAATAGGACATGTGGGTGAGGGAAATAGATAATTAAATATTAAAATATTTAATTATGTGTGTAACATAATGAGGTGGACTATGAGGTGGATTGGATGATGTGGAACTACGGAATGAAGACTTTGGGATATGATGATTGATTAAATAATTTAGAATTATTTAATTAGGGATGATATTAGAAATTGGATGATTTAATTAAATAAATAAATTTTTATTTAATTCTTGAAATATTGAAGATGAATGCGAATTAGATAAATAAATTGATGAATTTATTCATTGATAGAAGAATAGGAATTAAAATAAATAATAAATATTTATTTAATTCACTTTGCCATTTTTAGGTGTATACATTTTGCCCCTCTTTGAGACAATGTGTTTTATCACATTGTTT
This sequence comes from Cunninghamia lanceolata, assembly GCA_027924645.1. Lineage (NCBI taxonomy): Eukaryota > Viridiplantae > Streptophyta > Pinopsida > Cupressales > Cupressaceae > Cunninghamia > Cunninghamia lanceolata. The sequence goes on along the minus strand of BSBN01000424.1, from coordinate 2,781,398 downwards.
CAAAGATTAAAAATTTTCTGCATGGTTTCGATACATGCCCCAGTTTGCCCCTGGTACAGGTAAATGAGAATAGGATGCCCCCTCAGGAGATTTGACAGGAAGAATGTGATGACAGGATGACGGATGATCTCACGATGAGATAGTTTGAATGACAAGTTACACAAGATAAAATGAAAACACACACAAGCAAGCAAGCAAGTATGGACCAATGAGACAAGAACAAACAAGGTATTGCTCCTGTCAAGCTATAAACTAATGATTAATCGAAAATGATTGATGACGATAGTGTTGTCCTTGCGGGGAACAATATATCCTTAGATCAACACAAAGATGCGGGAAATACATATCCTACTGATGATGATGATTGATTGATTAATTGAGCTGGTTTACGACAAGATTAGGATCAAGATCATTGATTATGATTCGATAATTTGACAAGATTGATTCACTTGACTGGTATTGATTAGGATGGACTTGCATTTGGATCATTTATTGAATTGATTGAATTGATTTGATGATTGGATTGATATGCCAAGTATACTCTATCATAAAGTAACAAGACACTTTAGAAGAATTGATTTGGATAATGAAATATAATTTAGAAGAATGATTTGGTTATTGGATGAAATGATTTGGATAAATGTGTAACTTAGATCGTAAAAACACTTGGAATTTTGATACTAATGAAATGCTTATAATGAAATGGAATACAATTTAGTATGTATGATAGTGGATTTTGTCATCTTCTTGTACAAGTTTTTGAAGTACTTTGTTTTATCATTGAGCTTTCAAAATGTTGTAAGAAAATACAAGCATCTAGGTATAAATAAACCATGATGACCTAAGTATTACTTACGTGGATTTTTATTTAGCAAGTTAATACAAGCATCTAAGTATAGTTGAACCAAGATGACCTGAGTATTGCGTGTGTATCAACAGACAAAGATTACACCTATTTCATGTTTAGACCTCTGATGTCCTCGATGATCATTTTCTTGATCATGTATTTAGACAAGGCTTCACATTACTAAAGATAAACCCACAAACAACAAACAAATAAAATAATTATGCCCCCATAATAGATCCTCTAGTTTTTAGCATCCTTTAGGAGCATAAAAAGACATAATAACAAAAATCATGATATAAGACTTTAAACAACCATCAAAAACCTTCTTACCATAGATATATTTTTCTTCCAATAACTGATAACTCCTTTCGACAGTTTAGGCAGGTAGGGATTTGTCAGGTGTAGTTTGATTTCTCTTTGTCAAGATGATGTTTAAAGCTTGCTTGTTGTGCTACTTGTAGTCTAGTGATAAAACCATGATCCGATATGCTATCCTCTGAGTTGTAGTATTCAAAAATCCAATTCACTAACTAGGTCAATGATTTGCTCCCAGCCAAGTAATGGATCGATTTATTATGGAGGAACTGACAATAGACATGAAGAAATGGGCCCTAAGGGATTGACCTAGTACCTCAGGGGCTCATTGATAAATGGCCTTGCCTATGTGACGATGCAGAGGCAACGTAGTTCTCTTTAGGTGGACTATGTGGACCTAAGACCTAGGAGTTGGAAAGCCTCAAGGGCTCATCGATGATGGCCTTGCCTACATGACAATGCATATGCAACATAGTTTGACCTTGAAGACTGACACTAGTAAATGGATGAATGGAAGATATGCAAAGGTTTATGATATGATTAGAGATACGAATGGAAGGGAAGCCTCAGGGACCCATCAACGATGGCCTTGCTTACATGATAACATAGAGGCAACATAGCTCAAGATACTAGTGATACTGAAAATGGACTTGTGATAGGATGGATGATAAGATTGGATGACCTTATTGGATAAGGTGAAAAGGGTGACAGAGCACCAAGCTATGATAGGTTACCATTAGGTGATTGCAAATGGATGCAGTTATTTGATGGATATGATAGGAAAGATGGATGTGGGTTGGGTGTTTCTAAAAGATGGAGGAAGTAGTTTATTGCAAATAGCACCTGTTTCTAGGTTTTCACCAATTGCTTTAATTTGCACGATCACAAATAGCACCTTTTTCCAAGTTTTCACTACTTGCTATTTTTTTTACATCCCTTGCATTGGGGCTATTTAGGTGTAGAACCTTCGAAGGTGAATACTATTGATGGGGTCGTCAAATAGTTTGCCTTTTGATGTTGATAGCTGATAAGCTCCTGATCCATAGGCAGCAACTATGACATAGGGACCTAACCAATTGGGTTCAAATTTCCCCCTTTTCTCTCTATCTTGTTGATTTCTTGGATTCTCTCTTAGAACCAAGTCACCCACCTGGAAGACTCATGGTTTGACCCTGTGATTATAACTTCTTGACATTCTTTATTGGTATGCCTTAAGATGGTTAAAGGCATGTTGTCTTCATTCTTCTAGCTCTAGCTCCTGGAGTGTGGATATTCTGTATTCCTCATCATTTATGAGACCTTTTAATGACATCTTGAGGGATGGTAACTCAAATTCTATAGGAAGGATTGCTTTAGAGCCATAGATGAGGGCGTATGGTGTCACACTTGTAGGAGTGCATATATTGGTTCTATAGGACCATGGAGCGGGATTCAATTGCATATGCCAATCATGACCGGCATCATCAACAGTCTTTTTTAGTATTTTCAGAATAGTTTAGTTTGACGCCTCAGCCTGGCTGTTACCTTGCAGGTAGTCTGGAGTGGAGAAGTGATGTTGAATGTGGAATTTATTACAGAGTTCTTTCACATCCTGATTCTTGAAAGGTCGCCCATTATCTGAAACAATGGATAATGGAATACCATATCTATATATGATATAGTTGAGGATGAAAGAGGATATATGTTTCCCTGTGACATTGGTTAATGAAATGGCCTCAATCCACTTCGTAAAATACTTAGTGGCTATGATAATGAATTTGTGGTTGTTGGAGGATGAAGGGTGAATCTTACCTACTAGATCAAGTCCCCATTGGTAGAACAACTAAGGTGTTGTTAAGGGTTGCAAATCTTGAGCAGGTGCATGTATCAGGTTACTGTGAATCTTACATTTCTTGCATCGTTTGAAAAAAATATAGGAGTCAGATTCCATGCTCAGCCAATAGTGCCTGAGACACATGAGCTTCTTTGCCAAGGTAGGACCACTAGAGTGCATCTCGCATATTCCTTCATGTACTTCACTCAAAGTGGTCTAATTTTCCTCACTATCCAAATACCTAAGGAGAGTACCATCTAAACCTCATCGATACAGGGTACCTGCGATGATGGTATATCAGGATGCTTGGCATATGAATGTTTATTTCTGGTTGCTAGATAAGTCAGGTGGTAGGATATTCTCTTTTAGATAGGTGTAGACTTTTCCGTATAAGGGAGAATCGGACCCTACGATGTGGTAAATGGTGCTGGTTTCTGGGATTTCATAAGCAAGATGGGAGACTGGATCCACCAAGAACTCATAATGAGAATGATTTTTAGGTATGTCTAGGAGGAATGCAATAGTAGTCATTACATCTGCTGCTTTGTTTTCCAATCTTGGTATCTGTTCGAAGGATATCACAACAAAATATTCCTTGAATTGATCCACCATACGCTTGTATGGTATCATCTTCTCATCCTTAGTTTGATAATCATCATTTACTTGATTAATGATGTGTTGTGAGTCCATGTACACATGAAGTTCTCTGACCTTCCAATCTACTGCTATCTTTATGTCGATAACCAGTGCTTCATACTCAGCTACATTGTTGGTGCATGGAAATAGAAGTCTGTATGACTTAGGGATTGTATCTCCATGTGGTGTTACCAATAAGATTCCTTCTCCAGATCCATGTTGCGTATATGACCCATCAAAGTAGAGTTTACAAGCTATGGTAGTGATATTGAAGATGGACTCATCTTATAATTCAAAGCTTAATGGGTTGTCATCTGTCAAAGGTGCATCCGCTAGCTAAACTGCAATGACCTGCCCCTTTATTGCTCTTCTATCTCCATAGTCAATATCAAATTCACTGAGTATCATGACCCATTTAGATATTCTACCTATTAGAGTAGCTTTGTTGAGTAGATATTTTAATGGATCAATCTTCGCCACTAGCTTGATAGAGTGAGAGAGCATGTACTATCTCCACTTTTGTGAAGCAAAGACAACTACAAGGCATGCTATTTCAATTGGTGTATATTGCAGCTCATAACCTACTAGTGTCCTGCTGATGTAGTAGATTGCTTTCTCCTTTCCTTCATGGTTTTGTTGTGCTAGCAGAGCGGAAGAGCTATTGGTGTAGCTGAGATATAGAGAAGCAGTGGCTTACCCTAAATTTGTGGCATCAAGACTAGTGGGCTCATTAGATATTCCTTTAGATGTTAAAAATCTTGCTCGCACATGTCATCCCATTTGAATGGAATGTTTTTTTGTAAGAGATGTGTGAATGGATGGTACTTATCTACCAGTTGTGAGATAAACCTTCTAATGGACTACAACTTTCCTTGTAGAGACTGCAACTGACTCAGATTCTTAAGTGGTGACATTTCCATGATTGCTTTTACCTTGGCTAGGTCCACCTCTATTCCATTAGATGATATGAAATATCCAAGGAATTTACTGGATGTGACTCTGAAAACACATTTTTTGGATTTAACCATACATTAAATTGCTCTAGTCTCATCAAGATTTTGTCTAAGACCTGTAGATGTCCTTCTCTAGTAATTGACTTGGCTAGGATGTCATCTACATAATCCTCCATGATGGTGTGCATCATGTCATGAAAGATTGTAGTCATGGCCCTTTGATATGTTGCCCCCACATTTTTCAGTCCAAATGGCATGATGCACCAGCAATAGGTACCCCATGGACATGTGAATGTAGTCTTGTGTTGATCTTCCAATGCTATTTTGATTTGATTATAGCTGGAAAATCCATCCATTAGTGACAACATAGTGTGCCCTACTGTTAGATCTACAATGATGCTTGGTAATCTTGAATGGTTTTAACAACCAAATGAATTCATCATGCATCTGACTCAAAACATATCGAATCCATTCATCCTCATCAAATGTTGGAAACCCCATAATCTAGATAAAGTGTTTATCTTGTAGTGCCTTATACTCAGGTTTAAGTTAGTGAGTTTCATCCCTGAGTTATTTCTGAAACAAGTCACACTCCTAGTGAAAGAAGAACTAAAGAAGCTACTAGATGTTGGATTTATTAGATCCATTGATTACCCGTAATGGATTTCAAACATTGTCCCTATATCAAAACCTAATGGAAGGATCTTAATTTGCAATGACTTTATATATTTGAACAAGGCTTGTCTCAAGGATGACTTTCCTCTACCCAACATCGACTATCAGACTTGTAACCGGGTTAAACTCAACCAGTGGATTTCCCATGCTGAAAGCTGTGAAAAACTAGACAGTGACTGATGATACCAATGCCAAGTTTGACAGAACGACAATGACGATCAATGATATTATAGAACTGGATGTCAAATTCATCTCCATGGTGATTGGGTACAAAATTTACTACTTGAGCAGAGAAAATTCTATTTCTAGAACAGCCATATATGCTGCATACAAGATGGTAAAGGAAAATACTGATTATGACTTGTGTGAATTACTATAGAATCAACTAATTGAAAATTTAAACAAAATCAAGAAAGATAAGAAAAACACTTTCAAGTATGGTACATTGGTTCTATGTCTATTCTTTTATTTTATGAATGAGGTACCTGGGGTAAAAGGTGTGCAGTGGACTAAGGATGAGTTAGTTTCCATTCAGATTAGGGATTATCTTCACAGCGTTGGTGATTTCAAAGCTTAGAAAACTACAATATGGGGTTACTTCAAGAATTTTCAGAGTATGATGCACTGAAGGGAAAGAATCCCTAAATCAATTGTTGAGAAGTACAAAAATGAAATATGCTTCATGGTTGACACTGATTAGTGTCTAATGGAAGCTGTGGAACCTAGAACTATTTGGATCATGCCCATGGGGTATGAAGTTGATGGAAAAATCATGAATATGTATGCTCAACATCTTCTAAGCAAGCCTAAAGACACAATAGTTGAAATATTTGGAACATATGAAGAGTTAAGTTTAAAATTGCATATTGAGCTTAGAGTTCTTGAAACCAATAGGAGAGTAAGTAAAGATGTCGAGAAACTAGTTAAAAATTTGGGCCTAACTAAAGAGGCTATAAGGCAATTCAAGGAAAGAATTGAAAAGGCTCAAAAAGAGAAACAAGATAAGAAACAAGGAAGTGCTCCGGTGGAACCCTCTTCCACCTCAAGGTCTAATAGGAGCTCTGCTACTGCCCCTGTTCCTCCTAAGACTACAGAACCAGAAGCAAAATCATCTAGAAAAAGGGAGAAAAGGAAGAAAACAAAAGTATCCTAAACTTATGAAAGCACAAAAGAAGAAGAAGAAGATACAAATTCTGACATTGAGATCAAAGAACTAAAATCCACAAGCACAAAAGCATCCAAGATATCTAAGGAGATGTCCTCCAGAAGCAAAAGAGAAGGCAAGAGGCAATAGACAGAGGAATATGTAGAGAAGCCTAAGCTTTCAGTAGATGACATCATTAAATTAGTTACTATGAATGGAAACTTGGCTCTAATGATAGAATTCTATGATAGCTATAGTGATGCTAACAAAAGAGTACTTGAGGAAGCAATGGTAAGATATTTGAATATCTACAACAAGGCTCTTATTAAGATATTTTCATTGATACCAAAAAGCCTTGAAAAAGTTTTGGAACTGAGAAAAGAGAATACAATAATCAAGGATCTTGAGATCCAAGAACAAATATTAATATAGTTATGACCCCAAATTTCTCTGAAGCAAATGAATTTGATATTCAAAGAAGCCAAGGATGAGTTCTGAAGTAAAAATTGAATGAACAAGCTTATGCTTGGGGAGACAAACAAGATTGCAAAGGAAACCAAAGAGATTCTCTAGAGTACTTTGAAAAAGCACAATCTTCCTATTGCAGAGGAGATAAATGTAGAGATTGAGTCCTTAGACACGGATGTTGAAGGATTAACTTGGGAAATAAGCAATAGACTGAAACTCTAGACTTCTCTATTCTGAAAGAGGAAGTTTTGATAGAAGAAGCAAATGGTGGCCTTGATCTTCTAGATCCTCCTGCTACTGATGACTTTGACAAGGAAAAAGAGAAAGAGAAGGAAGAGGAAGAGGCAAAGGGAAAATAAGAACTAGTAGAAGGTGATGGTGCTAATGCACCAAAGCAAGACAATCCAGTTGTTGTCTTTGACCAAGCACAAGGGAAGGAAACTAAAATAGTAAGTGTGACAAGAGACACTATAAATGTAGTGTAGAGTTTTCTCAGCAAGGAGATGCTAGAGTTAGATAAGCTAGAACTGATACAAGGACCAATCAATTATGACACTCTCTCTGTAGATCAAATGCTGAAGATATCATCATTTACATAGACCAAGGCAAGGGAAAAATTACTGAAGTCTCACATAGAAGATAGTAAGGTGATAAGCCTAGCATTCAGAGTACGGGAGAAGATCATACCCACATATTAGAAGAATACATCTAATTCCCCTTTTGATAATTTGAAAAATTTTGTGCATTCTGTAAATACAAATTTTAAGTCCTTTAGGAAGTCAGCTAAAGTATAGATCCAAAAAAAAAAATTGGATAAGAGGTTTAGTGAACTAAAAGGCCTTATAGATAACGATAGAAAAACACTTGACATTAGTATAAAGAATATTTAAAATGCTCTTAAGGATCTTAGTGATGTATATAAGTTTTGCTTATCATGGCCCAAAATAGTAGAGGATATTGATAAAAAGATTAAGGAGCAGGAGAAAAAGCTACTAGACCTATCTCAAAGTTTTGATCCTTTAACAGTATCTCTAGTGAACTAAGAATGTTAAGCAATTATCCTGACAAATGGAATAAAGAAGCTTATCAAGGAAAAGAAGAATATTATGGAAAGAATGGGTGAGCTTTGAGGACTGATCACCCCTAAGTTGGAAACAATGTTTAACACCTTGTCAGAGGCTCAAAGTACTTCCTGAATGAGTGATCTATCAGATCAAAGGAAAGCTGAAGCATATGCATTTCTACTGAAAGGACACATTTCAATTTTGGATGGTATCAAGAGAAGTTGGGCCACCAAATTTGTATAGTTAAAGAATACTTTTGCAGACATTCTCAAGTTCATGGTAATAGAACTTAGTGATCAGTTGTACATATGCGACACTATACATAGAATTTTTGGAGAATTTTGGCTTGTGAACCCCACCCTTTGCCATTGATGTCAAAGGGGGAGTGAAGATCAATGAAAAATAAGGAATCTAGCAAAGGGGGAGCACCAAAAAGTAGTGTGAACAACAATATGGAGCACAAGCAAAGGGGGAGTTATTCTAACACTTAGTCATTTTTCACTAAGTGTTGCCATCAATGCCAAAGGGGGGAGATTGTTGGTAAGAGACACTTCTAGGCATGATAAATGTTGTCATTGATGGAAACCAAGTCTTTCTACACATCCACATTACATAGTTTACCCAGACCGGAAATCAAATTGAAGATATGTCCAAGTCTCAGAAGTCAAGAACAGAGTGTGTGAGAGGGTCTAGTATCTTGGTCTAGATCTCCTTGGGAGTAGATCAAAGTTTGCTGCAGATTTGAGGGAGTTATAAGCATTGTGAGGAAAATCTAAATCCAGAATTTTAGCCTCTGGTGATGAAGGAGTCAATAGTTATTAGCATCTGAGTATCAGGTTAATAGTTTGACAGAACAGACAGAAGAAGAACAAGTCAACATTGTAATTGATCTTGGTTCCAGATGTATGGAAGTTTTTGGTTGGATAATTTGTGTTGATCAGTGATAGTAGCTGACCTGACTAATGATTTGTGAGTGCAAGTTTTGGTCCACGTCTCAAGTTATGCATGGATCTAGCTGACAGAGCAGAGTATTCAATAAAGTTCCAAGTGTTCTTGAATCTAACTAAAAAGTAATTAAAGATTAGGATATGGATATATATAGCCGATAGATTTAGATGATTTTGGTGTGTGTGTGTGTTGTGACTATGGTGTAATTGTGAAAAAGAGTAGAGATAAAAAGTTCAGATGTTAGCAGAGCAGTAAGAGGAGCAGAGTAAGGATGAAGTGTGTCAAGTTAGTTTTCTATGCTTAACCGGAACTGAACTCTAGCATTGATAGATGCTAAATATCAGTTCAAATTTATTTTAGTTCTCTTCTTGTAGGTAGTGAGCCTTCCTTTGAGTAGTGAGCTCTGAGCAGTGAACTTGAATGCATGTGCATTCCCCATTGTAATACTTTTAATAGAGTATAATCTTTGTGGGTTAACCCCCACTGTGGTTTTTCCCTTAACTAGGTTTCCGCATCAAAAATCTTGGTGTCAAGTGTATGATTTATTTTTCTGCTCATGTGTTATTGATTGATGCTAAAATGTTTATGTCATTGATTTGATTATAAGTTGTAAAGGAATATTAAAGGTAGAAAAGTTTAAATTGTGTGACAACTGATTCACCCCCCCCTCTTAGTTGTCTGGACCTAATCCAACAAGTACTTCTGGGAAGATTCAATGGAAATATTTACATATAGCTTCTTAGTAGTTGGCAACCCAAATATCTCCTCAATGTACTAAGATTAGATCAGTAGGACTATATTTCCATCTACATCTCTATTTTCCCTTTGGTTAGGGTTATAATATTTTGCACAAGTCACTACCAAATCTATTAGTTACACACTTCTCAAGAATCTCGCACTTTGGACCAACCCACTTTCTCTCAAGTTTTGGGTTCTGTGAGTTAAGTTTGTATCGACAGTCATTCAAGTATTGAACTCCTCTAGTCCCACATGTCCCAAATTTGTGTCAATTATGTTGACTAGTTTAGTTAGGATCTTAGATGGTGGTATGACCCATTTGAACTTGTACTTCATCTTCGTGGTAGAGGTCATACTCAAATGAAAAAACCTAAAAATTTTTAACTTCAAATTGATACTTCCTCTCACATGATTGCCACATATTAAATTTTACACAATTAAACCAACACTATAATTAATTAAACCCTTGTCATATTGTATTCACAATTTCCAAAGTTCAAGATGCCCAAATTTTTAGTTTGTATGTATTAAAATGAAGAAAATGAAAATTTTGTTGTTTCAATACAATTTGAGCTTTGGTCCTAGTTTTGTATATTGCAATCTAGGGTTTGGGCCCAAAAAGTAGTTTGCATCTACATTTGATTTGCATAGTGTAAGTTTTGAAGAAAAGATGCTTGCATGTTAGGGTTCAAACCTTAACTACAATTTTCTTACAAGTTGCAAACTACAAAAAAATTTTGGGTTTCCATATTTCAAATGGAGTTCAAAGTCTAGTTACAACTTGCATAACATTTATAACTACAAAAAAGAATGGTTTTCTAGAATGCAGCTAGAGTTCAAACTTCAATTGCAATTTCCATAAAAACAACAAATAAAATGTGGAGTCTAAATAAGGTTTAGAGTCCATTTGTAGTTTACAAAAAGTTGCATCCAACTATAAAGTCTTTTGGGTTTTCAAATACTTTTCAAATTGTAGATACTTTTGGGACTTTGGTATGCCACTAGAGTTTCAAGTCTATTTGCAATTCACAACAACTTGCAAACTACAAACTTTTTTGGGACTCCAAAAAAGTTGCAAATTAAAGTTATTTTCTAACATGAGTGAAATGTTTAGGAAAAATAAGATTTTGAAAAATTATTTTCACCATTAACATAGGGCAAACTATGCTTCAGGGTTTGAATTGAAATTTCACAATTTTTTGACGAAAGGCCAAAAATTAGGCCATGGGGTTTTGAGGAGTTGAGGGCCAAGTGATCCCTAACTGAGGTTTGAATTGAAATTTTACAATACTTCAAAATAATTCCAAACCAAAATAAATAAAAATACAAATAAGGATAACGAAGAAGCAATGAAGATTTAAAAATAACATTAAAAGTTTTATATGCAAAGATCGTAACTAGAATAACAACCTAAACCCTAGGGAAATAAGCATACAACAAAATCTAGCAAAAGAACAAGAGGAAAACCTAGAAAGTCTGCAGGAATGCCTTCTCATATGTTGAAGAACTAGAAATCTAAAGTAAAATTCTAAGTGTTTATTGGTGGAAGGAAGCAGGAGCCCCAATAGTCATGCCAAGAATGTGAAATGATGGGAAAATGGATGAATTTGGCATTTTGACTTCCCTTTAGACGTATGCCACTAATGGAACACCAACCTGTAAGCACCAAAATCATACACAACCTCCATGATGACCCCTATGATGAGTCATAATTATTGTCACATACATGTAAGAGTGAAATAACATTCTCTTAGCAACAATTCTCTTGGTGACATGTCTTTTCTTCCTCTTTGTGTTGTTTCCCCTTTGTCATTTTTTTCTCTCTACTTTCCAACAATTTTTGATACATGTCGATTTGTGTTTCTTGTTCTTGCAACCCTGTTCCTAAGCCTTGTATGCATCTTGTAGGCATGTTTTCACCTTTGCTTAGCATTTTTCATCCATTCCCACCCCTAGAGGCCTTCTAAAGGTTCCCCATAGCCATCTCCAACTTTTGGTTTTCAGTTTCACTCAACCAATCCAAATCTCCCCCTATTATTTCTAGATCTCCCCTGAGAGATCCTACTTTTGCAAGTGGAGATTTTAATTTTCACACATGACTGACCTGTTTCTAGAGGCATATCCCCTCCTTTTCATCTCATCTACCATATACCACCATGGACTTTCACCCAAGTGCCCTCCTCTAAGGGTTGCCCATGGGTCGCCCCTAGGCAACCCTCACTAGGGACAGAGGCAACCCATGGGTGACCCTGTCATGTTTTCAGTCGTGGACAAACTTAAGTTTCTAACTAAAAATAGCTTTGTTTTTGCTCATTTTTCTTCCCGTTTGCATGGATTTTTGTGCCAAATATGGAGCTAACTATTTCATGAACCCACACGTGCATAATTAGCTCTATTTCATCTTTACTTAACAATTCACACATTCCCTTACATTCTCATGCACTTATTTTTCTTTACTTCTTATTGAGTGATAAGCTTTTACTGGGTAGATCACTCCAATTTTAGCCCAGATCACTCTTGAGTCTTCTAAGTTAACTCTCCTAACTCTCCAATCAAATTGAGTTAAATTTTCTTATTCTTCACCTCTCATCCCTTCTTGTAACCTATAAATACCCCCTCCCTCAAGCACAAACAGAGGCAATTTCATTTGTGCACACAACTCTTGCAAGTTATTGCTCTCTAAATCAAGCATTCTCATGCTCATAAAGGACATAGGAACCTTTTTATTTCATTTGTAATCTCATTTAACTTTTCTAAAATCTAGTTTATGTCCATACATTGCTCACATTACAAGCCATAGTTCTCATCAAACTCTTTTCAAAGATTCAAAGCTTCTTTTGCCTCCATTTTCTCCTTGTAACCAAGAGGATCAACCCACTGCTACAAGAGGATTTGAGGTTACCATTACAAGGATTTCTGATGGTAGTGAAGGGTCACACATCTCTAGGTTTCTTCATTCTTTCTTTTCATTTCATAGTAATTAGATAATAAAAAAATTTCTCTTGGAATAGTAAAATACATGTTTTCTTTTTCCTTGATAGGCTAAGTAGATTTGCATTGTTAAATTAGTTGCCCTTTCCAAAGTTCATAGATTAAAAGAAATTTCCTTTCTTAGATTAGATTGATCCATATATTCAGAAAACAAAGAAAAACATAGATTACATTGAAAGTTAGATAACTTCATCATAGCTTGCATACATTTTCCAATTCCTAGATTAAAAAGAAGCACTTTTGATTTCCAAAAAACATAAAAAAGCACAAAACACTATTTTGCATTCACTTAGGCTTGCATTCCTAAAATCCAAGAAGAACAAAAACATTAGTGACATAGATATTTTGAAAACCCTTGGTCCTAACACAAGGTCAACTTCAACCAACATTGGTCAAAACCCTTGGTGTCATCACAAGGTCAAGCAAATTCAACACATAGTCAAACCTTAGGTCACACAAACCCTAGGTCAAGTCAAGGTTAGCTTAAACCACCTCTCTCTTGTCTCGGCTCACAAATGTACCCTGGCCTTAGAGGTGAGTGGGTGAGAGCAATCCTTGATGAGATAGAGGAGATCCACCCTAGGCAACAACAAGATCAACTAGTCATCCAACAACAATGAGAAGCATTTAGGCAACTCCTGGTACAACAAGCATTCATCCAACAATATGAATGACATTTGAACACAACACGAACAACAACCTACCCACACAATGGTGGAACATTAGAAACCCCAACATGAGAATGGTGACTAGTGACCCTACGGGTCATATAGTTATCTTTACAAACACGGTCACAAGACACCACATACAAATAAATGCACAACAACACAGGCCCTAGGACTGGCTAACCCCTCCCTACAAAGTCCAGTACTCCAACAAGCTAGACCACCCCCGTGTCTCACCTCCTCTTGACTGCTACTTCCACGAGAGCAAGAGTGACATGGTGGTTCACCACGTGGCAAGGAGAGAGGGTTCATGTGCGCACGAAAGCTGACTCAACTACGCCCAAGGCCACTGAGTTGTGATTTTGAGCATACATATTTTGGTGAACCTGACGTGAAGAGAAAAAAAAAATTTATGCTTTTTGCATTTCAAATGCTCAGATTCCATTCAAACACCAAACATTTGGTAGTTCAACTTCAAAGGTTTCAAACATTATCACATTCTTCTTCATAGCCGTCATCACTGCTTCTACTTTTGTCACCTCTTCTCTCGCTCATTCCATTTATTATAGGGTGTCTATGGAAACCTCAAATATGAAGGAACCAAACTTAAACTTAGGGAATGTTCCCTCTAGGGAACTAGAAACTCCCTCTTTTGATAGATACATGCCGCCTCACCCAGATGCACCAATCACGATTTCTATGATTACAAAGACTCTGACTATGAGAAAAACCAAAGAGAACCTAGGTGTCCTCTATCTTTTAACAATCCTTCTTGGGAACATAACCCGTCCATACAAAATGCACCTCACAAGGCTAAAAGAATACAACTGAGATCAAAAATCCACCATCCAGATCAACCATCAACAAGCACCTCAAGTACTCATCTTGATGAGGAAGTAAGAAGGTTGGAAAGAAACTTACAAGAGGCAAGAGACACCCAAGAAGCATTAAAAGTTTCCCTACGAGAAGAACAAAGAGAAAATGTTGTGCGAGAAGAAGCACAAAATCATGACAACGCTCGAAGGGAAACCCCTAGAAATAAGAAAGTGCCTAGAGGTCCCACTCCTGCAGACCTAATTGCGATGCTAGTGTAAATAATTAGAACCCTGGAAGCAAAACAACCTGCTCCAAAAAGAAGTTAGAAGTCATATGATAATATCAGAATTAATTAGGACCAGGGGGCATCTGAGAATCCCCCAACCTCAACTACTACTCAAGAAATGTGAGTAACAACACGTTCCCTAACGGGACCTGTCCTATTCAAAATAACCAAGCAATGCTAGGAAGCCAAGAAAATTAGAAAATGGGTTACCAAAACCCCCTATAGGATTAATGCTATTGACTCCTCAGTCGCAGAATGCCTTTTTAGGCACATAATTGGAATACTTGAAAGAACAACTTGACTTAATCATAAGAAATGTTGAGTTGCCTCAACCATTACCTAATCTCCCAAAGAACTTCAAAGGAGAGGGTGATCCCATCTTGCATATTAAATATTATACCACTACGATAAAAGAACTCCTCCCTTGGGATGGGGTTGTTGCCAAAATCTTTCCAAAGACTCTAGAAGGAATAGGTCTAGATTGGTACTATCACCTACCAAAAGCTTCAATACACTCATTTAGGTAGTTAATTAGAGAGTTTTTCATGGCTTTTGACATGAACAAACTTGTGAAAACATGAATCAAAGAATTCTTATCCATGAAACAAGAACTGAAGGAATCAGTAGCCCACTTTGTTACCTGATGGAGACAAGTGCTCTATTCTTCAACCAGTGCTCCATACATGGACCATTGTGAGTTATGTGACATTTTCTTGCATGTGCTAAACAAGGCTATGAGAGAAGATGTTCAAAAGCTACCTTACAAGTCCTACGAAGAGGCCTTGGAAAGTGCTTTAAGAATCTACCAAGAAACGATTGATAGTGGCAAAAGAATTTATGGGTCAAATGGAAAATTGATGAGGGAGGATACAGGGAATAGTGCCCCTGTCGTCAAGATTCTCAAAAATAATAGAAATGCAACAAAAGATGGGGTGATAGATCAACCCCCAATCGGAAAGGTGAGGGATGATTATAATGGAAGAGACTATTACCCTCCCAATGTCAATGCAATTAATCATCTGAGAAATAATGCGTATTACCCAAGGGACAATTATCAAAACTGGAATCGTAATAGAAATGGTAATGATAGAAGGTATGAAAGACCCCTTTATGAGTACAATCAATTTTGTTCTTTTCATAGAACTAGGGGGCATAGCACATAATCCTGTAGAGTACAATAGATTTATAGCAAGATTTCTAGAAGACCAACAATGGTTGTTCGTAGAGATGTTCTTGAACCCACAGGAGGTCACATTGGATAACAAGGGGACAAGACAAACCCAAGCCCTGATAGCTCTGTAGAATGCTAACATGAGAATCTATCAGGATCCATTTCTTGCACATAAGGATACAAAAGCAATGAATCAAAAAGAAGTAACCCAAGGTAGAAACACCAATATTCCACCATAGTTAGGACAGAAAGGAGAAGCTAGGATGTTGGGGTTGGTCAAAATACTACATAATGAAGAAGAGGAAGGAGATTTTCAGAATGAACAAGAGGAAATATATGAAACCACCATCTCGGTGGTTGAGCCAATACCAACACCGAACAGACCTTACAAACTCATAGAAGATTTAAAGAAAACCTATGCACACATATTGTTCATTGACCTTCTTAGGAATTCCCCCTTGCATCACTCAGTACTATTGAAAGAAATAGGGTTGAAGTATCTCAATCAAATTACACCTCCACCTAGTAAGCAAATCAACTACATGGATTTTGACATAATCCCACCAAACTCTGAGCTCAAAGACCTAGGTTTCTTCTTTGACCTAAAGTAAATGCCTTTGGAGGCAGAATTAACCAAGAAAGTAGACCGTGTGTTATACTTGCAAGTGTGGATCTATGACACCTGTATCAAAAGAACATTAATTGATGATGGGAGGATAGTAAACATAGTTCCGTTCTCTCTTTTAGAGAGAATGGGTTATGGACATGTCATGCCGACATTTCCCATGCGGTCACAACATGCATCACACGTGTCATGTCCACATGCGCCATGTGGTCATGACATGAAATACCAAAAAATTTCCCATGCTTCCCTAGAAACCCCCTAGCATGCGTAGGTGTGCTCAGCGGCATACGCTTAAGGTGAAAACAATACAGTTGTCGGTGGGATACCAAGTACATTTGTGCACACCCTACGCAAGAAAACGCGTGGTTTCCTGACTTAGGTTAATCTCACGAATTACATTTGAACAACAATTATTTTAGGTGATAGATCATTTTTCAACAAAGCACAGTCATTTGTCTTCTTTCTTCCATTTTCTGAAATTTCATATTAGTTTCTCCTCCTTTAGACTTAGCATTTTCAACCAAGCCCGTTCATTTGCCCTCTCTTCCTTTTCTTGGAATTTAATTTTGATTGTATTTCTATCACGTTTATTTTACCGTTTCCCTAAAATTCAATTTTGATTGTATTTTTATCTCTTTCTCCTTCCCGTTGTGCAAGATCTTCTTATGTTATCCTATTTTTTTTTTTAATTTTCTTCACGTTCTTTATCGAACAACAATAACACTACATCCTTTACATTATTCCTAATTTCTTGGTAAACCAGATCACTTACACAGGGTTGGTTAACTTCACTTGACACAGTCCCCCTAGGGTTCCGCTCTAGGTATTAGTTCAACGTTTGAATTAATTTTAATAATCAACTTGTTCGTAAATAGGTTTAACGGTAGATTAAACTTACTTAGTTCTCTTAGCCCTGTTCGAAAATACTACGCATTTTCTCCTCTTTGTTTTCCAAGGTTAGCTATTCTTTCTCTCTCTTTTTAAATTTTTTTTTTTAATTTTTATTTCTCAATTGGACGTTTATTTCCTAAATCTACAGTTGAGTTTTTTTTTTTTTTAAAAGGCCACTCATGGAATGCCTGTGATGGCTTGTTTGCGTTTATTTTCAATGTCCTTTGTAAATGAAAAGATCATATTTTCCTCTTCATTTTCCTATCATTTAATTTGGGATAATTGTTAAAACTTCTGAGAAACTCTTCCTTAAAATTAAAATATATTTACCTATGCTCTTTTTAAATTATAAATGTATAAATAATGTATTTCTGAATTGCAACTCTGAGTTTAAACATCTATTCAATTTGTATTATACATTATGCATAAATTAAATCCCACTTTCCTTGAATAAAATTTCTATTTAAAGTCAAATGTTTTAAACTACATATAGTAAGCATTTAATTACTTACGGTAATTTCAAAAGAAAACAATACTGTAATCCCAAATTTCATTTCTTTCATGGTAGCAAAATTATGACTTGGCTTATAACAAAATTTAAAATTAATATTTCCATTAAGCTTACACAGAAATAATACTTTTACAAAATTAATTAAAACATCAACTAACTCTCAAGTTTGCAAGTAGGAGAAGAAAGAACTAGACAATTTCAATATCCTTTTAAAAACAAATTTTCTTTTCCTCTTCTCATTTCTAAATAGTAAAACTTAATGAACAAGAAAATTACAACTATCAACCCAAGAACAGAAGATTTCCTCACAACTCAAAAAAATAACATTTTATACAACAATAGGGAGATAAAAATTTTTTTTTGAAAAATTGACAAGGAAGGAGCTATTAAAAGATCAGGCTCTCTTTAAGACTTAAGGAAAATAAAATATTTTCTAAGATCCAATAATCTTCTCCAAGCTTCACAATAAGCTCCCAAAAAACCTGCATATCACACAAGGGAATAAACACCACACAAGCTGCTCTCCTCCCTACCATAGACCCACAAGAGGGTCACCCCCGAGCTAGGGAGATCATCCACACACCTAGGGTATTCCAAAATTCCACTTCACAACAAGGTAGAAGCAACACACCAAAACACACATACACCCATGGATATTACACAACACAAAAACTCAACCACAGTGAGTTTAACAAGGGGTAGGAGAGTGGACACACTCAACTCTGGAGTGTCACCCTTCAATTAAATTTCAACACAGTTTCCTTCTCATGGCCTCAAGCCAACTTTCCAACAAAGATTCCAAGGAGTTGATATTTTGACTCTCACGCCAAATATCACAATTTCTCAAAGTCACACAAATGCCCTCAAGGCTTTCAACATCCCAAAAGAAACAAGGCATGCACTCGAGGAGGATCACTCCTCCCCTACCCCACACTTGATGAGCATTTCTCCCAAGTGGAAGAAGCTCTGTCAACACCCAAATAAATTTCCCCACAATTACAAAATTTACAACACAACAATTCAAATTTTATTTCACAAATCCATTATGCAAGAAATAGAACATACAAAGAAAAGGCCTTGCATACCAACCTTAACAAGCCCATTAATGGAAGTAGTTGATGAAGAGATCCACTCCAGTTTCCTCTCCAATTTTCTTTCTCCCAAAAAAAAACTAACTGACTCCCTCCTTCTACACTAAGATTTCTCCATTTTAAAACTCTTTTTTTTCTTTTTTTTTTAAAAAATTCCACCAATTCCTTTATCCTTAAGTGGGATTAAAAAAATAACCCCACTCCTTTTCCACTATCCCAAGTGGGATTAAAAAATAACCCCACTCCTTTTCCACTATCCCAAGTGGGATTAAA
This sequence comes from Cunninghamia lanceolata, assembly GCA_027924645.1. NCBI lineage: Eukaryota > Viridiplantae > Streptophyta > Pinopsida > Cupressales > Cupressaceae > Cunninghamia > Cunninghamia lanceolata. The sequence continues at coordinate 2,762,477 of BSBN01000424.1, read as the reverse complement.
AAATAACCCCACTCATTTTCCACTATCTCAACTGGGATTAAAAAATAACCCCACTCATTTTCCACTATCTCAAGTGGGATTAAAAAAATAACCCCACTCATGAAGGACCACACCACTTTATGGAGACTTTCACCAAAAGTGAGGGAACAAGAAGACAAGCCCCTCCATTATTGGTGGACCATGGAGTCATTTCAAGCCTTGGGAATTGAAAAAAAGATAGGCTTGAGTGTTGGTATCCCTCATCTTATCCCTCCCTTACCTCCAAATTCGTCACTTTACTTCACTGTGAACTTAAGGTGACCATACGGAGGTTACCCAAGGGTTACCCAAGTTAAAGTGACCTTAGACCCATGGGGTATAACCCAAGGTCAATTTAAACTTAGTTAGGACACCCAAGGTCAAGTTAAGACACAAGAAAAGGGCCTCAAATTTTAAAATTAAAAAATAAGATAAAATTCAAAAATAATTCTTACAACACATATCATAATTCAAATTAACAAGAGGGTAGACCTAACCTATTCAACCTCATGCAAGACAACATTACAACATTAAATCAAACACAGAGTTGATCTCGGTTCCTCGTGGAACCAGATCGGCTTCACAAGGGATTACAACGTAAGGTACGGAATGATCTCCAGTATCTGTGGTTTTGTTAGAAATACCTGCACACTCAATCTCAAACATAATTCCACATATACGTATCATAGCCAAAGCAAATTTAATACATGCATTTCTAAAGCATACTACAGTTCTTATAAACATAATGAAATCACATGACAATTTTCTTTCTAACATCACCCAATTAGTTTCCCTATAATGTAAACATTAATTAGATATCACCCAATTAGTTTTTCCTATAAAATAAACATCAAACTAAAATCACCCAATTAGTTTTCCTGTAATGCAAACATTAATCAGAGATCACCCAATTAATTTTTCCTATAAAATAAACATCAAACTAACATCACCCAATTAGTTTTCCTGTAATGCAAACATTAATCAAACATCACTCAATTAGTTTTTCCTATAAACATCTATCTAACATCACCGATTTATTTTCTCTAACATCACCTAATTAGTTTTCCTTTAACATAATAAGGTTTAATAGTTTAAAAATCTAGGATCAATAGTCCCACAAATGTAAAAGTATCAACAACAGTAAGGTAATTAGTCACATGTACAGAAATGAAAAAGTGTAGGCCTCACAGGGCACACCAACATCACCGCTTCTAGAGACACGTTGAGTGGGTATGATAATTTAAAAGCTTATACGATAGGAAAGATCACGCTTCCTGTAACTCTAGGACCAAAGACTATTCCAACCATGTTTTATGTCACAGATAAGGACACAAGATATAATCTACTCCTTGGAAGACCATGGATACATAGGATGAAAGTTGTGCTATCTACGTTATTCCAGGAGGCTCAATTCCTACATCTAGGGAAAGTATATGTTGCAAAAGGGGATCTAGAGCCTTTTAGCATGCTAAAATCAAACACATCAAACAAAAGGATAGGCATCCCAATAGATTATGAACTTCCTACAAACAAGCTTTATGTTCCTAGTCCTACGGCACAATCGATATGCATCAAGAGGACAGAGATCCCAAGAAAGACTATAAACAATGTAGAGATGAAATCCTTAGAAAGCGAGGCATTACCAAAGCAAAAAGAAGTTATTCCCAAAGAAAAGTTAGTTAAAATCATGGAATGGATAGAGAAGGATGGACCTCTCCAATTCCCTCTGGAAGTACTCATGATCAGTATACAACCGAATTACAAACTCTTTCCTTGTATAAGGGAGAAGCCTCATAGAACTAATGGACCAATATTCAAAACAACTACACTAGATTTGAGATATGCAGACCCTCACACTTTCTCAGATCCTGAAGAAGACATGATAGAGAGTTATACTCCTCTATCACCCTTGAGAGAATCATGTGTCCCCGAGATGCCAGAAGAAAGTGAGTCATATGAACCTCACACACCAACAAGAGAGTTGTATAGACCATTAACACCTATGGGGGATGCAAATTCTATTGACAATGAGTCAACCAACATAATAGGAGTTCTCCCAAAGATGTTCATGGTATCTCAACCACAAGTAAAACCTACCACTTCTACCTCAATGCAATCAAATGAGCTTGGTGAATGGGAAGCATCCTTAGTACAAATTGAAATGGTTGAGAGACTCCCAGATGAAGACAAAGACGAAGAGAGTGAGGGTATGTTTCATAAAGAATGGAAAATGTGAGTGTTAGTCAGAAGTACTGATCCTGTCATATTTGAGTCACCGGGAAGCTACATTGGATATTCTATAGATTTGAGACCTGAGTCCAATGGAATGACAAGTATAAGCTTTGTCCCTCCTGACGAGCAAAGGGAATCTCAAACTCCCTTTGAATTGTTCTAGTTTTTACAAAACATTCAAGGTAGACAAGACATAATTATTTACATGCAAAAGCAATTTGACATGCTAATGGAATTGGTAAGGTGCAATGGAGCCTTGTATTGGACCCCTTCCCATCAACAAGATTTCCAAGATTTGCTCCGTCTCACATTACCAAGAGAAACCACTAAGCTAGAAATGATAGAGTTAAATGATAAACCCTACAAGGTAGGAGAGCTTGTCCTAAGAAGAGGTAGCATGAAAAACAAAAAGAGAAGATGAAAGAGAACATTCACAGACAACTGAAAAGGTCCTTATATGGTTAAAGAAGATGTCAAAAATGGTGCCTATCTCTTGTGCATAATGGAGGGAGAAGAATTTGGCAAGACAGTCAATGCCTTTCACCTCAAGAAATACTATGTCTAAAAATCCTAAAAAATCAAATATTCAAAAAATACAAAAAATTATATAAAAATCAAAAACATCAAAAAAATAATTTGTTTCTTGCATTTCAGTATCATTCTGTTCATCTTGCATTACAGTGAAAGAATTTCTCTTATATCATTTTCTTTTCAGTAAGGTGTCTAAGGTTGTCTAGCTATATGTGATCCTTTTAGTTCCTGAGGTTCCCCATTTTCACAATCACCATTCTCCCCCTTCATTCCCAGTGATTCTAATCAAAGCCTAGCTATTAGCTTTACACTGATCCCAGTCTTAATGAGCCATGATGTTAGGTCTAAGAAAAGTTAGTATTCAAACCTACAATGTTCAAAGGAAGATTGCAAGTAGACCTTCCCAATTCTTCCCTAGTAGGAGAGAAGTCTGACTGGATTATGAAAACTTTTGGTGGCACTCAACCCCTTATCTTTCCTAGCCAAAAATGTTAGGAGGATCAAAACTCTGAAGGAAGCAATCTAAAATACAATTGAATAAAAAAAAATAGTGATCAAAATAAGAGTGTTGAGAAAAGTGAGAGTTGAGAGATCAAATTACTACATATCCAAAGTCCCAAAAGCATTCATTTTCATAAAAGGTTGAAATCCAAAAAAAAGAGAGAAAATCAAGTGAGGCATTATAGAAAATACAAAAAAAGAGTGAAAGAGATAAGATTGTTGAATGTTCGTACTCTTGGGTGGAGATCAATCTAAGATTGAAGCTTCAAGGGTGAAATTCTAACAAAGGAAATAAAAGAGAAAGGTACAAAACACACACACACAATCTTAGCAAAGCCAAGAGTCTAGTAGTCTTTAGGATCATTTTCTATCTAGGGACCCTAGTTCTTTCCCATTTATCCTTTACCTTGGGTCTATCTTGCTTTCCATCTATGATCTAAGTCTAGAAAACATTAATAAAATTTGTTACTTGTCTAAGTTGAAAGCTTGTTAGATTGTCTTATCTAGATAATGATTAGTGTTTAGCCTTTAGCAAAAGCCCAAATTCAAAAGCACTCCATTTCATTCCCATTCCCCACTTGAGTTTTAAAAACCTATCTTACATACTTGAATAGGTCTCTTATACCAGAATAACCTGTAATCCCCTAGATTGAAAATCATATTAAAGAGCATCCATATTGTTTGTTCCACAATGCATTCATATCAAAACTAGAAAAGAGTTCCAAAGAAATAAAGCCAATGTCACAACTCATGACATTCCATAGAAGTAAAGGTTTCATTTCAGCATCCCTTGTGTTCTTGCATCTGCATATCGTAACATGCATTTCATATATATTCTTTAAAAAATTACAAAAACACGTCATCTTTATCATACCTGCATTCTTAGAGTTGAAGGTCAAAACATAATCAAAGAGTTCTTAAAATTCTAAAGTGCACAAGAGATGAGTACCCATACAATAACAAAACAACCATAAAAAGACAAACTTTCATTGATATTCAAAAGTTCGCATTCGCAAGAGTACAAGAGCTAGGACAAAATTCTCTCAAAGCAAAGAATGGCTCCCCATGCAAGGGGGCAGGGTCTCAAAAAAAGGTAGGAAGAAAAATAAGCTCAAGGGTGGTTCTCTCCAATCGAACCCTCTGAACTCCTAGTCCTCTGTCGGTGTGTACCACTAGTTACTCCATGTGACCTGTGTGAGCAAGGTGCCCTACTATGAGTGTGGGAGTGTGAAGCTCCTACAGTGTTAAGCTCACATTGTTGAATCCTAAGGCAAGCCATCTCATAAAGAACCTGATTCTCACCCATAAGGATGAGATTCTGAACCTTCAAAGTACCACTCTCCTGACACCCATGATAGGCAGGAGTATAGGACGCGGTCAACACGATGAGCCTTAACTAGACCATTACGATATGAAAGCTCTGATATACTAAGAAAATACTCTCTGATCTAACCATCATGAGACCATGCACCCTCCATATCTGTGTTAGGGTCAGAGATCATATCTGCATCTGTAAGAGTGGCCACAGTGCATAAAGAAGTGTTAAAGTGGCCCACATGAGCCCACCTAATTGCTCTCAATAATCATCTGTCAGGAAGGGGAATCTCCTAATAGGGCCTGAGGCGCTCAAAGATCTAAGTCATGATCAGAGAGGAGTGGCTGAAAGTGAGAGCCCCTCATCGTGCAATATGATAGAAGTCCCTATAGACCATAGCCAATATGTCTAGTCCCCAAGCATAGACTCTACCTTGCTCAATAACCTATATAATTGGTGCCCATCACCATCTCAAGCGGGTCGTGGCCTTGTCTCCACATAGCCTCAATGTGATCAAACCAATCAGGTACTTCCTAAAGTGAGGAATCTGAATTCATGGTACGAACGTGAGCTAAACTTTGGTCTAATCCTCAAAATGACTTACCCCCATGATCTGTGCCCAAGAAGTCTTGTCCTCGAAGGACTTGCTAGCTGTAAAACAAGTGGGTGTCCTCTCACAATAACCCCTAGAATGCGATACACATCATACAGAGTTATTGTCCTCTATCTTGAAACCTAAAGGAACTTGAACGTGTTCTTGCCTGCATCCTAATAAGTCACAATGTCACAACAAATGCATGCAATAGGATGTACAACTGGCACGTGGAAAACCCTACCCAAGCCTACTCTCCTCAAGACAAAAAATTTATCAGTAGATAAAAAGGCATACATCTCTGAAAGCCACAATTGTTTGCGATTGGCATTCCAATGGATCCTCATATCTTGCCAATCTGAAAAAGGACTTTAGATTAGATCTCGTCAACTCAGAAAATCCTTAAAAAGCATAAAACTTGTAGAAAATTTCACAAAAAGTGTATAAACCATCAAAATTATAATAAACAAATAGATTCAGTGTTTAAAGTATATCAAAATAGAGTGAATTAAATGTTAGAATACATCAAATTTTAGTCAGAATTGATCTGTCAGGGTCACCCCTTTCATCAGACTGGGTCTCCCCAAGGGAACCCAGATGTTCAACAGGATCTCCCCCGGGTGACCCTATTGCACAGGCAGATCTCCACCAGGAGACCCTATTGCTCAGGCAGATCTCCCCTGGGCAACTTGCCTGGAAAAAGGGGTGACCCTATGTGACTATCCCCAAGCTAAAAGTTCTCTAAAACTCTCATTTCTTAGTTGATTTTAGTAAACAAAAACCCAGTCTTACTCTAAACGACAAAACAGAGACAATGCAATAGAGAAAATCATCACAATTTCAAGAGGTTTTTCACAAAATTCAAAATAGGGTTTAGAGAATCATTTTTCACTATTTGCATATGTGGTTCTCAACAGTAGAAGAAGAGGTGGCCATCTTCGCGATCTCCTTGGTGATATCTTCCCAACAACTGTTCACACGATTGATTCTGTTACCAATTCAGTTGAATTTCACTAATTTGCTCACTTTTCTCTCCCTTAGCTTAGTTCTCTTTATACATTTCTTAGATTAATTTTTTCCTTTATGTATCTCTCATGCATTCATTTTGCGTGCATTCATTCCTATAGGTCTCACTGACAAAGACAAATAACTAGTCAAGCTCAAACAATCTATGGTATGTTCGTCATTTCAATTTTGATGATTCTTTTTGATATATTTAGATGTCAGACTAATAATAGTTATTGCAGGTACAATTGCAGGAAATTTGACAACAGGTAAGGCCTAGTTCAAGAACGGTACCTACCTTTCATGTAGACTACCATCCTTGAGGGGGCAAATATGTAAGCACCAAAATCACACACATCCTCCATGAGGACCCCTATGATGAGTCATAGTCCTTGTCATGTACATGTAAACATGAAATAACATCCTCTCAGCAACAATTCTTTTGGTGACGTGTCTTTTCTTCCTCTTTGTGTTGTTTCCCCTATATCATTTTCTCTCTCTCTCCACTTTTTGACACTTTTTGACACTTATTGATATGTCTTTCCTATTCTTACAACCCTATTCCTAAGCCTTGTATGCATCTTGTAGGTGTGTTTTCACCTTTACCTAGTGTTTTTCATCCATTCCCACCCCTAGAGGCCTTCCAGAGGTCCCCCTAGCCATCTCCAACTTTCAGTTTTTAGTTTCACTCAACCAATCCAAATCTTCTCCTATTATTTCCAGATCTCCGCTGAGAGATCCTACTTTTGCAAGTGCAGATTTGGATTTTCACACATGACTTACATGTTTCCAGAGGCAGATCCCCTCCTTTTCATCTCCTCTACCATCTCCCATGATGGACATTCACCCAGGTGCCCTCCTTTGAGGGTCGTCCATGGGTCGCCCCCCGGTGACCCTAACTGGTGAAAGGGGCAACCCATGGACGACCTTGTCATGTTTTCAGCCACGGAAAAACTTGAGTTACTAACTCAAAATAGCTCCATTTTCACTCATTTTTCTTCCTGTTTGCTAGGATTTTCATGCCAAATATGGAGCTAACTATTTCATGCATACACACATGCATAATTAGCTCTATTTCTTCCTTAGTTAACAATTCATGCATTCCCTTACATTCTCATGCCCTCTTTTTTCTTCACTTCTTATTGAGTAATAAGCTTTTACTGGGTAGATCACTTCAATTTTAGCCCATATCACTCTTGAGTCTTCTAAGTTAACTCTCCAATCAAGTCGCATTAAATCTTCTTCTTCTTCACCTCTCATTCCTTCTTCTAACCTATAAATACCCCCTCACTTAAGCACAAAGACAGATAATTTCATTTGAGCACACAAATCTTGCAAGTTATTGCTCTCCAAATCAAGCATTCTCATGCTCATGCAAGACATAGGAACCTTTTTCTTTCATTTGTTATCTCATTTAGCATTTCTAAAAGCTTTTTCTCATCCATACGCTGCTCACATAACAAGCCATAGTGCTCATCAATCTCTCATTGAGATCTTTTCAAAGATTAAAAGCTTCTTTTGCTTCCATTTTCTCCTTATCGCCAAGAGGATCACCCTGCTGCTACAAGAGGATTCACAGTTTCCATTACAAGGATTTCTAAGGGTAGTGGAGGCTAACATGTCTCTAGGTTCCTTCATGCTTTCTTTTCATTTTGTAGTAATTAGATAATCAAAACTTTGCTCTTGTCTAATAGTAAAATACATGTTTGCTTTTTCCTTGATAGGCTAAGTAGATTTGCATTGTTAAATTAGTTTCTCAAGTTCCAAAGTTCATAGATTAAAAGAAATTTCTTTTCTTAGATTGATCCACATATTTAGAAAACAAATAAAAACATAGATTATATTGCATTAAATAACTTCATCATAGCTTGCATACATTTTCCAATTCCTAGATTAAAAGGAAACACTTTTGATTTCCAAAAACATAAAAAGCACAAAAAAATGTTTTGTATTCATTTAGGCTTGCATTCATAAAATCCAAAAAGAACAAAAACATTAGTAACATAGAGATTTTGCAAACCCTTGGTCCTAACACAAGGTCAACTTCAACCAACATTGGTCAAAAGCCTTGGTGTCATCACAAGGTCAAACAAAGTCAACACATAGTCAAACCTTAGGTCACACAAACCCTAAGTCAAAACCCTAGGTCAATTCAAGGTTAGCTTAAACCACCTCTCTCTTGTCTCAGCTCACGAATGTGCCCTAGACTTAGAGGTGAGTGGGTGAGGACAATCCTCGATGAGATAGAGATCCACCCTAGGCAACAATAAGATCAACTAATCATCCAACAACAACAAGAAGCATTTAGACAACTCCTGGTACAAAAAGTATTCATCCAACAACACGAACGACAATTGAACATCAATGATAACAATAACCTACCCACACAATGGTGGAACATTATAAACCCCAATAGGAGAACGGTGACTAGTGACCCTGCGGGTCATCTAGTTATCTTTACAAACACAGTCACAAAACACCGTATACAAATAAACACACAACAACACAAGCCCCATAACTGTCTGACCCCTCTTCATGATGTCTAGCTCTCCAACGAGCCAGACCACTCTTGTGTCTCGCCTCTTGTTGATTGGCTACTTCGACGAGAGCGAGAGTAATGTGGCAGTTCACCCCGTGGCAAGGAGAGAGGGTCCGTGTGTGCACCAAAGCTGATTGAACCGCCCCCGAGGCCACCAAGTCATGATTTTGAGCATATACCACCAGAACTTCAAGGCTTCAAGGTGGTTTTGTAACAAACCACCATCACTCCCTAGGGTGTCGAAAGAAAATTACAAATTGAAAGGTAGATGAAGAACTTGGGATTTCAAATTAAATTTACACTTTAGTAAATAACCCACTTTATAACATACAAAAAAGTAATGTTCATAAACCTTTTAAATTAAAATTTCCCCTTTATCCCTTATAATAAAAGTTGGACACCATCAACCCCTTATGATGCAATTCACATCACAATAAAAATAAAAGTAGAATAAAATATTATCCAAATATTTCAAAAAATGCAAACCATAAATTCCAACACTAGGGTCTGCAAATTTAAAAATTTAGGAACATGTTGTGAAGAGTCGCAACAATCTCCATTGAAGCTATGGAAGCTTGGATAGTAGCAGACTAATGTATAGGCATGTGGAAACACTTCTACTAGTATTCATGCATACACTTAGTAGACCTATGTCTGTACATTGGTGAACTACCCTAATTTTTTGTTATAATAATTAATTCTTGTGAATGGAGTCACTCACACACATAGTGATTTAAGGTAATATTTCATAACATGTTTTTGCTAGTCCTCCATTCTTCTTTTTATGAACTTTTTTTGGTAAGATTTGATCAAACTGATTACCAAGTTCTAGGTTCTTTAATGGTTCATTTATTCCAAAATGTTGGGAGCATTTTCTAGTAGATTTCTCATTTTTTGCATTTGTAACATGCCCTAATTTCCCAAGTAAATCATGGGAGACCCTTTCTTGAATTTACCACCTCCTTTCAGCCTTTTCTACTATTTCCTAGCAACTCCACAACCATTTTTGTTATTCATATTCTAGCTAATGATCAATTTGAGAGACCTTGATGAACTATGAACTTCATTTCATCCTCAAGTTATGTTTATCCATGTTTATGTTTTTTTTATATCTATCTAAATATCCATGGCAATTACATTAGGTTTGAATTATTCAAATTATGCTTTAATATGTCCTCCCCTTGTCTAACAAGCTCAATGCTAACTAGTCCTCTTAAATCAATCTAGTTGATTATTTTTTCCTAGAACATTATATGTGTGTCTCATTAACAATGTTTATGGATTAGGTTGACCTCTCCATGCCATATGGACCATCAGATGGAATCCCATGTAACTATTCATGGGATCTTACCTTGACACAATGTGAGATGTTTCTTTGTATATCACAAGCCCTACAATCTTTCATGTAGGTTTTGATCACATGGTCCTTGTTTTTTTATCACACACACATTAATGTGTATTGCATTGCACTCATCAAGTCCCACGATATGCCAACATAGCCATTTCTAACTAATGGTGTAATTCCTTCTCTTAGGCTCCATCATTAGTATTCCAAGCATGTACCAATCATTGGATAAACTTTAATTTAATAAATCACACATCCCTAAGATCTCTGTGAACTTCAACACACTCCTAAGTTGTGCCAACCAATTATTTATCTATATCATCCTATTGGTAGGCCCTACTCTTACATCATTATCCCATGATCTCTCACTATTTATTCTCCTTGTCGTGTATCCTACCAATGTGTCTTCATGATCACCCACATATACTAAACTATGTAAAATATTGAAACACTAAATCCTTGGGATTCAAAGACATTTTGACTTGAATATATATTAAATCAAAAGTTATAACTTATTAATCTAAAGAATGATTTATATTTTTAAAAATAATTAATTACAGTAGTAATAATAATTAATTTTTCTCATGTATATGACCTTCTTGAGTGTTGACTCAGACTATTTGGAATGTTTAAGTGCTCAAAGATGATAAATTTAGTTGAAATTTGTCTTAGACATTGATTAGTTTGACATAGTTAAGGAGATAGTTACAAAAACTAAATACAAATTATGACTAGAATATTTTCAAGTATACATAATTAGAAGGAACTCACTAACATCATGTAATTAGATGTGAATCCTAGAAACATTTAGAAAGAATAGATTCAAAGAATTTCTTGGTTGAATTAAACATAATTTGTACCCTTTGATCAAATGCTAGGGTCAAGGTACTTTAGGCTTGTTCTTGATGAATTTTCGTGTCAAAATGAGATGGATATGTATGTGAGTCAATATTTAATTTGCCTAAAGTTTAAAAATATCTTAGATTATAATATTTAGAATTTTCTATAATCATCACATGTCATTAATCTATTCACTTGTATTATGTAATTTAGTTTTCCTACCTCTTGAATGGGGAGGTGTATAAAAGATGAACTATATGTCATTTGGAAGAAATTTGAAAATCAACAATTTGCTTATATGTTTGCTTAGCTTTTTTAATAAGGGTAAATACAAGAGTTTTGAAAGGTTCCCATACCCTTTAATAGAGTCAACATAGAAACATGAAACATTTTAACACCAAAAACAAAACAAAGAACATGCCCGCAAAACATCATAGGCCTACTAGAGATGGCTGAAAAAATAGCATCTAGATGTCATCATAAGTCAGCTAAAAGACAACAAAAAAGATAGGATAGAAACCCCCAACTCACTAGCCAACAAGAATGTTCAAACTATTAGCATTAGGTCATAATCAACCTCCAAGGATTTCATATTAATGGAAAGGGACCCCTCATCACTATCCTCCATGTTGTCAGCCTACTTTTTCTTTTGTTCCCTCATGTGCTTGCTCAACCCATCTTGTATAATAGAACTCAACCTCTTTTTCACATTGACATGGTCCTCCTAGAACTAATAGTATCCCCTTAATCATTTAAACCAAGCTCTGCCTAAACCTCTTGCACCTCCTACAACATCAACTCTATCCTACCAATCCTACAATCCAAGCTTGACATGGTCTCCTTAAGATTAGCAATCTCCTCAGAGAGGGTTTTGAAGAAATCATTTTCCTCCTTCTCCTTAGCCAAATCATGTTACATGTAGATAATAATTCCTTGTTTAAGGTCCTTTTATTATCATTTATAATCCCTTTTATAAGATCGAATTGTGAGTTTAGCACCTTCTCCAAGGTTTCCAATTTAGTACTAACACTAGAAGCATATGGACTATAAATGGGTGAGGGGGAAGGCATAGAATGAGGGATATGGATTGATCAAACTAAGTAGTAATAATGTCCTCAATAGGGAGGCACATAGAGATTCTAGTTATTTATTTTTGTCTAACCTCCATATTAAACGTCACTCCTTTAAAGGGAACTTTCTTAGATCTTGTCTCCCCTCCCTTCTTGATGAAGGGAGAGGAAACAAAGCCTGACCAGCTAGAGAGTCCAGACTCTAACATTGGGGCTCTTTGGATAGGGAGCTTAGGTGACACCAAGGGGCTTATTGCTAGATTTGTTGAGGGTTTTAAGACAAAGATTCTCTTTCAGAGTAATTTTGGGGCTAATAGCAAGTTTTATAGATTGGAAAAGGAGGAGAGTTACTTCTTAATGGATAGGCATGCCATTTTTCCATCCTAATAGTCCAAAACAATAGATTCTAGAGACACTAATAAAAACAATAGGATACTCATAGTCCTTCCATGACAAAAATGATTCAACAACAAAAATTGATAGGAAAAAAGTTATTTGAATCTTCCTTCAAGGGTTACATACCTCATGATTTGAAGGTAGATCTCCTCCCAAGGAGATGGAAGAGAGGTTCAATATTTCAACCTCCATTTCATGAATTCTTTCATGGGATTTTAAGAAAGTGTACATCCCTTCCTTTTTCTTGAGATGATATTTAAAAATTTTGATCCCTTCTATTAGCATTTCAATCATCATGGTCACACTATCTTCTAAAACATCAACATCGACACCCCCAAAGTAACAATTTAATCCTTCCACACTCTGACAAAATAAATGGCAATCTCATGGGTGTTGCCTTTGATTTTTTCAATATAACAGGTGAGCTCACCCCTCTCTAAGATGCTCCACACTATGACATTCTTTTTAGGACTTGCATAAGATGATGGTTCTAATCCAATTCAATCAGCCCCCATTATGGCACCTCCAAACTAGAAACCAACTTTCTTTTGAAACATCTATGTTTGTTTGGTTTTTGTCTCTATGTGTTGTAGTGATTTTCCTAGTCTAGGCAATGTTGTTCTAATAATTTAGTCTTGTAATCTCTATGCTTTTAAATAAGCTAATGCAACAAAAACTTAATAGATACATATTTTGATTTGATGGTCTTTGGTGCCTTATTTCTCATACTACACATGTAATATAGTGAATAATAATGTTGACTTCACTAAATTGTTCTTCCTTAAATGATAGCACCATATTAAGATTCTTATTATGAAATTGTAGATAAAGCTACTTGACTAATTTTTCAACATTGGTCTACCTCCAACATCGAATTAGGCTTGGTTATGGGGCAAAACAGACCAATTTTCTCTCTTATCCCTTAACTCTTTCACTCTTTATTTCAAATTGACTAGAGTAGATTTTATTTAATTTTATTTTGATTTCAATTTTAGGTGTTGATAAAGATTGGTTCATAAACATTTAAGGGTTTCAGTAATTTTATTATAAGTCCTTATCAAATTTCTTCGTGTTTCAAGTAAACATATTAAATGAGCTTAACAAAATTAACATGATCTTCAATATAATTTTCTTGATAAATCTTCCCATCAATCTAAACTATATCTTCAACTTGACCTTGTGTGACCCTTTCTACTCAAATTCCTATCATGCCCCTTGTTTAATAGTTTACATCTACGACTAGGTTGTCTTGCAATTCCAAGACTTGGTGATCCTAAGACCTTGGGGAGATTCTCTTTTGAGCCTCATTTCAAGAGATGAATTAGTTCTCCATCTCCTTAAAGTTGTCTCATGAAATTTCATGAGTCAACATATACTCAAATGTGAACTTAAATTACTTCATTAGACTTACTTGGAAGGGTTAATCCTAACCATTAACTCAATTTACTAAATTATCTTAATTTATAATCATAAATACTTAAAGACAAGTGTTAATCTCGTTAGATTTTATATATATATATATATATATATATATATATATATATATATATATATATATATATATATATATATATATATATATATATAATTTTGTTAAGTTGAGTGCTTCAGGAATAAACTGTGTGCAAGTTTTTATCTCAACATTTCAGATCATACTCCATGATCCATCATCAGGAGAAAGCAAGAGAATAGAGCAACCCCAAAAATATCTAAACATATAATTTTGTGTATGTAAGATTTAAATAAATATTATTATAATATCTATTAAATTATTAATGTATTAATAATTAAAAAATCCCAAAAAATAGCACTCCCACATTGGTAAAAGGAATGACAAACAAAAGTGGGGAAGATGGTGAGATACTATGTATAGCAACACTCGGTGTTTTTCTAGGTTGAGTGGCTTGAACAAGGTGAATAATTTTAAAAGGTTCAAAAATATTCTTGTAGTCATCAACTATGTGGCATCTAAAGGAAGGAAAGAGTATTTTTGAGGTTTTGGTGGCAAAGTTCGAGTTGTCAAAGCATATTTTAAGTGCAATTTTAAACTCTCGTAAGTATTTTCCCTATTCTATAAAGAAGCAAGTGCATTTAGTGGAGATCACAAATGGTGGTATTATCTTCCAAGAATGCAAGAATGTTGTTAATCCTTTCCATTCCTATGGCAAGTATTGCAAACAGAGATCATCCTCAATAAGCAAATTCTATCTCCCATTATGGTAGAATAGTTGTTGACTAGCGTTTTTTGAATATCCAAATGGTGAAAACCCTAGTGTTATACTTTCTCGTATTTCAGGCACTAAGAGCCCATCTATGCTTGAACCTGTGAGTAAGGTGATCCTTTTTATTTCTCATTAGTAGATGTTATGCTCTCTTGGGCAAAGGAAAAGCTTGAGTTTGAAATTGCTAATGATTTAATAAGTTTGATTAAGCAAGCTATTGGAAGTAGATCACTTGTTTGAAGATGTGTACATTAGAAAATTTTATTGGAGTTTTCATAGTGGGTAAAGACAGTTTAGAATTTTTTCAAGCCTATTTTTCATTCCATAAAGATTTTTATCCTCTTATGGTTCTTGGACCCAATTTGTCAATTCTGAGGGATTGCCTTTCAAATGTTTTCAATGTAATAAGTTTGGCCACAAGATCATAGATTGTCTTACTTCAAGTCCTTTAGACTCTTTTTTTTAGATTATAGAAATGGATTTTGAAATTTGGTAGCTTGAATGCCAAATTTATTTGGTGAAAGCATGGGTGATCTTTTGAGCATTTCATGCCATCTCCCATAGGCCAAAAGGTGGGGATTCTCAAAGCGATATGGATTTTTTAAGATTGACAATTTCATTTCAAATAAAGTACATCTTCTAGCTAGAAGGTGAGATTTTAGAAGATCATGATAACAAGGTGCACTTTTATGGGGATTCGATCGAGTTACAAGAGTGTGAGGAAAACTAAAAGCTTCTTTCTCCTATAAAAATTCAAAAAGTTTCCTAATTTAAAAGAAATCTAAAGATTGTTTTGAATTTTTTTATCAATAAATAATTTTTTATTAAATTTCTAATGTGATTTTTTTTAAATGTTAAAAATATTTTTTCTAACCAGCCTAATATGGTTAAAAAAAATATCAAATTCAATTCTTTTTTAAAACCTATATAAAGGAAGCCTAACACAACTTTTGGATTTGTAAAACAAGACATAATTTGAAAGTTTTATACACAAAATTTAGACAAGTGTATGCATAAAATAAATAATAATTAAGTATTAAAGTTATAACAAGAACAAATTACATTTTTAAAATCTTAAGAGTTATCCCTAGAAACCCTTTTCACTTTTTAGTACTTGCCTTCGACAAGTACTATTGC
Source organism: Cunninghamia lanceolata (assembly GCA_027924645.1). Classification (NCBI taxonomy): domain Eukaryota; kingdom Viridiplantae; phylum Streptophyta; class Pinopsida; order Cupressales; family Cupressaceae; genus Cunninghamia; species Cunninghamia lanceolata. Next base: position 2,746,734 of record BSBN01000424.1, on the reverse strand, counting down.
AATGAGTTGTAAACCAATCAAAAGATAGGGTTATTTTTCTTGTTAGACAAATTTGATTTAAATTTGTACTTTTCCTATGTCAACATGATACATTTTTAACAAAAAATTATTGAAAAATGATTTATCTATATTGTCAATTGGCTGAAAAAAAATGACCTCTTCTTTGCGGATTGTTGGATAGTGCAACAAAAAGCTATAAATGCGGAGAGAATTTTGGTTTGAGGGGAGGATGTGGCAGATAAACAAATTATGAACACAAATTTTGTCTCCCACTAGTTAAGTCATGCCTAAATGAATGGCGATAATTATGAGAGGAAGAATCATCAATTTTTATGAATTTAATTTTTTTGTTTTATTAGCTAAACGTAAAAATTACTTTTTGTCAAAGGGACAAAGTTATAATATTAATAATACTATGGGTTCTACACATTTTATTTTATGAAATTAGATTTTTTTTGGGATTTCAATTTTATTTACTCAAGAGTTAAAAATTTAGTATTTCAATTTTATTTACTAAAAAGTTAAAAATCTACATATCATAAAAATATTTTGCTATGTTATTACATTTTTTATTTTATTCTTCAAACAAACAATATTTTAATGCATTTTAAATTATCATAGTATTAAGATTATTACATTTTGATATCTTAAGCAGACATTTCAAATCAAGGCTCTCTACATAATACAAATATGTAGGCTTTGTAAAGTTTAGTTTTATAGCTAAATAAATATTTTAAAAAATCTAATATTTCAATTTTATTTACTAAAAAGTTAAAAAAAAATATTTCGCCATGCTATTACATTTTTTATTTTATTCTTCAAACATACAATATTTTAATGCATTTTAAATTATCATAGTATTAATATTATTGCATTTCAAATCTCTCCACACTCTTAGTTTTATAGCTAAGTAAATATTTTAAAAATTCTAGTATTTCAATTTTATTTACTAAAAAGTTAAAAATCTATAGTATCATGAAAAATATTTCGCCATGCTATTACATTTTTTATTTTATTCTTCAAACATACAATATTTTAATGCATTTTAAATTATCATAGTATTAATATTATTACATTTCAAATCTCTCCACACTCAACTATGGGTTAGGGTTCTACGCATTTTATTTTATGAAATTAGATTATTTTTGGAATTTCAATTTTATTTATTCAAGAGTTAAAAATCTAGGATTTCAATTTTATTTAGTTAAAAGTTAAAAATCTATAGTACAGAAAAATATTTCGCCATGTTATTACATTTTTTATTTTATTTTTGAAACTTGCAATATTTTAATGCATTTTAAATTATAAAAGTATTAGTATTATTACATTTTAAAGAAATATTTGTGTTATTTAATAGGCTTTGTAAAGTTTAGTTTTATAGTTCAAGAAATATTTTAGTCCTATTTTATTTTTACCAAATTTTTGAGATTTCAATTTTATTAGCCAAGACATTTCAACACTTAAAAAAAATGATTTTTCAATTATTCGAATGTAATTTGTCTATACAACCAATACCACTACAAGGCAGTATTGGGCACTACGTGGCACTTGTAAAATTTAGTTAAAAGAAAGAAAGCAAAGTCTAGGGAAAATTTTGCCATAACACTTAAGTGCATTTTTCTTTCAAGTTTTTGGCATATTTGGGACTCCCACTTGCCTAAATCCAAGGTAGTTCTCCAGCCACATCCAAAAGTTTTCATAGGTAATAAATTTTTTCCATCAGCCAAAGTTTTCACAGGTAATCTAAGATAGGAAAATTTTTAGAAGCATTTCACAGGTAGGTGGTCCCATGGATTTATAGCAATGAGCAAACTTGAAACTTTAACCTCAAAAATCCTAGAAAGTCATTTTCATGTTTTTTTTTTTACAAAAGATAATGTTACAAAAATTAGTTGAATTATTTTTTAAAAATAATTAATAATAAAAACTGTAGATGCATGACATATAACAAAAAAATCTGCTAAACTGATGGAAAAGTTTTCCACCACATTCAAAGATGCCGGCTGTAAATAAGAACTGAAAATAGGAACTCTTATTTTCAAGGATAAGATTCCAATTTTTCCTCCACTCTATAAAATAGATCGTGAACACGAACTGCATCCTTAGTTTTGCAGGGTACGTTAAAATGCAGGCGCCTGCAGATGCTTCCTCATCACCGGCTTCGTATATTCATTTGGTAAAGCATTGTAACTTTCTTTTACATTGGGATTATAAAAATACTGTAAGTTTTGGTCAAATTAATAAGTAATATATATAGATGTATTTGTATTTGTGCAGGTTCATCACTTGATTGAGAAGCGTTTGGTATTTAACATGGATCAACAGGAATGTGCTCAGGCACTTTCTAGGCACGCTAATATTGCACCTGCTGTAACTGTTACAGGTGCAATGCAAATACTTAAGCACGATGCTGCTTCTTTCAGATTTCGATCACCCAAATGATAAATAAGATGTCGGTTGTTTAAATTTTTCCCATTTTTATGCAGTCACTATTTCATTATTTTTTCTTCCATTTCTAGAAATTCTTATATTCAGATCAATTTATAAATTTATAAAAATAAAAAAAAATTAATTGAATTGATCAAAATAAATTTAGCAGAATCAATAGCCTGGTACTTAACATTAATTAAAAAGTGCATGATTCTTGAACTGAATACTTTTGGTTTGAAAAAAAAATCCTAATGTTTATATATGCAATAAAATTGCAGTGTGGAATAAAAGAGTAACTTGATTAGGGTTCTTGAATAGGGTTCTGCTTTGTTTGTTTGTTTTTTTTGGTTTTTTTTTTCAATAAAAGAGTAACTTGATTAGGGTTCTCCTTTGTTTGTTTGTTTATTTTTTTGGGCAATAAAAGAGTAATTGCAAAAATCACATTTGTTAATAGAGTAACTTGATTAGGGTTCTCGTTTGTTTGTTTACAGTGTGGAATGAATTGGAAAAAGAGAACAAAGAGTTCTTCTCGAGGTATATGGAAAAGACAAAAGAAAATCAAAGTCAAGAACTGAAGCAGATGTTAGATGATATAATGGCTAGTTTTTACAAACTCCCTCTGTAAAACATGGTTATAACCTGTTAGCAATGATTTTCTACTGTGCATATCTCTGTTGTAAAAGGTAACTGAACTGGCGAAAGCAGATCTTGTGTTATATAGTTTGTTTTATGGGAGGGTCTAAGGATCAAATTGCAAAACATCCCATTATTTTGGTGCACCAGCTATTCCATATAATGTGCACATATGGTTGGGAGGTTTGTGGTGCACTTAGTCCATATATGATCTGTAATGAATAGCATAGGGAAATTAGTGTTCCATGTTTCAGATAATTGAAGGCAATAACGTACACCACTAATTTTTTTCTCTACATAGGCAAATAGAAAAGTAAATATTTCCTTCTGTTTTAACAATTTAATTATCTAGCCATTTCTATTGTATTAATTCTGACTTTGTACATCAAATTTAACTCGATATTTTCAACTATGGATGCTTAAATCTGGCATTGAATGAATGAATGAATAGATTTTAATGACGTCCACGAGACCAAGTAGCCTAAGGGACCAAGAGCCGCAGCCCTAAGAAATCTTCAAGATCTTTTCGATGTCACTTCCCCTGCCATGGATTTTAACCAAGAAACGTGCAGTTATTTGTAGCCTTGACTCCTCAAAGATCTCGATAATACTGCCCACCTTCAAGTTGTCTTCATACTGATTCTGAATGTCTTCATAGGCATCACATTCAAAGATGAAGTGTCATTCAGTCTCCACCACTTTTTTGCTGCAAAAGATGCAGACCCCGTTTTCCCACTCTTCTTTGGGGACCGTCCATCTACCCATTTTGCATCTCAAATGATAAGAACTGGTCCTCAACTGCACCATTAGAATCCTAGCTTTACCTTTAAGAGTGGCATGCAAGTAGGCTTTTTCCCCATGTTCCCACGTAGGGTTGAACTCTTTGACATAGTATGATTTTTTTCAGCCAATCTGCTTAGTCCACATGGCATTCCTAAACTTTTCTAACACAAACTTCTTAATGTATTCTTTAGTTTTAGGACATTCGTGGAGCCTAATATCCAACTTGTCTAGTCACTTGTTGTTCTGCTTCATCGAAGTCTTGTTTCTATGGTCTAACCCCTCCTCCACCACCACTTTAGGCCATCGCTACTCTCCCATGTTCTCCACCTTTCTTATGTATGTTATCAATCGGATTATAGCATATGCCTCCATTGGGAATAAGCCTGCCTCAGCCAACAGGATTTCATAAGGGACTGTAGCCTTGACCTTAAGATTACTAGTAATAAGATACTTTTGTATTCTCTCTAATTTCCTCCACTTGTGATTTGACAAGCTATTTCCCCAAACCTCACACCCATAGAGGACAACCGGCGTGACTAACAACCCAAAAGGAGTCTTTGTGGTTTTCCAATCCTAGAGTTCCGCTTTCCTACACCTGTTCTAGAGCAGAAAAGAGGCCCTCCAACCACCTTGGATCCTTTGCGTTCTACATGTATCCCAACTCAGCCTCTTGTGGAAAACAATTCCCAAGTACTTGTATTCTTCTACAATATCCAACGGGCTCCCATCCAAAATGAAGTTGACTTGCTGCTACTACATTTTTAAAGAGAAAATCATAATCTTGGTCTTACTAATGTTCACACGCATCCCGACCTCCTGGAAAAAGAGTTCTAAAGCCCTCAAGTGCTCTCTCAAACCTTGGGCAGTTTCTGTAATCATAATAAGGTCATCACCATATAAAAGCAACCTCACCACAAAATCAGCCAACTGGATACCCTTGCCCGCAAATTTTTGCAACCACTCTTCCAGTTTGTCGATGTATAAACCAAACAAAGTGGGAGATAAATGACAGCCCTGCTTGACCCCAATGTCACTACCAAACCACTCTGACATACCCTCTCTAGTCTAGATTTTAGCTCTAACCTACTCATAGAGCTTGTGAACAACAGCCCTGTATTCCTCTAGAACCCCAAGATCTTCCATTCTGCTCCAAAGTTTGTCCTTGGGTACCGTATCAAAGGCCTTTTTGAAATCCATGAAGCAACAAAAGGCTTCTTCACCTTGCATGTCCCACACTTTTTCAACTAAATGTCTAAGAGTGACGCAATGGTCTATGGTAAAGTATTTTGGTCTAAAACCAGCCTGCCCTCTAACTCTTTTTCCTTCTTTTTCTGCCCAACCGCTGATTCTGCATTTAATCAAGCTCCCGAAAAGCTTTCCAAGGAGAGGATTGACCATGATAGTTCAATAATTGGATAGATTATTGACATCACCACTCTTGAAAAGAGGGATAACGACACTAGTAGTCCACTCAACCAGAAAAATCCCTTTCGAAATGTCGTTAAAAATCTTTTTGATGTGTGGGGCAAGGTGATCAACCCCCCACTTAAAAAATTTAGCTTGCATCCTGTCAATGTCTTGAGCTTTGCCACTAGCTAAATTCTTTATTTCCTGCTTGATGTCTTCTACTGAGAAGAGCTCGGTTGCTGTGTTGGTTACTGAAGGGTGGGTCTTCTCCAACGACCTCTCATAGAGAAGCTTCGCATATCCTAACCATTGATCTTCTGTGATATTGTTTTCAATATGATTTCTTTCTTACTGCATCTCCCTCCAAAAACTTTTTGGATTGTGTTTACTCAAGGAAATCAACTCTTTTCTTCTAGATACTATATATCTTTCTTTTTTAGATTTTATCAAATTCTCGTACTTTTTCTTGCTTTCTTTGTTTGCTGCAGTCTATTTGAGAGATCTTTTAGCCTCCTTGCAGTCATCATCAAACCATGGGTTGACTGGGAAAGTGTTAGACTGATTTTTCTTACGCTTAGATCTCTTGCATGCCGCTAGGGCCTTGTGAATTAAAGGGACCATCATACTACTATGCACATAGTTTCTTGAATCCTTGTTCAAATCTTTGAAAGGTCTCTTCTATTTTTTAACATTTGTAAGTGCTGCCCCAATGCTGCAACAAAGGTCTCCTGATTTTCTTTGTTCACCTTGATTTTGTACGTTGTGTGTGGTCTTGCTTTTGAATGTGCTGAGCTGGCCTAACTTTTTGTATGCCTTTTTGGAAGCCAAACTTCACACAGAGAGGCATATGATCAGATTTCAGCTCCGTCAGATTTTCTCCTATGTCAAACTCTAACAGCCTGGAGGTACCCATCCTAGAGTAGATAACATAATTAACAATACTTTGGCCATTGTATGTCTTACAAGTGATACTCCCAGATCTAAGCCACACGCTGGTGACATTACAAATAACCAAGTTGAAAAGGCTGCAAAGACCTAATAATTCAGCTCCAAAATAATTCACACATCCTCTCCTATCCTGTGAGATTCTCCCCCATAATCGACCTTCTCCTTCCTCTAACCATAATGGATTGTTGCCCCCTCCTTTCTCACTACCTAGCTGAAGAGACTGATTATTCGCTATCCTAGCATTAAAATCCCCTATTAGGACAATTTCCCCTAAATTGCTGAAAGTAGAAATGTCTCTTTTTAGCCAAGCATAAGGGTCCTCGCTGTCAAGATTCCTCTTCTTGTAGAACTTTGACCTTTTGAGTGCAAAGTAGCAGGCAACCAATATGATCGTAACCTCCTTATCCGTTATTTTCAACCAAATATACTACCTATTCAGATCCTCTTTCTCTAATTTCATGGTTCCACCCCACATCTCTTTAATTAGCACCGTGATCCCTCCATGCCCTTTACCTGTTTTGGTCCCTTCGGTCCCTTCATTCCAGACTAAAATTTTCTTGAATCCTTCGAAGTTCAGAACTTTACAACCATCATGTTCGTAAGTCTCTGTAAGTATAATACTCGAGTTGGGCCCCAAGTCCCTATTTTTTGTGAGAGAACCTCTCGCTGATTTGGGCTTTCCCATTTTTCAACCATGCCCACTTTCCATCCTCTCTTGCTGTTTTCACTTTCTCCCACTCTTTCCTTCATTCTTCCTATTGAGCGAATGTTAGATCTTCATCTAAGAATATGTTAGATCCTCTTAGCTGCCCCCTATTCTTTAAAATCATGCTCTTATCATCTAAGCTTCTCAAGACAACACAAACATGCCTATTTCTACCTTCTTCAAGCTTCTTTCCTATCCTGTGAGCTTGTTGGATAACACCAGTCCATTTCAGCTTGTCTTTGAGAAAGTCCCTTGCAAGAATGTCGGTTCTTTCCTTCTCCCCAAAATCTCTCAAACCTTTGATAATGATGTTGATTGCCTTGTCTTGTTTGTCTTTTTCTTCATTTATTTGGATCTTTATTTGTCTCTCAAAAATTTCTTTTTGGTCTTTTAGAGGCCTACTTAAGACTTGTGACCAAGAATTAGCCTCTTCTATTTGGGCTTTTAATTGATTCTCTTTTACCTCCAAATTAGCCATAGCTGATTAGAACTCCTTCATCTGTGTTGAGTCTCTTCCAATTGTCATTTCTGTCTTGCTATTGTCTGCAGATTTTAGTTGCTTTATTTCTTGTTTTATATCACCCAACTCTTGCTATCCTCTCTCCATTTTAATTTGTAGGTCTGATAGTTGCTCCTTGAGCGATTTATTCTCATTTTCCAACTTGTCTTTGGCCTCATCTATTTCCTTCAACCTGTTTTCTTCCTGAATCCCTTTAACTTCAAACATTTCCAGCCTTTTTTTCATGTTCATGAGCTCTGTAACATACAAATCTGACGACCACAACAAAGGTGTAGTCGTAGGGCTGTAAAGTTCATTGTTATCCTGGGAGATTCCCTCGCTAATACCAATGCCAACATTATCTGCTGGCATTTCTACCTTGGCTTCTGTTGAAACAAGGACCCGCAAGTGTCCTACGAGCTTCCCCTTTCCCTTTACATCACCATTTTCTATTTGCCCTTCTATCTGTAGAGTTTTGCAAGAGGTAATTGAACTGCTGCCCTGCACTTTGGGGAGGATCATAGTGAATCTTTTAATAGCTTGAGGGCATTTTGTCCATACATGATTCCACGCTTCAGCCAAGTCACCTATCTATTTGCCCAGGTATGGGACTGAGTGCCATTCAAAGAGTGAAAGGCGTGATCCCACGGTTCAGCCAAGTCACCCATCTATTTGCCCAGGTATGGGACTGAGTGCCCATTCGAAGAGTGAAAGGCATGATCCCATGGAGCTCTTGCCCCCTCAGGGTAAATGAAACTAATTATTGGGCCTAAAATCTGCCTTTGGAGCCTATTTAAGGTCTTCGGGTAGCCGACAATGTTCCCTGTGTTCCCTACATTTTCCAACGCTTCTTAATGTGTTTTTGGTTTATCCAGTTGTTTTACTGTGGGACCCTGAAGGTGCAAAGTTATAATATTTTTATGTCTACTTGTTTTAAATTCATAGTTGGTCGGTTTGTCCAACTTTTCCTTGTTTTGTTTTGTTTGAATAAAATTGTTTTGACTTGCAAAAACACTGCAAGTGTTGTGCTGTTTTTTGCAGGAAAACAGAGAAAAAGATAAAGAAAAGCCAGAGGGGGCCAGGTGGGACACACCTGTAGTATTCTATTCTGCTGTTTGCTGACTTCTATGGCACACTGGTCCCAGTTCCCCAAAAGAAGCCCGACAGAAACCTGTTGTGGAGTATATTCCGCTGGTCGCTTTCTAAAGAATGCAAAGATAGATAAACATCCCGTTTGACGAATGCGAAGGAGACTTTCAGAGTAGTCGTTAGTGGGCAAAACAACCTGCTTAAAACCCTCGACGGCCTCAATCTTCGCCAGTGCTTAAATCCCTAAAAGCCATTGCCGGTGGAATTGCAGGCGCTCCGTGGTCTTAAGATTGAAGAACTCAAAATTTAGTACATTGAATATGGAGGACGAGGACGCCGCGTACAGATCTCCGAAGCGAAGAATGGCAGAAAAGGCCGTCATGTATTAAATTATGCAACGGATCTCAATAAATTACAACGTAATCCTGGCCTTCGATTGGTGGAGATTTACACGGAGACGGATTCCAACACTGTTTTTAAATTGGTTGGTAGACATTTTATGGTACAAGAAAAATAATAATGATTGCTCTACATTTTTAAAGGGGGTAGGACAATTTATTGATAGGGTTCGCACAGGATTCTTTCACCATCCCTCGCCATATAAACAAGATGACTAGGTATATCCATATAACTAAATTTAAAGAAAAGAACTGAACTGGACTAGTTTCGCCATATAAACAAGATGACTTTTAGGCGACTAGGTATATCCATATAACTAAATTTAAAGAAAAGAACTGAACTGGACTAGTTTCTCTAGGTACTATCGCCATTAAAGCCCACAGTCCGGCCGGGCCCATTTTTATTGGCTAATTGTACTCCTGTCTTTCTCAAGGTACGCCTTTGATAAGGATCCCATACCATACTGTCTTGTCATTGTCTATTATCGAATATCTTCATCGCAGTCTCATAATTTCATTACAGATTGCTCAACTAGTTTGGCCTCTTCTCCAGCTGGTGGGGACGAAGATCGTCCCTTCAAGAATTCAGGAGTTGTTTAAGATTTTATAAAACTAGCAATTGGACCCAAAGGTTTAATGGGCAGGGTGATAATTTTTAGGAGAAATTGTAGAATTTGTTAGATGTATATTTTAAGGTTTTAACATATTTGGATTATTTTGTTATTGTTGTTGTTGTTGGCTATATGTTGTCTGCATCGGCTTTTATTTCCTTGTTTTGCCTCAATGTAGTTGATGTCAATTCCAACTAAGATCTCAGTTATTTATGAAGCATGATCTAATTTATGACACTCTCGTTTCTAGGCCATTAATTGAAGTTTGTGGGAAAACATTAGATGGCTTGGAAACTTTGTGCCACAAACTAGATCAGGATTCAAAGTGTCACATCAAATTTTTCTCCAATCCAAAGGTAATTTAAAACATGGGCCCTACCTCTATATTGAGGGATTTTATGTGTTTTGTTTGAGTTGATAACATGAGTGAATATGTTTTGAATGAAACCATGCATAGCACGTAGACAACATGTACATGGTAAAAGTTTTAGGTGAAACTAATTCAAACGAACTATGTTTTGGACAAAACCAATAAGTTGTCCTAAACTATGATAGCTTCATGCACATCTGGTATTGAGAAATACCTTTGAGAGGTTGTTGGTTCAATAAGAATTGATAAAAATAATTTAGTGGATTAAAGGTGAAGTCAATTGTGTTAACTAATGTTTTTTTATTCCCCTAATTCATCATTATCTTCTTTGTTATGAGAATTAACAGTATTGAAGAATATCTTTAGAGGGTTGCGGATATCTAGGGCACATGCTCTCCTAGGTCAACCACTAGAAAAGACCAACTTTATAGTCATGTGAATGATAGAGGATAGTGTGCTTCAAACATGCAAATGCTTCGAAGATGTATTGATTGTGAAGGTTTATAAATCAAACAAATTCACTGGTGTAGTCACAATCAATTATTGTTCTTTATTTTTATCACAAATTTTTCTCCACAATCGTATAATGGAAGACATCAACTACAAATTCATATGGGTAAAAAGAAAAAAAATATGTAATACTAATACCTATTATTTCACTCTTTCACAATTATAGTTATACTTAAAACAAACATATTATAGATAAGGCAACAATATTCATTGTAAAAATTCACCAAACACTTCAGGATGCATCATTGGTCATCAAACAACTCTTTCTCAACTTATCCTATGTTAAGGCTCTCCCTTTAATCACAATACCTAGGAAGGCATAGTTATACTTAAAACCAACATATTATAGATAAGGCAACAATATTCATTGTAAAAATTCACCAAACACTCCAGGATGCATCATTGGTCGTCAAACAACTCTTTCTCAACTTATCCTAAGTTAAGGATCTCCCTTTAATCACAATACATAGGAAGGCATTAGATTTCATTGTGGCTTTAGAGGACAAGTGATCCAACACCCCTCTAAAGATATTCTTTAATATTTCTAATTCTCATAGCAGAGAAGATAATGATGAATTAGAGGATTCAAAAAACATTAGTGCACACTATACCAGGTCACTTATGTGTGGGAAGAGATTGAATCTATGACTATGGAAAAGACCTAGATTCATCGATTTGACCCCTCATAAAGGTGACCAACTATTTCAATTTTAAGACAAAACATATACAACGAACCATTATTTTCAATCCTTGTTTATTTGATTATTTGGTAGAGTCTTCATTATAACTATTATATTAGCATTTTTTAGCATGCAGAGTGCAACTTCAACCTTAGTCATTAAAATAGCAATTTCTAATTTATAATACTACTGGTTCAAATCAAGAGAGCATTGTGGACCAATATATTGGAGCACAAGAGACTTGCCACCACTTGCTAAAACTACCCCTCACAGTATCTAGCATAGATAGAGGAAGAAAGAAGGGGAGATAAAAACATGGATAGATAGAGAGGAAGACAATTGCTTGGTTATTTAAATTTTACTATGGTTAAACATATTAGACAATTGTTAAATTTTACTTTTGTATTATTTTATTTTCTTCCTCTATCTTTGTTAGATATATGGGCATGGAGATCAAATCCACATAAGCATTTTTGAACCTAATAATTTACAAATATTTCTATTCTTTTGAGGTACTCGTTCCACAAATCTAAGTTGTCTAATACAAAAATGCTAATCAATTTATAACATCTATAATAATCTTGTCTTTGTAAATTGAAACCTAAATACTTTTTTTTTATTTATTTCACACATTAATTAGAATATTAATTACATTATTTGTTATCAATTTAACTCTAAAATCTCTAAAAATACTACATTTGCCTCTTAACCAAGAAATCTCTTAAAAATACAATAAAAAGATGTAACATATGGGGTGAAAACAATGAATAAGGGCTCCATTAATAATTTTTAGAAAAGAGGGAATGACATTAATAATTGGTCAATGCATTCAAAGTGGTAGCAAACTAAGTGGTGATGTTGAAGTTTTTAAATGAAACTTAAAATTATGTTATTTTCAAAATTATAAACTAAATAAATTGATGGTGAATATTAATCTTGGTAGGTACATAGAAGTTTTGTATTTAGTGGGAAAGACAACAAAATGAGTTGTTCCTAAAAATGCACCTAGAGAATTTGTAAAAAGTTTTTTGAGCATTAATTTTCCTCTTAGGTCACCATAGTATGAAATATCCAACCCAAGATTGAGTTGCTTTGTTTGATCATGGCACTTGAGAATAAAATAATTATTATTTACATAAAAAAATAGGAGAGAAGACACCTAGGTCACGAGCATCTAAAATCTTAACATTCACAGCCTCTTTACAATACCCACAAACATCGTTTAATAGGCACTTAATAATAAAACCTAGTCAAATACTTTGAATGAGAAGACTCATTTAACAAACATTCAATAATAAAAGAAAGGGTAAAACACATTCTAAAAACGTACTCCCAAGGTACATCTCCCACAAGCACACAATCTCCTTCATCATCACATAGACACGAATGAGGTCTCTATTGCTCCACAAATATGGTTTGTTATTTTTAGATGACAGATATGCATCAGTTTTATAGGTATAATTAATGTATTTTACAACTGTGGGAGGTGGCAAGAAATATTAAAGAGGGGCATGGTATTAGGTGAGGTCTAGATCATGTTGTTGATCTCATAAAATGAGATGTATACTATGCAATGTGCCTCAGTTCATATATGTAATGAAGTATCAGTATATAGGATAAAAGTCCTATTTTATCATACCATAGAGGTGTCATTGCATTGAACTATTTTTTAGGAAGTTTGTATGTCTCTAGAATGAATAACTAAAATGAAACTTGATCCCTGATAGACATGTCTATAAAATCATATGGCATATGAGTTGTTTGACAAAATGCCTCAATGTTGTCTCCTGGACTGTAATGATTGCGTGGTATGCACAAAATGGGTTTGTTGAAGAGGCATTTGAAACTTTCAAGCAAATGCAACTGGGAGGTGTAAAGCCAAATGCCTCAACCATTGCCAATATCCTCCGAGCCTATGCCGAAATGGAAGCTCTGGAACAGGGTATGTGCATCCATCAAAACATAATTGAAAGCAAATCTTTATCAGATGTTGTAGTTGCACATGCCTTGATAGATATGTATGCAAAATTTGGAAGCATGTGGAAGGCACGTGACCTATTTGATAGAATGTCTTAGCGAGATGTGGTCTCATGGAATGCAATGACTATAGCATATGCACACGAGTAGCAAACCGCATAGCAGATCCCTTTTACTATTCACACTTGTCAAAAAATAGACATGAACTTTTTATAAACACGTTTCAATAATTGTTTCACTAATTTAAGAACAGTGGACATGATCATTTCCATCATAGTCCTTTTGATCTGAGCAGTTCATCTATATAATTTATGTAGTGCTTCTCACTACAAGAATGCTTATCAGTGTAACAAGTCTTGCTGATGTTGATTTTAATAATTGAATTTGTGAAAAGTTATGATGATATAGCAATTATGTTAATATAAATAGAAGGAATTTAGTTCATTTGTTTAGAATAGAACTTTGCTAGTTTAGAATAGAACTTTGTGAAAAGCTACCATTAATGATGTTATAGCAATTATGTAAATACAAATCTGCTTTCACGATAAAATGCTTGTATCAGAGTAAACAAATAGCTAGTTCAAATTTAACTTAAAGAATGAGCAAGGCTTAAGTAAAGATGTAGATATCAAGGTATGTGCATTTATGATTGATTTTTAAAATCATTGGTTAATTCAAGGATGAATACATTTTGGATATTTAAATTAATTTAGAAACAATTTAATTGCATTTGAATAATTATATACGTATATATGAATTATTCATTTAAAACAACATGAGTGTTTATATGTATCATCAAATTGTCAAAATACATCTAGGATAATGTGATGGATAGTAAAACAAGAAAAGAGATCTAATATTCATGTATGAGATTTGCATATGTTTTGTTGACATATTTGATAATTTGGATATACAGATATGGAATTTGTACACATGATTGTAATGTCAATCCAAGGATTATTCGATATATAGACAAATTGTACTGGTCAAAGCTATTTTTGTAGGCATGGAAATTTTGAAAATAGGGCTATGATATTTCCATATGTGGTTCTATATATAAATGTTACTACATGTATAGCTACTAGGTTGTTGATTGTTGTTGGCACAATATTCATAGAGTTTGTTATGGTGCAGTTTCTAATTGACATAGGTGAAGAAGTGACATATTAACTAACAATCACTACCCTATGATGCAATGATAGTTCCCAACTATTCTAAAGATGGGCTTTTGGAAATGTTATGATGCACTTCTTGTGTCTTTACTTGCAAAATTATGGTCTTTTGTCTTTTTGGAAATGTTATGATGCACTTCTTGTGTCTTTATTTGCAAAATTATGGTCTTTTTACAATGACAATATTCTATTTCTAGATTTGAATATATTTAAAAAATGGTGTTTGCACCTAGGCTGATGGTTAACTATAGCTTCTTTCCACAACTATCAATACTATAACAACTATGTATGGATATCAGTGTCCATAAAACTAGTAGATTGTTAATACACTTACCTCCACAAATGTGGGAGAGATGTAGTTACTAGGAGACCTATTATAGGAACATGGAGTATTTGTGCTTTTTTACACCCATGGTTTTTTATGAGAACATTTGAGCATGATATTAACCCTACCATTTGTTGTATTTTGGCACCCTATGTTTCTCTATTTGTGGTAGGCAATGTAAACAAGGATCTTCATTTTTTTATTGATGTAAATTGCACTTGCAGACATTGTTAGATGGTATGCAATATAAAGCATGCCTTGCAGTCCATATGGTTAATGCACCTCTTAGTCAATTCTATGTCATGGGTATGCCTATTGTTGGGGGATGTGGCTTGCATCTGGGCCTTCTCTTATTTTAGGTGGGTTGCATTTTGTTTTTGAAGATTTTACCTTATAATATGTTAACTATTTTAGCCATTTTAGATGAATTAAACTTAGGAATATTTTAAACTTTGTGTAAATGTTAATTTATAAGTTATTGTACCTGTTATTTATATTTAGCTAACATTTGATGCATTCGTCCAAGGACAATGGGATGTTTATTAAGTTAGATATGGGAAAAAATCTTTTGATAGAGTTGAGTAGGAAATTGTTGACAAGATGATATTAGTTTTTGGGTTTGATTATGACTGGGTGAACTCATTATTGCTATTCTTTAGGTTTCTTTTCAGTGCTTGTTAACAGTCCATCTACAAGTCTATTTAATTCTTCAATGGGCCTTAGGAAGGAGGGGCAAAGAGGATTTATAAAATATTATAATTATCTAAAATCAATTCTCTTCTAATACTATGAATATGTTAGAATCTAAAAAATAGACTATTTACATTGCAAAGACTCTATAGCAGGATCACCCACAACATATTCTAATATGCTTTTTTCTGAAATAGTTCATTCTGGAAATAGAGAGATCTTATGTTCAAAGAATCTAAAAGTGTCAATGTTACTGGATATGTTACTTATTCACTAATGTAAATTAGAGATCACACTTTGCATATAGAATAGAAAGAATCATAGGAAAATTGTACATAGAGAACCAAAAGGTATTTTATGTATAATATATTTGTACCTTTATCGATTTACAAACATACCCTAATTTTATTTGCATACTTGTTTATCGATGCCCACCGATTACTACAGACCTCAGGTGACTATTTGGCCAGGGGCTAAGAGCATTTGGTAAATATTATAACTATTTAAAATTATTTTTTTTCTAATGTCATAATTATATCAGAATCCAAAAACAAACTATTTCCAATGTAAAGACCCTATATCAGGATTATCTGTACCATAATCAAATATGCTCTCTTCTAAAATAGATGATTTTGGAAAATAAAGACATCTTATGTTCACAGCATCGAAAAGCATCAATGTCACTAGATATGCTAGTTCTTTAGCAATGCAAATTAGATATCACACTTCACAGACTAAACAAAAAGAATCATAGGAAAATTGTATAGACAGAACAATCAAACAATCAAATAATTTTCACTACATAATATTCCAAGAACAATCAAACAATGTCCACTATTCTAATTTACTATAAATAAAATCCAAAATGCAAATCAAGGAAACAAAAAAACATAAAAATCAAATGCATAATAAGGATCAAGTATTGGAAAGATATAAATGTTTTTTTTGTGTAAATAGAGAAGAATTTCAAATTAGAATAGAACACAACATGAACTAGAAAATTTCAAGTTTCTTTGATGCCCTATGAAAATTGTGCAAACTAGAACATAAGTCAACTTTATATTTGCAACCATTTTCACACTTATTATTCACAAAAGTTGTCAATTGGCAAACAAGCAAAGAGTTTTTTTTAAACCAGTGTCGATAGGCACAGGTATTAGTGTAGCATAGCATGAAATAGTACAAAGCAGTGTATAACAACGTAAGAGTATAAGCACCAAAATTCATAAAGATAAATTTTGTAAATCTCAATTAATAATTAAAGGACCTAGCTCAACATTGAAAATCATAGATGTATTTTTGAATCCCATCAATGTGTAATCCTTTTGTCCACTTGGTTCCTGCAAGATGTATATGAAGCTGGGCATGATCATGGTATGTGTAAATAGTTAGCCTATAGAAACGGAGAAGGTATTTTTTTGTATAAACTACCAGGCAATGGAGCATCATTCCAACTATCCATAGTAAGTGGAGGCTATTTTGTTGTGTAAACTACATTGACAACAACATTGTTTTGGTTCAATGTGAACTGGCCCTCTACAACAAAATCCCATAGTATGAAGATGACTTCTGACTTGTCTTAAATGTACTATTGATAGTTGATAGTTTGTAAGTTTGGTAGCAATTGCTCAATAACATATTTGTCAAAAGAACAATGTATTTCTTTCTTGGTCTTAGTTGTTAGGATGACCTTGATATAAAGGTACTGGACATAGTTCACATTTTTACTATATTTTATATAATGAGTAGTCTGGTCTTCTAATTCTCCATAGCTATCAAATCTGTAACTTTACAATCAGGGTAAAATGGATGGAAAGGGATTAAAAATTCATTTTCTATTTTCAAGGTTCCATGGACCTGCAACAAAGAACAAACAATATATTTATTTTATGTTTACACAAGAAATCAATTCATGTTATATATGGTTTTCACAAACATAAATATGTTTAAAGAACAACACCAATTGGGTTAGGTTAACAAAGAAGAACATCTCATTGTTTAAAATCAATTTATTCAAAGAATATAAAAATGCAAGCACCAGGCAAAAAAACTTATATTTTGTGACAGGATGTAAAACACTAGAATAAAGGTTTGCCAAGACTTTAAAATTGAATATAAGTTGTAATTTAATAGCCAATGGCTAGTTACCTCAAATGTTGAGTGTAACACATAGGTTAGTCAGATGAGGGTTCTTTTATTGTTCAATTTTCCAATGTATGTTGACTTTTTGGGTCCTTTGCATCAATTTGATTTAAAATATTTTTGAGCAAAACTATTGGAAATTCATTCCGCTACACTTGCTCCTCCATAGTAAAAAAAATTTGGTGTGCCAAACTCTGATACATTTGAATCTTTTTTTGTTGCAAATGAGGTTAGCATTTTTGGTCCATCTATTAAATAAACAAGTTGTGCAATGGAAGCCGTAAATTAGTTTTAAATGAACAATTGATGATATGTTTACTTGTGCTTTGTTAATCTCTGAACTTCCCTCTTTTATGTCAACAAGGTATTGGAATGGTTTTTTTTTATGCCAACCACTAGTGCACCTATAGTTTTGGTGGCATAGTCACTTGTACTTGTGAGTGATTCCCTGATGGTGGTGCTTTGTATGAAGTTATAGTCTTTTCAAAGCCGTAGAATGATCTCGATAGTGGATGAGCTTCTCAAAGTGAGTATACAATCACAGTCACCATTGTCATAGTTAGTTTTGGGTGTGATATGAAATCTTGAGATGCATATTGCTAACCCTAGAACTATCTCATCTTCATATTACTGGATGAGGTCACTAGTTATGTTTAGAGTTATTGTCATCTCATCTTTTGCATATGTTATATCTGCACGTAGCACCTCATGGGTTATGTTAGTTTTATCCAATGCAGTCTTGTACATTACAATGCAGTCTCCTTCAAAGATATTTCTATCCCTATGAGAATTCTGGTCTTCAATTGTTATTGTATTTAGATTTCTTAATTTCAACCTGCATGAATTAAAATAGGATATGTTAAATCCTTGAAATCTGATTTAGTATGTTTCTATTGCAAATAAATAATATCATTAACCTTTTGGGAGTTTGCATTGGGTCTTATTGTATTTTGTAAGTATCCATTTTTCTCTACATTTGAAAATCCATGGGTTATTTTGAAACATACAACAAGATTTATAACATGGATAGCATAAAATTCTATAGTGTTCAAAGTGGTAGATGGAAAACATAGTATAAGATGAATTACCATTCAAGGAATATTGACAATAGGCTATGCTAGAATACTGTAACAAAAGAACAAGAAGCTTTTACAACAAATCAATGGGCTCAAGTTATATTAACACTATTGAAAAATACAAATTGCATAGTCTTTATTTGCATAAGCTATACAAATTCTCTTTGTTTCCATGTAGAATTGAGTGATATACTTTTGTATTGAGATTTAATTTGATATCAATTTTTCCCAATGTGGAGTAGATCAATTTTATTCTATAGATATGCTTAATGAAAAATTGTAGAGGATTTAGTATTGTGAATAAGATGAAACTTAAGAAAAGTAGCCAAATGATTGCTCTAATGTGCATATGATTTATAGAGACAAGATGGTAATACAGGCTCATTGGACCACATGGTGGAACCCATCACATTTTCTTTGCTCTCTGGCCTTAAACCCTTGTAATTGGATAAGTTTACATAAGAAGGCCTTAAACCCTAAACGGGCTTAGTCTTTGTTTTAAGCCCGCGTTCTAATTTTGAGTTGACCTTGTGATAGGTGGTCACCACATGTTTAAGTTATACCCTTATGTCTTGATTTTTGTCTAAAATCAGCCCCTCAAGCCTAGTTACCAGCTTTCCCTGTGTGTGCAAATAATTCCTAAGTCAGAGTCTAAGGTTTCTAAAGAAAAATCGACAGCCATTGTGGCATTGTAGGCTCCAGATCTATCATATCTATCAGAGCTACACTAATGTGCTAGCCATAGATCTCCAAGCTAGTGGGCCCCAAGTCTTATCAGTCGATTGCCTAAGCCATGCTTGTGCCTTATTGGATCACATGAGTACGCAGCAATGATATGCCAAAGAGTATTCCTTTCGTTGTTGCAATAGATTGACAGGTGTCAAGTGGGTCCTATCTAGTCCAAATAAGCTGAAGCTAGCGCTCAGTGCACCAACACAAGGGTTGTAGTATGAGTCCCTTCTAAGCTTGCGTTGCTGTGATAAGGTGAGATGTGGCAGGGTTACGGTTCTTTGACTGGGAGGATCTTTCTCTGTTGGCATTTCCTGATTGGACAAAGGCTTTTCAACACTCCTGATTGATTTCCTTACATCTTCTGCCATTGATCTTATTCTGATGTGTCCTAAATTGATGGCCCATGTTCAAATTCTAGATTTCATTCGAGCACAAACAACATAGAAGTTGTAGCATGGTTATCAGTTATGTTCTACTGTGAGCTAAAGGGTGTCGCTCGAGTATAGAGGATCATGATTTGACAAGAAGACACTTCCCTGATCTTATGTTAGATTCTGGTACACAGGCCATACATTTGCTTTCTATGTAAGAAGCGCTTGTAGTCAGGATTTGGTAAGCTACTATTAGTATGCACCTCGATTTCATCCTTTGGAAGTCACAATCTAGTCCTCAAACATTTCTAGATATGGATTCAAGTGTGCGAAGCTTGCAAACATCTGGAATAAAATTATGGAGGTTGTTGGAAAGTGGAGATTGCTTAGGCAAAGGGTCTCCTTCCAATCAAGTGCTACAAATAGAAGTATTTTCATGAACTACTCGCATCAAATTTTACCATGAATACTATGTAGAGTATTTCCTTGTAGATTTTATCCTTTGTTTCCCAAAGAAGTATGCCCCTATACTCCTGGTTGCAGATTTGTTCATTCCAAATTAAGGGATGGGTAAATGCAGACTGAGGGAATAGGAGGAATTGGCAAAAAGAGGGGACTTTGGCTTCATTAATCTTGCTACTTCCTCAGGACCACTTCTTAATAGGGTAATTTTGGTGAGGCACTGGTCAGATCATCCAAAGCTTCCAATTGAATCCAGCTACTTAGTGGGAGTGGACTAGTTGGGTGAGATTGAAGCAACCTCATCCAGAATTGGAATGCATACACCCAGGCAGAGAGGTATAATTTTTCTCTCTCACTTTCCTTCTATTTGGTGGCACTCATCAAAGACAATAGCACATGAAGGGTGTTATGTTTGGTTGGCCCAGCTGAGAAAAGAGAAGTTGGACTCTATTGATAGAGTCAAATAAGTCCTTGCCTCAACAAGGATGGCATTTTCTGGTTCAATTGTTGAGAGCTACTTCAATGATTCTAGAGCCTAGACATTTAGTGAATGAAGATTGAAAGATGAGGAGTCATGTTGTCAACCTGGTACCCCATGCTCTAAGTTTGAACTTGAAGTAAAGAGGGGGCATTTGTTTCTAATTGCCCGGGAAGAATTTTGATTGATTAAAACAATCTTGTAAACTGGAATATTGTGGTAAATTTTTAAAGATGAAGTATCAAATCATTAGAACCATTTTGCTTTGTTTTGTTTTGTAAGTAGGGTTTTAATATATGTTCTTAGAACCAACAAGTGTAGAATCTCCAAGAATTTTGCCACTCTTTGGGTAATCTTACACATCTTGGTGCAATATGTGAAAACATTTCTGCCTAAATCAGTATAAGATAAATCAATGGATATTGCAATAAGGGATACCCCCTAGGTCTGGCAGAGCCTAAAGTGTAGGGGAGATAGGTATGAATAATCTCTCACTTTGTTGGCCAAGTCTCTCATTGAATTTGAGCATAAGAAGTGGCAAATATTTAGAGTTTGATGTGTGTAGATTTGGGAACCAACATAATTGGTGACTCTAGTGGGGATAAAGCTTAGTCATCCATTTGGAAAGAGTTAGAAACCCTTTTAGGGTCAGATATTGAAGTTCATCATGTCTAATTTGGGAAGCATTGTAGTTAGTGACTTTGTTGGAAGAATCAACCCAGAATCTGATTGATGTTTTGTCCTCTTTGAAGAGGTTGCGACTCTGAACTTGTCTAAGGATGGAACATATTCCTAGGTACTTCATCTTTTTCTTTAGTATGATTAGTTTAGAGAAGCATTCCTAGTTATGTCCTTAGAGGAAATTATTCTTTGCTGAAAGATATAAAGCTCTGAATTTTAGTGGTATTCATGGGCACCCAAATGCTATTCCTAGTGAAATAAAAAAATATCTCCCAAAGTTTAATGAAAAAGGCTCTAAATTAGCTGATAGGCATCTACAAGCTTTTTGTGATTTGATAAGAGATAATGAAATTGAGGCTGAAGATGTTGTTATGAGGCTCTTTGTTCAGTCATTGAGAGATGATGTTAGGGATTCGTTTTCTGATTTACCTTTGTGTTCTATTTCTTCATGGATAGATTTTGAGATTGCATTTCTAGAACAATTTAGTGAAAAGGACTAATGTGATTTCATTAATTACACAATTCATGAACATTCAAAAGGAAAAGGGTGAGTTGATTCCAGTCTTTAACCAGATGTTTTCAAAAATGATTAAAAGCATTACAAAATATATAACACCAAATGATGCATTATGTTTGACAATCTATCTCAGTGCATTATATGAGGAAATGAGTTGTTTTCTGAGAGATAAGGAGTCTTCTACACTTCATCAAGCTTATGAAATTGTAATAAATATTGAGAATAATTTGAAGTATGCAATGCCAATAGGATACATGTCTACAAGTGTTGGTCATTGCAATACATATTATGCAAATGATCATTTGATTACTTGTTCTTTTATTTAGAAGTTATATAGGATCATTTGATTACTGTTGTGTTGAATGAACTTCGTTATTTTCTATCATTCTTGTTTACTTAGAATATTGTTAATCTTTGTAATTTAATTATGTTTCCTTTAGTTAGATGATTCCCTTACACAACCTCTAGACTAAAAATCAGAAATCCTTAACTGTACACACAATATAGGCATCATCCAAGAAGATTATGATTCCCTGGTTTGACAATATAAATGTAACATATTATATAACCAGTAGGTTGCTTTATATTGGATCCGTTGGTCTGTTGAGTAGTATGCATGTCCTTTCTACACCAATGTATTGGTTAATAATGGAGTTCGACAGTAAGGATGTGGAATGTCAATGCATGCCATATGGCTACAATACAAATCCCATGAGATGTCCTATGAAGAATCACTACAAGCCCTTGTTGAAGCCTCATTGATCTCTGCAGGCGCATGTATACTATCATCAAATTGTAAGATGAGATCCTCCAAGGTGTCATCAAGATCTAATATGTGAGACTCTACAAACAACCAATAGATGTCTAGTAGAAGTGTGTCCCAATGAAGTGAATCTTGAATATGACCCTACTGTAATGAATCATTGGAAACTCTCGAAGGAGCAATACTAAACTCAAAAGCGACAATAGATACTGTAAGAGTGTCCTTAATTGTAGATGGGGTATCAATGTATGTCAGCCAAATAGATTGATCATCTCATGAGGATGTGTCCACACACGAAGGGGAAATAGAAATATCAATATCATCCACAGGAGGCTGGTTATCCACATAAACATCACTTTCAAATCATGAAGAATCAAGATCTCCATATAGCTGTTGGATGATGGTCCAAGAAGTGAAAGGGAACTCAGTGTGCTCTATATGATGTAAAATATCTGTAGAAATAGTAAGACCTATTAGCCCATAGACCATGTCTTTTTTTTTTTATACCATTTATTCTTCTGTTTATAGTCACTTGGCTCATGAGCGAGTCTAAGGAGATGGGGCAATAGATCTTGTTCAAGAAAATGGTTCTTTATCCCTTGTTTCTAGGACAAATAGTTCTTTGAGGTTAGTTTGCTAGTAGAAGGGTGGAAATAAATACCAGAATCCATGATGAACCCCCCCAATTCAAAACTTTATCTCAGTTCATTGATTACAAAATATTGCAAATAATTCTCCTTGAATCAAAACTTTATAATGTAGTTTTTTTGGCGAATCCAATTGGAGTGAATTAGGTCACTTTGTCTCTAATGGATCAGGCTAGAAAGAATATTCACTTTTACAAAAAATAACTCTCAATTTCGAGTAGCTAATGAAAATTTGCAATGATTTTTCCATTTCACCTAATTTGCTTATTTTTAGCACTAAAAAAGCAAAATTAAAATTGCCTTTGGACAAAAAATAAAAAAAGCAAGAGAGTTGGAGCTTCTACAATAATATTGATGCCTTTCTCTAGTTTAAATGCCTTCCTAACAAATATGTGCTTTGCCTTGTGCATAGGGGATATGGACTCCTAACAGAGGTGTACAGCGTACTGCCTTATACATCGAGGATATGGACACCTTCCAGCCCTTCAATGACATAAAACAAGATGCCACATAATAGGTTTTTGGCGTAAAAAAGAAAATAGGAGTGGATTTTTGTGCAAGTTTAAACCCAAATAGGGGCGTTGACTTCCACAACATAGAACAGGGGTGGATCGGATCTACCCAAAATGAACTGAATCAGGCTTAGATCAGCCTCAATTGGCTTGCAAATGTGCCTCTAGGTGTGTAGATTGCACCTCTTCTCTACACATAGGCCACTTTAAATTTTAATGCCCCTCCTCAATTTGAAAGACCTAGGTCATTTGGGTTTTGGGCAAAAAATGCCTTTTAAATTGCCTCTCTTTGCATGGGATCAATGGATACCTTGGACAGTCAAAAAGACTCTTATGTTTGGAAAACAAATGCCTCTTTGCCAAAAAAGAAATGTCTTTCTACCAAAAAGCAATGCCCTTCCTTGCAAAAAAAAAAAAAAACATACTCGTTCACTACTTGGCCGTGCCTTGGATCAACCTTTCCACACCCTTTGACTGTAGTAAAACACAATACCTTGAACAAAGAATCAACCTCTGCATAGACTGCCTCTTTCCCTGGATTAACCTCCTCTATGTACACAACCAAGGATCAACCTTCTGTCCTGATCAAATCATGCCCTCTACACAAACTAGTAGAAAACACAAACACAGAAAAGATATGCTATGCTAAAAATTTTAACAATGAAAAGTTACTAGACTTGCAACCTACACCAACACCGCTCTGATACCATGTAGAAACTAGGATCAACTGGTAGAATGCAAGTACCAAGTCATGAGTGATAAGACAATTGCACACTCAACATTATCAAAACATAAGCAATATGCAAAGCAAAATAGATGAATGAATTAGCTCAATAAGAAAGTACATATAGGCATCCAGTCTCTAAGAATAGATGTGTCTGAATAGGAAAAGCAAGACTAAGAATAGTAGTGGCCCAAAAGAATGGCATGTAACTACTTAACTTAGGATAAGCTAGCCTAGACACCTAGCTAAACATAGAAATGCTAATAAAAGCACAAGAACACCTAATCTTAGCATGTGTCCAATTAGGGGATGCACAACTAAATATAGTTGTACCTAAGTGAGCTTAATTTACACTAACAGATGTATGGGAAGTTTCACAGATGACATTGGGATAATGTGTCTTTTTAAAGACTCTATCTATAATAGTGAAATAATCTTTTGTAATCTTATGCAATCAATAATAAATTGTTATTGGCATGATAGTGGTTTTAATGTTTACAAACATGTTTTATAGACCTCTTGTACCTCCTTTGGGTAGGCAACTTGGTCCACAAACCAACAATTAGCCTCAAGTTGGTGGTAATCTATGAAATATGACCATCAACCCCAAGCTTGCAAGGACCTCTAGGAGGCCAACTATTAGTGTTGGCTAATATGTGCTCTATGCAAGTCCGCATGACTATGTTTCTTAAAAGTACTTAAAAATAAATTTGATTTTTTAAAACTATTTTGTTAAAATACATTTATATATATATATATATATATATATATATTGAATCTATTATAAATTGTTTTTGGTATGATTATGGTTTAAATGTTTACAAATTATTCTAATCCCTCAACAGGGGAGGGATTTGTAGGCCCCCACACTAACTTTGGGTGGGTGATTTAGCCAACATTGCAAGCAACAAAATCAAGTTGTTGGTAGTCTATGTAATTTGTGGTGCACATATGTTACCTAAGGTTGTGATGTGGTTGTCACTGATGTCAACACTCAGTTTGGGTTGTTACTGATGTGATTGTAACACTCTTGTCAACACATAGTTTGGGCTATCTAATAGGTTATTGATGTTGTGTGTGATACAGTTGCTGTAATTCATGGTTGGATGTCATGCCTCGGTTAATGTAGTATTGAGAATGATGATACATTAAGATGGGAATTAGAAGCATCAAGATGACACATTAAGATGGGAATTAGAAGCATCAAGAAGATATATTAATATGGGAATTAGAAGCACTAAGATGTATGTTTCTAAGGATGTATGAGCTATCACAAGAATGTTCCGGTCTCTAAAAGTTGATGAAGATTTCTACTGTAGGAAGCTGCCTGGGAGATTGCTTGGGAAAATGCTCTGCATTCCTCTGCATTTAAAGATATTGTCATGCGGTTAAGAATCTATGTTTAGTATGTTGTGAAGGTGTTATATCAAAGAGATAAAGTCTGTATACCTTTAGAAATGAAAGTTACGAGTAACAGAGTTCCGGTATGTGCTTTGGTAGATTAAAATGATGAAGACTTGTTGGAATGTTCTGCATTCCTCTGAATGTGAAGATTTGTCAATGCAATTTTGTGAACATGTTTAGGGAGGTTCAATGCACATTTCTGTGAGGTATCAAGTGATTTGGTGATCCAGAAGCAATATTTAATCTTCTATGTGTAGTGCCAAGTTGAAATGATCAATGTACTACAAGCTTCATGTGTTCTTGCTTAAGAGCGACCTATTTAAAATGAGCATGACATGTGGATTTTATTCTTTGAAGGATGATGTTGTGAATAATTTTTAGGACTGGGTTAAGCACATGTTGGGGTTTGCAAGGCATGTTTCCCCTCCTGGAGTAGCATGTAGGCTTGTCCTCTACATGTTTCATGATGTGTGATCTCTGGCCGACTTGTAAATTATAATATTCTTGTTGTATTGGCCAACTTGTAATGTAATCAATGTAATATCATGTATGTATTGTGGACCTAGTTGATCTAGGTGGGGGATGATTGTGAATAGGAGTGTGTGAAGAGTAGAATATGAATATGTTATGCATTATGATGTGTGACTAAAGGAGAAAGAGTAGAGGTAATAAGGTTTGTCTTGATTCATCTTGAAGAAATTTTTGTGATAGAAGGAAAGTAAAGAGTGTGCCTTATTATTTCAATCATTAAAAGAGGAGTGAGGAGGTAGAAGTGCAGTCATCAAAGGAGTGAGCTTTATTATCAGTTTTAGCCAATAGAAGGAATTTCATACTGTAATCATTTCTGAGTTCATTCTCAGTTCAGGGAGTAGTTGCTTCCTTGGGTTGTAGCCCTAAAATAAAATCAATGGGGAGTAGTAGCTTCCTTGGGTTGTAGCTCTAAAATAAAGTCAGCAAGGAGTAGTATATTCCTTGGGTTGTAGCCCTAAAACAAAGTCAATAAGGAGTAGTAGCTTCCTTGGGTTGTAGCCCTAAAACAAAGATGTAATTTTTATAGCAGTGAGTATATATATTGTGAGTTAATCCTTAAAGTGGTTTTTCCCCTTTTGGGGTTTTCCACATATATCTAGTGTTATGTGTTGATGTGCATTGTGTTCATCTTTCATGTTTATGTTAATGCTGTAATATTTAATCTTTAATCTACTCTAGAGAATTTGAAGTTTTATTGGATACTAATTCACCCCTCTCTCAGTATCCTAGTGTGTTCAACAATTGGTATCAAAGCCAGGGTACTCAGAAGAATCTTAACTGTTTGAGGAAGGTCTGAGATGACTCATAATGGATCTCTCAAGGTACCTATGTTTGATGGAATAAATTATGCCTTTTAGAAGATAAGGATGGAAAACTATCTATCTTCTCTAGGGTATGTCATTTGGCAATCAGTCAAGAGGGGTTACATTGCTCTTGCTAGTGATCCTCCAGATGCAAATGAGATTAGGTTGTATGAGAACAATACCAAGGCAAAGAGTGCTATCATGAGTGGGCTAGCTGATTCAGAACTTGTGAAGATAATGGGCTGCAAATATGCTAAGGTTGTCTAGGTAAAACTTGAAAGCATTTATGAAGGAGACAGTAAGGTAAAGCAAGCCAAGATGCAAATCTTTAAGAGCAAATTTGAGACCCTAAGGATGTCAGAAGAAGAAGGTCCAGTTACACGCTCCGGGTGGATGAAACTATTTGGTGGTGCCCACCTAGGGCTAGGGTTTCAAGTTAGAACATCTGCAGCCTTTTTTTCATTAAAACCCTTGCAAAAATTTATAAGTCCCATTCTTTATTGCTTTGTATCTTCTAATTGAGCGTTGACCTCTTGTAGCATGTCATCAGTCACTTAAGTTGCATTTTCGTGCCTCATTGTTCATTGGTTGACTGACCCCTATACATTACATTACCGCTTTTCCCACATCATGCTGCATAAAAAATGAAAAAATGCTAAGTCCAAAAGGCCCTTTGTGCAGCGGTGAAATCCTTTGTATATTGTTCTATGTATTTTAACATGTAGGAGTCGAACATGTAGGAGTCGCATACAAAGTGCCTGTCGGCGTGACATGTCTCATCGGCGGTTGAGTTCATTATTTCCTCGACAGGCTGATGCAAAGGATATATGCAAGGTGGGATGCAAGTGGTGGGCTCCATAGGTTGTATATGCATTTGCTTGTAGGTTTGCACATACAAAGGAAACATTTAAGGGAAACAAGTTAAGAGGGGATACAAGATCTCGGGCCCATAGACATACAAAGGGGATTGTATGTATGTTCAAATGTATAAGACAAATGTGCAAGGCTGACATACAACACTCATATCGCCAAGACCTTCCCTATCAGCGATTCATGCAACGGTCTCAACGATAGCCCGATGCTTATACAAGGGAAGATACATTTGGTGGGGTCCACCAAATGTATGTTCACATATACAAGCGGAGATGTACAAGGTGGATGTGGCCAAAGAGTTAACAGTATATGTGAAATATTTTGAAATCCACCATTGTATGTTTGGGATTGTATATTCCAAATATACAATTGAATGTGCAAGCAAAAGATACAAAGAAAATATGCAAGCAAGATATAGATAAAGTCAAAGTTCCTCAAGAATGGTGGGCTTGTGTGAATGTATATCACGTTTGTATATGCGATGTACAAAGAAAATATATCAAGCCCAGACGCGGAAGGATAGTATGTTGCAATAGATGGATTTTGAAGTCCGCGAGTTGTATATCACTTTTGTATATGAGATATACAAAGGAAATATACATTGGATTTAAGATACAAGCCAAATTCCAAAGGTTTTCCAATCTAGCTGATAAATGAGTTGGAATCCGTGACTTGTAAATTTGCTTTTGTATGTGCGACATACAAGATGAAGATACAAGAGAGAGATACAAGGCGAAACTCAATCAAATTTCAAAATGTTTTATAAAATTTGTTGTTCGTAGCTTGTATGTTAAAATGTTTGTATGTTTGAAATATATAACACAATATACAAAAGGGTAAGATACAAGCCAGACCTGATGGTGCCTTCAAGCTTGTTTTACAGGAAATTTGGGGTCCTCCTTGTATATTGGCGATTGTATGTATATACAATCACATATACAACCATATATGCAAAATTTTGAATACACAGTGAGCATTTGAATGTATATGCATTCCACATATACAAAGGTTTTAAAGGGTCAGCAATGGGAAATGAAGCGCCTATGTGGCGTGATTTGATTGACTGAGGACAAATTAGCATATTCTACGCCACAGATCTCGGCGAGAAGGAAGGAAATCAATAGTCCTGATTAAAATTTTCAAAGGGAAGGATTTCTTCGTATCTTTGACTGCAATCTCAGTGGGAAGAAACTTCAGAGGCATGCGAACTGTTGTTGCATCCCAAAGCAGGAAAGTTGGCATTAATGGCAAAGTTTACAGAGGCATGGGTCGAGAGGACAGGTCAATTGCCATGTTTAAGGTGAAAATCTTCAGTTAGCGGCTCACATCCCAAACTTGCCTGTCCTTTCCTCCTCTTCTCATGGCCTCATTGAATGATTCCAGCACCATTCTGATAATGCATTATATCTGGTGAAATCTTGGAGAATGCCATGTAATTAATTACTGAGTATAGGTTTTTGCTTTATAAGCAGACTGTGTTACTCAATTTTGGGTTGTTGAAAACTGGAAAAACTTTGGTACTGTGATAAGATACAACTTCGTTGGTGGCTCTGTTTTGGGTGTCTTGTGAGTTTATGAATCACTTGTTAAATTTTTTATGCATAATTTACTGGTTTCATGTTTTTTATATGAGAAGTGCATTGTTACATGTATTCAGTCATTTGTCTCTAGGTTGTGGGCATCTTTTTTGTTGAATCTGAGTAATTAAAGGTTATTTTAGATTTAGGAACATGGGCTTTCTGTTTTGAGTGTCTAATTTCTTACTTTTGTTCAAGGAGCAAATTAAATGTTCTAGATTAAACATTGGGAAAAGTATACTGCAACAGGGATATTAGTAAGCATGAATGGCTTAATACTCAGTCTTGGGAAGTATCTGTAAGGTAGACACTAGAAATCCCCTTGAAACTTAGTCATTGATTCAAGTCTATGGTAACCATTCACATGTGTATGTCTATTAACTTTGAGACCTAAGATAGGCACCTGTCTAGTCTAGTATTGAGATTATAGCCCAAGGTCCTAGTTTTGCATCCAAAATACAAAATACAAACTCAAATTTTAAATACAAACCTTGAGGACATTAGAAGTAGTTTTAAGATCAAAATCCTCTGTCTCACAACTGAACATAGGCCCAGAGCTAGCCCCTTTGCACTTATTTCATAGTTTTGGTCTACATAAAAGAGGATTTATCTGCTTCATGTCAGCATCCCAGTTAGTTCATGTGTGTATCATATGGGTGTTGAATAGGGAATACCCCCTAGGTTTTGCAGAGCCCGAAGAAGAAGAGGAGATATTTATAGTCTATCTCCTATACTATTGGCCCTTGGCCCGGGAATCCTGTTGATCAATGATGGCTGCCTTGTAGGGATAACTGGGAAGCATCCAGTTGGGAAAAAACTCTAACAGATTTGGCGACTCTACTGGAGACAAAAGTGTAAGAACCTTGTTTCAAAAGTGAAACTAATTCCTAGTTATAGGTGGCGACTCCGAACAAATCTCCCAACCAGTAAAGTGAAATTTGTATGCAAGGGAGAAGATCCTTGAGTAATCCTTTATTTGAAGAATTACCCAGAAAAATGATGTACATGAAAAAAGGGGTTGTTCAGGCTGGTCAAGAGGATTCTCTCAGCCCTAGAAACAATGATAGTACCCACGATAATCCAGGATCTTCAGAGCGGACAACACCTTATTTTTCAAACACAGAAGCTGAAATAAAAAATCTATATGAAAGACAACAAGGTGTTAATTTGAGAATGAGATCAGAGGTGTTCTAGGAACACCCTTTATTAGACCCCCTTGACAGATTTGAGGAAGTTGAGTCCCCAAGGGATGATGATGATGACCAAAATGGAAAGGGACCATCCTCTTCTATGCCCAAAGAGGAAGAATTAGCCGAAGAAATTAGGAGCCTAAGAGCTGAATTAGAATATTTGTAGGCTATGAAGATTAGAGATGATATGAGATAAAAGGTGCAAACTCTGAGAATTTCTCAACACGATTCAGTCCTCACCATTGATAATGCAAATGTATTTAGAAACCAGCAAAGAAATGAAGCTCATAATCAACAGAATGATCAAAGACAAAATATAAACAATGTTAGGATACCATTAAACAATGTGAGAAATTAGAATACTAATAGGAATGCAAATGTCAATCAGTTTGGTAGATAGCCTATGTAGTTGGATAGATTCAGATAGTTAGTTTTTAATGGTATTCCTGGTTACCCTTACCCCATTGATAAACATGTAAGGCTTCAGATACCAAAGTTTTCAGGAAATAATACTGTGTTAGTTGAAGATCACTTGAAAGCCTTTCAGAATGTTATGGACAACTTTGAAGTTGAACATGAAGATGTTTTTATAAAATTGTTTATGCAGTCCTTGGTTGATGAAGCTAGAGAATGGTATAAAAATCTGCTTGACTAGAGTGTCTCATCATGGGATGATTTCAGAAGGATCTTTAAAGAACAATATGGTGATAAGATTGATCCAAGCTTTTTCATAAATGAATTCACTAGTATTACTAAGGGGTCAAATGAGCAGGTTGCAGATTTTAATGCTAGGCTCACTAGAGTGTTGAACAAGTTACCATTTCACATGAGGCCTAATGAATCAATGTGCATAGTACTATATATAAATGCTTTTGATACTAAGACAGCTTATGGGTTAAGAGATAAGGGTCCTAATAGCCTCAGGGATGCTTTTAGAATTGCAACCAATATTGAAAATAATAGGAAAACATTTGGTAAGACAAATAGAAGGGATGATGTAAAGATTCTACAAAATCCAAATAATAAGTCTCAAAGTACTCAAGGTAGTGCATCTACTTCTGAAGAGAAATTGGATAAATTGACATTTGTTGTCAAGGACCTAAGTTACAGACTTGCTAAAAATGAAAAGGGCACGGGTCCTGAAAGACGGGTTTACCAAAGACGAGAAAAGACCATCATTGCATGATATGCCATATAACACTAATTGGCATAATGGTAAACCAGTTCAACCAAGTATTAACACCAATCAAAGAGCTCAAAATGTTAAAGAGACTATTGATCCTTTGAAGAAAGTTGTTAACATCGTTGATGATACCCCATGGTGCATAATCTGTCAAATGCCTCACTCACAATCATAATGTATGATTACTCAATCTTTGTATAACAGTGATGTTTCTTGTGATGAATGTAATGAGCCACATTATGTGGAGGATGATAATGTTAATATGTTGTTCACAAATGGGGAGTATTCTTCTGATGATGCTAATGAAAGCACAAATCATGGGACTCAGGTCTACCAGTAGATTTCCAGTGATGAGGATGAAGGAGACAATTATGTGTATGCTCAGGATTCATGCATCTTTCTGAATAACTTGAGGAGGCCCTCTGATGAAGAGATTAGAGCTCTCATAGCTACAGCAGTGGCTCAGGTCAAAAGCAACTATAACCTTAGAGGTAAGGCTTAGGTAAGTGATCCATGTCAACTAGAAGACACCTTTGTGAACCAACCAATGCATAATCATAAAGGGGCTGAACCACATAAGACAAAATGGAATAATAATAAGAAAAGTTTTATGCAAAAACCAAGTCATGATTCTCAAAGACCAAAAAGTGAGGTTCCCCAGAATGAGGATCAAAATAAAAATTCTCAGGTCATGGATGACAGTTAGAAGACCACTAAAATTAAGGCTGGATCAGCTCAGGATAAGAATAAAACCATGACTGAAGCTACAACTATTATACAAAATTATGCTCCTTTTGACATAACTCAGTTGTTATCTCAGATAAAGGTCTGCGTTCCATTGATGGAGATGATGAAAGTGGAAGAATTTAGAAATAAAGCATTGTCTCTAATTTCAAGAGTATCTTATCAGGTTGAGCAGAATTTTGAGACTCATGGTAAGAAATAGGCCTTGTGTGTTGATGTGGATGAGGTTCTTGAAGTCTATCTAGGAGTAACAATGACAAAATGCCCTTCTTAGGTTGAACCGTTTTATGTCTCCCTTGTTATTAATGGAAAAGTAATCAAGAATTGTATGCTTGATTCAAGAGCATCAACAAATATTATGCATTTGGCTATCATGTAACAAGATGGATTGGAAATAGACAAGGCATGTGGAAAATGCTATGCAATGGATGCTAGGGAGGTACCGGTTATAGGGATCATGAAGGATGTGGATTTTATGCTAGCAGTATATCCAGAAAAGACATACAAAATGAACATAACAGTAGTTGACATAAAGCCACAATATGGTATGCTGTTGTCAAGAAGATGGGTAGCATTAATTGGAGGAAGTATGTAATTAGATCTATCATATGCCATGATCCCAATGAATGGTAGAAATATCAAATTAGCCAGAGAAGAAAGGTCACTAGAAATAGTTGAAAATCAAGATTCAGAAGAGCATATCTGTTTTGTGGATACTGACTGTGAGAATTTCAAAGTTGTCTCAGATGATCAAGGAAATAAAGAGAAAGATTTTTGCACCCAAGAGCTTGACCAGTAGGGTCTCTGGACTATGTATTTTGATGGAGCCTATTCAAAGGAAGGTTTTGGTGTTGGAGTTGTGTTTTTGTCTCTAGCAGATAACCTTTTAAAATTCTCTTTCTTGTTAAAGTTTGCCTGCACAAATAATATTGTAGAGTATGAAGCTCTACTACTAAGATTAAATGTTGCTTTGAAGCATGGGATTAAGATGCTGAAAGTGTTTGGAGATTCAGAGTTAATTGTTTCGCAGGTGAGGGATAAGTATGCTTCAAAAAATAAAAGGTTAAAATAGTATAAGCATGTTGTGTGGGATACAATTGAATTATTTGATTCTTTTTCAATAAATTGGATAGAAAGATCTAAGAATGTCATGGCAGACTTTTTAGCTAATGTGGCCATAAGGCCTGATGATGTCACTCTGTCTGATGTTACAAATGTTGAGGTTAAAATGAGGCCTATAGTGCCAGATAATGTATGCAGTTGGCAGGTGTTTGATGATGATAGAGATTTGTTGAGGTTCCTACACTGCATAGATGAGTATGAGAACCAGGAGATTGATTTTTAGAACTTTGTAGAAGTTGTGAATGGAAAAGAAACTCTTTTGGGGAAAGAGGTAATTCAGCTTAAGACAAATAAAATCCCCAGAGGGCTAGTTGCTTTAGAAAGAGAATTTAACAATAGAGACCAATTTATTACAAAGACATCTCCTACAAACAAGGATGATTTGGAGAAGATAAACTTGGGGACATGTCATGGCCCCAAAAAGGTATATATTAGCAAATAGCTCAAGCCACACATTAGGAGTATGTTGATTGCATTATTGAAAAAGTATAAGCATGTATTTGCATGGTCATATGAGGACTTAAAATCTTATAGAGAGGATTTATTCTAGATGAAATTCCTTTGAAGCTTGAAGATAATCCGTTCAGACAAAAACAAAGACCTATTAACCCAACTTTGGCTCCAAAAATGCAACAAGAGCTTGTAAAGCTCAAAGAGGCTAGAATAATTGTGCCTATGAGACACTCCACTTGGGTGTCCAATCTTGTCCCAGTTAGAAAGAAAAATGGTGACATAAGACTTTGTGTGGACTTCAGAAATTTAAATGTATCTTCTTTGAAAGATAATTATCCATTGCTTAACATGGAGGCTATGTTGTAAAAGGTGACTGGTTGTGAGTTTTTATCCATGATGGATAGATTTTCAGGATATAATCAAGTGAAGGTTAAAGAATTTGAATAGTACAAGACTGCTTTCACCACTCCACGGGGAACCTATGTATATGTAAGAATGCCATTTGGATTAACAAATGTAGGTGCTACATTTCAAAGGGCTATGGATGTTGCTTTTGTAGGACTAATTGACTCAATTTTGGTTGTATATCAAGATGATTTAACTGCCTATTCAAAAAAGGAAGAGAAACATTGCATGCATCTAGAACAAATTTTTATTAGAGAATTGGACTATGGCATTTAACTTAACCCATAGAAATGTGCTTTTGGGGTAGTAGAAGGAAAACTATTGGGACACATTGTTTCCAAGGATAGAGTCAGGATTGATCCTGAAAGTGTTGTAGCAATTGATAGAATTCAAATGCCTAAAACAGTGAAAGGTATTCAGTCTTTCTTTGGGCAGATTAACTTTGTTAGAAGATTCATTCCCAGCTTTGTAGAGACTACATAGGATATTTCTAAAATGTTGAAGAAGGGTGCAACTGTTAAGTGGGAAAGTGAAGAAACAAGATCATTTCAAAATATCAAAGAAGCTATTAAGATGGCTCTTGTGTTGAGATCTCCTAATTTTTCTAAGCCACTTCAGTTGTTCTCATTTGCTTCTTTTCACACTATTGCTGCATGTTTATTATAGAAAAATGAAGAGGGTTTTGAACAACCTATTGCTTTCTTTAGCATGTCATTGCAAGTAGCAGAATTGAAATATGATATCATGGAAAAGCAGGCATATGCATTGGTTAGGGCAGTCAAAATCTTTAGGCCATACTTAGTAGGATCTTAGATAGTTGTATATGTGCCCCATTCAGCAGTTAAGGACATTTTCACTCAACAAGAAGTAACGAGAAGAAGATGTAGGTGGATTAACAAGTTGCAAGAATTCAACATTGAGATACAAATCACAAAATTGGTAAGGGGACAGGGTTTGGCTAAGATGATGACATAATCAAATCTAGAGGCATGCCAGGTAAATGTGGTTCAGGGTGAGATTGTTAACATGTCAGAATCTGAATGGTACAAGGATATTGTGTATTATTTGTAGAATTTGGATTGTGCTTCCCATCTCAGTGATAGTAAGAAAAGGACCTTAAAGTTACATGCTATTAAATGCATAATTCTTCAATGAGAATTATATTGGAAGAGTCCTAATGGTGTGCTACTTAGGTGTGTGGATGAAAATCAAGCTACAAATATTTTAAGTGACATGCACAAAGGAAGGTGTGGTGAACACTACACTGCCAAGACAACAACTCACAAAATTCTTAGAGCAGGCTATTGGTGGCCCACCCTTTTTTCAGATGCACAAAAGATGGTAAGAAAATGTGATCCCTATCAAATGTTCTCAAGAAAACTCAAGTAGGAAGGTGCATTACCCCTTAGAACTGTAACTGTGGTGGCTCCATTTTAGCAATGGGGAATTGATTTTATAGGGGAAATATCAGAAAAATCAAGTGGAGGACATTGTTGGATTCTAGTTGCTATTGATTATTTCACTAAATGGATTGATGCCATTCCAACTAGGAAGGCTACTAGCAGGGTGGTGATGGATTTTATTTTCGAACACATTATTATTAGATTTGGAGTGCCAGTCAAAGTGGTCACAGACAATGCCATGTGCTTCAAGTCTAGTGAATTTGTTAACTTTTGCAACAACTATGGGATTGATTTGTCATATGCATCACCATATCATCCACAAGGAAATGGTCATGCAGAATCAAGTAACATGAGCCTCATGAAAATCATCAAAAGGATGGTAGACAAGAACAAAAAGGCGTGGGATTCAAAGCTAAAGTTGGCACTTTGGGCTGACCGAATAACAGTGAAGAAAGCAACTGGAAGGTCACCTTTTGAGCTAGTGTATGGAGCCCTAGCTAAGTTACCTATGAACAATCTCTTGCCAATTTATAGGTTCATACAAGAGAATGATAAAGAGATTGAAAACTCAATGAATAAAAGGACAAATTAGCTGGTTGCATTGGATGAAACCAGAAGAGAAGCACAGAAGACAAATATTAAGAAACAATAGAAGGTAAAATATTTATTTGATAAAAGGCCCACAGAAAGGAAGTTTTAGATATATGATTTAGTCCTTGTTTGGAGTGCAAAGAGTCAGGATAAGGGTAAGCATGGTAAATTTGAACCCTTATGGATGGGCCCATATCAAATCAGTAATACTCATGGAGAAGATTCCTACTTTCTCCAGGCCCTAAATGGTGAACTACTAGAATTGCCTGTGCACGGTCAGTTTCTAAAACCTTACTTCTCATGAATAAATGTCCTAAGTGCACATTGTAAATAAGGTGTAAATACTCTGTACACTTTGTATAGTTGGTGGTGTTTTGCATTTTGTGTTTTGCCTAGTCTGCCTCGGAGTTGTCTGGTCCTCACTACAGCCTTGTGCCTGCACATCCCCAGTCGGAGCCAATGGTGGTGCCCACCTAGGGTTACGGTTTCAAATTAGAACATCTACAGCCTTTGTTTTCATTAAAACCCTAACAAAAATATCTATGTCCCATGCTCTATTACTTTATATCTTCTAATTGAGTGTTGACCTCCTGTAGTAGGTTGTCAATCACTTAAGTTGCATTTTCGTGCCTCATTATTCATTGGTTGACCAGCCTCTATACATTGCATTACAACTTTTCCCCCATCATGTTGCATAAAAGAATGAAAAAATGCTAAGTCGGAAAGGCCCTTTGTGCGGCGGTGAAATCCTTTGTATATTGTTCTATGTATTTTAACATGCAGGAGCGGCATAAAAAGTGCCTGTTGGCATGACATGTCTCATCGGTGGTCGAGTTCATCGTTTCCCCAACAGGCCAATGCAAACGATATATGTAAGGTGGGATGCAAGTGGTGGGCTCCACAGGTTGTATATGCATTGGCTTGTAGGTTTGCACATACAAAGGAAACATTGAAGAGAAACAAGTTAAGAAGGGATACAAAATCTCGGGCCCACATACATACAAAGGGGATTGTATGTATGTTCAAATGTATAAGACAAATGTACAAGGCCAACATACAACACTCATATCACCAAGACCTTACCTATCGGCGATTCATGCAACAGTCTCACCGATAGTCCGATGCTTATACAAGGGAAGATACATTTGGTGGGGTCCACCAAATGTATGTTCGCATATACAAGCAAACATGTACAAGGTGGACATGGCCAAAGAGTTAACAGAATATGTGAAATATTTTGAAATCCGCCATTATATGTTTGGGATTGTATATTCCAAATATACAATCGAATGTGCAAGCAAAAGATACAAAGAAAATATGAAAGCAAGATACCGATAAAGTCAAAGTTCCTCAAGTATGGTGGGCCTGCGTGATTGTATATCGTGTTTGTATATGCGATGTATAAAGCAAATATACAAAGAAAAAATGTACAAAGCCCAAACATGGAAGGATAGTATGTTGCAGAAGATGGATTTTAAAGTCAATGGGTTGTATATCGCATTTGTATATGAGATATACAAAGGAAATATACATTGGATAAGATACAAGCCAGATTCCAAAGGTTTTCCAATCTAGCTGATAAATGAGTTGGAATCCGCCACTTGTATATTTTCTTTTGTATGTACGACATATAAGATGGAGATACAAGAGAGAGATACAAGGCGAAACTCAATCAAATTTCAAAATGTTTTATAAAATTTGTTGTCCGCAACTTGTATGTTAAAATGTTTGTATGTTTGAAATATACAACACAATATACAAAAGGGTAAGATACAAGCCAAACCCGATGGTGCCTTCAAGTTTGTTTTACATGAAATTTGGGGTCTACCTTGTATGTTGGTGATTGTATGTATATACAATTGCATATACAACCATATATGCAAAAGCTTGAATACACAGTGAGCATTTGAATGTATATGCATTCTGCATATACAAAGGTTTTAAAGGGTCAACAATGGGAAATGAAGTGCCTATGTGGTGCGATTTGATTGACTGAGGACAAATCAGCGTATTCGGCACTGCAGATCTTGGTGGGAAGGAAGGAAATCAATGGTCCTAATTCAAATTTTCAAAGGGAAGGATTTCTTCATATTTGTGACTGCAATCTTAGTGGGAAGAAACTTTAGAGGCACGTGAACTGTTGTTGTGTCCCAAAGAAAGAAAGTTGGCATTAATGGCAAATTTTACAGAGGCATGGGTCGAGAGGACAGGTCAATTGCCATGTTTAAGGTGAAAATCTTCAGTCAGGGGCTCACATCTTGAACCTTCCTATCCTTTCCTCCTCTTCTCGTGGCCGCATTGAATGATTCTGGCACCATTCTTATAATACATTATATCTGGTGACATCTTGGAGAATGCCATGTAATTAATTACTGAGTATAGGTTCTCGCTTTATAAGCAGACTGTGTTAATCAATTCTGGGTTGTTGAAAAATGGAAAAATGTTGGTACTGTGATAAGATACAACTTCGTTGGTGGCTTTGTTTTGGGTGTCTTGTGAGTTTATGAATCACTTGTTGAATGTTTTATGCATAAATTTACTGGTTTCATGTTGTTTTATATGAGAAGTGCATTGTTGCATGTATTCAGTCATTTGTCTCCAGGTTGTGGGCATCTTTTCTGTTGAATCTGAGTAATTAAGGGTTATTTTGGATTCAGGAACATGGGCTTTCTGTGTTGAGTGTTTAATTTCTTACTTTTGTTCAAGGAGAAGATTAAATGTTCTAGATTAAACATTGGGAAAAGTATACTGTAACAGGGATATTAGTAAGCATGAATGGCTTAATACTCAATGTTGGTAAGTATCTGTAAGTCAGGCACTAGAAATCCCCTCGAAACTCAGTCATTGATTCAAGTCTATGGTAACCATTCACATGTATATGTCCATTGACTCCGAGCCCTGAGATAGGCACCTGTCTAGTCTAGTATTGAGGTTACAACCCAAGTTCCAAGTTTTGCATCCAGAATACAAAATACAAACTCAAATTTCAAATACAAACCTTTAGGACATTAGAAGTAGTTTTAGGATCAAAATCCTCTGTCTCATAATTGAACATAGGCCCTGTTGGTTTTTCTTCTGAATCAGCATT
Source organism: Cunninghamia lanceolata (assembly GCA_027924645.1). Taxonomy (NCBI): domain Eukaryota; kingdom Viridiplantae; phylum Streptophyta; class Pinopsida; order Cupressales; family Cupressaceae; genus Cunninghamia; species Cunninghamia lanceolata. The sequence continues at coordinate 2,707,034 of BSBN01000424.1, read as the reverse complement.
AGGGTTTGCCACTTCTAATGCACAGGCAGATTCAGCCAACTGAATATAGGAGGTTACGTGAGCTCCTCCCCTTCACTTCTGGTTCTGCCGCACCAAGGGGGGTATCCCTATAACTCAAGATGTAACCTTGACTAGCTCAAAGATAGAAAGATCTAACTTGACAACAACAGGCAGAATACTCTCATGTATGGACCAAGATCTGTATGATAGATCACAAGGCTGGCAACATTCTTGGACATGATGTCTAGTTGGGTATGAGAGCATGCAGGGGTTTCCTACTCCTAATCCTACAACTAACAGATGAAGTGATTTGAAATGATGTTTGGATGCAAACCTAGACCTGGTGTATAACCTCAACACAGAGCTAGATTGGTGCCTATCCAGGGCTTGGAGTCGGTACACATACACCTGTGAATGATCAGCACGAATAGCTAAAACTGGATTTCAGGGGGATACACATGATATCTGCCTTACAGATATCTCCCAATAAAGAGTGTTAAGCTGTCTATACTTATGGCATCCCTATTGCAGTAAGAAAAATACATACAAAACTGGAGACAGAATCAGCATAACACATGCAAATACAGCATTATTCATATAAGATTAACCATGAAATCAGTGGATTCATGCCAAATCGTACAACAGGAGATACATAAACTCACAAGTTTTGCTGCACAGAGCAACCAAAACCAGTTGTATCTTATTATAGAGCCAAAATGTCCAGTTTTCAACAACCAACAAATGAGCAACACAACCTGCTTATAACAGCCAGGTAGGTGCTCAGCAATCAATTACATGGTTGACCAAAAAATCCCGCCAGATACACAGTATCAGAAAAATGGCGCTCAAACATGAATGCAGCAGGTAGGGGAGGAGACAGGAAGATTTTTCGAGCCCTGCGCCACTGCCTAGGGATCCAGATCTTCAATCAGGTACCAGGTCTGTCCACGCCATCGCCCATACCTCTGCAACAATCGCCATTAATGGCGCACCAACCCGCGGCCTTGGGAAGAACATCAAACAGTCGGTCGCAACCATTTCCCGCCGAGATTCATCATCATGATATTTCGAATATGCAGGATACCAATTATCCCACATGCACCCTGCAGCAACCTCTTTAACACTTTATATACTAGGTCATGAGCATATATGATGTCGGTGCTTTTGCTCCTGACGAAACTAGTATAAGACTTCATCATCATCATCCTCCAGCAGCATGATATCCTGTCGCTTGAAAAATCACCCTGACGTCAGCATCATCCTCGCAATATAACCTGCATGATAATTGCCTTCATCGGCAATATCCTCCTGCTTAGCTGATACCAAAACATCCTGATGACGTCATCATCATATCTTGCTGATGTCATCATCATATCCGCCCACTGCGCACCTCCTCATATCCGGATGACGTCATCATCATATTTGCAAATATCAGGGGATCTCCATAAGATGATCAACGTTAGAAATATGACCCCCCCAGACCTTGATGACGTCATCATCATATCGACATCAGGATGATATCCGGAAGACAACCAGATATTTGGAAATATCATCCTGATGCACTAACATCATGCTGCACTGTAGCTCCGCTATAAGATCAGGGCGATATATGAATATGATGATGCTTGAAAAGATCACCCCCCACTTAGCTAATGCACGAAGCCGGCAGGAGGATATCTCCCCTCAGAAATATCATGATGTAGACAACCGGAAGACCGGATATCACCCTGACGTAAGAATGACGTCAGCATCATCAGGGTGATAAAACAACGAACATGAAGTAATACAACATCATCAGGATGATATTGACTAAGATCATCCTGACGTTCAAATATGATGACCCCGGTGAATATCGGGTCATACTTAGAACTCTTCAGCAACATCATCAGGATGATCATAACCAAGATCACCCGATGATAAAAATATCACCCCAGCGAAAGATCACGCAGGTAGACAATATGATGACCCTCGCAAGCAACACGGCGATAACTGGAAATATGATCATGATGATGAAGACGACCCTTAGAAGAAATAGGTCAGGTCGAACTACTCAGAAAATAACCCCTCAGAAGATCGGGGTAACATCATCATCATAAAAGGGCAAGGTGATAATTGGGAGATCACCGGATACTTGAAAAATCACCCCCGCAAGAAAATCAGGGCACACTGTAGATCATCAACAGGATCAGGATGACATCCAGACATCACCCGATATTGAAATATGATGATCCTGATGATGAACAAGTCGACAGAAAACATGATGATGATGACCATCATCGAAGAAAATATGATGATGATGACTTCCTCCTCGAAGAAAATATGATGATGCAGCTAAAAAATGCTGAGGAGGTCCAACACTTAGAACATCTTTTGGATATTTAGGGAAAGTGCCTGCATGAAAATTGCTCAAAAACTGTCAGTCAATTCAGGCACTAACAGGCCCAGAGCTAGCTCCTTTGCACTTATTTCATAGTTTTGGTCTACATAAGAAAGGATTTATCAGCTTTATGTTAGTATCCTAGTTAGTTCATGTGTGTATCATATGGGTGTTGAATAGGGAATACCCCCCTAGGTTTTGTAGAGCCTGAAGAAGAAGAGGAGATATTTATAGTCTATCTCCTATACTATTGGCCCCTGGCCTAGGAATCCTGTTGATCAATGATGGCTACCTTGTAGGGATAACTGGGAAGCATCCAGTTGGGAAAAAACTCCAACACTATTAATGGCATCAACGGTCTTGGTGGAGAAGTGAAAGAGGATGAGATTGTGAAGAAGGTTCTGAGATCTCTTCCAAAATCCTATAGTCATAAGGTGTCTGCTATTGAGGAAACTTAGGATTTGGATAAATATACAATAGATCAATTGTTTGGCTCTCTCACAGCCTTTGAAATGAGAGAATTTGACAAAGGTGCTCCAAAGAAGGAAGCAACATCCAAAGCAAGTAAGAAGATAGAAGATGAAGCAACTGATCAAGATGATGACCCTAATGGGGTAGAAGCAAACTTTGTAAGGATATTGAAGAAAGGCATAGGAAAATGCAAAGGTAAGTTACCTTTCAAATGTTTCAATTGTGTAAAATTGGTCATTTTGCTTCTAAATGTCCATTTAAAGAATCAAAAGGTAATAGAAAAAGAGAGAAGCCCAAAAAAAGATGTATGCCATGGAGAACAGTTGCTCCTCAGAAGATGAGGATCATGATGATTCAAATGATGAAACACTTTTTATGGCCTTGAATGTTGGTGACAAAAAGGATGATTATGGAAAATGTAAAAAGTCTAATACCTTGCAAGCTAACCAAAACAATGATAAAACAATGATTGTGTGGACTGCCTTTCATGCAAAAGAAGAAGCCAAGGCTTGGGTAATTAATAGTGGTTGCTCTAATCATATGATTGGTGACAAGGAAAAGTTTATCAGCTTTAAGAAGTGGAATGGTGGAGCTGTTAAGTTTGGTGGTGATGAGTCAGCATGATTTTTTGGAAAGGGTGCTATAACTATTGATGGGAAGAACAGGACTAAGGATGTCCTCTATGTCAAAGGGATAAAGTATAATCTTCTTAGTGTCAGTGAGATGTGTAATAAAGGATAAATCTTATCTTTCATGCCAAAGGTTGTGAAATCAGGAAGGCAGGGTCCGAAAAGCTAGTTGTAGAAGGTATCAAGTCATATGGAGATATCTATCATCTGAAGGAGGTAAATGGAAGAACATGCTTATTGGCTCAATCTAGTGAGTGTTGGTTGTGGCACAAGCATATGGGACACATCACTTTGATAGTATGGTACAATATTATCTCTATTCAGGCAGCAATAGATATCCCTAATATAACCAAGCCTACAAACACATTATGCAAGGATTGTCAAATGGGAAAGCAGACAAAGGCAAATTTCAAGAGCGAAGGAAAGCATGTAATGTATGTTGAAAAAGATAAGTTTTTCAATTTGAACTCTCTGCAAATCATCGACAGAAGTGAAGGCATAAGAGACAGTCCAAGTTTGAAAAAACATGAATTCACTAATAAAGTATAAGAAGGGGATGGTTCGAAAATGGCCAAATGCACTGATTGAAGTGACAAAGTCTGAATTTCTGAAATGAAATCAAAGTCATTGAAGTGCAATATCTATGTTATCGGCAAAGTGTGTGCCTTACAAACTAGTTTTTTAAGTTAGCCTTTTCGTTGATTCACTACCTAGGTGGCAAAAGGCACACAAAAATGTTAGTTCGCACTTTGGTGTTTTTTTGCGATAAAGGCATAGGGAGATGAAGATAAAGGCATAGGTTCTTAAAATTGAGAATTTGCTGATAACGAAGGAAACAAGGCTAGGTTCGTAATAATGTGCTTTCACCGATGATTATTTGTAATTCAATTGACTAATGTTTGAAAAAGGCAACATTTGCTGATAGCTTTTATTAGGTTTTGAAAAGTATATTTTTACCGATAGAGGTGACAAAAGTGTTCAAAGAGATGGTTCATAAAATGCATATTACTTCAATAGAGATAACAGAGGGCCTTAGTTCAGAAATGTGAGAGTTCATCGATAAATGGTGATAAAGGCAAGTTTGTAAAAGACAACATTAGCCGATAAAAGCACAGGCCTAAGTTTGTCATATCAAGTTTTTACTGATAGCTAGCATGTCCAACATCACATTTATAGGGCCACGTAAGCATTAGTTCAAATTATGACATGGATGCTCTTGGGATGATCTTACAATTTGTGGTGAACATTTATTCTGAGGATTCTGTGGGGTTGATGGGAAATTTTACCAATATATATTTATGAGCCAGAAGTCTGTTGTGCAACAGTTCTGCTAATGGAAGTATGGTATAAAATGACTTGAAACTGTCGATGTTTGGTTATTGAGTAGTTGATGGCGGTTCAACTGTTGGAAGTATGCGTATTTATACACAATGTTTTTTTTGTGAATGAGTTACTAAATTGAACTGAATTGGACATTTTTCTTTCATAGGAAGAAAGTATAGAATTTGCATGAACATACAAATGTTCACAAGAAAAATGTATAGAGCAAAAGGAGACTTTGTTGAAGTAAACAGAGAATGCAGAGAGCATAGAGAGAAGAGAAGGTTGTGTTATTAAGAACATGAAGTATATGAATCGAAGGGTGCATTTCAGGTTAGTGAAGAACCAGTGTCTGCATATTAGATTTTGTAAGGATTCAAGGGTTGGTGCCTCATTGGGGTTGGTACTTCATTGTATTGGGTTGGTGCTCAATTAGGTGTACAGTGTACCTGAAGGTTGAAGCCTCAAAACATTGTATTGGGTGTCAATGTACCTGTAAGTTGGTGCTTAGGAAACATCTATAGAATCTTTTATGGTGAGGTTAGATTTGAGCAGCAGACTCAAGAACATTCTCATCATGGTTTTTCCCTTTCGGGTTTTCCATGTAAAATTGGTGTTTCCTTGTGTGTATGTGATTTATGTGTGCTTTTAATTCTTAACTACTAATTTCATTTTAAAGTTTTAACATAGACTTATCCACCCCCCCTCTCAGTGTATTAGTGTTCTTTCAACAATTGGTATTAGAGCCTAGGGTTACTTAACAGAAAGTTTAACCACTTAAGGAAGATCTAGTCTCAAGAACACTATGGAAGGACATGAGGGTTTTTCTTCAAATAAGGCACCATTATTTGATGGATCTAATTATGCTTTTTGGATCATCAGAATGGAAACTTATTTGACTTCTCTTGGATTTGATGTATGGAAATCTATTAAAGATGGCTACACACCACCAACATCTAATCCCGTTGCAGCCAATAAGAAAGATTGTGAAAACAATGCTAAAGTAGAGAATTCTATATTGGTTGGTCTAAAAAATACATAATTTGTAAAAGTCGTGCATTGTAAATCTACTAAAGCCATATGGGATAAACTACAGAAAAATCTATGAGGGTGATGATAAAGTCAAGAAAGTGAAACTACAAACCCATAGAGGCAAATTTGAGGCTCTAAAGATGAAATATGATGAGAATATTGCATCCTACATGCTCTGGGTAGATGAGGTAGTGAATGCAATTAGAGGTCTCAGAGAAGACATAGAAGATAAGGTAGTTGTGAAGAAGGTTCTGAGGTCTCTCCCACAAAGGTATGACTCTAAAGTATTTGCAATTGAGGAAGCAAAAGATATGGATAATTTTACTATGGATGACTTATTTGGGTCACTCAAAACATATGACATGAGAAGTGACAGTACAGGCTCAACAAAGAAAGAAGAAGCATTCAAGACTTCCAAAGCCAAGGAGATTCAAGTAGATTCAGAATAAAGTACCAGTTCAAATGAAGAAGAAGAGAATTTTGTCAGAAGATTGATGAAGGGCTTTGGTAAATACAAAGGTAAGCTACCTTTCAAATGTTTTAATTGTGGAAAAATTGGTCACTTTGCCTCTAAATGTCCCTTAGGTGAAAATCAAAAGGGAGATAGTTCTAGGAGTCAAGAAGTTTCAAAATATGAAAGGAGAAATTTTAATAAGAAGAAAAAGAGTCTATATGTTGACATAGAAATTAGTTCTTCAGATGATTGTTCTTCTGCAAGTGAAGATTATGAAACTTCCTTCATGGATGTTGAAATTAAAGAAGATGAAAATACTAGTACAAAAGATTGTTGTGAAGACTCTGATGAGGAAGAAGAGGGTGAAGTTGATTTGGAAGGTGAATTTATTTCTGCTCTAGATGATCTAAAGCATGAAAGAAAATAAAATGAAAAATACAAGTTAAGGATTGAAGAATTTGATAAACTTGTTGTAGATTTGAAACTGTAGTTACCTAAGTCTAAAAGGATAGAAGATGTAACTAGTTTGGATTTGAAGAACAAACTAGAAGAGTGTCAAAAATTAGAGGATGAAGTTGTCTCGCTAAGGAAGGAATTAGAAAAGATGAATGAACAGTTAAATAGAAGTCTCAAGTTTGAAAAGAGCTCAAAAATTCTTGATCAAATAATTTCCTGTCAAAGATCCTTCTCCAACATGGTTGGGTTAGGATATGTTGAAAATAAGAGTTTCAAAGATGTTGTCTCTAAGAAGAATGTAAAAGTTGCTCACTTCAAAAAGATAGTTAGAGAACAGGGCGAGTCAACCTCTGCTACGCCTAAAAAAGGTGTTGCTTCTAGGAAGCCTAAAGGATTCAAGAAGAAGAAGAAGACTGAAGATCTTAGAAAGTAGGATGATGGATTCATCAAAGTCCACAATCTAGGGATGAGATTCAAGAACCAATCTGCAAGACAAACCAGGTTCAATTATGCATTTTATGGTTACTATTTTCATGTAATCAGTTTGAATATAAAGCAATAAACTGTAAAATTAGACCTAGGAGAATGAATAGGCATGATTTTGTAAGAAAAAATCATTTTAACCCTTTAGTTGATATGAATGATATTTGTTATAATTGTAACAACTATGGGCATATTGCCAAGTTTTATAGAATTTTGTTTATACAACCTTCTGGACATGAGAAAAGGAGATTTACTCCTCCAAGGCAAGACAGACCTACACATGCTTCTCTACAAAAGCAAAACAAAGTACAATCCTCTACACATCACAAGAAAGAGTCTGCAACCCATGCTCAGGAGAAAAAACCTGCAAAACCTTTTGAGGAAAAAGAGAAAAGTTCAAATAGGCATTGGGTAGAAAAGAAGGATGAAAAGTCTATGTTAGTTTAAAAAACTTTTCATGCCAAAGGAGAAGGCAATCCTTGGGTGATAGACAATAGATTCTCTAGTCATATGGCTGGAGATAAGAGTAAGTTCACCATTTTGGAGAAATGTAATGGTGGTTCTATCAAGTTTGGTGATAACACCACTGCTAAGATAGTTGGAAAATGCACATTACGTATAGATGGTAAAACTAATGCTCAATATGTGTTGTATGTAGAGGGATTACAACATAATTTGGTCAGTGTCATCCAAATATTTGACAATGGTTATAACATGCTATTCATACTAGTGGATGTGGGATATGAACAACTAGCTCTGGTAGAGTTGTTGCTGAGGCAAATAAAATAAACAACAACCTGTACCATCTGAAAGAGGTGAAGAGTGGAAGATGTATGTTAGAGAAAACTAATGAAAGTTGGTTATGGCACAAAAGGATGGGCCACATCAACTTTGACCATCTAGTGAAGCTCAACAAGAGGAATGCAGTCATAAATATGTCTAGTATTGGTAAGCCAGAAAATACCTTCTGTAAACAATGTAAAGAAGGGAAGCAAATAAGGCCCAACTTCAAGACAAAACATTATTTAGCCTCAAAACCTCTTGAATTGATACATATATATTTGTGCAGACCAACCAGAACCAAAAGTATCAATGGAGAAAGGTATTTCATGTTATTGATAAATGATTATTCGAGAATGACATGGGTAATGTTTCTTAAAGATAAATCTCAAGCCTTAGAAAGATTTAAAATCCTTAGGGCTATGGTTGACAATGAAATTGGGTCAAGGATAAAATTCTTAAGATCAGATAAAGGTGGAGAATTCACTTCTAATGAATTTGATCAGTACTATGAAAAGCATGGTACTAAAAGATATTTTTTTTGTAGCTAGGACACCTCAACAAAATGGAGTTGTTGAGAGTGCGTGAGCAGGAAAAATTAGGTTAATAAGATCAAGCATTACAATCAAAACCCAATCCTACCACCTTCAAAAAATCCATCTAAATGACACAAAATGAATGCAAATCAAAGAACAATGTCACCTAGATTGTGTTGATTTCTTAGTTGAATGTGGATTGCTTCTCAATAGTGAACAACCATAGTTGGGCCAAAGTTTCCATGATGATAGATAATATGCTCAATGTGCTCAATGGATATGATATGCATGAAATGATAATTAGGATGCTATGAAAAGTGGGTGATTTGGAATGAAATGAGAGGGTGTATATATAGCTCTCACCTAAGATTGATCAACGGTGGAGAAAAGGTGGCTACATGAATGGTTGAGATTATTCAAGAAGCTTGGATGAATGTGTACAAGACATGTGTCCATAGGGATAACTTTTATTAAATGATTTAGTTGGCTTTGGTGGTGGAGATAAGATTGATTTTCTTAAAATAGGATGCTTTTCTATTTTAAGAGTTGGATGACAAGGATAATTGATTTTCAAACCAATTAAATCATTTTTTGTATTTAATTTTCAACAAACTATAGACAAGGATGACTTGTACACATAGAAGAAAGTGATAAGATATGAACAAATTAAACAAATAAATTCATTTAATTTATTTTTAAATGATAGAGGAAATGCCTAAATTTAGAAAATTGGAAGAAACAATATAAATTAATTAAATAAATTTATTTAATTTATGTGCATGATGAAGGGATAAATAAATAAAATATTAATTTTATTTATTAGAAGGAAATTAAAAAAATTTAGAAAAAATATTTAATTTTAGAAGAATAGTGGGATAATTAAATAATTAAAGATTATTTAATTATAGATAGAAAATAGAAGAATGACGATAATGAAAATACATGAAATTAATTAAATAAATATAATTTATTTAATTAATTATAGAAATAGATGGTTTAGAAGAAAATAGATAATTGATACAAGTGTGCTAGACAAAATCGACATATGCAAAGGTGAATAATGCGACAAATTGATAAATGATATGAAGGGTCAATTTTGGGTGTCTACAGAGAGAATACAATTGTCTAGAAAATGGCTAGAATAATGTTGAATGAATCCAAATTGCCTAGTATATACTAGAAGGAAGTAGTTCATACTGTTGTCTACATTCTTAACAGAGGTCAGTTAAGAGTAAATCATGATAAGACTGCATATGAATTGTTGAAAGGTAGACCTGCATCTGTGAAGCATTTTAGAATTTTTAGAAGTAGATGTTTTATAAAAAAGGGATGAAGATACCCTAAGTAAATTTGAGACAAGGTCCGATGAGGGAATATTTCTTAGTTACTGAACTACAAGCAAAGCCTATAAATGCTACAATAAAAGGTTGCAGAAGATAGTTGAAAGTGTGAATGTTAGAGTGGATGAAGACTTCTCTCAGTTGTCACATAGAAATGATTTGTATTCAAAGGTTCTTGTTTATGAAGAAGAAGAAGAAGTGGCAAAAGAAAAGTCACAAGAGGAGAGTGATGTTGATGAAGAAGAACAACCAAAATCTACTCCAAAGGCTCCACCCAAGTATGTCAAATGAGATCATTCTGAAAATCAAATTCTTGGAAATAAATCTGATGGCGTCATGACAAGGGAAAAGTAAAATCTAGCACAACAAGAATGGGTAAACTATTTGTTATTGTCTAAAATAGAATCCAAATCTTATGAAGACGCTAGTAAAGATGAAAGCTAGATTGAGGCCATGAAAGAAGAACTTAGTAAAATAGAGAAAAATTAGACTTGGGAACTTGTTCGAAGGCTTGGTGATAAGAATGTCAGAGGCACAACATGGGTGTTTAGAAATAAAGTGAATGAAGATGGAAAGATAACTAGAAACAAAGATAGATTAGTCTGCAAGGGCTATGCTCAGGTTGAGGGCATAGATTTTGATGAGACATTTGCACCTGTGGCTAGGCTTGAAGCCATTAGTGTTAGATTTAGGGCAGACAATTGAGAGGGGGGTGAATCAGTTGTCCAAAACTTTTCTTCTTTCAACACTTGCATTCACTTTACATTAACAATAAATCAATCATGAAAACTTAATGTAAATAACCAAGAGCAGAAAACACATCTACACATGAGACACCAAGATTTTGACGTGGAAAACCCGGTTAAGGGAAAAGCCACGGGGTGACTAACCCAAGAATTTATTCTCTGTTAGAAGAATAGAAAGAATAAGATGGAACTTGCCAATTAGGGCTCACTACCTGAGCACACTGCTCACAAGAGATTCACTGCCTAGAAGAGACACACTGTCTACAATAAATGAGTATTACATACTTGAACTGGTAAATAGCATCATCACCATGCTTGAATCAATTCCATTAATGCCCAAATCCTTCTTCTCTTCCTTTCGCTCTTCTCCTCGCTACCACACACTCATCTCCACAAGTACACTTTTGAAATGACTTTGCAAACCTTTATTTATACACGACATAAACTTAGGAATAATCATTTAAGTCGGCAAGCAACCACAAGAACATTCACAAGGTGTATAATTCATCCGATCAGCCCGTCACAGAAAGAACACCTTTATCCAGAAGTATTTCTTCAAATCTGGGCTTCAATTCTAATGTGGACCATCAACACGAACTAAACATAATCCAAGGACCTTCACAAGGTTTCCTGAATCACCAGAAACATCCGCTCTTCCTCTACTTATTGAAATCCTTCTTTCCTACATCTGGAACCTCAAGAACACAGTCTATTATCACTGTCACAAAGGAATAGGTTCTTCCAGACTTCAAACCACAAACTAATCTACTTGAAACTTCACAAGGACATTCTAAACACTTCCTCAAATATGCAGAGTGGGATAATGCATTACCGGACCTTACCGGACCTATCTATCTCACTCTGTCACCATTGAGCACTTGTCTGAACCAGTTCTACTTGAGTGACCATAACTTCTCCAGATCTTCATGCGGATCCCTAAAAACTTGATTGGAGCATCTCAAGACTTATATCTACAAACCCTTTAAACCGCATCCTCTGATCCTCAACCTATCTTGGACTTTTACCTTGTTATCATCACTGTTCTTCACTGTTCCTGATTGAGACTAATTTTCTCAAAATCCTCAGCACACAGCTCACCCAATCCTTCTCATTAATGCAACATGAGTATGTTGACATCAATGACAACACTGGTTTAACCCATACTTGCAACAATCTCCCCCTTTGTCATTGATGGCAACATATTATGTGAAAAACCATCAAGACAAGAACTTCTCCTTATTGTCATAGCTCCCCCTATCAACAACAACTATTCACATGTCTTCTCTTCATGTACTGCTCCCCCTTTGATCATCAACCACTTGTTTTTCACATGTCTCCTCTCCCCCTTTGACATCAATGGCAAAGGGCCCATACTTACAACTTGATAATCACACCTGCTGCTCCCCCTGAGTAGCAGCTCCCCAACACCAATCTAGACCACAAGATATGACTGTGATATCCACCAGACTGATGCACATTAGTGCATCCTAGTTCATCACCGGAGGGGCAATAACCCCTAACTTCTCCCTGAGTTACTCAAAAGAGTCCTTGGGAAGAGGTTTAGTAAAGATATCTGCAATCTCATCCTTGGAGGGCACATACTCCAATCTAACTTCATCCTTGTTCACTTGCTCTCTTAGAAAGTGAAACTTGATAGATATGTTCTTGGTCTTAGAATGCAACACCAGATTCTTAGAAATATTTATTGCACTTGAATTATCATAGAAAATTGTGATAGGCTCCTCATATTCTACTTTAATGTGTCTTAGCATCTGCTTCATCCATAAGATTTGAGTGCAACTACCTGCTGCTACAATGTATTCTACTTCAGTTGTAGACAGAGATACTGCCTCTTGTTTCTTGCTTAGCCAAGAAACCAATCTTTTTCCCAAAAAGAATGCTCCACCACTGGTGCTCTTCCGGTCATCCACATCTCCTGCCCAATCTGTATCTGTATATGCATGAAGAGAGAAATCATGATCTCTAGGATACCATAGACCATACTCAACTGTCCCCTTTAGATATCTAAAAATCCTCTTGATTGCCATAACATGAGATTCTCTAGGATTAGCTTGGAATCTAGCAACAAGACCAATGACCTGCATAATATCTGGTCTAGTTTGAGTGAGATACAATAGTCCTCCAATCATTGACCTATATTTTGTCTGATCAACCTTGGGAAAGTCATCATCTTTGCTCAACTTGCATCCGATTGCCATTGGAGTGTTCATTGGCTTTGAGTATTCCATCCCAAATTTCCTCAACAATTCTTTCACATATTTTGACTGAGAGATGAAGATTCCTTTCTTTGTTTGAGTAATTTGTAGACCCAAAAATAAATTCATTTCTCCAAGCATTGACATCTCAAACTCACTTTTCATTTGACTTGCAAAAGTTTTGCACATACTGTCTCTTCCTCCAAAAATGATATCATCAACAAATACTTCAACAATTAAGATATTTTCATGATCAATTTTGAAATACAAATTACTGTCAGCAGTACCTTTATTGAAACCAATCGTCAAGAGATGCTTACCCAATCTTTCATACTAGGCTCTTGGGGCTTGCTTTAGTCCATACAGTGCCTTTTTTAATTTACAGACCATGTCACTATGATCAGACAATTGAAATCCATCCGGTTGCTCAATATACACTTCTTCTTCTAAATTACCATTTAGGGAGGCAGATTTGACATCCATCTGATACACCTTGAAATCCTTGAAGGCAGCAAATGCAAGAAATAATCTGAATGCTTCAATTCTTGCCACTGGAGCAAAAGTTTCTTCAAAATCAACTCCTATTTGAGAGTAACCTTTGCAAACTAATCTGGCCTTGTTTCTAATTACTTCACCAGCTTCATTCAATTTGTTCTGGAAGACCCATTTGGTTCCAATCACATTTTTGTTTCTTGGTCTAGGAACAAGATCCCAAGTGTGATTCTTCTCAATTTGCATCAGTTGTTCCTCCATTGCCTTAGTCTAGTTTTCATCATTGCAGGCTTCATTTACTGTCTTAGGTTCAATCTTTGAAATTAGACAATACTCATCTGAATTTTCAGTAATTCTCCTCCTTGTTTGCACCCCTTTGCTTTTGTCACCTATGATCTGATCTTCAGAGTGGTTTAGAGTTACATACCTTAGAATTTTTGGAGTCTCTTGCACTTCTAACTCTTGATCAGTCTCATTGAGACTTATCTCTTCTTCCTATCTTACCGGATCAACTTGACTTTGTTTCTCAGAAGAGACTTGCATACCTTGAGTCTGAACACCATTCTGATCATCTTCATCATGTTCAAGAATTCTTGAGGGTCTTTTAATTTCTTCATCAACCTTCACATTTATACTCTCTACAATCTTTCTTAGTCTCTTGTAACACCGGTATGCTTTGCTTTGAGTAGAATAACCCAAGAATATTCCTTCATCACTTCTAGCATCAAACTTTCCTAGATCTTCATCCCTTTTAATGTAACATCTGCTACCAAAAACTCTAAAGTATCTCACAGTGGGAGTAATGCCAAACCAGAGTTCATAAGGAGTCTTACCAGTATAGTTTCTAATTTGAACTCAGTTGAGAGTTTAGACTGCAGTGCTAACAACTTCTCTCCAATAGATCTGAGGAACATTTTCTTCCATCATCATGGTCCTAGATGCTTCCTGGATGGTCCAGTTCTTTCTCTCAACAACTCCATTGTGCTGTGGAGTTCTAGGGGGAGACAACTATCTCTTTATTCCATGTTTCTCACAAAAGTTTATGAACTCACCGGATGTGAATTCTCCACCTCTATTAGAACTCAGACACTTTAATTTTAATCCGGTCTCATTTTCCACCATAGCCTTGAATATTTTGAATTTCTCAAGAGCTTCTGATTTCTCTTTCAGAAAGGTTACCCACATCATCTGGGAATAGTCATCAATTACCAACATGAAGTATCTATCCCCTTGCACACTCCTGATTCTTGCCGGACCACATAAGTTAGTGTGAACCAAGTCTAATAATCTGGTAGAAGATTGTTCCTTGCTTTTGAATGAGATTTTGCTTTGTTTTCCCAACTGACATTCTTTGCACAAACTATTTGTAGGTTTTACCACTCTTGGAAGATCTCTTACCACCTAAGTATTACTTATCTTGATGATATTATCAAAGTTCACATGACACATTCATCTATCCCATAACCAACTCTGATCAATTTGAACAAATAAGCAACTTTTAGTAGTACCAACTAAGTGAAAGATGTTACCTTTTGTTTGGGTACCTGATGCAATCTCTATTCTAGAACTTTCAGATATTTTGCACTTTCCATTCTTGAATCTGAGATCATAGCCTTTGTCCACCAACTGTCCCACACTGAGAAGATTGTGTTTCAATCCTTCAACATATAATACATTACCGGTTTTGTTCTTTCCTTCAAAAGAAATAGTTCCTCTACCTCTAATTCTACCCGTAGAGTTATCACCAAACTTTACCACTCCTCCTTCATACCTTCCCAAATCTATAAACTTGTTTTTGTCACCTATCATGTGGTGAGAGCAGCCACTATCAATGACCCAATCATCCTTTTCTTTAACTTGGGCAGCCAGGGCTTTATGATTTACGGATTCAGAGGGTATTGGATCTTCTTCCTTGATGGCAATGAACACCCAGTCACTTCCAGATTTGTCTTCTTTCTCTGATTCATCATCTATTACTCCTTCATCATCTCCTTCATGAGCATAGTAACAATTCTTCTGGAATCTTGGTCTATTACTGTTTGGCCTAGAAAATATTTCTGGACACCTTGATACAAAATGACCAATCTTATTGCAGTTAAAACACTTAAAAGGCAATTTTCCCTCATACTTACTGGATCCTCTTGGTAGTCTTTTTGCAATAAGAGCTTCAAGATGAGCAATTTCAGCTTCTTCTTCTTCCAAGTCTTTTCTTGCATTTTCATACCATGATGGTTTCCTTGAAGAGTTTTCTCCCAGATCAAACCTTTGTTTTCCTTTTACCAAGGCACTTGCTTTGAATGCAGATTCAGTCTTTGGAGGATTATCTCCAAACTTAGCCATTTCAAAAGTAGCTAGCTTACCAACCAATTGATCCCTTGTGACTGTTGTGTGAGCTCTAAATTCTTCGATTGTGAAAGCTTTGCTTTTATAAGACTCAGGAAGGGATCTGAGAACTTTGCCAATGATCTCATCTTCACTCAGGGTTCCACCTGCATTTCTGATTCCACAAACTAGCTCATTCACTCTTGGCATAAAAGAGGTAATATTTTCATCATTTCTCATTTTTAGTCTTTCAAATTTCCCCTTTAGACTCTGTAATCTTACACATTTAACAAATTGGTCTCCTTCATGCAAAAGTTCCAATTTCTTCCAAATCTCAAAGGCAGTTGGTAGATGAATAACATTAGAGAGTTCTGAATCGGATAATGCACTTAAAAGAGCCTCTTTGGTCCACAGATTATTTTCAGCATCTGTGATTTCATTTAGGGTTGTTGGACCACCCTGTGGAGGTACATAAGCCTTTGTGACCATGGACCAGTATGCAAATCTCATGCACTGCAAATGACATTCCATGCGACCTTTCCAAAGAGCAAAGTTAGTTCCATCAAATTTTAGACTATCCTTCTTATAGGACGACATTCTGGATCTCCTCAAGTGGTTAAGCTCCTTTCAGAGGAACTTGGCTCTGATACCAATTGTTAGATTTAGGGCAGACAACTGAGAGGGGGGGTGAATCAGTTGTCCAAAACTTTTCTTTTTTCAACACTTACATTCACTTTACATTAACAATAAATCAATCATGAAAACTTAATGTAAATAACCAAGAGAAGAAAACACATCTACACATGAGACACCAAGATTTTGACGTGGAAAACCTGGTTAAGGGAAAAACCACAGGTTGACTAACCTAAGAATTTATTCTTTATTAGAAGAATAGAAAGAATAAGATGGCACTTGCCAATTAGGGCTCACTGCCCAAACACACTGCTCACAAGAGGCTCACTGCCTACAAGAGACACATTGTCTACAATAAATGAGTATTACATACTTGAACTGGTAAATAGCATTGTCACCATGCTTGAATTAGTTCCATTAACGCCCAAATCCTTCTGTTCTTCCTTTCGCTCTTCTCCTCGCTACCACACACTCATCTCCACAAGTACACTTTTGAAATGACTTCACAAACCTTTATTTATACACGACATCAACTTAGGAACAATCATTTAAGTCAGCAAGCAACCATAAGAACATTCACAAGGTGTATAATTTATCTGGTCAGCCAGTCACAGAAAGAACACCTTCATCCGGAAGTATTTCTTCAATTTTGGGCTTCAATTCTAATGCGGACCATCAACACGAACTAAACATAATCCAAGGACCTTCACAAGGTTTCCTGAATCACCAGAAACATCTGCACTTCTTCTACTTACTGAAATCCTTCTCTCCTACATCTGGAACCTCAAGAACATAGTCTGTTATCGCTGTCACAAAGGAATAGGTTTTTCCAGATCTTCAAACCACAAACTGATCTGCTTGACACTTCACAAGGACATTCTAAACACTTCCTCAAATCCACAGAGTGGGATAATGCATTACTAGACCTTACTAGACCTATCTATCTTACTCTGTCACCACTAAGCACTTGTCTGAACTGGTTCTACTTGAGCAACCATAACTTCTCCAGATCTTCATGCGGATCCCTGCAAACTTGATTGGAGCATCTCAAGACTTATATCTACAAACCCTTTAAACCGCATCCTCTGATCCTCAACCTATCTTGGACTTTTACCTTGCTATCATCACTGTTCTTCACTGTTCCTGATTGAGACTAATTTTCTCAAAATCCTCAGCACACAGCTCACCCAATCCTTCTCATTAATGCAACATGAGTATGTTGACATCAATGACAACACTGGTTTAACCCATACTTGTAACAATTAGAATATTTCTTACATATTTATCTTATAAACACTTCAAGGTGTACCAGATGGATGTGAAATCTGCATTTCTCAATGGCTATTTGGACAAGGAAGTTTGTATAGAACAACTTGAAATATTCGAGCTGAATGAAAACAAAGACTATGTGTGGAGACTAAAAAATAAACTATATGGTCTAAAACAAGCTCCTCGCACTTGGTACTCTAGGCTAGACAAATAGATCTTCAACATAAAGGCTATAAGAAAGGTATAGCTGCTAGCAATTTGTATTTTAAAACTAAAGGTAATCATATGCTGATTGTTATTGTTTATGTTGATACATCAATATAATATTTGGTGGAGATAGTGACAAAATCTATAGAGAGTTTGTTGACGTTATGTAGAAAGAGTTTGAGAAGTCAATGCTAGGAGAATTAGCATTTTTCCTTGGTTTACAGGTCAATCAATTAGACACATGGATTTTCATTTCTCAGACCAAGTATGTGAAGGAAATTTTGAAGAAATTCAAGATGGAAGATTGCAAGCCAATCAGTACACCTATGGTCATTGGGTGTAAGCTTAGAAAAGATGATGAATCTGCTTTAGTAGATCAAACTTTGTATAGATCCATGATTGGAAGTCTCTTGTATCTCACAACAACAAGGCCTGACATCATGCAAGTTGTTTGCATGGTAGCTAAATTTCAAGTTGCTCCTAAGGAGACACATATCAAAGTAGTGAAGAAGATATTTAGATACTTGAAGAGTACATTAGATTATGGTCTATGGTATCCTGTTGGTGATGATTTTACTTTAACTACATACACAAATGTAGATTGGGGTAGTTGTGTAGATGACATAAAGAGCACTAGTGGTGGTGTATTCTTTCTAGGAGATAGATTGGTAGCTTGGTTAAGTAAGAAACAAGAGTTAGTCTCTTTGTCAATAGCTGAAGCTGAATATATAGTTGTCGTATCTTGTTGTACTTAGGTGTTATGGATGAAACAAACTCTACAAGATATTAAGGTTGGGTTTAATGAGACAATTAACTTTTTTGTGATAATACAAGTGTTATAAATATCTTAAAGAATCTAGTTATGCATTCAAGGACCAAGCACATATCCATTATGTACCATTTTCTCAAAGAGAAAGTTGCTGAACAAGAAGTCAAGTTGAAATATGTTGCTACAAAAGAACAATTGGAAGATATATTTATAAAACCCCTTCCAAAGGAGACATTTGAAAAAATTAGGCAGAAGTTAGGAGTTGTTCCTTCTCTCTCTAATTGAATACATAATGTATTCGTCCAGGGGGAGTATATCAGAGTATTTCTTTATCCCTGGTACCACAGTTGCCCTATAGGATGATTGTCCTCAGGGGGTACATTAGCATTGTCATCATAGATAAAGATTTTTTTTGTGCGCCCCTTTGTAATTGATGTCAAACTAGGAGAATTATGTAGTCGGCACTCATTCACAACAAAGTGCGAGTGCGACAAGGGGGAGAATGGTTGGGTGTTGTCATGACCACTTCAGATTTAGATTGTTGGTGTTGCAAAAATGACAACTAGGGGAGATTGTGGAATTGTTGTCATTAATGTCAAAGAAAGGATCAATTGATCGGTGTATTATGGATATTCATGAATGGTTGTCATGGTTGTCAAGTGATGGTGTCTCTATTTCTCTGTATCTCTGTGAAAGTATTTGATGAGATAAGGAGATTAGTTGGATTGGAGGCCTTTAGTGGAACCACAATTGTCATTAGATCAAAAGATCAACCTATTAACCTCTGATACAACTGTGAGAGACAATGAATCCATGGGAGGCGGCTAGACCATGTCACAAATCTAGAGGGCAGTGCTGAACAACCAAGGGGACGAAGGCATCAACCTTCCAACAATCCCCCTAGCATAACCGAGGGATTCGAACCCGTGACCTAGGGCTCTGATACCACTTTAATGGAACCATGATTGTCGTTAGATCAAAAGATCGACCTATTAATCTCTCATACAACCGCGAGAGACAATGAATTTAGATTTTCATGAAGACCTCTAAAATCTTTACTAGATCATCTCAAGACACATATCTACAAACCCTTTGAAGCGCATCCTCTGATCTTCATCTTATTTGAGATTTTTACCTCATTGTCTTCACTGATCTTCTCTATTCCTGATTAGGACTAATTTTATCAATATCCCGAGCACACAACTCATCCAATCCTTATCATCAATGCAACAGGAGTATGTTGACATCAATGACAACATTGGTTAGGCCCATACTTGCAACAATCTCCTCCTTTGTCATTGATGGCAACATGTGATTTGAAAAACTGTTATAACTATCAAGACAAGAACTTCTCCTCACTATCACAACTCCCCCTATCAGTAACAACCATTCACATGTCTTCTCTTCTTTTCCTGCTCCCCCTTTACTTTTTTTTCACATGTCTTCTCTCCCCCTTTGATACCAATGGCAAAGGGCACATACTTGCATTACTTTCAGAATCATACCAGTTGCTCCCCTGAAGTGGCAGCTTCCCAAACATCAATCCAGATCACAAGATATGACTGTGAGATCCACCAGATTGATGCACATTAGTGCACCTTAGTTCATAATTGGAGGGGTAATAACCCCTAACTTCTCTCTGAGATACTCAAAAGAGTCCTTAGGAAGATGTTTAATAAAAATATCTACAATCTGATTCTTGGAAGGCACAAACTCTAATCTAACTTCATTCTTGTTCACTTTTTCTCTCAAAAAGTGAAACTTGATGGATATATGTTTGGCCTTTGAATGCAACACCAGATTCTTAGATATATTTATTTCACTTGAATGATCACAGAAGATTGTGATAGGTTCCTCATACTCCACTTTGATGTCTCTTAGCATTTGCTTCATCCACAAAACTTGAGTGCAACTTCCTGTTGCTGCAATATATTCTATTTCAGCTATGGATAGACATATTACCTCTTGTTTCTTGCTTAGCCAAGAAACCAATCTCTTCCCCAAAAAGAATGCTTCACCACTGGTACTCTTCCGATCATCCACATCTCCTGCCCAATCTGCATCTGTATATGCATGAAAAGAGAAATCATGGTCTCTAGGATACCACAAACCATACTCAACTGTCCCTTTTAGATATCTAAAAATCCCGTTGATTTCCTTGACATGAGATTCTCTAGGATCAAGTTGGAATCTAGCAACTTGACCAACAACATTCATAATGTTAGGTCTAGTTTGAGTGAGATGCAATAGTCCTCCAATCATTGTTGTAAGTATGGGCCTAACCGGTGTTTTCATTGATGTCAACATACTCCTGTTGTATTAATGATAAGGATTGGATGAGCTCTGTGCTAAGGATATTGAGAAAATTAGTCCTAATCAGGAATACAGAAGATTAGTGAAGACAGTGAGGTAAAGATCCCAGATAAGATGAAGATCAGAGGATGCACTAGTTTGTAGATATGTGTCTTGAGATTATCCAATAAAGATTTCAGAGGTCAACATGAAGATCTGAAGAAGTTATGGCCACTTAAGTAAAACCGGTTCTGGCAGATGTTCAGAGGTGACAAAGTGATACAGATAGGTGCAGTGAGATCTGGAAATGAAATATCCTATTTTGTAGATTTGGTGGAGTGTTTTGAAAGTCAATGTAAAGTGACAACTCAATTGGTTCATGATATGGATGTCAGCAAGCATCTATTCCAATATGACAGTGATGACAGACTATGTTCTTGAGGTTCTGGATGAAGAAGAGAATGATTTCAATAAACAGTAGTAGCATGGA